>CM042475.1:7114773-8387987 GCA_023621385.1 Quercus gilva | reverse complement strand
TTCACAACAAGAACACATTTATTCCAATACAATGCTACAATCAGAGATGGACTCTTCAATAACAAACGATTCAAAGTTTTAATTCTGGTTTTATATTTGTTCCTCTTTAATTTTCCTTGAATTTTTTTCTAGGGTAAAATTGTTACTTTTTCTGAAATCAAAGGCATATATAGATAATGAGAACAAAATAAGATTTTTGAATGGCTTGAATTTTAAAAAATGTACAAAATGATTTCTTTTACCTCCACATTTCTTTTAACTTTGATATGTAGTCTTCAGGGAATGCATACAAACTACAAAAGTGAGCTCAATCTTCACAAGTATTCTTGTGCTCAACATCCTGATTAGGAGCTTTCTCACAGTTTCCTTGTTCATTGTTCTCACTTTTCAATCAAATCATTCCATCCAACATCTTACCCCAACTTTTCAAAAGGAAGCTGCAGTAGCACTTGAGCATTGTTGATAAACAACAGTACTAACCTTCAACTGTTTATGTAGAAAAGCATACATTTTATGAGACACTTATCAAGGAAAATATAATGGTTCTAGATAACCTGTTTCATAAAATAAACTTCACCAAGATGATTTTTAGTAGTCCAATAATGATTATGTAGATTTCCATTCCTAAATTGCTAATAGAAATTCCACGTGCGGGCAACATTCAATGTCTCGAAGCAGGGGAAAAACAGAGAGAGAGAGAGTTTAAAAAACAAAAGAATGGCCCTAAAGCTCACCCATAGCAGAAGAAAAGGAACAAGAGTACCACTAGACCAAAGATACAAAAAGTTCTAGGTAATATTATATTCAATTGCTCCAAAAGTGTTTTCCACTATCTTTAAGGGTTCGTTAGCGCACCACCTGATCTAATATTTTTTCACCATAGGTACCTTGGGGTTGAGGCAAAGGGACTCATTACAAAGCATTAGCAATATGGAAACATCTGGACATAGTGTGGAAAATAGCATTTGCTAGAGGACAGGAAATACTAACCTCGAATGTCCGATAATGCATAAAGCTATTAATAAATTTGAGCAAGCTAAGGCATAGGAGTGATATTTTAGACATTACAATTCTTCGCATGTTTAAGGGCACGAACTCCTTGAAAAATTATATTGCAATTGAATTATAAGATCATGAAAAGGCATGTAATCTGCAAGAACGAGAGAATATATGAAAGGTATTTTTTTTTTCATACTTGAAGCATTTGCCACATCCATACAAAGCTAATAATCGATGTGTTTACAATGACACAAAGTGAAAAAATCTGTCAAGGTTTTGCTAGATAAAACTATAGAAAATGGACATTGTACCTGAAAATGAAGCAAAACATATCTAAGAAATACATAGTCATCCCACAGGATAGTATAGACAGGCTGGATGCGAAGAGTCAGACCAAGGAGAACATTTAGCCAAACGTATAGAGGATAAAAAAAAAACTACAGATATCTATCTAACACAATTTATAAAAAAGTAAAAAACAAGAAGGATTCTTCTTATAAATCACAATATGGAAAAAGATCATCAATGATTAGATTCCTCATTGTAAACTCTCCTCACCGAAAGACTCTCATTTAATACTTTCCAAAGGAAAATAAGCACTTCGTGAAAGAATTTAAGCTTCCATAGGTCGGCCCACATTTAATAACTATATCTCAAAGTTTTGCTCCTTCAATATAATTTTCACTATAGAGAAGCCAGTAGGCTTGGTTGACAGTAAAGAGACCTGACTGATTCTTGGGGCCTAATCAGTTTAACTGCACTTCTGGACCTAGGAGTTACTCCTTCTAAATAATAGAGTTAGCTGCATGAGATGCAAATCAATTCCTCACTAATGCACAATTTCATTGTGCAGTAGCTTGGTCAAAAAAATCAAAAGCCCTTGTAATATGTGGATAATTTCCCCTAGACACATTGGATATTACATTAAGCCAAAGTCATAGTTATTAGGAATTGAGTTCCCATTTCCTACCAGCCATTTAGCTTCTGTGGGAATAGATAACCCCTTTTTTTTGTTTTTTGATTTGTTTTGTTCTTTTTATTTATTTTTTATAAATATAAAATTTTATTAATAATTAACATGAAAACATCCAAGAAAGTAGTGTGAATCTGTACCCAACCTCTGTTTCAAGATGTGATAGTAATTTGTTTATGATTTCCATGGGTTGGTAAGTAGTCATTGTATCAATATTATAATTACAAGTTTGATGCATAATACATACGTGTATGTGTGTATATATATATAATATTTAAAAGCCTTTTTTTTGTCTTTTGAGGATTGGGATGGGTACTAGCAGTTTTCTTATAATCAATCTTTGTTTCTCTAAGTTGTGAAGAGTGTTTATGACCATGTATTTCGTGGCTTGAGAAGTTAAGTGACATATAGTGCCATCCTGAATCACAGCTAAAATTCATAACAAAAATCTGGCAATGGGTAATTGGAACTCTTGCATTGGATTACAAAAGTTATAGTTTTTTTTCTCATCAAATATGCTGCTTATGCAGAAAGTTGAATTGAGGCAAGTTCTTAAATGGACAAATGTCTATAAATATTATTTACCTGAAGACAAGCATGTCAAGAGACAGTTCTTTGAGTACTTGAAGGAGACAATGTGTCTCATCCTGTATTGCTTCACTTAAAAGCTATTTGTTATGCAGGTTAAACCGAGTTGGGTCTAGGTGACTTCATAAATGTGCAGAGAAGGAGCTTCAAGTTTACCTCAGTGTAGAGGGCCCATCAAAGTGTTTTCTTTAAAGGTTCCACAAAAAATTAGCTAGACTGCCCTTGTCTTCAGTTCACAGTATGCCATGAAGTTTGAGATGCTTATAGCTCCTAACCTTCTGCAGAATTCAGAAGTGGGTTAATCTATTAAATGCTGATTTTCATTTTCCAACATACTTTCTACTTGCATAAGACTTACTTGAAATTGAAGCTTTCTTGTTAATGCTTGTCTTGTATTCTAACGGCAATAGTGTGACTCGGAACTACTTTGAAAATTTAGTTTGACCTTTAGAGAATTGGTTATAAACTGTGGACAGAGGATCCTAAAGGATAGAAAGATAATTTTAAATGCAAAAACTTAAAGGAATAAAAGAGTTATAACAGCCGCTACAATTGCTATGCTAACAATAATGAAATCGTGGCCCTACGATCTTCACTATATCAAATATTCCTTATTAATAGAGAAAGAACAAAAAATATTAAAGACCTGTGCTTTTAGATTATATCTTTGAAAATCAGCTCTTCAACTAGTCAAATACGAACTATATTCTTCCAAAGATCCAACCAAAGACGTTAAAATGCACAACAATTTTAATTTTTGTTTAGCATGTCTTTATTCTTAAATGACCAGCTAACCTAGTAAATTATTATAGAGCATTTAGGTGTGATGTTGTAATGCAAATCATTTACAATTTATCTCAAACAATCTTGCACACAGCCAAACAAATTCAATGTAGCTTCTAAAATTCAAAGTGATGCACATTTTCTACAAAAGTCAGGATTCTATGCGATTGGTGTACATAATCTTTTAAATTAAGAAACCAGTTAAGTCCAAACAAATAAATAAAACTAGGAAACAATTGCAAGATCTTTCCTCCCCATGGTAAGGCCACATGGTAAGCTAAGCAGAAATTATGCATCTCAATTTGACAAATCAGATAAGAAAAACACAAAATCATACAAAAAAAAACAAGACTGAGCTCACATCCAAGGCAGAAGGAAATCTTGGGCCTACTAGTGACTTCAACCGCAACTATCCTAGTCAACAGCATTAACCAAAAAAAAAAAACGAAAAATTAACCGAAATGAAATAATTATTTTATAAATAACAATTTTTAAGTTCAGAAACTTATTCAGTTCCCAATCTTTTTTTACAGAAACACAATAAATACTAATAAGTTGATATGATATCCATTGCCATTGTGTAACAGATGCAAATGAAACAGTGCTACCAAAAAGGGAAACATACCTTGGCATCAAATGCAAAAAGAAACCGGACAGAAACGACAGAGGAGAAACAGTTTCAATGTAATTTTTTGATTGAATGTCTTTATTGGGAATTTTTTTTATACATATCTAATGCAGTTTCCCATTCATCTTTAGGTCTCCCACACAGATCGCGAGCAATTATTTCTAGAGCGAGTGGAAGTCCTTTGGCAAAATGTATGAATTTAGTTGCAAGTTTAGAATAATCTTCATCAGGTTTTTTTCCAGGAAAGGAATGCTCTTTAAAGAGTTGGATAGCTTCATGTTCATTTAATTGCTCATCCTTGAATTCCTTGACCTTGTAAGTTGTACAAACATTTTCTTTAAGGGCAGCTAACAAGTGTCTATCTCTTAAAGTTATAATGACTCTACTTCTGGGAGCAAACCAATTACATTTTCGAAGCAAATTTTTTATTCTTTTCAAATCATCGACATCATCAAGAATTAAAAAAAAAAAAGCTTTTTACAGCAAAGTCTCTCCTTTACCAAACTGATTACTCTAAATCTGCTGCCCACTCTCCAATTTCCATTCCCTAAGATGTCATTAAGAAGTTGCTCTTGTAGTTTGATTATGCCAGCATCTGTCCCTAAATTTTCTCTAACATTCTCTAAAAAGCTGCTTCCATCAAAACAATTAGCAATTATATCATAAACAACTTTTGCGATTGTAGTCTTTCCTACTCCAGGAAGGCCATGAATCCCTACCACGCAAAATTCATCTAACCCAATATCTAAAAGTGACTCTATAGCCTCTAAACGAGAATTTTTTCCAACTGGGTATTCAGCAACATATAACGGCGTCCAATTTACTTTAGCATTTGCTATCTCTTCAACAATGTTTTGGATGAAGTGAGATTCAGATTTATATGTAGCGCAGCTGACAATCACAGAGCATAAGAAAACATATAATTAGATAGATTAGCAGATTAACTACGAATTCAAGATAACTGGTTGTGAGCTATAACAAACAATTGACGCATTTTTTGATAAAGTAAATGGAATGTAATTCATATATTTTTGATAACTGTCATTGATTTAAACATCATATTAGCAGTACAAACTTAATAAAAGCATGAATTATGATATCAACAATCAGATACATACCCTTTCTTGTAATGCCACCCAGATGCATTAGCTGCTTTTCTTAGAGCATCCCTCCACCTCTGCACCTTGTCCTTGTTATTCTTGAACTTCTTTTCATGATTAGCCAGTGCCAGTCCAAAGTTTTCCTTTTGATTTCGTATTTCTGATGGATCAACGTTGTAAAAAACTAGCTGAATTTGAACCTCTGGGTCCATTTCATTACACTCAACAATCTCAGCAAGTTCATCCAAGCACCATATGGAGTTGGCGTAGTTTTCAGAGAAGAAAATAGCCAAAATCGATGAATTTTGGACTTGGATAAGTTCTTCCGAGATTCCTTCTCCCCTATGAAGTTTATCATCGATGAAGGTGTTGATGCCTTTGTCGCACAAAGCCTTATATAAATGGCTGGTAAAACCTTCGCGGGTATCTTCACCTCTAAAGCTCAAGAAGACGTCATAGTTCCATCAGCGAGTGGAAGAAGAAGAAGAAGAAGAGGAGGAGGCTCCTTCACTGTTCAGGAAAGTCATTGATGGTATCGAATAGACAGAGATGCCGATCTGACCCAATCTTGGCAGCGTGGACGGTGAAAGCCGATCTAACTTGGCTGATCTCCGTTGGTCCTTAGCTTGAGAGAGGCAGGTCTTCCTCGAAGGTGTGGTGGCGGTGTGGTGGAGCAGGGCGGAGATTCTTCATCGGCGATATCTCTTCTCTTTTCTCCCTCTTTGTCTGTGAGTTTTTTTTTTTTTTTTTTGGATAAATCTTTGCCTGTGTGTTTGACAAAAAGGAAAGGCCGTGCGGACTTTTTTTAGTGATAAGTTTTTATTTTAATAAAAATTAATGACAAGTTTTTTTTTTTTTTTTTTTTAAAAGGAAAATTAATAAGAACAATGAGTTTTTTTTTTTTTTTTTTAAGCAATGATATCAATAATCCCTTCAATTAAGATTAGATAGGTTTAATTATCAAAAAAGGATTTAGATAGGTTTTTCTTTCTTCAAATAAAATAGAAAGAGTAATTAATAAGTTAATGATTATTAAAAATTAAAAGATAATACTATTAGGCAAAAATTAATGAATAAATTTATTCCAATTTACATAGATTTGATAAATTTTAAATTACATAGAATTTTTAAAGAACTTGCACCAAATTAACATATTTTTGATAAAGACGAACAAATAAATAATATAAATGTGGAAATTAAAATTAAATTGTGAACAAAAAGATTGAAATTTTGGAAAATATTACTATTAGAAGATTTTAAAAATATAACTGTTTAAAATTTAAAAAAAGTTTTTGGAAATGAATATAAATGAATGATAAAAAATATTAAATAATAATAAAATAATATTAAATAATGAACAAATAAATAATATTTAAATGAGATTAAAAAGATGATAAAGAGCCTGCTAGAAAGCGTATTTGAAAAAATAAATAAATAAATAGCAAAAGTAGCTACTTCCTTTCCAAAAAGTACAAAAATTTAAAAAAACTGCTAAAAATGCTCTTACTTGAAAACGAAATACTAGTTTATTTGTTTTTTTTTTTTAAATTATTAAAGGGTGAGATAAATAGATTTAAGCACAAAATAAGCTAAGAGAACAAAAAAAAAAAAAAAATGAACTCTTTTTCTTTAGCTTTAAGAGGTTTTTAAAACAACTCTAGAGGTACAAATAAAAATTTGTAACTATCAAAATGTCAAGCTTTTAATGATAAGTCAAAAAGTAATGTCATTGATGAGCACAAATAAACTCCAATTATAATTTGTCAACATGTTGTGAAAATTGTTATATTTGTAGCATTATTCTTGTTCAAGTCACATTAGAAAGTCTACAATACTTGTACATTTTTCTTTGTGCGTATAATACATCTAATAAATAATTAACATGAAATCTTAAGGGGCTGTTTGGCTCATCATTTTTCATCACTCAATTTTCATCACTTAATTTCCATCACTCATCACTCATCACTCTAAAATACAAAGGTTGTTTGGCACCATCACTCATTTGCCATCACTTAATATTTTTCACACTATTTGTGGGTCCCATACCTGTCACTGGTGCAGCTTTTTTTTTTTTTTTTTTTTTCCAGTACCCATAAACTCGAACCAATGAAAGAAGAAAGGGAAAAAAAAAAAAAAAAAAAAGAAAGAAAGAAAGAAGGAAGAACAGGGACAGTGAACCCAGGTGAAAAAAAAGAAAAAAGAAAAAGAAAGAAGGAAGAACAGGGACGGTGAACCCAGGTGAAAAAAAAAAAAAAGGAAGAAAGAAGGACGGTGAACCCGGTGAAAGAAGAAAGGAAAAAAAAAAAAAAAAAAAGAAACCTAAGAGAAGACCGAACACAGTGAAAGAAGAAAAAAAAAAAAAAAAAAGAACAACCCAAGCCCAGAAACCAAACCTAGAAACCAATGTGTAAAGAAAAGAAAAGAAAAAAGAAAAGAAAGGAGAATAGAAAAGAAAAGAAGAAAAAAAAAAAAAAAAACCAAACCCAGAAAGTGAAAAGAAAAGAAAAGAAGAAAAAAAAGAAGAAGAAGAAGAAGAAGAGCAGGTGGGTGTTCCCAGACCCTTGAAAGACAAAAAGAAAAAAAAAAAGAGAAAAGAAGATAAAGAGGGAGCAAAAGTCCGACTGTGGGACCGGGTGAGTAATGTTATTTGCAAGTTTGCCATTGAAAACTGAAAACAGCCAAAAGTTATTTTCAGTTTCCACAACTCATAACTCAAAAGGTAGAGAATTGAGTGATGAAAACAGAGTTGTGGAAACAAAGAAATTGTGCAGCTAAACGAGTATTTTGCTATGGGTCCCACCATTTTTGAGAATTGAGTTATGAAAACAGAGAATTGAATCATGAAAACAAGTGAACCAAACAGTCTCTAAATCATCATAACATCACATTGAATAGCAACATCACATATAAGGGAGTGTTTAGTTTGCTGTGATATGCATCACATTGAGGTCATATCATCATAATGTAAATATTATCTAAGATTACAAAATATTTCAAATTACTCTAATCTCATCACCTTATTAAATGGTGGTAATCTTACATTACTTTCTTTTCTTTTCTTTTCTTTTTTTGATAGATGAGGCTATCCCCAAGATGCTAAAAGAGATTTTGAAATAGGATCTGTATGTACAAGTTAGATTTGTAAAACTCTTGTGAAAAAGTTTATGAGATATCTAACAATACATTTTAATGAAAAAACTCAAGAAAGATAAAAATAGAAGCTTTAACATCATAACGTCGAGAGAGAAAAAAAAGTAGTGCAAGGAAATAAAGATGACAATGGAATATATGTGGAAAGCCCTTTGAAAGGGATGAAAAACCACGAGTGAGTAAGGGTGAATGTCCCTTACCTTGTCAAGCTTTCTATTATATGAAAATGGAGGTTTCTCTTGTACAGTGGTAATGTTCTTGCTAAAGGAGAGGCATTTTCTCTACCTCACTTTCTTACAAACTTTCTACATTTTTCTCTATTGTTCTATCCTGGTTCTTGCCCTAATAGTCTTGCAACATGTTCCCTTTATAGTTCGAGGAATGTTGCTAGGTACACAAGATAGATGTCAAACTGTGATTCCCCTATTTGAACCCTAATATAATTGATGTACTATGTAGTGGCTGGAGAAGAGAGAGTAAGCACGCCGAGGTTAGTATAGTGGTGTGAAAAGTGACCCTGCCACTATGTGGGAAGAAATCCTTTGACAAGAAAAGGGACATTAGGAGCATTGAGAGTAATGCACGTGTCTCCAATAATGGTCCAGCACAAGCACAGCCAAAAGGAGGAAAGGATTTCATAACCTGTGACCAAAGAGGGTCACTATCCCCCTTTTGTGAGTGTTGAGTGTCCATGTCAGGTGCAAATCTCACTCTTCCCAAAGATGGTTACGTTGTTGGCACGGAGTAAAGATCCCTTCTCCTAGCCAACGTTCCTTTTCCTTGCTCATAGCCATTCCACATGTAGAGTCCAGATCTAGCCACATCAGCATTGGAGGTGGAAAAATTGGAGGTGATGGTGGGAATTTACATATGCCTGGCCTATCTTGCTTTTCTTTACCTTTTTCCTTCCTTTTTGTCTCTAAGCCCATGAGCAAACTACTTTTATCTAGTCCACCCCCACAACATTAATTGACCTTATTAATGTAAAAGATCTAATCCATTCAAATTATGTGCCAAGGGCTTCAAAGTAGATTTAAAATTCACCCTAATTTGTGTCAAATACCTCTAATTTGAAACTATTTTAAACTCATAGAACAACTGGTTTCTCATTTAAAAGTACTTCATATCCATTAGAAACTAATCCAAAGTCTTTTACAATTCCAAAGCTTATTATCATTAATTTAAATACAAAATTCAATGAAAAACTCCCTGATAATACCACATTGCAAAAAACTAATAGATTTTCTTTAAAAGCAATGTAAATATTTAAAAAATTCATTTTACCCCAATAAGAAAAATTAAGTTATGTGTAAAACTAAGTATATAAAAATTTTAAATAGTTCAACAATTATTGCAACCTTCTTTTTCTTTGCAAAATGGAATGATCCACAATGATGAATTGGCATACTAAATATAATTGGTCTCTTACAGAATTTTTCCTTCGTAAGTGGCGAATCTTTGTGTAATTCACTTCTATGTTATCTACTTTTTAGAACAATGAGTAAGTGTTTGTTGAATGATATTGCACATACATCTGTAAATGAAGATTACAAGCTAATCTAAGATGCTAGGTTTTAGTTGGCGAGTTCCGTGTATAAAATATATACATTTTTTTTTTCATTTATGGAATTATTAAACTATTAGTATTAGATAATAAATTTATGGATTTTTGTATTACTCAACTTGTATTGCGATGAATTTTTTGTTTTTGTTTTTATTCTTTTTATGTATGGAGAGAAATAAGAAAAAAAGATGTTAAGAACTATGTTAAACTTTTTTTTTTTCAAGTCTCATGGCAGCTTAGGTGGCTGTTTGTGGATTATGATGTGGCCCGATTGGTTGAGCTTAAGGATTTCGTGGTGGTGACTCAAACACACAATGGGTATTTGGGATGTGGGTTTGCCGTGGAGGTGCTCCATGGACATGGTGGAAAGCAAGAAAACATATTTTTGTGTTTTCCAAAAGCAAAAACTCACCAAGAAAAAATTGCAATCAATTGCATGCAATTTTTTAAAAAGTAAGTCATGTCAAGTTAATATTTTGATATTAGATTTCTATTTGTCGGAGCTATCTAAATATAAAAAAACAAAGCAAAAATAAAAAATTGATGAAGAAGTTTGTCCACAAATTAAAAAGAAAGTGCAAGAACCTTCAAGTCAATTGTTAATAAATTTACGAAAAGTCCAATATAGTGCTTATAAGTCATCATATGTTGACGACTACTTCCACATCCGCTAAATACTAATTTGAAACAAAAGTACCTTGCTTTTTTACGTTGAACATAAAAGTTTTGATAGGTATTACATAATAGAGCTTATAAGATAACACTTTTACATCCACAAAATACCAAATTTTGGAGCTTCATATGTTATAGCTACTTCTATCACTCTTAATTACCTGTGTAGGGTTGGAGGCCCAAAACATATATTGGGCCTTGGGCCTTGGCCGAGAGCATGATCAATCCGAGGAGCAACGAATGGTAATGAGTGATTCAGACTCAGGATTTAATGAGTAGGATGCAAATAGGAAGGTGGTCCGAAGAGGAATATCTCCTCGGATAAGCTAAACGCAGATCAGATGTATATCCTATTTGATTAGGGTAATCTTCCAGGATACTTCAGTAACAGGGACGTGTATCTCAAGTATACCAGAGGGCTGGGATTTCAGAAATATCTAAGGAAAAGCTGCTACCACAGCATTAAATGCACTGTAGCTACTTTTCTGGCCGCATTTATGTGGAGAAGACCCCTAAACAGTGCTACTTTGGCTACTACCACTCACAGAAAGCCAAAGAGGGTGTCTGATGGGACAGGCACTCAAGTGATGACTTAAATGATCAACAAGCGTAGGATCAAGATAGTCCAAGGGGATCTATATAATGTAAGAGACTCTCCATGAGAGAGGGATCGGAGAAATAGAAAAAAAATACTGTAGCAATCAAAGTTGTAATTGTAATCAGTTTTATTGATTTATAACAAGATTTGCCTCCTCGGACAGGGAATTCATTCAGTCTTATATGCCTTATTCTTGCTTGATCATCTCTTGAATCCATATTAGTCGTTATCAAATTCGTTAAGGCCTAGTTCTTTGACCCACTCTCTACAAATTTATTGTACTAGGCTCACTGGGCCAACCTCCCTTACATTTTGGGCTTAGGCTGCAAAATGTGTCCTTACAACCTGGGTTTACATGCATGCATGGTACATTCTCTTTGCCATCCTCACTAAATTTTCGGTTATTATATATGCCTCCATGTCTATGAGCTTTTGTAGGTCCAAATTATCATTAACAATAGGTGTAGACACCCCATTTTGTACATTAAGCCAAAAGTCATAGTTAATAGGAATTGAGTTTCCATTTCCTACCAACCATTTAGCTTCTATGAAAATAGATAATCCCATTGCTTTTATATATATATATATATATATATAATTTCATTAGAAATTAAGAAAGTTGTAACCCTAGTACGTTGCTTGACTTAAGTACAATTTTCTTTTCACTTCTTATTTAACATGAAAAATTCCTAGAAAGTAAAGTGAATCTGCAACCAACCTCTGTTTCAGGATGTGATAGTAATTTTCTTATGTTTTTCATGGGTTGGTAAGTACTAAGTAGTCATTGTATCAATATTATAATTGCAAGTTCGATGCATAATACATATATACAATTTTTAAATGTCTTTTTTTGTCATTTGACATGTAATGAAAAGTTAGGGCACGTTTGTTACACCGAATAAAGATTATGATAGGAATTGTAATATTTATTACTAGGAATAAAATGTGTTGTAATCTAATAACTAAACATATTCATAAGTTTGGTTGTGAGTTATAAAATTAGAATAAAACTACAAATTTATTTTAAAAAATATCTTACTCATATAATTATATTTCCTTAAAAATTGTTATTTTTAAAAAAAAATTTGAGAGAGATATGTGTTATTTTTTATGATTTTTTATTATTATTGCTACATGTATATGTAAAGTTTGTTTATTTGGAAATATATTAATTTTAAAAATTATTACATCTACTAAGGAATAGCTAATACAACATTTTTTTAGAGAATAATAATTATTTCTCATTTTGAATAATAGCTATTCATAGGGATTGACTATTCATTGTAATAAAAACATAAACAAACTAAAGAATAGTTAAACCACATGAATAATTATTGCATTACAGTGTCAATTACAGTCTATCAAATATGCTCTTATTTATGAATTAAAGTTGGGTTTTGGGAGTTAGTGAATGAACTGTCTAATTTAAAACTTGAACAGGGGTACACCTTGTGACACTTTATTTTCAGGGTTTAATTTGAAGTCTTCAAAATTTCTCTCAGGCATGTGCGATCAAGTTTATCGTTTGTGAACTCTCTTGAACTAGTTTGAATGATTCTACGAAAGACTCTTAGTCGTTCAGCTTCTCCACACCTAATCCCCACCAACCAAAACAAAAAAAAAAAAACAAAAAAAAAAAGAAGAAGAAGAAGAAGAAGAAGAGAAACAAAAAGCTTTCAACAATTACTTTTTATCTATTAAATCAATTACTTTTCAAACGGAAGCTATAGTAGCACTTCAACTTTGTTCATAAACAACAATACTAACCTTCAACTTTCAATTGTTTATGCAGAAAAGCACACATTTTATGAGACACTTATCAAGGAAAAAAAATAATGGTATTAGATAACCTATTTGAGAGAGAGAGAGAGAGAGAGAGAGAGAGAGAGAGAGAGAGAGAGAGAGAGAGAGAGAGAGAGAGAGACTTAAAAAACAAAAAATGGCACTAAGCGTGCGTTTGGATTGGGCATTTTGCCCAATCTGTGCATTTTGTGTTTCAATAGTGGGTCCCATAGGTACTGTTCACGGACCACCAAACTTAGCAAAACACAGATTTTTAGGTAAATTTGGGTCCCACAACACTATTCACGCCTTTAAAAATTATTTTGCTACAGTATTTTCAGCAATAAGTTTTCAGTTTTTAGCAAATAAGCTGTATTTAAACACACCCTAAGGCTCACCCATAGCAATAAAAAAGGAGCAAGACCTCCCCTCCCAAAAAAAGAAAAAAAAAAAGTCATTGAAGACCAAATTAATACATTGATTTCAAGATAAATTTTATAGGACTAATTATTGTGGGGCCCCAAATATTTAGCAACCCCGGCCCACTCCACATCGGGCCCAAGGTCCATGCGGAGGAAAGGCAGAATCCGAGGATAAGCAGACGAGGACCAGATCGTCAAAGGACCTCGCCGAGGACGCCTACGTCCTCGCCGAGGACGCCTACGTCCTCGCCGAGGTGACGTTGAAGGACGGAAGCTGTCACTAGCTCATTAAATGCATACCACCAACACTATGGTCGCATTAATGGTGAATTGACCAGTGAACAGTGCAGCCTTGGTTACTCCAACTAACAGAAAGCCTGCAAAAGTAACTAATAGAACGAGTCCTCAGACATAAGTTCAGATGACTGACAAGTGGACGGCAGAGATCAACTAAACAAGACTATATAATAGATAGAACCCCCAGCGCCAAAAGGGAGAGGGGGAGGGGGGAGGACCCAAGAAGGAAATGAAAAAGGGATCTTCAGGGTATCCGAGAATAACCCTTGTACATGTCAGTTCTGAGAAAAGAGATCCTCGGACTGGGCCGAGAACGAACTTTCTTCACCAACACTTAGCCAAAGTCATTGTTGTTATCCTCACAAACACTTAGTCAAATTCCTTTATTATTATTCCTATGAATTTCACGTCGACCATTGTTTGCTTTGCCGGTGCTTAGCCCTTCTACCCACACTCTACAAATTTTATTGTTTTTGTCCAATATAATTTGAGTCCTTACAATTGGTGCCATCTGTGGGAAGGACTTGTGCACTGGCAAGTGCAGAGGTTAGTGTGAAAACATTAAGAGCAACACTTCTAAAATAAATAAAAAAAAACAAACAAAAAACAATACAGCGTGCAGCAACAACATTCACTCAGAAGGCAACAATCACAAGAAACAAAAAGATGCGAAAAATAAAAGAGATGAAATGGGTCTACTTCTTTATTGATATATGAAGAAAATGTTACATCTTACAATTGATGCCCATGCAGGCTTATTCTAAAACTAACTACAAAGAAAGACGCCTAACAAGGCTGGTTGAGAAGCAAGAGAAGAGGAAAGGAAGGAAGGAAGGCAACGTTGAAGGAAGAAGAGGCCGCGGCGCCTGACGGTTCCACCTCTCGGTTCAGCCTGATTTCCCTCCCAACCCCATCACTGCCAGCTTGGAGGGTTGACGGATCCAAATCTAAGGGAGGGAGGTTACGTTCTTTCTGGATCCCCCTTCAAATAGCAAGGAGGGTTCCACCTCTAGTTAGGTTGAAAAGAATAAGAATCTTCAGCCTCTTCCTACCCCAACCCCAGCATGACGTATAGGGTGGGGGTGCCATCCTCAGCTCCTGAAAGGGGCTAGGCTTCCTCGTAACTGCCCTTTCCAAGGGCCAATTCATTTTATAGGGCACAAACTGCTATTTTTGCAGAACCCCTGAACAGTGTATTTGTGAAATTTGAATTCAGATGTTTGTGAAGTTTGAAGAAAAGGGTTGTCCCAGAAATGCCTTTTATAGAAGGCAAAAATTGGTGAGAGCCAACCCGCACAAAATCCTAGGGAGAGATTACCGGAGGCAATAACTCTACCCAATTTCCAAGGGGCTTATCTGCTGCTAGATCCTCGTAAATCCGCAAGGACATTAATGAGGAGGCGCCTCATTAACGAGGAGGCACCGAAGCGTCAAAGCGCGTTACTCAAACAGCCCAAGGAATGCCTCGTAATCAGAAGAGGCACGCCAAACGAAGAGGCTAGAATAAAGCACGGTCCCCTCCTCGGCGGAGAAAATCAGAAAACTAGGTACTGGACAGAACCAAGGCCTTGCATGGTCCTCGGACTCAAGCCTCTGGGGAAACCAGCTACTCCAGACAAAAAACTAAATGTTAGACATAACCTAGGCATTGCATGGTCCTCGGACTTAAGCCTCTGGGGAAATTAACTACTTAAAAATCAGAAAACTAGGTACTGGACAGAACCAAGGCCTTGCATGGTCCTTGGACTCAAGCCTCTGGGGAAACCAACTACTCTAGACAAAAAACTAAGTGTTAGACAGAACCTAAGCATTACATGGTCCTCGGACTCAAGCCTCTGGGGAAACCAGCTACTCTAGACAAAAAACTAAGTGTTAGACAGAACCTAGGCATTGCATAGTCCTCGGACTCAAGCCTCTGGGGAAACTAACTACTTAAAAATCAGAAAACTAGGTACTGGACAGAACCAAGGCCTTGCATGGTCCTCGAACTCAAGCCTCTGGGGAAACCAGCTACTCCAAACAAAAAACTAAGTGTTAGACAGAACCTAGGCATTGCATGATCCTTGGACTCAAGCCTCTGGAGAAACTAACTACTTAAAAATCAGAAAACTAGGTACTGGACAGAACCAAGACCTTGCATGGTCCTCGGACTCAAGCCTCTGAGGAAACCAGCTACTCCAGACAAAAAACTAAGTGTTAGACAGAACCTGGGCGTTGCATAGTCCTCGAACTCAAGCCTCTGGGGAAACTAACTACTTAAAAATCAGAAAACTTGGTACTGGACAGAACCAAGGCCTTGCATGGTTCTCGGACTTAAGCCTTTAGGAAAACCAGCTACTCCAGACAAAAAACTGAGTGTTAGACAGAACCTAGGCATTGCATGATCCTCGGACCTAAGCCTCTGGGAAAACTAACTATTTAAAAGAAGAAAACTAGGTACTGGACAGAACCAAGGCCTTGCATGGTCCTCAGACTCAAGCCTATGGGGAAACCAGTTACTTCAAACGAAGACAAGCGTTAGACAGAACTTAGGCATTGCATGGTCCAAGGACTCAGGCCAACAGAAAAACCATTTCCTCATGAAATACCAAGTGCTATGAAAAGCCAAGGTCTTGTATGGTCCTCAGACTCAAACCTATGGGGAAACTAGTCACTATAGGACGATCTAAGCACTGGACAGAACCAGGGTTTTGTACTGACCGTAGGCCCAAACCTACGGCAAAGCCAACCCCTTTGGTGCTAAGTCATGAGCCCTGCTAGGAACGAAAACCAAATAAAGCTGAGCGCTAAAGCACGATAACTTAAACCTATCCATCCTAGGAGAACTAGGAAGGAACTCAGGCGGAAAAGTATAGACTAGAAAGAAAAGAAGACTTATAGAAATAAGGAAAAACTCCTTAGGTGAGCCCTTTGTGCTAAAGAAAGTTGCAGGGGCAGTCGAAAGGATGGATACACTGACAGAAAGATAATGTTCGACAGGACAAGACAATAGGCCTGAAAACATCAAAATCCTCCTCCCCATCCGAGAGGTCGGACAGTAGAATTTTGAGAGGTTATTGTGGGGCCCCAAATATTTAGCAACCCTGGCCTACTCCACATCGGGCCCAAGGTCCATGCGGAGGAGAGGCAGAATCCGAGGATAAGCGGACGAGGACCAGGTCGTCAAGGGACCTTGCCGAGGACGCCTACGTCCTCGGTGAGGTGACGTTGAAGGACGGAAGCTGTCACTCGCTCATTAAATGCATGCCACCAACACTCTGGCCGCATTAATGGTGAATTGACCAGTGAACAGTACAGCCTTGGTTACTCCAACTAACAGAAAGCCTGCAAAAGTGACTAATAGGACGAGTCCTCAGACATAAGTTCAGATGATCGACAAGTGGATGGCAGAGATCAACTAAACAAGACTATATAATAAATAGAACCCCCAGCGCCAAAAGAGAGAGAGGGAGGGGGGAGGACCCAGGAAGGAAATGAAAAAGGGATTTTCAGGGTGTCCGAGGATAACCCTTGTACATGTCAGTTTTGAGAAAAGAGATCCTCGGACTGGGCCGAGAACGAACTTTCTTCACAAACACTTAGCCAAAGTCATTGTTATTATCCTCACAAACACTTAGTCAAATTCCTTTATTATTATTCCTATGAATTTCACGTTGACCATTGTTTGCTTTGCCAGTGCTTAGCCCTTCTACCCACACTCTACAAATTTTATTGTTTAGGTTCAATACAATTTGAGTCCTTACAATTATTAAAAAATTTTGTTGGATTGAGAAAAAAAAAATCAATATGCTATTAAATTCTTTTTTTTTTTTTTTAAACTTTTGTATGTAATATTGTAATCCCATTATAAATATAGATTCTATAGTAATGTATTATCAATAAAAATGTTTGATAAAATATAGCTCTTTAGGCTCTTGTCCTGTAAATATAGGTCATAAGGTCAAACCACATAAACTCTCATTTTTTTTTTCCAACAAAATTTTGTACTTTTAACTAATCTTTGTTGAATAAATGGTCTTAAAGTTTTGTTAGGAGGGGCTGAAGGAAATTTGGAGACTACAAATTGTACGTAATTGGTCTTAAATTATCCAAAAAATATGTTGGATAGTGCCTCTCTTTTTCTTTCTTTCTCTTTTTATTTTTATTTTTATTTTTATTTTTTTTTATTTTTTTTAATTTTAATTTTTAGCTCTACTTAGGCATTTTGTTTCACCTCCATCACCAGTCCATCGCAATAATATTAATGCATTTATTCTCATTCTCAAGAACTAGATTTTAGACTCGTGTGGAACTCATATACTAAGAGTGTATTTGGATATCGCTTATTTTGCTGAAATTGAAAAATTATGGTTGAAAGTATTGTAGATAAAGGTAAAAGTTAGCTAAAGTAGTACAGTGGGGCCCATAAATAGTGCCAAAAAATGCAGTGGGGTCCATGAATAGTAGCAAAAATAAGCTGAATAGTGAAATAATTTTAATTTTTCATTCTTATCCAAACGCACACTAGGAGTGTAAATTGATTCTTTAATAAGCCCATGCCTAGCTATTACAAAGCCCAAAAGTACATGTTGGTTGCATTTGGCATTGGTTAAAAAATGTAGTTTTATTTTATTTTATTATTTAGCTTATTTTTGCTATTATTTATAGGTTCCATTGCACTTTTTGGTATTATTCATGAGTTCTACTATACTATTTCAGCTAGTTTTTAGATTTATCTACTGTACTTTCAGCAAAAAGTTTTTAATTTCAGTTAATTAAATTGTCCCAAACATACTAATATCCACACGACCTTTGGAACTCTATGTACTACGCAAAGAAAACACAACCAATTTTTTAACAAACCTATGCCTAGCTATTACAAAGCCCAAAAGAAACCAAATTTAGATTGTTTGACCCCATTCTTCCACAAATGAAGACCCTAACATAAAACTTAACCTTCCATAATTCTATCCAACCAGAGAAAAGTTATTCAAACAGAGAGAAGCAAATAATGTAGATAGCTTGAAGTGGTGGTCTCACAGTAGCGTCTTTGTCTTCTTTGAGTGGAGCGGTGGGCTAGTGAAGTTCTAAAACAATGGCTTTTTAACTGAATTTTTTATTTTTGTTTTCATCAACAAAAAAACTGAATTATTTATTTATTTATTTATTTTATATATCTTTTAACTGATTTAACTAAGATTAAAGTGGAGAATATAGACCATAGGCATCTTCTAATTTCAGGAAAAAAAAAAACCTTTATTTCCTAGGTAAGAGTTCATAAATGGATGACAGATTTTCCTTGTTAAGAAAATGCATGGGATTTTTTTTTTCTTTTGTTTATTGATGGTTGAAAGACCTGAGGAGCTATATTAAGTCCAAAGGGCATAACATTCAATTGATAATGTCCTCTAGGAGAGAGCATAAATTCCTAGTTGGAATCCTTTGAATACGACATACACCTTTGTTTAGGTATTGCTATTGCTATTGCCATTGAACAATAATGCTCCCATAGAATTGAGAAACTTCAAAATTATTAGAGAGAAAAAAAAAAAAAAAAAAAAAAAAAAAGAGATTGAAAAGGCAAGATAAATAATGAAGGAGCTGATCGATATTTGTACTAATAGTTATATATACTAGTTTTTTATCCGTGTCATGATATTTTATTGTCTAATTAGTAATATAGTTTAGTGACTAATTTAGAAAAATAAAAATTATCAAAATTTTTTAAAAAAATTAAAATTTTATAGACCGATACAGAGAAAAGATGACTTATTGCTCAAATTATAATTATGCACAAGCTTGC
Organism: Quercus gilva; assembly: GCA_023621385.1. Lineage (NCBI taxonomy): Eukaryota > Viridiplantae > Streptophyta > Magnoliopsida > Fagales > Fagaceae > Quercus > Quercus gilva. The sequence goes on along the minus strand of CM042475.1, from coordinate 8,368,649 downwards.
CAACAATTTATTATAACTTAGGAAACTGGTGACAAATTATAGTAGTTTGTTCCTGCTAGACTAAACATTAAAAAATTATAACTAGTAAATGACGATAAGCGAAATATTCCTCTAGTTAGTCCTCAACCACAATATTTAGAACTTAGGAAACTGGACATTTGAAGCGCATATTCATTTTGGAGGCACTGGATACTCAATGATTTCTGCCCCAGAACTGTCCACACAGAAGTAGATTTGGTAAAGTTGGCTATTACCATCTGAGTCTTTATTGCACCCTATCCTAGGAGTGTGCCCAATGCCCTTTATTATTACTTTACAATGCTGTCTAAGCTGTAAAATCCATCATCTGGTTCAATTCTTGCAATCCTGAGTATTTGTGGGAGGTGTACTTTCTTCTTTAGATTGAGAGCTGCTTCAAAGTATTCATGCTGGTCAAGTTGAGATTCTGAGCACGTCCCATTTTTTTCCCATTCATGTGACCAGAACCTAAAGCCATTGCTTCTTGGGCAGCTAAGTGATGGCCAATCCTTTTCCAGATTGGTCATGAGGTCTTGAGAGCTACAGAAACCATCATATACATGAATCACATATAAGAAAAAGTTAATAATGGTGGATGTGTAAATTTGTGAGACCTCTAAAGCTTACATGGCATAATTGTAGAAGGTCAACAAAAAGTTACGCTTCAGTTTAATAGTTTTTATAGATAATGAGAGCGAACTAAGATTTTTGAGTGGCTTGAATTTTAAAAAATGTACAAAATGATTTCTTTTACCTCCACATTTCTTTCATCTTTGATATGAAGTCTTCATGGAATACATACAAACTACAAAAGTGAGCTGAATCTTCACAAGTTTTGTTGTGCTCAACATCCTGATTAGGAGCTTTCTCACATTTTCCTTGTTCCTTGTTCTAACTTTTCAATCAGATATCTCTATCCAAAATCTTACCCCTAATTTTCAAAAGGAAGCTGCCATGGCACTTGAGCATTGTTGATAAACAACAGTGTTAACCTTCAACAGTTTAGGCAGAAAAGCGTACATTTTATGAGACACTCATCAAGGAAAATATAATGGTGATAGATAACCTGTTTCATAAAATAAACTTCACCAGCATGATTTTTAGTAGTCTAATAATGATTATGTAGATTTCTATTCCTAAATTGCTAATAGAAATTGCACGTGCAGGCAACATTCAATGACTTGAAGCAAGGGAAAAAGAGAGAGAGAGAGAGAGAGAGAGAGAGAGTTAAAAAACAAAATAATGGCCCCAATGCTCACCCATAGCAGAAGAAAAGGAACAAGGGTACAACTAGACCAAAGATACCAGTAGTTCTAGGTCTAAGTATTATATTCAATTGCTCAAAAAGTGTTTTCCAGTATCTTTAAGGGTCCGGTAGTGCACCACCTGATGTAATATTTTTTCACGATAGGTACATTGGGGTTGAGGCAAAGGGACTCACTACAGAGCATTAGCAATATGGAAACATTTGGACAAAGTGTGGAAAACAGCATTTGCTAGAGGACAGGAAATACTGACCTCAAATGTCCAATAATGCATAAAGCTATTAATAAATTTGAGCAGGCTAAGGCATAGGAGTGATAATCTAGACATTGCAATTCTTCGCATGTTTAAGGGCATGAACTCCCTGAAAAATTATATTGCAATTGAATTATAAGTTCATGAAAAGGCATGTAATATGCAAGGAGGAGAGAATATATGAAAGGTATTTTTTTTTTTTTCATACTTGATGCATTTGCCACATCCCCACAAAGCTGACAGTCGATGTGTTTACAATGATACAAAGTGAAAAATCTATCAGGGTTTTGCTAGATAAAACAATAGAAAATGGACATTGTACCTGAAAATGAAGCAAAACATATCTAAGAAATTCATAGTCATGCCATAGGATAGTATAGATCGGCTGGATGCGAAGAGTCAAACCAAGGAGAACATTTAGCCAAACGTATAGAAGATTTAAAAAAAAAAAAAAAAAAACTAAAGATATCTATTTAACACAATAAAAAGGTAAAAAACAAGAAGCATTCCTCCTATAAATCACAATACGGAAAAAGATCATCAGTGATTGGATTCCTCGTTGTAAACTCTCTTCTCACTGAAAGAATATCATTTAATACTTTCCAAAGAAAAATTAGCACTCTGAGAAAGGATTTAAGCTTCCATAGGTCGGCCCACATTTAAGAACTATATCTCAAAGTTCTGCTCCTTCCATATAAGCATTCACTATAGAGAAGCCAGTAGGCTTGGTTGATAGTAAAGAGACCTGACTGATTCATGGGGCCTAATCAGTTAGATCCTTTCAAATAATAGAGTTATCTACATGAGATGCATATCAATTCCTCACTAATGCACAATTTCATTGTGCGGTAACTTGGTCCAAAAAATCAAAAGCCCTTGTAATATGTGGATAATTTCCCCCACACACATTGGATCTTACATTAAGCCAAAAGTCATAGTCATTAGGAATTGAGTTCCCATTTCCTACCAGCCATTTAGCTTCTGCGGGAATTGACAATCCCATTGCCTTTTCATTTTTTAGATAAATATAAAATTTCATTAAAATTAACATGAAAACATCCTAGAAAGTAGCGTGAATCTGTACCCACACCTCTGTTTCAAGATGTAATAGTAATTTGTTTATGATTTCCATGGGTTGGTAAGTAGTCATTGTATCAATATTATAATTGCAAGTTCAATGCATAATACATATATACATTTTTTAAAAGCCTTTTTTTGTCTTTTGAGTATTGGGATGGGTACTAGCAGTTTTCTTATAATCAATCTTTGTTTCTCTAAGTTGTGAAGAGTGTTTATGGCCATGTATTTTGTGGCTTGAGAAGTTAAGCGACATATAGTGCCAACCTGAATCACAGCTAAAATTCATAACAAAAATCTGGCAATGGATAAATTGGAACTTTTGCATTGGATTACAGAAGGTATACTTCTTTTTCTCATCAAATATGCTGTTTATGCAGAAAGTTGAATTGAGGCAAGTTCTTAAATGGACAAATGTCTATGGATATTATTTACCTAAGGACAAGCGTGCCAAGAGACAGTTCTTTGAGTACTTGAAGGAGACAATGTGTCTCATCCTGTATTGCTTCACTTAAGAGCTATTCGTAATGTAGGTTAAACCGAGTCGGGTCTAGGTGACTTCATCAATGTGCAGAGAAGGAGCTTCAAGTTTACCTCAGTCGAGTCTAGGATTTTTTTTTAAAGGTTGCACAAAAAATTTGCTAGACTGCCCTTGTCTTCAGCTCAAGGTATGCCATGAAGATTGAGATGCTTATAGCTTATAACCATCTGCAGAATTCAGAAGTGGGTTAACGTAGTAAATGCTGATTTCCATTTTCCAACTATCCTTTCTACTTGCACAAGACTGACTTGAAATTAGAGCTTTCCCATTAATGCTTGTCTTGCATTCTAATGGCAATAGTGTGACTCAGAACTACTTTGAAAATTTAGTTTGACCTATAGAGACTTGGGTATTAAATGTGGACAGAAGATCCTAAATGATAGAAAGATTAGTTTAAATGCAAAAACTTAAGGAATAAAAGAGTTAAAACAGCTACTACAGTTGTTATGCAAACAATAATGAAATCATGGCCTTGCGATCCTCACTATATCAAATATTCCTAATTAATAGAGAAAGAACAAAAAATATTAAAGACCTGTGCTTTTAGATTTGAAAATCAGCTCTTCAACCAGTCAAACACGAACTATATTCTTCCAGAGACCCAACCAAAGACATTAAATGCACAACCCTTTTAATTTTTGGTTAGCATGTCTTAAATGACCAGCTAACCTAGTAAATTATTACAGACCATTCAGGTGTGATGCTATAACGCAAATCATTTACGATTTATCTCAAACAATCTTGTACACAGCCAACAAATTTGATGTAGCTTCTAAAATTCAAAATGATACACATTTTCTACAAAAGTCAGGATTCTAAGCGATTAGTGAACATACTTTTTTAAATCAAGAAACAAATTAAGTCCAAACGAATAAATAAAACTAGGAAACAATTGCAAGATCTTTCCTCACTATGGTAAGGCCACATGGTAAGCTAAGCAGAAATTATGCATCTCAATTTGACAAATTAGATAAAAAAAAACACAAAATCATACAAATGAAAACAAGATTGAGCTTACATCCAAGGAAAAATGAAATCTGGGGCCTACCAGTGACTTCAATTGCAACTATCCCAGTCAACTGCATTACCAAAAAAGATAAGACCAATTAACCGAAATGAAATAATTATTTTATAAATAACAATTTTTAAGTTCAGAAACTTATTTAGTTCCCAAATTTTTGTTTTTTACAAAAACACAATAAATACTTATAAGTTGATATGATATCCATTGGCGTAGGGTAAAAGACGCAAAAGAAACAGTGCTACTAAAAAGCAAAACATACCTTGACATCGAATGCAAAAGAAATCAGACGATAAATAGAGACTGAAGTTAACCGAGTCTTGGGCAATTGAAGTTGAAAACAAACAAAACCCACCGCTAATGGTTAAGCCAAAACACATATATAGAGAACAGAACAAAATGTTTAAGGCTGGTGGGCACTAAGGTCTAAGGGCCTTAGTTTAGTAACCCTTTCAAGAAAAATCTCTGGGGCAGCAAAAGCAAAATAGCTTAAAAAGCTTGGTGGTGGGCCCAACTAGCCAACTCATGCACGACATAGATGTGTCATCATGGACTAGAGGAGACTGATATTCTTCTTTATCATCAAACTCACACCTATAATCAACATCATCATCATCATGGACAAGAGGACAGGTGCATTCTACGTGGACCCCCCACCTTTTTATAGAATACCCATTATGAAGGGTTCTATATGTAACCTCAACATGATTCTGATCAGTTGGATTTGATTCATTCAAATGCTCCTGCAGAGACTGTTGAGTTGGAGAAAATAAATGTAGATTACAATTATTTCCAAATTGATTCATTCTATACTCATATTCACGTTTTTCATAACCATTGATGAAAATGTCAACAAAGCCAGAAAAGCCCTCTTGTCCAGGAACAATCAAGACAGCCAATTTTGGAAATTTGCGACCAACCCAGAAAAATATGGAATTTTTAACACTTTGATGATTAAACCATTTTGGCATCTCAGTTCCCCAAACGAGAATAGTACGATCAACATCCTGATCTTCATATTCAACGCCCTCAGTTTCAGATGGGAAATTATTGGAGAACTTCCGATCCATTGTTATGTGGCTACCACATACTCTACTCGGTAAAATCCCAATAATTTCTATTACCTGCATGCAATTAGAAAATTCAAGATATTTTTCATTTAGCAAATCTCGTAAAGTATTTGAAGAAAGTAACAAAAATTGTTTCATTATATCTTAAAGAAAGAGAGACCTGATTCAATAGCCCACTTGGTGATTGAGAATCCAACAACATGCAATTCTCTGCATGAACCAGACATATCGATTGTGGAAGTCTTTGAATTTCACGAAGAAGCTTGCAATTCGTAATAAAAAGTGATTTTAATCTAGGAAATCTGCTAATGCTTTCAGGGATGGTAACAATATTGGTTCCAAATAGATTTATACTTTCCAATGCGGGGAAGTAATCAGGCTTCATCAAAAGATCTAATTCAATTACATTTTCAGACCAATTGAAATCCAGTCGTGTCATCTTCACAAACCCATATCCAGAAGAGCTATCAAAAGAATTGCACGTCGGTCTCAATTTGGCAGTAGCAGTCCCCAATTCCCGAAGCTGTTGCAATTTATAAATGCTATCTAGAAGATCCCGAAGGTTTTTGCAATTGTGAAGGGTTAATGTATCAAGCTCAGTGAGATGCTCGATTGATGAAGGTACCTCTCTAATACCACTCCCGCTTAAAGATAAAGTCTTTAAACGTTCCATTTCTGGATGAAAATTAGGGAGCTTCTCAAGCCTTGAGCAGCCAGAAAGATCAAAAATATAAAGAGATTTCAACTTGAGTTGGCTTGGAAGAAATTGAAGTTTTTTGCAATCAGTGAGATCCCATTCTTTAAGCTTTTCAAGAGATCCAAAGCATTCATCAATCTCAACTAAATTTTCACAATGACGGAGCTTCAAAAACTCTAAATTTGGGACCCGTAATTCAGATAATTTAACTAAATTTTTACAATAAGCGAGGTCCAAATTCTCTAAATTTTGGGCCAATAATTTAGGTAATGTCTTAATAAGTTCACAACCTCTAAAATTGACATCTATCAAATTTTTTAACTGCCACTCCTGTAGAGAAAATAAATAAATCAAAAGTTAACTACAACAAAATTTGAAATAAAAATTTAACAAAAATCCCAATTTAAAAATATACGTAATCATACCTCCTTTGGCAATCTAATGCGGGTGCTACATGGCATCTCAATAGAAACAAGTTGTTTAGGAAAATATTCGGATGGCCAGTGAAAAGGATAATGGGGCCACTTAAGAAGTATTAACTTGTTGGGAAGAAATTCAAGTGGTTCACAAATATGTACATTCTCAATTATTAGAAATTTGAGATCTTCCATCCTTCTGAAAGCTTCAGTGTGTAGTTGCACCTTTACTGATTGAGGTGAATGCAACATTATGCCTCGAATATTTTGTGATCCCTAATTGGAGAAGCATCAAGTCAACTATAGAAAATAATAGAATTTTCCAAATGTATAATGATTTTGAAATTTTAAGCAAAAACAATACTAATGAACTAATATTTTATAAAATGTTAGAAAGAAAAAAAATTAAAGATTAAATACAATACTTCTAGCTAGTGAAAAAGAAAAAAATAAAGAGCAAAACAATTGGAGAAAAAGAACTTATACCTTATTTGTAGTTAGTACTTCAAGCGAATCCTCATAACAATACAAACGTTTTCCAAGGATGTCTGGTGCTTGTTGTCGAACAACTTCCTTGCCCATTTGTTGTATCAAGTCATGCATTGACAATCTACCATATTGATCAACAGCTATGAGACACTTACTAACAAGTGTCGGAATACCAGAACTTGGATATAATTCACAAGCATCTAATATCTTTACAACATAATCTTTGTACCACCCTTTGAAAAAACATGCAATATCGAGAAAAATTTCTTTCTCGAAGTAATTCAATCCATCGTAACTTACTCTAAGTATTTTCTGAATGTCTTTATTAGGAATTTTTTTATACATATCTAATGCACTTTCCCATTCATCTTTAGCTTTTCCACACAAATCACGAGCTATTATTTCTAGAGCTAGTGGAAGGCCATCAGCAAAATCTATGAATTTAGTTGCAAGTTTAGAATAATCCTCATCATGAGGCTTGTTTCCAGGAAAGGCATGCTCTTTAAAGAGTTGAAGAGATTCATGTTTGTTTAATTGCTCGACCTTGAATTCCTCGACCTTGTAAGTTGTACAAACATTTTCTTTAAGGGCAGCTAACCAGTGTTTATCTCTTAATGTTATAATGACTCTACTTTCGGGATCAAACCAATTACATTTTCCAAGCAAATTTTCTATTCTTGTTGAATCATCGACATCATCAAGAATTAAAAAAAGCTTTTTACCGCAAAGTCTCTCCTTTACCAAACTGATTCCTCTAAATCTGCTGCCCACTCTCCAATTTCCATTCCCTAAGATGTCATTAAGCAGTTGCTCTTGTAGTTTGATTATGCCAGCATCTGTCCCCAAATTTTCTCTAACATTCTCTAAAAAGCTGCTTCCATCAAATTTCTTAGCAATTCTATTATAAACAGCTTTAGCGATTGTAGTCTTTCCTACTCCGGGTAGACCATGAATCCCTACCATGCAAAATTCATTTGACCCAATATGTAAAAGTGACTCTATGGCCGCAGCACGATAATTTATTCCAACTGGATGTTTAGCAACATATAATGGTGTCCAATTTAATTTAACATTTGATATCTCTTCAACAATGTTTTCGATGAAGTCAGATTCAGATTTATACGTAGTGCAGCTGACAATTACATAGCATAAGAAAAAATATAATTAGCTAGAATAGCAAATGAACAAGGTATCTAGTTGTGAGTTATAACACACAACTATCATTGATATTAACATCATATTAGAAGTATAAAAATACATGGGAGAAACTCGTAATTGGACCTTGTTAGACTAACTAACTTTGTATTGAACCAGTGGCGGCTCTAAGAGTTTTTTTAAGGGGGCATTAAAAATTTAAATTAAAAAAAAAAGTTAATAAAAATAAAACTTGAATATTCGTATTGACATCACAAAAAGAAAAGGCTCAAATACATTTAAGTTTTTAATTTTCCTTTCACAAGTTTTTATATTTTAAAATCGTTGTATGATAGCTTTACTATCACTGCTAGCAGCTACATCTTTTTCAATGTACACAAACAAGCAATCATTAAACTATTGATCTCCCATTCAATTACCCATATATTGCTATGATAGCTTTACTATCAATGCTAGTAGCTACATCTTGTTCAATGTACACAGCCAACTAATCATTAAACTATTGATCTTCCATTCAATTACCCATATATTGCGTATTGGAAAAAAAAAAAAACGCTCAAATACATGAAGTTTTTAAATTTCCTTTCACAAACTTTTATATTTTGAAATTGTTGTGTGATGGCTTCACTATCAATGTTAGCAACTACATCTTCTTCAATGTATACAGCCAAGCAATCATTAAACTATTGATCTTCTATTCAAATACCCATATATTGCATATTAACATCACACAAAAAAAAAAAAAAAACACGCTCAAATACATGAAGTTTTTAAATTTCTTTTCACAAGTTTTTATATTTTGAAATTGTAGTATGATAGCTTTACTATCAATGCTTGCAGCTACAATTTTTCAATGTACACAGCCAAGCAATCATTAAACTATTAATCTTCCATTCAATTACCTATATATTCCTAAATAAGTAACAATATAAATAAAATGCATTATCATTTTGGAAAAATGTCTCACATAAATCCAATAAATTCAGCTAAAAACTAAAACTAGCACTAAAAGACTAGCTAATGAAAAATGTCCATTTTGTTTTCAAAAAAACAAATAGTGATTTTAAAATATGCACTTTGTCAACACAATTTAAAAAATTACAATTAAAGTTTGATTTGGGCTTTTAGGCTAATTTGTTTGTTTGGGCAATTTTTGAGAAATGTTATGTTCGTAATATTTTAACAAAAACTATAAGTGGTAATTTTTTACTGGTTCTAATTTGAACCTACCACAGCAATTATTTTAATGTCCACCAATAATAACCCGCAACTTAGGATTTTTTATGAAAGAATTGCGAGAATGTTATGAACGTAACATTTCACGCAATTTTTTGGTTCAACATCCAATAGACTAAAATTTTGGAGAGGTTGAATTTTAGATACATACCCTTTCTTGTAATGCCATCCAGAAGCATTAGCTGCTTTTCTTAGAGCATTCCTCCACCTCTGCACCTTGTCCTTGTTATTTTCGAACTTCTTTTCATGATTAGCCAGTGCAATTCCAAAGTTTCCCTCTTGATTTCGTATTTCTGATGGATCAACATTGTAAAAAACTGGACGAATTTTCACTGCTGGGTCCTTTTCTCTACACTTAACAATCTCAACAAGTTCTTCCAAGCACCATTTGGACTCTGCGTAGTTTTCAGAGAAGACAATAACCAAAATAGATGAATTTTTTATGGCTTGGATAAGTTCTTCCGAAATTTCTTCTCCCCTCGGAAGTTTATCATCGATAAAGGTGTAAATTCCTTTGTGGCGCAAAGCCTTATATAAGTGGCTGGTAAAACCTTCGCGGGTATCTTCACCTCTAAAGCTCAAAAAGACATCATGGTCCCATTGGCGAGTGGAAGAAGAAGAGAAGTCTCCTTCATTGTACAAGAAAGCCATCGATGGGATCTATAAACAGAAGAATAAAAAAAGAGTGAGTTGAATCAGAGAAAGAAACAGGAATCGGATCAGGGCAACAGGAAATGCGTTCGAAAGCAATTGAAGAGAAGCAAAATACGAGAGTTGGCTGTAGGTATAGGAAAACGAAAAATGCATATATCTTTTATAATTAAAAACAGCAATAGAGAAAAACACGGTAAACATGCCTCTGCAATTTTTCTTCCTTCCTTCCCAGAAGGTAACTGGTAAAAGACAAAAACAGCCCTGTAAAGGACGCTTTTAAGGACATTAACACTGTAACATGCGTTTTCCACGAAGGTATTGTACTGTCATTTAATTTTCTGACAACGCGCAATGGACTAAAGGTAATGTGTTGTCAGGTTTATCTATTTTTAGATACAGATTATAATCCATTAAAATAATATAACTACAAAATAAAATAATATAAAAATAATATAATATAACACACCAACTCTCACTAATTTCGGTCTCAGCCACCCACTGCAACCGCAGAGCAAACCATTAACGCCACCCACCACCACCGCCGATCAACCAAATCACACCAACCACCACCACCGCTGATCCATTCAAACCCAATACAAAACCCAAAACCACCAAACACTCATACTGAAAATCAAACCTGCAGTGAACCCATCTCCGCCACTAACAAACACCAAACACCCAATCTGAGAATCAACCAACCCGCAGTGAACCCATCTCCACCACCGCCACAACAACCCTCCACCACCACCACCATGAACTTGCAGATGAACCGATACCCACAACAAAAAATCAAACCAAAACCAAAACCCAAACCCAAACCCAATCTGAGAGAATCGGAGTGTGAGAAAGAGAGAAAATCGGAGTTGATCGTCACCACAACAAAAAATCAAAGCAAATCAAAGCAAAACCAGAACCAAAAAATCGGCTATATTCCCACAACAGAGAATCGGAGCTATATTCCCAGTACCACAACAAAGAATCAGATCTATATTTCCAGTTACCCAAACCCAATCCGATCTCGCCACCACCACGCCGATCGTCGCCGTCGACCCCGAGTGAGATTGAGACTGATCTGAGAGGGAGGAAAGAGAGAGACACCAAAAGAGAGAGGGGAGAGAGAGAGAGAGAGAGAGAGGACGATGAGAAATGAGATTGAGAGAAGAGGAGTACCGTGTGATTGAAAGAGAGAGAGTGATCTTTTAATAAAATAATAAGTATATTTTAGTATGAGGGTGAGGGAATAAGCTTTTATTTAACTTATTTTTATTATTATTTATGATTTCTATTTCTCTGGGTCTTACTATGATATTTTAGTTAGTTTTTAATTTTATTTACAGGACTTTTAATAATCATAGGGTTTATGTTTATAACCTTAGAGGATTAAAAAATTATTTTACATTTTCAAATACTACTTTATCTATTTTATCAATCTATTTTATAACTCATTCTTTATTTTTACATACAACCTAATAAAATAATAAAAAGTATTATTCTTTTTTTTTTTCCATTTCCTTTTTCTTTTCACACACAACCACAACACACAATAATATATATAGTTTTACAATCTATAAATAGTAAAGTTGTATATATGCAACCTTACTATTCATAGGTTGCAATTTTTTTTTAAGTTTACACACCCAATGCTAGTGCTTTTACTTATCATAGTTGCCAAAACTTTTTAGAAATACCAACTCAAATGGAGCATCATTTTGACTTATGAGGGATGTAAAAAAGCATAATACCATCCCATATAGGATATAAAGAATAATGCTAGATTTACAAATTATTTTACAAAAGATTTTACAAACTGCTGATGTAGTGAGTAATTATTGGTAAACAAAAATGAGATATTAATGGTGAGCCTAAATGAAAACCAATAAGAGGTTAGTCACATCAATATTTTGTAAAGATGTTATAAAATAGTTTGTGAGCTCCCAAGAGTCAACACATGGCAATTGTTGATAATAGACCTATTGATAAATATACTATTTCAAAGCAGTCCAAGTGTCCAACTAACAATTTATACCATCGTTATCCAATTAACCAACTCCTAATAACAAAAATAAAATCTTAAATAATAAAATTAAATAAAAACTAAGCACATAACAGAAGTGCATTAGCTTTAAGAGGTTTTTAAAACAGCTTTAGAGGTTAAAAAAAATAATTACAGTTTTCGGTTCATCATTTTTTACACAAGATTATAGTAATCTAAGATTAGAAAATATTTCACGTTATTCTAATTTCATCACCTCATTAAATGGTGGTAATCTTACATTACTTATTGGTAAAGATATAATAATTTATATTAACAAAATTGTACATACTAAAAAAATTTATTTTACTTCTAAAAAAAATGATAAATTTATTTTACTTCTAAAAATAAAACTATTTTACATATAAAAATGGGTCCCACAATACTATTCACACATATAAAATTTATTTTGTTACAGTGTTTTCAATTTTCAGCAAAATACACAGTATTCAAATGGACCCATTGTGGAAAGAGTGGTAAAGTTTCTGACGTACGTTTGAATGAATATATGAGTATACGTTTGAACAGGGATGGAGCCAAGATTTAGAGTTAGGGGGAGCGGTTTTATTGTTAGCTATATGCAGTAGCTTTGGCTTTTGGCTCTATTGTTTAGCCAGCAAAAGTTTTCTTTTATTATTATTATTTTTATGTGCGTGTAGAGCGTGTCTTTTGTTGGTAAGGACAAAATTATTTTGTTTAAAGTTTTTTAAAGGGCTAAGTTGTTTGTTTTTGGTAAAATTGGTTAATTAGTCTCAAATTTTTTTTTTTATACCTTTGCTATTGCCTATTGGTAATTTTTGTTGCTAGACTAATATTTTAGGCTTGTATATATATTTTTTTTAGATTTTAAAAGGAGGAAAATACTAGATCTACAAATTTTTTTACAAATTTGTTGTGATTAGTAAATAAAAAAGTGATGTAAGTGGTGGACCTAGATGCAAACTAGTAAGAATTTGCCATCTCAATAGTCTGCAAAAATGTTGTATAAAAGTTTATAACTATAGCATTTCTCTTATAATGATCAATAAGGGGGACAAAATGTAATTTTATTGAACGAAGTTACTAAAATTAGTACTTAAATATATAGTTATATAATTATGTTATTTTTTTTAAAAAAAATTAGGCCATGAATGGCTTCATCCATGCGTTTGAATGATAAATATCCATTACGCGTTGTCAGAAAATTATTAGAGGAGACTACTGTACAGTGCAAACTCAATTGAAAACCGTTGTGGAAAACACGTGTTTACAGTGCTACCATTGTAGTTTACTTCAAATAATAACATCCTCTTTTTAGTGGTTTTGGAGTTTTTAGAGGGTTTTTTTTTTTGATATTGTACATGCCTTCTCTTTTGAACAGAGTGAACGCATTGAAAAAGAAGGATAGTGGGTTGTCAAGTTTGTGTTTATGACCCACCTAAAAAAAAAAGTTTGTGTCTAAAAAATGGGTATTTGGGATGTGGGTTTGGCGTGGGGGTGCCCCATGGACATGGCTGAAAGCAATAAAATACTTTTTAGTGTTTTTCAAAAGCAAAAGCACAACAAGAAAAAAATTGCAATCAATTGCATGCAATTTTTTAACAAAAAGTAAGTCAACTCAAGTAAATATTTTGATATTAGATTTCTATTTGTTGGAGCTATCTAACTATAAACAAAAATAAATAAATAAATAAATTGATGGAGAATTAGACCACAATTGAAAAGAAAGTCCAAGAACCTTCAAGTCAATTGTCATGAAATTTCCCAAGAGTCCAATACGGTGCTTATAAGTCATCATATGTTGACCAACCCTTCCACATTCACAATATACCAAATTGAAAAGAAAATACCTTGCTTTTACTTGTTGAACATAAAATTTGATAGGTATTACATAATAGAGCTTATAAGATAACACTTTCACCACATCCACAAAATACCAAACTTTGGAGTTTCATATGTTATAGCTACTTTTGTCTCTCTTAATTCCATGGGTTGATATGCATGGTACATTCTCTTTTCTATCCTCACTTAATTTATTATTATTATATATGCCTCCATGTCTATGAGTTTTTAGAGGTCCAAATTATCATTAAGGATAGGTGTAGACATCACATTTCGTTATGACCTATGCTTGTCGGTCCTAATGATGAGAAATTATTTTGCTACCAAAATTATCAGTATTATGCATGGAGCCCAATGAGCAGATTAACCAGAAAGTAACCTAATCATTTCTAAAAGCTCAAATAGTATAAAACACTATAGCTTTTTTAGATCCCAAGTTTAAAACATAGCTTAATTGCTTTTATTCTAACTGATCTAAATGCGGAACAAGAGTAAATGATACGCAATGAAACCGGAACTACTCTCTAAGTCATAAGCAAATACTATAAACAATAAAAGTAAAGATTAAAGAGTAAGGGAAGAGAGATGCAAATACAAGATACGACCAAGACGTGTTATCAAAAGCTAATCATTTCTGAAAGCTCAAATAGTATAAAACACTATAGCTTTTTTAGATCCCAATTTTAAAACACAGCTTAATTGCTTTTATTCTAACTTATCTAAATGCGGAACAAGAGTAAATGATACGCAATGAAACCGGAACTACTCCCTAAGACATAAGCAAATACTATAAATAATAAAAGTTAAGATTAAAGAGTAAGGGAAGAGAGATGCAAACACAAGATAAGACCAAGACGTGTTATCAAAGAGAAAACCAAAGAACTTGGTGAAAAACCTTTCTGCAACCCTCCAAGTCGAAATCGATCCACTATTGAATAAGTTGTAGTACACAAATATCAAAAAGACCCTCCAAGCCTAATCTACTCAATGTACTTAAGCCCTCTAAGCTCTTGCTACCAACGGACTTCTCGAAATCTTTTTTTCACTAGTTATTCGGATCCCGCAATACCGCCTGATTGCATCCACTAAGCCTCACTGGCTTCTTTTGGCAAATCCCAAATGCTTCCTAAGCTCCAAAACACTCTCTACACTCTTAATATGTGTGGGTTATGTTTGGGTACAAATCTCCTTTTGAGGTATAACAATGGGAGAGGAGAAGGAGAAGAGACTACAAGGATTTCTCTATTGAGGATAAGTAGCTCTCTTTAAAAAGGTTGGGTGTGTTATAAAAACCTCTCTAGGGTTTTCTTCTAAATAGCCTCCTTATTATTTTGTGGGTAATAAAGGTATATATAGTCTAAGTGAAGAGTATAAGAGTCACACTTGAATCCTCCAACCAGAGAGTCTTGTGGGTCACTCGCGACTTAGCCTGACTCACGAATTGACTCGCGAAATACAGCTTTGCACTTGACTCTTCGGCTTCTGGCATATGCTCCTCATGTGACCTTCGCGAGTTGCACCGCTTGTGAGCCAAGTCGCGAGATCAACTTCTTGAACAAATCTTCACAACTTAAGTACTAAACCCATTACAATTAAATCCCACAAAATACAATGAAATAAATTAATGCAATTACAACACTTTTTGTCATGAAATAAGCTAACATAAATGTTATGCAAAAAATCATAACTTAACAATTTTTAACCTAATTTGGCCAAGACTTACAAAAGGTGCATACGCTTGGTATATGATGCGTACGCACCCAATCTATGACATAGGCACTGATGGGATAACAAAATTACAACTATGTCTCGTCCAGAGAGGTCGTCAATCACGAACAGTTAGCCAAAGGACCAGACCATTTTTATTCGTCTAAAGATCTCGTCCTTGGGAGTTGAGCGAATTGAATAAACCCCATAATCAAGTCGAAGGGGTCGCTCGCATGCGAAGCACATGGACGACCAAACAACGGCATGACAGAGGGTCGTCCATAGGGTCGTCCATAGGCATTGCACATGGATGACCCCACGATACTTAGCAAAATCTAGAACAGGTAACCAGTCCGTGTTCATCGCCGCCAATCCCTCCCAAGTATGTAACTTCCAGCAGCGGTTATGGTCTCAATAGCAGTTGAGGTCTGAACTCCAAGAATCTGGGGGAAGTTATTCAAACCAATAACCGCTTCGAAGTACCCTATATAAGGACTGGTCTGAACCATGCAAAGGTACGAAAAAATTCCTGAGAAGTTACTCCCTAAAAGTTGGAATTATATTTTTCCTGGTTAAGAAAACTAACTTTATCATCGGAGGATATTTGGCCGGTCCTCCCCGGTCACCCCCTCACTGTTTCTTCTTTACAGGCCTTCGCTACCGTCGTAGCCCACCGAAGCCGAAGTGTTCAACCAATTGATTTTGCACCTCATCAGTTGGCGCCGTCTGTGGGAAGCCGTAGGTTGTTTTGCGATTTGGTTTTCTGCAACAAAAGGTTGAATGGTTCGGACTAGGTCGAGGGCTACAAGCCCAGGCCACCAGGGAAGCAGAGACGCTTCAAGCAACCCCCTTCGCGATCGCCAATCAGCGCCTGTCATGCAGTCGCCTTCCATCCAACACATACACTCCATGGCGGCCGCAATGGCGGAATTGACTCGCCAGAATCAAGAATTGACTAGGGAGATGGAAAGGCAGCGCCGTGAAGGACATGCTGAGAGACAGGCCCAAAGTCAAGAAGACAGAGGAGAAAATGCTGAACCAGAGGCTCAGTCAAGAGGCACCACTTCGCGAAGGGTGCCACATTTGGAGAAGGAAATGGATCAGATGAGGAAGGTTATGGACGAGATGAAGGAGAACATGAGAAGGGCAAATCCCGTTGAGGATTTGGTTCACCGAACAGATTCCCCTTTCACGGCTTCCATCATTGGGCATCCCTTGCCTACGAAGTTCAAAATGCCTTCCCTGGATTCATATGATGGAGCGCGTGATCCTTTTGATCATATTGCTAATTTCAAGACTACAATGCATCTCCAAGGAGTTCCAGACGAGATTATGTGCAGAGCCTTCCCTACCACTCTCAAAGGACCAGCGCGAGTATGGTTCAGCAAAATACCCCCGAATTCTGTAAGTTCTTTCGAGGAGTTAAGCAAATTATTTGTCAATAACTTCATTGGAGGACAGAGACACAAACGTTCTTCGTCTAGTTTGCTGACCATAGAGCAAGGAGAAAATGAAAGCCTGCGTTCCTTCATCACACGCTTCAACAGGGAAGCCCTGACAGTAGACGAGGTGGACGACAAACTTCTATTGGCAGCCTTCCACAATGGGGTTAACTCGGACTTATTTATTCACAAGTTGTATGAGAAAGAGCCCCAATCCATGGTTGAACTCGTCCATTCAGCTCAAAACTTTATGAACGCGGAAGATGCCATCATAGCTAAGAAGAGGAAGAGAGCTGAAAGAATGGAAGTCAACCCCCCACGTCACTCTGATCAAGGGCCTCGTCCAAAGAAGGGACGAACGGAAGATAAGAAGGATCGAGACAGGGATAACAGGAAGGCAGGCCCATCAGCAAGGAGTCAGAATTACACACCCTTGAATGCCCCACTCGATCAAGTGCTCATGCAGATCAAAGATGATCCTTCCTTAAAGTGGCCAGAGAAGATGAAGGGAGATCCTAACAAGCGCAATAAGAATAAATATTGTCGCTTCCATAGGGATCATGGGCATGACACGGACGAGTGCTATGACTTGAAGCAGCAGATTGAGAATCTCATAAGACAAGGGAAGTTGAGACATTTTGTAGGAAGGGATCATAAAAATGAAAAATTGAAAGCGAAGATGGAAGAGTCATTACGGCCCCCACTCGGAGAAATAAGGGTTATCATTGGTGGGACATCGACAGGACAATCTTCCAAGGCTAAGAAGACGTATCTCAAAGTAGTGCAAAATGTTCAACTCTCTGGACGATCCCCAAGAACGAGGGGGACGGACGAGCCAACCATTTCTTTCACAGATGAAGAAGCTGAAAGAATTCATCATCCACATGACGATGCCATAGTCATTACCCTACTTATAGCAGATTACAAAACCAGGAAAGTGTTGGTGGATAATGGAAGCTCAGCAGATATATTGTACTATCTTGCCTTCCAGCAGATGAGGCTTGGACGAGATAAGCTTCGTCCAGCTTGTTCGCCACTGATAGGATTTAGAGGAATGAAGGTGCAGCCCCTAGGTACCATAACCTTGCCTGTAGTGGTAGGGTCATACCCACAGCAGATAACTAAGGAAGTAAATTTCCTTGTGGTGGATTGTTCATCCTCATACAATGCCATCATTGGAAGACCAACCTTGAACAGTTGGAAGGCGGTAACATCCACCTATCATCTATCAGTTAAATTCCCTATGGAGTATGGGATTGGGCAAGCACAAGGAGATCAGTTGGCAGCCAGAGAGTGTTATCTGGCCATGTTGGCTGTGGATGAACAGGTACAGACCATGAGTATAGAAGAAAGGAAAATTGTTGCAGAACCGACTGAAGTATTGGAAGATGTTTCATTACAAGAAAATGATCCAGAAAAATTCACTAGAATTGGAACAAGTATGAAGAAGAAAGCGAAAGAAGACCTCGTTCAGTTTCTAAAAAAGAATGCCGATGTTTTTGCATGGAGTCATGACGACATGCCTGGCATTGATCCAAGAGTAATCACTCACCGACTGAATGTGTCCCCCTCTTCTAAGCCTATTTGGCAAAAGAAGAGGGTGTTCGCCCCTGAGCGAGAGAAGGCTATTAAGGAAGAGGTTCAAAAACTAACCACAGCACAGTTCATCCGGGAAGTCTATTACCTGGATTGGTTGGCAAATGTAGTGATGGTGAAAAAAGCAAATGGCAAGTGGAGGATGTGCGTTGACTTCACTGACTTGAACAAAGCTTGTCCTAAGGATAGTTATCCCTTGCCTCGTATTGACCAACTGGTTGATTCTACGGCTGGCCATCAACTGTTGAGCTTCATAGACGCCTTCTCAGGATATAATCAGATAAAGATGGACGAGGCAGATCAGGAAAAGACATCTTTTATTACAAGTCAAGGTTTGTTTTGTTACAAGGTAATGCCCTTCGGTCTGAAGAATGCAGGGGCAACTTACCAAAGGTTGGTGAATCATATGTTTCATCCACAGATAGGACGGAATGTAGAGGTATATGTGGATGACATGCTTGTGAAGAGCTTAGATGAGGGAAGCCACTTAGATGATCTTCAAGAAACTTTTCAAACACTTAGGCGGTACAAGATGAAGCTAAACCCAAGTAAATGCGCATTCGGAGTGTCATCAGGAAAGTTTCTAGGATTCATGGTATCAGAGAGAGGAATTGAGGCAAATCCGGACAAGATCCAAGCCATACTGAACATGGAACCACCGAAGAACATCAAGGAAGTTCAATCCCTAACTGGACGAGTTGCAGCTCTGAACAGGTTTGTCTCAAAAGCCACTGATAAGTGTTTGCCCTTTTTTAAAATTCTCAGAAAGGCATTTGAGTGGACGGACGAGTGCCAAAGGGCCTTCCAGGACCTAAAGCACTATCTCACTACGGCTCCATTGCTAAGTCCGTCCGTGCCAGGAGAAGAATTATATCTGTACTTAGCAGTGTCTCCTCATGCCGTAAGCTCAGCATTGATTAGGGAGGAAGAAAAGGTGCAAAAGCCTGTGTATTATACTAGCCGGGCATTGAGGGGAGCGGAAGGAAGGTACCCATTGATAGAGAAGTTAGCCTTCGCGTTAATAACGGCTTCTAGGAAGTTGAGACATTACTTCCAAGGTCATGTCGTCATAGTCATGACTGATCATCCACTCAAGAAGGCAATGAACAAACTTGAAGCTGCAGGACGATTGATCCAATGGGCAGTTGAGCTCAGTGAATTTGATATTCGGTATCAACCGAGGAATGCAATAAAAGCTCAAGCCCTGGCAGATTTCATTGCAGAATTCACTCCAAGCTATGAGGACTTAGATGAGAAAGAAGACAATAAAAAATGGGTCGTCCATGTAGACGGATCATCTACACTGCATACAGGAGGTATAGGAGTTGTTTTGCAATCACCAGAGGGAGATAAGCTGAAGTACAAAGCTCGCTTGCAGTATCAGACAACTAACAATGAGGTGGAGTACGAAGCCCTTCTTAAAGGGTTGGAGTTGGCTAGATCTGTAGAAGCAAGCTCAGTACTCGTCCTGGGAGATTCACAACTGGTCATAGGCCAAGTAAATGGTACATGTGAAGCCAAGGAAGACAGAATGAAGAAATACTTGAGAATGGTATTACGTCTTGTGAAGAAATTCAGGGAAGCCAATTTCGTTCAAATCCCGAGGGAAGAGAACACGGAAGCAGACACTCTAGCGAAGGAAGCCTCCGCTAATGAAGCCATGAACGAGTTGGATGAAATACGATACATGCCCAGCATAGACCTTCCAGAAATATTGCAGATAGAAGGAGAGGAGAATTGGATGACTCCGATAGTCTCATACCTAAAAGACGGAAGGCTTCCAGAAGGGAAGGACGAAGCCAGGAAGCTCAGAGTTAAATCAGCCAGATACATCCTTATGGACGAAGTGTTGTACAAAAGAGGTTTTTCGCAGCCATACCTGAGGTGTTTAGCTCCAGACGAGGCGAATTACATGTTGAGAGAAGTTCATGAAGGAGCATGCGGAAACCACTCAGGAGCTAGATCACTCGTCCACAAGGTCATTCGTGCAGGATACTACTGGCCAACCGTCCAAGCTGATGCCAAGGCATATGTTAAGGTATGTGACCAATGTCAGCGTTTCAGTAATATTCCTAGACAGCCCTCAGAATACCTCACCCCAATGATGGCCCCTTGGCCTTTTGCACAGTGGGGTTTGGATATTTTGGGCCCCTTTCCAACCGGAACCAGACAGATGAAGTTCTTGGTAGTGGGCATAGATTATTTCACTAAATGGGTGGAAGCCGAACCCTTAGTGAAAATTACACAACAAAATGTCAAAAACTTCGTCTGGAAGGACGTTATATGCAGATTTGGGGTACCAAGAGTACTAGTATCTGACAATGGACGGCAGTTTGACAACACCCCCTTCCGAGAATTTTGTGATCAGCTTGGAATCAAGAATCACTACTCCTCACCCTCCCACCCACAAGCTAACGGACAAGCAGAAGTAGCAAACCGATCCTTGTTGAAAATCATCAAGACTCGGCTTGAAGGGGCAAAGGGAGTATGGCCAGATGAATTACCAGGTGTTTTGTGGGCTTACAGAACAACAGCAAGGACTCCCACAGGAGAGACTCCTTTCAAACTGGCTTATGGGAGTGAAGCGGTCATACCAGCAGAGATACATATGGCTAGCCATAGGGTGATGAAGTACCAAGATGAGGAAAACAACGAGCAGCTTCGTCTTAACCTTGATCTTATAGACGAGGTAAGGATGGACGCGGAGCAAAGAACTGCAAGGTACAAAAATCTCATGGCAAGACAACACGATGCCATGGTGAAACCCAGGCGCTTTAGCATTGGAGATCTCGTCCTTAAAAGGGTCTCTTTGGCAACCAAAAACCCAGCCCATGGGAAGCTGGGACCAAACTGGGAAGGACCTTACCGAGTTATCAACTCCAAGAGACAAGGATCCTACTATTTGGAAGCCCTGGATGGACGAAAGTTGGAGCACCCGTGGAATGTTGAACATCTAAGGAGATACTATCAATGAAGGGTGGTCATGGACGAGCCCTGACATGAACGAGAACCTTGGACGTTTGAAGTAATGCTTAATATTATCTACCAGTGTTTGCTTATTACTATTGTGTTTTAAGTGTGTATGTTATGTTACTCATGGACAAAGTTATGTTTTATGTATTTGTAATTCCTTAAAAGCACAAGCTTTTAAGCATGTGCCATGATTGTGGACAAATGATTACATAGTATGGATTTCTAAATATACGTATGGTGTGTTTTAAACATGTATGATTGTATGGAATCCTTCATTTTCTATGATTCAAAATGATCCACGGAAGGCGAAAAAGCCAAGGACGAATAAAATCCTTGGGCGTAAGGAAGTATCGTCCAAAAACTTTCCTTTAAATAAGGATAAAGCAAGAAAAATAAAAGCTAAGGACGAATAAAATCCTTGGACGCAAGGAAGTATCGTCCAAAAGCTTTCCTTTAAATAAGGATAAAGCAAGAAAAATAAACAAGGTATGTCCGTATAAGCTCAAGACGAGACAAACCTGAATTTTAATCGTCCATGCCATGGACGAACAACGTGCGTGCAAAAAACACCACCCATCGACGAGTTTAACCAACTTAACAATCCAGTTCATGGACGAGCATTCGTTGGAAAAACTTCATTAAGAAAATAATCGTCCTAAATTTGAGCAATACAAACTGCTAAAATCATGGACGAACTAAAAAAAAAAAAATCCTATGATGATTCAGGAAGGAATTCATCCATATGATCAAGACGAGGCAAAAACTTAAGGAGAAATACCATAACCATAAAAATGGTATGGACGATATGAAGGAAGCTTGTTCACAAAGAATATTCAAACACAATGAATAGTGAAAAGAAAAAGCATTCATACATTTATAAAATCTAAAGGGTAGACGACCACCGTCCAAAAACCCTTAGTACATTGCTTGTTCATATAACTCGTCCATAAACTTGGACGAGAAAGTTGTACTTGAATAAGTTTGAAAAAAGAAAAAAAGAAAAAAAAAAAGAGTGAAAACCCAAAACATTGGGCACTATTAAGTAAAATACAAAGCTTCATAGAAGAGAGAGGTTATCATTTTGATTGACCACTGGGAGCATTCTTTTGATCGTCTTGTGTCACTTCGTTATTGGCGTCGTCCACCACATTGACATCCTCAGAACTCGTCCCTAGCACTGAGCTCTCCGTTGCAAGAGGTAGCTTCAAAGAATCGAAGTTGAGGTCAGGGAAGGCATCTTTGGCATCAGCACGGAAGTCCTCATATCCAGCAGCATAATGACTGTCTAGACGATTCTTGTACTCGTCAGACTTCTTGAAGGCTGATATGGCTTCTTCACGTGCCTTCTCCAAAGACGAAGCATACCCTGAAACTTGTCCCTCCAAATAGGTGATGCGGGTATCTTTTTCAATACCGTCCGCCTTAAGTTCCTCAACTTCTTCCTTCAGCTTCGTCTCAATCCCCAGCAAACGGTTTACCTCGTCCGTCAGCCTGATCACTTCCCCCTTTTTCAACAAAATTTCTTTACTCAACTCCTCAGCCTTCTCCTTTGCTGTCTTAGCCTCCTCAGCAAGTTCCTTTGCCTGGCACGTCGCTGTGTAAAACTTTGACATAGCCTGTACATGGACGAAGGAAAGTTAGAAAATTCTACTCTTAAAAATTCTTTAAAAGCATTTCAAGACGAATAAAACTTTACCTTGAAGAGGTCATGGATACCAGAGCGTTCAAATTCTTTCACTGACATGTTGTAGCATTCATTTACTTCATTATCAGTGACGATCCCTTTGAACGTCCTCCATGCATAACCTCGTCCAACACCAGGTTGGAAGGACGATCGGACGGCTCTGACGAAGGAGGCTTCCTTGGAGTCTTAGTTGGGGGGGGGAGTAGGCTCAGTCTGAACAGGATGGACTATTTGGACGGGCTCCACAACGGAAGGAAACTCGTCCAGGTTTACCGTCGGAGTGAACTTGGGAACCTTGGGAAGGGAAGTTTGAGTGGTCTTTGGCTTCTTAGGACCTCGACGACTAGGAAGGTCGTCCAGGTCCACAGCACTTGAAATCTTCTTAGATTTCCTCTTCCCAGCCTGGACGGCCCCTTTCTGGACGACTGGAGGCACGGAAGCTCCCTCGTCCCCACTAAGTATTGTCTTATCTCTATTTTCTCTCATCGTGATTATTCCTGTGACGAGGAAAATCAGTTAAAAAAAAAAGAGAGAAAAGGAAGGACAGAAGGAAGTAAAAAGGGATGGACGACACTTACTTCGTCTAGTCGTTTCCCTCGTGACTTAAATTCTCAGCAGTAGGTTCTGGACCAAGTCCCTAGGTAGCCAAACTACTGAAGGTCACTAGTTCGTGAAAAGACCTTCTAAGGAAGGCACGAACTTTATCTATTTGATCTAAATAAAATCTGTCCAAACGTGGATGAACAACAGCTGCACCAATAAAAGAAAGATGGTTAGACGATGGAAAGTTAGAAAAATTGTAAGGAACAAAATGAATAACATGGAAGGAGAACATACCCTCAGGACGAAGGCGACCTATGGGGCTGGTAAAAGGAGGGAAGGGGGCATTACTAACTTCAGTTGGGTCCCCAGCCCAGTTTCCAGAAATAATAAAAAACTCTTGTTTCCAGAGCCTATCAGACGAGCTACGGCCCGTTATTAAACTGTAATGAGAGCCTCTGGACGAGAACTGGTAAAAACCAGCAGATTTTTTGATCTCTGAGGGCTTATAACAGTAAAGGAACTCGTCCACCGTTAAAGGACAGTTCCCTTCTAATGCCTCACGCCATAACACTTGCATGGCAACTATCGTCCTCCAACCATTGGGATTAAGTTGGTTAGGACCAATACCTAACCTATAAAGAAGACCTCTACAAAATGAATTTAAGGGAAACCTAAGACCAGCTAAGAGATAAGATGAATATACTCCTAAACCAGAGGAAGGCGAACAACACCACTCTCCTTCCCTGGGTAGACGAGGTTTAAGCTCAGCAGGAATTTGGTATCTATCTACTAAAGTTTTTAACTTAGGAGTGTTTAAGGTGGATGCAACCTCAGGCGCACAGCTATATATGATGTTTTCTTCTTCTTCCTCCTCGTCCAGAGAAGGGCTGGGTGGCGCTCTGGACGAGCTAGCCCCAGTTCCGGAGGCCACCCTACGTTGCATTTCTTGAAATTCTTCCAAGGGAATGCCAGGCACACCGGACGAGTACTGCTCATCCGAGGAACTACTAGAACTAGTACTACCCTCATCACTCTCATAACTCCCAGATGAGACGTCCTGATACTCGTCTATCTCTCTCTCTATACTACTAGACGAAGACATAACTAAAGGAAAGACGAAAATGAAAACCTAAAGAGAAGAGGAAGTACCTGAGAACTAGGACGAATGCTAGACGAGAGTCTTGGACGAGATAGCAGAAGGAGGTTTATGATGAGGTGAAGGGCAAGAAAGAGAATGTGCTTATTTATAGGGCCCAGGAGTAGGGTCAGCGAAGCGACATCATCCACTAAGAAAATGACACGTGGCGATTGCATAGGGAAATGCAATTCGTTTTAACTGCTCAACGTATAAAACCACGACATGTGGCTGTATAGAGGGGATAAAATCCCTATAATATCCCTGGACGACACCCTGGACAAGGGGGCAACTGATGGGATAACAAAATTACAACTATGTCTCGTCCAGAGAGGTCGTCCATCACGAACAGTTAGCCAAAGGACCAGACCATTTTTATTCGTCTAAAGATCTCGTCCTTGGGAGTTGAGCAAATTGAATAAACCCCATAATCAAGTCGAAGGGGTCGCTCGCATGCGAAGCACATGGACGACCAAACAATGGCATGACAGAGGGTCGTCCATAGGGTCGTCCATAGGCATTGCACATGGACGACCCCACGATACTTAGCAAAATCTAGAACAGGTAACCAGTCCGTGTTCATCACCGCCAATCCCTCCCAAGTATGTAACTTCCAGCAGCGGTTATGGTCTCAATAGCAGTTGAGGTCTGAACTCCAAGAATCTGGGGGAAGTTATTCAAACCAATAACCGCTTCGAAGTACCCTATATAAGGACTGGTCTGAACCATGCAAAGGTACGAAAAAATTCCTGAGAAGTTACTCCTTAAAAGTTGGAATTATATTTTTCCTGGTTAAGAAAACTAACTTTATCATCGGAGGATATTTGGCCGGTCCTCCCCGGTCACCCCCTCACTGTTTCTTCTTTACAGGCCTTCGCTACCGCCGTAGCCCACCGAAGCCGAAGTGTTCAGCCAACTGATTTTGCACCTCATCAGGCACCTTCTGTAATATTTATGGTTTAACATTAAATATTTCTTATAACAGATATACCAAATCAACTATGTTTTTCAGTTTTCACTGCCAACTCTTGTAGTCTCACATACTATATACTAGTAACAATTCTTACAAGGAATACCTTTACTTTCTGTCTCTCTTTTTTTTTTTTTTTTTTTTTTTGCCGTGGTTCATAGCATGGGACATAGTAAAATGTAAATTTCATTTTTTTCCCTTAAAAAAGTAATTTCTTTCTTAAATAATTGAATTGTTACCAAAAATGGAAAATGGGAATTTGAACTTCGGTTCTTTTCATAAGGAAAATCAGTAAATATCACTAATCTATAAAGCTCTTGAAGTGGCAACTAAAAAGTAAATTATTAATGTGACATAAATCAATATAATTTCTGCCAATGATTACATTGTTACATAATAAATCAATTGTGAGGAGTGATGACTTTGTTTTACATCAATAGCTATCCACCAAGTGAATCTTTAAAATTCTAGTTGAGTATTTTTTTTTTTAAGTTCATGCAGCTCTCATGATCTACCTACCAACAAATAGTCTAATTTATACTTATCTATTTGTTGATTTCGTATTGAAATTAAAAAGCTCATATCTAAACTAAATAATTAAAACCTCGATGAGTTGGTATAATGGCTCTGAAAACATCATGAAATCCATGAGGTGTTTGGTTCAAAACCCCTAACCCCATCTCCTAAGGGATTCCTCCAATTAATTATGCTAATTTATTCTAATTTAGATTGGGATAAATAAGATCCCATCCTATTTAAATATTCATCTTTCTTTCAATTTTCATTAATGACACAAAATTAAATAAATGTCAAGTATCTTGCTTTTTACTAAAATTTGGAGGAAATTGAAGAATTTAATGGGAGGAAATCTTATCCCAACATAATTTTTTTTAAAGAATTTCTAAACTTATTATCATTAATTCAAATACAAATTTTATTGAAAAAACTTACTAATAATACAATATTCCGTTGTACCTTTTCAATGGAATTTTATAATGGAATCAATTTTAGTAACTTAAAAAAAAAAAAAAATATATATATATATATATATAAATTTATCAAAATCAATTGAATTATAATATCTGTGGGTGTATTTTTTGCACTAAGGCCAAGGGTGTCCGTTGTAACCTTAGGCATTTTTTTACGATCCCACATCGAAGAAAACTCCCTCCCCCCTCTGCCTTATAAGCATGAGCTGAAGAGAAAGGAGTACCATCTCTACTATAAAAGAGTATGTCCAAGCCTCTAAGTTTGACCAGTTTAATATTCCAGCAAGTGAAACAAAAAACTTTATCACTCTTGCCCTTCCCAGAGAGTTTGTAATCCCATGGCAAAAACAAGGGTACACCCATCTTCATTTTGGGGTAGTAAGACTGGCCTTAACCTTCCACGGAAGGAAGGGACTTTCTAT
Source organism: Quercus gilva (assembly GCA_023621385.1). Lineage (NCBI taxonomy): Eukaryota > Viridiplantae > Streptophyta > Magnoliopsida > Fagales > Fagaceae > Quercus > Quercus gilva. The sequence continues at coordinate 8,341,443 of CM042475.1, read as the reverse complement.
AGCTTCTAGAATTTCACTCCTTGATTCTAGATTTTTAGAATATCAAAATGCAGTTATAGGAACTGTTCAAACCACTCTCAATGCGGGAACAGTTTTTGTCACCCTTTTTCCCAACTTCAATATGTCCCTCAAAGACCCTTACCTTTGTGATGCTCTTAAGGTACAGATTCAGATTACAGGGGCTTCTCAGGTGCAAGACACTTTTGCTGCCACACTTCATTATCAGTTAGCCTATAGACTCCAGAATCATGCCTTTGATATGGCAGTACCAGATTTGGCCCAGTCCAATGATGCTCTACTGATTCAAGTTGATCCAGGGATAACACCAATGTGTACGTTTGTTCCGAGACAGCTTAATAGAGAACAGATGACTTCTATATTTCCAGAATCATGGATTACAAGGTACGAGATGCTGCACCAGGCAACTAAGCCAATTCAGTCAAATGAACCTTTCTTTATTAGAAAGGCAAATGGTGAAGTGGAGACGAGGTTCTTAAAAGATCCTCCAGACAAAAAGGATGTAACAGTTTTTCCAACACAAATGGCCATGCTCCAACCAGTTTCATACAGTGGCATGAATGGTCTTAAAATTACGGCCTTTGGTGAAGACGGAAAGCCTAGTTATGAAGGAAAATCACCTTCTGGTCACATATGGTGGGATGTTTGCAATTGTGCTGACTGTCAAGAAGATGAAGCTTTTGAAGAAGACTATTCAAAAAGAAAGAAGAAATCTTCTCAGCAAAAACTCAAAGAAAGATATGAAGCAGGAGACCCAGAAATTGACCTCCTTGGAGAACCCTCTGGAAAATTTGACTACTATGTTCTCTATCCCAAAACCAAAAAACAACTCTTACCTTCACCCTCCCCATGCAAAGAAAAGCATAACCAAAACCAGAAGCCTCCGTTGATCCCATATTACCAGAAAATCCTCCCCCAGCTACCAGAATGTCAACCTCTTCACATAAGCCAAACCCACATACAAAAGCCTTTACCATGCTACATGTTTGACCAAGCCTCACCTTCCTACTCACACAATTTTCCTCCATTAGAAAGCTTTGATCATCCCCAAACTAACACTAAACATATCTGGAAAATCAAAAACCCTGCTGGTGCCAATCCAGATGGAACCAAGAAACAAGTCTCCTCAGCAAAAGCAGCTTTAAATTGGCAAGCAGAAAATGCTGTGGCTCAAAACCAGGTTCTTTCAAAGATTTTAGACAATCAACAAAAGATGGCTGAGGTAGTTACTCATACTTTTTCATCCTCAAATTCCCTTATTGAAGATTTGAAAAAGAAAATCAAAGCAATCGCGCAAGAATTGGCTACCATTGCCTCTACAGTCCGAGACTTGTCTGTTTCTTTTCCTCTTATTGGACAAAAAGAAAGAGAAAGAAGACAGTTGTTGCTCCAGCTTCAATCCATGGAAGGATCACAGAAGGAAAATCCCTAGACTCCTCCGATACATGTTCATATGCCTTTTCAACCCCGTCAATCCTTATATAAAGACCTGTCTATACCATCAACCTCTCCATTTTCCCCAATCACTCCCTACCAAAATCTTCAACCGTTAGCCATAACTCATCCAGACCATAATCCTTTTAAGCCAAGTGGAATACTTCCTGCAATGACCTATAAGATTCCACTCCAGCCTGAGACCCAAACCAAACCACAAAATTTTTGGTGGGGTTAACATCTTCATTCTTTTTGAAGGGTAGATGGATGAAAAAGTTTGGGTTTTTCCACAGAGGACTTGAATCAGTAGAGCATCATTGGACTGGGCCAAATCTGGCACATTACCTCTACATGTGGTATTTACTTAATGAATATTATATGTGCCTTCATTTTGAACCAGAATTCTACAGATACATTTTCCCTCTTGGAAACAAATATTTCCACAAATTCTGGTTTGAAATTCTCAAAAATGATGCTCATAATGGTGAATGGGTACAATATCCAAAAACAGAACACCCAAGATTTGGTCATAAACTTACTTCGGGGTGTTTAGTTGCCAAGCTCAATTCCAAAAATGACATCAGAGCAGATGGAATTTTCCACCCTGCAGAAATGCATTGGGTTACTAATCCAGATGGCACTCTTCATACTCATTCAGACGTTCATTGGGTATCCTGTTATCATGCTCTTACAATGGCAGAATCTCTTAATAAAGGAATCTTCCCAGAGATAATACCAACTGATCCGGATGTTTGTAGAGAACAATGGCCACATGAAGATCATTGGGAAATGCCAAATCCCTTAATGGGGTACGATGACTCCCAGTATAATAACCATGATCCAGACGATGATGTTGATGAAGAATGGTTCCAAGGAAGAGATGGATGGGACTAGATATCATTAGTAAAAAAAAAAAAAAAAAAAAAAAAAAAAAAAAAAGCCCTAGAACAGTTCCTATAACTGCATTTTGATATTCTAAAAATCTAAAGAGAAAACAGGGGGTGTAAGAAGATTATAGAAACTGGTAAATATCCCAAAATGCTCCAGTTCAAAAGAAAAATGCTCCCACACCCCCAGTTACTCAGATGGTCAAACTGGTTTTCACAATGGTCTTTCCAGGTAAAAGGCATGACAGTCCATTGATAATGGTGGTCTGGGATACAGAATGCCGTCCTTTTGAGGACCATCTTAGGTTGGGTATTTGATGAAGGAGCACCAAGCAACTAAGCCAATTCAGTCAAATGAACCTTTCTTAATGGTACTCCTTTCTCTTCAGCTCATGCTTATAAGGCAGAAGGGGGAGGGAGTTTTCTTCGATGTGGGATCGTAAAAAAATGCCTAAGGTTACAACGGACCTAACTAATGGTACTCCTTTCTCTTCAGCTCATGCTTATAAGGTAGAGGGGGGAGGGAGTTTTCTTCGATGTGGGATCGTAAAAAAATGCCTAAGGTTACAACAGACACCTTTGGCCTTAGCACAAAAAATACACCCACAGTATCTAAATTTAAATTGTGAAGTAAAAACTAAGCATATTAATGGAGTAGTTCAATAAGCTACTTCTACCTTCCTTTTCTTATCAAAAGGGAATAATACGTGATGAGCAATTTGCATACTCAATTAACTATTATCCTTACAAGGAGTTTTTCATGATGTGTAAAAATTTAAAGAAAATTCTAAGATATTGCCTAAAGTTCCTATTAAAAAAAAAAAGATAATTCCTAAAGCCCTAGGCATTCCATATTTTAAAAACAAAAAGTTAAGTTAAACATATCATGAAAATCTACTTTGTTTAATTTATGAATGAGTTTCATATAATAAATAAGGGCAAGTTTGGTAGGACTTTTGTTTTTGTTTTCACAACAGTATGAAAATAATTTTCAAAAAAATTGAATGTAAAACTAGTTTTGAGAGAACAATTTTTATATTATATGTGTTTGGCTCCCACTTTTAAGAACAATTATCAATATACATATATATATATATATATATATTTAAATGATGCTTGGGAGACGATTTCTACTTTGAGATTTTAAAAAAAAAAAATTATAGAAAGTAGTGTATAGAATCTATAGATTACCTTTTTTGTGTGTGATAATTATAGGTTTCAAAATTAAAATGTGGGAATAAAACTAATGTACCTTTTTTTTTTTCTATATTTTATATAAGGAAAATTTCAAATTTGTGATAAAGATAAGCTCCTTAATTTAAGAGATAGAAGAGTTTGGGCAAATCTATGGAGTCCATTATTTTTAATTATTTTTATTGCTATTCCGTTAAAAACATTTTATATATCTTGTAAAATTCCTCTTGGCTGTTTTCAAAATCCTGTTTTCAACAGAGAAAATAGGAAATAATTTTATGAAAGATATATTTAGAAAACATTAGTTAAACAATAGATTCAAGTGTGGAATCCACCAATTTATGGTTTTCAAAACAAAATATTTTATTTATATCCTCTTACTAAACATGAAAGTTCAAAATGGGTATACAACACCCTTGAACGTTTAGACCCCAAATACAAAATTACCAATTCAAGCTTTATATCAAACAGTTAATGTGCGGAATATGATAACAAGCTTATAACTGAATTGATAAACAATCTAAGCCAAATATAAACACATCCACAGCAGTAAATATAAGGCAAAGATAAAGGAAGAAAGATACAAACACTCGGACAACACACGATGTGTTATCGAAGAGAAAACTGAAGCCCTCGGCGTAAAATCTCTCCGCCGCCCTCCAAGCGGTCAATAATCCACTAGAAAATGTAGTTGGGATACATGAACAGCAATAGAGCCTTCAAGCCTAATCTACTCAGGTACCTAAGCCCTTCAAGCTTCTTGCTCCAATGAGGTTGCACCGAACCTTTTTCTTTTCTAGCTTACTGGATCCCGCTACTAGACCATAGCATCAACCAATGTAGATTGGTTCCTTCCTAACTGCTTCCCAACAGTACCAAATAAACCTTCTCACAGACGTGGGTGTGGTGAGATAAGGATTTGGTTAAAGGCCTCTCAAGGGTATAACAATGGAGAGGAAGAGAGTAGAGGAATTTGTAGAGTCTCTAAGGTTAAGATTGTGGATGAGTCAATATTGTATTTCTCTAGGGTTTCTCTCACAAAATTCTCTCTGGAAGCTCTCTCAATATCGTGGGAATGAGGGGTATTTATATTGGAATGAGAAAGGAATGTGAAATGTCAGATTTTCCCAAACAGGGCATTTTGGCGACTTGACCTCGCGACTGGGTTTAGTCGCTAGTTCAAGCCGCGAGCTAACGGCTTGGCCAGCCTGGAACTTTTGTCCTGTAGTGCGACAGCTGGCGCGACTCTTCAGCTTCTGACATACTTGGCACGTGTGCAGACTTTTAGCGACTTGCAAGCCGTGACTCACTGGCGAGATCCAGTTGCGAGACTCTGTTTTCTTGCACACTCTTGAGCATTTCTTCACACTCTCTCACTCACTACCCTTACAAGTTTCCCACCTAAAAACATAGTTACTAAGTGCTGAATTACAAGCAAATTGGCATAGAATAAAGCCAACAAGATGGTTGATTAAATTCAACCTTACAATCTCCCCCTTTGGCTATTCCGTGACAAAACCCTACAACAGACTCTAGACTTAAAGCGTGAGTTAGAAACAGTTGAACAAAACTCACTCACACCTAACTCTAGATTCTGAAATGCTCTTGAACATATGAACAAGTAACTCCTAAAACATAACAACATAGCAATATCATTGTCTGTAGAAACACTTGAAATGCATATGGAGCAAAAATAGCATAATCAAGCAAAATGGAATAAAGTAATAGACCATGGCAAGATCAACCAAGCAATCACTAAACAAAAGTGATCACTATGTTTATTCATACAAGGAATGAACATCCGGACATGCAAGGTGATAAACTCAATTGAAGAGAATCATTTGCAAATCCAACACTCAACCAATGCATACAAACATATATGCATCTAGGAACAATCCTACAAGGGCACAAAAGTGTTGTACTTAAGATAATGCAAAGCATCAACAAGTACAAAAACAGATTTATAAAGGCTGCATAAGCAAAGTATTGCAAATACATGGCACAGACCATTAAAGCCTACAAACCAGCATAAGAGCATGGACACAAACCCTTAAAGCTTACATAAGCAACATGGGTATAAAACAAATAAAACCATATGCTGAAATAACTAAATAACCATCATCAATATATATAAATAAATACCACAGTTTCACAAACATCCAGGCATAGAATCAAAATTATAAACAAAACAACATATAATAATGAAAACTCCCCTTTAGAATAAACACTCCCCCTCAAGAGCTGCCAAAAAAATTCTCCCCCTTTTGGACCGGAATGGCCAAAGGGTTAGTGCTCTTGGCTGGTGTGAATGCTGTCAAACTTGGCAGAAAGTACATCAAGCTAGTCCTGCATTGCTGTCATCCTTTTAGTGTGCTAATTCTGAACTTCCCTGAGTGTATCAAGCCTCTCCAGGATGATTTGAAATGCATTCGGAGGTGCAGCAGATGAGGTAGAGGCTCTGCTCCTCTTGACTCTTACTCTTGGTGTGGAAGATGGTCCTGCACCCTCTGCTTCAGTCTCCATAAGATCACCTTCTTCTTGGACACCCTCCTCTTCTTCACCTGGAAGGCAACTCTGTATCCTTGTAAGAGTAAATTTGTTGATGGCTGATAGAGGAAGCATAGGACTGATATCTTGTGGGATTGCAACACCCTTTTCTTTGAAAATTCTCATAAGAAGACTTGGAAACACCAGCTTGGGCCTCGAGGTGGTTTTAGTTTCATTCATTATAGTATCAAAAATGTGGGAACTGATGTCAATAAAGGTGGTCTCCTTAAGTTCCACAAGAAAGATAGCTCTGGCATTCATCAGTGTAGTCATCTTCCTTATAGGGTACATGTTGTACATCATTATGGTTGTTAAACACCTCATGTCTTTAGGAAAATCAGAAGTGTTGAGACATCTCTTTTCTATAACCCCACCAATTCTTTTTTGGACAGTTTCTAGAGAAAGCATTCTGTCCTTGTAGTTAGTGAATTCATAATCTTCTAATCCCTCTAGCCCTAGAACCTTATCAATATCATGAGCATCTAAGGTAAATTCCTTTCTTCTCACCCAACAATTCAATTCATCCTCTTTTATCACAGCATTTGCATAGAATTCTCTAATTAGAGGTTCACAGACTACAGGTAAGTCACCCAGAAGTTTATCCCAACCTCTTCCTTCAAAGCATTATGGAATGAAAGTATCCTTCAGGTCATGTAAATCCACAAACCTCTCCTGGATAATGGTTCCCTTCATGAAGGAATCTCTGTATCTCTCAAAATGCTTGACAGACCTTAATAGGTTGTTGTCCATTTTCATCCTCTTATCAATCTTCTTAGCAGGAGTCTTCTTCTTTGAGGATGTGGAAGCCATCTGTAAACATTCAGAAGAGACCACAACAAGAGCAAAACATAATATGTGGAAGCATACACAAATTAGTAACAATTTTGTCACAATGATAATAACAGAGTGACAAGACAACCCTCAAACCAAGAGCGGTTAATAACTATAGATTTGAAGACCAAGTCACACAAGATCATTCAGTATTAATGTAGACAGGAGCAAGCACTAGATAATGAGAAATGGACAGTGTAAACAGCTATCAGACAAATGAAGGCATCTGACAAGTGCAAGATACACCCAAAGACAGCACCACAATCATGATATGATGACAAAACATCAAAGCAATTCAAGCCACATAATTAAACAAAACTTCAAACAAACTGAAATGCCTCTTTCATAAAAAATAAACCCATAAGCCCTATGAGTATAAGATGTATCAAATAGCACTGCTCAGAACAAATACTAGAGTAATGAAGCAAAAACAAGATATAAAACATTTTCAGCAACAAAAGAAAACAACCTCAAATACACAAACCCAGACACATGTTCGTACACCACAAAAACTCAATCCAACATCAAAACACACAAATTCAAGAATATGACAATAAAATCATGAAATGTGAAGGGAAAACAAGAAAACCCATACCTTTTTCTAGAAGATTGATGTAGAAATGATGAAGAAATGAAGAATTTTCACAGATGAGCACGGAGTGTTTGAGTGAGAGAGTGAAGAAGACAATGAACAGTCACTGATATTCGAGGGAAAAACTGAAATTTTTTTGAAAACTGACTTAAAAACGCAAAACATGCGTTTTTCGCGACTTGATCAAGTCGCTAGTTAGAAGCTGCGAAACATTGTGAAGGTAAGAAATTTGAAAATTTCTCTAAGTGTTTTCCACGACTGGATGATCTACTCGCGAAGGAGTCGCGAGCTGAGCAGCGAAAATTTCTGAGTAATCCTCGCGATTAGACCTTCCACCGGCGAACAAGTCGCCAAACTGAGCCGCGAAAAATGCAAAAACTCAAATTTTGAAAAATTTTCTAAGTCTTTTTCGCGACTAGGATACTGACTCGCCAGTAAGCCGCGAAAAATCTCTGAGTAGGCTTGCGACTAGGCTAACCCGCGACGTAGTCGCCAAAACAAGGGAAACAGTTTTTGAAATTTTTGATATTTTTGCAAAAACAAAATACTTTCCAAAAACAACTAAAAACACTCAAAAATATTTTTGTGTTTGATCCAACAAAGATTGAGTATGTGAAAACACATTTAATCAAGTACAATCACACAAATGAATATGGCATTCATTGAACATAGACTTGTGTGTTGTGTGTGGATATCAAGAATAAGATAGTCCTTAGTCCAATGTGAAACTTCAATGATCAATTCAATCAAGGCATACACAATTAGTACTAGATAATGTGACCTATCTCAATTATAGAAACATGCATATATGACCTCTCACAAGAACTTGATCACATTCTTTGAAACTTTTCATTTGGCTCCGTATTCAACATAACATTTGCATTTTTTGAGCAAAGAAAATCTCATTGTGAGATAGATGCCTGGAATTTTTGATATTTCAATTTATGAGTTAGCCTTTGGCTTTTTGGGCATCATACAATTTATTTTGGTCGCTTTCCCTTTTTTCTAGTCAAATACTAGTATGTGCGACAGGCTTTTGCAGCTCTATATCTCTTTTCATTTGGAGATTTACATTTTGAGAGCTCTTTTAAGCAAAAACAAAAATAAAGAGTGGGAAGATATATAGGCATGAGTCTATGCATGTCTCAAGATCAACAAAACCATTCACTAATCATTCATGACAAGGTTGAAAATCTATTTACAACAATCACATAGATTTCAGAATTTCTCCCACAATGATATGAGTGCAAAGGGAACAAGCTAAGCTCATAGATGCACAAAGCCATTAGTACAAATGTACAGGGCAAAATATGATTTGAGACAAAACTCAACAAAGTTGATCAAACTTTTTGGATTTTCTACTTTTTATGTGTTTTTGGATTTTTTGACACAAAAGCAAAAAAATTGATCAAAAACATAACAAAAAAATGTAAAGACATTTCAAACCAAAGACAGATACACACGCAAAATAACAGCCTAAATACTAGCAAGAAGCACACAACCAAGCATAATCACAAACATGGGAAGTATTGATGCATGGACATGTTGTAATGCTTATGCATGAGTACCCTTCGTCACCTACACGTCACGTGCGTTTGGGGTGAAATCCTTAACGGATTGGATACGGGAATTAGGACTATCAAACCTTTGTGTGAAGCTTTCAAGGCAGTTGGTGAAGGCACCAATCATCTTCATCACGTCCATCATTCCTGGATCACGGTTTTGACTTCTTGATTGCTCACCACGCCAAGACCTCTTGTCATTTCTTCTTCCTCGTGACCGAGGTGCGCTTGTATTGTTGTTTGCTCTCAGCTTTTGACAATTGGGTCTAGTATGTCCTTGCAATCCGCAATAGTGACACACATAATCTGATCTAGGACCCCATTGTGACCTTGAAAGAGATCTTGCTCTACCTTCAAATCTGGCTTCTGATTGATTTCGGAACTCATTTACTACTCGTTGCTCAGCCAACTTCTTCTTCTTCTCAACCTTATCATTTTTAGGGATAGCCTCTTCCACAATCGGCTCTATGGCCTTCACAAATTTCACTTCTTTGATAGTTTTGGCTGATGAGCTACTCCCTCCGGTATATCCCAATCCGGACTTATCTGAGAAATGGTTTTGGGATGAAATAACATCATCCAACTTTCTAGAGGAGACCCTTTCTATCTTGGCTTGTGCTTACACCACCTCTTGCTCAAGAAATCTTACTTTGGTATAAGCTTCCGATAACTCGCCATTTAGTGTATCAATTTCACACTTTGCCTCCTTATATCTAGTAAGAAGACTTTTGTAGTCCTCTTAGCCTTTTTCATCTTTTTCACAACCGCCTTTGCAACCCTTGCATACTCACCCGATTTCTCAAGGAGTAAGGCGTAATTCTCTTGAAGACTCGCTGTATTTCTATCCTCTTCAGCATCTGATTCCTCAACAATCCCTAAGGATTTATCATCGCTGTGTTCTCCAAGTTCCTGTACAAGTTGATTCAGGTCCTCTGAGGACTTAACGTGCTCAATAGCCATAAATGCGGAGTAGTTTCTTTCTCCATCATAGCTGTCCTCTGAGTCAGAATTTGATGAGTCAGAGTCACTTAAGGTAGTGGCATAGGCCTTTCCCTTCGACTTCAAGTAATTAGGGCATTCCTTTTTAAAATGCCCATGTCCATTACATTCAAAACATGTAATTTCTTGTGAGGATTGTGAATCTTTACCCTCTTTTCTTTGGAATTCTTTCTTCTCATTCTTAAAACTCTGAAATTTTCCCTTGTTACCAAATTTCCCATTATTTTTGAGCTTTAGGAATTTCCAGAAGTTCTTTACAAGGTATGCCACATCTTTATCTACTACATCCTCTTCCGAAGATTCATGAGACACCATTCTCTCATCAATTGTCTTAAGAGCAAGGGATTTGCTCTTTTTCTGTGAAGGAAGGGATAGCTCATATGTTTGCAAAGAACCAACCAGCTCTTGAACCTTAATGTTGTCAAGATCTTTGCTCTCTTCAATGGCTGTAACTTTAGCACGGAAACTCTCTGGAAGTGATCGAAGGATCTTTCTCACAATCTTCGAGTCCTCCGTCTTTTCTCCCAAGTTAAATTTACCAACAACAACCTCATTCAATTTACTGTAAAATGAATCAAAAGACTCATCCTCACTCATCCTTAACTCCTCAAAGCGAGTTGTCAACATTTGAAGTTTGGTGTCCTTCACTTTCTTAGTCCCTTCATAGGTTGTCTCCAAAATTTTCCATGCTTCCTTAGCAATGGTGATATGAGAAATCCAGTGAAATTCTTCTGGAGAGACACCGCAGAAAATAGCATTCAATGACTTGCTATTTGCATTGGCCGTCGCAAGAGCAGCCTTATCCCAAGTAGACTTGGCAGCCTCTGGCTTTGTCCATCCTACTTCAACTGCATCCCACGCAGTGTCATTAATAGAACACAAAAACACCCTCATACGGACTTTCCAAAATGCATAATTATTACTGTCAAAGAACGGTGGTACATTAAGAGATTGAGACCTATCTATCTCAAAGGGGGTCAGGGATCACACTTAGGTATTTAAACCACAACAAGTGTACCCGCTCTGATACCAATTGAAAGTACAAAATGGGTATACAACACCCTTGAACGTTTAGACCCCAAATACAAAATTACCAATTCAAGCTTTATATCAAACAGTTAATGTGCTAAATATGATAACAAGCTTATAACTGAATTGATAAACAATCTAAGCCAAATATAAACACATCCACAGCAGTAAATATAAGGCAAAGATAAAGGAAGGAAGATGCAAACACTCGGACAACACACGATGTGTTATCGAAGAGGAAATCGAATCCCTCCGCGTAAAACCTCTCCGCCGCCCTCTAAGCGGTCAATAATCCACTAGAAAATGTAGTTGGGATACATGAACAGCAATAGACCCTCCAAGCCTAATTTACCCAGGTACCTAAGCCCTCCAAGCTTCTTACTCCAACGAGGTTACGCCGAACCTTTTTCTTTTCTAGATTACCGGATTCCGCTACTAGACCATAGCATCAACCAATGTAGATTGGTTCCTTCCTAACTGCTTCCTAACAGTACCAAATAAACATTTTCATAGACGTGGGTGTGGTGAGATAAGGATTTGGCTAAAGACCTCTCAAGGGTATGACAATGGAGAGGAAGAGAGTAGAGGAATTTGTAGAGTCTCTAAGGTTAAGATTGTGGATGAATCAATCTTGTATTTCTCTAGGGTTTTTCTCACAAAATTCTCTCTGGAAGCTCTCTCAATATCGTGGGAATGAGGGGTATTTATACTGGAATGAGAAAGGAATGTGAAATGTCAGATTTTCCCAAACAGGGCATTTTGGCAACTTAACATCGCGACTGGGTTTAGTCACGAGTTCAAGCCGCGAGTTAACAGCCTGGCCAGCCTGGAACTTTTGTCCTGTAGTGCGACGGCTGGCGCGACTCTTCAGCTTCTGACATGTGCAGACTTTTGGCGACTTGCAAGCCGCGACTCACCCGCGAAATCCAGTCACAAGACTCTGTTTTCTTGCACACTCTTAAGCATTTCTTCACACTCTCTCACTCATTACCCTTACAAGTTTCCCACCTAAATACAGGGTTACTAAGTGCTGAATTACAAGCAAATTGGTACGGAATAAAGCCAACAAGATGGTTGATTAAATTCAACCTTACAAAACAAAACCAAGATACAAAATATTTGGATTTAAATATTAATTCTAAACACCACACCACGTCACAAAATGGGATTTGTTAATAAAATAAACCAAAATTAAATTATTTTAAAATAACATTACTTTAATAAGTAATAGTAAAAAAATTCCATGTTATAAATTAATCAACTACATCAACTAATCTTGTGCACTTACAAATTGTTTTTAAATTTTAAGGGTTGCAAACTCCTTTGAGATTCCTTCTAAAAAACAAAAATAAAAAAATAAAAAAAATAAAAAAACTCCTTTGAGATTGTCTCATTAGTTACAAAATAAGATTTTATTTATTTTAAATTTTGTAACAAAAGATAGACAATTTATTGAGATTTGAAAATGTAAATCAAATTGTAATAGAAACAATTAATGATCATCGTCTTGTAATGTACTTGCCAAAGCATGAGCAACTCTCTTATAACGCCCTATTAAATATAGGAAAAAGAAACAATTAATGATCCTCATAATAAAGTTTTCCAATGTGCCAAAAAACCACCTATGTTTATCTAATACATATGTTTAATTCGTCTTTTATCTTTCCTTCTATGTTTTTAAGAATATTACAATTAATCAATTAATGCTTTTTTTTTTTTTTTACTACTGAAAATTTTTGAGAGCTAAAATATAAACTTCAACTCACTTTCCTAAACTTTCTAAAGTGTTACAACCAAAAAATTCTGAAAGCTAAAATATAAATTTCAACTTACTTTCCTAAACTTTATGAAGTTTGGGGTGATGATCCATAGTGGGATTTAGAACCACTACGAGTTTCCCTTTCTTCTCATTTCTAGTCCAACATGTTGTGGAATCAAGTAAGAACTTTGAGCTCTTCTCCATGATTTCGTGGACCATTTGGTTTAGAAGGAACCAAGTTCGACTATCAACACAGACCTTCGAGTGAGTAGATTAATCAGCGAGCTTTTGATGCATTACAAGAGTTTGTCAATGCTCAAACTCGGCTCTCCCCTCCTTGAGTTAGACCACAGTTGCTTTGGAAGTTACCTCCAGCAAATTTCTTCAAAATTAACTTCGGTAGAGCCATGTTTGCTAAGATTGAGCAGGTATAGGGGTTGTTATTACTTATTAGTGATGATATGAACAGATTATTGCCTTTATATCTCAAAATATTGCTATGTCGCTTTCAGTTGTGGAGATCAAAGAAGGATAGTGGATTGTCGAGTTTGTGATGCTATTGTAAATAACATTAGCAATACCAATCTTTCGAAATACATATAAAGAGAGTTTTTTCATAAATAAAAAAACAAGTGTTTTATTTTTTAATTTCATTGAGAAAGATACTAGATTACTAGTACTGTAGTACATATAAAGTGAGTTAGAGACAAAAAAAGGTTATAGGGTATGTGTCATTTGGAATAAATGCGACATAAAGAGGTGAAATGTGGACATCGAAGGGAGTAGGGAGTTTCAGGTTCACATGACTCAATATTCCCAAATAACCAAAAGGGTTCTGGTTCTCGTATAATAAATAAAATAAAAATAAAATATTTACATCTATAATATTTTTACAATAAATTATAGGTAGTAAATTGTTATTAGCATAGTTGTAATGTAAATCGTATCGTGAATTGATTTTTTATTTTTCTGTATCATGTATCATATAGTATCGTTTATCGTAAGATATAGAAACACTTAATAAAATTGTTAAAAAAAATTATAGATGTACATATATAAAGGGTATATTCATTATAAATTTTGAATATATTCAACCAATGACTAATTTATTCATCACTTATGTAATAATATTTAACAACTAAATAAATCAAACTAGCATGTGTTTATAACATACACATTCAAATTGCTTAAATTCAAAAGTGATAATATATTACAAATGATCCAAAAATAACAATTTTTCATCATATTCATCATATTGCCTAATCAACCTCATCTAAATCAATGCTATCATCACATTTATCATTTTGCAAACTTATTTCTTCATTAAAACCATTTTCATCATTATTGACATATACCATCTCTTTTTGTTCTTTTTATTTTAATAATTTCTTTCAAAAATATTTCTTCTTGGCATTCTAGTTTCTTGGACTTATAACAATAATGACAAAAATAAAAAATAATTATGATGATGCACGAAAATCAATAGGCTAGAATGCTTTGGGCTATGTTGATGGCTGTAGGATCTAAAAAGAAAGAAAAAACTGTCAAGGGTGACCGGTGTAACCCGGCCAAGGACCCTCCGGCGGTTAAATTAGTTTTCTCTCTAGAACACAAGCGTGGGAAAATTGTGAATAGTTGAGTCTTACCTTGGGTAAATGTGACTTGATCCTTTTATAGAGAGTTGGAAGTGGGTTTACTTGCTCGGATCCATTACCACCGTGGGGATGTGTGAAATTAATGGAGAAAAAGTAGAGCGGGTTTTAAGGAATTCTCTCCACATTCCAAAATGATAGATCATGGATTGAGTGTGTAGAGCTCATATAGAATTATCCTGAAATTTACTAAGTGTTGTATAGTCGTCCATTCCCTTGTGAGCCATGGATGATTACTCTCGGTCGTCCATAAACTTGTGGGTTATGGATGACCATCATAACTTGGAAGGTTATTATATCTTATGGATGGATCTTCATCATGTTGGGATAATTCTATTGGGCTTCTTTTCTTGTAAAAACTTATGGACGTGTCTTGGTCATGGACGACCACCATGGACGAACTAAACTTGGTTTGGATCCTATCAGTTGCCCCTTGTCCTAGTGTCGTCCATGCCACTATCATTTTCACACGTGTCGATTCTTTATTGGTTGGAAGATTGTCTAGGTGGCGTGTCAAGGTGGTTCAAGATTAGATGTTCAAATGCTGACGCGTGGATTAATCCTAGAGGTCCATTGGTTGCGTCGTTTCATTTTTCAAGAAGGTCTGCCACGTGGCGTGTTCTAGTTGGATCGCATCGTTTCAATGCCCAGGTCTATCGCCTATAAATAGTCCATTAACTCTCTTACCCTCTTACTTTCTCATATTTTCCATTTTGACATTACTTGTCCTCTATGCCTCGTCTAGAAGTTTCCTCCCATCCTTAGTCCTCTTCGTCTAGAATCAGGTATCCTCCATTTCCCATCTATAGGTTTTCTTCTTTAGTGTGTGTTTGGCTCCAAATTAAAAAACTAGCTTATTTTACTATCAAATTATATGGTTAATTAATATCTTATTCATAGTATATAAAATATATATGTGAATATTAAGTGTAATTGTGTACTGTATAGTCCAAATTTTGTAGGAGAAAGAGAGGAAAAAAAAAACCTTATGAATATGTTATTTTATTAGGCTAAATTAGTATTGATTACAATGCCCCAAGACAAAAGCAGCAAATTAGGTATGCCCTATTTTATCTTTCCCACTTTCCCTTCCTAAAAAGAAAAATCCTATGAGCGTCTTTCCTTTTTTATATTTATTTCCATAATGCCGCCCTGGTCATAACGAGGTGGACAAGTCATACTCCACAATCAAAGTAAGACTGTTAGAGCATTCATATCAAGAATGCTAAAAAATATAGCATTTAGCATCTCAAAACACTACTTAATCTATTTTAACATCCAACTTTATAATATACATAACATCAAAGGTTTTATATTTTTCACCACTTTATTAAAATATAATTTTTTTATTCTTTTTTTATTCTTTGCATTTCTTCCTCTGCATCTCTTTCTCTCTCTTTCTTTCTGTATCTCTTCTCCCAAACAAAAACACCCAAGCCACCACTCACGGCCACCGCTAGCCACCATCATCATCAGAAAACCCAAGCCACCACCACCATCAGAAACCTAACCCACTGCCACTGGCCACCGAAACCCACTGCAAAACACACCAAAATCCACTGAAACCCACTGTGAAACAAACTGAAACCTACTGCAAAACCCAACCCAACCCACCGCCCACATCCACTGCCACAACCACCACCAAAACCCATTGCCAAACCCACCGATACCTAACCCACTGCCACTACCCACTAAAACCCAACCCCTGTTGCTGCCCATACCTACTGCCACTAGCCGCCATCGCCCACATCCACTGCCACAGCCTCCACCACCCACAACCTCAACCCCTAACCACCAAAATCACAAACAAAAACAAAACCAAAATCAAATCACAAACCCAAAATCTTTTTTTTTTTTTTTGAGAAACCAGATAATATGCCTGGGGCTTCATTGAAATGAAAACCAAATCAATGAACATCTAACAGGACCAGGGGATAAATGTCTTCAGGAAGGTCTTCCAACCAAACCTGGCCCCCCAACAAATCTTTTACCTTTTTCGTAAGAACATCAGCCACCACATTACAAAGTCTTTTAACATGACTAAATTCACAAAACTGGAAATTAGCAGCTAGAACAAGGATGTCATCAATGACATTCCCATATGCAGAAAAACAGCTAGGCCCTTGTGAAAGAATGTTGATCACCACCAATGAATCGCCTTCAAAAGTAACTTTCTGAAGTCCAAGTTCTCTAGAAAATTGAACTGCTTTGCGACAAGCTATTGCCTCCACTTCATTCACTAATTGAGTAAGAGGAATGGGCATGGACAAAGCTCCAATCACAGCACCACACCAATCACAAGCAATGATGGAAATGCTTGCCGAGTTCAACGAGTTGAATACCATTGCATCAAAGTTTAACTTGAAATGATCAGCTTTTGGAGGATGCCATTGCTACAAAACGGGAGGAAGGGGAAGGGCTGGTTCAAACTCTTGGGCAACGAGGAATTCCTGCAATAAGCTTCCCGCCATGGAGTAGAGATTTCCGAAATGGTGAATTGGATGGCCAAAATGCTTTGCGTTTCTCTGGTTCCAAATCAACCAAGCTGTGATAGAAAAGATTTCAGAGTTGAACTCATCTTGTACTTGCAAAAATCTGGAAAACAAGTCAGAGAAATCTAATGGAGGGGAGGTGACCGCTTGGTGGAACCATGTGAAAGAGTTCCAAACGCAGGTAATCTCCTTGCAAGACTAGGTAGCATGTAGTGTGTCCTCATGACTCTTGCATAGTTCACACATTGCTGAAACAGTGATTTGGTGGCGACAGTGGCGACTCCAGGAATTTTGTCCAGGGTGTTCCTATTCTACTTTGAAAAAATTTTGAGTCATTTCGGTCTATTTCAGGTGTTTCGGGAAATACCGGCTGAAATTCAAAATTTGGCCGGCATGAAGTTTGTGCTTTAAAAAAAAAAATGTTCTTAAAACCAAAACAAATTTGCATTTTGTACACCAAAAAACCTCAAAAGGAAAAAAAAAATGAAAAGAAAAGAAATGAACAAAGTACATATACAATAAACTATAAGTTCATTTGAAATATTAATAAAATTAATTATTGTTATTTAGTTGTTTCATTAATTTGTTTGTCTTTTATAAACTATAATTTGTTGTATTGTTGTTTCATTAATTATTAAATTATTAATTGTTGTTGAGCCTAACATAATTTAATTTGTTTGTCTTTTATAATGTATTGGTTAATTAAATTATTAATTATTGTTTATTAGTTGCTTTCCCTAATAAGTTATTGGTTAATTAAATTATTGTTTATTAGTTACACTAACACACATCTATGTGCACATTACACTAAAAGAGCCAGCCATGTGCACCTTACACATCTCATGGGCTGATGTGCACATTATACTGCTTTAATTATTGTTTACTCGGCCCTATGTGTTCATCCACCGACCCCCCACCCCACTCAACAGACAAGCCAATCAAGCCTTAAAAAATTTCTCCAATCATATGAGCCAGCTGCTAATCAGAAAATTTCATAATCATAAATCACAATAAACATTAAACTAAAAGACAATTAATAATTTAATATCTCACTAACACAAACACACACCAACACCAACAACAACACCCACCAACACCAACGGATAAGATATTAAGATAAAGCCAAATTTAAAAAGTAAAAAAAACAACCAAATATTAATAAAGCTAAAGTTAAAAGCTTCAGTAGTTCAGTGGCCCAATCAGAATCAGATAAAGACAAAGTATTAAAATTAGACTTAAAGAACGAAGAGAGAGAGACTCATAATTTTCATTTCAATGATTCAGAGAGAGAGAGAGAGAGAGAGAGAGAGAGAGACTGAGAGACTGCGAGAGAGAGTCAGAGAGAAAAAGAGAGAGAAGTTAGTTTAGTAAAATGAAATACCGTGAGGGAGGCGACGAGCGATCTCCGATGAAGGCAGTGGCGAGCGACGAGCGACGACGAGGAGGGGCGAGCGAGCCGAGCGACGACGACAATCTGGACTGGATTGATCTCCAACGATGAGCGAACTGCGAGCAACGTGACCGATTCGATCTCCGTGACTCCGTCTGTTCGCAGTTGGCTGGAGCTTGAGGCGTTGCTTACTCTTTCTTTACTCTTTAGGTTTGCTTTACGCCTTTAGGGATTTTTGATTTAGAAGTGATATTTGATTTGATTTGCTCTGCATAGCTCTGTATTGGGGTTTGGTTGTTTTTTTTTTTTTTTTTTGAGAATCCGTGGGTTTGCTACTTTGTAATCTGTTGGGCTTGCTGAGTTGTCGTGGGCTTGCCGAGTTGCTGTGGGCTTGGCTCTGTTACAATTTTTTTTTTCCAGATTTTAGTTCAAAATTTTTTTTTTGGGTTTTCTTTTTTTTTTTTTTTGGAAAGTAGAACAAATAATTTTTTTTTTTTTTTTAATTTGAGGGTGTTCCTAAATTTGTGACTGAGGGCGTTCCTAATACAGAGCAAATAAAAAAAAAATTTGTAAAAAATTTTTTTTTCAAGTTTTTTTTCAGGTCAGGGTGTTCCTGGGAACACCCTGAGTTGTACGTGGCGTTGCCACTGGGTGGCGACAAAGATTGGTCATGGTAGGTAAAGCATTGTGACAAGCTTTCCAGATGAAGTGTTGAATTGTTTTTGGCACTCATAGTTGCCAAATACCTCTTTAAAACTTCCTTGTTGGGGTAAGGCTGGAGCTACCTACATGCACATTCAATGCACACGAAACAAGCATTTTGTAAGCATTGCTTGTAAAGAATAGACCTGATGGAGTGAGTGCCCAAATGATTCGGTCAGGGGGGGCTCTATTGCTGATAGGGATGCCCAGAATAACTATAGCTTCATGTGGCAGAAAGCTTGACTGAACAACCTCCTTCTTCCATTCCCCACTTTTAGAATTGATGAGTGCACTAACCTTAGCATCATGGGGCAAGTTTGGGAGAGCCGAAATGGGGATTCTGCTGGATTGATTTGGCAGCAACTTATCCTATCTAATCCTCACTGAATGCCCATTGCGAATACACTAAATCATACCCTTCCAAATTACATCATGAGCACTGAGTATGCTCTTCCAAGTATAGGAGCCATAGATAGAGTCCCTTGCCTCAAGGATGGATCATTCTGGAAAAAATCTAGCTTTAAACACCCTATGGCAGAGGGAGTCTGGATTATTGATCATATGCCACACTTGTTTGGCAAGCAAAGCGTCATTGAATTTTTCAATTTCCTTGAAACCCAAACCCCCATGTTCTTAGCATCACAAAGTTTTGTTGGAAAGTCAGGTTTTGCATCTCATACAAAACACACAGCGGAAGCAACAAACACGGATCTACTTCATTCATGAGAGATAACATGTAACCTTGAATTCTTGAACAAAGAATAGAAAGTGTACCTTGATACAGTGAAATTCAAAACCAAGACTTGAGAATACCTTTAATCTGCATCTCAATTCCACATGATGCCCAAGAAGTGTGGTTTTTCTATCAGTCTTTATGTAAGTTGATTCTTCAAGAAAAATCCTTCTTTTTCTCCTTTTTAGAGAAAAATTGTTTTCTTTTCTTTTCATCATACGTACATTCTAACTACATTGGTAGTTACTTTATTTAATAATTCTGATTAAATAAAAACTGATTATTTAATTAGGTTAGCCTTTTGGGCCTACCAAATTGAGCTTTAGTTTATGGCTTGAGATGGGACCAAAGGGAACAAATAAGACTCTAGCTCCAATGGGCCCTGGGCTTTTCTGTCAACTCTTGATAAGTCCAAAGTTACCATTAATTATATTTAATACCACTATATAATTATAATTTCACTCTAGGCCTTATTTAATAAATTATATCCCAAGACTTTAATGATATCATATGACCCCTCCATGAAATATCCATAGTAAACAAAGTCATAAAGAACTGTCACTTTGTAAACAACTATTTTATCCTTGAGTACTCAGTTTAATCTTTTAATTATTTACATTTATTGAAATCTAATTTCAATAAATGTAAGCTTTAGTAATTCCTTAATAAAGTGGGCGCTCTAAATAACCAGTTCTCATTAAACTTATCTCAAGAGGATATTTTGTGTCTCTATAAAAAGATATTATGGATTCCATCTTGAGAATATGTGTTTCCTCAACACTACGTGTGGTTACCTAACATACTGAGGTTTTGACTGTGAATATTGGATCTCACTCCTGATATATTAAAGTAACTTACATTTCATGATCGGGTTCACTATCCTCTCAAGATTGAGAGTTTATGAAATTAGAAGTCGTGAGATTAATTATTCAGGTGACAGTTGTTGATTGAATAATTAATCTCACAGTGGTCCAGTTCAATATGTCTTAACTCTTAAGACACATCAACACATCAACTAGAAGTCTCCACTTTCATGATCAAGACAAGCCATCTTAGTTGATGTGTTATAGTCTTCGCAGATGAAACGCCCAATTTCATCATTGACTACAAACTATATTTTGAGTTTACAAGAAACTTGCGATTTATATCTTCTGTGACTAAATCACATAAATCACATACAATACATCTCAAGGATTATGATAATGTCCCATTAGTTCACTTATACATAGCCTTTTATAATTAAACAATTTAATTATTTATGACGTGCCAATAAATTGGATTTTAGGGCATAAACTCCAACAATCTCCCACTTACCCTCAAAGACATTTTACCATATATCTGACACTTATTTCCCTCTAGAGTAATTCATAATCACTCTAAGGCAAGGTTTGGAAACAAGTTTTAGCCAGATTTGTTGCATAAATGATCTTTTCTACTACTATATTTCACGTACTCATATCTCTCTAATGAGATAATACTTACGCTTAATGTGTATCTTCATCATCTAGGATAAACACATATCTTGAAATCCAACTTTATGAATCATAATCAAACTACAAGTCAACATTTGTACAACTAGTAATCATCAAATCCTCACTTTAGTGGACAAGCATATAATCCCTCATTCTCCTAAGATATTTGAGTATATGCTTTACTCCCATTAAATCAAGTGATCTTAGATTCAATTGATATTTGCTTATCATGCCCACTGTAAAATAGATATTTAGATTAGTATATAGCATAGCATAAAGACTTCCTATTGATATGGTATAAGGAACCGTTTTAATATACTCATCCTTTTATATGCCTTAGGACTATAGTCCTATATAAAGGGACTTCAAACTTAAAAAGAAAAGAATCCTTTCTTGAAGTATTACATGCTATACTTGGCTAGAATCTAATCTATTTAAGCAGTTTAAGATAGACCCAACATCCTAATTTCTGAATTTTAACAAAATTTAATTATTAGTATGTGACTAGTCTTTCCCAAGTATGTTATATCAAACTGGACTAGACAACAAAAAACTCCATTGATGACAATAACTCTACATCATTCTAAATGATTATCATCAACATATGTTAAGAAATTTATTATTTTATATAGCTTTTACACACATAAGGCCTTTTAATACTTGATCAAAATCAAACAACTTGATTTCTTGACCAAAAATGATATTTTATGATTTAGATGCTTACTTTAGTCCATAAATGAACTTTAAGCAACTTGCATACTAAACAGTATTGGTTCTTTGTTATGAACAAGTCTAGTTACATCATGTAGATGTTTTCCTCAAGATTGCTACTAAAAGAAGCTTTCTTGATATCCATTGCCATATTTCATCCAAATAAAATATAATGAATAAGAGAATCTTGATAGAATCAAACTTGACTATTGGTGAAAAAATCATTTCATAGTCGAACAATTTCTTTCTGAATAAATCTTTTCGTCACTGGTCTTGACTTTGAAAATTTGCACCTTCAAATTTATCAATCTCATTTTCTTGTAGACCTATTTGAAAACAATAGGCTTAATGCCATTACGCTCCTCTACAAGTTCTAGACTTTAAATAGAATCCAATTCTATTCATATAACCTTGATCCGTATTCCATATTCATATCATCTATTGCCTTTACGTAGGACCGAGGATTAAATTCATATCATTATGGAATGACTTCAAAAGTTTATTCCAAAAGTATGAATTTATTTGATAATCCTTCCACTACGATATTATACCGGTGTAATAGTTATCTACAAAATAATGTCTTGTGGTGTATCTAATACAACCATCTAATTTCTAAATGTATTTTATAGTTATCCTACAACAAATTCTCACATTTTTCTTCTAGAACAATCTACCTTTAAAAGATCCCTATTCCTCCTTTATGTATACACTAACTTAAAGAAGTCATTGGAACTTTATTCCTTTATGAAAAGGAGCCCTAGATCATATTATCCTCTAAATAGAATTCATAGACTGAGAATATAACAAAATAATGGTTCTAAAGGCCCATCTTTTTCCAATCTTGAATATCATTCAGATTAATAAGATCTAGACATAAGTGCCAAAACATACAATACCAAAGAATGAAAACTTTCTCTTTTAAAAGTAAAACATGTAAATTTCCATCTAGAAAACAATTATGGACAATGCTTAAATTTACCAAAATGAAAACAAATTCCTTTTGGTCATACTTTTAAGTCTAATTTCCTTTTGGCAACTACTAGGACAATTAGCTTGTCCAACTGTTTGGTATTATAATTCCTCTTCTTGCCACCCTTACCTTTCAGTTTAGGCTAAGAATTTGAATTAAATCATATTGATCCTAGCCTTAACTTTTAGGATGTCTTCCATTGCATAGAACTCACTCATCAATTCAGATAATATAAAAAGAATTTATTTTCAAAACAATTTGAATTGAACAAATGATTCTAATAAGGACTTGTGGATCATATCCTTATGAGATTAACATTTAATCTCTACATCCAAGAATTCCAATTCATTTAAAATAAAATAAAATATTTTCATAAAATGGTATAGAATTGGAACTCCTTAAGCCTTTCTTAGCACTCAATATGATTCATACCAAACATCTCGTTTAGACTTAATATAAAGTTTAAGTCTAGTACTAACTATTGCATCTCATGCTGTAGCACAAATAAGATAGAAGTCAATGTAACATTTTAACATTTCAATGGAGACTATAATCACATCATAAGCTATCTTCCATAAATGTATCTTCCATAAATGTATCATGTATAGAAAATTATGACAATGCTGAATCGAAATATAAATAAGTACTTCAGCTCCTTTAAGCACCATGTCCAAAACTATTTCTTAATTAATGTGATTCTATTAAAATAGTAGTTAGAGAACAAAAATTTATGACAACTTTATTTTGAGACTATGAACTTAAATACCAGGACATTATATTTTGCAACGACTACCATATAATATGGAACCCATAAAAACATATTATATTAGGTGCAATGACAACCCAGTCCATATCTATAATTCCTTGGTAGCAAGTATATTATAAAACCATGATTGATTGAGAACTATTCTAATTATTAGTGCTATCATGATGACTCTTATCAAACACTAATAATATGCCGTATTAATATTAGTCTCTAAGTAATAATGACATATCTCCTTTAGAAGGTTAATATTACACTTAGTCTAACGTACACCATTATCTAGAATCATGTGTAGCCACATTTCATCTCCCTTATAGTGTTTAAACTTGTAGTACCATGAAACAAAACACCCTCCTTTAGGATCGCGAGGCATATACACCAAGACGAGGTGCTTGTTCACACTACTTTTGTAAAGTTGTAATTTACAACTATGTGTTTTGTTGGCTTTTATTCCATACCAAATTTGATTGTAATTATGTTCAATCTTTTATACCTTGTATTATTTGTGGAATTTCATTGTAAGGATTGTGAGAAAGAGAGAAAGAGTGTGAAGACTTAAGGCATGAAGACTAAAGTTGTTTTCGCGGGTAGCTCACGACTAAGCTTCCCACGAAGTGATGCAGGTGCCTTGCACATGACTGGAATGCGAAGAGTCAGGACAGGATGGAGACAGTTGGTTTTCGTGAGTATCTCGCGGGTAAGGCCTTCCTATGAGACACTCGCGAAAAATTCTGTTTTGCTAGATTGTCCTATCTGATACACACTATCTGTACCCACACTATATATACCCACATTACCCACAAATGTTGAGGAGTGCTTCTGAGAGAAAACCCTAGTCATAAACCTTGAGAGTCAGAGATTGTTATACCCACATTTCTCTACACAATTGCTTGTGGATTTTCCTCAACTCCTACCTCTCAATTTCCATACCATTGAGAGGTTGATAGTCCAAACACTTACCACACCCTTTCAGAGTGTCAAGTGAGGTTTTGGTGCTGCTGGGAAGTATTGGAAGAAGCCAGGCTTTGGGGGATGCAATCGGGCGTATTGCGGGATCCAAAGAGCTAGACAAGACATGCTTCCGAGAAGTCTTGTTGGAGTAGGAGCTTGGAGGGATTAGGTACATCGGGTAGATTAGGCTTGGAGGGTCTCTTGCTAACCCATGTATCCCAACTGATTGTCTAGTGAATCGATTACCGCTTGGAGGACGGCGGAGAGGTTTTTCGCCAAGTTCTTCGGTTTTCTCTTTGATAACACATTGACGTGTTATCTTGTGTTTGCATTCTTCTTCCCTACTCTTTTACCTTTCATTTTACTGCTGTGTTATAATGATTATGGGTTAGAGTAGCTTGTTTGTTTATCTGCTCGCATCTACTTTATTCCGCACTTAGTATTAAGTTAGAGTAAAATCAATCGAACCGTAACTTTAATTTGGGGGTCTAAACAGCTCTTGTGTTTTCAACACATTTTCGAGCTTTCAACTGGTATCAGAGCGGGTGCACTTGTTGTGGTTTAATTACCTTAGTGCAATTCTTGACCCCGTTTGAGATGGACCGGTCTCAATTTTTAAATGTTCCACCATATTTTGATGGTAGCAATTAAGCCTTTTGGAAAGTTTGGATGAGGGCATTCTTGTATTCAATAGATGATATTGTTTGGGATGTAGTAGAAGTTGGATGGACTAGGTCGGAGGCCACTAAATCCACTTGGGATAAGGCAGCATTTATGGCAATTAACGCTTACAGTAAAGCTTTGAATGCAATTTTTTGTGGTGTTTTTCCAGATGAGTTTCACAGAATTTCTCACATAACAATTGCCAAGGAGGCTTGGGAGATATTGGAGACCACCTATGAAGACACGAAGAAGGTGAAGGATACTAAGTTGCAGATGCTAACCACTCTATTTGAAGAGTTGAAAATGAGTGAAGACGAGTCATTTGACTCATTCTATAGCAAGCTGAATGAGGTGGTTATTAGCAAGTTCAACTTGGGTAAGAAGACGGAGGACTCAAAGATAGTGAGGAAAATCCTTTGATCATTGCCGGAGAGCTTCTGAGCAAAAGTCACAACTATAGAGGAAAGTAAAGATTTGGATGAGATCAAAATCCAAGAGCTCATTGGGTCTCTCCAAACATATGAGCTGGGACTACCTTCTTATAAGTTGAGTAAATCTCTTACTCTCAAAACCATCACCGAGAGAGTGGATGACTCATCTGAAGAAGATGATGTAGAGAAGGAGGTAGCATTCCTGGCAAAGAACTTCCGAAAATTTCTGAAGATGAAAAATAGTGGGAAACCGTTCAACAGAGGGAAGTTTTCATCCTCCAAAGATAATAGGAAGGAGTTTAAGAAGAAAGATGGGAAGGATTCTCAATCCCCTCAAGGCATTGTGTGTTATGAATGCAATGGCCATGGACATCTCAAGAAGGAGTTTCCCAACTATCTAAGAGGAAAGGGCAAGGTGTATGCCACTATTGTTAATGATTCAGACTCCTCTAATTCAGATTCAGATGAAAGCTGTGATAGAGAAGGAAATTTCTCTGTATTCATGATTATTGCGTCCATGGAATCTTCGGAAGATTTGAGTGTGTTAGGTTTTAGACCCCTTAAAACAACAATTGAATTAACCTAATTAATTAGCCAGGTGATTAACTTAGTCAAATTATGCAAATCTAGGTTAACACAATCAAATAATCATATCAAACATATAGCAGCGGAAAAAAAAAAAAAAAAAAAACACAATGATATGATCATCTAGGAAAACCAAACCGGTAAAAAACCTGGGGAAGATTTAACCTAGCTATCCTCAAGGTAAACTTGAATCCACTATATGAAAGAATCGAAGTTCATACAATAAGACTTACAAGTCCTCACGCTCGACTTCTTATTGCTACCTACCAGTAGAACTTACTGACATGACCATGTGCAAGCTCCGAATCCATGGACTCCTTCTTTCTTGGATTCTCTAGCAATTACAAGCACTCCCGCTTGTGTTTCTTTAAGCTCTTATGGCAGCAACTGATTTGATCATCAAGATGTTGAAGTAATCTCCTTCTTGATAACCCTAAGTTTATGTGAAGGAAAGCTCCTCAAGGATCTCACAAGAGATTCACATAAACAGTAATATAAGTAACAAGAGCTACCCTAAAAACGTGGCTAGGGTTTTCTTTATATACTAGGAGAATTAGATCTGAAACCCTAATCCTTAATGGGCTTGGGCTGAGTTGGAAAATTCTGCAGAAAATCAATTTGGACGACTTTCGATCTATCGAGTCTAATTTTCGATCGATCGAGTCAGGCAGATTTACACAGTAAATCCTGCAGAACACTCGATTCCAACTATACAATTAAACATACTTTGAACAAGTCTAAAACAAGACTAAAACGTTTTGATCACGGTTTGCCAACAATACACATTAGAGTTTTAATACATTAGTTTCTAAGTACTTAGAACCTAACAAACTCCCCCTTTGGCAATCCGTGACAAAACACAAACTAAAAAGCTTAAAGTTTACAAATAAAAGCCCTTTACAAGAGTAATGCCCATTACAACAAATCCAACCTAACTACTATCCATTAGTTGTAAGTGTAGACAGCAGCTCAATTGAATCAACCTGTACATTTCCTGAAACACTCAACAAACGCATAAAAGCATGTGTGAGAGAAAAACAGTAAATCAAAAAAATATGCAAACTAACTCTCCCCCTAAGTTAGATACATAAAAAAATTTCAACTCCCCCTAAACAAAACATTCTTGTATTTTCCACACATATTCCCACATTTCATCTAAATCTCCCCCTTTTTGTCACGTATTGACAATGATAACTCATACAAAGAGTAAACAGTTAACATACGCAATAAAGGATAAGAGAAAATAGAGAATCAAGGGGATACAAAACAATTTAACTCTATAAAAATAGAGACAACTCCCCCTACGAAGAGCAACAACTCCCCCTATAAAAATAGGAAAAACAAAATAAGTTTTGGGAAAAACATTTTTGGGGAAAATCAAGAGGTGGGGAAAAATAAAAACACACAAACCAAAGTTAAAAACTAAGGTGAGGATACACATAAAGAAAAAATATTATCTCTTTCAATAAATGCAAACATGACACTATGTGACCCATAAATAGTTGCATGAGTAGAGAAAAATATTTGCACATTGATTATTCATCATATCTCTTAAGAAAAATATTTTTCACACAGAAAATTAGCATGTACTAAAATGTACAAAGGACTCAAAAATTAGTCAATCAATTTTTAAATCAAGTCGAGTACCCAATTTAGCAAAGTGTATGCATGCTATGTGCGAAAACAATGAGAGATATGACTGCAAAACTGCAAGATGGATATAAAAATCAATGCAATACATGTAAATGATACATGCTCTAATGCAGTGAAGCTAAGTTCAAAATAAGTTCAAATTCACAAAATTAGCTTGAGTACAGAGTTTCTAACAAAAACCCAAAAATTTGAAAAACCACTTGTTCGTTTTTTATAAAAAATTGACCAATTGATCATCACACAAGTTAGATGACAGATAATAATAATCAATTACATCAAATCAACAAGCCAATTTCATCCATTAAACCCAATTTGAACAAAATTCCCAATTTGGGTACATTCAAGCTCTAGAATTTCCAATTTCTCAAACTTTAAACATATTTTGCATTAAGATCAAGGAATTTTTAATCTTGGATAGCCACAACAAGATCACACACAATATAATGTACCAAGTTTAGCAAAGAGTAACTTGTGTAGTGTATGCAACTAGCAAAAGCTTGAGATACATGTAAGGTGATATGTGAATAAAAATCAAACACAAAGTCTACAAAATTCATCACATAAATTTGAGAGAGACTATCACCTAAAAAGTTACATCATATAACTTCCACATCTCCTAGAATAAAAGCTTGCAATCATGTAAGTTTCTTGATTTGCCTCGTAATGTACATACCAATTTTATTTAATCAGAAACTTATTAAAAATAGCCAGGATAATGTACACACCAATTTTATTTAATTGTGAAGTTATTTAAGCCCAATAATGTACACACCAATTTTAGCATTTAAACCGAGGCTATACCTTATGTTCTTTTTGTGCATGTGCTACACTTTCTCGAGCACAAAATCTTACGATATGCATTAAGGTGTTCATAATTGGCTAGTAAACAATGGTGAGATGGTTATTTATGCTTTTCTCAAAAAGTTCAAGTCCGACAGTCAAAAGCATGTGATTTGAAAATCAAAATCATGTGATCAAAAACTATAAACATCTTCCCACATAACATGCACTACAAAGTTTAAACTAGTAAAGTGCAATAAATAAGCTCATCAAAGCTAAACAAGGTACATAAACATGTTATGTAAAGATAATATGACCAACCTTTAATTATAAATCCAAGATGTGAAATACAAAACACAAAAAAATTTTTGGTTTTAAAAAAAATTTTATGACCAAAAACAAAAAGCACACATTATGCTAAGTGAACAATGCAAAAGCAATGCATGGTAGTGCTAAACTAAGCTATAAAGGGTACACAAACAAGAAATATCAATTTCTTAATTAACCCATGAGTACATGTACAAACTAGTACATACTCATACAAAATTAGAAATAGCTTAGCATACTATTCAAGTTTCTCCACAATGTCAAGTATGTTCTAAATCAAAAGAGATATCATAATTCATGTATTCCTCAAGAAAAATAAAACTAGACACAAAATAAAATATTTTTGTCTTTTTGAAATTTTTCAATGTTTTTGGATTTTTTGAATAATCAAAACAACCAAAAAAAAAAAAAAAAAACAGCCAAAAACAGAAACAAGAACATGTCCACAAATAATTGAAAGAATTAAATCAGGGACAAGTCAATAACACTCACCTTAGAGAACCTTTTCTCACCCATATAGCATGAGTCTTCGGCTTTGTATGTGAAAATCCATGAGAAGTAGAGTGTATTTGAGGAATTACACCAATCTTCTGAGAAAGACTAAAATCCTACAATTTTATTTCATAAGCCAGCAAGCTTAAATTTTTCAAAAGCATATGAAACAATTTATTTGAACTTATGGCAGGAGATATATCATCACATATCCTAGATTGAAACACAGAATTTTTCAATTTTAATTTATGACAATTAGGACGAATGTGACCGGAGACACCACAAAAGTGACAAACAGGAACAAATTTAGGAACATCAGTATTCCTAACAGCAAATCTAGTCTCAGATTTTGGTTTTTGCCTCAACAAAGAACAATTTGGTCTAATATGACCAACAACACCACAAAGGTGACAAGTAGGCACAAAAACATATTTATTATACTTTCTAATAGTAGGTTTAGTCTTAAGTTTAGAAACTTCAGCGTCTACATTAGAACTTTTACCTTTGTCTAACTTAGCAAAATAAGTCTTTTCTTTATTATTCCTCTTGAAATGAGGGATATAAACTTTCTCAGTTTTAGGCTTAAGAGAAACAGAAACACTACTGTTATCAACAACAAGCTTGTTACTAGTTAAATTTTCAATTTTAATTTTAGATTCAACTAACTCTTATTCCAAGCTTTTCATCTTTTCATCTTGAGAGGGAATTTGATTTCTCAAAAATTCATTCTTTTTATTAAACTCATCTAATCTCACAATCAAATCTTCTTTTTCAAAATTAGCCAATTTTAACTCTTCCTTGAATTTCTTAGCAATTTTCATAGATTTCACTAATTCCTTACAAAAAGTTTCACAGGCATCAATAAAATCAACAGAAGCATAAGTAGAAATATGATTAGAAAGACACTTCAAATTATCCATGACAACAGGGGTTAAGGATCAGCTCTTAGATCAAAAGATCTAAAACAAAAGAGCTACCCGCTCTGATACCACTTGTTAGGTTTTAGACCCCTTAAAACAACAATTGGATTAATCTAGTTAATTAGCCAAGTGATTAACTTAGTCAAATTATGCAAATCTATGTTAACACAATCAAATAATCATATCAAACATATAGCAGCGAAAAAAAAAAAAAAAAAACACAATGATATGATCACCTAGGAAAACCAAACCAATAAAAAACCTGGGGAGGATTTAACCTAGCTATCCTCAAGATAAACTTGAATCCACTATATGAAAGAATCGAAGTTCATACAATAAGACTTACAAGCCCCCACGCTCAACTTCTTATTGCTACCTACCAGTAGAACTTACTGACACGACCACGTGCACGCTCCGAATCCACAGACTCCTTCTTTCTTGGATTCTCCAGCAATTACAAGCACTCCCGCTTGTGTTTCTTTAAGCTCTTATGGCAGCAACTGATTTCATCATCAAGATGTTGAAGTAATCTTCTTCTTGCTAATTTTAAGTTTATATGAAGGAAAGCTCTTCAAGGATCTCACAAGAGATTCACATAAACAGCAATATGAGCAACAAGAGCTACCCTAAAAATTTGGCTATGGTTTTCTTTATATACTAGGAGAATTAGATTTGAAACCCTAATCCTTAATGGGCTTAAGCTGAATTGGAAAATTTTGCAGAAAATCAATCTACACAACTTTCGATCGATCGAGTTTAATTTTCAATCGATTGAGTCAGGCAGATTTACACAATAAATCCTGTAGAACACTCGATTCCAACTATACAATTAAACATACTTTAAGCAAGTCTAAAACAAGACTAAAACGTTTTGATCACGGTTTGCCAACAATACACATTAGAGTTCTAAAATATTAGTTCCTAAGTACTTAGAACCTAACAGAGTGTGCTAGTGGAAGAGCTTGGTGAGCACACTGAATTGGAGTCAATAGGGATTGTAGAGGAATCTGATGATGAGGAAGATGAAGGAACAGTGGGACTACAAGAGACCTACAATTCCCTCTTTAAGAAGATCGGTGAATATGCCAAAGTGGCTAAGGCAGCCATTAAAAAGATGAAGAGAGCAGAACAAGATTATAGAAGTCTTTTAGTGAGATACAAGGAGGCCAAGTGTGAGATAGAGATGCTGAATGGAGAGCCAACTGAAGCCTACACAAAGGTGAAATTCCTTGAGCTTGAAGTGATTCAAGCAAATGCTAAAGTAGAGCGAGTCTCTTCTAAGAAGCTTGATGAATTCCTTTCTCATAAAAAACCTTTCTCCGACAAAACCGGATTGGGATATGTTAAGGACATATTTTTATGTAGTTGGCTAATCCTTTGACAAAACGCACTCTACTTGTAATTGGGTAGTTCTAGGTGTTTTTAATACTTCAAGGAACAAGGTTTCAAGATCAAGTGTTGAAGTCATCAAGTCTGTCCAAGAAAAAGCAAGTTGAAGTGCAGAATTTTTAAATCTCGACACCTTCTCGATAGCTACCTCGACACCTGGCTATCTGTCGAGATCTTAAGGTGTTTTCTTATCGCAATCTCGACACCTTCTCGATACCTGGTGGATCGATCGAGAAAGTTTCTGTCTCCTCGATACCTTCTCGATACCTGGTCGATCGATCGAGCTTCTATTCTAATTCAAGATTCATTAAATCTCGACACCTCCTCGACACCTCCTCGACACCTGCTATCTGTCGAGGTTACGGGAAATCAAAATTTTCAGCTTTTTGATTTTTGGGCCAGGCTTATGTATTTGAGTAGGGTTTCTTTTCTCACAACCCTAGACCTATATAAGGCTTATTTTGGAGGCCGTATCACAAGAGAATAAGAGAATACAAGAAGAACATATGCAAAGGATTATTCTCTCTGAAAGAAGCTACTGCGTCTTTTGCGCCTTAGGGTTTTGTAACCAAGTGCTTCTTGATCTTCATTGTTGATGAAGTGAAGAACTTTGCAGCCAACATTCTTCTTCCTCAAGTTGGTGAGTGAGTCACGTACTGGGATTCGTGCAAAGGAGTTAGTCACGTATTGGGATCCGTGCAACAAAAAGGGTGGCGTTCATATATTGAAGAGTTCAGAGGTTCTGAAGCGGTAGAAGGTTTCTACTGTAAGTTCATCTACGGGGATTGTAGAGTCTAGGGACAAAGGTTTTGTACTAAATCTGAAACTTCTCTTTTCTATAGTGAATTGCTTTTCGGGAAGGTTTCCCCCCAGGTTTTTTACTGTGAAACTGGTTGGTTTCATTGGTTTTCCTGGGTCATCATATCTTGTCTTATTTATTTTTTCCGCTGCATATTATTTTGACATGATATTGATGTTTGTTTGTTTTAACAAGTTTTATTGATAATAAATCTAATTAACAATTTGGATTTAAAACTTGTTAATTCTATCAACTGGGGTCTAAATTTCCCAACAAGTGGTATCAAAGCGGGTTCACTCTGATTGGATTAATTTCCTGAGTGTGATCCTTGACCCCCGTTGTCATGGATTCTCTTGATTGCTTTGATTTGCATGATCTTGTGTTGAATGATGATGATGATATTCATGATGCCTATTGCAAGCTTTATAATTTTTGTATGAAATCTCTTGAATGTTCTACAAAATTGAAAGCTAAATTTAAAAAGGTCAAGCTTGAAAAAGATGATTTGATTGCAAAATTGGATGAAGCCAATAATTTGAATGAGAATTATAAAAATCAAATTTCATCTCAGGTGGACAAAATTAAGAGTTTGGAAGAGCAACTAGTTGAATTTAAAACTGAAGTTGAAAAATTAACTAGTGCCAAACTTGTTGTTGAGCCTAACTCAAAAGAAAAGGATCTTTATGTTCCTCCATTTAAAAGGAAAAATCAAGAGTTGAAGGCTAATATTGCTAGGATAGACAAAGGTAAACAATCTGATGTTAATGCTGAAGTTTCTAAACCTATGTCTAAAACTTCTCCTAGGTTAAATGATAAATCTGAATTTGTTCCCACTTGTCATCATTGTCATATTGTTGGTCATATTAGGCCAAATTGTCCTAAGTTGAGGTCTCTGTCAACCTCTAAGGTTAGACCTCCTTCTAGGAAGTTGAGTAGCTCTAAAACTGCTCATGTTTGTCACCATTGTGGTGTTTCTGGACATATTCGTCCTAATTGCTTTAGGTTGTATCCTCATAAGCAATTGTCCAAACGGTCACAGGTTTCTTCTCAAGGACCTACACCTTTGTTTGGAGAGTTATTAAAAGCTTTGAGCTTTTTAACTCAATTTCAGGAGAATTCTAATTCTTCTATGTCCTTTAGTAGACATACTAGGACACGTGCCTTTTCATCTTCACGGCCAAAGACTCATGCTGTGTGGGTGAGAAAGGAGCCTAAGACTTAATTGTCTTTTCTGTTTGTCCTCTGCTTTAATTCTTTCTATCTAAAGTAGGACTTTCTTTGCTTGATTTCTTATCTGTTTTTGAAATCATGCTTTCATGCATCTGCATTTTTCTATCATGCCTTCATGCATATGCATCCTTCTTTCTGCTTTCATATTGTTTGTCTGTTTTTGTTTGATTGTTTAGTATTTATTTTGTTGGTTTTCAAAATAAAAAGAAAAATCAGAAAAATACAAAAACAGTGTGTGTTTTGTGTACTTTGGTACTTGTGTACCTTGGATGGCCAATGAAACAAAGTTTTCTAAACTTTGTATCTCTTGTAGCTTAGATGAGCATCTTTATGCACAACTAAGCAAGTGAGCTTTGTGGCTCATGTTTGTGATGAGTAAGATTAGGTTATTTCTTAGACTTAACACTCATATCACTCTTTTTGACGGGTAGGACTAGAAAATCCTAAGAGAAAGGCATAAATAACCATCTCACCACTGTTGCCCGCCAATCATTAATGACATCTGTATGCTTCGGCATAGCAAAAGTGTGATGTCAATGACATTTGTGTGCTTAGGCATAGCAAAATTGAAATGTCAAATATCAATGGGTATTTCTTTTCTTTCTCATAAGCCCATGCATGATATGTTTAAAAAGAAAATATGCAAAGAAAATAAAAAGCAAAAACATTAAAAATGCTTTAAAAATGGTTGCAAGCGTGTATTCTAGGAGATGTGGGAGTTATAGGATGTACCTCGAAGGTGATAGTCCCCATCAAACAGTTATGATTGTGTGTGAGTTAAAAGTTATTTTCTCATATCTCAGATCGTCATAACATGTATACACATATGCAATCTTGCGATGTTTTTCACACACAACACGCAATATTCTTTGCTACTCTTGATACATGTACAGGTACAATGTGATTTGGCCATCACAAAGGTTTACATGTGCTTATGTATACTCACTAAACTGTCTTGACTTGTTTTTGAAATATAAAATTGGTTAGACTTGTTTAGTGTGTGTGTGTGTTTTGCATCTTTCTTTTGTCATCCATAGCATCTTGTTTCATTACATTCATGCATTTTTATGGATTTCTTGTACCCCCTTGATCATCCTTGATCAGCTTTATGTCTCTCGGGTGAAGCTTTCTAGCTTCTTGTACCCTTTGTCAATCATGACAAAAAGGGGGAGAAATTGTGGAGACTTTGTGGTTTCTTTCTTTAAGATTCTACAAGTTAGGGGGAGAAATACATTCCTTTGTAAGGGGGAGTTGTGTTTCATCTTGTTAGGGGGAGTGTTTACTTCTTTCTTCTTGTATATTGGGTCTTGTGACCATGTTTACATACATTGTGCTTATCTTCTTTATATGCTGGTGTATGTTTCTTTGTTTCTTTCACCAACCTCTACATGTGTTGTTTCTTTTCTATCTTTATACACATGTTTCTTATTATTTGTATGCAATCTTTTATTTCTGTCTCACACTAAGATGCCTTGATGAGTTTTGTTTCAAGTGTTTCAGAAATACAGGTTGTCAAAGTCTACTTGCCATAAACTCTCTTCTTGCAAAGTTTTTCAAGAGTTTGTGTTAGGATAGATTTTATTGTATTTAACAAGTGAATATGAGTTAAGTGATTTATGACTTTTCTCATATGTTCATTTGTTTGTTGTGGTTTTGTCACGGATTGCCAAAGGGGGAGATTGTTAAGGACATATTTTTATGTAGTTGGCTAATCCTTTGACAAAACGCACTCTACTTGTAATTGGGTAGTTCTAGGTGTTTTTAATACTTCAAGGAACAAGGTTTCAAGATCAAGTGTTGAAGTCATCAAGTCTGTCCAAGAAAAAGCAAGTTGAAGTGCAGAATTTTTAAATCTCGACACCTGCTCGATAGCTACCTCGACGCCTGGCTATCTGTCGAGATCTTAAGGTGTTTTCTTATCGCAATCTCGACACCTTCTCGATACCTGGTGGATCGATCGAGAAAGTTTCTGTCTCCTCGATACCTTCTCGATACCTGGTCGATCGATCGAGCTTCTATTCTAATTCA
The DNA here is from genome assembly GCA_023621385.1 of Quercus gilva. Taxonomy (NCBI): domain Eukaryota; kingdom Viridiplantae; phylum Streptophyta; class Magnoliopsida; order Fagales; family Fagaceae; genus Quercus; species Quercus gilva. The sequence continues at coordinate 8,305,458 of CM042475.1, read as the reverse complement.
AGATTCATTAAATCTCGACACCTCCTCGACACCTCCTCGACACCTGCTATCTGTCGAGGTTACGGGAAATCAAAATTTTCAGCTTTTTGATTTTTGGGCCAGGCTTATGTATTTGAGTAGGGTTTCTTTTCTCACAACCCTAGACCTATATAAGGCTTATTTTGGAGGCCGTATCACAAGAGAATAAGAGAATACAAGAAGAACATATGCAAAGGATTATTCTCTCTGAAAGAAGCTACTGCGTCTTTTGCGCCTTAGGGTTTTGTAACCAAGTGCTTCTTGATCTTCATTGTTGATGAAGTGAAGAACTTTGCAGCCAACATTCTTCTTCCTCAAGTTGGTGAGTGAGTCACGTACTGGGATTCGTGCAAAGGAGTTAGTCACGTATTGGGATCCGTGCAACAAAAAGGGTGGCGTTCATATATTGAAGAGTTCAGAGGTTCTGAAGCGGTAGAAGGTTTCTACTGTAAGTTCATCTACGGGGATTGTAGAGTCTAGGGACAAAGGTTTTGTACTAGATCTGAAACTTCTCTTTTCTATAGTGAATTGCTTTTCGGGAAGGTTTCCCCCCAGGTTTTTTACTGTGAAACTGGTTGGTTTCATTGGTTTTCCTGGGTCATCATATCTTGTCTTATTTATTTTTTCCGCTGCATATTATTTTGACATGATATTGATGTTTGTTTGTTTTAACAAGTTTTATTGATAATAAATCTAATTAACAATTTGGATTTAAAACTTGTTAATTCTATCAACCGGGGTCTAAATTTCCCAACAGGATATACTAGAGAAAGTAGTTCGGCTGTCAAGGTAACCAAGGAAGTGAAGTTTGTGAAAGCCAAGGAGCCAATAGTAGTTACCCCTACTGTTGAGAAAGTGAAGGAGGAGAAGAATAAAAATGTGGCTGACCAACGAGTGTTGAATAAACCTTCTAACCAATCAGTGGTCAAGCCTAAGGCTCTAGGGAAATCACTCCTAAAGTCACAAAGAGGTTCGAGAACTCAAAATTTCTGCCATCATTATGGACTTCAAGGACACACCAGACCCAACTGTTATAAGCTTAGAGCATTGAAGAATGCAAGTGCTCAAAGGTTAAGAGGACTAAGAAATGACAAAAGGAATTGGACTGCTGAACAATCAAAAGGTCAAGAAGGTGATCTCAGAGTGAGGGATGTGATAAGAATGATTGATGCATTCACCACCTATTTGGCAAGCTTCACCAAAAGGTTTGAAGGTCACAACACTCGTACCCAATCCTATAGGGATATCACCCCAAACGCACATGACGTGTGGGTGAAGAAGGGTCCTTATGCATGATCACCTCCTATGTCCATGCATTAATACTTCCAATGCTTAGGATCATAGGTTCATGCATAATTCAATTTAGGTCCATTGCTTTTGGTTTATAGCATGTTTCTTTTACTAGTTTTGGTTTGTACTTGTTTTTGTTGATCTTACTTTATTTGTTCTGTTTTTGAGTGTGTTCAAAATTCAAAAAACCCATAAAAATTGAAAAATTTTCAAAAAGTTTGATCACTTATGTTGTGTGTATCACATGTGAATTTGGCCTAGTACCTTCGTACTAATGGCGTTGTGCATTTACGAGCTTAACTTGTTCTATATGCACATATATCTGTGTGGGAGAAATCTTGAAAACTATGTGTGATTGTTGTAAATAGATTTTCAAGCTTGTCATGAATGATTGGTAAATAGTCTTGATGGTCTTGATACTTGCATAGACTTGTTTCTATATCTCTTTCCACCTTTATTTTTTATGTTTTTACTTAAAGAGCTCAACAAATGTAAATCTCCAAATGAAAAGAGATAATGAGCTGCAAAAGCCTGTCGCACATATAGTATTTGACTAGGAAAAAGGGAAAGCGACTTTTGTATTGAAATGTATGGTGCTCAAAAAGCCAAAGGCTAACTCTCAATGTTGAAATATCAGAAATTTCAAGCACCGATCTTAAAAAGAGATGTATTATCCAAAAAAGGATCAATTGTTATGATTTATGCAGAAGCCAAATGAAAAACTTATAAGTTTTGTAATCATTCTCTTGTGGGAGGTCATATATGCTCATTTCTATAATTGAGATAGTCCACTTGACTTAGTACCAGTTATGTATGACTTGATTAAATTGATCATTGAAATTTCGCTCAGGTCTAAGGACTATTCCACATTTGATACTCACCCATAACACACAAGACTTTGTTCAATAATGCTTATCTTATTTGTGTGATTGTACATGTTCAAATGTGATGTGTATGCTCAATCACTTGCTGATCAAACCCAAAAAGATTTTTGAGTGTTTTATATGTTTTGAAAGTGATTTTATACTTTCATATTTTTAGTTTTTGTTCAAAATGAATTTTTGTGTTTTTCCTTAAAAACTAGTTCAGAGGCTGTTTTGCGAAAAGCTCGTGACTTAGAGCTTCCCACGAAATGTGCTTAAGGGAAATTAAAAAGTCACATTTTCATACAGAGAGTCTCGCTACGACCTCGCGAGTATTTCCCGACTAAACCCTTCTCGCGAAATGGTTTTTAGGCAAAAACTGGAAAATTTTCTATTTCATACAGAGGCTATTGCGACTGTTTTGTGATTAAAGGCTTCTTGCGAAAGCTTCAGTGTGTCTCGCGACTAATCTCGAGTCTGTCTAACCCGCGTAAAACGTGTATTTTCAGTTTTTATGTAGTAGATGTGACATTTTTTTTAAAATCACTTCTCTTCCCTCGCACTGCCTCTCTCGAACCCCTTCAACCCGAATCTCATTTTCAAGATAATCTCTGCAAAATCACTTCAAGGTATGTGCTGTTAACACTCTTTTCATCTTTTTTATTTAGATTATGCAAATATTAGCTTAAGGTTTTAGAAAATTGGGGATTTTCGAAAAGGGGTTGGGGTTCTTGTTTTTGTGAAAAAAAATTTCAAAATTTTTTTTGGGCTGAGTCCCATTTGCTGTGTTTGTATATGTGTCGGCCCCATGTGGCATTCTAAGAATGTATTGAGGTAAATTTCATCTTGTTCATGCATTATTCATAGGTGTTGCTCACTGTTGCATGTTAGGTGTTTGACAAAATGTCCTAGTGACATTCTTGTGTTGAAATGGACTCATATGAGTTCCAATCCTTGGGATTCCTTTTGATTGAACATGCTAGACATGTTTTGATAAATAGGAGTGTGTTTTACACACTTTAACCTTTTTGTGCCTCAATGCCATGCCATGCACACACTAGGCACTCTCTAGGCACACCCAATGCATCACCTGCTGCACACACATGCACAGTTATTTTTTTCATGCATTTTGATATTGTCTACATGTTTTAACTGTTATAGCATGTTGTTTTGAGTTTGTTATGCTCTGTTTTTTAAGCTCTTTTATTTTAGCTTGAACTAACTTGAATCTAATCAAGTTTTTTGTGTGTTCTATTTTGTGTTTGTGCACCTGTTTCTTTTCTTGGTTATCTGTGTACATGTACAGATATCTCCGACCAAACACTCAGCGACCAAGAAATCCTCCAAGCGTGCTCAAACAGATTCTGACAACTTTGAGTCTGCTGAGGTAGATATGGCTTACAATGATTGCTACAAGCGAGCCACAATAATTATGGAGAGAGTTGTCCAATTGGATACCCTTGGAGACACTTTCATTCCCGATGTGTTCAAGGAGAGGACATGGACGAAGCTGTTAACTCCGAGTGGAAATGTGTACTTAGAAATCATTAAGGAGTTCTTCTCAACTGCTAGTGTGGATGGAGATAATATTAATTGCTGGGTGAGACACACGGAATTTCTGATTACAAGAGATTCAACCCAAGATTTCCTTGAAGTTCGTCCTCCCTCTCAACCAATCACTGTGCAGTATGATGATCGTCTAGAATCTACAGAGGAAATGGTAAGGCTTTTTGGTGGTACACCAAACAAGAAGTCCATGAACACAATTCCATTCAGTCCAGAGATGAGAGCTCTTGCCTATGTAATGATCCATAACGTGTATCCGGTTACCAACCTAACGACATTGTCCGATCCAAGGACAATATTTTTGTATGATCTTTTTACTCACAAGGAGATTGATATATGTGGACACATCTTTTATCTGTTGAAGAAGAGCATAGAGAAGCGGAACTCCAGAACAGTCATGCCATTTCCCTCACTCATAATGGGCCTCATTGCAAAGGCAAAGCTCAAACTTCCGAGTGGTCTCACTATTATGCATGGAGATTACCCCATTGGTGCACACACGGTGACTCGTAGCACAGCTCACGTTCGAGGATCCAGAACCGGTGTGTCTTCAATACCAAGGGATCATGTTGAGGAAGAGGGTGGCAATACAGAGGAGGAGATTGACAGATTCACTGCTGCTCTAGAGACTTCAGCTCAGCCATCATCTTTAGCACCAGCACGAGGATCAGACAAACTTGATTGCCTCCTAGCTAAAATGAACCAAATGTCTACCGTGCTTAACTCACATGTGCAGCACACCACGGACTAGTTTGCCTATATTCAGGGCCAGATCACTGCTTTATCCTCACAGATTGATGATTTGTCTGTGCAGCAAGGATCAGATTCAGAGTTCGATCAGTTCTAGCCTCTTTGGCCATTTCGTTCAAAAAGGGGGAGAAATTTTTGAGGGGGAGCTTGCACATTTGAGGGGGAGCAGAGTATAGACAAAGTTTAGACTTAGATACATTGGTTCATTCAGGTGGTTTAGCACTATTTATGTTTGGTTTAAATTGTTTTAGTGTTTATAACTCTTGGATAGTTGTCTTTATTGCTTTCTTTTAAAGCTTAAATACTCTGTTTTTAATTTCAGTTTATATTTAGTATTTGTGTTTATCTCAATGCTTTGTAGCATTTTTTTAGTACTTTTAGATGTTGATTATATATCTTGAGTACCTCACTCTTGTACCCTAGTAGGATATTATTTCCTAGATGCAAATACTTCGTGTATTCTACATTGGTTGAGTGTTGGACATGCAATTGATCCTTGTGATTGATCTTAATTGTATTGAGTGTCCAGATGAGCATTTACTAACTAAATGTTCATTGTGGTCATTCTCTAATGACTGTTCTTGTATGATCAAGATATGCTTACATGTTTTATAGTATTTACAAACTTGATTTCATTGTACTTGCTCATGTACGTATCATGTATTCAACTTGTCATAAGCTTAATGAAAGTTTTGTTTGTGTGTGAGTGTTTCAGGTTAAAGGTATATACGTGCAAGTACTTCACAGCTTCTAAAATAGGTGTGAGTGAGTTTTACCACTGTTTCCAAACTCACGTCTAAGTCTAGAGTCTGTTTTAGGGGTTTTGTCATGGAATAGCCAAAGGGGGAGATTGTAAAGTTGTAATTTACAACTATGTGTTTTGTTGGTTTTTATTCCGTGCCAAATTTGATTGTAATTATGTTCAATCTTTTATACCCTGTATTATTTGTGGGATTTCATTGTAAAGGTTGTGTGAAAGAGAGAGAGTGTGTGAAGACTCAAGGCATGAAGACTAAAGCTGTTTTTGTGAGTAGCTTGTGACTAAGCTTCCCGCGAAGTGATGCATGTGCCCTGCACATGACTAGAATGCGAAGAGTCAGGACAGGATGGAGACAGCTGGTTTTCGCGAGTCTTTCGCAGGTAAGGCCTTTCCGCGAGACACCCGCAAAACATTCTGTTTTGCTAGATTGTCCTATCTGATACACACTATCTATACCCATACTATATATACCCACTGTGGGTGTATTTTTTGCGCTAAGGCCAAGGATGTCCGTTGTAACCTTAGGCATTTTTTTACGATCCCACATCGAAGAAAACTCCCTCCCCCCTCTGCCTTATAAGCATGAATTGAAGAGAAAGGAGTACCATTAGTTAGTTAATGGTACTCCTTTCTCTTCAGCTCATGCTTATAAGGCAGAGGGGGGAGGGAGTTTTCTTCGATGTGGGATCGTAAAAAAATGCCCAAGGTTACAACGGACACCCTTGGCCTTAGCTTGAAAAAAACACCCACACCCACATTACCCACAAATGTTGAGGAGTGCTTTTAAGAGAAAACCATAGTCACAAACCTTGAGACTTAGAGATTGTTATACCCACATTTCTCTACACAATTGCTTGTGGATTTTCCTCAACTCTTACCTCTCCATTTTTATACCATTGAGAGGTTAATAGCCCAAACACTTACCACACCCTTTCAGAGTGTCAAGTGAGGTTTTGGTGTTGCTGGAAAGTATTGGAAGAAGCAAGGCTTTGGCGGATGCAATCAAGCGTATTGCGGGATCCGAAGAGCTAGACAAGACACGGTTCCGAGAAGCCTTGTTTGAGTAGGAGCTTGGAGGGCTTAGGTACATCGAGTAGATTAGGCTTAGAGGGTCTCTTGCTAACCCATGTATCCCAACTGATTTTCCAGTGGATCGATTACCGCTTGGAGGGTGGCGGAGAGGTTTTTCGCCGAGTTCTTCGGTTTCCTCTTTAATAACACATTGACGTGTTATCTTGTGTTTGCATTCTTCTTCTCTACTCTTTTACCTTTCATTTTACTGGTGTGTTATAATGATTATGGGTTAGAGTAGCTTGTTTGTTTATCCGCTCGCATTTACTCTATTCTGCATTTAGTATTACGTTAGAGTAAAATCAATCAAGCCGTAACTTTAATTTGGGGGTTTAAACAGCTCTTATTTTTTTAACACATTTTCGAGCATTCAACTTTAAACGGGTAAGTTCAATCTTGTAGTACTATGAAGTAAACACTCTTCTTTGGGATCGCGAGACATATAAGCCAAGACGAGGTGCTTACCCACATTACTATGAACCGATAATGGAGGCCGTGAGATCTAACCCTTGTATCTCTCTCCCACTAGAAATTTTAAAAACAAGTGGATTATCCTGAAAACATTGTGATCTCATCACAATTTTAACCCTACACATCAAATGTGTTTAATTGTTTAAATTCGATGTGATCTTACTAAGTCACGTCACAATAGCGTAACGAACATTCACACAATCACAAAGAAGTTTAATCATGTAATCCATGAAGTAAATACCCTCCGCATGGAATGCAAGACTCTAAGTCAAGACAAGGTATCTATTCACATTACAATAAACTTAACAAAAAGAGTTATTTCAGCACTCCCACTCATTATTTGGGTTTTTCTTAAATAATTGTGATCCCATCACAACTAATAACCTTGCACTTGATAAAGACTCTAATCTTATTAGAATCCCTAACTAAAATGGAAGTCCTAAACTATTTAGGATTCCTTAAACACTAATGAATCAAAAATTAGTTATATAGAACTCTATCCTTAATTTACTAAATAAAGTTTTCTAATCCCATTAGAAAATATATACCTTTTAATTAGAATTTTAATCTCATTAAAAACCTCTAATTAAAATAAATTAAGGACTTTTAATCATAAAACAATTTAGGACTAAGAGTTCTATTTAACTAACATCTTTGATCTCATCAGGTCTTTTAGTTAGATAATGATTAATAAATGTCCTTAACTTTTAAGGACTATAAAATTATTCACATAGCTTTGTTTTTATCAAAGTTTCAACACTTAGTCATAAACTAGTGAAAAATCAAAATTTAGTGCCTTCTTTTGAACCAAACTTCAGAGGCATTTTTTTCACGAGAATCTCGCGACTAAGCTCTTCCCACAAAAATGGGTTAAGGCAAAATAGTGAAAATACAAAATTCAGACAAAAACTTTCGCGATTGTCTCACGACTATTTCGTGAGTAAAGCTTACCCACGAAAAGTTTTGTGTTTCAGAGGCATTTTTCGTGAGTAACTTTGCGAGAAGGTAACCCGCGAAAAATGCATGTTTTCAGTTTTTAAAGGGCAGATGTAGACAGTTTTCAACGGTTTTTGCAATTTTCCATCAAAAACACCTTTTGATTTTATGAATGAAGATTCACAAATCAAACATTAAAGTTTTCAAGATCAAGATGAAGAACCCTAATACAAGATTCACAAATTAAACATTAAGGTTTTCAAGATCAAGATGAAGAACCCTAATACATTATAAAAACTTAATCTCAAAAATAACATCACGCCTATATTAATATATGTAATCATGAACAGATATCACAACACCAATGGATTATATACTTGGACATGAATCTATACATATATTCATTTAATCCAATGATGTCAAGCACACAATTCCATAAGAAAGGTTCTAGTGCTTCAACTTTTATATGATTAAGCATAAAAATTATATTATTAAACTAACATATACCATGGCACTGACACTAAAAATCATGGCACATTAATTCCAGCGCTTGATCACAAACGGATCAAATGGAATTAAAACATGTTTATAAGATGGCCAAGGAAACAAATATCAACATAAGGATTCAATCTTGATAACATATAAATCATATCAACCTTTTATCTATAATATGCGGATTCAACAGATATAAGGTACTTCAATCCTTATGACATACGGATTCCACATTATCAATATATATATATATATATATACCGATTCAATATGAAATAAAGTATTTGAATCCTTGATGCATAAAACTCCATGAATATGGCACCATTAAAGCATGAATATTAAAAAATCATGACACTGCACCATAAATCTAAAACAAAAATTATGCAGAAACATTACTGCAGAAAATTAAATCACCAAAAGAACTATTTTCTTTGATTCTAAAAACTCAATCACATGTTATACAAGCATGATATTGAAAACCTCGCTTTAATACCAATTGTTGGAAAATCTAGTTTTGCATCTCATACAAAACACACAGCGGAAGTAACAAACATGGATCTATTTCATTCATGAGAGATAACATGTAACCTTAAATTCTAGAACAAAGAATAAAAAGCGTACCTTGATGCAGTGAAATTCAAAACCAAGACTTGAGAATACCTTTAATCTTCATCTCAATTCCACATGATGCCTAAGAAGTGTGGTCTCTCTATCAATCTTTACATACATTGATTTTCAAGAAAAATCATTCTTCTTCTCATTTTTAGAGAAACACTGCTTTCTTTTCTTTTTATCATACGTACATTCTAACTACCTTGGTAATTACTTTATTTAATAATTCTTATTAAATAAAAATTGATTATCTAATTGGGTTAGCCTTTTGCGCCTACTCAATTGGGCTTTAGTTTGTGGCTTGAGATGGGACCAAAGGGAACAAATAAGACTCTAGCTCCAATGAGCCTTGGGCTTTTCTGTCAACTCTTGACAAGTCCAAAGTTATCATTAATTATATTTAATACCACTATATAAATATAATTGCACTTTAGGCCTTATTTAATAAATTATATCCCAAGACTTTAATGATATCATATGACCCCTCCATGAAATATCCATAGTGAACAAAGTCATAAATGTAAGGTTGAATTTAATCAACCATCTAATTGGCTTTATTACGTGACCAATTTGCTTGTAATTTAGCACTTAGTAACCCTGTATTTAGGTGGGAAAATTGTAAGGGTAGTGTGTGAGAAGATGTGAAGAAAAGCTCAAGAGTGTGTAAGAAAAACAGAGGTTTGCGACTAGGGCTCGCGGGTGGATCGCGACTGGCAAGCCGCCAAACGTTGGCACGTAAGAGGCACACTGGGAAGCTAAAGGGTCGTGTCAGCTGTCACGCTACAGGACAAAAGCCCCAGGCTGGCCAGGCCGTTACGTTGCGGCTTGAACTCGCGACTTGGACAAGCTGCGAGGTTAAGTCGGCAAAATGCCCTGTTTGGCAAAAACTGACGTTTTGCATTCCTTTCTCACCCTACTATATATATACCCTTATACCCACCATATTGAGAGAGCTTCCAGAGAGAATTTTGTGAGAAAAACCCTAGAGAAAAATAAGATTGATTCATTCACAATCTTAACTTTAGAGACTCTACAAATTCCTCTACTCTCTTCCTCTATATTGTCATACCCTTGAGAGGTCTTTAGCTAAATCCTTATCTCACCACACCCACGTTTGTGAGAAGGTCTATTTGGTACTGTTGGGAAGCAGTTAAGAAGGAACCAATTTACATTGGTTGATGCTATGGTCTAGTGGCGGAATCCGGTAAGCTAGAAAAGAAAAAGGTTCGGCGCAATCTCGTTGGAGCAAGAAGCTTAGAGGGCTTAGGTACTTGGGTAGATTAGGCTTGGAGGGTCTATTGCTGTTCATGTATCCCAACTACATTTTCTAGTGGATTATTTGACCGCTTGGAGGGCAGCGGAGAGGTTTTACGCCGAGAGCTTCGGTTTCCTCTTCGATAACACATCGTGTGTTGTCCGAGTGTTTGCATCTTCCTTCTTTTATCTTTGCCTTATATTTACTGCTGTGGATGTGTTTATATTTGGCTTAGATTGTTATCAATTCTATTATAAGCTTGTTATCATATTCCGCACATTAACTGTTTGATAAAAGCTTGAATTGGTATTTTTGTATTTGGGGTCTAAACGTTCAAGGGTGTTGTATACCCATTTTGAACTTTCAATAAAGAACTGTCACTTTGTAAACAACTATTTTATACTTGAGTACCCGGTTTAATCTTTTAGTTATTCACATTTATTGAAATCCAATTTCAATAAATATAAGCTTTAGTAACTCCTTACTAAAGTGGGCGCCCTAAATAACCAGTTCCCATTAAACTTATCTCAAGGGGATATTTCGTGTCTCTATAAAAAGAGATTATGGATTCCATCTTGAGAATATGTGTTCCCTCAACACTATATGTGGTTACCCAACATACTGAGGTTTTGACTGTGAATATTAGATCTCACTCCTGATATAACAAAGTAACCTACATTTCATGATCGGGTTCACTCAAGTGATAGTTGTTGATTGAATAATTAATGTATATATCAAAATATCCTCTCTGGATTGAGAGTCTATGAAATTAGAAGTCGTGAGATTAATTATTCAGGTGACAATTGTTGATTGAATAATTAATCTCACAGCGGTCCAGTTCAATATGTTTTAACTCTTAAGACACATCAACACATTGACACATCAACTAGAAGTCTTCACTTCCATGATCAAGACAAACCATCTTAGTTGATGTGTTATAGTCTTTGCAGATGAAACGCCCAATTTCATCACTGACTACAAACTATATTTTGAGTTTACAAGGAACTTGTGATTTATATCTTTTGTGACTAAATCACATAAATCACATACAATGCATCTCAAGGACTATGATAATGTCCCATTAGTTCACTTATAAATAGCTTCATATAATTAAACAATTTAATTATTTATGACATGCCAATAAATTAGATTTTAAGGCATAAACTCCAACAAGTTTATCCCATTTAACCCAATGCACCTTTCTACTATCTCCACTATACCCCTACCAAAACTTACATATAAGAATCTCCAATTCCTTAATCAACCCTTTTGGAAGTTTAAAGTAGCTTATGGTATAAGTTGGAATAGCTTGAATGACAGACTTGATCAACACTTCTCTCCCAGCTTGAGAAAGTAATTTTTATTTCCATCCTTGTAGCTTCCTCCACACCCTTTCTTTGAGGTAAATAAAGGATTGTTTTTTGGCTCGACTTACTAGAGCTGGCAGCCCCAAATATTTCTCATACTGAAAGATAGCCAGAACTCCCAACAACTGCTAGATACTAGTCTGAATCTGAGGAGAAGTATTAGAACTAAAAAAATATATTTGTCTTGTCCCTATTTATTTTTTGCCCCGAACCACGTTCATAGATAGCTAAAATATCAAGAATCTTCTAACACTCCACTTCTGTAGCCCAGCAAAACAATAAACTATCATCATAACGAAAAATCAAATCACAAACTCAAACCCACTTTGAAATTAAACACAAATCCAAACTAAAATTCCTTATTTTCAAACCTTAACAACCAAACCCAAATAAAAAATCTCATTTTTCAATTCCCAAACCCACTGATCAAACATGGAGCCAAAAAAAAAAAAAAAAAAAAAGGAAAATAGAAAGAGCTTGAGAGAAGAGAGAGTTCGGCCTTGAGATTCCCATGGTGAAGGTGGTGGTGAGTGATGGTGTGCTTGTGGAGATTGTCCATGGAGGTTCAACCTTAGAGGGGAGGAGGTTAAGCTATGAAACAGAGAGAAACAGAAGCCACAGGAAAGAGAGAAAAGGAAAGTGAGAGAGGAGAGAGAAGAAAGAAGAGAAAAATAAAAAAGAGAGAGAAAAAGAGACCGTTGGAATAAAAAAATAATTTTTAGTTTAACATTACTGCTACAGTGAGCTGTTATGCTACAGTGAGCTGTTATCTGTAACAGCTCACTGTAGCTGAGTGTCAAAACTTTTGGCATTTGAAAGCTTTGATGTAATGGGTATTTTTGTGTGTTGGTGATAAAATTTGGCTTTTAGCATTTTTAGCATTCTTGATAAGAATGCTCTTATGAGATGCACTAACTATTGTCGAGGCAACTTTGTTTTAAAGCGTAGACCAAAAACAATTGACTGCCCAATGCAAATTACCCAGTGGCCCACTACTACCATCATACCCTCCCACTATTATGTATAAGTTAGCAAATCTTTGTGTAAGTGCATGTTGAATAATAATGTGCAATGGATATATTTTAAACTTTATCAATTATAAATGGGTAGTGGGTTGCAAAGTTTGTGTGACCCACCTAAAAAAAAGTTTGCATCTTTGTGAGACTGTAATACCATGATTGATGATACCAGCCCATATTATATATATATATATATATATATTTATATTTATATTGCTTATTCTCTTATATTGAAATAAAAAGTGCGTTTAAATAAATTACTGGCTTACTTAAAAAAAAAAAAAAAAAAAAAAAACCTACTTTATTTTGTTTAATATTAAACTATTAAAGGGTGAGATAAATTGATTTTAGCAAGGGAATAAGTAAAATAAGTTGTAAATAATTGGCAACTCTTTGTGTAATCTACTTCGGTATAATCTAATTTTTAGAACAATGAGTAAGTGCATGTTAGAATGACATTTGTAAATAAAAATTACAATCTAATCCTGTGATGCTAGGTTTTAGTTGGTGAATACTGTGTATAAAATGTATACATATTTATTTTTCTTCTATTGTGGAATTATTAGACTATTAGAATTAAATTATAAATTTAAGGATCTATGCATTATTCAACTTATATTGAGTTGATTTTTTTTATTCTTTTATATGTATGGAAAGAAATAACCAAAAAAAAAAAAAAGATGTTAAGAACTATGTTAAAGGTTTTTTTTTCAAGTCTCATGGCAGCATGTGAGCCGATTGGTTGGCCCTGAGGATTTCATGGTGGTGACTCAAACACACAATGGATATCATCTTTGTGAGTAATCTCACAACACACAGATCAATTAAGGAGGAACCTCAACTATGATTACACTAATTCTTTGAAGTATAAGCACAAACATGGCTAGTATTTTCCTTAAGTCATGTATCAATTAGTTGTCAATTAGTTCTAACAATATCAACAATGATAACTAATAGCTTCATTGGTTTGGTATGATTGTTACTGCAATGTGTGGGCGTGACATGTTGGCCCACTTCTTCAAGCATTGATAATTGGGGGTGCCCCATGGACATAGCCGAAAGCAAAAAAATACTTTTTTGTGTTTTCCAAAAGCAAAAGCACAACAAGAAAAATTGCAATCAATTTTTTAAAAAAGTCAAGTCAAGTCATTATTTTCATTTTAGATTTCTATTTGTTGGAGCTATCTTACACTCCATTTGTTTTGATGGAAAACATTGTGTAAAGATAGTTTTCCGTGTTTTCCAGTGTTTGGTAGTATTAGAAAAAAATGAGTTAAAGAAAAACTATTTTTGGTCAACATAAAAAGTATGGCTTATTTTTAGAGATTGTTTTCCACTAATTTTTTTTGGAAAACAACTCTATCTCACAATAAGCTAAATAAGAGAAGTTAAAAGATTGTTTTTCAACTTATTTAAGGTTACTACCAAACATAGGAAAATGAGATAGTTTTATAGAAAACATTTTTTGGAAAATGACTCATTTTCTAAAAAACATTATTGCCGAAACAACCAGAGCGTAACTATAAACAAAAAAACAAAAAATTGATGACGAAGTTTGTCCACAAATTGAAAAGAAAGTCCAAGAACTATCTAGTCAATCGTCATGAAATTTCCCAAGAGTCCAATATAGTGCTTATAAGTCATCTTATGTTGACGAACACTTCCACATCCACAAAATACCAAATTGAAAAGAATGTACCTTGCCTTTACTCATTGAACATAAAAGTTTTAATATCACATTATAGACCTTATAAAATAACGCTTCCACATCCATAAAATACCAAATTCACATGTTATAGCTACTTCTATCCCTCTTACTTCCTTGAATTCACAGGCACGGTACATTATCTTTGCCATCTTCAATTAATTTTATATTATTATATATGCCTCCATGCCTATGAGCTTTTGTAGGTCCAAATTATCATTAATGATAGGCATAGACACCCCATTTCATTTTGACCTATACTTGAGTCCCTCAGTCCCAATGACGAGAAATCAATCCGCTACCAAAATGATCAGCATTGTGTATGGAGTCTAATGAGTAGATCAACCCGAAAGTGGCCAAATACAATCTAAGCCCAAGCCCAATTATGACCCAAGAACTAAGCCCAAGCCTAATTATGACCCAAGAACTAAGCCTAAAAAACCATTTTTGACCAAGGCTTACAAAAGGTGCATATGCCGGGTATATGATGCGTACGCACCCAATCTGTGGCGTACAAATCTTTTTGGACATAAGACTCAAATCACTCAATTTCCATTTTGTAAAGATTCTGGGGTAACCAGCCTGATCAACTGGCCGCATAAACGTTTAACCTAACCTTAGTATACTAGTTCTCCTATAAATACCCCAATTTTCACCATCCAAAGGGGCAAGACTCATCCATCTACTAAAACTCCATTGAAATATCGCTCAAAACCCTAAACCAAAGAGTTGAAGGCTAGAAAGGTAGAAATAGTGAGTATTTGATTGATCTTCATCCATTCTTTGGTTAAAAGATAATCTCCTACTCATTAAGATTCTAAACTTTTAGTTGGTGTTACATTCAAAGTTTGTTAGCAAATCACCTAGAGTCATTCATAAAACCTAGCCAAACCATTCCAAGTTATTTTGCTCCATAGACACAGGTGTGGTAGTCGGTTTCAGCCGAAGGGCCGGTCATCAACAACACTGTAAGTGCCACGAGAAGGAGATGTGGATCTTTTCCACGATCCATATTCTCCTCCTCGATTCTTGTTTATTTTGTGTTTTTACATAATTTTAATTCCTTTCCTTTTTGTTTCATTAGTTTTTAATTCTATGTTTTACTACCTTTCCTTAACTATTCTATTTTCTTTTAAGTGTCTATCTTCTACCTTGTTCTGTTTCCTTTCGTATCACATGTACTAAAACTTACAATACCTAGCTAAAAGATCTTTCCTTCTTTGAATCTAAAGTCCTAAAATATCTTACCTTTTATCTCTCATCCAATCTTTAATTTTGATTTGATCCCCACAAGGTAACTAAAAAAAGGTAGAGATAAATAAGGAAGAAATTTGACTCATACTGCAAAACACTTTCCAAAAATCTCAAGTCAATAATTAATTGGGTTCCAATCCCTTTTGGAAGTTAATTGATTTTTCAACCTTAAATGAAGTTAACATTTAAAAATTTGGTTTCTAAGTTTAAGCAATAATTCAATTAACGCTTAATTGGAAGACGACATCTTAAAAGCTCCAAGATAATTTAGATATTTAATTTGAACTTAAATGGAAACATAAAAGTCAAGTTAACTCTTTCTCCATTAATCAAGATTCAGGTCAATCCTTAAAACATGCAAGATCATTCATGAAGAATCAAGATCATTTAAGTTTAATAAGGGAAGATACTCAAACTTTAATGAAACTTTCACTTCTATTAAAGTTCCTCTCTCATAAGACTTAATCACCCATCTTTAAACAAAGCTCTTAATCTTGGTTGATATTTAAAGGCATGTGTCTCGTACACATGCATGATTGGATATACATATGCACACACTTGAGCGTAGTTGATATGATGTTCTCCTTGCCTATATGCTGATGATTTGAGTTAGAAGCCACGAGTTGTTTGTCTCTTTATTATATGTATATCACTTCACATGTTTTTGTGGTCACATGTTTTATCTATCTTTCTTTGTCTGCCTTATAGGACACATAGACCGCTCTTTAGGCTCTAGGATAATTTACATTCCATTTGGTTTGAGTAATGATATATGAAGGCCAGCTATGGCTAGGTGGACTTGGGGTGCCTAACCTCTTCTCATCTTGTATCCTAACTTCGAACCTAGTTTGGTTGAAAGACATTCATGGAGTCATGTTTTGGTCCCTAGACTTAAAATTAAATGGCAACTCCTTCATCTCTTTTTAAGAGCTCCATGTACTTCCAGACTCGTGCTGGCTTAGAGTTTTAAATTGCTTTTAGGGAGGTTAAGGGTGATTTTGGTTCAGCTTTTTGATTTTGGGCTTTTTGAAAAAGTGGGGGTTTTAAAAAGTGTAGTATGAAACTAAGCTTTTTGAAAAAACTGAGTATTTGGTAAAAGCTGTTAAAAAGTGTTCTTTGAAAAAGCTATGTGTTTGGGCAGCATTTATAAAAGTGGCAGTTTGAGTGGTAAATTACCAAAAAGGACAATGTATATGGAGTTTATTTCATACTTAAATCAACTACTTCATAATACTTACTTAAAAAAAAACTACTTAATAATAATAACAATAAAAAAAAATGTATAATCCTTATAGGACTAGGAAAACCCAAGGTTTATGGGTTCGTATTATCCTTATTGGACTAGGAAAGCCCAAGGTTTGTGTAAACCTATTTGGAATAGGAGAGCCCATTAAGCTCCTATTTAAAGGAGGTGGAAAAAGAAAAACCCAACCTTAGAGAGCTTCATAAGGTTTTCTTTTTGAAATCCTAGCCTCCTCCTACAGAAGAAAGAGTTCTTGATGCGTTTCTTGTATACCTTTGGGTTTTGTAACCAAGAAAGTCTCTTGCACCAACATTGAAGATCTTATTAGTGTTTCCATGTGAAGCTGTTGCAAATCAACTACAACAATCAAATGGTTACTGTGGAGTTAGTCACGTACTGGGATTTGTGCATTGAAAGGAGAGATTGCCGCTACATCACAAGTCCAATTGGATATTGGGGTAAGGGTTCAATTGTAGGTTGGTATTAGGTACTGGGATTCCTTTTACTTGTAACCGCTTGTTTTGATAATGGTGGATTCTAAGGAGTAGTGACCTTAAATTCACCTAGTGGGGTTTTGCTTCGGTGGTTTTCCTCATTCGTAAACAAATCACTTGTGTCAAATATATTTTCCACTGTATTTAACTTAGTTGGTGATTTGTTTATGCTACCACGCTTATTGTATGTAATTGAATCTAATTAATTTTACTTGGCTAATTAATTGATTAAGTTACCAAAATGGTCAATACATTCTTGGCCTATCAAATCAAATGCAACCCATGAAATGGTATGTGTATAGCAAAATTGTATTTCTATTGCAATAACAGTGCATAATGGTATGATTATTATTTTCCATATCTTCTGTTTAGTTTGTAAAGTTTACTTAATACTCATCCTTCTAAATTGTATTACACGGGATATTTCCAATCAAATTTTAATCTGGCTAAGCATTAGAACACAATCAATGATTTAAGAAAAAGAAAAGAAAAATAATGTTGGTATTGTTTCTTGGTTCTCTCAGTTTGCAATTTCACATAAACAATGCTTGGGGCACAATTTCTAGTTAAGATATCTGTAAGGTTGAATTTAATCAACCATCTTGTTGGCTTTATTCCGTGCCAAATTTGCTTGTATTTTAGCAATTAGTAATCCTGTATTTAGGTGGGATTCATGTAAGGGTAATGTGTGAGAAAATGTGAAGAAAAGCTCAAGTTTATGCAAAGATGCAGAGTCTCGCGGCTAGGACTCGCGACTGGCAAGCCGCCAATTGCAGCACACGTGAAAAGCATGCGGGGAGGTGAAGGGTCATGCCAGTTGTCACACTATAGGACAAAAGTCCCAGGCAAGCCAGGCCGTTATCTTGCGGCTTGAACTTGCGACTCAAACCAGTCGCGAGGACAAGCCGCCAAACCACCATGTTTGGGAAAAACTGTCTCTTTGTATTCCAAACACTCACCACTATATATAGACCCTTATACCCACCAAATGAAGTGAACTTCGAAAGAGAATTTTGAGAGAGAAACCCTAAAGAAAAACAAGATTGATTCATCCACAATCTTCACCTAAGAGACTCATCAAATTCCTCTACTCTCACCCTCTCCATTGTTAAATCCTTGAGAGATTCTTTGCCAAATCCTTATCTCACCACACCCATGACTGTGAGAAGGTTTATTTGGTATTTTGGGAAGCAGTTATGAAGGGACCAATCTACATTGGTTGATGCTATGATTTATAGCGGAATCCGGTAAGCTAGAAAAGAAATAGGTTCGGCACAACCTCATTGAAGTAAGAAGCTTGGAGGGCTTAGGTACACTGGGTAGATTAGGCTTGGAGGGTCTATTCCTGTTCATGTATCCCAACTACATTTTCTAGTAGATTATTGACCGCTTGAAGGGCGGCGGAGAGGTTTTACGCTGAGGGCTTCGGTTATCTCTTCGATAACACATCGCCGTGTTGTCTTTGTTTTTGCATCTCTCTTCCTTTATCTTTGCCTTTTATTTTCTGTTGTGGATGTGATTATAATCGGCTTAGATTATTTATCAATTCTGTGTTTGGCTTATGTTCATGTTCCGCACATTAATTGTTTGATAATAAGCTTGAATTGATAATTTGTAATTTGGGGTCTTACCGTTCAAGGGTGTTTTACACACATATTGAACATTCAATTGGTATCAGAGCGGGTGCACTCTTTATGGTTTAATTACCTGAGTGTAATCCTAGACCCCTTGGATATGGATGCAGCTAAGGAAAAGTCCATGCTGAGTTGTGGTTTGGATGTTTGTGATAATGACTCTATGAGTATGTTTGAAGGATGTTCTAACAATGAACTTTTAGGGTTATTAAAATCAGAGAAACATGCTAGGATGTTCGTTCACATGCTGAAATACTTTGAAAATAAGAACCACATCTTACACAATAGTCCATGGGAGTCTAACTCTTTGATTAAGAAGTACAAAAGAAGAAATAGAATATTGTGTGGAAATGTTGATAATCTGAAAAAGAAAATTCAATCTGACAGAAGCATGGAAAATGAAGATAAATTTCTGTTTAATGGTCAAGAATGTTTGTCTCACGCTTATCTATTTGTGCACACCTCATTGAAGGTATTTAACTCATGCTTATGGTATCTTGATAGCGGATGTTCTTGTCATATGACAGGAGATAAATCACTGTTTAAGACTCTTAAAGAGAAAGCCTATGACTATGTGACATTTGGTGATGGGAGTCATGCTCAAGTTCTCGGCAAAGGGACGGTTGAAATACCGGGAGTACCTCTATTGAAAGATGTGTTATACATCAAAGGATTGAAGGCGAATCTCTTAAGCATCACTCAAATATGTGATGAGGATTTTCTTGTACAATTCTCAAAGAAGGGGTGCATAATCATTGATGAAAAAGGGATTTAAGTCTTGGAGGGAAATAGGACTATCGATAATTGCTATGGAGTAGTTCCTATGGCACCTATTTCATGTAGAAGTGCTCGTGTTGATATGCTGAAACTTTGGCATCATAGATTTGGGCATGCAAATTTCAAACAAGTAGCCAAAGTCTCTAAACTTGAGGCAGTTGAGGGATTTCCAAAGTTTGGAAAGGTGGAAAAGACTATATGTGGAACATGCCAAATGGGAAAACAAACAAAGGTAAGTCATCACAAGGTGAATGTGATTGCTACCTCATGGTGTTTAGAGCTCCTTCACATTGATCTAATGGGGCCTACAAGAACTGAAAGTCTAGGAAGGAAGAGGTACATTATGGTGGTAGTTGATGATTTCTCAAGGTACTCTTGGGTGGAATTCCTTAGAGAGAAGTCGGAAGCATGTGATAAAATGGAAAGTCTATGCAAGAGATTGCAGAATGAGAAAGGAGTTCCCATAGTCAAAATAAAAAATGATCATGGGAAGAAATTTGAGAATGCTAAATTTGAAGCTTTTTGTGAGGAGCATGGCATCAAAAAGGAATTTTTAGCCCCAAAGACTCTACAACAGAATGGGGTAGTTAAAAGGAAGAACCGGGTGATTCAAGAGATGGTAAGAGTCATGCTACTCAACAAAAACATTTCACAAAAATTCTGGGCTGAAGCTGTGAATACATCGTGTCACATTGGTAATAGAATCTATTTCCGAGCATGGAAAAAGAAGACGTCATATGAAATATGGAGAGAAAAGAAACCCAAAGTGAAGTATTTTAGAATATTTGGGAGCAAGTGTTACATTCTAAATGATAGGAAAAATCCGGGAAAGTTTGATGCTAAGAGTGATGAAGGGATATTCCTAGGATACTCCACAAATAGCCGAGCTTATAGAGTGTACAATAAGCGCACTAAGACGGTGATGGAGTCAATCAATGTGGTCATAGACGACACCGTATCAGAAAAGGAAATTGATGATGATGGAAAAGGGTTAAATCCTAAGAAGAATGAGGATGATGATATGCCCCTAAGTGATGATGCAGAAAAAGAATCACCGGGAAAGGAGTCTACACCTACTATATCAAGAAGATAGACTAGATCAACACAAGAAGTCTCAAGTCCACTCACACCTCCAGAAGTTCAACCCCCAATCTCTCGTGATGAGGAACCCTCAACTTCCAAGAAACCTTCATCAAAAGTAACTCTTAATCACCCGTCAAGTAATATCATTGGTGATGTAAACGAAGGACTTCGTTTAAGAAAAGGGCCAAGGTATACTGCTAACCATGTGACATACAACTGTAACCTTGCTTAATTTGAACCCAAAAAGGTAGAAAAGCTTTGAAAGACGAGAATTGGATAGAGTCTATGCACTAGGAGCTACATCAATTTGTTAGAAATGATGTATGAAAGTTGGTTCCAAGGCCTAAAGATGCACATGTGATTGGCACCAAGTGGATTTTTAAGAACAAAATGGATGAAGATGGTGAAGTTGTCCGAAACAAGTTTAGATTGGTGGCTCAGGGGTATACTTAAGTGGAAGGGATAGATTTCGATGAATCGTTTGCTCCGGTAGCAAGACTAGAGTCCATTCGAATCCTCTTGTCCATAGCATGCATTATGGATTTCAAGTTGTATCAAATGGATGTGAAGAGTGTCTTCTTGAATGGTTTTCTAAATGAAGAAGTCTTTGTTGAGCAACCAAAGGGATTTCAAGACCCTTACTTTTTGTATCATGTGCTAAGATTGAAGAAAGCGTTGTATGGGTTGAAGCAAGCACCAAAAGCATGGTATGATCGCCTCACCACTTACTTATTGGATCGTGGGTTCAAAAGAGGCCAAGCAGATTGAACATTGTTTGTTAAAAGAGATGAGAAATCCCTCCATATCGCTCAAGTGTACGTGGATGATATTGTTTTTGGATCCACAATTGATCAACTAGCTCATGACTTTTCGGAAGAAATGAAAAGGGAATTTGAAATGAGCATGGTGGGAGAATTAAATTACTTCCTAGGGCTTCAAGTGAAACAATAGAAAGATGGAATATTCATTTCTCAAGAGAAATATGCCAAAAATCTTGTCAAATGATTTGGCCTGGAATCTAAGAAACACACTTCTACTCCCATGAGCTCCTCAGCAAAACTGAGCATAGATGTAGCTGGTGTTGATGTCGATCCTACACTTTATCGAAGCATGATTGGCAACCTTCTCTATCTCACAGCGAGTAGACCAAATATTGCATTTAGTGTCGGGGTATGTGCTCGGTTCCAAGCTGCCCCTAAGGAATCCCACTTGACAACAGTAAAGCGAATCATTCGCTATATCAATGGCACATCTGACTATGGGATTTGGTATTCAAAGGATTCAAATGAGTGTTTGGCGGGATATTCAGATGCTAACTGGGCAGGGTGCATTGATGATAGGAAAAGCACTTCCGGTGGTTGCTTCTATCTTGGAAATAACTTGGTCTCATGGATGAGCAAAAAGCAAAATTCAGTCTCTCTTTCAACGGCTGAAGCTGAATACATTGTAGCCAAAAGTTGCTGTGCACAATTGTTATGGATGAGAAAGCTACTTCATGACTATGGAATTTCTCAAGATACCATGTGTGTGTTCTGTGATAACACTAGTGCCATAAATCTGTCAAAGAATCTAGTTCAGCACTCCAAATCAAAACATATCGAGATCTAGTATCACTTCATTCTAAAGATAGTGTGTCTGGAGTTCATCAATACAGAAAATCAGAAAGCAGACATATTCACTAAACCTCTTGATGGGTCGAGGTTTGAATCCTTGCGTAAGACCATTGGTGTCGGTATCATTCCCTAAACTCTACCTTCCGTGTGGACTTTTTATTTATGTTCTGCATTTTGTTTGTTTGTAGATGTCATACATATGATTTTTTGTTGTTATTGCTTTTGATCATTTTTTTTTGCTTTTGTGTCAAAAATCCAAAAACTCATAAAAAGTAGAAAATCCATAAAGTTTGATCGACTTTGTTGAGTTTTTGTCTCAAAACATGTTTTGCCTTGTACCTTTGTACAAATGGCTTTATGCATCTACGAGCTTAGCTTTTTTTCTTATGCACTTATATCTTTATGGGAGAAATTTTGAAATCTATGCGACTGTTGTAAATAGATCTTGAACCTTGTCATGAATGATTAGTGAATGGTTTTGTTGATCTTGAGACATGCATAGACTTATGCCTATATATCTTCCCACCATTTATTTTTGTTTTTGCTTAAAAGAGCTCACCAAATGTAAATCTCTAAATGAAAAGAGATATTGAGCTTCAAAATTCTGTTGCACATACTAGTATTTGACTAGGAAAAAGGGAAAGCGACCACATTAAAATGTATGATGCCCTAAAAGCCAAAGGCTAATTCATCAATTAAAATATCAAAAATTTTAGGCATCAATCTCACAATGAGATTTTTTTCATTCAAAAAGTGCAAATGATATGATGTATGTAGAGCCAAATGAAAAGCTTCAAAGAATTGTAATCAGATTTATGTGGGAGGTCATATATGCATATTTCTATAATTGAGATAGGTCACATTATCTAGTGCTAGTTGTGTATGCCTTGATTGAATTGATCATTGAAGCTTCACATTGAACTAAGGACTATCTCATTTTTGATATCCACACACAACACACAAGTCTATGTTCAATGAATGCCATATTCATTTGTCTGATTGTACTTGTTTAAATGTGTTTTCACATGCTCAATCTTTGTTGATCAAACACAAAAAGATTTTTGAGTATTTTTAGTTATTTTTGGAAAGTATTTTGTTTTTACAAAAATGTCAAAATTTCAAAAACTGTTTTGCCCTGTTTTGGCGACTCAGTCGCGGGTTGTCCCAGTCGCATGTCCAAGTCGCGAGCCCACTCCGAGATTTTTCGTAGATCACTGGCGAGTCAAGGTCTCAGTCGTGAAAAATACTTGGAAAATTTTTCAAAATTTGAGTTTTTGCAAATTTCTCGGCTTAGTGTGGCGACTTGTTCGCGGGTGGAAGGTCCAGTCACGAGGGGTACATAGAGATTTTCGTGGCTCACCTCGCGACTCTCTCGCGGGTAGACCTTCTAGTGGAGAAAAACACTTAGAAACTTTTTCAAGAATCTTGGTCTCATAGTGTTTCACGACTTACCCTGGCGACTTGATCCAGTTGCGAAAAACGCGTGTTTTGGGTTTTATAGTCAGTTTTTAAAAATTTTTAGTTTTTCCCTCGTACTTTTGTGACTGTTCATTGTCTTCCCCATTTCTCTCACTAATACTCACAGTGTCACTCTTTGAAAAACCTTCATTTTTGCACTTTTTCTTCACCAATCTTCAAGAAAAAGGTATGGGTTTTTCTTCTCTCACTTCAATCTTCATGATTTGACCATTATTTTCCTACATCTGTGAGTTGTGCTGTTGTTTTGAGTTTTTAGGGATTTTCGATAATGGGTTGAGGATATTTTTGTTAGGTTTGGTTGATTGGGTTTTGTTGCATCTTATCAATCTGTTGTTTTGATATGCATTTTCTCGTATTTGCTTATTTGGATTATGCTTAGTTTCCTTCTGCTGATATCTGTATATCTTATTTTCGAACATGGGTTTCTGTTTGTGTGTTGAATCTTGATTCGAGTTTTCTGGTGTATTTGCACTGGTTTACTCCAGTTTGTGAGAACTTGGTGCTATTGTTGACACCCACACACTTTTTGTTATGTTTGGGCCCTAAAACCCAAATGTTTAGGGTTTTCCTAATTATTCATGTTTTCATCCTAACCCATTGCTAATTATGTTTGGTATTTTCTTTGGGTTTCTCTTGTTTTTGATAATCCATGATGCAGAGTGGATATGCTACCATTCAAGAGAGCAGTTGTGAAAGGGGGCAACAGCAAAGGTAAGGAGCCTGTCATTGATGTCGATGATCCCTCACCTTGACCAAAGAGGACCCATTCACCATCAGGTGCATTCGACCCAAACAAGTTCAGATCCTATGCTGCCTTTCAGACACATGAGAATTATTTCAGAGATGCTACATCGTTGATTGAAAGGGTTGTTGATCAACCTTCTTTGTTCGATATCGACATTCCTAAATGGTTTGCTTTCAAAGTTTGGAATTATCTTCTCTCTGATCTTGATGATGCTTATGAGAATTTGGTCAAAGAATTTTTTGCAAATGCAATTGTTGAAGGTGATGAGCTTAGATGCTGGGTTAGGAGAAAAAGTTTCTCTGTCTCTCTCGCATACCTAGCAGGGATTCTTCACATCAACCGGCCAATGCTTGGTAACTCACCAGTTTATGATGATCTCTGTCCAGATGAAGACCTATTTCGGGACGCTCTTGGAAAAGACTTGGAATTCTTATTAAATGGAAACTCAGTTAGTGTTTCCTCTCTTCCTCCGAAACTGAGAGTGCTCACAATCATCATGTTTCCCAACATGTACCCCTTATCTAGCACAGGGTATATGAACCATGGTCTTGCCTTATTTCTTCATGATCTGATATCTGATGTAGAGATTGACATTTGCGCTCATATCTTCCACGTTCTGCGCAAAATGGTTCAACGGACTGAGTCTCGGATATGCATTCCATTTTGCTGTCTCATCTCTAGGATTTTAAAGCTCAAAGGGATCCATCCCTTTGAAAATGAATCTCCCTGCCCAAAACCAAGTCCGATCAACATGCGTACGTTCAACGCGAGCATTGGCCACAATAAAAAGGGAATTAAAACTGAAGCTCTAGCCTCTCACAATGGTTCGCGCTCTAGCTCATCCTCCTTTGACGAGAAGCTATACAACATTGTGGCCTCTGTCCACGATTTGAACACCAAGATGTCCAGACTCACATCGATTCTGTATCATCGCAACCTTCGGTGGGATATGAAGTTCACCTCTCTCCAAACTCAACTGGATCAGATTCAAAGAAAGCTAGAAGAAGATGAAGACTAGCTATTCCATGACAAAAAAGGGGAAAAGATATTGATAGGGGGAGAAAGAGCATAATCAAAGGGGGAGCTTTATGAGCTTTACTTTATGAGCTTTATATTTTGTTATGTTGCATATTTTGTTTCATATTAAGTCTGTTTCAAAACTTATGACGTTATTCTGTTAGTTGTTTGTATGGTACTTTTGTGCCCATGTTGCTTTTGTAAGCTTTTAGGGTTTGTTTCCATGCTTGTTTGTAGGCTTTTATGGTTTCTACCATGCTTATGCAGCCTTTATGTTTTGTACCCTTGCTTTGTGGCTTAAGTACTTGTTAATGTTATGCATTTTCTTAAGTACATCACTCTTGTGCCCTTGTAGGATTGTTCCTAGATGCATATATGTTTTATGCATTGGTTGAGTGTTGGATTTGCAAATGATACTCTTCAAATGAGCTTATCAACTTGCATGTCTAGATGTTCATTCCTTGTGTGAATGAGCATAGTGATCACTTTTGTATAGTGATTGCTTGTTTGGTCAAGCCATGGTCTATTGTTTTATTTCATTTTGCTTGATCGCTTTATTCTAACTCCATATGCATTTCAACTTTTCTGCATACAATGATATTGTTGTATTGTTGTGTTTCAGGAGATACTTGTTCATATGTTTCAAGAGCTTATCAAAATCTAGAGTTAGGTGTGAGTGAGTTTTGCTCAACTGTTCCCAACTTATGCGTTAAGTCTAGAGTCTGTTGTAGGGTTTTGTCACGGAATAGCCAAAGGGGGAGATTGTAAGGTTGAATTTAATCAACCATCTTGTTGGCTTTATTTCGTGCCAAATTTGCTTGTGTTTTAGCAATTAGTAACCCTGTATTTAGGTGGGATTCATGTAAGGGTAGTGTGTGAGAAGATGTGAAGAAAAGCTCAAGTTTGTGCAAAGATGCAAAGTCTTGCGGCTAGGACTCGCGGCTGACTCGCGACTGGCAAGCTGCCAACTGCAGCACACGTGAGAAGCATGCGGGGAGGTGAAGGGTCACGCCAGTTGTCGCATTACAGGACAAAAGTCCCAAGTTGCCCAGGCCGTTATCTCCTGGCTTGAACTCACGACTCAGACCAGTCGCGAGGGCAAGCTGCCAAACCACCATGTTTGGGAAAAACTGTCTCTTCGTATTCCAAACACTCACCACTATATATAGACTCTTATACCTACCAAATGAAGTGAGCTTCGAGAGAGAATTTTGAGAGAAAAACCCTAGAGAAAAACAAGATTGATTCATCCACAATCTTCACCTAAGAGACTCATCAAATTCCTCTACTCTCACCCTCTCCATTGTTAAATCCTTGAGAGGTTCTTTGCCAAATCCTTATCTCACCACACCCACGACTATGAGAAGGTTTATTTGGTGTTTTGGGAAGCAGTTATGAAAGGACCAATCTACATTGGTTGATGCTATGGTTTATAGTGGAATCCGGTAAGCTAGAAAAGAAATAGATTTGGCGCAACCTCGTTGGAGCAAGAAGCTTGGAGGGCTTAGGTACACTAGGTAGATTAGGCTTGGAGAGTCTATTGCTGTTCATGTATCCCAACTACATTTTAGTGGATTATTGACCGCTTGGAGGGCGGCGGAGAGGTTTTATGCCAAGGGCTTCTATGCCGAGGGCTTCGGTTTCCTCTTCGATAACACACCGCCGTGTTGTATTTGTGTTTGCATCTCTCTTCCTTTATCTTTGCCTTTTATTTTCTACTGTGGATGTGATTATAATTGGCTTAGATTGTTTATCAATTCTATGTTTGGCTTGTGTTCATGTTCCGCACATTAATTGTTTGATAATAAGCTTGAATTGATAATTTGTAATTTGGGGTCTAACCGTTCAAGGGTGTTTTACACACATATTGAACATTCAATATCATTCATCAATTAAGATAGAAGTTTGTATACAAAATAACTTTCATTAAGGAGACATGGTTCTATTAACCATAATAGAAAATTGCAAATCCTCTCTAGTGATCACAGCAGAGTAGGGCAAAATGTGAAGAGCTTGTGAGAGAGACTAACGATTAGATAAAAAGGTAGATTCAATGCTTAAGATTGATAAACCTAAACTAGTTTTCTATAAAACATAAACAATGCTTGGGACACAATTTTCTAGTTAAGATATCATTGGTGGATTCACATTGAAGTTAAGATACAAAATAAATTTTAGTAAGGATGGAAAGTTTTCTATAAGATTTTTTTACCTTGTACTTCCTAAGTGATGAAAAGTTTGGTTTAGGCATTTATACAAACACTTGGAGGGTTATGCATGCCACCAACCTAAATCTTCAACTTGCAGTACAACTTTAAACAATGAATAATTCTTCAACTTTCAATTCCAAATTCGTTCAAAACCCAGTACCAAAACAATAATTAAGCTCTAGAAAGTTCCACATAACACTCCAAATCATCACACCAATATATCTCAAGCCCAATAAAAGAAAACACAAATTACATAAATAGTTACCAAGTATTTACCAATATACAGGATATTGCATACTAAACCAAATTAAACAACTCCAACACCACCAAAATAAATAAAAACATTAAGTACAAAGAAAATTTCCAATACCAATAGCAAGAAAAACAAAGAGAAAGTTGGAAAAACACAAAACGAATACTTACAATGCGGATCATTTGGTCGTGAAAGATGTGGAGGAAGTATTGCAGTATAGCTTGCTGGGGACATCAACCAATAATATTGAAAGCCAAATTGAGAGTATGCAAACATAAGCAGGTTTACTAGTAACCTTTTTTTGAATATTCATAACACTCTTGGCTCTGCGACTTAGACGAGGAGAGAGTCTACATTTGAGAAAAGAGAGAAAACTGAGAAGAGCGATCATCAGGTGGTAATCGAATTCTAAAAATAAAGCATTAAAAATTAATAATGGTGATGTGTACATTTGTGAGATCTCTAAAGCTTACGTGGCATAATTGTAGAAGGTCAACAAAAAGTTAGATGCTTTAGTTTAATGGTATTTATAGATGATGAGAACAAAATAAGATCTTTGAATGGCTTGAATTTTAAAAAACGTACAAAATGATTTGTTTTACCTCCACATTTCTTTTAGCTTTGATATGTAGTCTTTAAAGAATGCATACAAACTACAAAAGTGAGCTGAATCTTCACAAGTATTCTTGTGCTCAACATCTTGATTAGGAGCTTTTTCACATTTTCCTTGTTCATTGTTCTCACTTTTCAATCAGATCTCTCTATCCAACATCTTACCCCTACTTTTTAAAAGGAAGCTGCAGTAGCACTTGAGCATTGTTGATAAACAACAGTACTAACTTTCATCTATTTATGGAGAAAAGCATACATTTTATGAGACATTTATCAAGGAAAAAATAATGGTGCTAGATAACCTGTTTCATAAAATAAACTTCACCACCATGATTTTTAGTAGTCCAATAATGATTATGTAGATTTCCATTCCTAAATAGCTAATAGAAATTGCACGTACAGGCAACATTCAATGTCTCGAAGCAATGGAAAAAAAAAAAAAAATATATATATATATAGAGAGAGAGAGAGTTAAAAAACAAAAGAATGGCCCTAATGCTCACCCATTGCAGAAGAAAAGGAACAAGAGTACAACAAGACCAAAGATACAAATAGTTCTAGGTTTAAGTATTATATTCAATTGCTCCAAAATTGTTTTTCACTATCTTTAAGGGTCTGATAATGCATAAAGCTATTAATAAATTTGAGTAGGCTAAGGCATAGGAGTGATAATCTAGATATTGCAATTCTTTGCATGTTTAAGGGCACGAACTCCCTGAAAAATTATATTGCAATTGAATTATAAGATCATGAAAAGGCATGTAATATGCAACGAGGAGAGAATATATGAAAGGTATATTTCTTTTCATACTCAATGCATTTGCCACATCCCCACAGAGCTAATAGTTGATGTGTTTACAATGACACAAAGTGAAAAAATCTATCAAGGTTTTGCTAGATAAAACTATTAGAAAATGGACATTGTACCTAAAAATGAAGCAAAACATATCTAAAAAATTCATAGTCATGCCATAGGATAGTATAGATAGGCTGAATGCGAAGAGTCAAACCAAGGAGAACATTTAGCCAAATATGTTAAGGACATATTTTATGTAGTTGGCTAATCCTTTGACAAAACGCACTTTACTTGTAATTGGGTAGATCTAGAATGTGTTTAATACTTCAAGGAACATGTTGTTCAAGTCCAGTATTAAAGCCATGAAGATTGGACCAAGAAACAAGTGAAGAAAAGGTGTTCAATAAAGCTGGATAGATAGCTTGACACCTGTGGACAGATAGCTCGACAGCTTCCCGACACCTCCCCGACAGCTAGCTATCTATCGAGATTCTTATGCTGATTCTTATTGCAATCTCGACACCTCCTCGACAGCTGGTGGATCGATCGAGAAATCTTCTGTCTCCTCGACACCTTCTCGACACCTCCTCGATAGCTGTATCTATCGAGATTTAAAGCTCGACACCTCCTATCTATTGAGGTATCTATCAAGGTTATGGAAATCAGAATTTTCATATCTGATTTTTGGGCTAAGCTTTTGTATTTGTGTAGGGTTTCTTTTCTGACAACCCTAGACCTATATAAGGCTTATTTTAGAGGCCGTCACATAAGAGAATACAAGGAGAACATAAGCAAAAGGTGACCGATGCCTTATTCTCTCTAAAAGAAGCTACTACGTCTTTGCGCCTTAGGGTTTTGTAACCAAGTGCTTCTTGATCTTCATTCTTGATGAAATGAAGAACTTTGTAGCCAACATTCTTCTTCTAGTTGGTGATTGAAGTCGCGTATTAGGATCAGCGCAATTGGTTAGTCATGTACTGGGATTTGTGCAACAAAAAGGGTGGCGTTCATATATTAAAGAGTTTAGAGGTTCTGAAGCGGTAAAAGGTTTCTACTGTGAGTTTATTTACGGGGATTGTAGAGTCTAGGGACAAAGGTTTTGTACTAGATCTGAAACTTCTCTTTACTATAGTGGATTGCTTTTCGGGAAGGTTTCCTTCCAGGTTTTTTACTGTGAAACTGGTTGGTTTCATTGGTTTTCCTGGGTCATCATATCTTGTCTTATTTACTTTTCCGCTACATTCATTATTGATGTTTATTTGTTTTAACAAATTTTATTGATAATAAATCTAATTATTAACTTGGATTTAAAACTTGTTAATTCTATCAACTGGGGTCTAAATTTTCCAACAAAATATATAGAACATAAAAAACAAAATACATATATCTATCTAACACAATTAAGAAAAAAGTAAAAAACAGGAAGGATTCCTCTTATAAATCACTATATTGAAAAGATCATCAGTGATTAGATTCCTCGTTGTAAACTCTCTTCTCATCGAAAGACTATCATTTAATATTTTCCAGAGGAAAATAAGCACTTTGAGAAAGAATTTAAGCTTCCATAGGTCAGCCCACATTTAAGAACTATATCTCAAAGTTTTGCTAAAAGCATTCACTATAGAGAAGCCAGTAGGCTTGGTTGACAGTAAAGAGACCTGACGGATTCATGGGGCCTAATCAGTTTAACTGCCCTTCCCAACCTAGGAGTTAGCTCCTTCTAAATAATAGAGTTAGCTACATGAGATGCATATTAATTCCTTACTAACGCAGAATTTCATTGTGCAGTAGCTTGGTCAAAAAAATCAAAAGCCCTTGTAATATGTGGATAATTTCCCTCAGACACATTGGATCTTACATTAAGCCAAAAGTCAAAGTTATTAGGAATTGAGTTCCCATTTCCTACCAACCATTTAGCTTCTGTAGGAATAGATAATCCCATTGCTTTTTTATTTTTTTGATAAATATATAATTTCATTAAAAATTAACATGAAAATATCCTATAAAGTAGTGTGAATCTGTACCCAACCGCTGTTTCAAAATGTGATAGTAATTTGTTTATGATTTTCATGGGTTTGTAAGTAGTCATTTTATCAATATTATACTTGCAAGTTCGATGCATAATACATATATACAATTTTTTAAAAGCCTTTTTTTTCTTTTTTTTCTTTTTTTTTTTTTTCTTTTTTCTTTTGAGTATTGGGATGGGTACTTGCAGTTTTCTTATAATCAATCCTTGTTTCTCCAAGTTGTGAAGATTGTTTATGGCCATGTATTTTGTGGCTTGAGAAGTTTAGTGACATATAGTGCCAACCTGAATCAAAGCTACAATTCATAACAAAAATCTGACAATGGGTAAATTGGAACTTTTGCATTGGATTACAGAAGGTATACTTCTTTTTCTCATCAAATATGATGTTTATGCAGAAAGTTGAATTGAGGCAAGTTCTTAAATGGACAAATGTGTATGGATATTATTTACCTGAGGACAAGCATGCCAAGAGACAGTTCTTTGAGTACTTGAAGGAGACAATGTGTCTCATCTTGTATTGCTTCACTTAAGAGCTATTTGTAATGAGCTATTTGTAATGCAGGTTAAACCGAGTTGGGTCTAGGTGACTTCATCAATATGTAGAGGAGCTTCAAGTTTACCTCAGTGTAGAGGGGCCATCAAAGGATTTTTTTAAAGGTTCCATAAAAAATTTGCTAGCTGCCCTTGTCTTCAGTTCACAATATGCCATGAAGTTTGAGATGCTTATAGCTCATAACCTTCTGCAGAATTCAAAAGTGGGTTAACCTATTAAATGCTGATTTTCATTTTCCAACTATCCATTCTACTTGCATAAGACACTTGAAATTGGAGCTTTCCCGTTAATGCTTGTCTTGTATTCTAATAGCAATATTGTGACAAGGAACTACTTTGAAAATTTAGTTTGAACTTTAGAGAATTGGCTATAAAATGTGGACAGAGGATCCTAAAGGATAGAAAGATCATTTTAAATGCAAAAACTTAAGGAATAAAAGAGTTATAACAGCCGCTATAGTTGCTATGCCAACAATAATGAAATCGTGGTCCTGCGATCCTCACTATATCAAATATTCCAAATTAATATAGAAAGAACAAAAAATATTAAAGACCTGTGCTTTTAGATTATATCTTTGAAAATTAGCTCTTCAACTAGTCCAATACGAACTATACTCTTCCAGAGATCCAACCAAAGACATTAAAATGCACAACCATTTTAATTTTTGGTTAGCATGTCTTAAATGACCAGCTAACCTAGTAAATTATTATAGACCATTTAGGTGATGCAAATCATTTACAATTTATCTCAAAAAATCTTGTACACAGCCAAACAAATTCAATGTAGCTTCTAAAATTCAAAGTGATGCACATTTTCTACAAAAGTCAGGATTCTATGTGATTGGTGTACATAATTTTTTAAATTAAGAAACCAATTAAGCCCAAACGAATAAATAAAACTAGGAAACAATTGCAAGATCTTTCCTCACCATGGTAAGGCCAAGTGGTAAGCTAAGCAGAAATTATGCATCTCAATTTGACAAATCAGATCAAAAAAACACAAAATCATACAAATGAAAACAAGATAGAGCTCACATCCAAGGCAGAAGGAAATCTAGGGCCTACCAGTGACTTCAACCGCAACCATCCAAGTCAACTGCAATAACAAAAAAAAAAAGACCAATTAACCGAAACGAAATAATTATTTTATAAATAACAATTTTTAAGTTCAAAAACGTATTCAGTTCCCAATTTTTTTTACAGAAACACAATAAATACTAAGTTGATATGATATCCATTGCCATCAGGTAAAAGATGCAAATGAAATAGTGCTACTAAAAAGGGAAACATACCTTGGCATCAAATGCAAAAGATACTGGATGGAAACGACAAAAGAGAAACAGTTTCAATGTGATTTTTGATTGAGGTATATTTCTTCAGAGTTCATCAAAATGTCCTTAGTTTCTTCCACGATGAATAGAGAGTGAAGTTAACAAAGCCTTGGGCCATTGAAGTTGAAAGCAAACGAAACCCGCCACTAACGGTTAAGCCAAAATGCATACCTACCCTGCCCAGGGCTTAGTCGTATCCACAGGAAGCCCCATCTAAGGTCTAAGGGCTCAAAAGCAACATAGCTTAAAAAGTTTGGTGAGACCCGTCAAAAATGGGAACTCACCTTGTGGAGGACAGGTGCATTCTATGTGGACCCCCCACCTTTTTATAAAATACCCATTATGACGGGTTCTATATCTAACCTCAACATGATTCTGGTCAGTTGGATTAGATTCATTCAAATGCTCCTGCAGAGACCGTTGAGTTGGAGAAAATATATGTAGATTACAATTATTTCCAAATTGATTCATTCTATACTCATATTCACCTTTTTTATAACCATTGATGAAAATGTCAACAAAGCCAGAAAAGCCCTCTCGTCCAGGAACAATACAGACAGCCAATTTTGGAAATTTGCGACCAACCCAGAAAAATATGGATTTTTCAACACTTTGATGATTAAACCATTTTGGCATCTTGGTTCCCCAAACAAGAATAGTACTATCAACGTCTTGATCTTCATATTCAACGCCCTCAGTTTTAGATGGGAAATGATTGGAGAACTGCCGATCCATTACTTTGTGGCTACTTGCACTTCCACATACTCTACTTGGTAAAATCCCAATAATTTCTATTACCTGCATGAAATTAGAAAATTCAAGATATTTTTCATTTAGCAAATCTCGTAAAGTATTTAGGGAAAGTAACAACAATTGTTTCTTTATATCTTAAAGAAAGAGGGAGACCTGATTCAATAGCCCGCGTGGTGATTGAGAATCCAACAACATGCAATTCTCCGCACGAATCCACTTTATCGATTGTGGAAGTCCTTGAATTTCACGGAGAAGCTTGCAATTCGTAATAAAAAGTGATTTTAATCTGGGAAATCTGCTAATGCTTTCAGGGATGGTAACAATATTGGTTCCAGATAGATTTATACTTTCCAATGCGGGGAAGTAATCAGGCTTCAACAAAAGATCTAATTCAATTACATTTTTAGACCAATTGAAATCCAGTCGTGTCATGTTCACAAATCCATATCCAGAAGAGATATCAAAAGAATTGCACGTCGGTCTCAATTTGGCAGTAGCAGTCCCCAATTCCCGAAGCTGTTGCAATTCATAAATGCTATCTGGGAGATCCCGAAGGTTTTCGCAATTATGAAGGGTTAATGTATCAAGATTAGTGAGATGCTCGATTGTGGAAGGCACCTCTCTAATACCACTCCCACTTAAAGATAAAGTCTTTAAACATTCCATTTCTGGATGAAAATTAGGGAGCTTCTCAAGCCTTAAGCAGCCAGAAAGATAAAAACTATAAAGAGATTTCAACCTGAGTTGGCTTGGAAGAAATTGAAGTTTTCTACAATCAGTGAGATCCCATTCTTCAAGCTTTTCAAGAGATCCAAAGCATTCATCAATCTCAACTAAATTTTCACAACGACGGAGCTTCAAAAACTCTAAATTTGGGGCCCATAACTTAGATAATTTAACTAAATTTTTACAATAAGCGAGGTCCAAATTCCCTAAATTTGGGGCCCATAATTTAGGTAATTCCTTAATAAATTCACAACCTCTGAAATTGACCTCTATCAAATTTTCTAACCGCCATTCCTGTGAGGAAAATAAATAAATCAAAAGTTAACTACAACAAAATTTGAAATAAAAAATTTGACAAAAATCCTAATTTAAAAATATACGTAATCATACCTCATTTGGCAATCTAATGCGACTACGTGGCATCTCAATAGAAACAAGTTGTTCAGGAAAATATTCGGATGGCCAGTGAAAAGGATAATGGGGCCACTTAAGAAGTATTAAATTGTTGGGAAGAAATTCAAGTGGTTTACAAATATGTACATTCTCAACTATTAAAAATTTGAGATTTTTCATCCCTCTGAAAGCTCCCTTGTGTAGTTCCACCTTTACTGATTGAGGTGAATGAAACATTATGCCTCGAATAGTTTTTGATCCCTAATTGGAGAAGCATCAAGTCAACTCATAATAGAATTTTCCAAATGTATAATGATTTTAAAATTTTAAACAAAAATAATACTGATGAACTAATATTTTATAAAAAGATAGAAAAAAAACGAAAGAAAAAAATACAATACATCTACCTAGTGAAAAAGAAAAAGAAAATAAAGAGAAAAATTCTACATAATCAACTTACAGTGTTATTTTTCAGTACATGAAGGACATCATCCTTGAGCCACAACCTACTACGACTACCAGGCTGTTCAGGGGACTCGCTATAAACAATTTGCCGACCTAATTCTTGCAATAAATCATGCATCCACAAATATCCCTCGAAGATGGTTATGAGAGATTTATCCACAAGAACATCTATATCAATGCTCGGCTTGTAACGAGGAGTTTGTAGTATATTTGTTAGACGATCTTTATCTTCTCCTTTGAAGAAACAAGCAATATCTAAAAATATTCTTTTCTCTGTTTCTTCCAAGCCATCAAAACTTATCCGGAGTGTATCTAGAATTTTTTTTGGAGGAGCTACTTTTAGTCTACCTAGGGCACTTTCCCATGCATCAGGGCTTCTATGTCTAAGGAAGTTACCCAAAACTTCAAGAGACAAAGGAAGGCCTTGAGCATAACATATCGCTCTCTTGGACAACTCCACATAACCTTCTAAAGGATGGTCTTTCTTGAAGGCTTTTCGACTAAAGAGCTGAAGAGCTTCATCACTATTCAATTCCTCAGCCTTGTATATTTCAGCTCTAGCCACATCATGTCTGATCAATAGATATTGATCTCTTGTTGTGATAATGACTCTACTCCCTCGACCAAACCAAACTCGCTCGCCTGCTAATGCGTCTAATTGATCAAGTTGATCCACATCATCAAGAACAATAAGAACACTTTTATAACATAATCTTTTCTCTATCACATTACTTCCCTGTTGAACATCTGAAAAATCAATATTTCTTTCAATCAAGATATCAGAGAGAAGCTGTTTCTGTAAATGAACTAAACCATGTTTGCTACATTTTTCTCTAACATTGGCAAGAAAGCTGTTGCCGTCAAAATAATAGCGAAATCTATCATAAACAACTCGTGCTAGAGTTGTTTTGCCCAATCCCCCCATTCCCCAAATCCCTATAAAGCGAACGTCATTCAACCCCATGCCTAATAAATTCACCAGTTCCTCCATACGAGAGTCTATTCCAACAAAATCCTTGTGGACAATTGAGTATGTAGAAATCAATTTATTAGATATCTTTCTAACTATTTCTTCAATAACGTTTGCCTCATGTCTGCAACGAACATAGGACAAAAATTTGTTGAGTTAGCAAAGGCCATATAGAGAAAAGATTCAGCAAATCAGTTGTCCTTGCTTATCAAAGCATTTCTACACACACATGCACACATATATGTGACCTGAGTAGTGGTCTCATAAAAAAAAAAAATCTACATGGTGGTATTGGGCGAGAATGGTTGAAATATGCCAACATCTTTAAATATGAAATTAATAACCTTCAATAAAGCTTTTGAAATTGAAAATATAATTGCAGTTATTCCTGGATTATTTCATCACAAAATGTCAAAATTAGACCAGGCAAAATGGGAGTTGAACTCATTAACTTGACTAAACTTGAAGAAAAAAAATATATATATAGATATATATATATATATATATGAATATGGGTCGGGTTTTTTTTGGACCCATGAAAAGACGAGTCAATTCAACCTTGCGAAAGTCCAGGTCAGGTCAACTTGCAGGTTGACCATTTTTTAACATCACATGAACTTTTCATTTTGAGTCCTTTTTTGTTCTTTTCTTCCGTTTTTTTTTTTTTTTTTTTTTTTTTTTTTTTTTTTTTTTTTTTTTTTTTGTCACGTCTACTTATTTAATTTCCTTTATAGAATAGTCATAGTTATAAAAAATATATTTCTTTATTGACATGTGTTTATTGAATCCTAATTTATATTAAAATTTTATATTGGAGTTGAAAATATTGACAATATACTCACCAACTTGGTGTACAATTCTCAAGTAAATTGAGATGTAATTCATATTAATTATTTACTTATTTTTCTTTTCCCCAATATGTTATATTTTATTCGTAATATTTTATATATTTAGTTATCTTTGAAGATAATCTAAGTTTATTTATATTTTGGATGCTATAGGTGCACCTAATGAGGTTGTTAATGTGATATGATCCAAATCTAGTTTTTGTTTTTCTGTTCTTGTGTGATGATGATAAGATTAGTAAACAACTTTGGACCATATAACTTTAAATATTTATGTATTATTTAATTTGGACTATGTTCATTTATGATTTTATGTATTATTCAACTTTGTCTAAAAAAAAAAGATTTTATGTGTTATTCAACATTTATTTTTAAGTGATTTTGTTTATAAGTTCTCTTATTTGTTATAAAAGGAAGAGAAGATAGAATGATTGATTTTTTTAATATATATATATATATATTAATGTGAAATGATATGGGTTATATTGGGTCGACCCAGCCCTCAAAAGACCGGGTTAGAGTCATTGGTTTTGTGACCCGTTTAGGACAACTATTTCCAACTCGAAACCAACTTGACCCAAACTCAACTAGGTTGAACCCAAACCTGATCAACCCACCTCGTTTGCCAGGTGCAGTAAAATAATATATAAAAAGGATGGGTTCAAATTACATGTTATATGGTTTTACAAGAGTTAAACATTTTCTAAATCCTACAATCCTATTATAGATTTTTCGATGAAAATTCAATAGATGAAAATTCACTAGATGAAAATTCACTATTTGTCATATTATAATAGAAGACTAAATTACAATTTGCATCATCTAACTACGACCGAAATTCAATTCAGTTCTCTAACTTCACTTCCATTCAATCGAGTCCTCTAAATTTTAAATTTTCAAATTTATTCAATTAAGGTCTTCAGCTAGGCTTCGTTTGGGAGTTTATAAGAGAATGGAATGGAATGGAATAGAAATGAATAATTATAAAGAAATGGATGTGAATGGAATGTATTTAAGTATGGGAAAGGAATGGAAAAGAAATGAATGAAATTAAATTAACTTTGTTTGGATGTTTTAAAATAAAGGAATGGAAATGAGTGGAATGTAAGTCACCTTGTTTGGGAGTAAAATAGAAGGAAAGAAACGGAATCATTTTATAAAAATATTACCATTAGACTCCTATTTTAAAATAAATGGCTGAATATATAAGAGTATTTTGAGAGTTTTAGTAAAAAATTAGAATGATTACATTCCCTCCATTAAAACTCTCTCAAATAAAGAAAGGAAAGAATATTCTAAAATTATTTTTTTCATTCATTTCCATTTAATTTTATTTCATCCTCCTAAACGAGTGCTTAAGATCATATTGTTATTGTCCCCAAAAACATTTTTTAAAATTAAAAAGTCTAAAAAACTAATACAAACTTTTTAAAATGCAGGTGACATCTACACGATGAAGGTGGTGAACAAAGAGGCCTTGGTGAAGAAGAAGAAGAAGGTGCAGAGCGGAGATGGAGAGGAAGATGCTGGACCATCCATCCTTTTTTGCCTAAGCTCCACGCCAAGTTTGAAGCCTCACATCTCTGTTGCATTGTCATGGAGTTTTGCTTCGTGGGTGACTTGCATCCCTTGCGCCACAAACAAATTGTCGGTGACAGAGAAGGGTGTAATGTGTGGAAGTTGTTTGTTTGTTGGGAAAATTAAGGAAAGGTAAAGAAAAGTTGTTTCGGAAAAAATATTGTATAGAAAATTTGTTGGATTTTTTTTTTTTTTTTTTGGGGGTTAGGTATGTATAAATTTTTGTTGTATTTATGTATTCTAGAGGTGATTTTTAAAAAAAATTTCCTTTCCCTTTTTTTCCTCCAATTTGGAAAAGAAAAGATAAATATTTTTTTTTCCCTGATTTATAATTTTTTTAGTTAAAATTTTTCAAAATAACAAAACCACATATTACTGAGCATGAATTGTAATTTAACCTATAAAAATGAGCTATTATTTTGGGTAAAAAAAATGTAAAAATGAGTCTTTATATAGATTATAGACGTATCTTTTTTGTAGTATAAGCAATAAGAAAGTGGGACAAGTTTAATACTATAATGGGCCCAAGCCCAGTAAGCTAATATGAATACACTAACATAAATTAGAGGTTTTTAATATAAGAAAAATTAGTTAATTTATTAAACAAAAAAAAATTGATTGATAAAGAAAAAAATAGTGTAGGTGTAAGTTATAACTTTTTTTTAGGTAATTGGTTTCAATTTCTTATTTGAGCCTAGTATTAGAGGTTTTTTTTTTTTTTTTGGGAATTAGTATGACGTCATTGTTATGTTTAAACTACATCATAATTTAAGCTGACTATAATATATATATATATATATATATTTATTTATTTATTTATTTATATTTATATTTCAAAGAAGTAAAACATAAATTAACTTAAAAGTGAGATGAAAAATAAATTAACTTGGAAGTATTAATAGTATGGTCATATATTCAAAAATTTTAAAATGTTCTAGGTATGTCTTTGATTTTTTAAAGTCCTTTAAAAAGTATATAGCAATGTAAAAAAATATATAGTTTTAAAACAACAGTAAATTTCAAAAAATTGGTAAGAAAAAATTGTGAAAACATTCCATGTCATAATTTTAATGCTTCAAATAAGAATTTGTTTTCCTTGATTATATATATTGGGAGAGTTAAAAGACTAAAGTATATAGCAGTTCCAAAGAATTCTGAAAACAAAATATAAAAATTGGTAGATTGATTAGGGGACATTGCGATAATATATCATGTTATAATTTTTTTTAGATAATGACAAAAATTTTACTTATAAACAAAAAAATGACAAATTTAATTCAATGTGAATGTATATCATGTTATTATTTTGAGGTTACAACTAACATTTTTTTGCGCTTTTGGAGAGTGTTATTTTCAATTAAAAATTTTAAATGAAGAATATTTTATGCACACAAAACTGAAATCTTAATTTTTAAGACAACCCGAGGGAATTTAGGTGTGGGGTTGGGGGCAATTGCGCCCACCCTGCTGGTTTGGCTCGAGTCCAGATGCAACGGATAAGTTCATCACCTCTAATAAATAACAACACTCTTATATAATGGAATAATCAATTAGAAAAGTAATGATTTGAGGGGAGATGAACTTATCTGTATTTAAAAGAAGAATTTCAAGAATGAGAGTGTCATATGTTGAAATATTTGAGAATGAGTGTCATCTTGTGAAACCTCAAAGAATATTGGTGCATTACTTTTTAAAGAATTGAAATACTAAGTATAGGCAAGTTTAGAGGGCAAGAATGGAATACTAGCTGTATTTTCTACAATGGAATTAGACAAGAATGATGGACTTGTGATTTGATATCTTTAACAAATATACACAAAGTAACTTATGTGTGATCCATATAATATTTTTTACTTGAAAATTTTTACGAGAAACTGAAACTCATCAAAATCCCTTTGACGTGTAATTGATTATATACAAACTTTGCAAGAGTTACTCAATTATCAAAGTTGGAATTTGATTGACTTAAATATCACTAGCCAGTATAAAATCAAAAGCAAAAAGACGAGAAAAGAAAGTGATCGTATGGTCAAGTGAAGAAAGTCTTACTTGTCTTGTAAATCCCATCCAGCAATCCTAGCAACCTTTGTCAAAGCAGCTTTCCATCTATATACTTCCTCTATGTTATCTTTGTAACGCTCTTCATGTTTAGCAAAGGCTTCTCCAAAAGTCTTCTTCAAATTCCTCACATCACTAGGATCTATGTAGTGGAAAACAGGCAAAACTATAAGGCTCTCATTTTCCATGCACTCAA
Source organism: Quercus gilva (assembly GCA_023621385.1). Lineage (NCBI taxonomy): Eukaryota > Viridiplantae > Streptophyta > Magnoliopsida > Fagales > Fagaceae > Quercus > Quercus gilva. Next base: position 8,264,174 of record CM042475.1, on the reverse strand, counting down.
CAATCTTTGCTAGTTCAACCAAACACCAACTCGATGAAACATAGTCTTGTGAGATAATGACAACAGCAAATCTTGATTCTTCAATTGCTCTCAAGAGCTCTGGAGTAATGAATGTTCCTCGCTCAAGTATTTCATCATCCCTAAATGTGAATATAGCTTTCTTCTTTAAAGCAACATATAAATAGTCTGTAAATTTTTTATGGGTGTCACTGCCTCTAAAACTAAGAAATACATCATAATTAAATCTAGACATGGTGGAAGAAGAAGATGAAAATGCGCTTTCTGTTCCCATAAAAGCCATCAGATATTAACTTGGTGATTCTTGAGAATAGATATGTATCAAGTATAATGAAGCCAAAAACAGAGAGAGAGAGAAGGTCAAGGTGTCACTGCCGACTCCCATAGTTGAATTAGCGCAATATATATATATATATATATATATATGCAAGTAGTTCTCCGCGTACCGCGTTGTGGTTAAAATATAAGAAACTTTTGGGTAATTGATTTACTTAAATGCACTTTTTATTTCGAACATTAGAAAAATAAGCTAATATATATACATGGGAGAGGGTATCATAATAGTACTCTCACACAGACAATCTTTTCTTTACTATTTTTTGAGGTGGGTCACAGACGCAAACCTGACAACCCACTACCCTTCTTTTTTCTTTTTCTTTTTTCTTTTTTCTTTTTACAGGAAAAACAGCAGTAGAGTAAAACACTATATATATATACTGTACAAAAGTCTCCTCCTTCCAATAAGGTAACACTGTAAATATGCTTTCAAGGCAAGGACATTAACGCTGTAACACGCATTTTCCACGAAGCTACTAACTATACGCGTTTTCCACGCGTTGTCATTAAATATTCTGACAACGCGCAATGGACTTATAAATGGGTAGTGGGTTGTCAAGTTTGTCTGTGAGTACCACCATCCCATATGTGTAAGTGTAACACGCGTTTTCCACGAAGCTACTATACAATTGTCTCCTCACTTTCCTCTAATTTTCCACGATGCGTGCCACTAACTTTACCACTCTTTCCAGATTACATGCCTTCTGTTATTGACTGAAAATTATGAACACAGAGTGAACGCATTCAAAAAGAAGAGTAGTGAGTTGTCATCATTTGATGACGAACACTTCCACATCCACAATATACCAAATTAAAAAGAAAGTAACTTGCTTTTACTTGTTGATCATAAAAGTTTTGATTGGTATTAAATAATAGAGCTTATAAAATAACACTTTCACCACATTCACAAAATACCAAATTTTGGGGTTTCATATGTTATATCTACTTCTATCTCTCTTAATTCTCTGGGTTGATATGCATGGTACATTCTCTTTGCCATCCTCAATTAATTTTTTATTATTATATATGCCTCCATGTCTATGAGTTTTCAGATGTCCAAATTATCATTAAGGATAGGTGTACATATAAAGAGAGTTAGAGACAGAAAATGTTATAGGTAATGTGTCATTTGGAATAAATGTGACAAGAAGTGAAATGTGGACATGGAAGGGAGTATGGAGTTTCGGGTTCACATGACTCAATATTCCCAAATAACCAAAAGGGTTCGAGTTCTCGTATAAAAAATAAAATAAATAAATAAAATATTTATATCTATAATATTTTTACAATAAATTATAGATAGTAAATTGTTATTAGCATAGTTGTAAAAGTGTGAATCGTATCGTGAATTGATTTTTTATTTTTCTTTATCATGTATCGTATAGTATCATGTATCGTAAGATATATAAATACTTAATAAAATTATTAAAAAAATTATAGATGTACATATATAAATGGTATATTCATTATAAATTTTGAATATATTCAACCAATGACTAATTTATTCATCACTTATGTAATAATATTTAACAAGTTAACTAAATAAATCAAACTAGCACGTGTTTATAACATACACATTCAAATTGCATAAATTCAAAAGTGATAACATATTACAAATGACCCAAAAATAATAAAGTTTTCATCATATTCATCATATTGCCTAATCAACCTTGATGGTGAACCAAAATTGGACTATCTCCAATTCGTCCATCGTGTCGTCCAAGACCGGAAAGGTCGTCCACCTGATATATTAAATGTTCAAAATTGCAATAAAGATTTAACCTATGAGTGCCTCCGAAAGAGGTCGTCTAAGTGCAAGAAGGTTGTCCAGCATGAAATCACCTGGACAACCGCTCAACACTCAGAAGTTTTCAGAGTAAATCTTTATCCAAAAGCTTATAATTCGGACCACGTTGTACTATTTTGAAGTGGGAGCGAAATCCTTATTCATCGCTCTAACTTCCCACTAAGTTCTTAACTTCCAATAGTAGTTATAGAAGTAAAGTTTGAACCTTCTAACTTCCACCCACTCCAAAACTCACTATAAAAAGGACTCAGCCATATCAAATTAAGGTAAGTTTTTCACCACTTGTAGAGTTGGAATTCCTGAGTTCAAAGAGAGAAAACTAACTTAAATATCGGAGGGTTCTTGGCCGGTTCACCCCAGTCACCTTTGATCTTGTGCTTCTTTCTTTTCAGGCTTTCCAAGCAACCTTAAGCCCATTGAAGCTCAGAGCATTTAGCCTACTGATTTTCTGTGTATCATCAAACCTCATCGAAGTCAATGCTATCATCACATTTATCATTTTGCAAACTTATTTCTTCATTAAAACATTTTTCATCTTTATTGACATATACTATCTTTTCTTGTTCTTTTTATTTTAATAATTTTTTTCAAAAATATTTCTTCTTGGCATTCTAGTTTCTTAGACTTATAACAATGACAAAAATAAAAAATAATTATATTGTCAATTAATATCTCATTCATAGTATATAAAATATATTTGTAAATATTAAAGTAAAGTGTAAGTGTGTACTATGTAGTCCAAATTTTGTAGGAGAAAGAGAGGAAAAAAAAAACTTATGAATATGTTATTTTATTAGGCTAAATTAAGTAACCTAATAATTTTCTGTTAAAAACAAGTCTAACAACTTGTTAGATTCAAATAAAAGTATAAATTTTAACAAAAAATCTCATTTTAAAGCATTTGTCCATATATCGTATGATACATACAATTCTACAATACGATACGGTTCATACAATACACACATTGTATCGTACGATTTATAAGCACTTATGATACATCAAAGTGCCCCTGGGTCATAATCAGGTGGACAAGTCAAACTCCACAATCAAAGTGAGACTGTTATGAGATGCACTAACTATTGTAGGGGCAATTTTGTTTTAAAGCATAGACTTGTGAGCAACCGCGACCCCAGCCCACCAATTTTTTCTCAAACTAGGCCTAACCCACGTGAACAGGTGGGATTGTGATGCCCAAGATGTCGCATTCACTGTAAAATGTACTCCCCCCTAAATTGAGAGTTTTACATGGAGTCGCCACTTATTTAATTTAAATGGAAAAAATAAGAAAACCTTATATATAAAAAAAATGCTTCTGTTGTATTAATATATATATATATATATGACACTTTACATCAATTTTGTAACAAAATTTACAATGTTTTTTTTTATCCTAGGTACAATCTAAGAAAGTAAATTACATTACTTTGTTTCCTAGTTACATTCTAAAAAATGTAAAATTGCATATACAAGAGCCTAGTCTAAAACCCTTGATCTCGGTTCGGAGGCTAATTTACAAGATGGGAAGGGATTAAGCACCCATCTCGCCCGGTAAAACCCGTCTCCTAAGTTAAGGTGGCCAATATCATGTCATGTCAAACAAATACAAACAATATATCATATAAACATGTTAACTTGCAAGCATTGTAAACAAATATGTATTGGGGAATTTAACATAAAGAGAAACAAAAAGTGAAATTTGTTAGATAACAATGTAAATGTAAAGAAACCATGACAGTAATGGCATGTTCATCCAAGAAATTAATGTAAACAAAGAATTCCTAACCTAGACATGTTCATCTAAGCATGTGAAGCAAAACAAAGAATTGTCATGCTATTTGTCATCTACACAATTGCAAAGAGAAAAACAAAACATTTAAGCATATTTGATCATCCAAGCAATTATGAAAAAAAAGTAAAGAAAAATCCCTTAGACATGTTCATCTAGAGAAAATCAAAATACTTAAACATGTTCGTTTAAGCATTTAAAAAAGTAAAATAACTACCTAGACATGTTCATCTAAGCATTCAAGAGAAAGTTGTGCATTAGCCTAGAAGTGCTCATCTAAGCATGTAAAAGGAATCTCAATGAGATATATAGGCATGTTCATCCAAACATATCATGAAAGAAACAAATAATAACTTGGAAGCATTTATTCAAGCATGTGCAGAAACTTAAAGAACATAATTAACTATTTACCAGCATAGAGCATAAATTAAAGGAGGAAGTGATCACTTAAAGGGCTAGGGAGAAAACAAGGAAGTACTAAACTATAACCAAAGTAAGAACAATGGTTGCACAACAGTTTTTCTTTTCTGCTTTCTCACTAGCTCTCCAGAGGGAATCCGGGTCCAGAAAATGGAAAATGTCTTCTCTATTTATAGGGAATGGATGGTTTAGCTTTAAAGTTAAGTTATTAGCTTTCTTCTGAAGCTAAGGGAGGAGATAAACCTGTTTAAATAAGCTGGAATGGATTTGGCGTTGATCCCTATTTGAATTTTGAAGAAAGTTGAAGATGATGCTAAACTTGTGTTATCTTCTGCACCTGTTTCGTATTTTGGCTCTAACTTTCTGCTTAAAATTACACTTGATTCAAGATTGGTTTTTTTTTAAAGGAAATTCAATTTTCTACAACTTTTCCAGAAATAGAGAAAACTAAATTTCAACATTTTCCAGGCCAAAAATGCGATTCAAGTTGCTGCTGAAAATAGTAACGTTTTTTGAGCTTTTTTTTTTTTTTTTTTTTTTTGTTGAAATTTTTCATAGAATGTATCTGTTTCTCCATCCAACTTGTTAGTTTTTAGACCCCTTAAAACAACAATTGGATTAACCTAGTTAATTAGCCAAGTGATTAACTTAGTCAAATTATGCAATTCTAGGTTAACACAATCATGTAATCATATCAAGCATATAAAGCAGCGGAAATATAAAGAACACAATGATATGATGACCCAGGAAACCACACGGTAAAAACCTGGGGAGGATTTGACCTAGCTATCCTCAAGGTAAACCTGAATCCACTATGAAAGAATCGAAGTTCATACAAAAGGACTTACAAGCTCCCCGCTTGACTTTCTAATGCTACCCACTAGTAGAACTTACTAACACGACCACGTGCAAGCTCCGAATTCACGGACTCCTTCTTTCTTAGATTCTCCACAAGATACGAGCTCCCCGCTTGTGTTTCTTTAAGCTCCAATGGCAGCAACTGAATTGATCATCAAAGTATTGATAATATCTTTACCTTAAAAACTCTAAGTTTATGTGAAGGAAAGCTCCTCAAGAATCTCACAAGAGATTCACACAAAACAGAAAATATGAACAACCATAGCTACTCTAAAAATGTGGCTAGGGTTTCCTTTATATAATGGGAGAAGTAAATCTGAAACTCTAATCCTTAAAGAGCTTGGGCTGAGTTGGAAAATTCTGTAGAAAAACGATCTACCCGATATTCGATCGATCAAGCCAGGCAGATTTACACAGTAAATCCTGTAGAACACTCGATTCCAACTTTACATGAAACATACTTTGAGCAAGTCTAAACAAGACTAAAACGTTTTGATCATGGTTTGCCTACATTACAAATTAGAGTTCTAAATACATTAATTCCTAATTCCTTAGAACCCAACAAACTCCCCCTTTGGCAATCTGTGACAAAACACAAGCACAATACTCAAAATTACAAGTAAAAGCCCTTTACAAAAATAATACCCATTACAAAATAATCTAACCTAACTACTATCCATCAGTTGCAAGTGTAGACAGCAGCATGACTGAATCAATCTGTATATTTCCTGAAATACTATACAAAACGCATAAACGCATGTGTGACAGAAAAAACAGTAAATCAACAAATATGCAAACTAACTCTCTCCCTAAGTTAGGTACACCAAAAATTTTATTTTCTCCCCCTATCAAAAACAAATTCAACTGCCCCTAAACAAAACAAACATGATTCCCACATTTCAATTATTTCTCCCCCTTTTTGTCACGTATTGACAAAGACAACTCAAACATACATGACAGAGGATAAGAGAAAATAGAGAATCAAGGGGACACAAAACAATTCAACTCTATAGAAAATAGAGACAACTCCCCTTATGAACAACAAAGGTTAAAAACAAGCTTCTCTCCTTATAAAAATAGAAAAAAAAAAAAACAAAACAAAACAAGTTTTGGGAAAAACAGTTCTGGAGAAAATTTAGAAGGTGGGGAAAAACACACAAACCAAACTTAAAAACTAAGTTGATGATACACATGAAGAAAAATATTCTCTCTTTTAATAAATGCAATCTTGATACTATGTGACCCATAAAAAGTTGCATGAGTAGAGAAAATATTTGCACATTAATTATCCATCATATCTCTTAAGAAAAATATTTTTCACACAGAAAAATAGCATATACTAAAATGTACAAAAGACTCAAAAATTAATCAATCAATTTTTTAAATCAAGTTGAGTACCCAATGTAGCAAAGTGTATGCTATGTGTGAAAACAATGAGAGATATGACTGCAAAACTGCAAGATGGATATAGAAATCAATGCAATGCATGTGAATCCTAAACACAAATGATGCATGAAAAAAAATATGTCATGATGCACGCTCTAATGCAGTGAAGCTAAGTTCAATTTCACAAAATTGGCTTGAGCATAGAGTTTCTAACAAAAACCCCAAAAATTTAAAACCACTTATTAAGTTTTTATAAAAAAAAAATTGACCAATTGATTATCACACAAGTTAGAGGACAGAAAATAATGATCAATATCATCAAATCAACAAGCCAATTTCATCAATTAAACCCAATTTGAACAAAATCCCCAATACGGGTACATTCAAGCTCTAGAATTTCCAATTTCTCAAACTCTAAACACATTTTGCATTAAAATCAAGGTACTTTTAATCTTGGATGGCCACAACAAGATCACACACAATAAAATATACCAAGTTTAACAAAGAGTAACTTGTGTAGTGTGTGCAACTAACAAAAACTTGAGAGACATGTGAGGTGATATGTGAATAGTAAGCAATCACAAAATTTACAAAATTCATTACATAGAATTTAAAAGAGACTATCACCAAAAGAGTTACATCCTATAACTTCCACATCTCCTAGAATAAAAACTTGCAATCATGTAAGTTTCTTGATTTTGCCTCATAATATACATACCAATTTTAATTATGTGATGTGACATCAAGCCTAATAGTACACACCAATTTTAATTATATGATTTGGTATCAAGCCTAATAGTACACACCAATTTTGAGCATTAAGCAATTAAACCGAGGCTACACCTTATGTTCTTTTTGTACATGTGCTACACTTTCTTGAGCACAAAATCTTACGATATGCACTAAGGTGTTCATGATTAGCTAGTAAACAGTGGTGAGATAGTTATTTATGCCTTTCCCAAAAGGTTCAAGTCCGACAGTCAAAGACATGCGACTTCAAGATCAAGACAAAGTGATCAAAAATCATAAACATCTTTCCCACACAACATGCACTACAAAGTTTCAACTAGTAAAGTGCAATAATTAAGCTCATCCAAGCTAAACAAGGTACATAAACTTGTTATGCAAAGATAATACGGCCAATCCTTGATTATAAATCCAAGATGTGAAATACAAAACACAAATCTTTTTGGTTTTAAAAAATTATGACCAAAAACAAAAAGCACACATTATGCTAAATGAACAATGCAAAACTATGCATGATAGTGCTAAACTAAGCTATAGAGGGTATACAAACAAAAAATGTCAATTTCTTAATTAACCCTTGAGTACATGTACAAACTAGTACATACTCACACAAAATCATAAAAAGCTTAGCACAAACTATTCAAGTTTCTCCACAATGTCAAGCATGTTCTAAATCAAGAGAGAGATCATAACTCATGTAATCCTCAAGAAAAATAAAACAAGACTCAAAATAAAATATTTTTGTCTTTCAGAAATTTTTCAATGTTTTTGGATTTTTTTTTTTTTTAAAAAAACAACCTAAAAATCAAAACAACCAAAAACAGAAACAAGACATATCCACAAACAATTGAAAGAATTAAATTAAGGACAAGTTAGCAACACTCACCTTAAAGGCTCTTTTCTCACCCATATAGCATGAGTCTTCAGCTTTGTAGGTGAAAATCCATGAGAAGCAGAGTGTATTTGAGAGATTACACAAATCTTCTGAGAAAGACTAAAATCCTGCAAATTCCTTTCACAAGCCAACAAGCTCAAATTTTTCAAAAGCATATGAAACAATTTATATGGACTTATGGCAGGAGAAATATCATCACATATCCTAGATTGACATACAGAATGCTTAAGTTTCAATTTATCACAATTAGGACGAATGTAACCACGGACACCACAAAAGTGGCAAACAGGAACAAATTTAGGAACAACAGTATTCCTAACAGTAAATCTAGTCTCAGATTTTGGTTTTTGCCTCAACAAAGAACAATTTGGTCTAATATGACCAACAACACCACAAAGGTGACAAGTAGATACAAAAACAGATTTATTATGCTCTCTAACAGTAGGTTTAGACTTAGGTTTAGAAATTTCAACGTCTACATCAGAACTTTTACCTTTGTCTAACCTAGCAAAACAAGCCTTTTCTTTATTATTCCTTTTGAAATGGGGGATATAAACTTTCTCAGTTTTAGGCTTAAGAGAAACAGAAACACTTCTGTTATCATCAGCAGGTTTGATACTAGTCAAATTTTCAATTTTAGCTCTAGATTCAACTAACTCTTGTTCCAACCTTTTCATTTTCTCATCTTGAGAGGAAATTTGATTTCTCAAAAATTCATTCTTTTTATTAGATTCATCTAATCTAACAATCAATTCCTTTTTTTCAAGATTAGCCAATTTTAATTCTTCCTTGAATTTCTTAGCAATTAGGGGTGTGCATGGGTCGAGTTGGGTCGGGTTGAGGGGATTTTTTAACCCAACCCACCATGGTGGGTCAAAAAAATTCAACCCAACCCAACCCATCACATAAGTTCAACCCAACCCAACCCACATTGGTCGGGTTGGGTCGGGTTGAACCATGGGTTTAACAAATTTTTATTATTATTATAATTAAATTGAGTAGAAAAAAAAATATAAATATTAATATATTTAAAAAACCTAAAGATTCATATCAATATAACTTCTTTAAGGCAAACAACACTAATAACTAAACAACAATAGTAATTTATTAGGATTTGTGTGAACTAATTGACTTTTATATAGGATAGAAAAAACTGGTTATTTAAAAAAATTTATTAATTATATAATATTATATATATATATATATATTAAATTAGTATTAGTAGGAGGAATTGAGGAAGTGCTGCTCTACAGCTAGATTTTTTTTTAAATTATTAAATATATAATATATTTTAAATATATATTAAATATGGGTGGGTGGGTCGAGTCGGGTTTGACGGGTTTGTAATTTTATGACCCAAACCCAACTCGACTTGCTATAAAAAAAAAATTTTATAACACAACCCAACCCACCAAGTTTTAAAAACTAACCCAACCCGGCGGGTCGGTTTGGATCGGGTTGGGTTTGACGGGTCGGTGGGTTTTCTACACACCCCTATTAGCAATTTTCATAGATTTCACTAATTTCTTACGGAGAGTTTCACAGGCATCAATAAAATCAACAAAAGCATAAGCAGAAGTATGATCAGAAAGACACTTCAAATTATCCATGACCACAGAGGTCAAGGATCAGCTCAGAGATTAAAAGATCTACAACAAGAAGAGCTACCCGCTCTAATACCACTTGTTAGTTTTTTAGACCCCTTAAAACAACAATTGGATTAACCTAGTTAATTAGCCAAGTGATTAACTTGGTCAAATTATGCAATTCTAGGTTAACACAATCATATAATCATATCAAGCATATAAAGCAGTGGAAATATAAAGAACATAATGATATGATGACCCAGGAAACCACACGTTAAAAATCTAGGGAGGATTTGACCTAGCTATCCTCAAGGTAAACCTGAATCCACTATGAAAGAAATGAAGTTCATACAAAAGGACTTACAAGCTCCTCGCTTGACTTCCTAATGCTACCCACCAGTAGAACTTACTGACACGACCACGTGTAAGCTCCGAATTCACAGACTCCTTCTTTCTTGGATTTTTCACAAGATACAAGCTCCCTGCTTGTGTTTCTTTAAGCTCCAATGGCAGCAACTGAATTGATCATCAAGGTGTTGATAATATCTCTACCTTGAAAACCCTAAGTTTATGTGAAGGAAAGCTCCTCAAGGATTTCAAAAGAGATTCACACAAAACAGAAAATATGAGCAACCAGAGCTACTCTAAAAACGTGGCTAGGGTTTCCTTTATATAGTGGAAGAAGTAAATCTGAAACCCTAAGCCTTAATGGGCTTAGGTTGAGTTGGAAAATTCTATAGAAAAACAATCTGCCCGATATTCGATCGATCGAGCCAGGCAGATTTACACAGTAAATCCTGCGGAACACTCGATTCCAACTTTACATAAAACACACTTTGAGCAAGTCTAAACAAGACTAAAATGTTTTAATCATGGTTTGCCAACATTACAAATTAGAGTTCTAAATACATTAGTTCCTAATTCCTTAAAACCTAACACAACTTATTTTTCAAAAGCTTTCTTCTGAAGCTAAAGGAAGGGATAAGCCTATTAGATAAGCTTGAACAGATTTGATGTTGATCCCCATTTGAAAATTTGAAAATTGAAGATGATGCTGAATTTGTGTTATCTTTTGCATCTGTTTTGTATTTTGGCTATAACTTTCTGCTCAAAATTCCAATTGATTTGGGATTGGTGTTTTTTGAAAGGAAATTCAATTCTCTACAAATTTTCCAAAAATAGAGAAAATCAAATTTCAATGTTTTCCCGGCCAAAAATGCGATTCAAGTTGCTACTGAAAATAATAATGGTTTTTTTTAGCATTTTTCTGTTTTTTTGAATTTTTTCATGGATCATATCTTTTTCTTTCTCCAATTTTTTATTTTTTTTTAAAAAGAGCAAATAAGATGCCACAAAGGAAAACATTTTTTTTATTATTTCTTAAAAAAAATGAAGTAAAATGAAATCCAATAAAAAAATCACTCTTAATTAATTTTAAATTAATTATTATGAGAACCAATCAAAATTAAGTGTTTAAAATAGTAAGTGTTTAAAATAGGACGTGATCGGGCCCATCGTGTAGGTGAGCCATGATTATGGAAAATTGTTTGTATGATAACTTTTGATCAAGTGGTCCGATCAAAGTCCATGACATACTATTGTGATCGTTAGAGCATTAAGATTTGTTTTGCATCACAAATCTGAAGATTTACCTGTTGAAATTACAATCATGCCCTTGGTGCAACATTACTGTTTTCTCCTTAATATTGTTTAAATACAAGTTGTAAAATGGGGTGTCTACAAGACCAAAAACAGCTGACTGTCCAATGCAAATTACCCAGTGGCCCACCACTACCATCATACCCTCCCACTTTTATTTACTATAAGCTAGCAAATCTTTGTGTAATCCACTTGTCTAGTCTACTTTTTAGAACAATGTGTAATTGCATGTTGAATAATAATGTGCAATGGATATATTTTAAACTTTATCAATTATAAATGGGTAGCGGGTTGTAAAGTTTGTGTCTGTGACCCACCTTAAAAAGTTTGTGTCTGTGACCCACCTTAAAAAGTTTGCATCTGTGTGAGACTGTACTACCATGATTGATGATACCATCCCATATTATATATACATATATATATATATATATGCTTATTTTCTAAAATTGAAATAAAAAGTGCATTTAAATAAATTACTAGCTTACTTAAAAACAAAAAACCTACTTTATTTTGTTTATTTTAAAACTATTAAAGGGTGATATAAATTGATTTTAGCAATGGAATAAATAAAATAAGTTGTAAATAATTGGCAAATCTTGTGTAATTCACTCTTGTGTAATCTACTTTTTGGAACAATGAATAAGTGCATGTTGAATGATATTGCGCATACATTTATAAATGAAAAATACAAGCTAATCCTATGATGCTAGGTTTTGGTTGGTGCATTCCGTGTATAAAATTGTATACATATTTATTTTTCTTCTATTGTGGAATTATTAAACTATTAGAATTAGATTATAAATTTAAGGATTTATGCATTATTCAACTTATATTGGGTTGATTTTTTTTTCTTTTTGTTTTAATTCTTTTATATGTATGGAAAGAAATAAGAAAAAAAAGATGATAAGAACTATGTTCAATTTTTTTTGCAAGTCTCATGGCAGCATGTGAGCCGATTGGTTGGCCTTAAGGAGTTCATGGTGGTGACTCAAACACACAATGGATATCATTTTAGTGTAACGGTGCTCGCACAACACACACTCAATTAAGGAGGAACCTTAATTGTGACTACACTAATTCTTTGAAGTATATGCACAAACATGGCTAGTATTTTCCTTTGAGTCATGTATTAATTAGCACCAACATGTATTAATTAGTAGAAGTATAAGCACAAACATAATTAGTTATAACAATAATCAGCAATGATGACTAATAGCTACATTGGTTTGGTATGCTTGTTAGTGCAATGTGTGGTCGTGACATGTTGGCCCACTTCATTAAGCAAAGATATTTGGGGATGCCCCATGGACACGGTCGAAAGCAAGAAATTTTTTTTTTTTTTTTGTTTTCCAAAAGCAAAAGCACAACAAGAAAAAATTGCAATCAACTGCATGCAACTTTAAAAAAAGGTAAGTCAATATTTTGATACTAGATTTCTATTTGTTGGAGCTATCTAACGATAAACAAACAAAACAAAAAATTGATGACGAAGTTTGTCCACAAATTGAAAATATAGTCCAAGAACTTTCGAGTCAATTGTCATGAAATTTCCCAAGAGTATACGGTGCTTATAAGTCATCAAATGTTGATGAACACTTCCACACCCACAAAATACTAAATTGAAAAGAAAGTACCTTGCCTTTACTCGTCGAACATAAAAGTTTTGATAGGTATTACATAATAGACCTTAAATACCAAATTCATATGTTATAGCTATTTCTATATCTCTTAATTCCCTAGATTCACATGCACGGTACATTCTCTTTGTCATCTTCATTTAATTTTCAATTATTATATATGCCTCCATGTCTATGAGCTTTCGTAGGTCCTAATTTTCATTAACAATAGGTGTAGACATCCCATTTTGTTTTGACCTATACAGTATCTGCTACCAAAATAATTAGCATCGTGTATGGAGCACAATGAGCAAATTAACCCAAAAGTGGCCTAATACAATCTAAGCCCAAGCCAAATTATGACCCAAGAACTAAGCCCAAAAACCATTTCTAACCTAATTTGGCCGAGACTTACAAAAGGTGCATATGCCAAGTATATGATGCGTACACACCCAATTTGTGGCATCCGCACCTTTTGGACTGAAAACTCATATCACTCCACTTAATAAGATTGGTTTCAAGATTTAAGCAATAATTCAATTAAGGATTAATAGGAAGAAGACATCTTACAAGCTCCAAGATAATTGAGACATTTGATTTGGACTTAAATGGAAACATAAAAGTCAAATTAACTCTTTCTCAATTAATCAAGATTTAAGCCAATCCTTAAAACATGCAAGATCATTCAGGACGAATCAAGATCATTTAAGTTTAATAAGGGAAGATACTCAAACTTTAATGAAACTTTTACTTCAATTAAAGTTCTTCTCTCATAAGACTTAATCACCCAACTTTAAACAAAGCTCTTAATCTTGGTTGATATCTACATGCATGTGTCTCATACACATGCATGATTGGGTATATATATGCGCACACTTTAGTGTAGTTGATATGATGTTCTCCATGCCTATATGCTGATGATTTGAGTTTGAAGCCACGAGTCATTTGTCTCTTTATTATATGTATATCTCTTCACATGTTTTTGTGGTCATATGTTTTATCTATCTTTCTTTGTTTGCCTCATATGAAACATAGACTGCTTTTTAGGCTTTAGATATAGATGCATATTCACTTGAGCCTCTAGGATAACTTACATTCCATCTAGTTTGAGTAACGATATATGAAGGCTAGCTACGGCTGGGCAGACTTGGGGTACCTAACCTCTTCTCATCCTGTATCCTAACTTCGATTCTAGTTTGGTTGAAAGACATTCATGGAGACATGTTTTAGTTCCTAGACCTAAAATTAAGTGGCGACTCCTTTGTCTCTTTTTAAGAGTTCCATGTACTTCCAGGCTTGTGCTAGCTTAGAGTCTAAAACTATTTTTAGGGAGGTTAAGTATCATGTATCTCGCCTTTGCAAGGAGGAACCGACATATCGATGTGTCATAAAAATGGGGTAAGGTTCACAAAACTTACAATAGGTATAGTAGTTGAGATTCTACTTCTAATCCATTACATGACGTTGAACGGTCAGAGCGGGATCAAGATCATGCTGTTTTAAGATTCATGAGTCCACTTATTTGCTGAATTTTAATTGAGTATTGTTTGAGGTGGATCTAGGTTCATGTTATAACTTCAAAACAGTTTCATCGAATTATCATATCTTTGTTTAATCTTTTCTAGTTCCTATTGTTGGTTTGAGAACTATGTACGTCCTTCCTGTTGTTGGTTTGAGAACTATGTCCTTTACTGCCCGTGGACGAAGGCTTTTTGATAACCTTTTGCGCAATAAACAGATATTAGAGCACTCTCACTACACACAATTGCTCATATGATATGCGAATCATTAGTGATAAGAATGGCCAACCTGGGCCATCAATAAAAGCCTTTTGATTTCTTATCTTGTACTTAGGTAGGTAATTTGTTTCAAAAACTTACAATTCATGATTTAATGGTGGAAGAGTACTACTAGTTTCAAACTCTAAATTGTGCATGCCGATTGATCTATACGCAAAGATTGGTTAGTGATCTCCAAATATCCTCATGAAAAGCCTGATTACAGCTTCTTCATGTCTTATATTATCATATCTTGCGTGTATATTAATATTCCAATATGTAACCTAAGGATTTGATGAAGAAGATGATTTCATGTTTGAAATGAAGAGGAAAGCCAAAGAGGAGACAGAGACATCATTTATAAAGAATGGAAGAATGTTATTAGAGGAGTTAATTGCCTTTTGCAATGGAAAAGGCAATCTTATTAATGTCTTCTTCTGTGCTGAAGAGCTCAGCAGAGCAACAACAACTATGACCCACTTCAAATTTTCTGGATGCAGATGGTTTTCACTTTTATGAGGGTTCTTTGGAAGATCACTTATTTTCAGTTAAAAAGTATGGCAAAAGATCATGGGCTATAAACCTGATAATGATAAGTTGGTGGGGGCTTCCCAGTGGGAAGGATTGGATTTTGCATTGGCATATGTTAGCTAGTAGGCTCCTTATCTATGGAGGGGGAGAAATTGCAGATATATGTATAGAAAAAAATAAATCAATGGGTGTTTTATTTCCAATAAACAACAATTAAGGGGATGTTTGGTAAGGGTATTTAAACAACAATTTTTGTTGTTTAAATAACACAATACGTATTTCCATAACACATTTTCACCCACACGTATTTCTAAAAAACTTAAACAACGTTACTAAAACAACATTACCAAATGTTTTGAAAAACCTCTTGATCGGGAATAGGAAGAATCACCACTAATTAAGAGACGCATACTTAAAGAAGGGCTGAATTAATGCTCAACTAGTTTTAATTGTAATTGTAAGGCAAAAATACAGAAATGGTTTGGTAAATGGGATACATTAATTGAGAGAAGAAATTGATTTGGAAAAGTTTGAAGTGAATGGGATTTTTATTTTTTTATTTTTGACTAAAGGTGATAGGAAATGGAAAGTTGAAAGAAGAGCAAAACATTAATTGCAAAAGGAAGGAAAAAAAAATTGGAAGAACAATGTTGCCAAATTGATTGATTTCTCACTCTCCATGCCAATTCCCGAAGGTCAATTGCATGTACAAGTTTTTCATATTCGTGGAGAACATGGGTACGCAATGCTTGATATGCGCGTATGGGCTATTTAATTGACAATGCTGATGCATATAGTTTTGGTGTGCTTATACTAACACTTTAGGCAGGACGGGGTTCATGTTTATATGGTGAATATGATAACGAGGCTTATAATCTAGTAGATTGACCAATGCTTTGGTATAATGCCACTAAAAGAATTATCTTGAATGTTCCTGGCAAAAGAGACGTTTAAGCAAGCAATCAGGATCAATATAAGTTGCAAAGTGCAGCAAAGAACAGATATTGAGAAACCTACAAGTCAGTGGAAGCAATAATAAAGAATGGCAACTAGATTTTTTAGTGTCTTTTTGCCATTAAGCCTGTCCAACTCAAAAAATAAACCAATAATAAAAAGAGCATATTTTGACACTCCGGCCTTGAATGAAAAAGTAGGAAGATATTCAAATATTTCCCTTTGATCTTGGGTACATGCAAACATGCCCGTGATGGGAAGATTTCGCACCCTTGGTTCAGGGGAACTCTTGGCAAGACTGCCTGATAAATCAGGACCTTGCTAGAGTTAGTTATGACACAGATTATAGAGCATTTCCTTGACAAGGGAGATCCAACTATATTCACTGGAAACATTATATTAAAAATGAATAGACTCCAGATGGTTTAGATGAAGGAGGAGTGTAATTCGTTTGTCAACATATATAAGCTTATTTGGCTTTTTGCTGGAAAGTGGACTGAGGTATATTTGTGCTTTGAAAAAGTAAGAAAACAAAATTAAGGTAAATGAAAAAGCTGTACTTAAACAAGAAAAACTAAAAGCTAAATGTAAAAGCTAGTAGAAAATGGACATGTATCTACACAGTTTTTCCCATTTCCCAAATGAGTATGATATTGAAGGAGTTCAAATTATGGCAGTAGGGAGAGTGCAGAAATGGTTGTGATTTACAAATACTGATACAACAAAAGAAAATGACCAGATTAAACAAAAGGAATTTAAATACCACAAAGGAGATCAAAATTTCTGATGTACATAGTAATGAAGTAAAATTCTGTAAAATTTTTGTCATGATAACATCCCTGGTTTCAAATACAAAATTGCACAACATCCTCCAAAATAACTTTGATTATGCAATTGTTCACAAAAGAGATCAGAACCATCATTATACAAGCAATAAGACATTAAAAATTTAAATAAAAAGTATCCATTCTGCTAATTGGAAGTTGGAACCCCTGTATCAGGCAAAGAAGTAAATAGAAAAAGTTTATGATATTGAACCCTGTATCAGCCAATGTACAACATTGCATATATTAGTTGTCACAAGACATCCCCAAGATCAACTTCACAAGAACGTAAAAAAGGCTTTCAGATGCTAAGCAATAAAGTGAGTGCATCACACAATTCACTCAAGTAAATGAAACTACAAGAACCAATGGAGTTATATGAAATTTCCATATTTATATCTGTATTATCACCATGAATTCAGGACTGCAAAAATGTAATAATTATATAATGTTCTATAAATGTGTAAGAGAATTAGTTTGACTAACAGATAGACCACATGGCTCTAACTACGTCGAATTCTTCCTCAAAACTTACAAAGATTCATATCTTGGATTCAAAGAAGTCAGACTTTGAGAAACATGCTTAATCATAAGCACAAAATTGATTGAATTGGAAAAAAATAATAATGTAATCTAGTTCTAGTGTTCATGGCAAAAGAAAGCTGTGCTCCAATACCCTCAAATTATAACAACAAAACAGCAAATGAAACATTATAAGACTACATGAAAATCTGATTCACTGGATCAAAGGAAGCAACTACAACATATTTTTGCATGTATCCTCAAAAACAACAAGAGCAATCAAATGGACATAATGGGGCATTTCCAGCATCAGACTTATCGATACCCAATTCCTTTTCTGTGTAAACTGAAAACGGCGTAGCATATCTAGTTTTCTAATAGCCCAACACTTAAACTTAAATTGCGCGATGAACTATTCAAATGAACTACTACAAGAAAGAAGACCAATTTGACGGTTTAACCTGGGAAGAAGAAACAGTTGCCTTTCCTGTCACTATATAAACAGATATAATGCCTAAGAAAGAATAAAGAAGAAACCAGAATGTTACTACATAAACAAATAACAGTTGCCCTTCCTGTTACTAAACAGTTTCACCCTGAATGTTGTTGAAGCTGACATCCCTAAAGAAGAAACCAGAATAAAGAATTAAATAAACAATACAGGTACTATTTCAACAAGAGCTAAATATAACAAGGCAGTTTCAGTTACAGGTGCTTCAAATGATGCAGGTTATTAAGTTGGTCTCCAATCCACCCAGTGAGGTTTATTCCTTGAATTTTACAGCATAAAATTAGTAGAGACCATAGAAGGGTAAGGTTTTGGGCTTCTATGGCAATGTGGCATTGTTAGTAGAAAAAATAGGTTAGCTAAGTGGATTACAGGTGTATAACAGATGAATCAGAACATGACACTCCTGTTCATGACTCTCCATCCCTTCAGTACTAGTGGGTTGTTCAGGGACCTGTATAGATCTTGAAGAGCACTGACTGCACCGTGTAAGCAAATGAGAGCACAGCACAGCAGAGCAATATTTGAACTCAAAACAAATATAGAGAGAAGCAACAATAACACTACTATAGTACCCAAAAAAAAAAAAGCGAAACAGTAGAATAGCGAAACATATTATTACACTTCTTCTGCAGCAGACTATACCTCATAAATGCTCTGTTTGAAAGAAATACATATTATAACCCCAAAAATGAGTCAAAGCCTGAATCTTTGTGAGGCATTCTATGGTAGCCTTCCCAGGTTTTTGTGATTGGTATCATTTTACCCAAGATTCCACATTCTACTGAAACTACAAGATTCACAACAAGAACACATTTATTCCAATAGAATGCTACAATCAGAGATGGACTCTTCAATAACAAACGATTCAAAGTTTTAATTCTCGTTTTATATTTGTTCCTCTTTGATTTTCCTTGAATTTTTTTTCTAGGGTAAAATTGTTGCTCTTTCTGAGATCAAAGGCTTGTATATAGACATAAACCACCGAGCTTCCACATAAGCATGATATTTTTTTCATTCATTTTCTCGGTAAACAAACAGAGAAAAAGAGAGAAAAGTTACCTTGAGCAAAGTGAGTTCCCCCACCCCCCCAAATTCTATGCCTCCACGGTGTACTTCACAAATGAAGAATCTATTGAATTGAATTCACACACAACTCATTTTTATGCTTTGATTCTGGGCTTTGGGTCTTTTATTTCGAGGGTGGAATATTTTGTATACTTTATATAGCGTTTGAAAGCACTAACTTTGTAAAAATCAATAAATAGATCACTATACTGTAAAGCTCTTGAAGTGGCCACTAAAAGTTAAATTACTAATGGAAGCATAAATGGATACATTTTATGCCGATGATTACATTGTTACATAAAAAATCAGTTGTAATGAATGATGAATTTGTTTTACATCAATAGTTATCGGTCAAGTGAATTTTTTTTTTTTTTTTTATTAAGTTCAATCCGCTCTCATGATCTACTTACCAACAAATAGTCAAATTTATACTTATTTATTTGTTGATTTCATATTGAAATTAACACACACGTATCTAAACTAAATAATTAAAACCTTAATAAGTTGGTAAAATGGTTCTAAAAACATCATGAAATCCATGAGGTTTTGGGTTCAAAACCCCTAAACCCATCTCCTAAGGGATTCTTTCAATTAATTAAGCTAATTTATTCTAATTTAGATTGGGATAAGAGTAAGATCCCCTCCTATTTAAATTTTCAAGTTTTTTTCAATTTTTATCAATCACACAAAATTAAATAAATGTCAAGTGTCTTGCATATGAGTAAAAATTGGAGAAAATTGAAGGATTTAATGGGAGGGAATCTTATTATCATTAATTTAAATACAAATTTCATTGAAAAACTTATTAATAATACATTATTATGTTGTTCTTTTTCAATTGATTTTTATAATGGAATCAATTTTAGAAACTTTTTTCTTAAAATAAAATTTTTATCAAAATCAATTGTACCATAATTAATAATTTAAATTGTGAAGTAAAAACTAAGCATTTTAATTGAGTAGTTCAATAAGCTACTTCTACATTCTTTTTCTAATCAAAAGGGAATAATACATGATGAGCAATTTGCATGCTCAATTAACTGGTATCCTTACAAGGAGTTTTTCATGAATTGTAAAAAATTTAAAGATAATTCTAAGATAATGCCTAAAGTTCTCATAAAATTAAAAGATAATTCCTAAAGCCCTAAACATTCAATTTTTTTTTTTAAAGGTTAATTTAAACATATCAAGAAAATCTACTTTGTTTAATATATGAATTAATTTCATATAATAAATAAGGGTTTGTTTGGTAGGAGGATTTTTGTTTTGTTTTAGAAATGGATTTTTTTTTTAAATAATTATAAAATCCAAACTATATTATTAGTTAGTCATAGTTTGAAACTATTTTAGTTTCTAACAATTCGAGTCCAGTGGAGTTGATTTTGGTGCATAAATCGAGTATATTGAACTCGATTTTCCATTGCGCCAACAGTTGAGCTGGAAAAACTGTCCACATAGGCTAGAAATCGAGCCCAAAGAGGTCGTTTCCTCTACACTGAAATCGAGTCCAAGGGACTTGGTTTAGTTTAATGGAAACCGAGTCCTACAAACTCGATTTCAGTTCAGCCCAACACATCTCAAACTTACACAGATTATTTTTTTGTTCTTCCATTTCCTTTTTTTCTCCAAATGCCGAACCTCTCCACTTCCAAGTCCCCGAAAACCCATGAAAAAAAAAATCAAAACCACATATCTGATCTGATTTCTTGCTGGGTTTTTGCGTCGTTGATTTTTTCTTCCATTGGAGCAGCAGCGAGAAACCATGTCCGATCCGATTTCCATCACCGGGGTTTGGTCAAAATCAGCACCTGGGTTCGAGGTACTCGGCACCTGGGTTGCTGGGTTTGCATCGTTGTTCTTCGTTGAAATCTAGTTTGTTCTTCGTTTGCTGGATTTTGTGTTTGTTAGGTTCGGTGTTTGCTGGGTTCGGGGTTTTGTGCTACGTTTGCTGGGTTCTTCGTCAGCGGAAGTGTTCTTCGTTTTTTATGCATAGAAACCGAGTTCAGAGGACTCGATTTTTATACATAGAAATCGAGTCCTCTAAACTCGATTTCTGGCCTACGTGGACTTTTTGTCCACCTTAGCTGCTGGCAAAACAAGAATAGCAACAGTAAAATCAAGTCCAGAGGACTCGAATTTTTAGAAACGAAATTAGTTTGAAACTTTGTCTAACTAATGATATTGTTTGGGTTTGATGGTTATTCTCTAAAATATCCCTAAAAAAAGTATATGAAAGAGAAAGTGAAACTAGTTTTCAAATAATAATTTTTACATTATATGTGTTTGGCTCCTACATTTAAGAACAATTTTCAAAATATTAAAAAAATATTGTTTGGGAGACCATTTCTACTTTGAGATCCAAAAAAAAAAAAGATTATTCTATGGAAAGTAATGTGTAGATTACTTTTTTAATTTGGGGATAACGATAAGTTTCAAAATTGAAATGTAGGAATAAAACTAATGTACTTTTTTTTTTTAATTTTTATATATGATAAAATTCAAATTTGTGATAAAGGTAAACTTCTTAATTTAAGAGATGAAAGAGTTTGGGCAAATCTATAGGGTCCATTATTTTCAGTTTATTATCGGTTATGCCATTAAAAACATTTTATGTATCTTGAAAACATCTTCTTGGCCGTTTCCAATATCCAATTTTCAATTGGGAAAATAGGAAATAATTTTATGAAAACTGTATTTAGAAAGGATCAGTTAACTATAGATTCAAGTGTGGAACTTATCATTTTATGGTTTCCAAAAAAATTAATTGTGTTTAACTCCTCTTACCAAACAAGTCCAAGATACAAAATATTTGCATTTAAATATTAATTCTAAACACAACATCACATCACATCACAAAATGGCATCATTTTATGAAATAAAACAAAATAAAATTTATTTTTTAAAATATTTTAAAATAACATTACTTTAATAAATAAAAGTAAAAAAATTCCGTGTTATAAATTAATCAACTACATCAACTAATCTTGTGCACTTACAAACTATTTTAAATTTTAAGGGTTGCAAACTTGTTTGAGATTCCTTCTCAAAAAAAAAAAAACTACTTTGAGATTGTCTCATTAGTTACAAAATAAAGTTTTTTTGTTTTAATTTTATAATAAACAATAGTCAATTTTTTGAGATTTGAGCATGGAAATCAGATTGTAAAAGGGATAGAATAAAAGGAGGACAATGCAAACCTGGGAGACCTCCTTAGTCCTCAGCTTGTAATGTCCTTGCTAAAGCATGAACATCTGTCTTGCCCTATTAAATATAGGAAAAAGAAATAATTAATAATCCTCATAATAATTAATTAGACTTTTACTTTTTAGAATTTTCTTTCTTTAGAAGAGGAGAATTACGAAGAAAAAATTGTGGGATGGAAAGTTTTCAAATTATTCTCGAAAACTCTAGAATGATCTTTTCAACAATATTAAAATTTTCCAACGTATCAACAAACTACCTATGTTTATCTAATACATACATGCAATTCGTCTTTTATATTTCCTTCTATGTTTTAAAAAATATTGCAATTAATCAATTAATGTATTTTTTTTTCCCAGACTAGTTATTTATTATCAAAAGTATAAAGCCCCCCGTCAATGTCCTTTCCCTTACTTATTACTTGCCCTTTATCTAATTGCCTATCCCCATTTGACATTTCTTTTATACTAAATCTACATGAAGCAAAACTGGGTCTTCTCCATCTTACCATTTTTCCGACCTACCAAACTGACCTTACGTTGTCTTCTGCCACATCCTTGGTTGAATTTGTAAATCTGTGCAATCATGGATATCAATTGATCACTTCGTTTTATTTTGCATGTCATTCTTGGACTTCTACTTTGTTAGATATTTAGGATCCAAAACTAGTATCTATACTACTATTTAAGGGCCTTCCCCTGTTTGGATTCCACATTTTTTATGCCTAAAATACCCTCATCATACCCACTTACAAGTTTTTAATTAACGGGGATAGATATGTAAATTCTTCAATTTTGATGCCTAAGATACCCTCATCATACCCACTCATAAATTTTTAACTAACGAGGATAAATATGTAAATTAAAACTTCTATACATTAAGACCCACAAACTCACGTACATTTTGCCAGTTTCTCTCAGTCTTTTTCAGATTGAAAACATTCAGTTTAGCTCTACATCTTCTTCTTTCTTCTTCTTCTACTTTTAGATTTGGTTTCTAAACAATTTAAACGGACTTTATCAAAGACTCTAACGGCTTTTCAGGTTCTATTTTTTGCAAGTTCATCTTTATTTTCTTTTCTTTTCTTTTGTTTCTCATTGACTTTTTTTGAGTTCTTACCTACCATGGCTGCCAAGTACTTACCCGTGAGTAAATGTGATTAGGGATTTAAAGGTGTTTAATAATTGCTTAGGCCATGTCTGACATAGAAATTTCAAACAAAAGGATTTGTACTTGAACTGGCTTCTTAAGAAAGGATATTGGTAAGGCTCTTTTTTTTTTTTTTTGCAAACTCTCTTTTGGGTTTTTTTTTTTTTTTTTTCTTTTTTGAAATTTACGCTATTTTTAAAGAGGATTAGGCTACTTGGTCTGTTTTTTTTTTTTTTTTTAATCTCCTCTTCCTTAGTCCTTCCTTTCTTTCTTTCTTTCTTTTTTTTCTTTTTCTTTTCTTTTTTGTTTTTTTAAACTCAAATACTCTTAATTGTTCGGTTACTCCTTTTTTTTTTTTAAATCTTTTTTTATAGGGAAGTATGTTGGGTTACTATTAAAGAACAGAAAGAAAAAATATCAAAAAACATATTCTCATATCAAAATCACAGCTTTTTTAAATCTTAAACAAAAATAATTAAATTTAAAACAAAGTGATAAACATCAATTAGTTATAGATAAACTTCTCAGATTTCTAAGGTACTTTTGTAATAGATTTGTTTAAATTCTAACTTCTTTTTTTTTTTTTTCACGTTCAGACTTGCTTTTTTTTTTTTTTTAAATACTTTCAACAATAGAAATCCTTAAATTTAGGTTTCTTTTTTCAGTTTCTTTTCACATTCTATTTCGTTTTTAAAAAAAATATTTTTTCACGGTTTGGTTCATCGGGTACCGATAAGGATGAGGTTTTTTTGTCTTGCTATATATTTTCACATTCTTTTTTATTACGTAAGGATGAGTTTTTATTTATTTTATTTTTTTAAAATAGAATTATTGATGTAGGTTTCCGTGGGATAAGGATAGGAGTCACACCAATTTTTCAAGTTGATCTTTTTAATTTCCCTAAAATTTAGCTTTTTTTATTTTCTTTCAAAAACAGATATACTAAAAATTAGGTTTTTTTGTTTTGTTATATATCTTTTCACGTTTATTTTTATTCTGTACATATGGATGAGTTTTGTTTTGGATAAAATTATTGATGTAGGTTATCGTAGGATAAGGATATATATATATATATATATATTTAATTTTATTCAACTAACCGTGGGTTTTTGTTTTGATAGGGTTTTTTTTTTTTTCTTTTGAAGAGTTTTGATAGGGTTGTTTTGAAAACATGAGTTAGAGGGAGAGTGGTTTTATTTATTTATCATCTATATCTATCTATACTACTATTTAAGGGGCTGCCCCTGTTTGAACCGGAATTTTTTTTTTTGTTCCAAAATACCCCTACACCTGGACAAAATTGGAGGACAATTAAGTAAAATTATATTTCTAACTTTTAAACAACCCACTACAAAATAACTTCACATCCACTAAACCACTACTACTAAAATTCAAATTTCCTACAAACACTCTTATCAAAATCCAGCAACCAACTATCCTCTTCTTTTTCTCAAAAAAAAAAGAACTATCCTCTTCTTCTTCTTTTTTTCTTTTTTTTTTTTTTTTAAAAAAAATTTTTGCAGGATCTCCTCTTTTTTTCCCTCTCCTACACGTTAAATTGCTTTTTAAAAAAAGCCTTAATTCTTTTTATGGGGAAAAAAACCTTATTCTTATCCCTTTTTTTTTTATAATTATTATCCTTATCCCATCATTAAAAAATATTTTTTTTTTTTTGCAAGAGCTTTTTTTTTTTCCTCTCCTTCACGTTAATTTGGTTAAAAAAAAAAAAACTCTTACTTTTTTTTTTTTTATTCCTTATCCTTATCCAAAAAAAACTCCATCAGAAAAACTCTCCAAGTGTTCCTTGCAATAACTTCCAACTAAATATTACTAACAGCCCAGTAACAGTGGTCACTAACTACAACAAACTTTTCCTAAATTCAAGCACCGAATTATGCTATTGAAATTTTAATAAAAAAATAATTGAAGCATGGTATTTTTTGTTCAAATGAATTCCAGCTTTTTTTTTTTTTATTCCAACTTCTCATCATACCCACTTACAAATTAACTAACGGAGATAAATATGAAAATTAAAACTCCTATACTTTAAGACCCACAAACTCACATACACTTTGCCAGTTTCTCTCATTCTTCTTTAGATTAAAGATATTCAGTTTAGCTCTAAATCCTCTTCTTTCTTCTTCTTATACTTTCAGATTTGGTTTCTAAACAATTTAAACAGACTTTGTCAAAAGCTCCAACAGTTTTTCAATTTGTATCTTTTGCAAGTTTTTATTTCTTTTCTTTTGTTTTGTTTATCAGTGACTTTCTTTTAATTCTTACCTGCCATGGCTACAAAGTATTCAATGATGTTTGACAATTGCTTATTGCCTGTTTGTGCTTGAACTAGCTACTTTGCTTGAGAAAGTATATTGGTAAGGGCTCTTTCTATTTATTTTGGTGTAGAATCAAACACACATTTTTTCTTTTTCTTTTTTATAGAAATTTTCTTTTATATATTTTTTTAAAGGGGATTACGCTGCTTGGTAGTTTATTGGTAATGGTGAAAATATAGTGCTTGATTCTCATATTTGTGGGCACTTTTGTTTGTGGTGTTTCAACTTACTTCTTAAAATGGAACAAGCAGTTCTTGGTTTTGGGGACACAATTTGCTGGGCATGTATTTTTAATTTAACTTTGTTTTTTTTTAAAGTATTTTTTTTTTTTTTTAAACTTTGTTTGTCATGTAAGTTGTAGAATTGGAACGTGTTTTGGGTTTGCAATCCCTCAAAACACAAACTGTTTTTTTTAATAGGAATTTTCTTTTATATTTTCTTTTCAAGGATTTTTTTTTTTTTTTAAATGAACCCAATATAAAGCTTTTTCTTTGTTTTCCTTCATTTAACAAAAAAATCACAAAAACGTTTTATTTACCCGAAGCCATTCAAAGTCATGCAAAGTGTCATTCAAAGTGTGTGGGGACAAAAAGTGTCATTAAAAGCCATTGTTAATTAAATTTTACTCTTTTTAAAAAAAAATATTTAATATAATTGGTTTATTCAAAACTAGCCTCTGAGCACGCGCTCACGCGTGTGCTCAGAGGCTCTTCTATTTTTTGGGTAAGGGTTAATTTAGAGCATTTATTATAATTTGGGATTACTACATTTTTCAATCACAAAAAAAAAAAAAAAAAAAAAACCTAGGGGTGTGATGAGTATTATGTGCAGTGAAATAATTTTTCATCACACACCTAGGTTTTTTTTTTTTTTTTTTTTTGTTATTGAAAAATGTAGTAATCCCAAATTATAATAAATGCTCTAAATTAACCCTTACCCAAAAAATAGAAGAGCCTCTGAGCACGCGCGTGAGCGCGTGCTCAGAGGCTAGTACACTTTTTAAGGCTTCCATTAAAGAGGATTGGATTTTTGTTATTATTTCTCTTTGAATGCGTTTGATAGATATGAAAGAACATACACATCAACTCGTGTAAAATTTTTTATCTATTTTAGAATAATAACTTTTTTATTTTTACATGCTCACTTTTTAAAACTGTCCACATTAAATTATCTATTTTACACTATATTTCATTAAAATATCAATTTTTCTTGATTTTTTTAATTGTTTATCTTTCTTCATACGCAATAACCATCATTTACTCTCTTCCTTCATTCTTGAAATATGTAACGAAAGAATAAATAACAAAATATAAAATGAATAGTATTAGTGTTTGAACATGCGTACAGGGAAGAAAATCAGTGCGCGGATGCCTTAGCCTGTATTGGTAGTAATAGCAATGTCCCTTTCATTTTGTTTGCCCATCCACCGCCTGTGGTGGATCGGCTTTGCACCCTGGACATAGAAGGGGCTTTTTGTAACGGACTGATTTTGTTTTAATGCATTAAACCTCTTTTACCCAAGAAAAAAAAAAAGAAAAAAGAAAAAAAAATAGTATCAGTGTAAATTTTACACGATTATTGTGACAAACTTGTAAATTTACATAATTATATACAACTGATATGGGTCCTTTTTAGGAAAAATTGTGTAAATTCTACATTTACTCTTTCTTCAATTTTTCTTGATTTTTTTTTTAATTGTTTATCTTTTTTCATACGCAAAAACCACAAGTACTCTCTTCCTTCATTCTTGAAATATGTAACGAAAGAATAAATAACTATATACAAAATGAATAGTCTCAGTGTAAATTTACACGATTACTATAACAAACTTGTAAATTTACATAATTATATACGATTAGTATGAGTTATTTTTAGGAAAAATTGTGTAAAAATATGATGTGAATGCTCATACATTTTCAAAACAAAAAAAAAAAAGACGTGAATGCTCATAGAATGCGAAAATTTGAATATAGTTTACCAAAAAAAAAAAGAAAATTTGAATATCTATTAAAATGGTCGATCTTAAGAACCACTTGCACCGTGCCCGAGAGAAAGCAAATGCTGTCTAATAAGATGTCCAATGACCCTGTTGGTTTTGTAGATAAGGTCCCTTTAGTCACAACTAGTAAGCAATAATTACACGGACGTGAGTACCATGTGATCTTGACAAATCTTTCCCTGCACAACCTCACTGTCACGCAAACACAACACAACACAACACAACACAACCAACACATATGGCAGCAGCTAATTAATGCTCTCCAAATCAGCCCATTTTCTTCTTCTCCTCCAAAACCCAACACAATAATAACCTCTCCTCCTCTGTCTCTCTAACCCCATTGCAGTTCTCTCAGAGAGCTCAAGCAAATCCAAGCCTTTACCATCAAAACCCACCTCCAAAATGACATCACTGTCCTCACCAAGCTCATCAGTTGCTGTGCGTTCCATCCTACTGCTACCTTTAAGGACCATGCCCACCTAACTGTTCGACCAAATTCTCCAACCAGACATTGTGGTCTTCAACTCCATGGGCAGTGGATACTCCCGCTAAAATGCCCCTCTTCAGGCCATTTTGCTCTTTTCTGATATCCTATGCTCTGGCATTGTCCCTGATGACTATACCTTCCCTTCTCTTCTCAAGGCACGTGCAAGCTCTAAGGCATTACAAGAAGGTAAACAACTGCATTGCCTTGCTACCAAACTTGGTCTCAACCATAACATATATGTACGTCCCACATTGATAAATATGTATACTGAGTGCAATGATGTGAACGCGGCTCGCCGCGTCTTTGATAAGATAGCTGAGCCTTGTGTTGTTTGTTATAATGCAATAATCACAGGATATGCCCGAAGTAGTCGGCCCAATGAGGCGTTGTCATTGTTTCGTGAATTGCAAGCGAGTGATCTCATGCCTACTGATGTAACACTGCTTAGCGTACTTTCATCTTGTGCTTTGTTAGGAGCATTAGACTTAGGGAGGTGGATACATGAGTATGTGAAGATGCATGGTTTTGATAAATATGTAAAGGTCAAAACTGCTCTTATAGATATGTATGCAAAGTGTGGAAGCTTGGATGATGGCATGATGCAGTTTGCGAACATGTCAGTTAGAGATGCACAGGCTTGGTCAGCCATGGTTATGGCATATGCAACTCATGGGCATGGTTCCAAAGCCATATCATTGTTTGAAGAAATGAAGAGGGCGAGAGTGCGACCTGATGAGATTACATTTTTGGGTCTTTTAAAGGCTTGCAGCCACACTGGCTTAGTAAGGGAAGGTTGTGAGTATTTCTATAGCATGAGTGACAAGTATGGGATTATTCCGGGTATCAAGCACTATGGATGTATGGTGGATTTGCTCAGTCGAGCTGGTCGCTTAGATGAGGCTTATAAGTTCATCAATGGATTGCCAATTTAGCCCACTCCCATACTTTGGCAAACCTTGGTATCTGCTTGTAGCAGCCATGGCAATGTAGAATTGGCAAAGTGAGTGATTAGATGAATTTTTGAACTGGATGACTCTCATGGAGGAGACTGTGATCTTATCGAACTTGTGCGTAAGGGCTGGGAGATGGGTGTAGGGAATTCAACCGAAATTCCAACTTGTGAGAAACAAAAAATAGAGAAAATACACGTCAAAGAAAAACAATCACACGCACAAGACAGTATTTACGTGATTCGACAATTTACCTACGTTCACGGAGTTGCAGGAATTTCACTATTATCAGGGAAAAATACATAGTGTGGCTACAGTGTTTTTCTCTCTCTCTAAAACACGACAACCCCAAAACCTAATCACCAAAAAACAGCTTTTATATCTTGTGCACAGGATTCACAATAGGCTACAAAACGGGCCAAAAGCAAAATTTTTCTTAGGGGCAAGGGCCTGTCGGCTCAAGCCTCTGCTCCAAGACTAAGCCTCAGAAAATCTCCCATTAAAAACCACGCAACATTATTCGGATCGGGTCGGGTCATCAACCAAATCAAACATAAACTAGGCTTCACAAGGCCCAACAATAGAAAGATGTGAATTATTTGAGGAAACTGATGAAAGACAAGGGGGTGGTGAAGGTACCTAGGTGTAGTTCAGTGGAGGTGAACAATGTCGTGCATGAACTCTTCTCGAGGGAGGGAGTGCAATCTGTTTCTACAGATTTGCTTTGGGCACTTGACAAGTTAGTCAAGGAATTGAAGTTGGTTGGGAATGTTCCTGATATTTCTTTAGTTTTTCATGCAGACATGGAAGATGAGGACAAAGAAATTACTCTAAGATATCATAGTGAGAAATTGGCTATTGCTTTTGGGCTTCTAAACTCTCCCCCTGGTACAAAAATTCAGGTGGTGAAGAATCTATGTGGGGATTGTCTCTATACAGCAAATTGTACAAGTCATAATCAACAATGAGTAATGAATTATATAAATCTAGCAATTTAATGATCCATACCAGCTTCTGGGTTTAGGCAAATGTATGATGCAAGAATGTGCATCTTTGGAATCTATTTGTACAAAATTGGTTCCAAAGAGTGGAATAAAGCCTTTTGTTGATCTGTCCACACGTATGTTTTTGCCTATAAATACTGCCATTCACATCATGAAACTATCACCCTAAGTCCAAACAAATTTCACACCTCTCTCTCTCTCACACACACAGATGAAAGTATGAAACCCAATTGTGCAATCTTCATCAAGCTTTTATTAGTACAATGCCTTGCAATTGGTTATGTTTCTTCTACCTTGTACAACAACTGAGTGGGATTATTTAAGAGAGAGATCATCCTTTTGAACACTAACTACTCTTATTTGATGTTGTCATAACATCAGAACTTTTTTCTTGATTTCACCACTCTAAATCTCTAATGCAGTGGCCTGGATAATGCTGTGACACAAAACAAAGTTGTTGCTATCCAACAACAGGAAAACCCAAAACTGATTTCAGCATTCAATGGCATTGGCCTAATTACAATGATGGCTCATACCCATCCAACTGCGATCCTAACAGCCCTTACGTTCAATCCAAGGCACCAATTTTTTATTAGGAAAATGTTAAAGTTGTAATCAATTTTACTATATAAAACTTATAAACTAATTTGATAAACCTATAGACCTCCTCCAAATTCTTGAAAGTGCCGGTAACTCTTCATTTCCTTAGTAACTTAAAATTGGTTGTCCAAGCATTCTGTCGTTTATTCTCAAAAAAATTGGTTGTCCAAGCTTAACTTTCGTAAACCTTTTCTTTGTTTTTTGTTTTCATTTAACACTGAGTGGGGAAAAAAATGTTACAGGGATCCAACCAGATAAGAGTTCTTATAGTTTAGTAGCATAAGTGATGCTATAAATGGAGCAACTAGGTATGATCCTAGGATAGAATGCAATGTTGATGCATCAGATAATAGCCAGCTTTGCCAGATTTGTCTGTGTAGACACTTCTGGGTCACCACTCATCAAATGTCCTATGCTACCAAAAGGGGGATGTGCCTCCAACATTGATTTCCCTGCCTTCTAAATATAATAGAGGAAGAAAGTGGAATGTCTCCCTTAAACAAGGTTTGCTGATAGTGTATTGGATATTTCAACTTTTGTCCTGCCTAATTACCAGTCATTCATATTCTCTTGTAGCATAATATAATCTATGGAAAAATAATCATATCTATTATGTACACCTTTACATTGAAGAAAAATAAAATTTTCATTATAGAAATGAAGTCTCTGAGTCATGATTCATATTCTGTCGGTTACTATCAATGATTTTATATTGAGCGAGGTGCTTTGTAGTTTCTATGAAAATTTCTCTAAGAATATTTGTTAAATAGAAAATCCTAACTGGTCTATTGTTATGACCTTTGGGAGCATGGTACAAAAATA
Source organism: Quercus gilva (assembly GCA_023621385.1). NCBI lineage: Eukaryota > Viridiplantae > Streptophyta > Magnoliopsida > Fagales > Fagaceae > Quercus > Quercus gilva. The sequence continues at coordinate 8,232,327 of CM042475.1, read as the reverse complement.
CAGAGAATGTTTGACCATGGAATAGAAATAAGGAACCAAGCCAACAAAAACTTAGGCATACACGTCCAAACAAAAAAATAAATTTATGCACAAGGGGTTCATCCTATTACTTTAATTTAGTAGCTTTCCTTCTTTGCCTTTTGAGTTACAGCTTATTGGCTTTTTCCAATTACCTTCGTCTATAGCCTTTAGGGTGTTATCTTTAGAAGTAGCTGCCACAGTAATACCTTCAGCACCTGTATATAGAGAACAACTTTAACATTGATAGTGCAAAGAAGTAGTTACTGAAACCTTGACCATTAGAAGGAAGCAAATATTTCCATATTGGCGAACAAAGGATAGATGAAAAAACTATCTTAAGAAACAAGTTGGATTAAAAAATGTATGAAATTATTACTAAATTAATTCAGAGATACAAAGTTTTTAAACAATTCAAGGCATAGAGGTCCCAAGTTCAGGTGCAACAACAGTACTTTTGGCATTTCTGGGAAGTAAGAAGCAATTTAGATTATCAATCACTGTATTTGGCACGTAACAAGCAATTTAGGTTATCAATATTTTGCATATTTTAACTTCCTAACAATGGGGAAGAAATACCCTTTCTTTATCTCATATTTAGGCTTCTTATAAACATCATTTTCCTCTTTCAGTAACAACATTGCCACCTTAACAAAAGCAGTCCCCATGAATCAAAATTCCTAAGAAAATCTGAACATCCCCATAAAGTATTTATTAATCTCCAAAAGGAATATAAGCAAGGCACTTACCAATAGGACTACTATTTTAATAGGAAATTTCTTCCTCAAAGCCAAAGCTTATCTAAAAAAATTTAGTGAAGCCCAGAGGAAATCAAATGCAACCCATACCCATGTAATGGTAATGATTATAGTAAATTTGTATTTCTATTGCTATTACAGTGCATAATGGTATGTTTATTATTTTCCATACCTTCTGTTGTTTAGTTTGTAAAGTTTATTTATTACTTATCCTTCTAAATTGCATTACACAGGGTATGTACAATCAAATTTTAACCTAGCTAAGCATTAGAACACAATCAATGATTTAAGAAAAAGAAAAAAAATGTTGGTATTGTTTCTTGGTTTTCTAAGTTTGCTATTTCACATAAACAATGCTTGGGCACAATTTCTAGTTAAGATATCTATCATTCATGGATTCAGATAGAAGTTTGGATACAAAATAACTTTCACTAAGGAAACATGGTTCTATTAACCTCAACAGAAAATTGCAAGTCCTTTCTAGAGATCACAGCAGAGTAGGACAAAATGTGAAGAACTTGAGAGAGAGAGAGACTAAAAATTAGAGAAAAAAGGTAGATTCAATGCTAAAGTATGATAAACCTATACCAGTTTTCTATATAACATAAACAATGCTTGGGACATAATTTCCAGTTAAGATATCATTGGTGGATTCACATTGAAGTTAAGATACAAAATAACTTTTAGTAAGGATGGAAAGTTTTCTATAAGATTTTTTTAACTTGTACTTCCTAAGTGACAGAAAGTTTGGTTTAGGCATTCTTACAAACACTTTGAGGGAGCAGATAACACATGCCACTAACCTAAATCTTCAACTTGTAGTACAACTATAAACAATGAATAATTCTTCGACCTTCAATTCCAAATTCATTGAAAACTAGTACCTAAACAATAATTAAGCTCCACAAAATTACACAACACTCCAAATCATCACACCAGTATATCTTAAACCCAGTAAAAGAAAACAAAAATTACATAAATAGTTACCAAGTATTTACCATCTAAGCACCCTAAATTATCACACACTCGAGCTGACCCAATACAGAATATTGCATACTAAACCAAATTAAACAACTCCAACACCACCAATATAAATAAGAACATGAAATATAAAGAAAATTTCCAATACCAATAGCAGGAAAAACAAAGAGAAAGTAAGAATAACACAGAACAAATACTCACAATGTGGATCATGTGGCCGTGAGAGATGCAAAGGATGTATTCCGGTATAGCTTGCTGGGGACATCAACATCCTAATTAGGAGCTTTCTCACATTTTCCTTCTGCATTGTTCTCACTTTTAAATCCGATTTCTCTGTCCAACATCTTACCCCTACTTTTCAAAATTGGCAGTAGCACTTGAGCATTGTTGATAAACAACAATACTAACCTTCAACTGTTTATACAGAAAAGCATACATTTTATGAGACACTTATCAAGGAAAAAATAATGGTGGTAGATAACCTGTTTCATAAAATAAACTTCACCAGCATGATTTTTAGTAGTCCAATAATGATTATGTAGATTTCCATTCCTAAATTGCTAATAGAAATTGCAAGTGCAGGCAACATTCAATGTCTAGAAGCAGGGGAAAAACAGAGAGAGAGAGAGAGAGAGAGAGAGAGACTTAAAAAACAAAGATTGGCACTAACGCTCACCCATAGCTGGAAAAAAGGAACAAGAGTACAAATAAACCTCAAACACAAATAGTTCTAGTCTAAGTATTATATTCAATTGCTCCAAAAGTGTTTTCCACTATCTTTAAGGGCCCGGTAGCGCACCAACTGATGTAATATTTTTTCATCATAGGTACCTCAGGGTTCAGGCAAAGGGTCTCATTACAAAGCATTAGCAATATGGAAACATCTTGACAAAGTGTGGAAAACAACATTTGGTAGAGGACAGGAAATTCTGACCTCGAATTTCAGATAATGGATAAAGCTATTAATAAATTTGAGTAGGCTAAGGCATAGGAGTGAAAATCTAGACATTGCAATTCCTCGCATGTTTAAGGGCACAAACTCCCTGAAACATTATATTGCAAATGAATTACAAGATCATGAAAAGGCATGTAATATGAAAGGATGAGAGAATATATGAAAGGTATTTTTTTTTTCATACTTAATGCATTTGCCACATCCCCATAGGGCTGATTGTTGATGTGTTTACAATGACACAAAGTGAAAAAATCTGTTAAGGTTTTGCTAGATGAAAGTATAGAAAATGGACATTGTACCTGAAAATGAAGCAAAACATATCTAAGAAATTAATGGTCATTACCTATCAAAAAAGAAATTAATGGTCATGACATAGGATATTTTAGACATTCTGGATGAGAAGAGTCAAACCAAGGAGAACATTTAGCCAAACGTATATAGAAGATAAAAAAACAAACTACAGATATCCATCTAACACAATTAATAAAAAAGTAAAAAACAAGAGGGATTCCTCTTATAAATCACAATAAGGATAAAGAGCATCAGTGATTAGAATTATTGTTGTAAATTCTCTTCTTACCGAAGACTATCATTTAACACTTTCCAGAGGAAAATAAGCACTTTGAAAAAGGATTTAAGCTTCCATAAGTCGGCTCACATTTAAGAACTATATCTCAGAGTTCTGCTCCTTCCATATAAGCATTCACTACAGAGAAGCCAGTAGGCTTGGTTGACAGTAAAAAGACCTAACTGATTCATTGGGCCTAATCAGTCTTAATTGCACTTCCTGACCTAGGAGTTAGCTCCTTCTAAATGATAGAGTTGGCTACTTGAAATGCATTTCAATTCCTCACTAATGCACAATTTCATTGTGCGGTAGATTGGTCAAAAAAATAAAAAGCCCTTGTAATATGTGGATAATTTCCCCTAGACACATTAGATTTTACATTAAGCCAAAAGTCATAGTTATTAGGAATTGAGTTCCCATTTCTTACCAGCCATTCAGCTTCTGTGAGAACAGATAATCCCATTGCTTTTTTTTAATAGATATATAATTTCATCAAAAATTAAGAAAGTTGCAACCCTAGCACGCAGACTTGACTCAAGTACAATTTTCTTTTCACTCCTTATATACATGAAAACTTCCTAGAAAGTAGTGTGAATCTACACCCAATCTCTGTTTCAAGACGTGATAGTAATTTGTTTTTGATTTCCATGGGTTGGTAAGAAGTCATTGTATCAATATTATAATTGTAAGTTCGATGCATAATACATATATACAATTTTTAAAAGCCTTTTTTTGTCTTTTGACATGTAATGAAAAGTTGTTTATGAATTGAAGTTGGGTTTTGGAACTTTTGCATTGGATTACAAAAGGTATACTTCTTGTTCTCATCAAATATGCTGTTTATGCAGAAAGTTGAATTGAGGCAAGTTCTTAAATGGACAAATGTCTATGGATATTATTTACCTGAGGACAAGCATGCCAAGAGACAATTCTTTGAGTACTTGAAAGGTTTTTCATCTCCTCCAACTTGAAGGAAACAGTGTGTCTCATCCTGCATTGTGAGACTCAATTATTTTTTTTTTTTTTAAACAGAAAAACTTTATTGAAAACCAAACATGATCTTTAATAAGAGATGATATTTGGAGTTTCGAATACATAAAAGATACAGCATTACACTCACAATATGTGGATCTTAGTCCTGTGATACCCACATATCATTAGTATCTATGATGTTGTAAGCATTTAAAATATTAGATAGATAGTTATTTCTCTAATATGCTATCTAAATGTAATATATATATATATATATATTTTTAATGGGATATAGGAAAATTTGTGGAAGGTCTTCCACAAATTTTAATGGTAGTCACTCTAGAGCGACTACCATTCCATAGTACATACCAAAGTGCATAGTATGATGTAACCGCAAACATCGAATGTCCAGTAAATTATCATGAGATGATAAATTGATGAGAAATTAAGGGAGATAATGATAATGATATTGATGGGGGTACAGTGCAGCAAGGTTGGTGAATGGAGGAATAAAAAATGGAATTAGTTGTTGTGGTTGCGGTGATTTAGAAAGCCCACCCTACAATACATAGGCTCTTTTACTTTACGTGAGAAAGTCTTTCCAATAAAGTCTACTGATTAAATATTTTAGTATCTTTGAGGAATGGAACAAACCAAAGCCATCCCTTCATATATTTTGTCTTGTTTTGGGGTATTTGCTACAGAAGTAGCCCTCTCATCTCATCTCATCCATTTGTATTCAAAAGTTAGATATTCGAAGTTCATTATTTTTTATTTGATCTTATTAGTTTAAGTTTTTTAAACTTATTATAATTAATGTATAAGAGTATTTTGGATCATTTAAAAAATAGACACCAAAAGTTGTGCTCTCTTTAACAATGGTATAGAAGGTTATAGATGGTGTAAAGTGTAAATGAAAAATTTGTAAACTAGACATATAAAGGTCATGAGAGAAACAGAGAGGTACCTCAAAGCATTCTCAACAATGACAATAATGGGTTGGCCCCCCGGCATCAATGAATTTTTGATAGCAAGTTGCACAAACTTTCTCCTGATAATGTGGCACTCTCAATGACCCATTAGATCCGCCAGTTCCACTGGTTTCTCCCTCATCTTCATCATCATCATGGCTCTGCTGCTTTATTTTTTCCTAGAGCCCTCTCAATGTCCCATTAGATCCACTGGTTCCACTGGTTTCCCCCTCAACATTATCACCATCATGGCTCTGCTGCTTTGTTCTAGATTGATGAGCAATAAATTGATGGATGAGATCAGAATTATTAGAAAACATGGTTGAGCATTGGACTAATGTTTGCACCAACTCTCCCACATTTTGTTGGTACACAAGACCGTAACCACAGTTCTACACCATCGTCTTGGCTATCACTACCAAATAAAGCAGTTAAGAGATTGCTACAATTCAACTTATCTGAAAATCGAGCATGAGGTACATGCATGATCCAAATGAATTTACGTTGCTTTAACCAAATAAATTTGTTGTGTTTAGACTCAGTAATGTAATGTTTATTTGACACCGTCCAGCTGCCCATGTCACTTCTCAAAGAACAAGAAAAGCCATGAGAAATTTCTATAGCCGAATTGTCAAGAATGAGAATTGGATGCTTGTGCACTGTGAATGTGGCAAATAGAGCAATTCCTATCCAGTCAGAATTGGTATAAAGATTTGGAATTAGCTGGATTCTCAATAAAGAACCACTTTGATGGCAAAACCACTCCAGAATTTCACATTTAGGAAAACAATCATCATAAATATAGCGTTGACTAGAGTAGCCCTGTAAAATAGAAAATATGGAGCTTCGTGAGAGAGTGAGAGAGAGACTGAGAGTGTGAGTGTGAAAGAGAGAGACCTGAAAGTTGCTTTGAAACCAATGCTCAAGGCCTCCATTGATACAATTACTGAGTTCATTCTCATCCATTACGCTTAACTGGATAGAATTGAAGTTTGAATCTCTTGTAGCACCCCTGATACCTGAGTCTATTCCAAGTAATGCACAAACCCTCCTTGTTCTCATCAAATATGCTGTTTACGCAGAAAGTTGAATTGAGGCAAGTTCTTAAATGGACAAATGTCTATGGATAATATTTACCTGAGGACAAGATGCCAAGAGACAATTCTTTGAGTACTTGAAAGGTTTGCCATTTCCTCCAACTTGAAGGAAACAATGTGTCTCATCCTGTATTTGTAATGCAGGGTTAAGCCAATCTGGGTCTAAGTGACTTCATCAATGTGCAGAGAAGGAGCTTCAAGTTTACCTCAGTGTAAAGGGCTCATCAAAGGATTTTTTTTAAAGGTTCAACACAAAATTTGCTACACTGCCCTTGTCTTCAGTTCATAGTATGCCATGAAGTTTGAGATGCTTATAGCTCATAACCTTCTGCAGAATTCAAAACTGGGTCAACCTATTAAATGCTGATTTTCATTTTCCAACTATCCTTTCTACTTGCATAAGACTGACTTGAAATTGGAGCTTTCCCATTAATGTTTGTCTTGTATTCTAATGGCAATAGTGTGACTCGGAACTACTTTGAAAATTTAGTTTGACCATTAGAGAATTGGCTATAAAATGTGGACAGAGGATCCTAAAGAATAGAAAGATCATTGTAAATGCAAAAACTAAGGAATAAATGAGTTATAACAGCCGCTACAATTGCTATGTCAACAATAATGAAATCGTGGCCCTGCGATCCTCACTATATCAAATATTCCAAATTAATAGATAGAACAAAAAATATTAAAGAATCTGCTTTTAGATTATATCTTTGAAAATTAACTCTTCAACCAGTCAAATACAAACTATATTCTTCCAGAGACCCAACCAAAGACATTAAAATGCACAGCCATTTTAATTTTTGGTTAGCATGTCTTAAATGACCAGCTAACCTAGTAAATTATTACAGACCATTTAGGTGTGATGCAAATCATTTACAATTTATCTCAAACAATCTTGTACACAGCCAAACAAATTCAATGTAGCTTCTAAATTTCAAAGTGATGCACATTTTCTACAAAACAGGATTCTATGCGATTGGTGTACATAATTTTTTAAATCAAGAAACCAATTAAGTCCAACTGAATGAATAAAACTAGGAAACAATTGCAAGATCTTTCCCCACTACGGTAAGGCCACATGGTAAGCTAAGCAGAAATTGTGCATCTCAATTGAAAAATTAGATCAAAAAAACACAAAATCATACCAGACTGGGCTCACATCCAAGGTAAAAGGAAATCTGGGGCCTACCAGTGACTTCAACCGCAACCATCCCAATCAACTGCATTAACAAAAAAAAATAAGACCAATTAACCGAAATGAAATAATTATTTTATAAATAAAAATTTTTAAGTTCAGAAACTTATTCAGTTCCTTTTTTTTTTTTTTTTTTTTACAGAAACACAATAAACACTTATAAGTTGATATGATATCCATTGCCATTGGATAAAATTCGCAATCGAAAAAGTACTACTAAAAAGGGAAACATACCTTGGCATCAAATGCAAAAGAAACCGGACCGAAACGACAGAGGTGAAACAGTTTCAATGTGATTTTGATTGAGGCATATTTCTTCGAAGGTCATCAAAATGTCCCCAGTTTCTTCGAAGTTGGCAAGTAATCAACAGCATCATCTACTTGGACCCCCAACCTTTTTATAGAATACCAAATAGGTGCATTAGAGAATACCCATAATCAACAGCCATCTTCTTGAGGAGGACAGGTGCATTCTACGTGGACCCCCCACCTTTTTACAAAATACCCATTCTTGCTATATGTAATTGAAACCTCAACAAGATTCTGGTCAGTTGGATTTGATTTATTCAAATGTCTCTGCAGACACCTTTGAGTTAGAGAAAATAAAAATAGATTATTTTCTTCAAGGAAAAATTCGAACTGATCAAATGCATTTGGCACATTTCTTATGAATCTAAATAAATCTAGAAAACACAGATCTGATATTTTATAACCATTGATGGAAATGTGAAGAGCAACAGAAACAACCTCTCGTCCAGGAACAATACAGACAGCCAGTTTTGGAAATTTGCGACCAACAAAGAAAAATATGGAATTATCAACACTTTGATGATTAAACCATTTCGGCATCTCAGTTCCCCAAAAATAAATAGTATGACGAACGTCCCAATCTTCATATTCAACGCCCTCAGTTTCAGATGGGAAGTAATTGGTCAACTGTGGACCGCATACTCTACTTGGTAAAATCCCAATGATTTCTATTACCTGCATGTAATTAGAAAATTCAAGATATTTTTCATTTAGCAAATCTTATAAAGTATTTAGAGAAAGTAACAAAAATTGTTTCACGAAGAAAGAGACCTGATTCAATAGCCCGCTTGGTGATTGGGTATCCAACAACATGCAATTCTCTGCATCAATGAACATTATCGATTGTGGAAGTCCTTGAATTTCACAAAGAAGCTTGCAATTCATAATATAAAGTGATTCTAATCTAGGAAATCTACTAATGCTTTTAGGGATGGTAACAATATTGGTATAAGATAGATCTATGCTTTCCAATGCGGGGAAGTAATCAGGCTTCATCAAAAGATCTAATTCAATTATGCTTTTATAGCCCCTAAAATACAGTTTTTTCATCTTCACAAACCCATATTCGGAAGAGCTATCAAAAGAATTGCACGTCAGTCTCAATTTGGCAATAGTAGTCTCCAATTCCCGAAGCTGTTGCAATTTATTTTTTTTTGATAGGTAATCAGAGAAATTATATAAATGAGAAAATAGAGTACAAGTAGTTCATGATGATGAACAACAAGATAGAAAAATCAAACAGCAAAAACAAAAGATAAGGAAATCAGACAGCTAAATTAAGGGAAAACATAAACTCTGAAAGAGACAAAGAGTCAGTAAAGCCCCAACAACGAGCCCATTCAAAAAGACTACGCTGGCATAAGACCTTTAACTCATCCAACATCTTTTCCATGTTCTCAAAAGAGCGACGATTACGTTCCAACCAAACAATCCACATTAAGCACCCTGGAATCAAATTCCAAATATTTGAATTGTGCTTCCCAAGCCATTGATGCCAGCAAGATAACAAACTTGCCGTCGATCTTGGCATAACCCAATGAATACCAAAAGCCTGAAGCATGAAGGACCATAAGGTATGAGTAATAGGACAATGAATCAGAAGATGGTCTACCGACTCCCCATCACCACAACACATACAACACCGATTTACCAAAGGACGATCCCTAAGCATGAGATTATCCAAAGTGAGAATCCGATTGTGCGCAGCTGTCCACAAGAAGAAGGCCACTCGCTTAGGAATCTTTGGTTTCCACACACCCTTCCAAGGAAACAAAAGATTAGGATTGCCCTGAATTACTTGGTAATAAGATCGGGTATCAAACTTACCATCCCCTTTGAGCTGCCAACGAAGCGTATCCCTCCTATCCCCCCGAGGAATACGAGGATGGATAAGCCGAAGAAGAGAGTAAGATGCAGCTAACTCCCAATCTTCAAAAACTCTAAAAAACCTTACATCCCACACTCTAAAAGAACCTCCATCTGGAGTCCACAAAACCTCAGAGATACAGGCATCCTTTGCAACTGAACAGACATAGAGCTCAAGATAAAGGTCTTTTAGGGTATTATCCCCAATCCACCTATCAAGCCAAAAGCGGATACGGGTGCCTTCACCCACTACAAAAGACAAATGCTTAGAAAAACTCTCCCACCCTTCCTGAATGCTTCTCCAAAGACCACAACCATGAGTCCTCCTGCACACCTTCGTACACCACCCCCCATGTCCCTCACCATATTTTGTGGAGATTACTCTCCGCCAAAGATGGGTAACTTCATGCCCAAAACGCCACAACCATTTCCCTAATAAAGCTTGGTTAAAAGATACCAGACTTCTAATCCCCAAACCACCCAATTTGACAGGTAAACACACCTTTTCCCAAGCCACCAAAGGATATTTGAAACTACTCTCAGAAGACCCCCAAAGGAAATTCCTCTGAATACGTTCCAATCTAGCAGCCACAGCTTTAGGAATTGTGAAGAGTGAAAGAAAGTACGTTGGAAGACTTGAAAGAGTACTCTTTAGTAATGTGAGCCTACCACCTTTAGATAAATAGAGACGCTTCCACCCTGAAAGTTTCTTTTCCATCTTCTCCAAAATAGGATTCCAAATCGAAGCAGTCTTAAAAGAAGATCCCAATGGCATTCCCAAATATTTCATAGGAAAACTCCCCGCTCTACAATGAAGAATACTAGCCAATTCAACTAGATTATTCACCTCCCCAACAGGGACAATCTCACTTTTCCCAACATTAACCTTCAAACCTGTAAACACCTGAAAACAAGACATCGCCAACCTTATGGACAGTAACTGATCCCTAGAGGCATCACAAAATAAGATAGTGTCGTCCGCAAACAACAAATGAGAAATCCGCACACCAACAGAATTCATTGCTCCCACATGAAACCCCTGAATAAGGTTATTCTCCTCTGTCTTCTTCAAAATTCTGCTTAAAACCTCCATAATCAATAGAAACAAAAGAGGGGATAGAGGGTCGCCTTGTCTCAAACCACGAGAACTTCCAAAGAAACCTTCAGGGGATCCATTTACAAGGACCGAAAAACGGACAGAAGTAACACAAGCCTTAATCTACCCCCTCCATTTCAAACCAAAACCCATCCGGTCCAACAAATAAAACAAGGCCTCCCAATTAACATGGTCATATGCTTTTTCAATATCAAGCTTGCAAATCACCCCCAGTAATCGGCTCTTCAGCCTACTATCCAAACACTCGTTTGCAATAAGCACTGAGTCCAAAATCTGCCTTCCACCAACAAAAGAATTCTGAGACTCAGAGATGAGATTATCCAAAACCGCCCTCAACCTGTTCGCCAACACCTTGGACAACAACTTGTACACACTACCCACCAAACTGATAGGGCGGAAGTCCTTAATGTTAACAGCATTACACTTCTTAGGGATTAAAGTGAGAAACGAAGCATTCAAAGACCGTTCAAACACAGAGTGCTGATGAAAAAAATCAAAAAAATCCATGACATCCTTTTCCACAACACTCCAACAATGATGAAAGAAAGCCATGGTGAAACCATCAAGACCAGGGGCTTTATCACCCTCCATCTCCTTTAAGACCTGGAAAACTTCCTCCTTCGAGAACTCCTTCTCTAAAGACAACCTCTCCTCCTCCGCAATACAAGCAAAATCTAACCCATCCATAGAAGGGCGCCCCAAATCAGTTTCCTTATACAGCCCTTGATAGAAAAGAACTAATTGAGAGCGCACTTCCGTCTCATCCTCAAAAAGAACACCATCCACCTCGATCCTCTTAATGTGATTAGCATTTCTATGAGAGTTTGCTAATCTATGAAAGAAACGAGTATTATTATCTCCCTCCTTCACGTACAAAGCCCGAGATTTTTGCCTCCAAGAAATTTCCTCAAGGGAAGCCAACTGCTCAATATCTCCTTTGAGTTGAATACGACGGAGTTGATCCTCACCCGAAAGCCCCAACAACTCCTCTCTCGCATCTAGACCCATCAGATCAGACAGCAAATTTTTTTTCCTAAAAGCCAAGTCACCAAACTCCTCCCTATTCCATTTTTTTAAGTCAGCTTTCAAAGCCCTCAGTTTTTGAGCCAAGATAAAACTTGGTGAGCCCACAAAACTGTACCCATTCCACCAATGCTGAACTCTATCAACAAAACCCTCAGCTTTCAACCACATATTTTCAAATTTAAAGGCACTCCGACCACGACGAACAACACCAGCTTCCAACAAAAGCGGACAGTGATCTGAAATAACACGAGGAAGCACCCTTTGGGAAACATTCTCAAAATGTTCCTCCCAATCTAGAGAAACCAAAGCCCTGTCAATTCTTGACATAGAGGGAAGACCAGAGTCTCTGAACCAAGTGAAGGAAGCACCCTCTAACGGTAAATCAACTAAAGAATTGCTCTCTATAAAGTCCGAGAAAGCAAACATAGCAGAACTAAACAACTCACAGCCAAGCCTTTCACTTGGGTACCTAATGCAATTAAAATCTCCTACCAAGCACCAAGCCATGGGCCATCTGGCACGCACCAGAGACAACTCCTCCCACAATGCAGCCCGCTGTCCATCTTCATTGGGGCCATACACACCTGTACAAGCCCAAACAAAGTCATCCACCACTCCTCTCAGTAAGACACTGACAGAAAACTGACCAACAATAATGTCCAATTGATCAAAAACCCTCTTATCCCAAATAAGCAAGACCCCTCCTGAAGTCTGCACCGCATCCAAAACAGCCCAGTCAATGAAAGGACTCCCCCATAAGCTCCGAACAAAAGCAACATCTGTAGAAGATACTTTCGTTTCTTGAAAACAAACAATATCACACTTCCAATCTTTTAGAAGATTCTTACAAATCTCTCTCTTCCGGGGATTGTTAAGCCCCCTTACATTCCAAGAAAGTAGTCGTAGAGTCATTTACAACTACCAACAACCCCTATAGCAGACGAAGAAACTCTGCTCCTACTCCTAGAAGAGACACCCTCGTAATTAACATTAGAGATAAGCCCCTTAAGCTCCCTGAGACCACGTGACCCTGTATTAGCCGGTCGCTTGGGCACCCCAACATCAATCACCTTGAGACACTCCTGTTCCAAAAGGCGAAACAGAGCCAAACATTGAGCTTCATGTTTCACGATAGGGAACCCCACCATGTTACAGAAATTTTTCATCAATTGTGACACCCAGTTCGACTGTGATCCAGACTCCATCACCTGAATACCTTCAGTAGAGTCCTGAACCAACACCAACCCACTGAGATCATTGGGTTCCCACCGAGACAAAGGGTCACACTCCAACACACAAAAATCTTTTTCTCCACTTCCTCCACTATGGTCAGACCCTACACTGGACTCCCAAGGAGAGAGGTGAAGCCCAGAAACTGACTGAAAATCCCCAACAGAAACCACTGACCTTTGTCTCGTCCTATAAGCATGGTGATGGCACCTCTGATCCTCAACATGATCTTCCCTTACCACCAACTCATCATCAACCCCATAGCCCAGGTCAGAGAGAGGAGAAAAACGGTTATGAACCATAACACCGGTGGACCCAAAGACACGTTTGCCTAACCCAAGGGTGTTCTCGGCATCGGAGACTGAACCCATAGAGAAACCCGCTTCACCGGAGTTGAGAACCACCGCGTCGGAGCTACCACAGGGCGACGTGGCTTTTCCGGCCACTGGGTATCCAAGAAAACTTGACGGGAAGGGTGCGAGAAGCTCCGGAGCTTGATCGGAGCTGGAAAACGACGAACCACCTACCGTCGGAGCTGCAGGCGACGCCGATGGCACCGATGACTCCATCGGAGGCTTTGAGCTCTCACCCACTGCGTATACACTCTGATTGCCAAACCCACATGCACCCACCTCAAAAGGACCTGAAGCCTCTCCGTGGGCCTTAGAATTAGGGACAGCTAAATGGGCTTTTTTAAGCCCAGGAACAACATTAAACAACACCGGCCCAGAGTTAATGGACTTGTGCTGAGGGTATGGGTTAATCCACTTAACCACTCTTTTATTCCCATCAGCAATAGACACCCTCAGCGCCAAAGTAGCAGAAGTCACCTCAAAAGAAAAGTCACGCGTGGGTCTTCCATTTTTAGAAGAAACAGAAGCAGCAGAGACACCCTTCAACACGTTATTACCCGAAGCAGCTCTAGGAAATTCAAATTTCCTAAACTTCCGCTGGTTCCTGATGTTGACAGGTTGCTTCTCAAAATGACCACCACCAACCGTTGGACCACCACCATCAGCAACCACAGGAGACCTCCCTACCACCCTCGCAGTGTTTGAACCAGATAGGAAACTATCTAATTCTTTAGAAAACAAACGCCACCCAGACCGGTTTAAGCTCGCTGGTACCAGAACCCAACCACGACAAGCTCCACCATAATACACAGCAATTTCCACAAAAATACCAGCCTTATTCGACCTTCCCCGGAATTCAAAAAACTTGTTATTTGCTCTGAAACGTTTGCAGAAGAAGTCTTTTCCTGGAGCCCAGTCTCGAATATCGGCAAAGCAAGCAAGAATCCATTCCAGTCCCTTACGACTCATCCACACGGAACTATTAATATTCCGATGACATTCATGAATAGCATAAGAATCAGCCCGCCCGCCATCAAAAGAGAAAGAAAAGGTTTTGGAATCAATGCGAAAAGGACCAAAGCTACCCCCTTTGCACTGAGGAGAAGGTTTAAGAGTTGAGGAAGGGGGAGGCACAATAATGGGAGGGGGTGTGGGTGAACTTGTAGTGGTTGGTCTAGGCCAAAAAGGTGGTTTAAAAGGCAGGTCAGAAGGTGATGGGATGTTCAGGGATGAAGAAAGAGGGGGATAAGAGGGATGAAAAGGAAAAAAACCAAAAGAGGATGGGAGAGGGAACGGTGATGGGAAGAATCCAGGGAAAGGATGAAGAGGCTGGTTTAGAGACAGAGGTAGAGAGGGGATCAGAGGAGGGAAAGGTGTAGGCTGTGTGGTAGGGAGGGAGGGGGTGAAAGAAGCCATTAGAACTAACTGCTATCAGACCTTAACAGATTTTCTCTCAGAAAGCGTTTTCCTTATGACCTTGTAAATAACTAGCCTCTTGCTTGCATTTTGGATGTTTTTAAAGATGAGAATAAAAGCCGAAGCAAGAAAGAGAGAACACACTGTTGCAATTTATAAATGCTATCTGGAAGATCCCTAAGGTTTTTGCATTCAAAAAGGCTTAATTTTTCAAGCTTAGTGAGATGCTCGATTGATGAAGGCACCTCTCTAATACCACTTCCATATAAAAATAAAGTCTTTAAACATTCCATTTCTGGATAAAAATTAGGCAGCTTCTCAAGCCTTGAGCATTCAGAAAGAACAAAAGAATCAAGAGATTTCAACCTGAGCTGGCTTGGAAGAATTTGAAGTTTTTCGCAATAAAGGAGATCCCATCTTTTCAGCTTTTCAAGAGATCCAAAGCATTCATCAATCTCAACTAAATTTTTACAAAAAAGGAGGTGCAAATTCTCTAAATTTGGGGCCCATAATTTAGGTAATTTAACTAAATTTTCACAAAAAGAGAGGTTCAAATTCTCTAAATTTGGGGCCCATAATTCAGGAAATTCCGTAATAAATTTACAACCAATGAGTTTGACATTTATCAAATTTTTTAACTGACACTCCTGTAGGAAAAAAAAAAAAAAAAAAATCAAAAGTTAACTACAACAAAATTTGAAATAAAAAATTTAACAAAAAATCCCAATTTAAAAATACCCATAATCATACCTGCTTGATTAGCTTTGGCAATCTAATGTGACTATGTGGCATCTCAATAGCAACAAGTTTTTTAGGAAAATATTCAGATGGCCAGTGAAAAGGATAATGGGGCCACTTAAGGAGTATTAACTTGTTGGGAAGAAATTCAAGTGGTTTACAAATATGTACATTCTCAACTATTAGAAATTTGAGATTTTCCATCCTTCTGAAAGCTTTAGTGTGTAGTTGCACCTTTACTGATTGAGGCGAATGCAACATTATGCCTTAAATTTTTTTTGATCCCTAATTGGAGAAGCATCAAGTCAACTATAGAAAGTAATATAATTTTCCAAATGTATAATGATTTTGAAATTTTATGCAAAAACAATACAGATTAACTAATATTTTATAAAATGTTAAAAAATTAAAAAAAAAAAATAAATATATATATATATATAATACTTGTAGCTAGTGAAAAAAAAAATTAAAGACCAAATCAATTGAAGAAAAAGAAGTTATACCTTATCTGTAGTTAGTACTTTAAGTGAATCCTCATAACAACATAACCTGTTACGTTTTCTTAGGATGTCTGGTGCTTGTTGTCGAACAACTTCCTTGCCCATTTGTTGTATCAAGTCATGCATTGAAAATCTACCAAAATCGTCAACAAATATGAGACACTTATTAACAAGTCTCGGAATACCAAAGTCAGGACATAATCCACAAGCATTTAATATCTTTACAACGTAATTTTTGTCCCATCCTTTGAAGAAACATGCAATATCGAGAAAAATATCTTTCTCAATGCCTTGCAATCCATCATAACTTACTTGAAGTATATTTTGAATGCCTTTATTGGGAATTTTGTTATACATATCTAATGCATTTTCCCATTCATCTTTAGTTTTCCCACACAAATCACAGGCTATTATTTCTAGAGCTAGTGGAAGGCCTTTGGCAAAATTTGTGAATTTAGTTGCAAGCCTAGAATAATCTTCATCAGGTTTGTTTCCAGGAAAGGCATGCTTTTTAAAGAGTTGAAAAGCTTGATGTTTGTTTAATTCCTTGACCTTGAATTCCTTGACTTCGTAAGTTGTACAAACTTTTTCTTTAAGGGCAACTAACACATGTCTATCTCTTAATGTTATAATGACTCTACTTCCAGGAGCAAACCAATTACATTTTCCAAGCAAATTTTCTATTCTTGTTGAATCATCGACATCATCAAGAGTTAAAAAAACCTTTTTACAGCAAAGTCTCTTCTCTATCAAACTGATTCCTCTAAATCTGCCCACCTTCCAATTACCATTCCCTAAGATGTAATTAAGAAGTTGCTCTTGTAGTGTGATTATGCCAGCATCTGTCCCCAAATTTTCTCTCACATTCTCTAAAAAGCTACTTCCATCAAAATGTTTAGCAATTCTATTATAAACAGCTTTTGCAATTGTAGTCTTTCCTACCCCAGGAAGACCATGAATCCCTACCATGCAAAATTCTTCTAACCCAATATCTAAAAGTGACTCTATGGCTGCAGCACGATAATGTATTCCAACTGGATATTCAGCAACATATAACGGCATCCAATTTAATTTAACATTAGATATCTCTTCAACAATGTTTTCAATGAAGTCAGCTTCAGATTTATATGTAGCGCAGCTGACAATCACATAGCATAAGAAAAAAATATAATTAGTTAGATTAGCAGATGAATAAGGTATCCAGCTGTGAGTTATAACACAACTGACATAATTTTAAATCAAGTAAATGGAATGTAACTCATATATTTTTGATAACTATCATTGATATCAACATAATATTAGAAGTATAAAATACATGGGAGAAACTTGTAATTGGACCTTTGTTGACCATTTAACTTCGTACCAGATGATATGATCAAAATAGAATATTTTCATAAGTTTGCATGCGGTGTTTATGACAAACCAGATTAGTAGTATAAAATTAGTAAACTCATGAATCATGGTATCAACAATTGGATACATACCCTTTCTTGTAATGCCATCCAGATGAATTAGCTGCTGTTCTTAGAGCATCCCTCCACCTTTGCACCTTGTTCTTGTTATCCTTCAACTTCTTTTCATGTTTAGCGAGTGCTTTTCCAAAGTTTCCCTTTTGATTTCGTATTTCTGATGGATCAACATTGTAAAAGACTGGACGAATTTTCACCCCTTTGTCCTTTTCTCTACACTTAACAATCTCAGCAAGTTCATCCAAGCACCATTTGGACTCTGCGTAGTTTTCAAAGAAGACGATAACCAAAATCGATGAATTTTTTATGGCTTGGATAAGTTCTTCCGAAATTTCTTCTCCCCTCGGAAGTTTATCATCGATGAAGGTGTAAATTCCTTTGTGGCACAAAGCCTTATATAAATGGCTGGTAAAACCTTCGCGAGTATCTTCACCTCTAAAGCTCAAGAAGACATCATAGTTCCATTGGCGAGTGGAAGAAGAAGAGAAGTCTCCTTCATTGTTCAAGAAAGCCATCGATGGGATCTATAAACAGAAGAATAGAAAAAGTGTGAATTGAAATTATAACAATCACTAGCCGTGGCCGCCACAGCCTCATAATAGTAAATTATAAATTTTAATTTAAATGATCAATTAATCAAAATTATAATACCTTTGTAAAAATATTCCAGAGAACATACATACATACATACATGCCAATTTATATCTACTGCTAACAAAATTCACGTTCACTATGTTCTAGTAGGACTTAAAATCTCCATACACACGCCAATCAGACATTTCACAACACTCAAACCAAAGCATCACAAAACAGCTGAACAATTAATTATAATTTTGATTTAAATGATCATTTAATCAAAAATACATGCAAAAAATCTCACCCAATGCAAAGACCACTCACACACTGCTTCTCACACTACACTGCCAATTGAGACCCATATGCAAACACACACACACACATACCCAAACGCAAAATCGGCAGATCGGCGAAGGATGATGGATGAACGGAGCTGGGCTTCGAAGATGGGTGAGGAAGATGATGAATCGGGTCCGCGATGGTGCGTGGGTCGGCGATGATGCGTGAGCTTCGGCGATGGTGCGTGAGCTTCGGTGGCGGCGGTGAGGACGATGATGAATGGGTGAGGATGATGGATGAATCTGTGAGAGTTTGAGGAGGATGAGAGTTTGCTGATGAATCGGTGGACAGTCTGAGAGCTTATTTGAGAATGAGAGAATGAGTGTGAAAGTAAAAGAAATAGAAAAAGAAAGAAATAAATATTACATTTTAATGAGAGTGGGAATAAAAAGTGCTTTGGAATAAATTACTGACTTTTTTTTTTAACTAGTTTTAAAGCACTTGCGTAAATTACTGAGAGAATATTAATAATAAATAATATTATGATTCTGTCATATTATTTTTTAATTAAAAATTAATTCCTCTATATGATTTAGAATGAACGCTAATAATTTATATGGAAGAGTCGTTCGGTGTGTATGAGTGATTAATATTATAAACATAAATAGAAATTTACAGTCCCTACAATATATAATAGTGAGCAAATACAAAACTTTTAAGTTGAATTTAATCTAAAGATGTTCTCATTATTGCTGGAGTGGTAGCAATTATTTCTATGATCGTGATATGCTTCTCTCTTGTGTATGAATAATCCTTTATGTGAGCAAACCTTTGTTTGAATTCTACACAATAGGCTTTTGTTTGAATTCCACACAATGTGCGGCAATCATATTTTTCAATGGATTTTTTTTTTAATGATCATAGTTTTAATTTTTCAAATCTACGTAATTTGGAATGAATTCATTCATTAAATTTTCAATAAAAAGTCATTAATTATTGCATAGTTCTTATTTTTTTAGATTATTATTATTATTTACTAACTTATATCTACTCCTCTCTTTTTCTTTTTCTTTTTTAAATACTATCTAATTTTAAGGACCACACATTTTAATGGTCACACTCACACGTTTCTCACATAAAAAGCAATAAAGGCCACACATTTCATTTGATCAAAAGTCAAAACCAGACCATTCATCTTCTATCATACGTGTTCTAAAAAAATACATCTTCTCATCATTCATCAAATGGAAAGGGAGAAAGAGACCCGAGGGAAGGAAAAGCTCGAGAGAGAGAGAGAGAGAAATCATCTTTGTCCTCCACCACCGCTTGTCTTCGTCCCCACCGCCAACAACATGCAGCCCAGATGGGTCAGAATTCAGAACTGCTTTTTTTTTTTTAAATTTGTTCTGACTTCTGATTTCATTAGTTTGAAGAGAAAAACTGTGTTTTGTGATTCGATTGGGTTTTGTGTTTTGTTCTGATTGTGATTTTGTTGTCCATTGAGAAAAGGCTGAAATTTTATATGCTATGCTAAATTCTTTCTTTTATTCAAGTTGATTGATTTTGTTGGTTGAAGAAAAAGAAATGAAGAAAAGGAGAGAGTGTGTGCAAAAAGAAATGAAAAAAAAAAAAAAAAAAAAGAAAGAGAAAAAATTAATATAATAATCAGCTTTAGAAATTTTTTAATGATATAAATTCTATTCCTAATCTACGGTAATTAGGGGTGGCAAAATCAACCCAAACCCATTTGTCCACCCAAACCCACCCATTTAAAATAGACTCAAACCCACCTAATTATTAGTTGGGTTAAATGGGTATTAACCCAATTAAACCCAATTAATACTAATGTTTATTGGGTTTTAATTGAGTACCCAATTACCCAACTCCAAAATTACAAAAATTACAAAAATACCCCCTCAACCTAAAAAATGACTAAAATAACACCTAAACTTACAAAATAACCAAAATACCCCCAAAACCCAAAAAATGACCAAAAGACGTTCTGAAACCTAAAAAATGACCAAAATACCCCCGAAAACAAAAAAATAACCAAAATACCCTCGAAACCTAAAAATGACCAAAATACCCTTGAAATCCAAAAAATGACCACAATACCCCTAAAACCCAAAAAATGACCAAAATACCCTTGAAACCCAAAAAATGACCAAAATATCCCTAAAATCCAAAAATGACCAAAATACCCTCGAAACCTAAAAATGACTAAAATACCCCTGAAATCTAAAAAATGACCAAAATACTCCCAAAACCTAAAAATGACCAAAATACCCTTGAAACCCAAAAAATGACCAAAATACCCCTGAAATCCAAAAAATGACCAAAATACCCCCGAAACCCAAAAAATGACCAAAATACCCTCGAAACCTAAAAATGACCAAAATACCCCTGAAATCCAAAAAATGACCAAAATACCCTTGAAACCCAAAAAAATGACCAAAATACTCCCGAAACCTAAAAATGACCAAAATACCCCTGAAACCCAAAAAATGACCAAAATACCTCTAAAACCCAAAAAATGACCAAAATACCCTCGAAACCTAAAAATAACCAAAATACCCCTAAAACCCAAAAATGACCAAAATACCCTCGAAACCTAAAAAAATGACCAAAATACCCCTAAAACCTAAAAATGACCAAAATACCATTGAAACCCAAAAAATGACCAAAATACCCCTAAAACCCAAAAAATGACCAAAATACCCTCGAAACCTAAAAATGACCAAAATACCCCTGAAACCTAAAAATGACCAAAATACCCCTGAAACCTAAAAATTACCAAAATACCTATGAAACCTAAAAAATGGCCAAAATAATCCTGAAGCCTAAAAAATAACCAAAATAACCCTAAAACCTAAAAAATGACCAAAATACCCTCGAAACCTCAAAAATGAGTAAAATACCCTCGAAACCTAAAAAATGTCCAAAATAACCCCGAAGCCTAAAAATTGATCAAAATAACCTAGAAACCTAAAAATGGCCAAAATAACCCTGGAACCTAAAAATGACCAAAATAACCCCAAAGTCTAAAAATTGACAAAAATAACCCCGAAACCTAAAAATGACCAAAATACCCTCATAAAACTATAAAATGACCAAAATACCCCTTAAATCTAAAAAATGACCAAAATACCAGCAAACCTCTAAAGTGACAAAAATACCCCTAAACCTTTGAATTGACCCAAATAAACCCAAAACCGCTAAAATGGCCACAAACAACGTGAAACCTCTAAAATTACCAAAAATACCCTGAAACGTCTAAAACGACAAAAATACCTCTAAACCTATAAAACGACCAAAATACCCCTCAAAATATCTAAAATGACCAACATACAACTAATCCTATAAGATGAACAAAATACACTCGAAGCCTCTAATATTACCAAAATAGGGGTTTGGGGTATCTTAGTCATTTTTTAGGTTTATGGGTATTTTGGTCATTTTTTATGTTTAGGGAGTATTTTGGTCATTTTTTTGTTTTACGGGGGATATTGGTAATTTTTTAGGTTTATGGTGTATTTTTATCGACTTACAGGTTTAAGGGGCTTTTTTGTCATTTTATAGGTTTTGGGGTATTTTGGTCATTTTTTAGGTTTCAGAGGGTATTTCAGATAATTTTTAGGTTTCGAAGGTATATCGATCATTTTTTAGGTTTAGGGGGTAGTTTGGTTATTTTTAGGTTTAGGGGCTATTTTGGTCATTTTTAGGTTTCTAGGTTATTTTGGTCAACTTTTAGACTTCGTGGTTATTTTGGCCATTTTTGAGATTTCGGGAGTATTTTGGTCATTTTTAGTTTTCAAGGTTATTTTGGTCAATTTTTAGGCTTTGAGGTTATTTTGACCATTTTTTCGGTTTCAAAGGTATTTTAGTAATTTTTTAGGTTTTGGAGGTATTTTGGACATTTTTTGGGTTTAGGGGGTATTTTGGTCATTTTTAGGTTTCAGGAGTATTTTGGTCATTTTTTGGGTTTCGGGGGTATTTTGGTCATTTTTTGGGTTTCGGGAGGTATTTTGGTCATTTTGTAGGTTTTAAGATTATTTTGGTAATTTTTAGGTTTTAGGGGTATTTTGGTCATTTTTTATATTTCGGGGGTATTTTGGCCATTTTTTGGGTTTTAGAGGTATTTTGGTCATTTTTAGGTTTCAGGGATATTTTGGTAATTTTTTGGGTTCCAGGGGTATTTTGGTCATTTTGTAGGTTTCAAGATTATTTTGGTAATTTTTAGGTTTTTAGGGTATTTTGGTCATTTTTGGGTTTCAGGGGTATTTTGGTCATTTTTTTATGTTTTGGGGGTATTTTGGTCATTTTTTGGGTTTTGGAGGGTATTTTGGTAATTTTAAGGTTTTGGAGGTATTTTGGTCATTTTTTAGGTTTTAGAGGTATTTTGGTAATTTTTAGGTATTTTGGGGTATTTTGGTCATTTTTTGGGTTTTAGGGGTATTTTGGTCATTTTTTGGGTTTCGGGGGTATTTGGGTCATTTTTGGGTTTTAGATGTATTTTGGTCATTTTTTGGGTTTTGGAGGGTATTTTGGTAATTTTAAGGTTTTGGAGGTATTTTGGTCATTTTTTGGGTTTTGGGGGTATTTTGGTAATTTTTAGGTTTTTGGGGTATTTTGGTCATTTTTTGGGTTTGGGGGGTATTTTGGTCATTTTTTGGGTTTGGGGGGTATTTTGATCATTTTTTGGGTTTTGGAAGGTATTTTGGTAATTTTAAGGTTTTGGAGGTATTTTGTTCATTTTTTGGGTTTTGGGAGTATTTTGGTAATTTTTAGGTTTTGGGATATTTTGGTCATTTTTGAAGATTTTAGAGTACTTTGGTCATTTACACTTTAGGGGCATTTTGATAATTTTGATAATTGGGTAATTGGGTGGGTTGGGGTTTACCCATAATAATTGGGTTGGGTTGGGTTTGGGTTAGAAGCAATTAGTTAAATGGGTTTTAATGGGTAAATGGGTTTTATATACCCAATCCAATTATGCCCACCCCAAACCCACCCATTTGACACCCTTAACGGTAATCCATCAGGCATGGAGTCGTACTGTTCATGAGCAAAAAAACTTTTTGAGATATGGAGAGTGGAGAGAGTGTTGGAGCAATGTTTTATGGTTTTTTCACCCCAAAAAAAAAAAATGTTTTATGGTTTTTTTTTATAGGAATGTTTTATGGTTTTATTCTTCATTGTAGATAGAATTTGGGGGTTTAGCTATTTAGAGATGATCTTATAAAAATATTAGAAGACGTGTTTGGTTTCAAGTCAAAAAAAAAAAATTTTAAAAAAAAACAGACAAAATAAAACCATCTTATGTGGGATCATTGGATTTGGGAGTAGCTGTAGTAAATGTGAGACAAAAAGACCAAAAAACCACACAATGTTGCTTTGTACTGTACATATACGTAAGAGTAATAAAGTAATTACAGTCTTATTAGTTAAACTATTTACTTGTCAAAAGACCAAAAAACCTCACAATGCTTTGTACTATACATATACGTAGGGGTAGTAAAGTAATAATGGTCATATTAGTTAGACTATTTACTTGTCAAATCGTGTCCAATCACCCATTTTTTTACACCATAATATAATCCACCCACTCTTCACGTTCTCTCTCCCTTCTCTCACAAATCACAATGTCACCGAACACTCTCTCTCTCTCTCTCTTTCTCTTTCTATCCATAAAATATTTTAAAAAAAACTTCAGTGGTATTGACTCGACAAAACCGTCATCTATGTGCCAAACAATGCCACTCAAACTCTCTTTTTTTTTATGTAGATTATAGGAAAACTAGTTTATTTTGTTTATTTTTTTTATTATTAAATGGTGAGATAAATAGATTTAAGCACATAAGCAAGGAATAAAAAGAAGAGAAATGATATGTCTACAACATTTTTACAACAAATCCTAAGTGGTAGATTGTTACTGGTTATTATTGTTGGGGCAAAAAAGTAATCTTAGTGTTAGTTTCAAATTTGAACCAATAACAACTAACCACCTGTGATTTGTTGTAAAAATGTTGTAGAATTGTTGTAAACGTAGCATCTCTCTAAAAAGAAATGCACTAAAGTTGTTATGAACCTAATTTGTTTATTGGTTACTTCAAGAGAACTCCCCCAAATTAATAAACTGACTGATTCAAAGCAGCCCAACTAACAATTTATCCTATCATTATCTAATTAACCAACTCTTAATAACAAAAATAAAATCTTAAATAATAAAATTAAATAAAAACTAAACATATAACAGAAGTGCATTAGCTTTGAGAGGTTTTTAAAACAACTTTAGAGTTTACAAAGTATTTCACATTACTTTAATTTCATCACCTCATTAAATGATAGTAATTTGTATTACTTATTGATGAAGATATTATAATTTATATTAACAAAATTGTACATACTAATATATTAATTTTACTTATAAAATTATTAAAATACCAAAAAAAAAAAAAACCTCTAAAATACTTCAAAACCTAAAAAGAGAATGTTATTGTTTGAAGTAAACGGCAATGGTAGCATTGTAATTTTTGGATGACTCATATTTTAGAGTTTATAGTTGGCCTCCCTCAAATTTTTGGATTGGTCCAAATAACCTAAAAGAAACTAATCACCTAACCCTTTCTTTGGGCCTGTGGCCCTTCCATAGTCCAAATACAACGCAACAAAAAATTCACAAATCACCAATATCATAATTCAATAATTCATAACTAAAAAAATCTCATAGAAAAAAAAATTCCCTTACGGGAGTGACAATAATTTATATGACTTTTTAATTGATTTATAAATTATGGGAAAGTCAATTAAAATATTTAAATTTTTTTCAAAACATAAAATGCAAATTCTTTTAGAAGCCAATATTGATGATGTAGCATTGCCAACTCTTAATATTAATATCTCAATTTTTTAAAATCCTCAAACAAAGTTTTGAAAACTTCATTAGTGTGATTTTTCAGTTGCATCCAAAAGCATGGGTTTATCATATTGATGAGTTGCTCAACGTGATAAAATCAACATATTAATTCCAATTACTCAAAATCTGGAGATCCGAAGTCCTCTTCTTTTTTTATTCTTCTTTTTCGAAAAAGTTAAAATATCATATTGTAACTTTTAACTTTTTCGATTCATATTATTTCCTTCTTGACTTAAATATTTATGGTAATAAAGTGCAATTGTTTTGTCTACTATGATTTTTTTTTTTTTATTAATAAATCATATCACTTGAAATTTTTTTGGTTTATACTTTGGCCCATTCAAATCCCAGTTGTGACCTAACATGTGATTTTCACGAAGGTACTATATTGTACAGTAGTCTCCTCTAATAATTTTCTGACAACGCCCATTGGTTTTTTTATCAATCATTATCAATGATAATTACCCATACGATCTTTCTACAATACATGCCTTCTTCCCTTGTTGACTTGAGGATTAAGATTTTAAGAAGAGAGTGTGAACGCATTAGAAAAGAAGAGTAGTGGGTTGTCTGTGTGAGTACTACCATGATACCATCCTATATGTGTCAGTTGTCTCCTGACTTTCCTTACAAGCAGTTTTTCATGAATTATAAAAAAATTAAAGTAAATTCTAATATAATGCCTAAAGTTCTCATAAATAATAATAAAATAAAATAAAAAGATAATTCCTAAAGCCCTAAAGTTTTTTTTTTTTTTTTTTTGGAGAGATAAATAAAGCCCTAAAGTTAAATATTCGATATTTTAAAAACAAAATGTTAATTTAAACATATCAAGAAAATCTATTTTGTAAAATACATGAATGAGTTTCCTATAATAAATAAGATACAAAATATTTGGATTTAAATATTAATTCTAAACACCCCGTTACATCAAAAAAGGGGATTTGAAATAAATGAAAGGGAAATGATTTATTAAAATACACACATGTCAAGTGGCCATTTTGTGAAAAAATCAATCCTGATAAGAAGTTTTTATTTAAATATAAGTCTTGACAGGTGTCTATTTGAGGCATTAACATGTGTGCCTTTTTGCAAGAATTATTGCAACTTAATCTGTTGTAAATCTTTTCCCTAAATGAAAACAAAATTATTTTTTTAAATAATATTACTTTAACAAGTATCAGTAAAAAAAATTCCATACTATAAATTAATCAATTACATCAACGAATCTTGTGCACTAACAAATTACCATTTTTAGATTTGAAGTGTTGCAAACTATTTTGAGATTCCTTCTCCCAAAAAAAAAAAAAAAAAAAAAAAAATTCATGGGTTCAACTGTGCCTACACCAAAATTGAATGATGGTCAATTTATTGAGACTTAAGAATGGAAATCTCAATTTTAAATCGTGAGTTCCAGTTAGCTCAACTAGTAATGTCTTTAATAGTTGAATAAAATATCTATGATTCGATTCCTGTTTACATCAAAAACAAATTGATGTCTTGGGTCCTCATCTTGTAATTAATGTCCTTCCGATTATAGGAAAAAGAAACAATTAATGACCCTCACAAAGTCAACGTTTTAAAAATAGCTAGGGCTGAACTTTCTATCATTGCATGTAGTATTTCTGGTCTCACGTAACATCTCTTATAACAAATGTACCAAATCAACCAAGTGCTTCCCTGTTTCATAGCATGGGACTTAAAAGTAAATTTCATTTTTTCCCTTAAAAAAGTAATTTCTTTCGTAAATAATTAAATTGTTACAAGAACTAGAAAATTGAAATTTGATTCTTTTCATAAGAAAATTAGTTAATATTACTAAACTATAAAGCTCTTCTCTTGAAATTGTAACTAAAAAGTAAATTATTAATGTAACATAAATTGATATATTTTATGCCAATGACTACATTGTTACATAATAAATCAATTGTGATGAGTGATGGCTTTGTTTTACATCAATAGTTATTGAACAAGTGAATCTTTAAAATTCTAATTGAGTATTTCTTAAAGTTCAAGCAGCTCTCATGATCTACCTACCAACAAATAGTCAAATTTATATTTATCCATTTGTTGATTTCATATTAAAATTAACAAGCTCATATATATCTAAACTAAATAATTAAAACCTCAGTAAGCTAGTATAATGGTTCTGACTTCTGAAAACATCATGAAATCCATGAGGTGTTGGGTTCAAAACCCCTAACCCCATCTCTTATGGAATTCCAATTAATTAATCTAGTTTATTCTAATTTAGATTGGGATAAGAATAAGATCCCTACCTATTTAAATGTTCAATTTTCTTTCAAGTTTCATCAATCACACAAAATTAAATAAATGTCAAGTATCTTGCATTTTACTAAAAATTGGAGGAAATTGAAGGATTTAATGGCAGGGAATCTTATCCCAACATAATTTTTTAAAAGAATTTTTAAATTTCTTATCATTAATTCAAATACAAATTTCATTGAAAAACTTATTAATAATACAATATTCCATTGTACCTTTTCAATGGATTTTTATAATGGAATAATTTTAGTAAATTTTTTACTTATCAAAATCAATTGTATCATAATATCTAAATTTGAATTGTGAAGTAAAAACTAAGCATATTAATGGAGTAGTTCAATAAAATACTTCTACCTTCTTTTTCTTATCAAAAGGGAATAATACATGATGAACAATTTGCATACTCAATTAATTGGTATCCTTAAAAGGAGATTTTCAAGAAGAGTAAAAAATTTAAAGATAATTCTAAGATAATGCCTAAAATTCCCGTTAAAAAAAAAAAAAAAAAAATTCCTAAAGCCTAGACATTCCATATTTTAAAATCAAAATGTTAATTTAAACATATCGTGAAAATCTACTTTGTTTAATATATGAATGAGTTTCATATAATAAATAAGGGCATGTTTGGTAGGAGGACTTTTGTTTTTGTTTTCAAAACAGTAAGAAAATAATTTTCAAAAAATTGAATGTGAGACTAGTTTTGAGAGAATAATTTTTACATTATATGTGTTTGGCTCTCACTTTTAAGAACAATTTTCAAAATATATTTTTTATAAAAAAAAAAAAAAAACAAAAAAGATGTTTGGGAGACCATTTTACTTTGAGATTTTAAAAAAAAAATTTTTATAGAAAGTAGTGTGTAGATTAATTTTTTTTTTGGATAATTAATTATAAGCTTCAAAATTGAAGTGTGGTAGTAAAACTAATGTACCTTTTTTATTTTTTATTTTTATATAAGGATAAACTTCAATTTGTGATAAAGAGAAGCCTCTTAATTTAAGGTATAGAAGAGTTGGCAAATCTATGGAGTCCACTATTTTCATTTTATTTACAACTATGCCATTAAAAACATTTTATATATCTTGAAAACGTCCTCTTGATCATTTTCAAAAGGACAAAGTTTAGCTACTCAATATCTTTATATAGGAGGTGAATTTTGACAAATCCACCATTGGATTACATTTTCTTCTTATATACTTCATGCTTGCAAAATTTCTAGAAAATTGAAGATCAATAACTATGTCATCAATAAATTGTTTAAATTGCAAGTTTTTGTAGTTTAAAATTATGTATAAAATGTAAGCTTGTAAATCATATAGTAAATAATATCTGATTGACACAAAATTTGATATGTGTATTAAGAATGTAAAGTACATGCAATTCAACAGTTAGATTTTCAAAATATGTAAAAATATTTATTTTTTTGAGTAAGGTTGTGGCCTAAGGCAATAATAAATTTTGTAGCTAAACTTTGTCATTTTCAAAATCCTGTTTTTAATAGGGAAAACAGGAAATAATTTTATGAAACTTGTATCTAGAAAACATTAGCTAAACAATAGATTCAAGTGTGGAATTCACCAATTTACGTTTTTCAAAACAAAAATTTTTATTTAAATCCTCTTATTAAACAAATCGAAGAAAAAAAAATATTTGGATTTAAATATTAATTCTAAACACCACATCACATCACAAAACGGGATCAGTTAATAAAATAAACCAAAAAAATTATTTATAAAAACATTTAAAATAACATTACTTTAATAAGTAATAGTAAAAAAAAAAATTCCTTGTTATAAATTAATCAACTACATCAACTAATCTTTTGCACTTACAAATTATTTTTAAATTTTAAGGGTTCCAAACTCTTTTTTTAGATTCCTTCTAAAAAAATAATAAAAATAAAAACAAAAACTCCTTTGAGATTGTCTCATTAATTACAAATAGGTTTTTTATTTTTTATTTATTTTAAATTTTGTAATAAACTATAGTCATTTTATTGAGATTTTGAGAATGAAAATCAAATTGTAAAAGGGATAGAATAAAAGGAGGACAATCCTCAAGCCCTTTTTTTTTTTTTTTTGAGGGGGATCCTCATGCCAAACTTGGGAGCCCTATGTAGTCCTCATCTTGTAATGTACTTGCCAAAGTATGTGCAACTCTCTTACAATGCCCTATTAAATATAGGAAAAAGAAACAATTAATGATCCTCATAATAAAGTTTTCCAACGTATCAACTAACCACTTACGTTTATCTAATACATCTGTTCAATTCGTCTTTTATTTTTCCTTCTATGTTTTTAAGAATATTGCAATTAATCAATTAATTAATGTATTTTTTTTACTACCAAAAAATTTTGAAAGATAAAATATAAATTTATGCTAGGGTCCTATGTTCTGGTATTGTCAAACCATGCCAAATAATGTGTCTTTTATTGAGTTTTGATGTGTCTTAAAGATGTAATTGAAGATCAAGTTAAAGACACAAAGTTTACTCAAGAAAAGCTTAAGAAAGTGCATTTTCAGCACATCTTTAGTATGTACCTTGTAAGTGCCCAATTTGTAAAGAACCCTTAACAATAAAACTTGTAGAGAAGTGGGTACACGGACTTGGCATCACCGAAGTGAACAACGGTTAATTTGGTATTTCCGATAAGTAATAGATGACAAGAAATTAATAAGAATCTCCTCAAATGAATTCGGTTAAGTATTTTTTGTAGGGAATGATCATTACTTTGGCTATGTAACTAAAGTGCCTGTTGGTCCTCGGACTAGGCCGAGGATCTATTTTTCTTAGAGTTTTCCCTCCCCCTCTTTTTTTGGTGGGAGTCATCTTGGTTATATAGTGTTGCTCTAGTTAATCTCAGTCGTCCATTTGTCGGTTATTCGGTCATTCTAGATGAGAGTTTGTCCCATCATCTGTTTTTGCAGACTTTACGTTAGTTCTCAACCGTCTTTGCAGGCTTTTCTATTAGTCGGAGTAATCGAGGCAACTGGGCTCGTTGGTCGCATCATCATTAAAGCGGTCAGGATGTTGGTGGGATATTTTCGATGGATGTAGGATATTTCCCTTTAGTGATGTCGGTGTGCCGAGGACAGGTCATCCTCGGTTTAGGCCTTGGATGTTGTGGGCTCTTTCCCGTTGTCCTCGGCCTCAGTACTATCCTCGGCGCGGGCCTTGGGCCGCATGCTGTGGGCCAGCGTGGTTAATGTAATAGGGCCCCACAATAGCCCCTCAAAATTCTGCTGCACGTCCCCTTGGGCGGGGAGGAGGATTTTGACTACCTCGGCATGTTTTCTCGGCCTGTTGGGTTCTATCTTATTGTCAGTGTTTATCATTACTTCGGTTGTTTTTGCTGATAGGCCACAAACTGAATGACCCCTTGTGATTTAAACTAATTAATTAATTAAGTCAAGTTATTAATTAATCAATTTAACATGCAAATACGTGGCAGCACAAACAAATCACCGAATAACTAAATATGCAGCGGAAAATAAATAACACGGTGATTTGTT
Source organism: Quercus gilva (assembly GCA_023621385.1). Classification (NCBI taxonomy): domain Eukaryota; kingdom Viridiplantae; phylum Streptophyta; class Magnoliopsida; order Fagales; family Fagaceae; genus Quercus; species Quercus gilva. The sequence continues at coordinate 8,201,215 of CM042475.1, read as the reverse complement.
CACGAATGGGGAAAAACCCTAACGGCAAAAACCCCACCGGGTGATTTTCAGGTCACCACTCCCGAAACTCCACTATTATCAAATCAAGCAGTTACAAATAAGGAATCCCAAGTACCTTATCAACCTACAGTTGAACTCTTACCCCAATACCCAATCGAACTTGATCTGTAGTGACAGTTCCCCCTTTTGATGCACGGCTCCCAAGTACGTGACTAACCAGATGCGCGGATCCCAGTACGCGACTTCAAACACCAACTTTAGAATGAGAGGTTGGCTGCAGAGTTCTTCAGATCATCCTATGCATGAAGATCAGGAAGATGCTTGGTCACAAAACCCTAAGGTGCACAATACACAGCAACTTCTCGAAGAAGATGATCTAGGTTAAGAACTTCGTCTTAGAGCACAATTTGCTTGAACAAGGATTGCTCAATGCTTCTGCAACTTGTGTCTATGTTGACGGCTCTTAAAACACTCCTTAAATATGTTTAGGGTTAGAAGAAAAGAAGGCCCAAAAACACATTCACGGATCCCAAGAAAATCATATTAGAATTCTGACTTTTGTAAATCTCGACAGCTAGCAGGTGTCGAGGTAGGTGTCGAGCAGGTGTCGAGACTTAAAAATTCTGCACTTCAACTTGCTTTTTCTTGGACAGACTTGATGACTTCAACACTTGATCTTGAAACATAGTTTCTTGAAGTATTAAATACACCTAGAACTACCCAATTACAAGTAGAGTGCGTTTTGTCAAAGGATTAGCCAATTTACATAAAATGTGACATATGTTCCTAACATGTAAACACATATGTCCTAACAATCTCCCCCTTTGGCAATCCGTGACAAAACCACAATCAACAAATGAACATATGAGAGAAGTCATAAATCACTCAACTCATATTCACTTGTTACATACAATAAAATCTATCCTAACACAAACTCTTGAAGAACTTTGCAAAAAGAGAGTTTATGGCAAGTAGACTTTGACAACCTGTATTTCTGAAACACTTATAAACAAAACTCATCAAGGCATCTTGTGTGAAACAGAAATAATTAGATTGCATACAAATATAAAGAACATGTGTATAAAGAGAGAAAAGAAACAACACATGAAGAGGTAGGTGAAAAAGAAAAAAACATACATCCACATATATAGAAGATAAGTACAATGTATGTAAACAGATATACAAGACCAATGTATCTAATAAGACTAGAAAAGAAAAAGATACATCAAAAGCCTCACTACATCCCTCAAAAAGTATGAACACTCCCCCTATCAAAAATGTCCTATCCTAACTCTCCCCCTAAGATGACTACTCTCATAATCCAAAACTACTCCCCCTTTTTGTCACGAATGACAAAGGGTAGAGTGTCATGTAGACATCTCATCAGTAGAGCTAGCATCTCCATCATCATCATCTGAAGCATCATCGTCATCACCATCATCATCATCATCCTCAGAGTCAGAATCTGAATCCACTGGAGGAGGTGGTGGAGGAGAAGCCTCAGAAGCAAAACCACCGATGGTCGCCTGCCGTCGTGCAATACGACCAACACGAACATTCACCTGATACAACTCAGTGGTGAGTGTATCGAGGCAAGCATCCATGCGCTGCAGCTGCGCCATAATGTCTCCAAGAGATACATCGCTGGAGGAAGGAAGAGGAGTCGATGTAGATGGAGCAGATCTGGATGGAGCCGAACGGGAGGGAGGAGTGAAATCCGGCTGTCTCGCCCTGAACTGTGCCTCACTACGTTTTACGGTAGCGGCATCTATGGCAGAGATGTGTGTGAAGTGGTCGGACGAGGGAAAAGGGATGGAAAAATGGCGTAGAATCCTCGTGATAGCGGAAGGAAAGATGAGCTTATCACGGGACGCCGCATCTAAATGAACATCTATGATAGAGAAAATGAAGTGAGAAGGAAAATCTATCGTGAGATGCTCAAGTAGAGAAAGCAAGAAACGAGCACGAGGCTCGGTGATAGAGTTATAATGGGAAAGAGGATGAAATACACAAGTCATCACCATGTTAAGGAATCTAGGACCTTTAGCAAAAGGTCTACATGATGTGTACATATGCTCACCCCACTCAGAAGGGCGCTCACAGAAAGCAGAAATGAGCTCATCCCGGGACACAGTCCTCAGTCGCTCACAAGTAGGATAGTCAGGAAACTCTATCCTAGGAACTCTAAGAACATCCGCAACCAGCTGCGGTGTGACAGAAATGCGCGTACCTCGAACGCGAGTATGAAAGAGAGGTACTGAACGATCAATCCCGTACATGTTGGAGTAAAACTCCTGAATGAGTACGAGAGGACAAGTGACCGGGACGTCACACAGTGACTCCCATCCCCTACTGTGAATGACAGAGGGAAGGTCAGTGTCGGCAAAGTCTGCCAGAACAACGTGGCGTTCCGAATGAACACCTCGTTTAGAAAAGTTCTCAGTAAATGCCTTATAGGCATCTCCATCACGGAACCGAAGATTATGAGGAGCAGTATCAGAAGATGAAGAAGCTCCAGAACGCAGAGGGTTCCGAGCAGGAGTGGATTTACGTTTAGGTGCCATAGATGCAACTAACGTAAAACAATGAGAAAAGAGATAGAGAGGGAGACAATCAGAAAAGTCCCAAACAGTTCAAATATCAAAATATGTTGAACAAAATGGACGTATGCATGGGAATGCATGATCATGTGACATGCTAACATAAAAAGCATCATGGGCTCAGCCCAATCCAATCCTATCAGCACACAGACAAGAATCACACAACTAAATGCATGAACATATCATTCTAATGCACATGGAATGCAATGCATGACAGTTTAAACTCTTTTTATTGAAAACCCAACCCAAGATTTCAATAAAAACTCAATGATTTTGAAAAACCCAAAGTTTTCAAAGAAAAAAACCCAAAACCTAAGTTTTAAAACATGAAATGCATGAAAAACAAAGGATAACAAGATCATACCAGGTGATTTGAAGCAAGAAAGTGCCAGAAATCAAGTTGGATGAAGGTTGGAGAGAAGAAAACTGCTCAGGAAGACGAACCGCCTCGGACAGATCGAAGAGAGATCGAGAAATTGAGAGAGGAATCGCGAACGAGGCTTAAATAGGATCTCCAGTAAATCTCGACAGCAAAGGTGTCGAGAGGTATCGAGATGGTGTCGAGACAGGTATCGAGAGAAAATTCCTTCGACAGCTAAGGTATCGAGGAGGTGTCGAGGTACCAAACAGCTCATCCAACATCAGAAGCTCGATCGATCGACGTGGTGTCGAGGAGGTATCGAGGAGACAGAGATTTTCTCGATCGATCCACCAGGTGTCGAGGAGGTATCGAGATTGCGATAAAGAAAAGGCTTAGAGGCTCGACAGCTAACCAGGTATCGAGGAGGTATCGAGAAGGTGTCGAGCCAGCTATGAAATGCAGTTTTTCGAGAAGTGAAAAACACAAACATGAATGCAATCAAGACATGCACCTCAACCATGATCCAACCAACATAAAAAGCTCTCAATTAACATCTCTTAATGAAAAAAAATAAGCACATGGATCTCCCAAGAACACACACACACACTAAACAAGTCTAACAAATTTTATATTTCAAAAATAAGTCATGACAGTTTAGTGAGCATACAAAAGCACATGTAAACCTTTGTGATGGCCAAATCACATTGTACCTGCACATGTATCAAAAGTAGCAAAGAATATTGCGTGTTGTGTGTGAAAAACATCGCAAGATTGCATATGTGTATACATGTTATGATGATCTGAGATATGAGAAAAACTTTAACTCACACACAATCATAACTGTTTGATGGGGACTATCACCTTTGAGGTACATCCTATAACTCCCACATCTCCTAGAATACACGCTTGCAACCATTTTAAAGCATTTTTAATCTTTTTGCTTTTTATTTCTTTGCATATTTTCTTTTTAAGCATATCATACATGGGCTTATGAGAAAGAAAAGAAATACCCATTGATATTTTGACATTTCAATTTTGCTATGCCTAAGCACACAAATGTCATTGACATCACACTTTTGCTATGCTGGAGCATACAGATGTCATTAATGATTGGCGGGCAACAGTGGTGAGATGGTTATTTATGCCTTTCTCTTAGGATTTTCTAGTCCTACCCGTCAAAAAGAGTGATATGAGTGTTAAGTCTAAGAAATAACCTAATCTTACTCATCACAAACAAGAGCCACAAAGCTCACTTGCTTAGTTGTGCATAGGAATGCTCATCTAAGCTACAAGAGATACAAAGTTTAGAAAACTTTGTTTCATTGGCCATCCAAGGTACACAAGTACCAAAGTACACAAAACACACACTGTTTTTGTATTTTTCAATTTTTCAATTTTTTTTTTTATTTTTATATGAAAAACAAAATAAACAAAACTGAAAGTAAACACACAAAGACATGTTAAGAAAAAAAACAAAACAATGCATAAAACTAGACTGACTCAGCAAAAATGCAAAACACACAAGCAATGCAACAAAAGAGAAAAACAAAAAGGGAGAAGAAAATGATAATATCACTTAGAGTCCTTTTTCTTCCACACCTTGGAAGAACCTTTCCTTTGATTTAGACTTTGAAACGGCGGTGAGGGGGAAGGATTACACCCGTTCAAGTTTGAAAGGAACATGAGGGCTTTCAGAAGATCTCCAAGAGGAGCAAGAGAGGATTGAAGCTGATTTTGGCTTCCAGATGCTGTCATACTGTTGCTCTTTTGGGTGGCTAGCCACTTGTAGCAATTTGGTCGAGTATGACCTGCAGCTCCACAATGATAACGGAGATGCTGCTTCTTTTGTTTAGGCTTTTGAGAGTTAGCCTTCTTATCCTTAGGGAGTTTAGCACCTTTCTTTTCTAACTTAGGGGGTGCTCCTAAGATGGATTTACCCTTGTCTACGTTCTCACTAGCTAATTCAGTTTTAACATCAATGTTCTCAATTTTAACATTATTAGCAGGAGGAACAAAAACAGTAGAACTAGTAGAAGCAGAGTTAGAGAAAGAAAGACCATACCCTAAACCTGTTCGATCTGAAGCAGATTTCTGGTTGCTGAGCATCTCATCAAGTCTTGCACTTGAAGTCCTCTCCAGTTGAGCTCTGACATGAAACAGCTCTGCTTCAAGCTTCTTGGTCTTTTCAGCCAGGAAGTTGTTCTCAAACCTCAGTGCACCAATAGTTTGATTCGCCTCATCAAACTTTGTGGACAATTCTTCTCTATCGAGTTCCACATCACTGAGCTTCTTGGTGGCTAGCCTGTATAGCTTTTCATGCTTTTCAGAAAGCTTGTAAAGCTTTTCATAGGCTGAATGGATATCATCTTTGTCATCCATCTTTTCACATTCAGTGTCCACCAATTCTTCTTCTTCTTCTTCAACAATCCCATCAGTAGAATTGACTGAAGCAGTGAAAGCATTTAGGATTCCGTCATCTTCACTATCGGAATCATCTTCAGGCTCAGTGTCACTAAAGGTTGCAGCTAGAGCCTTGCTCTTCCCAATGCTTTTCAGATATGTAGGACACTCATTTTTCATGTGTCCAAACCCGTGACACCCAAAGCACTTTGGTCCTGCAGGAACAGTGTACTGACCGCCATCCTTAGCATCCTTTCTTCCCTTGTCTTGGCTCTTGAACTGTGAAGAACTGGATTGCCTGCGGTCTTTTTCGAAGCTCCTCCCATTGGCATTCTTCATAAATTTCTTGAACTGCCTCGTAATGTAGGACTTCATCTTTGAATCTTCATCATCGGAAGACTCATCTGTATCACTACTCTTCGCCTTCAGGGCCATGCTCTTGCCCTTGCTTGACTTGCCTATCCTTGATAACCCTAGCTCGTAGGTCTGCAAGTTCCCAACCAGCTCAGTCAAAGGAATTTTATCAATGTCCTTTGATTCTTCAATTGCCGTAATCTTGGCATGAAATCTCTCAGGTAGAGATCTGAGCACCTTCCTTACAACCTTGGGTTCAGGGATGGTTTCCCCAAGATTGAAGGCTGAGTTCACTATGTCTTTCAGCTTGGCATAGAACTCATCGAACGACTCATCCTCCTCCATCTTAATTTCTTCAAAGCTAGTAGTGAGCCTTTGTAGCTTTGAATCTTTGACAGCCTTTGTTCCTTCATAGGTTGTCTGGAGGATGGTCCACGCCTCCTTGGCAGTTTCTGTTGAGGATATCTTCTTGAACTCCTCATTGGTGACAGCGCTAAATAAAGCATTCAGCGCTCTGCTGTTGAAGTTCGCCGCCTTGATCTTGGCTTCATCCCAATCAGCCGGCGCTTCTTTTGGCTTTGTCCAGCCAATCTCCACAGCTTGCCACACCTTCTCATCTAAGGACTGCAAAAAAGCTCTCATGCGTACTTTCCAGTAGGCATAGTTAGTCCCATCAAATAAAGGAGGTATAATGAGGGATTGTCCTCTATCCATGACAAACAGGGGTCAATGGATCAATCACAGCAAAGATTAATAACTAATCAGAGTGTGCCCGCTCTGATACCACTTGATAGGCCACAAACTGAATGACCCCTTGTGATTTAAACTAATTAATTAATTAAGTCAAGTTATTAATTAATCAATTTAACATGCAAATACGTGGCAACACAAACAAATCACCGAATAACTAAATATGCAGCGGAAAATAAATAACACGGTGATTTGTTCACGAATGGGGAAAAACCCTAACGGCAAAAACCCCACCGGGTGATTTTCAGGTCACCACTCCCGAAACTCCACTATTATCAAATCAAGCAGTTACAAATAAGGAATCCCAAGTACCTTATCAACCTACAGTTGAACTCTTACCCCAATACCCAATCGGACTTGATCTGTAGTGACAGTTCCCCCTTTTGATGCACGGCTCCCAAGTACGTGACTAACCAGATGCGCGGATCCCAGTACGCGACTTCAAACACCAACTTTAGAATGAGAGGTTGGCTGCAGAGTTCTTCAGATCATCCTATGCATGAAGATCAGGAAGATGCTTGGTCACAAAACCCTAAGGTGCACAATACACAGCAACTTCTCGAAGAAGATGATCTAGGTTAAGAACTTCGTCTTAGAGCACAATTTGCTTGAACAAGGATTGCTCAATGCTTCTGCAACTTGTGTCTATGTTGACGGCTCTTAAAACACTCCTTAAATATGTTTAGGGTTAGAAGAAAAGAAGGCCCAAAAACACATTCACGGATCCCAAGAAAATCAGATTAGAATTCTGACTTTTGTAAATCTCGACAGCTAGCAGGTGTCGAGGTAGGTGTCGAGAAGGTGTCGAGACTTAAAAATTCTGCACTTCAACTTGCTTTTTCTTGGACAGACTTGATGACTTCAACACTTGATCTTGAAACATAGTTTCTTGAAGTATTAAATACACCTAGAACTACCCAATTACAAGTAGAGTGCGTTTTGTCAAAGGATTAGCCAATTTACATAAAATGTGACATATGTTCCTAATATGTAAACACATATGTCCTAACATTTGCAGCTTTCTTTTTGCGCAGAGTGTCGTCCGAGTATGGTTAGGCTTGGGTTGTTTGTGTTATAACATTCAATTTCTCATGATTTTTGTCCCTGATGGGGCTCGTTCACTTAGTGCCTGAAAGGGAGTTGGCTTTGCCTTAGTTTTGAACTCGTGATCCGTATAGGAGCCTCGGTCTCGTTCAGCACTCGTATTCTCATTTTTGAATCATACCTAGTTTTCTCATTTTTTGATCATCTGAAGTATCTGGTTTCACCTTGAGGCTTGGGTCCAAGGACCATGCAAGGCCTTGGTTCTGTCCAGTACCTAGTTTTCTCATTTTTTGATCATCTGAAGTATCTGGTTTCACCTTGAGGCTTGGGTCCGAGGGCCATGCAAGGCCTTAGTTCTGTCCAGTACCTAGTTTTCTCATTTTTTGATCATCTGAAGTATCTGGTTTCACCTTGAGGCTTGGGTCCGAGGACCATGCAAGGCCTTGGTTCTGTCCAGTACCTAGTTTTCTCATTTTTTGATCATCTGAAGTATCTGGTTTCACCTTGAGGCTTGGGTCCGAGAACCATGCAAGGCCTTGGTTCTGTCCAGTACCTAGTTTTCTCATTTTTTGATTATCTGAAGTATTTGGTTTCACCTTGAGGCTTGGGTCCGAGGACCATGCAAGGCCTTGGTTCTGTCCAGTACCTAGTTTTCTCATTTTTTAATCATCTGAAGTATCTGGTTTCACCTTGAGGCTTGGGTCCGAGGACCATGCAAGGCCTTGGTTCTGTCCAGTACCTAGTTTTCTCATTTTTTGATCATCTGAGGTATCTGGTTTCACCTTGAGGCTTGGGTCCGAGGACCATGCAAGGCCTTGGTTCTGTCCAGTACCTAGTTTTCTCATTTTTTGATCATCTGAAGTATCTGGTTTCACCTTGAGGCTTGGGTTCGAGGACCATGCAAGGCCTTGGTTCTGTCCAGTACCTAGTTTTCTCATTTTTGATCATCTGAGGTATCTAGTTTCACCTTGAGGCTTGGGTCCGAGGACCATGCAAGGCCTTGGTTCTGTCCAGTACCTAGTTTTCTCATTTTTTGATCATCTGAAGTATCTGGTTTCACCTTGAGGCTTGGGTCCGAGGACCATGCAAGGCCTTGGTTCTGTCCAGTACCTAGTTTTCTCATTTTTGATCATCTGAGGTATCTGGTTTCACCTTGAGGCTTGGGTCCGAGGATCATGCAAGGCCTTGGTTCTGTCCAGTACCTAGTTTTCTCATTTTTTTCGTTTATTTTAGCTATTTATCCGTAGCCGTTTGGTTCTTTATTGCTATAGTTTACAATAAGCCATAGATAATTACACTTTTCAAGCAGAAATAATAATAAATACAAGTTGGAGTTGGTGAAGGATAAGACCCTGCCGTGTTTTGCCTCTTCGTTTCGATGGGACTCTTCTGATTACGAGGCGTCTCCTGGGTTGTCCAGGTAACGTGTGCTGACGCTTCGGTGCCTTCTCATTTAATGGGGCGCCTCCTCATTAATGCTAGCCGTGGATCTACGAGGATCTAACGGCTGTTAGGCCCTTTGGAATTTGGGGCGGAATAAAGGTCTCCGGAAATCGCTCCCTGGGATTTATTATGGATTGGCCCTCATTAATGTTCCACCCTCTATAAAAGGCGCTCCTAGGGCATCCTTCCCCTTCACACCTGATAATCGTTCGTTCTAAACTTCTCCTAGAAACACACCGTCAAGACACAGTCATCTGAGCCTCTTCGAACGAGTTGGCCCTGGAAAAGGGCACTCCTGAGAATGCACAGCCCCTATCAGGAGCCGAGGATGTCACCTCAACCCTTGGCGCCACGCTGGGGTGGGTGTAGTGGAGATCCGAAGATTCTCATTCTTTTCAACCTAACCGGAGACAGAGCCCTCCTCACCACCAGGAGGAGTATCCGGAGAGAACGTAACCTCCCTCTCTTGGGTCTGGGTTCTTGACCCCCCAAGCCGGCTGCCTAGAGGGCGGGAGGGGAACCAGGCGGAACCTAAAAGCGGAACCGTCCTGTGCCTCGGCCTCTTCCGCCTTAAAGGTTGCCTTCCTTCCTTCTAATCCTTCTTCTCTCTTCTCCTTCCTCTTCTCTTGCTTCACTTCTTTTCCATCTTCTGATCTTCAGCCAGCTTTGCTTTCTACTTATTTGTTCTTCATCTCTTCTTCCGTTTCTTTTTCTTTCTTTTCTTTTGCTCCTCAACCAGCTTTGCTTTCTACCCTTTGCTCCCCTGCCGGCTTTACCAAGCGTCTGCCTTTGTAGTTAGCTTTTAGAACAAGCCCCCTGGGCTTTACTTGTAAAAGATGTAATTTTTCTTCAAGTATGAATAAAAGAAGTAGATCTGCTTTGTATTATTTATTTCTTTGTTTTCTTTTTATATTTTCGTTTCTGGTAGTTATACATCTTCGAATGAATGTTGCCACTACAGACCGCACTAGTCTTGACTGATGATTTTTCATTTACACTAATCGTTGCACTTGCTAGCGCATAACTCGGCCCCACGGTGGGCGCCAATTGTAAGTGCCCAATTTGTAAAGAACCCTTAACAATAAAACTTGTAGAGAAGTGGGTACACGGACTTGGCATCACCGAAGTGAACAACGGTTAATTTGGTATTTCCGATAAGTAATAGATGACAAGAAATTAATAAGAATCTCCTCAAATGAATTCGGTTAAGTATTTTTTGTAGGGAATGATCATTACTTTGGCTATGTAACTAAAGTGCCTGTTGGTCCTCGGACTAGGCCGAGGATCTATTTTTCTTAGAGTTTTCCCTCCCCCTCTTTTTTTGGTGGGAGTCATCTTGGTTATATAGTGTTGCTCTAGTTAATCTCAGTCGTCCATTTGTCGGTTATTCGGTCATTCTAGATGAGAGTTTGTCCCATCATCTGTTTTTGCAGACTTTACGTTAGTTCTCAGCCGTCTTTGCAGGCTTTTCTATTAGTCGGAGTAATCGAGGCAACTGGGCTCGTTGGTCGCATCATCATTAAAGCGGTCAGGATGTTGGTGGGATATTTTCGATGGATGTAGGATATTTCCCTTTAGTGATGTCGGTGTGCCGAGGACAGGTCATCCTCGGTTTAGGCCTTGGATGTTGTGGGCTCTTTCCTGTTGTCCTCGGCCTCAGTACTATCCTCGGCGCGGGCCTTGGGCCGCTCGCTGTGGGCCAGCGTGGTTAATGTAATAGGGCCCCACATACCTCAATAGCAATCTTGATACCTCTCGATAACCTCTTGATAGTAGTCTCGATACCTATCGATAGAAGCTCGAAACCTACTACCTCCTCGATAGTAGTCAAGATGACTTGAAGATTGTCATCAACTCTTTACGGGAGGAGTCTACTTCTATGTCCTCCTTTGGTTATTTGATCCAAGATGCTAAGTTTACTGTAGATTCATAGCTTTCTTCTTAAAAAAAATACTACGTCAAGTTTTATAATTTTTTAAAGATAGTTTTAACTCATGACATTTACTCCCGATGATAACTCTTTATCATCAAACCAAGGTACCAATTGGTTTTTGGAGATTGTCATCGACTCTTTAAGAGAGGAGTCAACTTCTATGTCCTTTTCTGGTTATTTTATCCAAGATGCTAAGTTTATAGCAAATTCATAGCTTTCTTCTATTAAAAAAAATAAATAAATACCACGCCAAGTTTTTTATTTTTTAAAAAATAGTTTTAATTTATCACGTCCACTTCTGGTGATAACTCTTTATCATCAAATCAAGATACCAATTGGTTTTTGGAGATTGTCATTGACTCTTTAAGAGAAGAGTCAACTTCTATGTCCTCTTTTGGTTATTTTATCCAAGATGCTAAGTTTACTGCAAATTCATAGCTTTCTTCTATAAAATAAAATAAAATACCACGCTAAGTTTTTTATTTTTTTAAAAATAGTTTTAATTTATGACGTTCACTTCTGGTAATAACTATTTATCATCAAATTAAGGCACCAATTGGTTTTTGGAGATTGTCATCGACTCTTTAAGAGAGGAATCAACTTCTATGTCCTCTTTTGGTTATTTTATCCAAGATGCTAAGCTTACTACAAATTCATAACTTTCTTCTAAAAAAAAAAAAATACCACTCCAAGCTTTTTATTTTTTTAAAAATAGTTTTAATTTATGACGGTCACTTTTGGTGATGACTTTTTATCATCAAACTAAGACATCAATTGGTTTTTGGTGTAAGTAAGGGTTTGAACACTAAGTCTTTTATTTGACAACAAAAGACTTTACCAACTAAACTAACTAGAACTCACAAATACCACTCCCAGTTAAATTACAAGTCACACGAAATAATATAAATTATTTTTTAGAACTATTAAAATGACATTGATTTCTAACCTATATAATAAATAAATACGAAAATTATATTGAAAAAAAAAAAAACTAAAAAAAAACTAAAACAGTCAGACCAAAAGTAGAATAACGTAATCCCTTCCATCCAGCTAATATCCTAGGATTTTATCTCAAGTAAACTCTATAACATAATGAATTTAAAGGGTTATAGAATATAGATTCCGCGTTGATTTTGTTGGTTTGAGTTTTGGTCGTCTGCGTCGCCCAAAAAGTACAGGAAAAAAACAAGGAAAGAAGGAAAATAAAAAAAATTAGATCTACAACATCATTGGAAGTTAGAAACTATAGACTGTGTTTAATTTATTTTATTTTATTTTTGGATAAGTAATCCTTACACAAACATTGTTTTTATTCAAAGAGAAACACATAAAAATAACAAATTTCCCAATTTATATTAATTTTTTGATAAGTAATCCTTACATAAATACTATTGTTTTTGTTCAAAGAATAGTGGATAAACAACAAAATTTCACAATTTATTGGGATAATAATTAAGTTATGAGTGATACACTACGTGGAGAGTTAATAACTATTTAGCCTAAATGATTTAGGAATATGTTAGGTGAATTAAAACATATGTAAGTAATCATATAGTGAGTTGGGAGAAATTTTCTTTGAATCGATTTAGAGGAGAATTTTGTCCATATAGATATGAAGCTAATTACAAGTGCAAAAAAAGGAAAAAAGAAAAGAAAAGAAAATAAAGAAGAAGATATATAACTTTTTTTTTTTTGAGAAGAAGATACAAAGCTAATTTTACGCTTTTTGTTTTTGCTTTTTAATGAGTAGATAGTGAAGAAGGGGGAGGTAAAATTCGAACTACTAACATGAGACATTATAAATAAGGCCATTATTGTTAGCCAATCACTTGAACCCAAACCTAATTATAATTTTAAATATGAATTCATGTGAGACTAATTGTATTGTTTATATTAATTTCTAGTTAATAAAAAATGGTGCCTTCGTTGGTGGTATTTTTTACACCTTAAAACTCATATCATGAGTTTAAATTAATCTTTATCTTACTGATTCATTCATTGACATGAAGCTGGTTTGGATAATTAACTTGCTAGATTTATATAATTCATTACTCATTTTTTATTTCCGCATATTTTAAAGATATAAAGATATGGTTGTATAGAGAAAATGCTATGTAATATGGCCAAAGTCCTTAACTGGGTTTAGGCAAATGTATGATCGTGCAAGAATGTGCATCTTTGGAATCTATTTGTACAAATAAATTGGTACCAAAGAGTGGAATAAAGCCTTTTGCTGATTTGTACCGATAAAAAATTGGTTCCAAAAAGTGGAATAAAGCCTTTTGTAGATTTGTACAGATAAATAGGTTCCAAAAAGTTTAATAAAGCCTTTTATAATTTAGGCAAATCAATTACTTTTAAAGTCAACTTTTAAACACAAAACAAAGGAAAATGAAGGCCTGTTTGGTTAGAAATTTTTAATATCGTTGCTTAAGTGTTGTGGAAATACGTGTAGATTAAAAAGTATTGTGGAAATATGTATTTCAGTGTTTAAACACTGAAAACTTTTGTTAAAGTACATGTACCAAACATCCCTGAAACAGTGGAAGTTGTTCTTGCTCTCAGTGAGGACATTTTACTTGTCTGAGTGTCTTTTTCTTTTTTCTTTTTTTTTTTGTGGTTGGATTTCTCTAAATTAGGGTAAATTACAAGTTCAATCCCTAATCTTTACATTGTTTTTCAATTTAGTCCCTAACGTTTCAAATGTTTTAATTTAGTTTCTAACATTTTTGATATTGTGTCAAAATAGTCTCAGCCGTTAAGTAGTGGATTGAAAAAACTGATGTGACTAATGGTGAGATTAAAATATTATTTTTATGTCACATAAGATGTCATGTGTCCTTAATTTAAAAATAAAATATTTAGAATTAGTTTATCTTCATATTTGAAAGTTTTCTTTTCTTTTCTTTTGCTTTCTTGGTAACCAAACAGGTTAAAAACCCAAAATTCAAAACCCAATTTCCATCCTTTTCTCACATTTTTTTCAAGGTTTTCATAATTTTTCTGGCCATAAAAAACCTTCGGTAAAGGAACAATAAACAATAAATGTATTTCTCTAGTGTTTTTTCTCTCACCTCTTCTTCCTCTCACATGGATTTGGTGATGCCAAAGCTAAAGCGTATAATGGGAATGGGAAGACATGCCTAGTGGAAAGCTACAGTGGAGTACGCAGATGACATGCCTGGTTCGGCTTTCATGCAATTTAGCTCTAGGAAGAAGTGCAAGGAAAGTATTGGTGGCTGATAGTGTATGTGGTGATGATGTTTAGTTGATTTTGCTTGGCATTTGGAGGAGCATGATTTGCATCATTAGGCAACTTGAATTACTTGCATATTATGGGTAGATCAATCCTCTTGGTGAGTTTTTGATGAATGGGTGTGGGTCCTGCTTAATTGGGCTTCCTCTATTTTTTCTAAATTTATAATGTGTGTTTGTGTTTGGTTAATCATGTCAACTTTTTCCACATGATTAAGATTAAATTGACACATTTGAAATTATAGGGACCAAACTTGTACTTTACCATATAAATTACTGTTTAGAATTAGTACTAAAATGACATTAATTACTAACATGTATAATAAATAAATATGAACATTTTATTTTAAAAAAAAATTAAAACAGTCATTGTTTTTTACCATAGGTTATAGAATATCCTTAAATCCAGCTCATATCCTAGGATTGGTGCAAATACTCTTTTCGTCCTTACATTTTGAGATCATTTCTATTTTGGTCCCTACATTTTTATTTTACCATTTTTGGTTCTTAATCCAATTAACGCTTGTTATTTTAGTCCTTTCTGTCAGTCAACAGACAGAAATAGCTGACGTGGCTAACGACACATTAAAATAATAATTAAAAATTCTATTTTGACATTAAAAAATGCCACGTCAGCATCTAATTTAATTTTAATTAAAAACAAAAAATTACAGATCTAAGAACACAAAAACTTATTCTTCAATATTCTTCTTAAATCAAAAAATAAACCCAGCAACGACATCAAACTCAAAATCAAAGAGAAAACCCGACATTTTCCTTTATTTGAAATCCAAATAAAAAACATTTTGCTCATTGCTCATCCACTAGATTCAACTTACTAAAGCTTTCTCTCGTCTAAAATGAAGCTCTCTCTCATCTAAAGCTCTCTTTGTCTCTCAGATCAAAACCTCTATCTCTATCTCTCTTTTGGCTTTCTCTTTGGATCTGGGTTTAGAGAAAGAGATGGCTTCTCCGCCTCTCTCACGCAAAGTGAAGCCGATACGATCAGCAACGACATCAAGCCGATACGATCAGTCTTTTCGATACTGGAATCTAGCCAGAGCGGCGTAGCTTTTCCGACACCACTCGGTCTTCTCAATCCGGTTCCGTCTTGGTGTAAGGGAGCTTGTTGGTGCGTGCTGGGTTTGATTGGGTTCGTTGGTTGGGATTGCAGGGTTTGTTGTTGTTGTTGGTTTGATCGATGATCGTTTTAGGCATTTGGGGTTTGGGGTTTGCCAGGTTGTTGTTGGAATTTTGCATTTTGAATTCTACATTTAGGTTGTTGTTGGAATTTCACATTTGGGGTTTACTCGGTTTGGGGTTTGGGGTTTGCTCGGTTTGGGGTTTGTTGGGTTGTTGTTGTTGTTGTTGGAATTTCGCATTTTGAAATTTCTTTTTGTTTTTTAAGTTATTAACTTGTGGTGGTATGGGTGCTTTGCTGGGTTTCTATTCTTTGGATGGTTTGGTTTGGGTGTGGTTTCGTGTGAATTTTCTTGTGTTTGCTCTTGTTCATGCTCTTTGATTTGGTGATGTTCATTTTTTTTTTTTTTTTTTTTTTTTTCTGTAGGTTTGATGTTCATGTTCTTTGATGTTCATGCTCTTTGATTCTAGGTTTGATGTCATTGTTGGGTTTATTTTTTGATTTAAGAACATTGAAGAACAAGTTTTTATGTTCTTAGATCTATAATTTTTTGTTTTTAATTTTTTTTCCTGTAGGTTTGATGTTCATGTTCATTCATGTTCATGCTCTTTGATTCTGGGTTTGGGTTTAATGTTGTTGCTAGGTTTATTTTTTGATTTAAGAAGATTGAAGAACAAGTTTTTATGTTCTTAGATCTATAATTTTTTGTTTTTAATTTTTTTTATTTAATTAAAATGAAATTAGATGCTGACGTGGCATTTTTTAATGTCAAAATAGAATTTTTAATTATTATTTTAATGTGCCGTTAGCCACATCAGCTATTTTCGTCTATTGGCTGACGGAAATGACTAAAATAACAAGCGTTAATTGGATTATGGACTAAAAGTGGTAAAATAGAAATGTAGGGACTAAAATAAAAATGACCCAAAAATATAGGAACGAAAAGAGCATTTATGCCCCTAGGATTTTATCTCAAGTGAACTCTATAAACTAATGAGTTTAAAGGGTGATAGATTCCACGTGGATTTTGTCGCTTTGAGTTTGGGTCATTGGCATGGCCCCAAAACCAAAAGTACAGAAAAGAACAAGGAAAAGTGGAAAATAAAAAATTAGATCCAAAAGGACCACAACGTCATTGAAAGTAAGGAACTATACGCTGTTTTTCTTTTTCTTTTGGATAAGTAATCCTTTAATAAACATTGAACACCCTTTCTAAATAACTTCAATATGCTAAGCATTTTGTTAGTTGTCCGGTTATGAGAGTATATATAATAATAGCATCTCGAGTTTTTAAAACTCGAGATCCAATTAAAAATCGAGCTTTTAAGACTCGTTTTTGGGGTTTTTTATATACTGACGTAGCAAAAGTTATCCATGTGGATATAGAGTTTATGAAACTCGCTTTCTAAAAACGAGTTTATAAAACTCGATTTCTAGTTAATGTAATCTTCCCCTCAGACTTCAGAAACATGTTTTTTACCACTTGCACTCTCAACCACTTTCAAAATCTCTCACTCTCAGACACTTCGCTCTCTCAAACCTGCTCTCACTCTCGGACACTTTCAAAATCTCTCACTCTTTTTGACACTCCGCTCTCTCAAACTCAGTGGCTCACTCACGCACTTACTCTGAAGCGTTCAAAATCACTCACTCTCAGACGCTCCGCTCTCTCAAACTCAGTGGCTCACTCTGAAGCGTTCAAAATCACTCACCATGCCGAAGGTACTGCTCCCATTGACACTCAGCCACTCAAACTCAGTACTGCTCCCATTGACCCACCGTGCCGAAGGTACTCTCTCTCTCTCTTTCTCCAATTTTAGATTTTGGAATTTCATGATGTTACCTATTTCGTTTTTCAATTTCGGATCTTTTTGGGTTTTGGTGATTCATGTCATTTCAGTAAATGCAGGTATATTATTTTGTTTGGTTGTTTGGAAAATGAGTAAAAAAAAAAAAAGATTTTTTTTAAAACAAATTGAGCATTCGAATTGTGGGATAGTGTAAAAAGTGTTAATATCTAGATTATATTGATATTTAATCTAGTTTGTTTAGGTTTCATTTGATTTGTTTTGGGTTTGTTTTTATTTTCTGTATGTATTTTGGTTTGTGGGTTTGTAATACAAATTATGTGTTTGAAATGCTTCTATGAACTATGAGTTGTGAAGTAATAAGTGAGAGAATATTCATTTGAAAAAAATGAGAACTTACACCATAACATTTGTATTTGAGCATGGACATGGTGTTGGGGTTGTGCCACATTTGGTTCAGCCATGGGAATAAGGAATGACTCATGGTTTGGTTTCCATAGATTGATAGATTGGGTTTGAAAAAATAAAAAAGAAAAAATTTTGGGTTGCGTTGGGTTTGAGGTTAATAGTTTTTTTAAACCATCTGATCCAATCATCCATCCATCCATCCAAATATATATATATATATATATATTTTATTACAATTATTTCACTATATAAAATAAACTTCATATTGGTATTTTGAAAATTATTTCACAGGTTAAAAAAAAAAACCCTCCAATTCGACCCATAGACACTGCTACTTTCCTAAGCTTGGACAATTAGCTCTAGAATCCAGGTGCATCTCTTTGGATTGAATCAAAGACCAGCACTTCTAACAGTCCCAAAGCCAAAGAAACAGGGGCGGAGCCAGGATTTATTGTTTGGGGGGGGCCAAATTTTTTTACTAATATATTAGTCTTGAGTTAAGATAAACAATCACATACATGCGTAAACGCACATACACAAATATAAACATTAATATTTTGATACTAGAGTAGGTCATAATTTATAAATATATTGTGAATAAAATTAACTTTCACATACGTATATTCGTAAGATAATTTTTTAGAGGAATTTATCATCTTTTAAACTCCAATACAATACAAAAGCAGTCTAGTTTGATATTAAATATGTACAAAAAACGAATTAGAAAAAACAAAAACTATCTTGTCTCTATAACTACTAGACTAATTGACAAATTCTATTGGTTTTTAAGTCCATCATTGGACTAACTCAAACATTTGGGGGGCCAACTTGTACAAAAGCTGTCTAGTTTGATATTAAATATGTACAAAAAATGAATTAGGAAAAACAAAAACTACCTTGTCTCTATAACTACTAGACTAATTGACAAATTCTATTAGTTTTTAAGAGCATCATTATACTAACTCAAATATTTGGGTGGGCCAACTTCTATTTTTGTAGCTAAATATTTAAATATTTAATACTTACACATAATAAAAAATAATTTTTTAAAATTTTGGGGGGGCCATGGCCCCCCCAAGCCTTGCTGTAGCTCCGCCCCTGCAAAGAAACATGATTCTTGAGGGAGAAATGTTGAATATTATCCCAACTTATTCTATACTCACATATGACATGTTTCTTATAGTTTCGAAGACATTATTAGATTCTATCATTGAATGTTGTTTAACTGGTTCAGTGCTCACGTATCTCTTCCCTCACTAGTTTATATGTTGATCAGTGGAAGAAATTTCTAACTACAAAACAATGTTGTTGTACATAGTATTATATACTTATAAATAAATTAGAAATAAATTATTTAATAGACACTGAGTACCCTTGTGGAATATTTCATGTGCATAGGCAGGTTAACAATGAATTAATGGGCACTCCTTTTAAAATAGATTAGGAACACATGCAAATCGAACACCCTTTCCAAATAACAGTAGTAGTCTAACAATTTCATTAGTTGCCCGGTTATGAAAGAATGTGTGAAACTAGCATCTTGAGTTATAGATGTACTTCTTCTTGCTTTCCATTCTTTTAGCATCATTTTTTAAATAATGCCAATAAGCTGCTCTTCAGTATAGATTTTCCTTGCATGTAGAATAGCATTCCTTTGCCCCCAAACTATTAATGATCTCACAGTAGCACTCTTTGCAGTATGGAGCCTCAGATTGATAACGAGCCACAGATCTTGGAGCCTGGTCCTAGTAATGGGTCATTGTTGACGCGACAACGACATCATCGATCAGAGGACATTTGGAATGGCGAGGTGAAATATCTAGTTCTAACAACTGCTTTAATTTTTACGTTATCTTTGACTTTTAGTTAGCAAGTTCTTTCAAAGTTGTATTTATAGTTCTAACAACTGCTATAATTTTTATTGATTTTGCAGGACCCGGGCCAACTTATGTGCCGTGGTCGCACTAAGGAGATGGCAAACGTTCAAATGTGAGATAATTGGGTAATTGACATTATCAAGTTGCTACGGCTTGAAGGATTGTTTAGGGCCCCTTCCAGAGAGATAGATAATTGCCTTATAATGGCCCTAGTTGAGCGATGGCAGCCAGAGACTCATACATTCCATCTTCCACACGGTGAGATGTCAATCACCCTACAAGATGTGGAGGTCATTTTTGGACTTCCTATAGACGGTGAGGTCTTGGTTAGGCCGACTACTGTGTTAGATGGAACTTGGAACACTGTTTGCATGGAGTTTCTTGGTTTTACTCCAGCGAATGACAAAAAAACCTTGGTGGGGCAAAGAATTCTTATTAGCTGCCTTGTTGAGGCCATTGCAGCACCACTGCCTGATGACGCAATGGAAATTCAGATACACAAGTATGCCCGGTGCTATATTTTAGTGCTACTAGGGGATAAGCTTTTTATGGACAAGTCGGGAGATAGGGTGCATCTGATGTTTTTGGAGCAACTGCGGGACCTTCATGATCCGCCATAGTATAGCTGGGGCAGTGGTTGCCTAGCTTGGTTGTAGAGAGAGTTGTGTCGGGCAAGCGAGAAAGGAGCATCGCAGATTGGTGGGGCGTGCACCTTGGTCCAGTATTGGGCATGGGCAAGGTTGCCATTCTTGTGCCCGAGGATAGAGCCCCCACCTGGATGTGATTACGGCCTATGGCCGTATGCTCCACTTGCCTTTAAGTAAGTATTTTTTTGATAGTTAGTGTGTTATGCAATGTACTCTTCTTAGTAACTAAATAGCTACTTATCTTATGTTATTCGCTCGTAACTGTAGGTGGGTGCGGGTGCCAAGCTCGAAGAGTAGGCCATCCGGGATGGCCTTGGTCTACTATCGTGAGCAATTAGTTACAATGAAGCCAAACCAGGTAATAATATTCAAATATTCTGTTCGGTTATGTTAATTTTCCTTAAGAATATGATTGCTTCATACTTTAACATATCTTCCGTTTTAATTTTTGTTTTTCCTTGTATATATGTATTCTCCCTTGTTTCACATTTTAAGATGCTATGATAATTGTTTTTTGTTTTTATTGTAGATTGTGTGGCAGCCATACGAGGCACACTTCGTCCACCTTCCTGACTTCTGCGTTGCAAGGAGGGGTACGTGGACAACAAGGGTGCCGCTTGTGTGTTTTTGCATAGTGAAGACACACCAGCCGGACCGTGTCCTTCGACAGTTTGGGTTGGCGCAGGAGGTGCCTGACCATGTTGTGTATGATGAAAGGCTGCATAGAATAGATTTGCGTGGGAAGGTGGAGAAGAATTGGAGGCAGGAGCATGAACCGTATATCATTTCATGGAATAGTAGAGAACAACGACTTTGCCATGCATCTCCTCAGACTGGTGAGATGGACCGCGATCATGACTATTAC
Organism: Quercus gilva; assembly: GCA_023621385.1. Classification (NCBI taxonomy): domain Eukaryota; kingdom Viridiplantae; phylum Streptophyta; class Magnoliopsida; order Fagales; family Fagaceae; genus Quercus; species Quercus gilva. The sequence continues at coordinate 8,180,329 of CM042475.1, read as the reverse complement.
CAATGGTACCGTCTGGTCATTGTAAAATATGTCGATCGCAACAGCGCTAGATTACATCAGATGGTAACGTGTTCTAATTATATTTTATTGCTTGCGTTGTTTTTTATTTAGTACATGTACGAACATAGAATCAATTGATTTCTTCTTTCAACAAATTTGGTTTGATCTGATTGACATCCAACTAAAAAGAGTTTCTGTTGCATGACTCATAATAAAAATTTCAGTTCTTAGTTTAGATGAATATTTAAGTAGAGTAATAAGTACTATATTATGCATTCTATAATTGTTACATAAATGTGAAAAATTTTGATTGTATTGGTTCTTTCTCTGTTTCAGATTGAAAGTCATTTAGCGTTGTTGAATTGGCTTCCTTCAGGCAGCCGAGAACACAACCATGTTCGGCGCATCCTATATAGTGTGGCTGGGCTTGGTGGTGATCCTGCAGCCACTGGGCAGGCAAACAACCGTACTGAGACTGAATCAGCAACTACTGCAGCCCTAAGCACAAGTGTAGCACCCGTAACTACACCGACCCGTGGTCGGCGTGATATAGCAAGCCCAAGCACGAGCACAGCTAGGGGCCGTGGTCAGCCTGCTACAGCAAACCCAAGCCTAACTGCAGCTAGGGGCCGTGGTCGGCCTGCTACAGTAAGCCTAAGCACAAGTGCAGCTACGGGCCGTGGTCGACGTGCAACAACCCCTCTGGTTGTAAGTACTCATGAGATACGTGCACCCATCCTGCACGCATCTCCCCACCCCGAGGTCCCTCCACCCATCCTAGGTGTATCTCCTCCATCCGAGGTCCCTCCACCCATTGTAGATGTATCTCCCTACCCCGAGGTCCCTCCACCCATCCCAAATGTATCTCCTTCATCCGAGGTCCCTCCACCCATGGAAGATGCATATCCTCAGCCCGAGGTCCCTTCACCCACCCCACATTCACAGCCCAATTTCGATCTCGGTATGCATTCTCAGTTGACCCCTCCATTGCACCCCGCGACACCCTCATACCCACCCACCAGCTCTAGTGCACCCACTCCTGGCCCCTACACAGAGCATCATTACCCACCTACCTCAAACTCATCCGACCCTCTAAGACCTCCAGTTGGGACTAACACTCCACAGCCAGATACTGATGTACCGGACGAGAATCCCCCTCCTCAGCCCTCACCCCCACAAGGTAGACCGCAACGTGCTAGAAGAGCACCCACTTGTGGGACAGGTGGACACAAAATAGGACACAAAGGCAGCTCTATGGTACGATAACATTAATTACAATGTATAGTCCTATTTTGCAATTCACTTTATTCTTATCATTACACCGAATATTGATTGTATGTATCTAATGTCTTTGCAGCACAATGACGAGCCTAAGGATGATGCTCCGCAGCCTCCTCCCCCGCCCAAACATTACACGAGGGTTAAAAAACGCAAAATTGGTGAACCTTGAAAAACATGGATGAAGAGGTAAATTTCTGATGAATCATTGGACAAAATTGTTGGTGGTCCAAATAATTATACAATAGCAAGATTGATCTTGTGTATTTTCTCAATATTAGAATGAACCTTGTCGGTCCTTTTTTATTTCTTGTTATATGAATGATCTAAATTATGCAATGTAGAGTCTCCATTTGAATTCCGAGCCCTGGAGGTAGCTTTGGAAGCTATTTGTAGTTTCCTTGCTGCACGCACAACAGAATTGGAGACTGATGCTTATCCTGCATTAGATGAGCTTACGTCTAAGGTGAGTACTTGTGTGTTTCCTCTTTCTTTAACTGGTCCATTGTCTTGCTGTTTTTAACAGTTTTGATCGGTTTTGGTTTCTAGGGTTTTTGATGGTTTTATTGGATCTTAGTGGAGTTGTGTATATAATTATATATGTACATGTATGTGTTGTGTATGTATAGGTCGAAGGAATTGTGAAGCAACTTGCGGTGGCCGGGGATCACGATAAGATAACGGCGGTGATCAATTTGTTGACGACGGAGTTCACGTTCTCTCCGCAAGCGAATCATCGGAAGGTATTTTCAATTTATCGAATTTCGTCAACTTGTTTCGAATTTGTGACTGTAAAAAATGATTGTTTGGTTTGAATTTTGGTTACATTATGTAGGGGGGATTGATAGGATTAGCTGCTGCCACGGTCGGGTTGACTAGTGAGGCGGCTTAACATCTCGAGGTAACAACAATTATGCATCATTACTTTATAATATTGATCATTTGTTCAAAGGGTTTTTTGTTTTGCTGGCTTTTAACAATTGGGGTGGGGCAATTTGAACCCGGATATGCTATAAGTGCCGAATTGAAATGAGTCAAATCTTAGTGTAAATATATTAGCTTACCATGGCAGTGTGCTCTAAGAGAATGAACTGGCTGTAAATTGAAATGTTGCTAATCTAATTTAGTGATTTGCTAAGTAGAGATTCTGGATGGACTAGGAGACTAACCTTTTGACTTGAAGTGAAGATAGACTTATAACTCAATGTGTTCTGGTGGCAATGGTGCCTTGTCTTATGTTTTGTATTTTGAATTTGAAGTGTTGTTGCTACTTGCTATTACTGATATTTGTTGACTGCAGAATGGTTATTGCTTGATGTAGGTTACAGGATTTAGCCTTAGTTGTGTATGGCAGGCCAAGCAATCTTGAGGGAGATGGATTTATTTATTAAAAAAGAAAAGAATAAGAAAAGAAATTGGCTTGGTTTTAGTATTGTTAAGTTTTAATGGGTGTAGAAACCCCTCATGTTATGACTTACTTTTGAAAGGTTGTCAGTTTTATATGGATGTGGGCTTGCTTTATTATTTGCTGCTGTCCATTGGTTGCAGCTTACTCTTACATTTCAACTTAACTTGTCGAATTTTGAATAGAATGATTGAAAAGAATATACGTCGCCGACCTTGATTAGTTTGTTGAGGATCCTATTCGATCCAAATTTTTAGGACTTTAAGGCTTGGTTGTTGTTGTATATCTTTAAATATCCATAGTATAAAGTACCTTATACCATGCTTCTTAATACATCTTTCCTGAGAAATTATTTTGCTATGCTACTTATTGTGAGCTCAATCATTAAGTTCATGTTGATTGATAGTGTGAATTTGGATTCTCAAATTAAATGCTGGTAACTTTTCCCCTATGATTGATTGGAAAGAATTTACAAGTTAATTATGTTGATGATGGACTATTATTATCTTAGGTGATTAGTTATTTATTATATTTATTTCTATAGAATTTTCTCCAAACACATCATGTTCACAATAATGCTGAAATTCCAGAGGTTTCTGATAAAACTGATTTGGAGAGTGTTTCTGCTGAAGAGAGGACTGGGAGATGGGCAAGATCAACATTCAAAATTGTCCTTTCATATCATGGGGTTTCCTTTGATGGGTGGCAAAAGCAGCCTGGCTTAAACATAGTCCAGGGGTAAGTTGTTTTCCAGTCAAACTCTGAAATTTGCTCAAACCATTAGCATAGTACATATGATATTTCATTTCCCATTTATTTTTGGCAAGTGGTAATTGTTTGCATGGGTTTTTAGTTGAATCCGTTTGAACTGCAAGTGGAGAGGAGGTGATCCTTTTTATTTTTATTATTTATTATTATTTTTATTTACAAAAAAACACGATTTATGAAATGAGTTTATTGTGGTTTTCGTTGGTCAATGGAACGTTTGTGCTTTTTCCATTGATTTTTTAGTTATAGGAATAATGGGATCACAACTTATACCATTCCTTTTGAATTAGGAACTCCACTTTGAAGTGCGGTCTTTCTGCCTCTGAATATGCTAACAAAATTGTCATCATTATTGGTTAATACACAGTGACAAATGCTACCTAATTCTGTGTTTTTGGGTGCTTCAATATGCCTTCTGCGGATTTAAAACTATCAAGATTCCTTTGTGTACAAAATGAGTGAATCATTTGGAATTTGCTAAATACTTTGATAGTCCTCTTTCATTTTTATTCATACTCTTGAGTCTTGACTACACTTTACTTTTGACAGCCTAATTGAAATATCTCTTGGGAAATTTGTTGATGAGAATAAAGTTAAACTGCTGAAAGACAAAGGTTTACCACTGGAAGGTTGTGTTGTTGTTGCTGGGCGCACAGACAAAGGGGTCACAGCTCTTCAACAAAATTGTGCTTTTTGTATGTTATTACTTCATTTCCCTATGTGCTGTATATTGGCTACTTGAATATGTAACTTTTGGCCATGATTTTATTATATAAACATTTATAAAGGTGGCTAAGCTCTGATGGCAGTTTGCTTAACACACTTCACTTTCTATTTAGTTATGAACTATGATGCAATCATTGTGTGGAGTTCTTGTAGTATCCCCCTAAAAACATATATTAGTTTGAGAACTTTTCTTAACTTTGCTATTGTTACTGAGGTCCATATTCAGTTACAAGCACAAATTCCAATTGTCTAGTGGAAATGCACTTATTTAGAATGATAGATGCAGTTATCTCTATGATTGTGATATATAACTGCAAGAATGTTTTTAAATTGGTTTGACTTCATTATAAGGTTTTGAGAAGAAATTGTAGATTTGGACTGTATTCAATGTTACATATGAACTCATCAATTATAAGATCTCAAAGGCCTTATGTAAAAGTAACAAGGTAGCTAGGATATAAACATTGTTGTATAAATTGGTAGTGTTGTAGCTCAATGAATTGCAACACACACACACACACACATAAAATTCATGCATTCGGACATTGCTTCAAGTGAGGTAGTGCTGATTGGCTGTATGCTTTAATGCTTTATATACAGAACATGGGAAAGGTGTTGATATGGCTTGGGACTATTCTAGTATATTAGTCCAAGCATTGCACCTCTTGGACATAATGTTTAAAGTTTATTGGTTCTCTATCCTGAGAATTTTCAATGAAAAATTCTTCTGTTGGTTGGTAGGTTCCATTGATTGCATCATGTGTTTCCCCAAAACATTTAGTAAAATTTATATCTGCACTAGAGTCTTTCATGACATGATCTGTTAGGTTTCTTTGGGGTTCAAGTGATTGCCTAATGGTATTGGGACTATTTGTGGTGCCCAGTGTCAGGGTTCAAACCTCCCTTTCCCCTATTTGCCTAGCAAACAAAAAAGATAATGATCTGTTATGTTTCTTTGATATTGCACATATTTGAAGCAATTGCTTTATGGATCTGTGATTGAAGAAATTTTATGTTATTCTTTTCTCCTCGAGTAGAGTGGTTTGTTACTTTGTTCAGAGCTTGAGGAGATTAATCTATATTGTTTTTGACACATGTTCCATTTTATCCATCTGGTGTGTGATAATTGCTGACCTTATAATTGTTATATCTAGCTACTTGGAGAAGGGATATAAAACCTTGGGATATAGGGGAGGCCATCAACAGTGCAGTGCTAGGAAAACTTAGGGGCATATCTGTTTCTGAGGTAATTTTTTGTTCAGATTTTCCACAAAACCAAGCTAATTGAAAATGAAATTTGTTAGCTGTATGTTTATTTCTTCAATATTTGTAGTAGTTGAAATTTGATCTTTGTTATTGGTAACTGGAGATGTTTATCTGATTATACATCTCTCTGTCTCTCTCACTCTCTACTTCGATTATACTTATATCACTGTAGGTATCACGCACATTCCATCCTAATTTCTCTGCCAAATGGAGGCGCTACCTTTATATTTTGCCATTGAATGATTGGGAGGATGGGGAGCAAAGTAGTGAGAGTGGGGAGGATCTTGAACATTTTAGATGTAGTGAAAATGAGGATGACCAGAAAATTGGACGTGTTGAATGCAATGGGGAGACTGTTGAAAACCAAATTATCAATGATGGGGAAGAGCTTGAAAGTGGAAAGAAACCATGTAACTTCCGTATAAGCAGGGTTAACCAATTTTTACAGAAGCTAGAAGGAAAATTATTATCTTACAAGATGTTTGCTCCTGATACCAAAGCCTCGAGAAGTGTGTAAGAATAAAAACCTTTGATTGCTTTTGGAACTTGTGTTCTTGGAAACCCAGGCTTGTATGTATGTATAAGGTAATAAGTTTCTGGTTGACATATTCTCCCCTTGTAAATGCATGGTGGAGGGTAAGATCATAGGATCAAGACCCATCGGGGGTGTGTGTAACTTTTTAGTAATTATAAAAAAAAGTCTTTTGTTAGATTTTTAAGAGTTATACTTAAGACTTTATCAGATATAAGTATAGATGAAAAAATAAAATTGGACACGAACACTTTGCTAGATAGGTCATTTTATATATGAATTCTCAATTTACATGGCTACATTAATACTTATATCTAAATTTTGGATGGAGTGAGTGTATCACTCTCCAACCCCCCACATCCAACCCTTTTCTTTTACTTCTTGTTGGCTAGCAAGGTATTATTGGTCAGTTGACTATAATTGGAGCCTATCTTTAGCTAAACTAGAGCTTTCAATCTTTTTTGCAACTTAAGTTTGCATCCTTTCCTGCCTTTGTCCTTTTGGTGCTGCAATTCAGATCATTTGTGTCCATTGGTGTAGCCATTGGACAACAACAAATCTTGCAGTTGTTCATGGCAGCTTGCCCTGAATTAATGCAAGCCATAAGCCTGTAACCACCAAGAATTAAGCAAGCATCTTATTTTGCCACATGCCCTTCTGATCAGTTTGTGCCCATCTGACTACCATGATCTGATAGGTGCAGGAACATGCCAATTTTGCTGTGTTTGAAGTATTTAGGATTCTAGAAAGAAAAAAAAAATGGTAAAACTTAGGATTCTTTTTGACAATAATCTGAACTTTTTGAATTTATTTATATTGTAGCCAAAGAAGAAAATGGATCATACTAGATTTAATATAGGACTATATTTGCATGTTTTTAATATAGTAAACTAGTCTGCATCGTACTATATTTGTTGCGCTAATGTCTACCATCCTTTTGTGCCTTTTCAGTTCTCTATGTTGACCTCTTCATTTCTTGTCTGCTTCCTATCTTGAGGAGGATGGTGGATAAATTGTTCTAGTAGGCATTAGACTTTGACAGTTAAAAGGTTGAAAGCTTCGGATAATCTTATGGTATATAAGCCATCGAAGTCCCAATTTTATGCTACTGACCTGATCTGAGATTTTTGGGACTTGGGAAAACTGAAAAGATTGCATAGGTTCAAAGATAATTGCTAGTGTGTTTTTGCATGACTCAGATACAGGATAATAGCTTTTCTGGGAATAGCTTTTCCTTTGTGATGATTCCTTTGACGTTGACTTGATTTTTCAGAGAGGATCTGTCCTTGAGTGCACTAACTGCAACTGTTTCTATTTCAGTGGTCCTCCTACGGAGTGTTTTGTCTACCATGCTCGAGCCACAGAAGCACGACTGCCATCCTCTGTAAGTGTTTCATTATTCATTTGCTGTTTTATTTTCTGACTTTTCTTTCCTTTTTTCTGCTAGTGTTAAAATCTCCTAAATTGTTATCCTGAAGAATGGAACCCCATTAATGTGTGACTTTTGTGTGTGTTTGCCTGCATGCATGCAACATGAATGTGTGCTTGCAATATTTGAGGAAAAATTCTCAATTAACAAGACTTTGTTGGTTTTTGGTTGATGCAAATGATAAGAAAAAAATGAAAATCTTGTAAATAATTTAAGAGTTGACATGGGACTTGTTCCAAGCTCTCAACTTGTGGCCTAACTGAAATTGGAGCTGGATTCCAACTCATCTAAAAAAAATCTACAGCTTGTGTGGGTGTTCTAGATATCTTTTCTTATAATCTGATAGTTACATTGTAGGATTAAGTAGAACTTCTAGAATAACATGCTATTTAATCTTGGAACAGTCATCTGCTAAGAACATACTTTATAAACTAGAACGTGTAATAGTTAAATTTCTTCTTGCATTTTTTGAATGGACAAATAGTTATATGATTGATTTTGTAATGTGCAAGCTTGTCCAAACCATTTTTTTGGGCTGAGATCGAAATACGTTTGGGCTTGCCCATTCTGAATCTAGTGTATGCAATTGCAAGCTTATGTATTTATTTGTAATTGTCTTTGGGTTTTCTGCCTTCTATTTTTCTTTTCTTTTTTATCTTCCAGAGAGGGTTTTTTATTTATTTATATTTAATATATGTGTTCTGGGCTTCCTATGTCTCTAGAATTTGTTGCAATTTATTTTTTTTGCAGATCGGACTTGATTGTGTTGTCCTTATGTATGCTGCAACACCAATTTTTGGATATTCATGTTTCTCTGTATTTTTCTAGGATCATGGGGAAGGAAGAAAGGTCATGTGTGTTGAGCTGGTTGCTAATTGCTTCTTACGCAAGGTGATTGTTTTACGTTTTATTATGTCGAGAAATATATGTGGTCAACTGCATACATTGAGAAAATAGGTATTGCGAAGATGATGACATGAAATTAATTTCTTTGGATGTGGAAACTAGGGCCTGATTGGAACAGAAAACTGTTTTCAAGGAGAATACAAAACTGATTCCTATTATTTTTTAAATAAAAAATGTGTTCAGTAAAAAAAAATAGTTCAAAAACAGTTTTAAAAAATTAAACACAATATGGGTTTGGGTAATAAAAAAAAGGAAAAAGTTTAGCTACAAAATGGGTTGTAGCTTAAGGCTACAAACTCACTCAATAAAATAAATACTACAACATATTTTGAAAATCTAACCGTTGAATTGCATGTTTTTTATGCCCTTAATACACATTAAATTTTGTGTCAATCAGATATCATTTACTATATGATCTATAAGCTTATATTTTGTGCATAATTTTAAATTACAAAAACTTGCAATTTAAAAAATTTATTGATGACATAGCTATTGATCTTTAATTTTCTTGAAATTTTGCAAGCATGGAGGATATAAGAAGAAGATGTAATCCAATGGTGGATTTGTCAAAATTCACCTCCAACAAAAAGATATTAAGTAAGTTTGTAGCCTAAGGCTACAACTAATTTTGTAGCTAAACTTTGTCCTAAAAAAAAAAGATTGGAAAGTGTTTAAAACAACAAAAATAACAAGAGTAGTTAGTGCAATGCAGACATTTATCTTTGTATTTCCATTCTTATAACCATCGACCTGCAGTTTCGGGTTATCTTGCTGATGCTCTTGGGTCTTATTGCCACTAATTTGGTGGCTAACCATAATTGACAGATGGTCAGAGTGCTTTTGGCAACCTCCGTAAGGGAAGCAGCAGCAGGTGCAGAAGAAGATGCATTGCTAAAGCTAATGGATGCCACGTGTAACCCAGCACCTGCTGACGGCCTATGTCTTGTTGATGTAGGATACGCAGAATTTGATTCGCAAATCTGCGTCATTCCAAAAGACTAAATTTATTCTCATAGCCACACAGATCAAGCCTCAAATCTAGATTGTTAGTATCATGCACACAGATGCTATGGGGAGGGGCCTCCATGACTAGATGGTTCCTGCCCTGAATTACTTAGGTAGAAACTGCAGCTGTTTAAATGGTCATAAACATTCCATCAATCGCCTTGTTTTGTTTTGTTTTGTTTTTGTTTGTTTTTTATTTTTATTTTTTTAAGACCCACATTTATAAATTTACAAAGTTTTTTTTTCTAATTTTTAGCTTATTAAGCTTATGTTTCCAGTGGGTGAATTATTTACTAAATTAGTTATTTATATATGAGCCATTCTTTTTAAAGAAAGAGGTTCTTATTAAATATGTTCTACTATGACATTAGCAAAATGTAAATTAAGTGAATTGTATTGGAGATTCCGCTTAGTAGTATGGGAGCCGAAGTTATGGCCTTAAATAAGATAAAATAGCAAGAAGTTATGCACATAGTTTACCCTAATTACTTAATAAATGGAATCATGGAGACAATCCCAACACTGGATCAAACTTATCTGTCTCAAGATCCGCTCAACAAAACATTACAATTTGCACGTGGTATGTTTTTCTTTGTTCACTGTCATAACCATTATTTTATGTGTCCAATTTGCACAATTTGCACGTGGTATGGTTGAATATAATTGGGAACTTAAGACTTAAGAAATTTTACCTAAGTTTTGCCATATGCTCAAATCCTTATAAGATTATAGACTTAGTTTGCAATTCTATGATTGGATCATTCCATGAAAGAACAAATGGCATGTTGAACGCAGATTTATTTTTTTGCCTCTCATACGCTTTTCTCAATGTAAAAGACCACTCTTGAATTTGTCATTCTTGCATAAAAAATGAGGAAAATTACAATTTATTATGTGGTTTTCCATTATCACAATTTAATTCAAAATTTCTCATATTAGGAATAATTACGGTGACAAAAATCTCATTTGTACAAAAGAAAAAAAAAAATGTGAGATTTAAAAAAAATACAAAATCACAAAAAAAAAAAAGAAAAAGAAAAAGAAAAAAGAAAAGAACTGAGAAGATTGAACAGAACTCGAGTTTCATAGACTCGAGTTCCGCTGGGGATTTTTGTGTGGAACTTGAGTTTCTTAGACTCGAGTTCCGCTGGAAATTTTTTTTTTCCATTTTGTTCTGAATGCTTTGTTTAGGCCGAGAGGGATGCTCTGTTTTGGTTTGTTTTTCCTAGTGGAACTCGAGTTTCTTAGACTCGAGTTTTACTGGGAATTTTTTTTTTTTTTACTTTTGTTCTCAATGCTCTGTTTAGGCTGAAAGGGGTGCTCTGTTTAGGCCGAGAGGGGTGCTCTGTTTTGGTTTGTTTTTCCCAGTTGAACTCAAGTTTCATAGACTCGAGTTCCTTTGGGGAATTTTTCCCCCCTCTGGCCATGCAAAATTGCTCAATACGCAAACCAGAAACTGGGGAAAATTTATTTTTCTCTTGAACATGCAGGCAAACCAGAAACTGTAAATGCACTTAAATTAAATTACATCAAAATGCGCTCTCAATAGGCACCAAAATATAGAAATTGTTATGTTCTTTGCATAAACATAGTTTTACAATGCAAATGCACTTACATCGCAGCAAAAGCTGCTTCTCAATATATCAACATTCTAAACATGTCCAACCACGCTTAATTTGCATCCCATACCATACTTGGATAGAGGTACATTGGATAGAGAATTACAAGTACATTCAACAAAAACCAAAAAGTTCACATAGAGCCAATACAACATAGTCACTTTTCCTAAGATCGGCAGTCCACACGACAAAAACGTCATCCATGGAAGCATGCCTGAAAAACGTAGAGTAATCACGTTAGGAGAGAAGATAGTAAACATTAGGTAAACATCGAATGAACAACAATTATTTAACCGATGCATAACTTTTGCCATCTACCTACCTAGTGTGGAACATGACCGCTTATGGAAGCGCCAAGGGACTGTGGACATTTTCTACGGTTATGCCCAGAAGCATGACACAGTCCACATGTCTGCTTGGGTTGACTCTCTACCAAATTTGCGTCCTCCCTCCGCCATCTTGGTTCTCGATCCTTATTCCTCACTCCATCCATCTCATTCCTTATTCTTGACTTCACTGGTCGACCTTTGCCCCGCAACAATGCTGGGTTAGGCAACCACTTTGGCCCCGTGGGATCCCTCCACAATGACTGTGACTTAGGAACCACAAATGCATGCTCATAAGTGTTAAGGGCATTGTTCAAACCATAACATGGGTGAATATATGTGGTCGAATCAATATGTAAATAGTCACATACTCTAATTGCATGTGAACACGGGATCCCTATGTTTTGCCATTTCCCACAACTGCATGTTCTTTCCTGTAACCGAACTTCATAACTGTGGTCCCCCCTCTCACGCTACACGTGTTAAGTTGGGTAACTACTTGAAATATCAACTCTTCATTGCTAAATGGCTTGAGATAGTGTTTCTCAGATTTACACTTATTTCCATCCCACGTGGATAAGGCATATTTACTCCATTTCTTACCCTCTGAGAACTCAAATTGGTATTCTTTGCGCCGGTCGTGGAAATATTGAACAAGTTTGTTCCAAGTGAACTCAACCAACGTGGCAATAGGAAGGCCCCGTGCACCTTTCAATACACCATTAAAGCACTATGATATATTGGTTGTCATTATCCCAAAACGTCTCCCACCATCATGTGACTGGGTCCACATATCCACGGACTCGCTCATTAGGTATGTGTATGGAAGACAATCTTGATTCTTTTCCTTGCCATCCTTCCTCGTCACCTTCTTCTTATTCCTAATGGCCTCAATTTCCACTTGCTTAATGGACTCCATTATGGTATCAAATTTAACTACATGACTAGCATATCCTGCTTTCAACACCGCTGACTTTAGAGTTGTGCTCTGAAAATGGGTGTTAAAGTTGCTAGCAACATGTCGAAGGCAATATCTATGAAATACCCATGTGCTTCCATCCTCCCTTCTAGGCCAGTTTGCAATGGCATTTTTGATACCAAGATGTCGGTCAGAAATTATGCAAATGCCTTCGTCAGGTATCACGTGCCCAATTGTTTCTCTGAGGCACTGTAAAAACCACCTCCAACTGGACCCTAACTCACAATCCACAACAGCAAAGGCGAGAGAAAATACCTTGTTGTTAGCGTCGGTTGCCCTTGTGACCAACAGTTTTCCCTGATATTTACCATACAGGTGGGTCCCATCAATACTGATAACTGGCTTGCAGTATTTGAATCCTGATATGCATGGACCGAAAGACCAAAACACATAATGTAACAATACGGTTTCATCTTCATTGGTAGGTGTGATACGATAAAACACTTGGGTAGTCGGGTCCTGATCAATATATGCCATTAGCAACTTTTGCAACCTTTGGTAAGACTCTTCCCAATTTCCAAACATCTTCGCAATCGCCTTTTGTTTTGCATCCCATACCTTGTAGTAAGAAGGCTTATGACCATTATATTTCGTCTCTATCATAGATCTGAGATACTTAACTGGGGTAGTGTGATCCTCACATAACTTCTGATAGATGTCTAATGCAATAAAATTAGAACTCATCATTCTACCATCATTTCGCACCCTAATCGGTATACACGTGTGAGGACCCACATACACGGTGACCATCCATAGTTGGTGGAGATTGGGCTTCATAACTGCGCAGACATACCACTTGCATGACTCATGCACGCATTTCGCACAAAGTTTTTTTGTCGTCGACCTAGTGAACGTAAAATGTTTGTTTTCGTTAAGGGTACAAATTTGTTAATACGCGCTTCACCTCCTCTTTATTGGCAAAAGTCAACCCTTTGCACAAATTCATCCCCTCTCTCCAAGTAGACACAAATGGCACCTCAATATGTGAAGGATCAACCATATTTTCCCAAGTATTTGCAGAGAATGACAATGCAGGAGGTGAGTAAGCAGGGATTGTGTCCGTAATGTTTTGGACACTAATAACATTGTCTGCATAAGGTTCACTACCATCCAATGTCTCATTGTCATCAATGTCCCTCTCAAAGTCCCTAAAGTCCCCTCTCCTAATCTCGTCTTCATACTCATCTCTATCGGAAAAATCTTCACTGTTAATGGCAATATTCTCATCAACATAGCCGTCATCATCATCGTCATCATCATTGTTAATGGCAGTAGACTCATCAACATAGTTATCATCATCATCATCACCATCGGCATGAATATCATCATCCTCTACATGTGTAGAATAATCATATTGAGCATCCGGAACCGTAACCTGTAAACTTATGGTTGTTTGTTGGATATCCTCTTGCCAGACTACATGCGGCTCCAACTGTATGTACAACTCAATGTTAGTTACTTCAACTATTCTCTCCAACTTGTCAAACATGATCTTTACATGTTTATCTGTTTCTATCGCCATATACTTGTAATTAATCCGATGCTTCAAAATTTCATTTGGCATACGATAAGTAATTTGTATATTGTGCACAGCAGGATTCGCACACAACTCTTCCATGACAATCTTCTTCAATTCGTCAAGAGTCTTCAATCTACGATCAATTTGGGTATAATAGGTCTTTATACTCGGCCCTTCAAATGGCAATCCCTTGTTCGCATTGGCATTCTTAAGTGGACCACCGTAGTATAAGATTATATCAATTTCAGGCATTGTGAACCTATTCAAGTCAAGTTACTATGTTAGTTAAATCACATAGTTGTAAAGTGGGGGAAAAAAAAGTAATGTGATCTTAAGGCAAAACATATTCAAGCCAGAATTTTCATAGGTAATTACTAGTTTTATAGCCATTATGTAACTTGTGGTAGCCATGGTTCTAAGTTTGGCTTCAGAACAAAATTTGAAACATATCTAGTGGAGCAACCCCAAAAAATAAAAGGTAAGGAATATATATATATATATATATTTAAAGAATACATAGAACAAGAGGAGAGACTTTACAAAGATGATGTAGCATTAACAAAACATATTAAATTCACAAAACCAAAGTATTCCATATCCTTAAGGCTTAAATGTCATTACCAGATACCAAATTGTTTCCAAAATGACCAATTCTTATATTTTTATTTTTATTTTTATTTTTATTTTTATAATGATCAATTCCTTATACAGCCATGTATTGTATAGGTCAGTGCATTTTAAGAATTACTTTCAGGCGTTTGATTATGATACCCATTCATTACATTCATTCACTACCCATTTCATACCCAAAATAATGATGAACAAAGTCAAAAAAACTTGTAAGATCATGCTAAAAATAAAAGCCTAGAAATGATGAATAAAATTTTGATAACAAAATGGGCAAATAAATACTCAAAAAATTAACACTGACAAAACAAAGTTCTATAATTCACAATATTGGAAAATTACCTAAGTTATGTCAACTATCTACAAAATAAATAGTCAAACTCTAACCCACACCCATAGACAACTAATACCCAACTACACTGACAATCAAATTATGCAAACCCTTACCTGAGATATGAATTTGTTGAGAGGAAAGAGCAGTGAGAGAGGCAGTGTGGTGAGTGAGAGAGAGAGGCAGTGTGGTGTGAGAGTTATGGGTGAGTGAGAGTTAGTAAGGCTGAGAGACTGAGGATGCTCTGTTTTTGGGTGAGAAGGCTGTGTAGTGTGAGCACTTGTGTTATAAGTGTTTAATTTTTTTACGGGCTCAGCGTGTAATTTTTTGTTGCCCAGTGAAACTCGAGTCTTATAGACTCAAGTTCCATGAATTTTTTTACTATGTTGTTTTGCTCAGTGGAACTCGAGTCTTATAGACTCGAGTTCCTTGAATTTTTTTACACTATCTTAGTGGAACTCGAGTCTATAAGACTCGAGTTCCTTGAATTTTTTTACTGCTCAGCATGTGATTTTTTTTTTTTTTGCCTAGCAGAACTCGAGTCTTATAGACTCGAGTTCCTTGAAATTTCATCAAACAGATGATCTAAGAAAATCGAGTCTTAAAGACTCGATTTCTGTTTTGTGCAAAACGAGTATTTAAGACTCGAGATCCAGGTGTATAATGTCTCCAAGTCAGCAACACAAACAGGCTGAAAGTGAGTGTCTTAGACTTGATTTTTAATGTAGATCTCGAGTTTCAGAAACTCGAGATGCTACTTTTCAGTTTCCTTTCATCCCGTGCCTAACTTACTACATACTTACCCCTCCCATAGCTAATCTGCCCATTTCCCCAATAAACATTGTTTTATTCAAAGAGTCACACGTAAACATTGATCTTGATTGTGAAATGTTCAAAAAAACTATAATTAAGGATTTTGTAATTAACTGATTAGAGTCCAAAAAGGAATGGTGAGGGAGTCAAAGCTTTCAGACTTGTCTTGTTAAGATTAACATAAAAGCCTAATACAACAATTTATGCTTTCATATTTGGGACAACTAAGATTGACACTGGACCACTAGTAAGATTAGGATAACGTGTTATAAGAGAACATGATCACGGCACTTGGCTTGTCCAGGACAAAGACATGCACAGCCCACACACCTAAGACAAAATTTGATAGGATTTCGGTAGGTAGTTTTGTTTTGATTGGTTTGAGAACCAAGAATTTTTTTTATTTATGTTTTTGGGTTATAGAAACACATTTTTCTTTCATCAATTATATCTCAAAATTAATGCGTTCACATTTAAAACATATATCACCACACTGATAAGTGATAAGTCCTACGTACACACCTTGGACAGCTCATTGCAATGGAATATTCTTAAGTCAGATTATTCTTTTGAAAATTGCCCTTGAAATGTGATAGCCCACAACCTAACATTGTGTTCATGTTCAGTCTAGTGTGAATGCCACAATAAGAGTCCAATTTATGGTATATCTCTCTTTGTGGATGGACAGAGAAGAGAACTGAGTTTGGGGGAAATTGGGTTTTCAATGACTTTAATAATTAGGGTTATAATATTCGAAGCTTTGGTAAAAGAAAAATTAAAAAAGCTAATAGTATAACTCAATAAAAAAAAAACTCAATAACATTATTTGATTTTTTTTTTTTTTTTTTTTTTGAATAGGGAGTACTTAGATTTGAATCCCCCACCATACTTAGAAGAAAAATAATATTGTAATACACTAAGTTCATATGTGAATGCTTGTTAAAGGAATTTTATTTGGAGAGATTTTGTTGGATTGAATAAAGTGAGAATCAAACACTAGCATGAAAGTGAAGAATGTTAGGCCGATGGAAGAATTTATTTGTCTAATGATGGAAGGCTCATGCTTCTTTTGAGTACTTTGTTGAGCCTCCCCACCTAGTTTCTATCTCTTTTAATTGTTCCAATCCATGTGGCTAATAACTTAGAGAAGTTGCAACATAATCAGGTGGGTTTCAAAAGAGGGGCAACATAATTAGGAAAATGCCCCTCTTTTCAAACAAGTGAAATTTGAATGAAATTGGTGTACCCTGTGAAGTATGGTGAGTTGTTTGCGGTAAGCAAATTGAGTGTCTTTTTGTTAGAATGCATATTTCACTTTCTAGGTCTTTGAAGACTAAATCAAGACATTGATATCAAGAGAAAATTATATAATTGATTACAACATAAAATTGTTGGATTGAGACAATTAATATGCAATTCAAATTCAAGTTCAAATTTTTTATTTTTTATTTTTGTATGTAATCCCATTATAACAATGGATTCTATTGTAATGTATTATCCAAAAAAATGTACAAGAAAATCTGACTCTTTAGGCTCTTGTCCCGTGAATATAGGCCACAAAGCCAAACCACGTACAATATTATGTTTTCTTTCTACTTTTTTTTTTTTTTTTAATTCATCATAATTTCTGCATATTTAACTAATCTTTGTTGAATAAATGGTCTTAAAGTTTTGTTAGGAGGGAAGGGATGAAATTTGGAGACTTGCAATTGTGTCAAAAATATAGAAAGGCTTAAAGTAAATGGGTTTCTTAGGAGATGTGCAGGCCATATAGACTAGTCTTTGGAGTAGTATTAAGTAAGAGAGTCAATTTTGTACTAAAGGTTGTTTTGATTTGACTAGGAGAATGAAATATTTTGGTACTAGCTGATATTGATGTTCCATTTTGGGTTACCGCTCTTTGTATACTTATGCATGCATGTGTGTGTCTATATATATATATATATATATCTTTGTAATCAAATCCATATATATCATGAGCTCAAACATTAGCCTAAATACACTAACCCAATGCATTAGCTTAAATAATATTTTCTATGACATTGTTTTTTAAAATTTTAAAATATCTTTTATTTTATCGATTGAAACATCTATTTTGGGTGAAACACCCAGAAATTGCCAATACGACCTTATATTTTATCTGATGATATATTTTAGAGGAGTAGCAACTTATTTGATGGCCAATACAATATATATTGCTAGTACAGCTGGTATCGGTACAATATTGACTTATTTGGTATTAGGTTTGTTCTTTGCTTTCGTTAATTTGGGATTAGAATTAATATGAGGATTAGGTTTTGCTATAATTTTTGGTGCTGGGAACAAAATTTAAACTATGTGTTTCCTAATTTGCTTTTGATTGCTAAGAAGGAAGATGCTTTTGTGTTTTGTAATCTTGCCTTGATTCTAAGGAGTTGTTAGACTTTTTATTTTTTATTTTTTTTTATAGCAAAAAAGAGTTGTTAGACTTAGACTACGCGTTTGGAATCTCAAGTTTATTCGAACTAGGGCAGCTTGATATATTTGGGGGCTTAAGGCGAAAAATAAAATTGATGCCTTTTATATATATTTAAAGATGACTTAAAAAAAATTAAATATTATGTAAAATCTATTATCTTGTTTTAGATGCAAAATTATTACTAATTAACATGAACCATGTAGAAATTTTTTTATATAGAAAGTCTAACACAAAAAAAAATTTGACAAAAATTTTCATACCTATTGATGTGATAGAATGATATTGGTAAGTAAAAGTGTGATGTTAGTGGTACACTTAGGTGAGAACTAGTAAAAATTCGTCAACTCAACTATTGTGAAAAAGGTTATGAATTTTTTTTTTTGTATATTACTCTTTTTTTTTTTTTTTTGAGAAGTGCTACATTCACAGTAGAACCCATCACTAAAATTATTTTTTGCTATCAATAACAGCCTATAACAACTTGCTACTTAGGATTTGCTGTAAAAGTGTTATGAAAATTTTTGTGAAAGTAGCATTTTTATTTATTTATTGGC
The DNA here is from genome assembly GCA_023621385.1 of Quercus gilva. Lineage (NCBI taxonomy): Eukaryota > Viridiplantae > Streptophyta > Magnoliopsida > Fagales > Fagaceae > Quercus > Quercus gilva. The sequence goes on along the minus strand of CM042475.1, from coordinate 8,161,788 downwards.
TAATATTTAGGCTTAACTAAATTAAAATTTGGGGCCTTCTTTATACTTGGGGCCTTAAGCGATTACATCAATTGTATTTAGTATTAAGTCGGCACTGATTCGAACCTTTTATGATTGGGAGTTCGAACTTGTTGATTTTCTTATAAACACATGTATTATTATACCTTGTTGCTAGTGAAATTGATTGTATGAGATGGTAGCTAAATAGTAATGGATAATTCAATGAAGAATTAACATGACGGTAGTATAATAAATAAGAGGGAAATAGAACAAAAGTAAAATTGGTGTCTTTGAAGCAGATACATGAAGCTAGTGGTCCAAATATTCACCTTGATTTGAAAATAATATATAAAACTCATGGTACCTAAAATTGGACTTGGCTTGGTCCAATGACCATCAAGATCATGACATGTGGTTAAAAGTGGACACGTATCATAATGCTAATGGGTTCGTTGCACAAAGCAATGGATCCAATCTTTGTCCTTTAATATTAATTTATTATGGATGATACACTTGGTAAATGTTAACTTTTATAGATACATATCATTTTTCTCTATTATTATTATTTTTTTAATAACTTTTTGTGCCAACACTTGAGAGATGTGTGACAAATTACTTATTAGTTCGACCGTCTTCAATTTAAGTTCAAATGAATCAAATCTCTCCTCCAACCAAAAGCTTTGTAGTTCAATGGTATTGAATGATCTCCTTTATGAGGAGAACCATAATTCAAATCCTCATTTCCTCACTTGTTGTAAAAATTTATTAAAAAAAAATCTCCTCTCCTCCACTTGGTAACAGTTGAATTATTATAAAAATAATTCAAAAAAAAAAATTGTCCATCTTTTCCTCCAAGCACAATCTTCTATCCACCATTTTACTTTCTTTTTCCCTTATTATTATTATTATTACTATTTTTTAGCAAAAAATAAATTGTTGTTAAAAATAAATAACAATGAGCAAAGGAATTTCGATTTATTAAAAATCAATAACAATGAACAAAGGAATTTTTGGGTATTTTCACTATTTGGAAGCACTTATTTCTCAGTAAATGCCTATGCACCGAGGCTATTCACAGAAGCCTGACTAAGTGAATAGGCTCCAAATGTTCTTTAAGTTGACAACCTTATTCCAATCAGCTACTATATACAAATCCAATTGAGCCTACCTTTTTAACTTCTTAACTCTATGTGGGCCATTATCACCTTCCAGAAAGTGTTTCCAACGTGTAGAAGTCACATTATTGTTTATGATAATTGTTTTCTACTCAATTATCTCAACTAGAGATCACTTTCTAGTGATTACAACATGAACATGCATTTATATCCTTAAAACGAAGAAAATGTGCAAACAAATAGTTCATTTATTCCTTCAAATAAAATTAAAGCATATTTTTAACAGCTCACTATTAGTGACAATGCCTTTGTTCCCACCTATTAATGCAAAACCTAAAGATAGTGCTCACATTAGTCCAAGGAACAAGAAACTCGGGACCAATATTGAGTTAACTAAGCAGCAGAGATTTATGAGTGTCGAGTTATACCTTTTTTTTTTTTTTTGATAAACTTCAAATTTCATTCAAAAAGGAAGGGAAACATGAAGACAAATCCTTCATACAAGTAGAGTAAACTACACTAGGAAGATTATCCTATTACAGCAAAGAGACTCTTTAAAGACTAGGGAGTGTTTTGCAGCAGTATGAGCTGCAGCATTGCACTCTCTTTTGACCCAACGGAAACAAATACTAACAAAGTAATTTTTAAGACTTAAAATGCTGCTAATGACATTACAAATAGACCAATCTAGAGAGACATCATTGGCAGAAAGCGCATTGAAGCAGCGTTTTGCATCACCTTCAATCTGGATGTGACTCCACCATTCATGGATAGCAATTTGCATTGCCCAAAGGATTGCATAGGCCTCAGCAGAGATGGGGGGGGCAAGGTTGGTGGAGCTTGGAACAAACTTTGATGACGCTGCCCTTGTGATCTCTAGCCACAACAGCAAGAGCCGAGGAAGATACAGATATGGCTGCATCCACGTTGAGCTTAATCAAACCGCATCCACGTTGAGCTTAATCAAACCAGAGGGAGGAGGTTCCCAAGTAAGGTGATTGACGGGGACGGGGGGGGGGGGGGGGGGGGGGGGGGGGGGGGTTGTGGTGTGGGGTGGGGATGTCCCTTGTACAACCAGAGAGGTAAATTCTTGGAACTTGAAACGAATCTGTTTGATAGAAGTGGGGATATCGACTTGAGCCTCCTGATTTGTGACTTTGTTCCTTAGGTGCCAAATTTCATCAAGAACCAGCATATGTTTAGAGAAATGAGCCATTGATCTTCTTGAGGGCATAAGGCTTGAGAACAGAAGGGAGAACCACTAAGAAAAGCAGCAGAACAATAAGAGGAGATGCAATTCTAGCACATGCTTGCCTTTCTCTTTAAGCATGGAGAGGTTTCGCTTTTTTCTTTTTCTACAGTGAGCCGCCAAATGAAGGATGAGACCCCAATTGTCAGACAATGAGGCCAGGCCATACCTTGTAGTTTGCTTATACACTTCCTGATCATGCTGATGTACAAGATGGAATCCATACTTCACCACTGTCAAGTCTGGGCAATTGCTAACAATTGAAGCCTCAATGTGATTACATTGATTCAATCAATCTGGAAATGAGCTACGTGGTATATAGGATAGCCACATGAATCCGCCTAGATGTAACAACATGACATCTTCTTTAGTAAGGCAATAGGCATGGAGAGGTTCCAAAGAACCAACATTGCTTTCCAAATGACAATAAAGATGATGAGCATTTTCTGAATTAAGAATGTCTAGGATGGCAGTAGGATCCTTGATGTTGACTGAGAAAGAAACACAGAGCGAGTCCCCTCCAAATACTATCAACATATAAATTTGGAGGTAGATGGATTGTCACTGGTGGCTCGCCGCTACGATGGTTGAACCACTCAAGAATTTCACTTGGAGGAAAACAAGAATTATATACCAAACTTAGATCAAATTCCTGTAAAATAGGAACATGATGTTCAATGAGAGAGAATTTTTCCGACAATTCAAAATTGTTAAAATCAGTAAAAGAGGGGGTGATTCAACTATGGCTCTCCTTATAAGGGGGATCAGACAATGCCACTGATGACTGAACTAGAAGGGAGCTTGATAGTAATTTGAAAGGAAATACGCATTAATTTGTTACCTGTAAATCACTTTTGCTGAGTTGATTATCAGGATGTTGATCTTCAAGATAGATGCTATCTCTACTGCTTTGCTCCAGGTAAATGGGTCTTCTCAACCTTCCAAGGTTTGGATCCTCATAAGAACAACCAGCTTCATTCTTTGGCTTATCATTTGGAGAATCACTAGCTACTGATTGACGGATGAGTTCCATATTGTAAAAAGGCACAGTAGAGCACTTCATGATCGTTTGCTCAAACTCTTCCACATCTTGATGGTATAAGAAACGCTGCCCGCACTTCTTCACCATCAAACCTGGGAAGTCGCTTCCAATTGGAACCTCAATCTGATTGCTCTGATTAAAAAAATCTGACAATGACCCACGAGGTATGTAGTATAGCCAAATGAATCCCTGTATATGAAGTTCTCTTCAGTGATTTGATAGAGAAGGGGAGATTCTAGGCTACCTTTCTCAGCATCCAAATGACAAATAAGGTGGTGGGAAATGTCTGAATCCAGATTATCACTTGTGATAGTTGGATGCTCATGGACTAAAAATGAAGCACATAAAACTAGTCCTATCCAAGTACTAGCATTACTGAAATTTGAAGGTAGCTGGATAGACAGAGAAGGGCCTGTACTTTGATGCCTAAACCATTCCGGAATTTCACTTTGAGGAAAACATTTATTCACAGAGAATGTTTGATTTGAGGATGCTTTTGAGGATGATTTTAATAGTCGGTGTTCCACTAAATCTTCACGAATGATGTCCCAATTGTCATAAAGTGAAGCCCTCAAGTGGAATCGAATTTGCCAAAACTCTTATTCATCTTTTAGGCACACAAGACGAAGTCCACACTTCTGTACAATCCAGCCTGGCCAGTCGCTTGCAATTAAGACCTCTATGTGGTTGCATTGATTTTTCTTATCTGAAAGCCACCAATATGGTATATAGGATAGCCAAATGAATCCATGTAGATGTAACCACTTGAGTTCTTCTTTAAAGGTGCTACATACATGGAGAGGTTTCAAACCACCTATATCCATATCAAACAGACAACTAAGGTGGTGGGGAATTTCAGTTTCCAGATTGTCAAGAAACTCAGTTGGATACTCTTGGACTGAAAATGCAGTACAAATAGCAAATCCCAGCCAATTAGAATCATTATGCAAATTTTAAGGTAACTGGATTGCCATTGAGGATCCAGAAGCACAATGGCTGAATAACTCTGCAATCTTAGTTGGAGGGAAACAACGATCACATGGATGGTGTAAATGAAATTCCTGTAAAATAGATATATTGATAACTATTCAATAACACATACAATGTTGGGAAAATTTCAACAAAATATAAAATTGATAATTATAGACTTATAGTAGTCAATATTTGATAAGCGTTTATCAATTGATGGCATAAATATAAGAGGTTTTATAAAGAATTTTTATAAAATTTAAACTCAATTAAAAAAATAAATTTTAGAATAATGACGTGGAAAAATATGAATTTCCAAAATGCAAAACCTTTTGTACAAAAATTTGGATTTTCAAAAATTTATGGGATTATATTAGAATTATTATAAAAAAGCTCTTCACAAGTGCAACATGTGTATTCAAAAGTTAGATGTTTGAAGTTCATTATTTTTTATTTGATCTTATTTGTTTAAGTTTTTTAAACTTATTATAATTAATGTATAAGAGCATTTTGGATCATTTAAAAAACAGACATCAAAGAAGTTGTGCTCTCTTTAACAATGGTATAGAAGGTTATAGATGGTGTAAAGTGTAAATGAAAGTCCTGTAAATTAGACATATAAAGGTCATGAGAGGAACAGAGAGGTACCTCAGACAGGGTGTTCTCGACGATGACAATAATGGGTTGGCCCCCCAGCATCAATGAATTTTTGATAGCAAGTTGCACAAACTTTTTCCTGATAATGTGGCACTCTCAATGTCCCATTAGATCTGCTAGTTCCACTGGTTTCTCCCTCATCTTCATCATCATCATCATCATCATGGCTCTGCTGCTTTATTTTTTCTTGAAGCCCTCTCAATGTCCCATTAGATCCACCATTTCCACTGGTTTCCCCCTCAACATTATCATCATCATGGCTTTGTTTCTTTATTCTAGATTGATGAGCAGTAAATTGATGGATGAGATCGGAATTATCAGAAAACATGGTTGAGCATTGGACAAATGTTTGCACTAACTCTCCCACATTTTGCTGGTACACAAGACCGTAACCACAGTTCTGCACCATCAAGTCTTGGCCATCACTACCAAATAAAGCAGTTAAGAGATTGCTACAATTCAACTTATCTGAAAATCAAGCATTAGGTACATGTATGATCCAAATGAATTTACATTGCTTTAACCAAATAAATTTGTTGTGTTCAGACTCAGTGATGTAATGTTTATTTGATACCGTCCAGCTGCCCATGTCACTTGTCAAAGAACAAGAAAAGCCATGAGAAATTTCTGTAGCCAAGTTGTCAAGAATGAGAGTTGGATGCTTGTGCACTGTGAATATAGCAAATAGAGCAATTCCTATCCAATCAGAATTAGTATAAAGATTTGGAATTAGCTGGATTCTCAGTTAAGAACCACTTTTATTGCAAAACCACTCCAAAATTTCACATTTAGGAAAACAATCATTATAAATATAGCATTGACTAGAGTAGCCTGTAAAATAGAAAATATGGAGCTTCATGAAACAGTGAGAGTGTGAGTGTGAAAGAGAGAGACTTGAAAGTAGCTTTGAAACCAATGCTCAAGGCCTCTATTGATACAATTACTGAGTTCATTCTCACCCAATACACTTAACTGGATAGAACTGAAGTTTGGATCTCTTGTAGCACCCCCAACACCTGAGTCTATTCCAAGTAAAGCACATACCCTCCTTGTTCTCATCAAATATGCTGTTTATGCAGAAAGTAGAATTGAGGCAAGTTCTTAAATGGACAAATGTCTATGGATATTATTTACCTGAGGACAAGCATGCCAAGAGGCAATTCTTTGAGTACTTGAAAGGTTTGTCATTTCCTCCAACTTGAAGGAAACAATGTGTCTCATCCTCCATTTGTACTGCAGGGTTAAGCCGAGTCTAGGTCTAAGTGACATCATCAATGTGCAGAGAAGGAGCTTCAAGTTTACCTCAGTGTAGAGGGCTCATCAACGGATTTTTTTTTTTAAGGTCCCACAAAAAATTTGCTAGACTACCATTGTCTTCAGTTCACAGTATTCCATGAAGTTTGAGATGCTTATAGCTCATAACCTTCTGCAAAATTCAGAAACTGGGTTAACCTATTAAATGCTGATTTTCATTTTTCAACTATCTTTTCTACTTGCATAAGACTGACTTGAAATTGAAGGTTTTCCGTTAATGCTTGTCTTGTATTCTAATGTCAAAAAGGTGACTCGAACTACTTTGAAAATTTAGTTTGACCTTTAGAGAATTGGCTATAAAATGTGGACAGAGGATCCTAAAGGATAGAAAGATCATTTTAAATGCAAAAACTTAAGGAATAAATGAGTTATAACAGCCGCTACAATTGCTATGCCAACAATAAAGAAATTGTGGCCCTGTGATCCTCACTATATCAAATATTAAAGAGCTATGCTTTTTTTTTTTTTGGGATAAGTTAAAAAAGATATTTAACCAAAAACAGGACACGCCCGAAAAGACCTATGCTTTTAGATTATATCTTTGAAAATCAGCTCTTCAACCAATTAAATATGAACTATATTCTTCCAGAGACCCAACCAAAGAAATTAAAATGCACAGCCTTTCTAATTTTTGGTTAGCATGTCTTAAATGACCAGCTAACCTAGTAAATTATTATAGACCATTCAGGTGTGATGCTATAATGCAAATCATTTACGATTTATCTCAAACAATCTTGTACCAGCCAAAAAATTTGATGTAGCTTCTAAAATTCAAAATGATACACATTTTCTACAAAAGCCAGGATTCTAAGCAATTGGTGTACATAATATTTTAAATCAAGAAACCAATTAAGTCCAAACGAATGAATAAAACTAGGAAACAATTACAAGATCTTTCCTCACCATGGTAAGCTAAGTAGAAATTATGTATCTCAGATAAATAAAACACAAAATCATACAAATGAATCACATGCAAAGCAAAAGGAAATCTGGGGCCTACCAGTGACTTCAACCGCAACCATCCCAGTCAACTGCATTAACAAAAAAAATAAGACCAATTAACTGAAATGAAATAATTATTTTATAAATAACAAGTTTTAAGTTCAGAAACTTATTCAATTCCCAAATTTTTTTTTTTTTTTACAGAAGCACAATAAATACTTATAAGTTGATAAAATCTAAACAGTGCTACCAAAAAGGGAAACATACATTAGCAGATTCTTGAGGAGGACAGGTGCATTCTACGTGGACCCCCCACCTTTGTATAGCAAATTTTTGAGGACAGGTGCATTCTTTTACGTGCCCCCATTGTCTCAAAGCACACATTTGAGAAGTACTGGCGCAATTTACACGGAGTGAAATCTCAACAAGATTCTGGTCAGTTGGATTTGATTCATTCAATTGCCTTTGCACAGACCCAAGAATTGGAGGAAAATAATTTGGACGTTTACCATTGATGGAAGTGTAAATAGAGCAAGAAAAGCCCTCTTGTGCAGGAACAATACAGACAGCAAATTTTGGAAATTTGTGACCAACAAAGAAAAATATGGAATTATCAACACTTTGATGATGAAACCATTTTGGCACCTCAGTTCCATAAACAAGAATAGTACGATTGAAGAACTGCATATCCATCGATATGTCCCCATCTTCAGATTCAGCACCCTCAGTTTCAGATGCGAAGTAATTGGTCAACCGTGGATCCATTAATTTGTGGCTTCTTGCCCTACCACATACTCTATTTGATAAAATCCAAATCATTTCTACTACCTGCATGCAATTAGAAAATTCAGTATTTTTCATTTAGCAAATCTCATAAAGTATTTAGAGAAAGTAACAAAAATTGTTTCTCTATATATATCTTAAAGAAAGAGAGAAACCTGATTCAATAGCCTGCTTGGTGATTGGATATCCAACAAAATGCAATTCTCCGCAAAAACCTGACTTATCGACTGTGGAAGCTTGGACGAATTTGAAGATTTCTACAATCGCAGAGATTCCATTTTCAAGCTTTTCAAGACATCCAAAGCATTCATCAATCTCAACTAAATTTTCACAATTAGAAAAGTCCAAATCCTTTAAATTTGGGGCCCATAATTTAGGTAATCTAACTAAATTTTTACATCCACTGAGGTTCAAATACTTTAAATTTGGGGTCTGTAATTCAGGAAATTCAACTAAATTTTCACAAAAAGTGAGGTTCAAATCCTTTAAATTTGGGGCCAATAATTTAGGAAATCTAACTAAATTTTTACAAAAAGAGAGGTCCAAATTCTCTAAATTTGGGGCCAATAATTTAGGAAATCTAACTAAATTTTTACAAAAAGAGAGGTCCAAATTCCCTAATTTTGGGGCCCGTAATTTAGGTAATTTCGTAATAAATTCACAATCACTGAGATTGACATCTGTCAAATTTTCTAACTGAAGCTCCTGTAGGAAAAAAAAAAAAAATCAAAAGTTAATTACAACAAAATTTGAAATAAAAAATTTAACAAAAATCCCAATTTAAAAATATACATAATCGTACCTGCTTGATTAGCTTTGGCAATCTAATGTGACTATGTGGCATCTCAATAGCAACAAGATTTTCAGGAAAATACTCAGATGGCCAATGAAAAGAATAATCGGGCCACTTAAGAAATATTAGACTGTGGGGAAGAAATTCAAGTGGTTCATAAATATGTACATTCTCAACTATTAGAAATTTGAGATTTTCCATCTTTTTGAAAGCTTCCGTGTGTAGTTGCACTTTTACTGGTTGGGGCGAATGCAACATTATGCCTCGGATTTTTTTTGATCCCTAATTGGAGAAGCATCAAGTCAACTATAGAAAGTAATATAATTTTCCAAATGTATAATAATTTTGAAAATTTAAGCCAAAATAAAAAATATTGATGAACTAATATTTTATAAAATTTTAGAAAGAGAAAAAATTTAAGAAAAAATGCAATACTTCTACCTAGTGAAAAATAATAATAAAAAAAAAGAGAAAAATAATTGAAGTAAAAGAACTTATACCTTATTTCCAATTAGTACTTCAAGCGAATCCTTATAACAACATAACCTACTACGTTTTCTGAGGATGTCTGGTGCTTGTCGTCGAACAACTTCCTTGCCCATTTGTTGTATCAAGTCATGCATTGACAATCTACCAAATTTGTTAACAGTTATGAGACACTTATTAACAAGTCTCGGAATACCAAAGCCAGGACATAATCCACAAGCATTTAATATCTTTACAACATAATCTTTGTTCCATCCTTTGAAGAAGCATGCAATATCGAGAAAAATATTTTTCTCGAGGTCATTCAATCCATCATAACTTACTCGAAGTATTTTTTGAATGTCTTTATGGGGGATTTTGTTATACATATCTAATGCACTTTCCCATTCATCTTTAGCTTTTCCACACAAATCACGAGCTATTATTTCTAGAGCTAGTGGAAGGCCATTAGCAAAATCTATGAATTTAGTTGCAAGTTTAGAATAATCTTCATCACAAGGTATGTTTTCATGAAAGGCATGCGCTTTAAAGAGTCGAAGAGCATCATGTTTGTTTAATTGCTCAACCTCGAACTTCTTGACCTTGTAAGTTGTACAAACTTTTTCTTTAAGGGCAGCTAACAAGCTTCTATCTCTTAATGTTATAATGACTCTACTTCCGGAAGCAAACCAATTACATTTTCCAAGCAAATTATCTAATCTTGTAGAACCATCGACATCATCAAGAATTAAAAAAACCTTTTTGCTACAAAGTCTCTTCTCTATCAAACTGATTCCTCTAAATCTGTTGCCCACTTTCCAATCACCATCCCCTAAGATGTCATTAAGAAGTTGCTCTTGTAGTGTGATTATGCCAGCATCTGTCCCCACATTTTCTCTAACATTCATTAAAAAGCTGCTTCCATCAAAATGTTTAGCAATTTTATTATAAACAGCTTTTGCAATTGTAGTCTTTCCTACTCCGGGAAGGCCATAAATCCCTACGATGCAAACTTTATCTAACCCAATATCTAAAAGTGACTCTATGGCCTCTACACGAGAATTTATTCCAACTGGGTATTCGGCAACAAATAAAGAAGTCTGATTTAATTTAGCATCTGATATCTCATTAACAATTTCTTGGATGAACTGAGATTCATATGTATATGTAGCGCCGCTGATAATCACATAGCATATGAAAACATATAATTAGTTAGATTAGCAAATGAACTACGAATTCAAGATATTATAGTTGTGAGTTATAAAACACAACTAACACATTCTTTTTAAATAAAGTAAATGGAATGTAATTCATATATTTGATAACTGTTATTGATATTAACATCACATTTGAAGTATAAAAATACATGAGAAACTCATAATTGGACCTTTGTAGACTAACTAACTTCGTACTAGATGATATGATCAAAACAGAATTACTTCCATAATTTTGCATGCAATGGTTATGACAAACCAGATTAGCAGTATATAATATTAGTAAATTCATGAATTATGATATCAACAATCAGATACATACCCTTTCTTGTAATGCCATCCAGATGCATTAGCTGCTTTTATTAGAGCATCCCTCCACCTCTGCACCTTGTCCTTGTTAATCTTGAACTTCGTTTCATGATTAGCCAGTGCAGTTCCAAAGTTTCCCTTTTGATTTCGTACTTCTGATGGATCAACATTGTAAAAAACTGGACGAATTTGAACCTCTTGGTCCTTTTCTCTACGCTCAACAATCTCAGCAAGTTCATCCAAGCACCATTTGGACTCTGCGTAGTTTTCAGAGAAGACAACAACCAAAATCGATGAATTTTTTATGGCTTGGATAAGTTCTTCCGAAATTTCTTCTCCCTTTTGAAGTTTATCATCGATGAAGGTGTGAATGCCTTTGTCGCACAAAGCCTTATATAAATAGCCGGTAAAACCTTCACGGGTATCTTCACCTCTAAAGCTCAAGAAGACATCATACTCCCATTGGCGAGTGGAAGAAGAAGAGGTGGCTTCTATATTGTTCAGGAAATCCATTGATGGGATCTATAAACGGAAGATTAAGAAAAGAGTGAATTGATTCAGAGAAAGAAATAGGAATCAGATTAGTGCAACAGGAAATGTGTTTGCAATTGAAGAGAAGAAAGTATGAGAGTAAAAGAATTTGTAATAAATAAATAAAAAACCAGCAGTAGAGTAAAACATATACTGTACAGAAGTCTCCTCCTTCCAAGAAGGTAACACTGTAAACACACTTTTAAAAGGACATTAACACTGTAACACGCGTTTTCCACCAAGGTACTAACTATACTGTACAGAGGTCTCCGTCATTTTAATTTTCTGACATCGTGCAATGGAAGTATTGGTTTGGATACGTTTTGTTGCGTTGCGTTTTCTTTTTCTTTTTTTCTTTTTTTTTTTCTTTTTTTTTTGCTTTTACGCGGTTCAGGAGACAGAAGTTACAAGGAAAAAAAATACTGTTTATGCACTGTTATGATACTGTTTATGCATGTTCATGAGACCCACACCTCAGAAAAAAATAAATGAGTGCCATGATACTATTTATCAATTTAAAATTTATTTTATTTCCATGTTTTTAGTAACAATCAATTTTTAGCAACGTATATATATGTCAAGTTTGTGTCTGTGAGTAATACCATGATACCATCCCATATATAGATATATTTTTGTTTTCTAATATTTGAAATAAAAAGTGCTTTTAAATAAATTACTGGCTTACTTAAAAAAAAATATTTTTTTATTATTAAATGGTGAGATAAATAGATTTAAGCAAGGGAATAAAAAGAAATGCACTAAAGTTGTTATGAACCTGATTAGTTTGTTGGTTGCTACCCTTTTGAACAGAGAGTGCACGCATTGAAAAAGAAGGGTAGTTCGTTGTCAAGTTTTTCTCTGTGACCCACCTCAAAAAAAAAAAAAAAAAAAAAAAAAAAAAAAAAAAAGTTTGTGTCTAAACAATGGGTATTTGGAATGTGAGTTTGGCGTAGGGGTGCCCCATGGACATGGCCCAAAGTAAGAAAATACTTTTTAGTGTTTTCCAAAAGCAAAAGCACAAGAAGAAAAATTGCAATCAATTGCATGCAATTTTTAAATAGAAAGTAAGCCAAGTCAAGTAAATATTTTGATATTAGATTTCTATTTGTTGGAGCTATCTATCTATAAACAAACAAAAACAAAACAAAAATAAATAAATTCATGAAGATTTTTTACCACAAATTGAAAAGAGGAAGTCCAAGAACCTGGAATTTCCCTAGAGTCCAATACAGTGTTCGCTGGATCTGTTCTTCAGAGAAGAAAGAGTGAGGAAGGGACTAGGGAGAGAGAGAGGTAAAGTGAAGGCTGAAGCTATGAAAGAGAGATAATTTGTTACCTCACTCTGTGTTTGAAAAACTGGGGAAGAGAAGTGTAGTAGAGACTGAAAAGTGAGGAGACTGAGAAGCATATGTTGGGAAGAAAAGCTAAGTAAAGACTGGAAGAAGGTATCAGATTCAGATTGCTTGGAAAACGTGATAGTGAGAATGAGCTGGCTTTCTGTTTATTTGTTTAAATAATTTTCAAACTTAAAAAGCCAAGTCTTTTCCCATTATTTTGTTTAAATTATTTTTAAACTTAAGAGTTAAGAAACCAGGTCTAAGACTTGACCTGCTGGCCTAGTGAGTAGTGACGTGCTCACTGCTTTATATATATTATTTTATATTTTGCTTTATATATATTAGTGAGACCTTGGACATATTTTATATATATTATTTTTTTTTGGTATATATATATATATATATATAGACTTATTTACTTAAAAGTATTACATAAAAAATAATAATAAAACATGTTATATATATATATATATATAAAATCCAAACATTTAAAGTTTCCATAATTTTTCATGTAATCACTATTTTTTTTTTTTTAGATTTTTTTATTATAAATTTTATATTTTATATATTTATTATTTTTCTTTTTAGTATTACAATAGTTTAGTTTAAGTAAAACTCTATTAGATATATTTTGTTGGCTTCTTCAGAGTTTATCACCTCACGTTAGAATTAAAAAAAATGACTCACTTTAGGTTTCAAAAAAAAAAAAAAAACTTTAGGATTAAGAAAAAAAGAGAGAGACTCCTGGTAGGACTCTCTCTTCTCTCCTTAAAACCTTAGTAATTACCATCTCAAAACCCTAAATTTAACTTCACTTTAAGATTAAAAAAATAAGAAGAAGAGAGACTCATGTTGAAAAAAAAAAAAAAAAACGTAAGTTTTTTCTTTTTTATTTGCTTTCATATGTGCCTGAAATTTTCATTCTATCTTATTCTTTTGTTATATTTAGAATTGATTTTCTTTTAAGTATTTGGGTAAATCTCTATATTTTGATAGTGTTTTTGTGGGTTTGGTTTTTGAGTTTAAATTTTTAATAATTATTTTATATTGTATATGGCAGATACTTAAATCAAAGTTGCAACCTATGTCTTCCATGAGTGGTAAATTTTTATTTGGTATATTATATATGAATTTTTTGAATTTGAAGGGTTTTGTTTGGCTTTGAAGTAGAATTTGGAATTCTATAAAATTTGGAAACTTTAAGTTTTGGGGTTTTTGGTATTTGCGTCTCAGTAAGTTGAACTTAATTCTTTACCTTATATGTTTTTGCTTTATTGAGAATTTTTATTTGGGTTCATGTGATTTTTTGTTTTCTTAATTAAAGTTTTGATTTTTGGTTAATTAATTATTTGTTTGGATTCAACGTAAAAGATAATGGAATTAGGCGTTATAAATTTGATAATGTTCCATGTTTTGAATTGTTTATATTGTTATTACTACGACTAAGTAAGATTTGTTTATATCTTTGTAGTTTATATAAGTTTTGAGTGTGTATATATATATATATATATAACTTTTGGGAATTTTGCTTTATTAATTTAAAATTTGTAAATTACTTTGTAGGTTTTAGTAACTATGCACCTGCAGTGAAATGTTGACAATATAAGCATGTATATATGGTATTAACATTTTATAAAAATCTTTCTTACAACCCAATAACATTCTATGTTAGACAACACTTCTAAACTATAGAAAAGTATAGAAGTTAAATATTTCTTCCCATTGTATTTTATTTAATTATGATAGATCTATTATTTTTTTAAATGCTAACTAGCAAAATATCTATAATATGCATATTATTATCCCAATTTTCTATTTCTAAATTTCTTAGATTTTATTATATCAATCTTTTTTTCTTTTAAATTCTTGGTGGGCAAATCAATCTCTCATTAATTCTTTTACCTTAACGTGATGTTGGTTAATTGTCCTTTTATTTAACTATCCCGTGCATCGCACGGGTTAGCGAATAATATAATAAGTAAATCTTTGTACAGTAGTCTCCTGTCATTTTCTGACAATGCGCAATGGACTTATATAGGATTGAGATCTTATGCAATACCTAGGTATTGTACAGTGTGCAATTGAACAAATTCCGGCCATCCATTTAATCCAATGACCCTTTATTTTGACACCTCATAAGGACACACTGGCAATCCGTGTGCTCACTCAAGATTTCATTTTAGCTTCACATTTTTGAATTTCACTAAAACTCTTTCTCCTCTCTTACTTCAGACGAGCTCTCTCCGTCACTCTCCCTAACGCTCCACTCTCTCAACCTTGACTGCGCCTCCACCACTCTCTCGCTTGCTCTCTGCATCTCCCTCAACCCCGTTGTCACCGTTTCCCACATACCCAACTCAAACACATAAGCAAAAACAAAGAAAAAATGACGGCTCACCATTTGAGATCCCGACCCCCAAACACTCGCACCCTTTTTAGACCCAGATCAGAGAGAGTAAGGGTTGGGGTTGGGAGAGAATCGAGTGTTTAAGTGAGAATTTGATGTATTTCGTTTCCTGTTTTCAAAAAAGCTTGAGAAAATTAGGATGTTTTCTAAAAAATTTCTTGTGCTTATCACCCAGCTTGTCTGAAGTGTGCCACTACCGATCTATCGCGTTCTCTCTTCACCCATCATCGCCAGTAAGCCCTCCTCTCCTCCCATTAACCGATCAAATTGTTATGTGTTTATAGGTTTTGCTCTATTGGGCATATATTGTATGTGTTTGGCATTTTTTCAATTTGGGTGACAAAATGATTTCAGATTTGTACCATTAGCTTTGTGCTATGGAGTTTTAACTTGTGAATAGTTTCGTTTGGTCTTGTGTGCATTTGGTCTTCTAAGTTTCATATATTTATATATATACTTTATTCAAATGGTGGGTTTATGTTCATTCGTGAAACGTGTTTTAATTTAGTTAAGGTTTTTCAGGTTTGATCTATGGAGGGATATGAGATTGAGAGAGAAAGAAAGAGAGTTTGGTTGATGGAGAGAAAAAGCCACCATCGGAGGTGGTGGTTGTGATAAAAATTATCCTTGCCAATTTGGGCTTGTTTTAGAGAGAGACCACCACTCGGTAGGGTTTTCTTTTATCTCTATTTTTTTTTTTTAATAAACTCTATTTGGTTGCTAGGAAAAGAAGGAAAGTAAATAATGGTGTCACAATTTTGTTGATTGATTTATTGGGGCTGAATTTAATTCTGTTTTCTCTTTTTTGGGTTTCTAGCTTAGGAATTGAAATCAAGTCTTATATTGCTTGCATTTTTGTCAATTGTTTAAAATGCTTGAATCCTTGTAATTTGTATTCAATGGGATTATTATTAGGTTCCTAATGATGAAAGTTTGAACCTTTATGAGCTATTTAACCAAAGCATGAATGTTCAATACGCTGAAAGGCTTTCACAGAAAATTTTTGACAGCACATATTTTCAGTTGGAGTTAATTACATAAAATTGAATTTAAAGACTTCTTGTAGATGTGTTGTTAAAAAGGCATGCTTTTATTGTGTTGAATGATTCATATCAAGTGTCACTCCTTAGATATAGAAGAAACTAAATGGGTAGCAAATTCTTAATTAGTGTTTTTACTTTTATTGTATCACTCCTTGTATGTTTTATAGACATGTGGAGAGATGTGCAGGAGATCTTCAAGATGACTTCTCATGACAAGCAAGTTATGATGTTTTCAGCAACTCTCAGTAAAGAGATTCACCCTGTTTGTAAAAAATTTGTGCAAGTGTGATAAGGCAACATAAAGTTATGATATTCTTTGTATTTATAAATGTCATGTTATTGCCTTGTTGGTTGTGTCAATTGTGCGGCTTTGTGGCTTAGGTTTCAATTTGCCTTGTCATTGGCAAGGGAATGAATTGTAGTTGTAGTACTTGCAATATTTTTAGTTTTTCCTACTTCTAATCTGAACTTTTCTTTGGGCGTAACCACTTCTCTTGAGGTTATATGTGGTTGAGTGATTGTGTTTGTGGGGCCTTAGTGAGGATATTGGTTCAACTTCTTATTTCTTGGGTAGTAGCTGGATGTTTCTACTATTTGAGAGATGTGTAAGTTCAATCAATACATCGTAGTTCAGAAGGATTGACTTTTTGGATTGCCAGTTATTTGTTTATCTATTGTTGTTGAGTTTTGGTTGCTGTGATGAGACCAAGTTGACTCTTCACGGTCTTGTACAGGTATCTTCGATGCTCTTTTTTTTTTTTTTTGCAATATTTTTGTTTCATCAGTTGACTATCTCTTGCTCCTTCAACTAATGCACATTTTCATTGTCTCTCTGTGCAGCACTACATTTTGCAGAGAAAAACTGCAAATTGAATGACCTTCTTGACGCATTGGACTTCAATTAGGTTGTCATTTTTGTCAAGAGTGTGACCAAAGCTGCTGAGTTGAACAAGTTACTTACCGAGTGTGACCAGAGCTGTTGAGCTGAACAAGTTACTTTGTTCATGATTTTTACTTTTATTTTTCATATTTTTATTGTATGGGGAAAACACTTAGCTGGTTGAGTTTTTTGCTCTATCAAGTTAAGATTAACAGAAACAATCGTGTAATATTTTTCCACAAAGGTGATAATCTTCACATGTATTTTACTTTCCATTTGTTCCTTCTAGACCTTAATTTGGTACATACCAGCACTTGAATGTCTCCAAAACATCTTGTCCTCTTTAAAAAAACAAGGAGGGGTGGTATAGATTTCTAACAATGCTGGGATTCCAGTTATTAGTGAATGATTCAACAAAGTCAGCCACAATTTTTAAATTTGAGCCAACAACTCCCTGATAATTAGAAGTGCTAGGGAACCAAGCTGGGTGGTCTAAGGTAATGTTCAAACCTGTTCCTATCATCCACCTTGGCGGTCTAAGGCAAAAGATCATGGGCTATAAATCTGATAATGATAAGTTGGTGGGGGCTTCCTAGTGGGAAGGATTGGATTTTGCATTGGTATAGGTTAGCTAGTAGGCTCCTTATCTATGGAGGGAGAGAAATTGCAGATATATATATATATATATATATAGAAAAAAATTAAATCAATAGGCATTTTATTTCCAATAAACAACAATTAAATGTTTTGTAAATCCTCTTGATCGGGAATAGGAGGAATCACCACTAATCAAGAGACACATATTTGAAGAAGGGTTGAATTAATGCTCAATTAGTTTTAATTGTAAGGCAAAAATATAGGAATGGTTTGGTGGAGTATATGGGATACATTAATTTAGAGAGAAGAAATTGAAATTGGAAAAGTTTAAAGTGAATGGGATTTTTATTTTTTATTTTTGATTGAAGGCGATAGGAAATGGAATGTTGAAAGAAGAGCAAAACATTAATTGAAAAAGGAAGGAAAAAAAAAAAATTGTAAGAACGATGTTTCCAAATTGATTGATTTCTCACTCTCCATGTCAATTCCCGAAGGTCAACTGCATGTACAAGTTTTTCATATTCATGGAAAACATGGGTACGCAATGCCTGAATATGCACGTATGGGCTATTTAATTGAGAATGCTGATGTATATAGTTTTGGTGTGCTTATACTAACACTTTTGGCGGGACAGGGTTCATATTTATATGGTGAATATGATACAAGTCTTATAATCTAGTAGATTGGCCAATGCTTTGGCATAATGCCACTGAAAGAATTATCTTGAATGTTCCTGGCATTTCCTTGACAAGGGAGCTCCAACTATATTCACTGGAAACATTATATTAAAAATGAATAGACCCTAGATGGTTTAGATGAAGGCAGAGTGTAATTCATTTGTCAACATATACAAGCTTATTTGGCTTTTTGCTGGAAAGTGGACTGAAGTATATTTGTGCTTTGAGAGAGTAAGAAAAACAAAATTAAGGTAAATGAAAAAGCAGTACTTAAACAAGAAAAACTAAAAGCTAAATGTAAAAGCTAGTAGATATATGGACATGTATCTACACAGTTTTTCCCATTTCCCAAATGAGTATGATATTGAAGGAGTTCAAATTATGGCAGTGGGGAGAGTGCAGCAATGGTTGTGATTTACAAATACTGATACAATAAAAGAAAATGACCAGATCAAACAAAAGGAATTGAAATACCACAAAGGAGATCAAAATTTCTGATGTAAATAGTAATGAAGTAAAAATCTGCTTCAATTTTTGAGTTAATGCTAATATGTAAAATTCTGTATCGGTCAACTGCAACTTTTGTCATGATAACATCCCTAGCTTTAAATACAAAATTGCACAACATCCTCCAAAATAACTTTAATTATGCAATCGTTCACAAAAGAGATCAGAACCATCATTATACAGGCAATAAGACATTAAAAATTTAAATAAAAAGTATCCATTCTACTAATTGGAACCCTGTATCAGGCAAAGATGTAAATAGAAAAATTTTATGATATTGAACCCTGTATCAGCCAAATGTACAACATTGCATATATTAGTTGTCACGAGACATCCCCAAGATCAACTTCACAAGAACGTAAAAAAGGCTTTCGGATGCTAAGCAAAAAAGTGAGTGCATCACACAATTCACTCAAGTAAATGAAACTATAAGAACCAATGGAGTTATATGAAAATTCCATATTTATATCTGTATTATCACCATGAATTCAGGACTACAAAAACGTAATAATTATATAATGTTCTATAAATGTGTAAGAGAATTAGTTTGACTAACAGTTAGACTACATGGCTCTAACTACGTCGAATTCTTCCTCAAAACTTAAAAGATTCATATCTTGGATTCAAAGAAGTCATACTTTGAGAAACATGCTTAATCATAAGCACAAAATTGATTGAATTAGATAAAAATAATAATGTAATCTAGTTCTAGTGTTCATGGCAAAAGAAAGCTGTGCTCCAAAACCCTCAAATTATAACAACAAAACAGCAAATGAAAAGTTATAAGACTACATGAAAATCTGATTCACTGGATCAAAGGAAGCAACTACACCCAACAGATTTTTGCATGTATCCTCAAAAACAACAAGAACAATCAAATGGACATAATGGGGTATTTCCAGCATCAGACTTATCGATACCCAATTCCTTTTCTGTGTAAACAGTACATGGCGTAGCATATCTAGTTTTCTAACAGCCCAACGCTTAAACTTAAATTGCACGATGAACTCTTCAAATGAACTACTACAAGAAAGAAGACCAATTTGACAGTTTAACCTAGGAAGAAGAAACAGTTGCCCTTCCTGTTACTATATAAACAAATATAATGCTTAAGACAGAATAAAGAAGAAACCAGAATGTTACTATATAAACAAATAACAGTTGCCCTTCCCATTACTAAACAGTTTCACCCTGAATGTTATTGAAGCTGACATCCCTAAAGAAGAACCCAGAATAAAGAATTAAATAAACAGTACAGGTACTATTTCAATAAGAGCTAAATATAGCAAGGCAGTTTCAGTTGCAGGTGCTTCAAATGATGCAGGTTATTAAGCTGGCCTCCAATCCACCCAGTGAGGTTTAGTCCTTGAATTTTATTGTATAAAACTAGTACAGACCATAGAAGGGTAAGGTTTTGGGCTTACGATTTATCTCAAACTGTCTTGTACACAGCCAACAAATTTGATGTAGCTTCTAAAATTCAAAATGATACACATTTTCTACAAAAGTCAGGATTCTAAGCGATTGGTGTACATAATTTTTAATCAAGAAACCAATTAAGTCCAAACGAATGAATAAAACTAGGAAACAATTGCAAGATCTTTCATCACCATGGTAAGGCCACATGATAAGCTAAGCAGAAATTATGCATCTCAATTTAAAAAATCTACCAGACTGAGCTCACATCCAAGGCAAAAGGAAATCTGGGGCCTACCAGTGACTTCAACCGCAACCATCGCAACTGCATTGAGAAAATAAATAACTAAAACCAATTAACCGAAATGAAATAATTATTTTATAAATAACAATTTTTAAGTTCAGAAACTTATTTAGTTCCCAAATTTTTTTTTATAGAAACACAATAAATACTTATAAGTTGATACGATATCCCTGCCATTGGGTTAAAGATGCAAATGAAACCAGACCAAAACAACAGAGAAGCATATTTCTTCGGAGTTCATCAAAATGTCCTCAGTTTCTTCGAAGTTGGCAAGCAATCAACAGCATCATCTACTTGGACCCCCAAACTTTTTATAGAATACCCATAATCAACAGCATCATCTTCTCGAGGAGGACAGGTGCATTCTACGTGGACCCCCCACCTTTCTATAGAATAACAGGTGTCATCTGACTCATATGTAATTGCAACCTCAACAAGATTCTGGTCAGTTGGATTTGATTTATTCAAATGTCTCTGCAGAGACCCTTGAGTTTGAGAAAATAAAAATAAATTATTTTCTTCAAGGAAAAATTTGCACGGATCAAATAAATGTGGCATCTTTCTTGTGAATCTAGATAAATCTCGAATATACAGATCTGATTTTTTATAACCATTGATGGAAATGTGAACAGAGGCATAAGAAAACTCTCGTCCAGGAACAATACAGACAGCCAGTTTTGGAAATTTGCGACCAACAAAGACAAATATGGAATTATCAACACTTTGATGACTAAACCATTTCGGCATCTCAGTTCCCCAAAAACAAATAGTACGATCAATGTCCCCATCTTCATATTCAACACCCTCAGTTTCAGATGGGAAATTATTGGAGAGCTGCGGATCCATTGATAAGTCCCCATCTTCATATTATGGCTTCATCTCCCCAGAACTTCAGTTCTATCATGTTCACAAACCCATACCTGGAAGAGCTAACAAAAGAATTGCACGCCGGTCTCAATTTGCCAGTAGAAGTCCACAAAAGATCCCGAAGGTTTTTGCAACCATAAAGGCTTAATGTATCAAGCTTAGTGAGATGCTCGATTGATGAAGGCAGCTCTCTAATACCACTCACATCTAAATATAAATAATATAGACATTCCATTTCTGGATGAATATTAGGGAGCTTCTCAAGCCTTGAGCAATAAGAAAGAATAAAAAAAATCCAGAGATTTCAACCTGAGCCGGCTTGGAAGAATTTGAAGATTTTTGCAATGATCGAGATGCCATCTTTTAAGCTTTTCAAGAGATCCAAAGCACTCATCGATCTCAACTAAATTTCGACAAAAAGAGAGGTACAAATACTTTAAATTTGGGGCCCATAATTTAGGTAATCTAACTAAATTTTCACATTTAGAGAGTACCGGTCTCTTTAAATTTGGGGCCCGTAATTTAGGTAATTTAACTAAATTTTCACAATAAAAGAGGTCCAAATTCTCTAAATTTGGGGCCCATAATTTAGGAAATTTCGTAATAAATTCACAACCTTTAAGATTGACATCTATCAAATTTTCTAACCGACACCCCTGTAGGAAAAAAAAAATCAAAAGTTCACGGGGATGGCTGCTTCGTGTCCTTTTTTTCTCTTCTGTTCTGTAAGTATTAGTAAGATCATATTTGACAAAAATCTCAATTTAAAAATATACATAATCATACCTGCTTGATTAGCTTTAGCAATCTAATGCGACTATGTGGCATCTCAATAGCAACAAGTTGTTCAGGAAAATATTTGGATGGCCAATGAAAAGAATAATTGGGCCACTTAAGAAATATTAGACTGCGGGGAAGAAATTCAAGTGGTTCACAAATATGTACATTCTCAATTATTAGAAATTTGAGATTTTCCATCTTTTTGAAAGCTTCCGTGTGTAGTTGCACTTTTTCTAGTTGGGGCAAATACAACATTATGCCTCGAATTTTTTTTTATCCCTAATTGGAGAAGCATTAAGTCAACTCATAATATAATTTTCCAAATGTATAATGATTTAAAAATTTTAAACAAAAATAATACTGATGAACTAATATTTTATAAAGTGATAGAAAAAAAAAATGAAAGAAAAAATAAAATACATCTACCTAGTGAAAAAGAAAAAAAAAATAAAGAGAAAAATTCTACATAATCAACTTACTGTGTTATTTTTCAGTACATGAAGGACATCATCCTTGAGCCACAACCTACTGCGACTACCTGGCTGTTTAGGGGACTTGCTATGAACAATTTGCCGACCCAATTCTTGCAGTAAATCATGCATCCACAAATTTCCCCTTAAGATGGTTATGAGAGATTTTTCCACAAGAACATCTATATCAATGCTTGGCTTGTAATAGGGAGTTCGTAGTATATTTGTTACATGATCTTTATCTTCTCCTTTGAAGAAACAAGCAATATCTAAAAATATTTTTTTCTCTGTTTCTTCCAAGCCATCAAAACTTATCCGAAGTGTATCCAAAACTCTTTTTTGAGGAGTTTCTTCTAGTCTATCTAGGGCACTTTCCCATGCATTAGGGTTTCTACCTTTCAAGAAGGTACCCAAAACATCAAGAGCCAAAGGAAGGCCTTGAGCATAACATATCGCTTTCTTGGACAACTCCACATAACCTTCTAAAGGATGGTCTTTCTTGAAGGCTTTTCGACTAAAGAGCTAAAGAGCTTCATCACTATTCAATTCCTTAGCCTTGTATATTTCAGCTCCAGCCACATCATGTTTGATCAATAGATGTTGATCTCTTGTTGTTATAATGACTCTACTCCCTCGACTAAACCAAACTCGCTCACTTGCTAACGCTTCTAATTGATCAAGTTGATCCACATCATCAAGAACGATAAGAACACTTTTATAACATAATCTTTTCTCTATCACGTTACTTCCCCATTGAACATTTGAAAAATCAATATTTCTTTCAATCAAGATATCAAAAAGAAGTTGTTTCTGTAAATGAACTAAACCATGTTTTTCACATTCTTCTCTAACATTGGCAAGAAAGCTGCTACCTTCAAAATAATAACAAAATCTATCATAAACAACTCATGCTAGAGTTGTTTTGCCCAATCCCCCCATTCCCCAAATCCCTATAAAGTGGACATCATTCAACCCCATGCCTAATAAATTCACCAATTCCTCCATACGAGAGTTTATTCCAACAAAATCCTTGTGGAGAATTGAGCATGTAGAAATCAATTTATTATATATCTTTCTAACTATTTCTTCAACAACGTTTGCCTCATGTCTGCAACAAACATAGGACAACAATTTGTTGAGTTAGCAAAGGCCATATAGAGAAAAGATTCCACAAATCAGTTGTCCTAGCTTATCAAAGCATTTCTACACACACAGGCACACAAATATGTGATCTGAGTAGTGGCCTCATAAAAAATAATAATCTACATAGTGGTATTGGGCGAGAATGGTAGAAATATACCAACATCTTTAAATATAAAATTAATAACCTTCAATAAAGCTTTTGAAATTGAAAATATAATTGCAGTTATTCTTAGATTTTTTTCATCACAACATCTCAAAATTAGACCAAGCAAAATGGGACTTGAACTCATTAACCTGATTAAACTTGAAGAAAAAAAAATACGCGCGCGCGCGCGCACACATATATATATATGGATCTAGTTTTTTTGGACCCATGAAAAGACGAGTCAATTCAATCTTGTGAAAGTCCGGGTCAGGTCGATTTGCAGGTTGACCATTTTTTAACAACACATGAACTTTTCATTTTGAGTCCTTCTTTTTTGTTCTTTTCTTTGACATGTGTTAATTGAATACTAATTTATGTTAAAATTTATATTGGAGTTGAAAATATTGACAATATTATTCACCAACTTGGTGTACAATTCTCAAGTAAATGGAGATGTAATTCATCTTAATTATTTACTTATTTTTCTTTTCCCCAATATGTTATATTTTATTCGTAACATTTTATATATTTAGTTATCTTTGAACATAATCTAAGTTTATTTAAATTTTGGATGCAATAGGTGCACCTGATGAGGTTGTGAATGTGATATGGTCCAAATCTAGTGTTTGTTTTACTGTTCTTGTGTGGTGATGATAAGTTTAGTAAACATGTAGAAGTGACAAAAAAAACTTAATTTGGACTATGTTCATTTATGATTTTATGTATTATTCAACTTTGTCAAAAAAAAAAAAAAAAAAAGATTTTATGTGTTATTCAACATTTATTTTTAAGTGATTTTGTTTATAAGTTCTCTTATTTCTTACAAAAGGAAGAGAAGATAGAATGATTGATTTTTTTATTTTATATATTTTTTAATGTGAAAAGATATGGGTGATATTGGGTCAACCCAGCCCTCAAAAGACTAGGTTAGAGTCATAGGTATTGTGACCCATTTAGGACAAATGTTTCTAACTCGAAACCAATTTGACCCAAACTCAACTAGGTTGAACCCAAACCTAATCAACCCACCTCGTTTGCCAGGTCTAGTAAAATAATATATAAAAAGGATGGGTTCAAATTACATGTTATAAGGTTTTACAAGAGTTAAACATTTTCTAAACCCTACAATCCTATTATAGATTTATCGATGAAAATTCAACAAATGAAAATTCACTATTTGTCATATTATAAAAGAAGACTAAATTACAATTTGCATCATCTAACTTCGACCAAAATTCAATTCAGTTCTCTAACTTCACTTCCATTCAATCAAGTGTAAATTTCAAAATTTAAATTTATTCAATTAAGGTCTTCAATTAGGCTTCGTTTGGGAGTTCATAAGGAAATGGAATGGAATGGAAATGAATAATCATGAAGAAATGGAAATGAATGAAATGTATCTAAGTAAGGAAAATGAATGGAAAAAAAATGAATGAAATTGAATTAGGTAACCTTGTTTGGATGTTTTAAAATAAAGGAATGGAAATGAATGAAATGTAAATAACCTTATTTGGGAGTAACATAGAAGGAAAAAAACGGAATCATTTTATGGAAATATTACCATTAAACCCTTATTTTAAAATAAGTGGCTGAATATATAAGAGTATTTTGAGAGTTTTAGTAGAAAAATTAGAATGGTTACATTCCCTCCATTAAAATTCTCTCAAATAAAGGAAGGGAAAGAATATTTTAAAATTATTATTTTTCATTTATTTCCATTTAATTTTATTCCATCCTCCTAAATGAGTGCTTAAGATCATATTGCTATTGTTGCCAAAAACATTTTTTAAAATTAAAAAATCTAAAAAACTAATACAAACTTTTTAAAATGCAGGTGACATCTACGAGATGAAGGTGGTGGACAGAGGCCTTGGTGAAGAAGAAGAAGAAGGTGCAGAGAGCGGAGATGGAGAGGAAGATGCTAGACCATCCAGCCTTTTTTGCCTAAACTCCATGCCAAGTTTGAAGCCTCGCATCTCTGTTGCATTGTCATGGAGTTTTGCTCTGGCGGTGACTTGCATCCTTTGCGCCACAAACAAATTGTCAATGACAGAAAAGGGTGTAATGTGTGGAAGTTGTTTGTTTGTTGGGAACATTATGGAAAGTTAAAGAAAAATTGTTTCGGAAAAAATATTTTATAGAAAATTTGTTGGATTTTTTTTTTTTTGGGTTAAATATGTATAAATTTGTTGTATTTATGTATTCTAGAGGAGATTTTAAAAAACTTTCCTTTCCCTTTTTTCCTCCAATTTGGAAAAGAAAAGATAAATAATTTTTCCTTGATTTATAATTATTTTAATTAAAAATTTTCAAAATAACAAAACCACATATTACTAAGCATGAATTGTGATTTAACCTATAAAAATGAGCTATTATTTTGTGTAATTTTGTCTGTATATTATTTTGGGTACAAAAATGTAAAAGTGAGTCTTTATATAGATGTATCTTTCTTGTAGTATAAGCAATAAGAATGAAGGGCAAGTTTAACACTGTAATGGGCCCAAGCCCAGTAAGCTAACATGTATACACTAACAACTGACATCGATCATCAATCCTCACAAATCTAATGTAATTGTTTAGGTAAATCATTAAAAATCATAGACTTTAAATACACGAATTTGTTTTAGACAAAGTCCAAAACCAACCAGTCGACAACAAAAAGCGTACCATTTGACATCAAGATTCATAGCCCAAAAAGAAATTCATCAAATTAAAAACTTTAGTATTAGTATGACACAACTAGTCCAACAAAAATGTGAGCAAGAAAACCAAAACCCATAAAAGCAACCATCCATTTCCAGGCATCCAAGTTGCACCAAAATAAAATCAAATGCTCAATCTTTTTTTATCTAGTTTCATTATTGGATCCACCAACCTTTGGGATTAGAGATAAAAGTGTATTATGATGATCTTAGTTTTACCTAGAGAGAGAGAGAGAGAGAGAGGATGGGATATGAGAATTAATGATATTTATTTTTTTGGCAAAATTCATCATCTTCCCTTGAGATTTCACGAAATAATATTTTTACCTTGAGGTTTAATAAATGTAAATAGTGACAGAGCTAGAGTTTGGGTTTATGGAGACAAGATTAAAATAAAATATTGAAGAAAAAAAATTAACTCCAAAAATGTTTATTAATATAAGAAAAAATAGTTAATTTATTAAAAAAATTGATTGATAAAGAAAACATAGTGTAGATGTAAGTTATAACTTTTTTTTTTTTTTTTTTGGTAATTGGTTTCAATTTCTTATTTGAGCCTAGTATTAGAGGGTTTTTTTTTTTTTTTTTGGACAGCACCTAGTAGTATTGGAATTAGTATGATGTCATTGTTATGTTTAAACTACATCATAATTTAAGCTGACTATAATAGACATATATATATATATATATATGTGTGTGTGTGTGTGTGTATGTATGTATATATGTAAATATATATTTCAAAGAAGTAAAACATATAATTTGAATGCTTAGAAGTAAGATGAAAAATAAATTAACTTGGAAGTATTAATAGTATGGTCATCTATTCAAAATTTTTTAAATGTTCTACGTATGTCTTTCATTTTTTAAAGTCCTTTAAAAAGTATATAGCAATGTAAAAAAAAGTTTTAAAACCTCAAGTAAAATTCAAAAAATTGGTTAAACAAAATTGTGAAAACATACCATGTCATAATTTTTATGCTACAAATAAGAATTTTTTTTTTCCTTGATTATATTGGGAGAGTTAAAAGACTAAAGTATATCGCAGTTTCAAAGAATACTGAAAACAACAACATATAAAAATTGGCAAATTGATTAGGGGATATTTCGATAATATATCATATTATATATATTTTTTTAAAGATAATGACAGAAATTTAATTCAATGTGAATGTATATCATGTTATTATTTTAAGGTTACAAATAAGATTTTTTTGTGCTTTTGGAGAGTGTTATATTTTCAATTAAAAATTTTAAATTAAGAATATTTTGTACACACAAAACTGAAATCTCAATTTTTAAGAGAACTTGAGGGAATTTAGGGGTGGGGTTGGAGAAATTATAAGATCCACATGGTGGACAAGTGATGTGGTCCACCATTCCACTAAAAACTACCACTTGTTTAAAATTGTTAGTTAGAAAAAAATTTTAAACAGAAATTAATTACTGACTCAACAATTTTAAACAAGTGGAAGTTTTTTAGTGGAATGATGGATAAGTGACGTATTCCACCAGAGGACCTTATAATTTCTCGTGGGGTTGGGGGCTATTGTGCCCACCTTGCTGGTCTGGCTCCACCCCAGATGCAACAAATAAGTTCATCGCCTCTTATAAGTTATAACAACGCTCTTATATAATGGAATATTCAATTAGAAAAGTAATGATTTGAGGGGAGATGACTTATCTGTATTTATAGAATTTCAAAAATGAGAGTGTCATATCTTGAAATGTTTGGGAATAAGTGTCATCTTGTGAAACCTCAAAGAATATTGGTGCATTACTTTTTTAAAAATTAAAATACTAAGAATAGACAAGTTTCGAGGGCATGAATAGAATACTAGCTGTATTTTCTACATTGGAATTAGACAAGAATGATGGACTTGACACTTGCTATTTTTAACAAATATACATAAAGTAACTTATGTGTGATCCATATAATATTTTTTACTTGAAAATTTATACGAGAAACTGAAACTCATCAAATTCCCTTTGAAGTGTAATTAATTATATACAAACTTTGCAAAAGTTACTCAATTATCAAAGTTGGAATTTGATTGATTTAAATATCACTAGCCAGTAGAAAATCAAAAGCAAAAAAGACAAGAAAAGAAAGTGATCATATGGTCAAGTGAAGAAATTCTTACTTGTCTCGTAAATCCCATCCAGCAATTTTAGCAATTTGTGTCAAAGCAGCTTTCCATCTATATACTTCCTCTATGTTATCTTTGTAACGCTTTTTCATGTTTAGCAAAGGCTTCTCTAAAAGTCTTCTTCAAATTCCCCACATCACTAGGATCTATGTAGTGGAAAACAGGCAAAACTATAAGCCTCTCCTTTTCCATGAACTCAACAATCTCTACTAGTTCAACCAAACACCATCTCGATGAAGCGTAGTCTTGTGAGATAATGACAACAGTAAATCTCGATTCTTCTATTGCTCTCAAGAGCTTTGGAGCAATGAATGTTCCTCGCTCAAGTTTTTCATCATCCTTGAATGTGAATATACCTTTTTGATTCAAAGCAGCATATAGATAGTCTGTAAAATTTTTACGGGTGTCACTACCTCTGAAATTAAGAAAGACATCATATGTCCATCCAGACATGGTAGAAGAAGAAGATGAGGATGCACTTTTGGTGCCCATAGAAGCCATCGGATATTAACTTGGTTATTTTTGAACTACAAAATAGATATGTATCAAGTGTAATGAAGCCAAAAACAGAGAGAGAGAAGGTGAAGGTGTCACTGCCAACTCCCATAGTTGAATTAGCGCTATATATATATATATATATATATGCAAGGAGTTCTCCTCGTACCGCGTTGAGGTTAAAAAATGACTTTGTAGAAAAGCAGACAATCGGAACAAAGAAGTCAAAGAACCAACTTTATTTACGCGTTAACCATGTGTCGGTGGCATGATTTCGAACAAGTAGAATTGTTGGCGTGATTTGTTTCACAAGCATTAAATTGTATCTCTCTTTTGCGCAAAAATACACCATGTTGTCTTACCTCTCAAAATATGAAGTAATTTTATGAAGACTATATTTAGAAAACATTAGCTGAATCCACCATTTTATGGTTTTCAAAATAAAAAATTGTATTTAAATCCTCGTACTAAACAGATCCAAGATACAAAATATTTGGATTTAAATATTAATTCTAAACACCACACCATGTCACAAAACGGGATTAGTTAATGAAATAAACCAAAATAAAATTATTTTAAAATAACATTACTTTAATAAATAATAGTAAGAAAAAAATCCATGTTATAAATTAATCCACTAATCTTTTGCACTTACAAATTATTTTTAAATTTTAAGGGTTGCATACTCCTTTGAGATTCCTTCTAAAAAAAAAAAAAAAAAAACTCATTTGAGATTGTCTCATTAGTTACAAAAGAAGTTTTTATTTATTTTAAATTTTGTATTAAATGATAGACAATTTATTGAGATTTGAGAATGGAAATCAAATTGTAAAAGAAACAATTAATGATCGTCTTCTTGTAATGTACTTGCCAAAGCATGAGCAACTCTCTTACAATGCCCTATTAAATAAAGGAAAAAGAAACAATTAATGATCATCGTAATAAAGTTTTCCAACGTACAAACAAACTACCTATGTTTAACTATGGGTTCCAATTAATTAAATCCGTAAAGTTTTTTATGGTTGCATAAGAGATTTAGGGTTCAATATCCACCTACATCAAAAAATCGATTAGTGTTTTGATCTGATGATAAAGAGCTATCATCAGGAATGGACACCATAAGTTGAAACTCTTTCTCAAAAGAAAAAAAAAAGAAAAAAAAGACCTATGTTTATCTTTTTTTTTTTTTTTTTTGAAATGACACCTATGTTTATCTAATACATAGGTTCAATTCTTCTTTTATCTTTCCTTTTATGTTGTTTCTTAAAAAAAAAAAAAAAAAAAAAAAATCCTTCTATGTTTTTAAGAATATTGCAATTAATCAATTAATATATTTTTTTTACTACCGAAAATTTTTGAAAGCTAAAATATAATTTTCAACTCACTTTCCTGAACTTTCTGAAGTGTTACAACCGAAAATTTTGAAAGCTAAAATACAAATTTCAACTCACTTTTCTAAGCTTTCTGAAGTTTGGGGTGATGATCCACAGTGGGATTTTAGAACCACTACAAGTGTCGCTTTCTTCTCATTTCTAGTCCACATGTTGTGGAATCAAGTAAGAACTTTGAGCTCTTCTCCATGATTTTGTGTGGGTTTGGCTCAGTTTAAAAAGCTAGCTTATTTTATTATTTAGCTTATTTTTGCTACTATTTATGAGTCTCACTGCAATTTTTGATACTATTCATAAGTCATACTGTACTGTTTCAGCTAATTTTTACATTTATCTACAATAATTTCAACAAAAAATTTTCAATTTTATCAAAATAAGCGGATCTTAAATAAACCCTTTGTGTACCATTTGGTTTAGAAGGAACCAAGTTCGACTATCAACACAGACCTTCCCAACCCAAGTGAGCAGATTAGTCAGTGAGCTTTTGATGCATTACAGAAGTTTGTCAATGCTTGAACTTGACTCTCCCCTTCTTGAGTTAGACCACGGTTGCTTTCAAAATTAACTTCGATAGAGCCATGTTTGCTAAGATTGAGCAGGTATAGGGGTTGTTATTACTTATTAGGGATGATATGAGTAGGTTATTGCATTTATATCTCAAAATATTGCTATGCCGCTTTCAGTTGTGGAGATCAAAGAAGGATAGTGGATTGTCGAGTTTGTGACGCTATTGTAAATAACATTAGCAATACCAATCTTTCGAACTACATATAAAGAGAGTTTTTTTTTTTTTTTTTTTTTTTAAATTAGCAATACCAATTTTTTTTTTTTTTTTTTAATTTCTTTGAGAAAGATACTTGATTACTAGTACTGTAGTACATATAAAGAGAGTTAGAGATAGAAAAGGTTATAGGGTATGTGTCATTTGGAATAAATGTGACAAAAGAGGTGAAATGTGGATATGGAAGGGAGTAGGGAGTTTCGGCTTCACATGACTCAATATTCCCAAATAAGCAAAAGGGTTCAGGTTCTCGTATAAAAAATAAATAAATAAAATATTTACATCTATAATATTTTTACAATAAATTATAAGTAGTAAGTTATTATTAGCATAGTTGTAAAAATGTAAATCATATCGTGAATTTATTTTTTATTTTTCTATATCATATATCGTATAGTATCATGTATCGTAAGACACACAAATACTTAATAAATTATTTAAAAATTATATTAAAAAAATTATAGATGTACATATATAAAGGGTATATTTATTATAAATTTTGAATATATTCAACAAATGACTAATTTATATATCACTTATGTAATAATATTTAACAATTTAACTAAATAAATCAAACTAGCACGTGTTTATAACATATATATTCAAATTGCTTAAATTCAAAAGTGATAATATATTACAAATGACCCAAAAAGAATAAATTTTTTCATCATATTCGTCATACTGCCTAATCAACTTCATCTAAGTCAATGCTATCATCATATTTATCATTTTGCAAACTCATTTCTTCATTAAAACCTTTTTCATAGTTATTGACATGTACTATCTCTTCTTTTTCTTTTTCTTTTAATTTTTTTTTTCAAAAATATTTCTTCTTGGCATTCTAGTTTCTTGGACTTATAACAATAATGACAAAAATAAAAAATAATTATATTGTCAATTAATATCTTATTCATAGTATAGAAAATATATTTGTAAATATTAAAGTGAAATGGAAGTGTGTCCCATGTAGTCCAAATTTTGTAAGAGAAAGAGAGGAAAAAAGACTTATAAATATGTTATTTTATTAGGCTAAATTAAATAACCTAATAATTTTCTGTTAAAAACAAGTCTAACAACTTGTTAGATTCAAATAAAAGTATAAATTTTAATAAAAAATCTTATTTTAAATCATTTGTCTATGTATCGTACAAGACGTACAATTTTACGATATGATACGATTCATACAATATGCATACTGTATTTTACGATTTATGAGCACTTACAATACTCCAATACAATCTAAAACTTTTTACCCACGATATGATATGATTATTAATTCTACTTATCATTAAAATTACTTTTTAACTTATAAACTCGCTACTTAAAATTTGTTAAAAAATTATTATAAAACCATATTTCAAAAAAAAAAAAAAATGGTTCGAGTTCACATGGATATGTCAATATGGGTCCTATTTAATATTTTATTACAAGGGTGCCCGAGACAAAAGCAGCAAATTAGATATGCCTTATTTTATCTTTCCCACTTTCCCTTATTCATATTTATTCCCATAATGCCGCCCCTACTCATAATGAGGTGGACAGGTCAAACTCCACAATCAAAGTGAGACTGTTATGAGATGCACTAAGTAATGTCGGGGCAACTTTGTTTTAAAGCTTAGACCAAAAACGTATGACTGCCCAATGCAAATTATACAGTGGCGCACTACTCTACCATCATTTCCTCATTCCTCCCACTTTTATTTATAATAAGTTGGCAAATCTTTGCGCAATCCACTTTTATAATCTACTTTTTTTATAATAAAAAAAATCTACTTTTTAGAATAATGAAGTGCATTTTTTTTTTTATTTTTAATAATGTGCAATGGATATATTTTAAACTTTTATCAATTATAAATGGGTGCTGGCTTATAAAGTTTGTCTGTGACTCACCTCAAAAAAAAAAAAAAAAAAAAAATTGCATCTGTGTGAGACTGTACTACCATGATTGATGATACCATCCCATATTATATATATATATATATATATACACATATTTGCTTATTTTCTAATATTGAAATAAAAAGTGCGTTCAAATAAATTACTGGCTTACTTAAAAACAAAAAGCCTACATTATTTTGTTTATTATAAAACCATTAAAGGGTGAGATAAATTGATTTAAGAAAGGGAATAAAAAAAATAAGTTGTAAATAATTGGCAAGTCTTTGTGCAATCTACTTCTGTGTAATCTAATTTTTAGAACAATGAGTAAGTGCATGTTGAATGATATTGCACATATATTTGTAAATAAAAATTACAAGCTAATCCTAAGATGCGAGGTTTTAGTTGGTGCATTCCGTGTATAAAATGTATACATATTTATTTTTCTTCTATTGTGGAATTATTAGACTATTAGAATTAAATTATAAATTTAAGGATCTATGCATTATTCAACTTATATTGAGTTGATTTTTTTTTTTTAATTCTTTTATATGTATGGAAAGAAATAAGGAAAAAAAATGTTGAGAACCGTGTTAAAGGTTTTTTTTTTTTCAAGTCTCATGGTAGCATGTGGGCTGATTGGTTGGCCTTGAGGAGTTCATTGTGGTGACTCAAGCACACAATGGATATCATCTTTGTGTAACAGTGCTTGCACAACACACACTCAATTAAGGAGGAACCTTAATTGTGACTACACTAATTCTTTGAACTATAGGCACAAACATGGCTAGTATTTTCCTTGAGTCATGTATTAATTAGCACCAACATGTATTAATTAGTTGAAGTATAAGCACAACCATAATTAGTTCTAACAATAATCAGCAATGATAACTAATAGCTACATTGGTTTGGTATGCTTATTACAACAATGTGTGGTCGTGACATGTTGGCCCACTTCTTTAAGCATTGATATTTGGGTACGTAATTTATTTCAAATACAATTCATGATTTACATGGTGGAAGAGTACTACTGGTTTCAAACTCTAAATTGTGCTTGCCGATTGATCTATAAGCAAAGATTGGTTAGTGATCTCCAAATATCTTTATGTAAAGCCTGATTACAAATTCTTCATGTTTTGTCTTATCA
Organism: Quercus gilva; assembly: GCA_023621385.1. Taxonomy (NCBI): domain Eukaryota; kingdom Viridiplantae; phylum Streptophyta; class Magnoliopsida; order Fagales; family Fagaceae; genus Quercus; species Quercus gilva. The sequence continues at coordinate 8,127,291 of CM042475.1, read as the reverse complement.
TATTTTGTGCGTATATTAATATTCCAATATGTAACCTAAGGATTTGATGAAGAAGATGGTTTCATGTTTGAAATGAAGAGGGAAGCCAAAGAGGAGACAGAGACACCATTTATGAAGAATGGAAGAATGTTATTAGAGGAGTTAACTGCCTCTTCTCTGCTGAAGAGCTCAGAAGAGCAACATACAACTGTAACCCATTTCAAATTTTTTGGATGCAGATGGTTTTCACTTTTACAAGGGTTCTTTGGAAGATCACTTATTTTTAGTTAAAAAGTATGGCAAAAGATTATGGGCTATACTTGGAGAGATGATCAAAGACATTGTCATTAGATCACAAATGAGTGTCCACCAAAATGTTCTAAAACTCTTAGGATGTTGCTTAGAGACCCAAAATCCAATTCGAGTGTATGAGTTTGTAAGGGACATCATTCTCTCCAAATGTATTTGTACCTAATCGACTAAGGGACGTAACTCTCAGCCATTTCCATTGAAATGCAAATTAAGGATTGCAATGCGCACAGCTAATACAGTTGCATATCTCTACACTGCATTTTCAGGCTTGTTATCCATACATATATATTCAGCCGGGTAGCATTATATTGGATGAGAACAATGTTGCCAAATTGATTGATTTCTCAATCTCCATGTCACTTGCCAAATTGATTGATTTCTCAATCTCCATGTCAATTCCCGAAGGTCAATTGCATGTACAAGTTTTTCATATTCGTGGAAAACATGGGTACGCAATGCCTGAATATGTACGAATAGGCTATTTAATTGAGAATGCTGATGTATATAGTTTTGGTGTGCTTATACCAACACTTTCGGCAGGACGTGGTTCATGTTTATATGGTGAATATGATACGAGGCTTATAATCTAGTAGATTGGCCGATGCTTTGGTATAATGCCACTGAAAGAATTATCTTGAATGTTCTTGGCGGAAGAGATGTTTAAGCAAGCAATCAGGATCAATATAAGTTGCAAAGTGTAGCAAAGAACAGCTATTGAGAAACCTACAAGTCAGGGGAAGCAAAAATAAAGAATGGCAACTAGATTTTTTAGTGTCTTTTTACCATTAAGCCTGTCCAACTCACAAAATAAACCAATAATAAAAAGAGCATATTTTGACACTCCGGCCTTGAATGAAACAGTAGGAAGATATTCAAACACTTCCCTTAGATCTTGGGTACATGCAAACATGCCCATGATGGGAAGATTTCGCACCCTTGGCTCAGGGGAACTCATAGCAAGATTGCTTGATAATACAGGACCTTACTGGAGTTGGTTATGACAGAGATTATAGAGCATTTCCTTGACAAGGGAGCTCCTACTATATTCATTGGAAACATTATATTAAAAATGAATAGACCCCAGATGGTCCAGATGAAAGCAGAGTGTAATTCGTTTGCCAACATATATAAGCTTATTTGGCTTTTTGCTGGAAAGTGGACTGAAGTATATTTGTACTTTGAAAAAGTAAGAAAAAAAAACTTGGAGGTCAATGAAAATTCTGTACTTAAACAAGAAAAACTAAAAGATCAATGTAAAAGCTAGTAGAAATGGACATGTATCTACACAGTTTTTCCCATTTCCCAAATGAGTATGATATTGAAGGAGTTCAAATTATGGCTTTGGGGAGAGTTGATTTACAAATACTGATACAACAAAAGAAAATGACCAGATTCAACAAAAGGAATTTAAATACCATAAGCCTAGGGTTGATTCAGAAACTAAAGCTAGGTAATTCATAAATGGCGCCTAAAGACCATTTTTTTTTTCTTTTTTTGGACAAAGGAGATCAAAATTTCTGATGTACATAGTGTTTAAGTAAAAATCAGCTTCAATTTTTGAGTTAATGCGAATATATAAAATTCTGTATCAATCAACTGCAACTTTTGACATGATAACATCCCTAGTTTCAACTACAAAAATTGCACAACATCCTCCAAAATAACTTTAATTATGCAATTGTTCACAAAAGAGATCAGAACCATCATTATACAAGAAATAAGACATTAAAATTTTAAATAAATAGTATCCATTCTGCTAATTGGAACCCCTGTGTATCAGGCAAAGATGTAAATAGAAAAAGTTTATGATATTGAACCCTGTCTCAACCAAATGTACAACAGTGTATATATTAGTTGTCACAAGACATCCCCAAGATCAACTTTACAAGATGTAAAAAAGACTTTCCAATGCTAAGCAATAAAGTGAGTGCATCACACAATTCACTCAAGTAAATGAAACTATAAGAACCAATGGATTTATATGAAAAATCCATATTTATATCTGTATTATCACCATGAATTCAGGACTGCAAAAATGTAATAATTATATAATGTTCTACTTTAAATGTGTAACATAATTAGTTTGACTAACAGATAGACTACATGGCTCTAACTATGTTGAATTCTTCCTCAAAACTTACAAAGATTCATATCTTGGATTCAAAGAAGTCATACTTTGAGAAACATGCTTAATCATAAACACAAAATTGATTGAATTAGATAAAAATAATAATGTAATCTAGTTCTAGTGTACAAGGCAAAAGAAAGCTGTGCTTCAATACCCTCAAATTATAACAACAAAACAGAAAATGAAAAGTTACAAGACTACAAGAAAATCTGATTCACTGTATCAAATGAAGCAACTACACCCAACCGATTTTTGCATGTATCCTCAAAAACAACAAGAACAATCAAATGGACATAATGGGGCATTTCCAGCATCAGACTTATCGATACCCAATTCCTCTTCTGTGTAAACAGTAAATGGCGTAGCATATCTAGTTTTTTAACGCTTAAACTTAAATTGCGTGATGAACTCTTCAAATGAACTACTACAAGAAAGAAGACCAATTTGACAGTTTAACCTGGGAAGAAGAAACAGTTGCCCTTCCTATTACTATATACACAAATATAACGCTTAAGACAGAATAAAGAAGAAACCAGAATGTTACTATATAAACAAATAACAGTTGACCTTCCTGTTACTAAACAGTTTCACTCTGAATGTTGTTGAAGCTGACATCCCTAAAGAAGAAACCAGAATAAAGAATTAAATAAACTGTACAGGTACTATTTCAACAAGAGCTAAATTTCACAAGGTAGTTTCAGTTACAGGTGCTTCAAATGATGCAGGTTATTAAGCTGGCCTCCAATCCACCCAGTGAGGTTTAGTCCTTGAATTTTACTGCATAAAATTAGTAGAGACCATAGAAGGGTAAGGTTTTGGGCTTCTATGGCAATGTGGCATTGTTAGTAGAAAAAATAGGTTAGCTAAGTGGATTACAGATGTATAACAGATGAATCAGAACATGACACTCCTGTTCATGACTCTCCATCCCTTCAGCGCTGGTGGGTTGTTCAGGGACCTGTATAGATCTTGAAGAGCACTGACTGCACCGTGTAAGCAAATGAGAGCACAGCACAGCAGAGCAATATTTGAATTCAAAACAAATATAGAGAGAAGCAAAACTAACACTACTATAGTACCCCAAAAAAATGAGAAACAGTAGTGCTAAAACACTAGAATAGTGAACGTGATATCACTCATACTAGAATAATGAAGAAACATATTATTACACTTCTTTTGCGAACGTTATATCACTCATACAGACTATACTAGAATAATGAAGAAACATAAATGCTCTCTTTGAAAGAAATACATATTATAACCCCAAAAATGAGTCAAAGCCTGAATCTTTGTGAGGCATTCTATGGTAGCCTTCCCAGGTTTTTTTGATTGGTATCCTTGTACCCAAGATTCCGCATTCTACTGAAACTACGAGATTCACAACAAGTACACATTTATTCCAAAAGAATGCTACAATCAGAGATTGACTCTTCGATAATAAATGATTCAAAGTTTTAATTCTCGTTTTATATTTGTTCCTCTTAATTTTCCTTGAATTTTTTTCTAGAGAAAAATTGTTGCTCTTTCTGAAATCAAAGGCATATATATAGACATAAACCACCAAGCTTCCACTGTTCCACATAAGCATGATATTTTTTTCATTCATTTTCTAGGTAAACAAACAGAGAAAAAGAGAGAAAAGTTACCTTGAGCAAAGTGAGTTCGCCCCCCAAATTCTATGGCTCCACGGTGTACTTCACAAATGAAGCATCTATTGAATTCACACACAACTCATTTTTACTTTGATTCTGGGCTTTAGGTCTTTTATTTCGAGCGTGGAATATTTTGTATACTTTATAGGCATGTTTGAATAAGCTGATTCAAAACGTGCGTAAATTTCAAAAAAGACTTAATTATATTGTTAAGGTTATCTTAATTTTTTTGTAATTAGAATAAGTCCTTTCGCTAAAAACCATTTCGGATTTATTGCTATTTTTAAATATATATATATATATATATTATTTGTATATATTTTAAAAATAAATAAATATTATTTACATATTTAAAACTTTAATTATTTAGTAAAAGTTAATTTGTTAAGCAATTAAACTTGTTAAGCTTATAAGTTTATTAAAAAAAAATTTGATCAGAGATAAAAGTATAAGACCAGAAAAAAGATAATAAAAAAGAAGAGGTAGTAGGTGAGAAATGAGATATTATGTTTGGTACATCTGTTTAAACACATGTTTTCAATTTTTAAACAATATTATACATATTTTTACACAATTTTTTACTTACACATATTTTCAAAAAGTATAAATAAAATTACTAAAACAACCTTATCAAACATCTCCCAAATAATTAGAAAAATTAAAATAGTGGGTGATAAAACCAAACTCATGCTTGATGCCTCTTGCCAGTTGCCCCACCTTTACTAATTTCTTTTTCTTTCTTTGATCCACATCCCACGCCTAATGCCTCTTGCCAGTTGCCTCCCACCTTTATTAATTTCTTTTTCTTTCTCTGATCCACATCACACGCCTTACACCTATGAGTACAACCTACATGTCATTACAATTTCCAAGAAGCACTCATCTTCACATGATTAAACTTATCACTTCACTATTAAACATTTCTTTAAGAAATTTCTTTACTTTTCTGGACTCTTTCAGCTCCCTCACAGCTCTCTTTATCTTTCACCTCAGACTTTGTTTCTCTTAAAGCTTCAGACCTTCAGCCCCTCCTCAAGGAAGCTTGCTGGATATTTACCGGTGCCACTCCTCTCCACCAAATGGCATGACTTCATTGTTAGTGTAAAGAGGAGTTAGAAATGAAGGGAGGCAGAAAGTATGACTGGCGTGAGGGGAGGGAAAGAAGCATTTTGTGTGTAATTTTGTACCGGTCCGAAATCCAGCAAAAATCGTTTAAAACGTAAAAAGGTATGTTCTTTTCATTACCGCCCGGAATTGATATATTGGCCGAAATTCAACGAAGTAGAGGTTACTGAAGGAAATTGGTGAAGAGTGACTATTGAAAGAGGAAAAAAAAAAAAAGAAAAAAAAAGGGATAATATAGCCAGCTATTTGGGGGTATTTTTGGTTTTTTGAACAAAAAAAATAGCAGTGCGAAAACGTTCTATTTACTCGATATTGAAAATGCAATTAGATACTGCTTCTTTGAAACCGCAGATTTGTGCGATTTGTAAACGTGATTTAGCTGAAACCGCTTCTCCAAACGATTGTGTATATTGCGTTTTGTATCAAACGTGCGTTTTTGTCCAAGAAAACGCCTATCCAAACGGGCGCTATATAACGTTTGAAAACGCTAACTTTATAAAAATCAATAAAACACTTCACCAAAAAAATAAATAATAAAAATCAATAAATAGATCACTACACTATAATTGTTGCCAATTTGGCAATTGGCACCCCTTATTTAAATAATATTACAGCTGTTTATTTCTCAAAAAAAAAAAAAATGATCATTATACAATAAAGCTCTTGAAGTGGCCACTAAAAGGTAAATTATTAACGGGATCATAAATAGATACATTTTACGCCAATGATTACATTGTTACATAAAAAATCAATTGTAATGAATAATGAATTTGTTTTACATCAATAGTTATCGGTCAAGTGAATCTTTAAAATTCTAATTGAGTTTTTTTTTTTTTTTAAGTTCAATCAGCTCTCATGATCTACTTACCAAAAAATAGTCAAATTTATACTTATTTATTTGTTGATTTCATATTGAAATTAACACGCACGTATCTAAACTAAATAATTAAAACCTCAATGAGTTGGTATAATGGTTATGAAAATATCACGAAATCCATGAGGTTTTGGGTTTAAAACCCCTAACCCCATCTCCAAAGGGATTCCTCCAATTAATAAAGCTAATTTATTCAAATTTAGATTGGGATAAGAGTAAGATCCCCTCCCATTTAAATATTCAAGTTTCTTTCAATTTTATTAATCACACAAAATTAAATAAATGTCAAGTGTCTTGCATAGGACTAAAAATTGGAGGAAATTGAAGGATTTAATGGGAGGGAATCTTATCCCAATATAATTTTTTAAAAAGAATTTCTAAAATTATTATCATTAATTCAAATATAAATTTCATTGAAAAACTTATTAATAATACAATATTATGTTGTACATTTTCAATCAATTTTTATAATGGAATCAATTTCAATAACTCTTTTTTTTAAAAATAAAATAAAAAATTTATCAAAATCAATTGTACCATAATAACAATATTTAAATTGTGAAGTAAAAACTAAGCATATTAATGGAGTAGTTCAATAAGCTACTTCTACATTCTTTTTCTTATCAAAAGGGAATAATATATGATGAGCAATTTGCATGCTCCATTAACTAGTATTCTTACAAGGAGTTTTTCATGAATTGTAAAAAATTTAAAGAAAATTCTAAGATAATGCCTAAAGTTCCCATAAAAGAAAAAGGAAATTCCTAAAGCCCTAAACATTCCATATTTAAAAAACAAAAGGTAAATTTAAACATATCAAGAAAATCTACTTTGTTTAATATATGAATGAGTTTCTTATGATAAAAAAGGGTTTGTTTGGTAGGACAATTTTTGTTTTTATTTTTATTTTTTAAGTATGAAAATAATTTTCAAAATATTGAACTTGAAACTAGTTTTCAAATAATAATTTTTAGCTAGTAGGCTCCTTATCTATGGAGGGAGAGAAATTGCAGATATATATATATATATATAGAAAAAATAAATCAATGGGTGTTTTATTTCCAATAAACAACAATAATGTTTTGAAAAACCTCTTAATTGGGAATAGGAAGAATCACCACTAATCAAGAGACACATATTTGAAGAAGGGCTGAATTAATGCTCAATTAGTTTTAATTGTAATTGTAAGGCAAAAATACAGGAATGGTTTGGTGGAGTAAATGGGATACGTTAATTGAGAGAGAAGAAATTGAATTGGAAAAGTTTAAAGTGAATGGGATTTTTATTTTTTATTTTTTTGACTGAAGGTGATAGGAAATGGAAAGTTGAAAGAAGAGCAAAACATTAATTGCAAAAGGAAGGAAAAAAAAATTGTAAGAACAATGTTGCCAAATTGATTTATATGGTGAATATGATACGAGGCTTATAACCTAGTAGATTGGCCAATGCTTTGGTATAATGCCACTGAAAGAATTATCATGAATGTTCCTGGCGAAAGAGATGTTTAAAGCAAGCAATCAGGATCAATGTAAGTTTCAAAGTGCAGCAAAGAACAGCTATTGAGAAACCTACAAGTCAGTGGAAGCAATAATAAAGAATGGCAACTAGATTTTTTAGTGTCTTTTTACCATTAAGCCTGTCCAACTCACAAAATAAACCAATAATAAAAAGAGCATATTTTGACACTCCGGCCTTGAATGAAACAATAGGAAGATATTCAAACATTTCCCTTTGCTTTTGGGTACATGCAAACATGCCCGTGATGGGAAGATTTCGCACCCTTAGTTTAGGGGAACTCATTGCAAGACTGCTTGATAATACAGGACCTCACTGGAGTTGGTTATGACACAGATTATAGAGCATTTCCTTGACAAGGGAGCTCCAACTATATTCACTAGAAACATTATATTAAAAATGAATAGACCCTAGACGGTTTAGATGAATGCGGAGTGTAATTCATTTGTCAACATATATAAGCTTATTTGGCTTTTCACTGGAAAGTGGACTGAAGTATATTTGGTGCTTTGAAAAAGTAAGAAAAAAAATTAAGGTAAATGAAAAAGCTGTACTTAAACAAGAAAAACTAAAAGATAAATGTAAAAGCTAGTAGAAAATGAACATGTATCTACACAGTTTTTCCCATTTCCCAAATGAGAATGATATTGAAGCTGACATCCCTAAAGAAGAAACCAGAATAAAGAATTAAATAAACAGTACAGGTACTATTTCAACAAGAGCTAAATATAACAAGGCAGTTTCAGTTACAGCTGCTTCAAATGATGCAGGTTATTAAGCTGGCCTCCAATCCACCCAATGACGTTTAGTCCTTGAATTTTACTGTATAAAATTAGTAGAGACCATAGAAGGGTAAGGTTTTGGGCTTCCATGGCAATGTGGCATTGTTATTAGAAAAAATAGGTTAGCTAAGTGGATTACAGGTGTATCGCAGATGAATCAGAACATGACACTCCTGTTCATGACTCTCCATCCTTTCAGCACTGGTGGGTTGTTCAGGGACCTGTATAGATCTTGAAGAGCACTGACTGCCCCATGTAAGCAAATGAGAGCACAGCACAGCAGAGCAGTATTTGAACTCAAAACAAATATAGAGAGAAGCAACAATAACACTACTATAGTACCCGATAAAAAATGAGAAACACAAGTGCTAAAAAACTAGAATAGCGAACGTTATATCACTCATACTAGAATAATGAAGAAACATATTATTACACTTCTTCTGCAGCAGACTATACCTCATAAATGCTCTCTTTGAAAGCCTGAATCTTTGTGAGGTATTCTATGGTAGCCTTCCCAGGTTTTTTTCATAGGTATCCTTGTACCCAAGATTCCACTTTCTACTGAAACTACAAGATTCACAACAAGAACACATGTATTCCAATAGAATGCTACAATCAGAGATGGACTCTTCAATAACAAACGATTCAAAGTTTTAATTCTCGTTTTATATTTGTTCCTCTTTACTTTTCCTTGAATTTTTTTCTAGAGTAAAATTGTTGCTCTTTTTGAAATCAAAGGCATATATATAGACATAAACCACCAAGCTTCCACATAAGCATGATATTTTTTTCATTCATTTTCTCGGTTAACAAACAAAGAAAAAGAGAGAAAAGTTCCCTTGAGCAAAGTGTGTTCCCCCCCCCCAAAAAAAAAAAAAAAAATTTCTATGGCTCCACGGTGTACTTCACAAATGAGGAATCTATTGAATTCACACAAAACTTATTTTTATGCTTTGATTATGGGCTTTGGGTCTTTTACTTCGAGGGTGGAATATTTTGTGTACTTTATAGTTTATATAGCGTTTGGAAGCACAAACGTGTAAAAATAAAAAAATAGATTACTAAACTATAAAGCTTTTGAAGTGCCACTAAAAAGTAAATTATTAATGGGGCATAAATAGATACATCTTATGCCAATGATTACATTGTTACATAAAAAATCAGTTGTAATGAGTGATGAATTTGTTTTACATCAATAGTTATAGGTCAAGTGAATCTTTAAAATTCTAATTGAGTTTTTTTTTTTTTTTTTGTTAAGTTCAATCAGCTCTCGTGATCCACCTACTGACAAATGGTCAAATTTATGCTTATTTATTTGTTGATTTCATATTAAAATTACCACGTACGTATCTAAACTACATAATTAAAACCTCAATGAGTTGGTATAACAGTTTTGAAAACATCATGAAATCCATGAGGTTTTGGGTTCAAAACCCCTAACCCCATCTCCTAGGGGATTCCTCCAATTAATTAAGCTAATTTATTCTAATTTAGATTGGGATAAGAGTAAGATCCCTTCCCATTTAAATATTCAAGTTTCTTTCAATTTTCATCAATCACACAAAATTAAATAAATGTCAAGTGTCTTGCATATGACTAAAAATTGGAGGAAATTGAAGGATTTAATGGGAGGGAATCTTATCCCAATACTAATTTTTTAAAAATAATTTCTAAATTTATTATCATTAATTCAAATATAAATTTCATTGAAAAACTTATTAATCTATACTATATATAAGAAGATTCCTCTCTTTCAACTAAACTTTTATGTTGTTCAAAAATATCCTCATTAATGAATGGTAACTTCATTTAGAAATAGGGTCATAAATGTCAAATAACAAATTTTATTTTGAATTCAAAAAGAGAATTTTTAAAATTTAAGATTTTTTTCTCTTCACGTTCAAAAAAGAGATTACAGTTACTACTTATCTCTAAAATTTATCATTTTTATTCTTTCTCAAAATTTTTTTTTATCCTTTTTATTTGTTTGAAAAATAAAAATATATATTTCTAAATTATAATAAATGCAAATTATTAACTTTTACCCAAAAAAATAGAATAACCTCTAAGTGCGTGCTCAGAGGCTAGAAATACAATATTATGTTGTACATTTTCGATCGATTTTTATAATGGAATCAATTTTAGTAACTTTTTTAAAAAAATAAAGATAAAAATTTTATCAAAATCAATTTTAGTAATTTTATTTTGTAGGAGGATTTTTGTTTTTGTTATTGCAAAAAGTATGAAAATAATTTTCAAAAAATTGAATGTGAAACTAGTTTGCATATAATAATTTTTACATTATATGTGTTTGACTCCTACATTTAAGAACAATTTTCAAAATATTGAAAAAAAATGTTTTTTTCAATAATGTTTGGGAAACCATTTTTGCTTTGAGATTAAAAAAAAAAAAAAATTTCTATAGACAGTAATGTGTAGATTACTTTTTTTGGGGATAACGATAAATTTCAAAATTGAAATGTGGGAATAAAACTAATGTACATTTATATATATATATATATAATGATAAAATTCATATTTGTGATGAAGGTAAACTTCTTAATTTAAGAGATAGAAGAGTTTGAGCAAATCTATGAAGTCTATTATTTTCAATTAATTACCAACTGTGCCATTAAAAAAAATTTATGTATCTTGAAAATATCTTCTTGGCTGTTTCCAATATCCAATTTTCATTCGGGAAAATAGGAAATAATTTTATGAAAATTGTATTTAGAAAGTATCAGCTAAACAATAGATTCAAGTGTAGAACTCACTGTTAAAGGCTTTGTAGCTGAATTGGTAATCTTCTCACACAAAGTTCTTGAGGGTCTAGAGCGGAAGGGTTTGAGATTCTAAACACCACATCACATCACATCACAAAATGACATCAGTTTATGAAATAAACCAAAATAAAATTAATGAAGTTTTTTTTTTTTTTTTTTTTTTTTTTTTTTTTAATTTATAATAAACAATAGTCAATTTATTGAGATTTGAGCATGGAAATCAGATTGTAAAAGTGATAGACTAAAAGCTGGACAATCCTTAAGTCAAACCTGGGAGTCCTCCTCTTGTAATGTCTTTGCCAAAGCATGAGCAACTCTCTTACAATGCCCTATTAAATATAAGAAAAAGAAACAATTTATGATCCTCATAATAATTAATTAGACTTTCACTTTTTAGAATTCTCTTTCTTTGGGAGAGGAGAATTACGAAGAAAACAATATGGGATTGAAAGTTTTCAAATTATTCTCGAAAACTCTAGAATGATCTTTTCAACAATATTAAAATTTCCAACGTACTGACAAACCACCTATGTTTATCTAATACATACGTGCAATTCGTTTTTTATATTTCCTTCTATGTTTTAAAGAATATTGCAATTAATCAAATAATGTATTTTTTTTTTACTAGACTAGTTATTTATAGGTTCGACCTTGTTCTTGTCAAACTATATTTCGGTACGGTTCGTACACTTGCGAGTACTTTAAAATTTTACAACAAAAGTCTATAACACAAAAAAGTTTGACAAAAGTTTTCATACCTATTGATATGATAGAATGATATTGGTAAGTAAAAGTGTGATGTTAGTGGTGGACGTAGGTGTGAACTAGTAAAAATTTGTCAACTCAACTATTGTGAAAAATGTTGTGAATCTTTTTTTTTTTTTTGTATTGCTCTTTTTTTTTTTTTTTTTTTTTGAGAAGTGCTACATTCACAATAGAATCCATCACTGAAATTATTTTTTTGCCATCAATAACGGCCTATAACAACCTGCTATTTAGGATTTGTTGTAAAAGTGTTGTGAAAAATTTTGTGAAAGTAGCATTTTTATCTATTTATTGGCTAATATTTAGGCTTAACTAAATTAAAATTTGGGGCCTTCTTTATACTTGGGGCCTTAGGCGATTACATCAATTGCATTTGGTATTAAGCCAGCACTGATTCAAACCTTTTATGATTGGGAGTTTGAACTTGTTGATTTTCTTTTAAACATATGTATTGTAGGGTCCAAATTTGGTAGGCTAAGCCTAAACTTTGCAGATTATAAGCCCAATGAACCCCGAACAATAAATTTGTAGAGAATGGGTGAAATAGCTGGGCTGGTTATGGATTTAACAACGATTCATTTATGTAAGTTAGGATAAAACAATATTCAGACTATTATCGAGTGGATCCCCCTTAAATCCGAAGAGGCTTAATATTTATAGACAAATGAATACAATTTTTTCTCCCCTCTTCTTTTCAGAGACCTATTCCCTTTATATATCCTCCTTCTTCCTCATCTTCACTGTACACTTGTTCTTCATCCAAGCATTCACTTGAGTACATGTCACATCAAACGTTTGCTTTAGTCTGCCATGAGTGGTAGTAGCTGAGGTTGAACTGTTCAGGTGTCTTCTCCACATAAATGCGGCCAGGAAAGTTGCTGCAATGCATTAAATACGGTGGCAGCAGCTTTTCCTTTAAGATATTTTTATGTTCTTCTCATCCCTAGGCATGCCCAGAGTTTGCTCTTTACCATGGAATCAGTTAGGAAGGTCGCTCAGGCCTTCAGTATATTTGCTTGATCAAGTTCTCTAATGATCCGATGAGGGGGACCTCTTCAGACCAACAGGATCGTCTTCGGACGTATCCCATCATTCCTTTTCAAGTGTATTTCCACCAAACGGACTCAGCCCTGATCCCTTTTACCTCTTCAGACAAATAATAATATTCAAATTGGGCCCCAGGCCCAATACGTAGCGTTGGGCTTTCATGCCCACAATAGCCCCTCAAAATTCTAATTTTTCCCTCGCATCCGAGGAGAAAAAATAGGATTTTGATCTGTTGCGAAATAAAAGTTTTGAAATCACCGAATCTCTGAATCCACACGTGTATGCGCATAAATTTAGACGCTTCATTATTGTTGCTGTTATTGCACTGTTTCCAAGGCGTCATTAATTGCTCCAGGCGGCGTCTTGTCTATGGAATCCAACGGTGGGCTACTGATCCAACGGACGTAATTTTTCTCCAAATTTGGGCGGGATAAATCCCACCATTTCACCTGCCCCTATATAAAGCCCCCAAGGGGGTTATTTTCCCCTTTGCTTTGCAAATTCCAGACTCTCAGCGAACTCAGGCATTCACGCTCATAAAGCCCTTCCTGTCATCAACTCCAACTCACCCCAGGATCAGCTACGATCTTTCTACAAACCTAAAGGTCATTCTTCAATTTAATTCCGCGTAAGTTCCTCACTCAAGACTTTCATATTCTTTTCGGCTTGCCTCTTCGGCCTTTGAATAGTCGCTCCCCAGTCACTGTTTAGCATCTTTCCCCTCTATCCTAACTGAAATGGGTAAATTTAAATATCTAGTGAGTAGTCCTTCCCAAATGGAGAAGTTTAGGGCGACGTATCGCATTCCCCAAGATATGGGCTTGAGGTATTGCTCTCCGGAAGAGTTATTAACAAACCGAGAAGTGGGCGAAGTTATAATTCCCCTATCGCCTTCCTAGAGGGAAGAATGACCATCCCCATGGGTCCCGTTACCAGAGACTATCTCCGAGGCCATAGACTTAGCCCTGAGCAGTGTGCACCTAACATGTTTAGAATTTTAGGAGCAGTCGACGATCTAAACCAACATCTAGGATTGGGACTCACCTGGCTCGATGTGGTACACATGTACGAGTGTCGTACCAAACAAGGATCAGGATACTATTTTAGATCCCGATCCGATATCGTCAGGCTCATCTCCTGTCTTCCCAAATTTAACAAAGGGTTGAAAGACGACTATCTGATCGTCTCGAGCGCGTGGCATGACGGATTTCATTACCCAACCCAGCCGGGAGAGCCAGGTGGGATATCCCATATTTAGGTTTCCTAACAATAGATTAAGGGTTTTTGCTTTCAATGATTCGGCCTTCTCTTTCTATCACGTTTTAAGTTTTCTAACAGTTTTATTATGATGTTTACAGATAGAAATCACGTTGCTCCTTGGCTCAGCCTTACAAACACCGTAGCGCTTAATTTCCTTCTTCGGTCAGAGATTTTTGCAAGCGAAGACGGGCAGCTTAGGGCCGTGCACCTTATCCTCGGCTATACCCCAAAGTCAACAGATTTTTAGCCAATCGGCAACGCGATAACACTCGGAGACCGCCGCATTAACCGTATCGATGTTGCTCGGAAGGATTTTTTGGCTCCCTTTGATCTTGCCCTTGTGCCACACCTAAACCCACAGGGCATACCGTTGCTCATACAACCTGTTCAGCAGGCTCCTCCTGAACTGGCAGCAGAGGGAGAGAGAGTTGCTTCTTCAACCCCTTCACTTGACGAGTAAATTGACCAGTTCAGATTTGAAGGGGAAGCTTCAGAAGAGGTTCAGATTTTAAACACCGACGAGGGGATTGATAGGCAATCCATTGTTCTCCCACAGAGAATAGACATGCCAGATGATTCTTCTGATGAAGACACGCAGAGTTTGACAGATCTGATGAAGAACAGAAGGCTGAAGGCTGCGACTAAAGGTGCTGGTACATCTCAGCCAACAGTCACTCTTCCTCCTCTCCCTCCTCAAGCTCCCTCAGATCTCGGTCTAAAGCCACTGTCGGATCTAAAAAAGAAAAAGATTGCAGCTGATACTGAAGAAAAAGAAGTGGTGCCTCCGAAGGGGCCCAAGCAACAGAAAATGGCCCACGACACCAGGAGCAGAAGGGCTTCGTCTACTGAGAGTAGGGAAGACCCTTTGACCGCAGACGTACGCCGAGGAGTTCGGATATGGTCCCCAAAGTTAACATTTGATAGTGCAGCCATCCCATATGATGCTTCCCTTAGAAATTATGCTAGAGGGAGAGCCGGCCATATCGCAGAGGCACTGGAGCAACCTCTGCTCCTCCCGAAGGACATGGAGTCCTACAGGCGCTTCAATCAGCAGAACCTCTTTCTATCCCTTAAAAGGGATTTAGCCATTGTAAGAGAATTGACCCATCTTCTCAACTCTTTCTACGTTCACAACTAAAAAATTCTTAATCTATCACGCAAATTGCTCAACAAGTATATGTGGCTGATGAGTGGAACAAGAAAGCCCACATTGAAGTCCAAGCGGAGGTCCACTCTCGAACGGAGGCTGAGAAGGCATTGGGCGGCCTAAAAGATGAGTGTGCCTGTGTATCCGAGCAGCTGAAAGAGGAGACAAAGGAGAAAAAAAGTCTGGAAGCGGGCCTTAAGAGCGCTGAAAGGCAGGCCGAAGACCAATGCCAGAAACTGTACACTACTGAGATCAACTTGGAAACTAAGAAAGCGTTGGTGAAGGGTCTTTGGGCCGAGCTTGATAAAGCCAGGGAATCTGCTAAATTGGCCAAAGAGGACGCTCAATTGGCCAAGGAAGCACTTGAGGCTGAAAAACAAGCTGCCTATATGTTGGGAGTGAAGGAGACCCAAACGAGGCTGACTGAGGAGTTCGCGAAGGTCTGCAAGGAGTATTGTGACATAACGTGAGGCAAAGGCCTTGATGCGGCTGGAGTCCCCCCAGAGTCTGCCCTGAGGCAGCCTGGGAGTATTTACTACCACCCCGATATCTGCGACCTGCCAGAAACCCTGGATCCTTCATCGGCCGACCAAAACCTTCCAGACCCTACTGAGGCAAGCCAGGCACCTGGTCAGACTGGTGATGTGGGCGAACCGTCCAAGACTGACCCATTGCCTCAGAATAAGGCCTAGGTGTTTAGGGGTATTATTAGCATGTTATTTTTTGTTGTTGTTGCTATATTTACTTGTAATAGTTAGACCTTTTTTTTTTTTTGCTTTGTAACTAAGTTATTTCTCTTTGATCAATGAAATGGTTTCCTTTTTACCTTTATCGCTATTACGGTATATGTCATGATGCATCATTACAGCAAATAACAATAGCTTGATAAATGAGAATCACTTAATACCATGATTTTGACTTAAACACGGCTAGGGAGGCCTTGTGATAATAACGACTGTATTGGAATGTTAATTGGCAAAAGTAACTTGGTCCGAGAATTATAGACATAGTTGAGCTCAAATTCAAACACTTGGGGAAATTGTAAACCTAACCACCGTACCATGCTGATGATGTAGACAATAATACTAGAGAAAAACTGTTCGTAGGGGAGTTACTTAGTAAAATGAGGCTTACTTAAGTTTAAGCACTTATAGGAATTATAAATGAGCGTTAGCTAACCCAAATCATCTGGTCTGAGGACTACAGACAGGATTGAATTTAAGCTTAAACACTTAGGAGAATTGTAAACGAGTGTTAACTAACCCAAATCATCTGATCCGAGGACTACAGACATGATTGAATTTAAGTTTAAACACTTAGGAGAATTGTAAACGAGTGTTAACTAACCCAAATCATCTGGTCCGAGGACTACAGGCATGATTGAATTTAAGTTTAAACACTTAGGAGAATTGTAAACGAGTGTTAACTAACCCAAATCATCTGATCCAAGGACTACAGGCATGATTGAATTTAAGTTTAAACACTTAGGAGAATTGTAAACGAGTGTTAACTAACCCAAATCATCTGATCCGAGGACTACAGGCATGATTGAATTTAAGTTTATACACTTAGGAGAGTTCTTAGCATAATAAAATGGTACATTGACTGAAGGAAGGATTCACTCAATAATAATACCTTTTGAGGTTATTTACATTCCACGGCCGGGGTACTACATAATTATCCAGATTTTCTAAGAAATATGCTCCAATACCAGCCTTTGAAGTGATACGATATGGTCCTTCCCAATTTGGTCCTAGTTTTCCCCAAGCTGGATTCTTTGTAGTACCCACCGCTTTCCTCAGCACCAAATCATCAGGTTCTAAAGGTCTCAGCCTTACGTTGGCATCGTAGTCTTGCTTGAGCTTTTGTTGGTAATGCGCCAGTTGGACCATTGCATTTTCCCTCCTTGCTTCAATTAGATCCAAACTCTTTTCTAGCTGCCCATCATTGCCGATCGGATTAAACGAGCTAGTCCTGTATGTTGGGAACCCAGTCTCCAAAGGTATAACAGCTTGAGCCCCATAGGTCATTGAAAAGGGGGTCTCCCCAGTAAACCTGTGAGACATAGTTCTGTATGTCCACAATACGTGGGGCAATTCTTCCACCCATCTACCCTTCGCATCGTCCAGCCTCTTCTTTAATCCGTTAACTATGACTTTATTAACAGCTTCCGCTTGACCATTTCCCTGGGAATAAGCAGGGGTGGAATATCTGTTTGTGATTCTCAGTTCGCTACAATAACTCCTGAAAGCTTTGCTATTAAACTGAAGCCCATTGTCCGAGATGAGGGTATGAGGGACCCCAAACCGAGTGACAATATTTTTCCAGATGAATTTCTTTACGTCTACATCCCTGATGTTTGCTAGAGGTTCAGCTTCGACCCATTTGGTGAAGTAATCCGTGTCAACTGGAAGGTACTTCTTGTTTCCTGCCGCCTTAGGGAATGGGCCCACGATATCCAATCCCCATTGAGCGAAAGGCCATGGGCTGGATAGTGGATTAAGAGTGCCACCTAGTTGATGTATGTTCGGCGCAAACCATTAGCATTGGTCACATTTTTTAACATATTCATGGGCCTCTTTCTGCATATTTGGCCACCAATAACCTTGAGTAATGACTCGGTGAGCTAAGGATCTACCTCTAGTATGGCTCCCACAGATCCCTTTATGCAATTCTTCTAGTAGTGATTCAGCTGCTTCAAGATGCATGCACAATAAGTATGGACCTGAATAGGAACGCTTATATAGTTTATGGTCCTCGGACAACCAGATCTTAGTAGCTTTCCTCCGTACTTTGTCCGCTTCCCCTTTTTCTTCGGGCAATACATCATCCTTCAAGAACTTGATAATAGGATCCATCCAGCTTAGGTCGGCCTTGATATAATGAACCTGGACTGCCTTTTTTCTTAATTCCGTAGGTCTACGCATGTCCTCAATAAGGATAACCCTTGGTAACTCTTGCGCCGAAGAGGTGGCGAGCGTGGCCAAAGAATCAGCATGCGTGTTACCGCTTCTGGGGACGTGCCGCAGGTTAAAAGATTCAAACTTTGACTGCAGGGATTTAGCTCGACTCAAGTACCCCTACATTCTTTCGTCTTTCGCCTCGAATTCACCTTGCACTTGACTAACAATTAATCTTGAGTCCGAGAACATCTCAACTGACTTTCCTCCCATCCTTTGTACCATCGTCATTCCCATCAAAAGAGCCTCATACTCTGCCTCATTATTCGTCGCCGAGAAATCCAACCTTAACGCTTTTTTAATGATAATTCTCTCTGGGGATATCAACACTAGTCCCACTCTTGAACCTCTCTGATTCGATGCGCCATCTACGTACACTTCCCAGGGCAAAGGGCTTTGTAGAGAAACCATGCCAACAGACCTTTCATCTAGGCCTAGTGTTGGTATTACTTCTTCTAAATGGGGCTCCGTGAACTCGGCCACCAAGTCCGCAAGGATCTGGCCCTTCACTGATGTGCGAGGCATGTATTTGATATCAAAAGCCCTTAGGATCGTGCCTCATTTGACAATCCTTCCAGTGTAGTCGGCGCTTCGGAGTATGGCCCTGAGTGGGAGCTGGGTAAGGACTATAACGGTGTGGGCTTGAAAATAATGAGGCAGCTTCTTCGTACCGAGTACCACAGCCAGGATAGCCTTTTCCAGTGGCAAATAACGAATTTCAGCTTCATGCAGTGACTTACTTACGTAGTAAATTGGTTTTTGCACACCATAGTCTGTCCGTATCAACACCAAGCTTACAGCATTAGGAGCTACAACGATGTAAGCAAACAAGACCTCATTTGGCTCAGGACTAGACATGATTGGAGGTCGAGCTAGGTAGTCTTTAAGTTGCTGAAAAGCAACAGCACATTCCTCAGTCCATTCGAAACCCTTCCACTTGTTGATCAATGAGAAAAAAGGTCTACACCTATCTACTGATCTGGAAATGAACCTATTAAGGGCAGCAGTCATCCCAATCAGCTTCTGAATTTCCTTGGGGTTTTGAGGAGTTCGTAAGTTGTTGATGGCCTTTATCTGATCAGGGTTAACTTCAATTCCCCTGTAAGTCACCATATATCCTAAGAACTTGCCTGATCCCACACTGAACGAACACTTGGATGCGTTTAAGCGTAATCTATGTTCCCTTAGAATTTCAAAAACATCCCTGAGATCCCCAATGTGCCCAGCTATAACCTTGCTTTTCACCACTATGTCATCAATATAAACTTCCATGCTTTTACCCAATTGCGACTCAAACATTCTGGTCATCATCCTTTTAGGTAGCCCCTGCGTTTTTCAGGCCGAACGGCATTACCTTGTAGTGGTAATTCCCCACAGGGGTTACGAAAGCTGTTTTCTCCTAATCACCGAAAGCCAGTGGTATCTGATGATAACCTTGAAATGCGTCCAAGAAACTCATCCGAGGGTGTCCAACGGTAGCATCAACTAGTTGGTCTATCTTCGGCATGGGAAACGGATCCTTCGGACAAGCTCTATTAAGGTCAGTGAAATCCACGCACACCCGCCATTTTTCGCTTTTCTTCTTTACCACCACAGTGTTAGCCAGTCATTTAGGATAAAAGATTTCCTTAATAGCCTCTGCTTGCTTGAGTTTCGTCACTTCTTCCTTGACCGCATCTGCGTGTTCCCTTGATGGACGCCGGAGCGGTTGTTTCTTGGGGACGACGGTGGGATTAATGTTTAGATGGTGGCAAATGAACTCTGGGCTTACCCCTGGGGCTTCTGCGGAGTCCCATGCAAATACATCAATATTGGTTCTGAGAAACTCTATCAGCTCTTCCTTCTCTTGAGGAGGCAACATGGATCTGACTTGAAAGAACTTCTCTGGGTCGTTATCAATAACTATCCTTACCAAGCTCTCACACTCTGCCCTTTCGGCCGAGGTTTCGGTGTCCAGCACTGAAGGTTTTAACTGCTATAAACTCTCATCGTTATGATCCGAAGACTTAGCCTGAGGTTTGTGCTGGATAGCTGCCATTAGACATTGCCTGGATGTAGATTAATTTCCTCGGATCTCCTCGACTCGCCCTTCGGACGGGTATTTGACCTTCTGATGAAAAGTGGAGGATACGGCCCTGAGGGTATGAAGCCAAGGTTTAGCCACAATCACGGTGTAGGGTGAGTAGGCATCCACCACTATAAAATCTACCTCCACCGTCTCAGATCCGGTTTGCACAGGTAGTATGACCTGGCTCTTCGGGATGACCACTTTGCCATCAAAACTCACCAAAGGGGAACTGTAGGGCGTTAAGTCTTCGAGAGCTAAGTTCAGCTCCTTATAAAGGTCTGGGTACATTATTTCTGCAGCACTGCCCTGATCTACCATCACTCTCTTCACGTCGTATCCACCTATTCTAAGAGTAACCACCAGAGTATCATCATGCAGCTATATAGTCCCAATTTTGTCCTCGTCCGAAAAGCCCAAAACTGGTTGAACCTCCATCCTAGGCCTCTTTGGCTCTCTGTTAACACTCTCCGAGGGCAGCCGAGCGACTGATAATATTCTGGATGGACAAGATCCTGTCCTTCCTGATGCGGCAAAGATAACATTTATCGTGCCCAAAGGGGGTTTTACAGAATCATTTCTCCGAGACCCTGCGTTTGCCTGGTTTCCCTGACCATAGGAATGGTGTAAAAGTTGTTTTAACTTGCCCTCGCTGACAAGTTGATCCAAATGGTCCCACAGGCTCCTACAGTCCTTCGTAGTATGCCCATGATCAAGATGATATTGGCAGTAGAGATTGTGGTTGCGCCTTTCAGGGTTTCCAACCATCTTGTTTAGCCTCCTAAAGAAAGGCTCATTCTTGATTCTCTCCAGGACTTGGTGCACTGGCTCACGAAACACAGCATTGACTGTCTGAAGGTTCGCTGAACCCTGTCCGATCCAATCCTTTCTTGACCTGTTATGGTTCTGCCGGTCCGACCTGAAATCCCTCCTCTCTTGAGGGATAACCTTATCCTTTCTCTTACCCTGCTGTTGGTCTTCCTCAACTCTTTTATACTTGTCAATCCTATCCATCAACTGGCGCACACTGGTAGCAGGTTTGCCCGTTAGGGACGTCCTCAAGCCATGTTTAGTGGGAAGGCCTAGCTTAAAGGAGCTGATGGCCACCAGGTCACAATCTTCCTCCATCTCGTTATACGTTTCCCAGAATCTATCTGAATATGACTTCAAAGTTTCACCCTCTCTCATGCTGACGGACAATAGATAGGCCATGGACTGCAAAACCCTTCGACATGTGACAAAACGCGACCCAAATGCCTAAGTTAGCTCTTGGAAAGAGTTTATGGAGTTCGCTTTCAGACTATCAAACCATCTTATGGCGATCGGTCCCAAGCTGGACGGGAAGACCTTGCACATTAGGGCCTCATCTCTAGAGTGAACGGTCATCCTCTAGTTGAAATGACTCACATGTTCCACAGGGTCTGTCCGACCATTGTAGATGGTGAATGTAGGCTGGTGAAAACGTCGAGGAAGTCTTGCATTCTCGATGTTACGTGTAAAAGGAGACCTAGAAATCTGATCCAAAGCTTTACTCATAGCATCGTTCCCTACGCCCCTAGGTAAGGGGCTCTGAGGATTCCTCTCACGATAGTGCATCTCCTCATAGGGAAAGGACTCGCTGACTGGTGTTCAAAGTTTCTGCTTGTAGACAACATCCTGTTCGTCCTCAGAATCTTCATTAGAGTACGAGGAAATGCGTTTCCTCTTTGCATGGCGCAGGTCCCTCTTTAGCCTCTCAATTTCTAACTGCATGCTTTGGTTTTTCTCTGCATGGGACATGTAGCTCTCTCCACGCGACTGGCTTTGATCATCATGTGCGGTGTGTACGCTACCTTCACGATCCTGCCTTCATTCCAGATTAAGAAAAGGATCGGCGTGCTGAGATGCCCTGGACTCTGCTAGACGTTGCCTTGGTTCAGCCATTTATGAGGTGTTGCTTCCACCTTTGCTCAAGCTACTTCCCACAAACGGCGCCAATTGTAGGGTCCAAATTTGGTAGGCTAAGCCTAGGCTTTGCAGATTATGAGCCCAATGAACCCCGAATAATAAATTTGTAGAGAATTGGTGAAATAGCTGGGCTGTTTATGGATTTAGCAACGATTCATTTATGCAAGTCAGGATAAAACAATGTTCAGACTATTATCGAATGGATCCCCCTTAAATCCGAAGAGGCTTAATATTTATAGACAAATGAATACAATTTTTTCTCCCCTCTTCTTTTCAGAGACCTATTCCCTTTATATATCCTCCTTCTTCCTCATCTTCACTGTACACTTGTTCTTCATCCAAGCATTCACTTGAGTACATGTCACATCAGACATTTGCTTTAGTCTGTCGTGAGTGGTAGTAGCTGAGGTTGAACTGTTCAGGTGTCTTCTCCACATAAATGCGGCCAAAAAAGTTGCTGCAGTGCATTAAATGCGGT
Source organism: Quercus gilva (assembly GCA_023621385.1). NCBI lineage: Eukaryota > Viridiplantae > Streptophyta > Magnoliopsida > Fagales > Fagaceae > Quercus > Quercus gilva. The sequence continues at coordinate 8,104,472 of CM042475.1, read as the reverse complement.
GGTAGCAGCTTTTCCTTTAAGATATTTTTATGTTCTTCTCATCCCTAGGCATGCCCAGAGTTCGCTATTTACCGTGGAATCAATTGGGAAGGTCGCTCAGGCCTTCAGTATATTTGCTCGATCAAGTTCTTTAATGATCCGCTGAGGGGGACCTCTTCGGACCAATAGGATCGTCTTCGGACGTATCCCATCATTCCTTTTCAAATGCATTTCCACCAAACGGATTCAGCCCTGATCCCTTTTACCTCTTCGGACAAACAGTGATATTCAAATTGGGCCTCAGGCCCAATACGTAGCGTTGGGCTTTCACGCCCACATGTATTATTATACCTTATTACTAGTGAAATTGATTGTATGAGATGGTAGCTAAATAGTAATGGATAATTCAGTGAAGAATTAACATGACGGTAGTATAATATATAAGAGGGAAATAGAACAAAAGTAAAATTGGTGTCTATGAAGTAGATGCATGAAGCTAGTGGTCCAAATATTCACCTTGATTTGAAAACAATATATAAAACTCATGGTACCTAAAATTGGACTTGGCTTGGTCCAATGACCGTCAAGATCATGACATGTGGTTAAAAGTGAACACGTGTTATAATTCTGACGGGTTCGTTGCACAAAGCATTTGATCCAATCTTTGTCCTCTAATATTAATTTACTATGGATGATAAACTTGGTAAATGTTAACTTTTATAGGTACATATTGTTTTTCTCTATTATTATTTTTTTTTTAATGACTTTTTGTGCCAACACTTGAGAGATGTGTGACAAATTACTTATTAGTTCGCCCGTCTTCAATTTAAGTTCAAATGAATCAAATCTCTCCTCCAACCAAAAAGCTTTGTAGTTCAGTGGTATTGAATGACCTCCTTTATGAGGAGAACCATAATTCAAATCCTCATTCCCTCACTTGTTGTAAAAATTTATAATAAAAAAATCTCCTCTCCTCCATTTGGTAACAATTGAATTATTATAAAAATAATATAAAAAAAAAATTGTCCATCTTTTCCTCCAAGCACAATCTTCGATCCACCATTTTACTTTCCTTTTCCCTTCCTTATTATTATTATTATTATTACTATTTTAAAGCAAACAATAAATTGTTGTTAAAAATCAATAACAATGAACAAAGTAATTTCTTGGGTATTTTCACTATACAGAAGCACTTATTCCAATCAGCTACTATATACAAATCCAATTAAGCCTACCTTCTTAACTTCTTAATTAACTCTGTGTGGGAAATTATCACCTTACAGAAAGTGTTTCCAACATGTGTAGAAGTCACATTATTGTTTATGATAATTGTTTTCTACTCAATTATCTCAACATAGAGACCACTTTCTGGTGATTACTACATGAACATGCATTTATTCCCTAAAATTGAAGAAAATGTGCAAACAAAGAGTTCATTTATAATCGTTCCTTCCAATAAAATTAAAGCATATTTTTAACAGCTCACTATTAGTGACAATGCCTTTGTTGCCTCCTATTAATGCAAAACCTAAAGATAGTGCTCACATTAGTCCAAGGAACAAGAAACTCGAGACCAATATTGAGTTAACTAAGCAGCAGAGATTATGAGTGTCTAGTTAGACTTGTAATTGAGAGCAGAAGGGTGAACCGCTAAGAAAAGCAGCAGAACAATAAAAGGAGATGCTATTCTAGCACATGCTTGCCTTTCTCTTTAAGCATGGAGAGGTTTTGCTTATTTCTTTTTCTATTGTGAGCCGTCAAATGAAGGATGAGACCCCAATTGTCAGACAATGAGGCCAAGCCGTGCCTTGTAGTTTGCTTAAACTCTTCCTCATCATGCTGATGTACAAGACGGAGTCCACACTTCACCACTGTCAAGTCTGGGCAATCGCTAACAATTGAAGCCTCAATGTGATTACATTGATTCAATCAATCTGGAAATAAGCTACGTGGTATGTAGGATAGCCATATGAATCCAACTAGACGTAACAACGTGACATCGTCTTTAGTAAGGCAATAGGCATGGAGAGGTTCCAAAGAACCAACATTGCTTTCCAAATGACAATAAAGATGATGAGGATTTTCTGAATTAAGAATGTCTAGGATGGCAGTAGGATCCTTGATGTTGACTGAGAAAGAAACACATAGAAGCTAGAGCGCGTCCCCTCCAAGTACTATCATCATATAAATTTGGAGGTAGATGGATTGTCACTGGTGGCTCGCCACTATGATGGTTGAACCACTCAAGAATTTCTCTTGGAGGAAAACAAGAATTATATACCAAACTTTGATCAAATTCCCGTAAAATAGGAACATGATGTTCAATGAGAGAGATTTTTCCTTTCCAACAATTCAAAATTGTTAAAATCAGTAAAAGAGGGGGTGATTCAACTATGGCTCTCCTTGTAAGGGGGATCAGACAATGCCACTGATGACTTAACTACAAGGGAGCTTGATAGTAATTTGAAAGGAAATACACATTAATTTGTTACTTGTAAATCACTTTTGCTGAGTTGATTATCAGGGTGTTGATCTTCAAGATAGATGCTATCTCTACTGCTTTGCTTCGGGTAAATGGGTCTTCTCAACCTTCCAAGGTTTGGCTCCTCATAAGAACAACCAGCTTCATTCTTTGGCTTATCATTTGGAGAATTACTAGCTACTGATTGATGGATGAGTTCCATATTGAAAAAAGGCACAGTAGAGCACTTAATGATCGTTTGCTCAAACTCTTCCACATCTTGATGGTATAAGAAACGTTGCCCACACTTCTTCACCATCAAACCTGGGAAGTCGTTTCCAATTGAAACCTCAATCTGACTACTCTGATTAAAAAAATCTGACAATGACCCACGAGGTATGTAGTGTAGCCAAATGAATCCCTGTATATTTAACCACGTGAAGTACTCTTCAGTGATTTGATATAGAAGGGGAGATTCTAGGCTACCTTTCTCAGCATCCAAATGACAAATAAGGTGGTGGGAAATGTCTGAATCTAGATTATCACTTTTGATATTTGGATGCTCATGGACTGAAAATGAAGCACATAAAACTAGTCCTATCCAAGTACTAGCATTACTGAAATTTGAAGGTAGCTGGATAGACAGAGAAGGGCCTGTACTTTGATGCCTAAACCATTCCGGAATTTCACTTTGAGGAAAACATTTATTCATAGAGAATGTTTGATTTGAGGATGCTTTTGAGGATGATTTTAATGGTCGGTGTTCCACTAAATCTTCACGAATGATGTCCCAATTGTCATAAAGTGAAGCCCTCAAGTGGAATCGAATTTGCCAAAACTCTTGTTCATCTTGTAGGTACACAAGACGAAGTCCACACTTTTGTACAATCCAGCCAGGCCAGTCGCTTGCAATTGAGACATCTATGTGGTTGCATTGATTTATCTCATCTGAAAGCCACCAATATGGTATATAGGATAGCCAAATGAATCCATATAGATGTAACCACTTGAGTTCTTCTTTAAAGGTGCTATATACATGGAGAGGTTTCAAACCACCTATATCCATATCAAATAGACAACTAAGGTGGTGGGGAACTTCAGTTTCCAGATTGTCAAGAAACTCAGTTGGATAGTCCTGGACTGAAAATGCAGCACATATAGCAAATCCCAGCCAATTAGAATCACTATGCAAATTTGAAGGTAACTGGATTGCCATTGAGGATCCCGAAGCGTAATGGCTGAATAACTCTGGAATCTTAGTTGGAGGGAAACAACAATCATATGGATAGTGTAAATGAAATTCCTGTAAAATAGATATATTGATAACTATTCAGTAACACATACAATGTTGGGAAAATTTCAACAAAATATAAATTTGATAATTATAGACTTACAGTAGTCAATATTTGATAAGCATTTATCAATTGATGAGATAAATAAAAGAGGTTTTATAAAGAATTTTTATAAAATTTAAACTCAATTAAAAAATACATATTAGAATAATGACGTGGAAAAATATGAACTTCCAAAGCGCAAAACCTTTTGTAAAAAAATTTGGACTTTCAAAAATTTATGGGATTATATTAGAATTATAATAAAAAAAGCTCTTCACAAGTGCAACATGTGTATTCAAAAGTCAGATGTTTGAAGTTCATTATTTTTTATTTGATCTTATTAGTTTAAGTTTTTTGAACTTGTAAGGACTCGATTTGTAATGAACCCTTAACAATAAAATTTGTAGAGATGTGAGTATAAGGATTTGGCATCACCGAAATAAACAACGGTTGATTTGGTGTTTATGAAAAATAATAGATGACATGAAATTCAGAGGAATCTCATCAAACAAATTTGGGTAAGTATTTTTGTCGGGAATGACCATCACTTTGGTTGTGTGTTTACGAAGCATATTTGTCCTCGGCTCAGGCCGAGGATCTATTTTTCTTAGAGTTGATAGATATTCTGCCCTTTTTCTTTGGACTCATCCATCTCCCCTTTTGGTGGGAATCCTCTTGGTTATATAGCATTGCTTTAGTTAATCTCAGTCGTTCATCTGTCGGTTATTCGATCACTGTGGATAAGAGTTTGTCCCATCATCTGATTTTGTAGGCTTTACGTTAGTTCTCAGCCGTCTTTGCAGGCTTTCTATTAGTCGGAGTAATCGAGGCAACTGGGTTCGTTGGTCACATCACCATTAAAGCGGTCAGAATGTTGGTGGGATATTTTCAGTGGACGAGGGATATTTTCCCTTTAGTGATGTCGGTGTGCCGAGGACAGGTCATCCTCAGCTCAGGCCTTGGATGTCCTGGGCTCTTTCCCACTGTCCTCGGCTTTTGCATTATCCTCGGCGCGGGCCTTGGGCCGCATGTAGTGGGCCAGCGTGGTTAGTGTAATAGGGCCCCACAATAGCCCCTCAAAATTCTGCTGCACGTCCCCTTGGGCGGGGAGGAGGATTTTGATGATTTCGGCACGTTTTCTCGGCCTGTTGGGTTCTATCTTATCGTCAGTGTTTATCACTACTTCGGTTGTTTTTGCAGCTTTCTTTTTGCGCAAAGTGTCGTCCGAGGATGGTTAGGCTTAGGTTGTTTGTGCTATAACACTCAATTTCTCATGGTTTTTGTCCCTGATGGGGCTCGTTTATTTGGTGCCTGAAAGGGAGTTGGCTTCGCCTTAGTTTTGAACTCATGATCCGTATAAGAGCCCTGGTCTCGTTCAGCGTTCGTATTGTCTCATAGTGACTGATTCCCATGTTGGTTTTGGTTTGGGTCCGAGGACCATACAAGACTTTGGTTCTGTCCAGCACCTAGTTTTCTCATTTGAATCATCTGAAGTATCTGGTTTCACCTTGAGGCTTGGGTCCGAGGACCATGCAAGGCCTGGGTTCTGTCCAGTACCTAGTTTTCTCGTTTGAATCATCTGAAGTATCTGGTTTCACCTTGAGGCTTGGGTCCAAGGACCATGCAAGGCATGGGTTCTGTCCAGTACCTAGTTTTCTCGTTTGAATCATCTGAAGTATCTGGTTTCACCTTGAGGCATGGGTCCGAGGACCATGCAAGGCCTGGGTTCTGTCCAGTACCTAGTTTTCTCATTTTATTCATCTGAAGTATCTAGTTTCACCTTGAGGCTTGGGTCCGAGGACCATGCAAGGCCTGGTTCTGTCCAGTACCTAGTTTTCTCGTTTTATTCATCTGAAGTATCTGGTTTCACCTTGAGGCTTGGGTCCGAGGACCATGCAAGGCCTGGGTTCTGTTCAGTACCTAGTTTTCTCGTTTTATTCGTTTATTTTAGCTATTTATCCGTAGCCGTTTAATTCTTTATTGCTATAGTTTACAATAAGCCATAGATAATTACACTTTTCAAGCGGAAATAATAATAAATGCAAGCTGGAGTTGGTGAAGGATAAGACCCTGCCGTGTTCTGCCTCTTCGTTTTGATGGGACTCTTCTGATTACGAGGCGTCTCTTAGGTTGTCCGGGTAACGTGTTCTGACGCTTCGGTGCCTTTTCATTTAATGAGGCGCCTCCTCATTAATGCTAGCCGTGGATCTACGAGGATCTAACGGCTGTTAGGCCCTTTGGAATTTAGGGCGGAATAATGGTCTCCGGAAATCTCTCCGTGGGATTTATTGAGGATTGGCCCTCATCAATGTTCCGCCTTCTATATAAGGCGTTTCCAGGGCAGCCTTCTCCTTCACACTTTGACAAACATCCATCTTACATTTCTCCCAAGAATATTACCCAAAAGGGTTTTCTCCAATATTGCCGCTTGAGCCCCTTCGAATGAGCTGGCCCTTAGAGAGGGCAACCTCGAGGGTGCACAGCCCCTATCAGGAGCCGAGGATGACATTCCTACCCTGGCCGCCACGCTGGGATGGGTGTATTGGAGATCCGGAGATTCTCCTTCTTTTCAACCTAACCGGAGACAGAGCCCTCCTTACCGCCTGGAGGAGGATCCGGAGAGAACGTAACCTCTCTCTCTTGGGTCTGGGTTCTTGACCTCCCAAGCCGGCTGCATAGAGGGTGGGAGGGGAACCAGGCGGAACCTAAAAGCGGAACCGTCCTGTGTCGCGGCCTCTTCCGCCTTATATGTTGCCTTCCTTTCTTCTAATCCTTCTTCTCTCTTCTCCTTCCTCTTCTCTTGCTTCACTTCTTTTCCATCTTCTGATCTTCAGCCAGCTTTGCTTTCTACTTATCTGTTCTTCATCTCTTCTTCCATTCCTTTCTTCTTTCTTTTCTTTTGCTCCTCTGCCAGCTTTGCTTTCTACCCTTTGTTTCCTCGCCGGTTTTGTCAAGCGTCTGCCTTTGTAGTTAGCTTTAGAACAAGCCCCACGGGTTTTGCTTGTAAAAGATGTAATTTTTCTTCAAGTATAAATAAAAGAAGTAGACTTGTTTTGTATTATTTATTTATGTTATACATTTTTTTTTGTGATTACGAATCTCTGAGCGAATGTTGTTCCTATAAACTGTGCTGTTCTTGAATGATGATTTTTTTTTTTTTTTTACCAACCGTCGCACTTGCCAACGCACAACTTCCTTCCCACAGACGGCGCCAATTGTAAGGACTCGATTTGTAATGAACCCTTAACAATAAAATTTGTAGAGATGTGGGTATAAGGATTTGGCATCACCGAAGTAAACAACGGTTGATTTGGTGTTTATGAAAAATAATAGATGACATGAAATTCAGAGGAATCTCATCAAACAAATTTGGGTAAGTATTTTTGTCGGGAATGACCATCACTTTGGTTGTGTGTTTACGAAGCATATTTGTCCTCGGCTCAGGCCGAGGATCTATTTTTCTTAGAGTTGATAGATATTCTGCCCTTTTTCTTTGGACTCATCCATCTCCCCTTTTGGTGGGAATCCTCTTGGTTATATAGCATTGTTTTAGTTAATCTCAGTCGTCCATTTGTCGGTTATTCGATCACTGTGGATAAGAGTTTGTCCCATCATCTGATTTTGTAGGCTTTACGTTAGTTCTCAGCCGTCTTTGCAGGCTTTCTATTAGTCGGAGTAATCGAGGCAACTGGGTTCGTTGGTCACATCACCATTAAAGCGGTCAGAATGTTGGTGGGATATTTTCAGTGGACGAGGGATATTTCCCCTTTAGTGATGTCGGTGTGCCGAGGACAGGTCATCCTCGGCTCAGGCCTTGGATGTCCTGGGCTCTTTCCCACTGTCCTCGGTTTTTGCATTATCCTCGGCGCGGGGCCTTGGGCCGCATGTAGTGGGCCAGCGTGGTTAGTGCAATAGGGCCCCACAGAACTTATTATAATTAATGTATAAGAGTATTTTGAATCATTTATAAAATAGACACCAAAAAAGTTGTAAATTAGACATATAAAGGTCATGAGAGAAACAGAGAGGTACCTCAGAGCGTTCTCGACGATGACAATAATGGGTTGGCCCCCCGGCATCAATGAATTTTTTATAGCAAGTTGCACAAACATTTTCCTGATAATGTGGCACTCTCAATGTCCCATTAGATCTGCCAGTTCCACTAGTTTGGAACTCATATACTAGGAGTGTAAATTAATTCTTTAACAAGCCCATGCCTAGCTGTATATTACAAAGCCCAAAGTACGTGCAATATTGACTTGAGCCCATGCCTAGCATTTGGTACTCTATGTACAATGCCAAGAAAACACAATGGATTCATTAACAAGCCCATGCCTAGCTATCACAAAGCCCAAAAATTCCAATTAAGATTGTTTGACCCCACTCTTTTGCATCGGAAGACTCTCCCATAAACTTCGATAATTCTGTCCAATTAAAGAGAGAAAAATTATTCGAACAAACAGAAGCAAAATTTTGTTGCCGTGATTTTTGTATAAATCTTAGAACCTAGACCTTTTAACACAATATAATGGTTTTTAACTGAATTATTATTTTTTCTTTTTATACATCTTTTAATTGATTAGCTGAAGATTATAATAAAGATATATAGACCATATACATCTTCAAACTTCAGGAAAAAAAAAATCTTTATTTCCTAGATTATAGAGTTAATAAAAATGGATGATAGACTTTCCTCTTTATGAAGATAAATGGGATTTTATTTTTATTTTTTTGTTGATTATTGATCGTTGAAAAACTTGAGGAGCTATATATTAAGTCCAAAGGGTATTACATTCAAACGATAATATCCTCTAGGAGTGTGCATAGATTCCTCATTGGAATTCTTTGAATACGACATACACTTCAATTTGTTTAGGTGTTTATTTGAAAATTTTGGAGCCTTTTTGGTTACTGAAACCCAATCTCCATTCATACACACAAAACTCCCAAGGTTAGCAATGTTCGCAGGTAGAGTATTGTTATTGCCATTGAACAATACTCCCATATAATTAAGAAAATTCAAATAATGAGAGGGGAAAAAAAGGAGATTTTTTTTTTTTTTTTTTTGAACTGAACCGATAGTTTTATTAATTAAGAAATATAAGATACAATGGGGAAGAGAAAGAAGGACATATGACCCCTTTTTTGTTTCTCTTTTGCAACACTAGCATATGCTAGAGTAGCACAATTACAGTGTAAAAGAACGAAAGAAAACAAAGAAACAAAGAAAAAATTCAAAAACCAAACTACTGTAAGAAAAGCGAATCTTCTCTTGGATGCCCAAGAAACCTAAAAAAACTGCCAAACGACATCTTCCTGATGTACATGGACATCAAAATGAAGAGTTTTTTTTTTCTTTTATTGAAATAGGCAAAGATAAATAGTGAAGGGGCTGATATTTATTCTAATAGTTATATACTAGTCTTTTATAAGTGTCGGGATAGTAAATATATAGACCATATGTATCTTCAATGAATCAAACTTCAGGAAAAAATTAAATCTTTATTTCCTAGGTAATAGAGTTCATAAATGGATGAAAGATTTTCCTAGTTAATAAGATGAATGAGAATTATTTTCTTTTCTTTTCATTGATCGTTGAAAAGATGACTTATTGCTCAAATTAAATTATGCATAAGCTTACAATCAATTTATTATAGAGAAGGTGACAAATTATAGTAATTTGTTCCAAGACTAAACATAAAAATAAAAATAAAAATAAAAATAAAAATAAATTTAAAACTAGTAAATGATGATAAGAGAAATATTCCTCCAGTTAGTCCTCAGCCACAATTTTTAGAACTTAGGAAACTGGACTTTTGAAGCACATCTTCCTTTTGGAGGCACTGGACACTCAATGATTTCGGACCCAGAAGAGTCCACACAAATAGATTTGGTAATGTTGGCTGTTACCATCTGAATCCTTATTGCACCCTATCCAAAGGGTGTGCCCAGTGCCGTTTTTTATTGCTTCTACAATGTTGTCTAAGCAATAAAATCCATCATCTGGTTCAATTCTTGCAGTATTTGTAGGAGGTTTACTTTCTTCTCTAGATTGAGAGCTGCTTCAAAGTAGTCATGTTGGTCAAGTTGAGATTCTGAGCATGTCCCCATGTTTTTCCCATTCATGTGACTAGAACCTAAAGCCATTGCTACTTGAACAGCTAAGTGATGGCCAATCCTTTTGCAGATTGGTCATGAGGTCGGAGAGCTACAGAAACCGTCATATACATGAATCACATATGAGAAAAAGTTAATAATGGCGATGAGTAAATTTGTGAGACTTCTAAAGCTTACGTGGCACAACTATAGAAGGTCAACAAAAAGTTAGGCGCTTCAGTTTAATAGTATTTATAGATAATGAGAACAATATAAGATTTTTGAATAGCTTGAATTTAAAAAAATGTACAAAATGATTTCTTTTACCTCCACATTTCTCTTAACTTTGATATGTAGTCTTCAGGGAATGCATACAAGCTACAAAAGTGAGCTGAATCTTCACAAGTTTTCTTGTGCTCAACATCCTGATTAGGAGCTTTCTCACAGTTTCCTTGTTCATTGTTCTCACTTTTCAATCAAATCTTTCCATCCAACATCTTACCCCAACTTTTCAAAAGGAAGCTGCAGCCTGCAGTAGAACTTGAGCATTGTTGATAAACAACAGTACTAACCTTCAACTGTTTATGCAGAAAAGCATACATTTTATGAGACTTATCAACGAAAATATAATGGTTCTAGATAACCTGTTTCATAAAATAAACTTCACCAGCATGATTTTTAGTAGTCCAATAATGATTATGTAGATTTCCATTCCTAAACTGCTAATAGAAATTCCATGTGCGGGCAACATTCAATGTCTCGAAGCAGGGGAAAAACAGAGAGAGAGAGAGAGAGAGAGAGAGAGAGAGAGAGAGAGTTAAAAAACAAAAGAATGGCCCTAATGCTCACCCATAGCAGAAGAAAAGGAACAAGAGTACCACTAGACCAAAGATACAAATAGTTCTAGGTCTAAATATTATATTCAACTGCTCCAAAAGTGTTTTCCACTATCTTTAAGGGTCCGTTAGCGCAACACCTGATGTAATATTTTTCACCATAGGTACCTTGGGATTGAGGCAAAGGGACTTGTTACAAAGCATTAGCAATATGGAAACATCTTGACAAAGTGTGGAAAACAACATTCACTAGAGGACAGGAAATACTGACCTCGAATGTCCGATAATGCATAAAGTTATTAATAAATTTGAGCAGGCTAAGGCATAGGAGTGATAATCTAGACATTGCAATTCTTTGCATGTTTAAGGGCACGAACTCCTTGAAAAATTATATTGCAATTGAATTATAAGATCATGAAAAGGCGTGTAATATGCAAGGAGGAGAGAATATATGAAATTTTTTTTTTTTTTTTTTTTTTTTCATACTTGAAGCATTTGCCACATCCCCACAGAGCTAATAGTCGATGTGTTTACAATGACACAAAGTGAAAAAATCTGTCAGGGTTTTGCTAGATAAAACTATAGAAAATGGACATTGTACCTGAAAATGAAGCAAAACATATCTAAGAAATTCATAGTCATGCCATAGGATAGTATAGACAGGCTGGATGCGAAGAGTCAAACCAAGGAGAACATTTAGCCAAACGTATAGAAGATAAAAAAAAACAAACTACAGATATCTATCTAACACAATTTACAAAAAAGTAAAAAACAAGAAGGATTCCTCTCATAAATCACAATATGGAAAAAGATCATCAATGATTAGATTCCTCGTTGTAAACTCTCTTTGCACCGAAAGACTATCATTTAATACTTTCCAGAGGAAAATAAGCACTTTGAGAAAGAATTTAAGCTTCCATAGGTCGGCCCACATTTAATAACTATATCTCAAAGTTTTGCTCCTTCCGTATAAATATTCACTATAGAGAAGCCAGTAGGCTTGGTTGACAGTAAAGAGACCTGACTGATTCATGAGGCCTAATCAATTTAACTGCACTTCCCGACCTCGGAGTTAGCTCCTTCTAAATAATAGAGTTAGCTGCATGAGATGCATATCAATTCCTCTCTAATGCACAATTTCATTGTGCAGTAGCTTGGTCAAAAAAATCAAAAGCCCTTGTAATATGTGGATAATTTCCCCCAGACACATTGGATCTTACATTAAGCCAAAAGTCATAGTTATTAGGAATTGTGTTCCCATTTCCTACCAGCCATTTAGCTTCTGTGGGAACAGATAATCCCACTTTTTTTTTTCTTTTTTTTTTTTTATAAATATAAAATTTCATTAAAAATTAACATGAAAACATCCAAGAAAGTAGTGTGAATCTATACCCAACCTCCATGTCAAGATGTGATAGTAATTTGTTTTTGATTTCCATGGGTTGGTAGGTAGTCATTGTATCAATATTATAATTGCAAGTTTGATGCATAATACATATATATAATTTTTAAAAGCCTTTTTTTGTCTTTTGAGTATTGAGATGGGTACTAGCATTTTTCTTATAATCAATCCTTGTTTCTCTAAGTTGTGAAGAGTGTTTATGGCCATGTATTTTGTGGCTTGAGAAGTTTAGTGACATATAGCACCTAAAATTCGTAACAAAAATCTAGCAATGGGTAAATTGGAACTTTTGCATTGGATTATAGAAGGTATACTTCTTTTTCTCATCAAATATGCTATTTATGCAGAAAGTTGAATTGAGGGAAGTTCTTAAATGGACAAATGTCTATAAATATTATTTACCTGAGGACAAGCATGCCGAGATACAGTTCTTTGAGTACTTGAAGGAGACAATGTGTCTCATCCTGAATTGCTTCACTTAAAAGCTATTTGTAATGCAGGTTAAACCGAGTTGGGTCTAGGTGACTTCATAAATGTGTAGAGAAGGAGCTTCAAGTTTACCTCAGTGTAGAGGGCCCATCAAAGGGTTTTCTTTAAAGGTTCCACAAAAAATTTGCTAGACTGCCCTTGTCTTCAGTTCACAGTATTCCATGAAGTTTGTGATGCTTAAAGCTCATAACCATCTGCAGAATTCAGAAGTGGGTTAACCTATTAAATGCTGATTTTCATTTTCCAACTATCCTTTCTACTTGCATAAGACTTACTTGAAAATTGGAGCTTTCTTGTTAATACTTGTCTTGTATTCTAATGGCAATAGTGTGACTCGGAACTACTTTAAAAATATAGTTTGACCTTTAGAGAATTGGCTATAAAATGTGGACAGAGGATCCTAAAGGATAGAAAGATCATTTTAAATGCAAAAACTTAAAGGAATAAAAGAGTTATAACAGCTGCTACAGTTGCTATGCCAACAATAATGAAACCGTGGCCCTACGATCCTCACTATATCAAATCTTCCTAATTAATAGAGAAAGAACAAAAAATATTAAAGACCTGTGCTTTTAGATTATATCTTTGAAAATCAGCTCTTCAACTAGTCAAATACGAACTATATTCTTCCAAAGATCCAACCAAAGACGTTAAAATGCACAACCATTTTAATTTTTGTTTAGCATGTCTTGAATGACCAGCTAACCTAGTAAATTATTATAGACCATTTAGGTGTGATGCTGTAATGCAAATCATTTACAATTTATCTCAAACAATCTTGCACACAGCCAAACAAATTCAATGTAGCTTCTAAACTTCAAAGTGATGCACATTTTCTACAAAAGTCAGGATTCTCTGCGATTGGTGTACATAATTTTTTAAATTAAGAAATCAATTAAGTCCAAACGAATAAATAAAACTAGGAAACAATTGCAAGATCTTTCCTCACCATGGTAAGGCCACATGTAAGCTAAGCAGAAATTATGCATCTCAATTTGACAAATCAGATAAGGAAAACACAAAATCATACAAATGAAAACAAGACTAAGCTCACATCCAAGGCAGAAGGAAACCTGGGGCCTACCAGTGACTTCAACCGCAACTATCCCAGTCAACTGCAATAACCAAAAAAATAAGGCTAATTAACCAAAATGAAGTAATTATTTTATAAATAACAATTTTCAAGTTCAGAAACTTATTCAGTTCCCAATTTTTTTTTACAGAAACACAATAAATACCTATAAGTTGATATGGTATCCATTGCCATTGTGTAACAGATGCAAATGAAACAATGCTACCAAAAAGGGAAACATACCTTGGCATCAAATGTAAAAAGAAACCGGACAGAAATGACAAAGGAGAAACAGTTTCAATGTAATTTTTTGATTGAATGTCTTTATTGGGAATTTTTTATACATATCTAATGCAGTTTCCCATTCATCTTTAGGTCTTCCACACAGATCATGAGCAATTATTTCTAGAGTGAGTGAAAGTCCTTTGGCAAAATTTATGAATTTAGGTGCAAGTTTAGAATAATCTTCATCAGGTTTTTTTCCAGGAAAGGCATGCTCTTAAAGAGTTGAATAGCTTCATGCTCGTTTAATTTCTCAACCTTGAATTCCTTGACCTTGGAAGTTGTACAAACATTTTCTTTAAGGGCAGCTAACAAGTGTCTCTCTTAATGTTATAATGATACTTCCAGGAGCAAACCAATTACATTTTCCAAGAAAATTTTCTATTCTTGTCGAATTATCGACATCATCAAGAATTAAAGAAAGCTTTTTACGGCAAAGTCTCTCCTTTACCAAACTGATTCCTCTAAATTTGCTGCCCACTCACCAATTTCCATTCCCTAAGATGTCATTAAGAAGTTGCTCTTGTAGTTTGATTATGCCAGCATCTGTCCCTAAATTTTCTCTAACATTCTCTAAAAAGCAGCTTCCATCAAAACAATTAGCAATTATATTATAAACAGCTTTTGTGATTGTAGTCTTTCCCAAGGTAGTCAAAGGCGAAAGGCGACCTTAAGGCGCCATGGCCTTGTATAGTCCAAGGCATGAGGCGACAAAAAGGCGCTTGCGCGAGTAAAGCGAGGTGCCAAATTCTTAATATATTTATTATACATATAGAACTTAAATCATATGTACCTAGAGTATTATAATATTATAATGAAGTGTTTTTCAATGTGAAGCATGAAGAAATTAGGTCTATCAATTATTTCAAAAAAGGATTAGCATGGTTTAGGCTCTATCAGTTAGTTCTAACAATAAGTTTTACAACAAGCTTCTATATAACAAAAAGTCCTACAAAAAAATTTGTAAATTAATTTTAACTAACAATAAGTTCTATAACATGCCTTTTGAAATTAATAATCTAAAAATAGGTTTCACAACAAACTTTTATAATAAAAATCTTTCCTACTCCGGGAAGGCCATGAATCCCTACCACGCAAAATTCATCTAACCCAATATCTAAAAGTGACTCTATGGCCTCTATACGAGAATTTATTCCAACTGGGTATTCAGCAACATATAACTGCGTCCAATTTACTTTAGCATTTGCTATCTCTTCAACAATGTTTTGGATGAAGTCAGATTCAGATTTATATGTAGCGCAGCTGACAATCACGGGGCATAAGAAAACATATAATTAGATAGATTAGCAGATGAACTACGAATTCAAGATAACTAGTTGTGAGTTATAACAAACAAATTGACGCATTTTTTGATAAAGTAAATGGAATGTAATTCATATATTTTTGATAACTGTCATTGATAAAAACATCATTTTAGCAGTACAAACTCAATAAAAGCATGAATTATGATATCAACAATCAGATACATACCCTTTCTTGTAATGCCACCCAGATGCATTAGCTGCTTTTCTTAGAGCATCCCTCCACCTCTGCACCTTGTCCTCGTTATTCTTGAACTCCATTTCATGATTAGCCAGTGCTATTCCAAAGTTTCCCTTTTGATTTCGTATTTCTGATGGATCAACGTTGTAAAAAACTGGAAGAATTTGAACCTCCTGGTCCTTTTCATTACACTCAACAATCTCAGCAAGTTCATGCAAGCACCATATGGAGTCGGCGTAGTTTTCAGAGAAGACAATAGCCAAAATCGATGAACTATGGATGGCTTGGATAAGTTCTTTCGATATTCCCTCTCCCCTATGAAGTTTATCATCGATGAAGGTGTTGATGACTTTGTCGCACAAAGCCTTATATAAATGGCTGGTAAAACCTTCGCGTGTATCTTCACCTCTAAAGCTCAAGAAGACGTCATAATTCCATCGGCGAGTGGAAGAAGAAGAAGAGGCTCCTTCACTGTTCAGGAAAGTCATCGATGGGATCTATAAACAGAAGATTGAAAAAAGAAATAGGAATCGAATGGACAGAGATGCCGATCTGACCCAATCTTAGCAGTGTGGAGGAGGACGGTGAAAGCCGATCTAACTTGGCTGATCTCTGCAGGTCCTTAGTTTGAGAGAGGCAGGTTTTCCTCGAAGGTGTGGTGGCGGTGCGGCGGAGCAGGGCGGAGATTCTTCACCGGCGATATCTCCTCTTTCCTCTCTCTTTCTGTGTTTTTTTTTTTTTTGGGATAAATCTTTGTCTGTGTGTTTGACAAAAAGGAAAGGCCCGTGCGGACTTTTTTTCATTATAAGTATTTATAAAACTGACGTGTTAACGGGTGACTATTTATTAATAATTTATTTTAAAAAAAGTTTTGATATCACTTTTATAAAAATAAAAAAAATTATTAAAATATTAATTATTTTTTTTATTTTTTATAAAAATTTTCTTTAAATAAATTATTATCGAGTATATTAAGACACTCAATAGCATTTCTCTTATTTTAATAAAAATTAATGACAAGTTTTTTTTTTAAGGAAAATTAATTACAATTTAATGAATAATAAGAACAATGAGTTTATTTTTTTAAAAGGAACAATGATATCAATAATCCCTTAAATTAAGATTAGATAGGTTTAATTATAAAAAAAAAAAAAAAGATTTAGATAGGTTTTTCTTCAAATAAAATAGAAAGAGTAATTAATAAGTTAATGATTATTAAAAATTAAAAGTTAATATTAGGCAAAAATTAATGAATAAATTTATTCCAATTTACATAGATTTGATAAACTTTAAATTACATAGGACTTGCACCAAATTAGCATTGATTTGATAAAGATGAACAAATAAATAATATAAACATGGAAATTAAAATTATACTTTTAACAAAAATGATCGAAATTTTGGAAAATATTACTATTAGAAGATTTAAAAGATATAATTATTGGAAATTTGAAAAATATAATTGTTGGAAATAAATATAAATAAATGATAAAAAATTTAAAAAAATATTAAAGAATGAATGAAAAAATAATATTTAAATGAGATAAAAAAAATGATAAAAAATCTGTTGGAGAATATATTTGGAAAAAAAAAAAAGAAAGTAAAAGACAAAAATAATTGTCTACTTTTCGAACGGTACAAAAATTTGGAAAGACGGCTAAAGATGCTCTTACTTTAAAACGAAAAAGTAGTTTATTTGTTTTCTTTTTAACTATTAAAGGGTGAGATAAATAGATTTAAGCGCAAATGAAAAACTAGTTTATTTGTGTGGGGTCAGTAGCCCGAAAAATTGATGGAGTCTATAAAAGGTGGGTTTGCGACCCAACGGCCCAGTCCGAGAACCCTCATCAGTCCGAGAACACTCATTCGTCCGAAGATGCTCCTTTGTCCGAAGATAAGATTCGTTCTTCAAACCAGCCTGTGATGTCGACGTAACTATTTTAATTGTCAATGATCTTTGTAGAGTTACATGCGAACCAAACTCATGGGTGTTGATCAAAGGAGGAACTGGAAAAATATCCCCTAAAAGCTGCTGCCCCCGCATTAAATACTTCCCACCTAACTCTCTGGCCGCATTAATGTGGAGGTGATACCTGAACAGTAATTAAGCAGCTTTATAACCACTAGGCGGGGGATCCGGAAAGGGGAGATGGGACAGAAGGAAATCCTCAGAAAGGAACATACACGTGTACGGTGAAGGCAAGATGGAGAAGCCAGTATATAATGCGAAATCAGAATACACGAGGAGGGGGGATTCATTTTTTGAGAGTTTTGGAACAAAAGAGAAATACTTTATCTGCTAAGCCAGAACTACGTCTTTTTCTACTGACCGGAGCTAGGTCTTACTCCCACATCTCTACAAATTTTATTGTTAAGGGTTCATTACAAATCGAGTCCTTACAATTGGCGCCGTCTGTGGGGAGAGCTTGATCCAACCGTAAGAAAATACAAGTGCAACAGCTAATGGCAGAAGGAGCACCAAGGCAGGAGGGCACTAGCCCACACCAAGCAGAGTCCAGGGGACCTCAACAGAGTACCCCATTTGTCTGCGAACGAAGGGGAGAACGCGAGAAAAGCGTGCAAACGACCCACACAGAGAAGAGTCAGTCTCGAGGAAAGAGCCATGCCTCCCACGCGAAGGACAATAGGGACATGCAACATGAGATTAATACGCTAAGAAGGGAACTACGTTACGAACGACGAAAGAAAACGACTCAGGACTCGAAGCAACCCTCTGATGAGTTAGACGATACAAGCTACAGGCGACGGTCTAGAACTCCGCCCAGTGAACTTTTTTCCCATGATAAAGATCATTACAATCGGAGGATGTACAAGAGTCCACCTCGGCGGGACTTAGGGAACGAAGCTTTGAACAAAGCACTGAGTCGAGTTTCCCGATCACCGTTCACACGACGCATAGAGGACGCGAACCTTCCTCAGAGGTTCCATCAACCTACGTTCACCATTTATAATGGTCGAACAGATCCGGTGGAGCATGTTAGTCATTACAATCAGAGAATGGCCGTTCACTCTAGGGACGAGGCCCTGATGTGTAAGGTTTTCCCTTCGAGCCTAGGCCCAGTGGCAATGAGGTGGTTCAACAGTCTGGAGGAGAACACCATTGATTCCTTCGAGGGGCTCATTCAGGCCTTTGGGGCTCGCTTTATTACTTGCAGAAGGGTTGTCCAGCCAATAGGGTCGTTATTATCCATGTTTAAGCGAGAAGGGGAAACGCTGAAAGCATATTCTGACAGGTATTGGGAAATGTATAATGAAGTAGATGGAGCCAATGACAGTATGGCTATTAATACCTTCAAGGAAGGTCTTCCAACCGATCATGATCTGAGGGGTTCCCTAGCCGGTAAACCTGTCGCCAACATGCGACAGCTTATGGACAGGATTGATGAATACACAAGGATAGAAGAAGATCAGATACGAAGTGGAGGAAAATCCAGGGCGGTCCCTCAAGACAGGAGGGAATTTAGGTCAGACCGATATGGCAACAACCGACCTCGGAGAGACTTTGTAGGGCCGTCAGGTTCTGCTAACTCCCCAGCGGTTAACGTTGTGTTCCGAGAACCAGTGCAGCGTGTTCTAGAGAAGATACAAGACGAGCCCTTTTTTAGATTTCCCAGTAGAATGGCAGGGGACCCTGCGAAGCGTAACCAAAATCTCTACTGTCAGTATCATAGAGACCACGGGCATACTACCGAGGATTGCAGAAACCTGTGGGACCATTTGGAAGAGCTGGTCCGAGAAGGGAGGTTAACCAACCTTCTACACCATTCTAGTACCCGAGGAAGCCAGACAGGTCCAACATCGAGAGGAAACGCCTCTTCAGGAGCCCCCCTAGGCATTATAAATGTTATATTTGCTGCTCTTGGAAGAACAGGATCTGCTCCCACCAGAATACTGTCCGTATCCCATTGTTCAGAAAGGGGCTCGAACGTAGTGCCGAAGAAAGCGAAGCTGAACGGCTCATTGGTGCTAGGCTTTTCAGAAGAGGATAAGAGGGGAACCATACAGCCGCATGATGATGCTTTGGTGGTTACGATGAGGATTGGAGGATATGACGTAAAAAGGGTGATGATTGATGATGGGAGCGCAGCTAAGGTGATGTATCCCGACCTGTACAGAGGGTTGAATTTGACTCCCCAAGACCTTACGGCCTATAGTTTCCCGTTGGTAAGCTTCGAGGGCAGAACGGTCATTCCGTTGGGTATGATCAGACTACCTGTACAGACAGGTCTTGATGTGGTTGAGGTGGATTTCATTGTGGTGGACGTTTTTTCTCCCTATACGGCAATTTTGGGAAGACCTTGGTTACATACCCTGGGGGCTGTCTCTTCCACCCTTCATCAGAAGGTGAAGTACCCATCAGGTGGCCAAGTGTTAGAAATATTGGGAAATCAGACCATGGCAAGACAGTGCATGGTGGCCGCTATTCAGCACAAGCCAGAGGTGAGCTCATCAGCTGGGGCCGAAGATAAATTATAGCAATTAAAGAAACCAGGAGCCCTCTCTGTCGGTACCACTGAAGAAGCAGAATGCGAGGGTTTGGAGAGAGTGACTGTGGGTGATGACCCGGATAGGTACTTCCAAGTCGGAGCACTATTACCTTCGCCCGAAAGGGAGCAACTAGTTGAGGTCCTAAGAAGGAACGTAGATGTGTTTGCATGGAACGCCTACGAAGCCCCGGGGGTTAATCCAGATTTTATCTGTCACCATTTGAATGTCAATCCTTCAGCTGTACCGAAGAAACAGCCCCCTCGGCGTCCTTCCAGGTTACATGCCGAGGCTATTAAAGACGAGGTGGACAAGCTCAAGCAGGCAGGAGCTATCAAGGAAGTGTTTTACCCTCAATGGTTGGCAAACACCGTTGTAGTAAAAAAGAAGAATGGAAAATGGCGAGTATGCGTAGATTTCACGGATCTAAATAAAGCTTGTCCTAAGGATCCCTTCCCTATGCCTCGTATAGATCAATTGGTTGATGCAACGGTGGGTCATCCTCAAATGAGCTTCCTAGATGCCTTTCAGGGTTATCACCAGATCCCACTGGCATTGGGTGATCAGGAGAAGATAGCCTTCCTTACTCCAATGGAAATTATCACTACAAGGTAATGCCCTTTGGCTTGAAGAATGCGGGATCGACGTACCAGCGGATGATGACGAAGATGTTCGAGCCGCAATTGGGCAACAACATAGAGATTTATATTGACGACATGGTGGTAAAGAGCAAGGTAGTATCTGAACACGTGACGGACCTTAACAGCGCGTTTGAAGTTTTGAGCAAGCATAAGTTACGATTGAACGCCTCTAAGTGCTCTTTTGGGGTTTGCTCGGGAAAGTTTTTGGGATACATGGTAACCCATCGGGGAATCGAAGTGAACCCTGACCAGATTAAAGCTATAAACAATTTACAGCCACCTAGAAACCCCAAGGAAGTCCAAAGGCTGACTAGAATGACTGCCGCACTGAACAGGTTTATATCCAGGTCAGCCGACAGGTGCAGACCCTTCTTCCTTCTACTTCACAAATGGAAAGGGTTTGAATGGACCGAGGAGTGCGCTTTAGCATTTCAGCAACTCAAGGAATACCTATCTCGACCACCCATTATGTCAAGTCCTGGTGTGGACGAAGTTATCTTTGCCTACTTGGCGATAGCCACCTACGCTATCAGTTTTATGTTGATACGATTGGACAATAGTGTGCAGCGGCCGGTATACTACGTGAGTAAATCACTCCATGAGGCGGAGATACGGTATCTGCCATTGGAGAAAGCCATTTTGGCAATAGTGCATGCTACAAGAAAACTTCCCCATTACTTTCAGGCACACACCGTGGTTGTTCTGACCCAATACCTACTTAGAGCTGTACTTTGGAGCGCAGATTACACTGGCAGGGTTGCCAAATGGGGCACAATACTTGGGGCTTTCGATATAAAGTATATGCCTCGCACTTCCGTGAAGGGTCAAGTTCTCGCTGATTTAGTGGCAGACTTTGCTGAAGATCCTGAAGATATAGTTGCAAGCCCACACGGCGCAGATGAAAAATCGGTCGGCCTTATATCCACTCGGCCTCTCCATCCCTGGAAGGTGTACGTGGATGGAGCAGCAAATCAGAGGGGATCGGGAGTGGGGCTGGTCCTAATATCTCCCGAGATGGCCATTATCGAAAAGTCTTTGAGGTTAGGATTTTCGGCCACCAACAATGAAGCCGAATATGAAGCTGTGATAGCAGGAATGGCAATGGTAAAGAAGCTCGGTGGAAAAATAATGGAGATGTTCTCGGATTCAAGCCTGATCGTGGGCCAGGTCAGAGGAGAGCTAGAAGCTCGAGATACTAGAATGCAAAGTTACTTGAGCCGAGTTAAGCACATGCAAACAAATTTTGAATCTTTCGAGTTGTCCCACATCCCTAGAGGCGGGAATGCGCATGCAGACTCTCTGGCTACCCTTGCTACCTCCTCGGCGAAGGGCTTACCTCGGATTGTCATGGTTGAGGATTTGATCTCACCCACTCCAACGGCGGAAAGCCCTATTCAAATCAACCAGATCAGCTCAGCACCTAGTTGGATGGATGCTATAGTGGCATACCTCGAGAAGAATATACTGCCCGAAGACAAGTTAGAAGCAGACAAGATAAGAAGAAAAACTCCTCGGTTTTGGCTGTCCGAGGACAAGAAACTTTACAAACGTTCTTTCTCTGGACCTTATCTGTTTTGCGTGCACCCTGATGCATTAGAGGCACTTCTAGAAGAGCTACACGAGGGGATTTGCGGGAGCCACACAGGAGGAAGGTCTTTGTCTCACTGGACAATCACTCAGGGATATTGGTGGCCAGACATGCAAAAGGAAGCGCAGGAATACGTTAAAAAATGTGACCAATGTCAAAGGTTTGCTCCGAACATTCATCAGCCTGGGGGAGTCCTCAACCCTCTTACTAGTCCTTGGCCTTTCGCGCAGTGGGGTTTAGATATTGTCGGCCCTTTCCCTAAGGCAATTGGGAATAAGAAGTACCTACTAGTTGGCACGGACTATTTCACGAAGTGGGTTGAAGCGGAGCCCCTGGCGAATATCAGAGACATGGATGTCAAGAAGTTTGTGTGGAAAAACATCATCACCCGATTTGGGGTCCTTCAGACTCTTATCTCTGACAATGGTCTCCAATTTGATAGCAAGGCTTTCAGGGAGTATTGCTCCGACCTGGGAATAAAGAACAGATATTCCACTCCAGCTTATCCACAGGGAAACGGACAAGCCGAGGCTGTCAACAAGGTCATCGTGAGTGGGCTAAAGAAGAAACTAGACGACGCGAAAGGAAGATGGGTGGAAGAGCTGCCGCATGTGTTATGGACTTACCGGACAACCCCACGACGATCAACAGGAGAAACCCCATTCTCAATGACGTATGGGGCAGAAGCCGTGATTCCAATAGAAACGGGTTTTCCCACGTTAAGGACCAATGCTTTCACTTCTGAGGGCAATGATGAGCTTCTGGAAAAGAGTTTAGATCTGATAGACGAACGACGGGAAAGTGCGATGGTTCAGTTGGCCTATTACCAACATAAGCTGAAGCAAGGCTACGATGCGAACGTGAGGCTGAGGCCACTAGCTCCTGGGGACCTAGTGTTGAGAAAGGTCTTGGGGAATACCAAAAATCCAGCTTGGGAAAAATTAGGGCCCAATTGGGAGGGACCATATCGTATCACTTCTGTAGTAGGAATAGGGGCTTACTACTTGGAAGATCTAGACGAGAGAACTGTACTTCACCCTTGGAATGTAAGTAACCTAAAAAGATATTACTATTAGCACAAGCAGTTCTGTTATATATTTCTTTTTGTTATTTATTTCATTTTATTAGTTGGAATTCTATGACCTGTATTCCCTAAGTCTATCGAAGTATTAAACAGAAGCTAAGGCATACCAAGCTCTCAAATCACATCTTAGTGGAAATTAAATACAACACTTAACTAGGTACTGGACAGAACCAAGGCATTGCATGGTCCTCGGACTTGAGCCTTTGGTGAAACCAGATACTTCAGATGAGAAAACTAGGTACTGGACAGAACCAAGGCATTGCATGGT
Source organism: Quercus gilva (assembly GCA_023621385.1). Classification (NCBI taxonomy): domain Eukaryota; kingdom Viridiplantae; phylum Streptophyta; class Magnoliopsida; order Fagales; family Fagaceae; genus Quercus; species Quercus gilva. The sequence continues at coordinate 8,080,931 of CM042475.1, read as the reverse complement.
CCTCGGACTCAAGCCTCTGGTGAAACTAGATACTTCAGATGAGAAAACTAGGTACTGGACAGAACCAAGGCATTGCATGGTCCTCGGACTCAAGCCTCTGGTGAAACCAGATACTTCAGATGAGAAAACTAGGTACTGGACAGAACCAAGGCATTGCGTGGTCCTCGGACTCAAGCCTCTGGTGAAACCAGATACTTCAGATGAGAAATCCTCTGGTTAAACAGAAACTAAGTAATATCATGCCCTCAGGCCGCTTCTTAGTGAAAATTAATACAGCCGCGACAATTACTGAAATATTAAACAGAAGCCAAGTTATGTTTGGTTCTAGGATTACATCTTGGTGAAAATTAATATACTCCTTTCCGTTGAAACATTAAGCAAAGCTTAATTCATAAAAATTAGCACACACACAATGAGAGTTGGCACCTCTTAAGTGTGGTCTATGTGATCATCTTTATATATCAAGACAATTCCCATGGGCATCACTGAAAGCATTTTTAGGGCGTTTGGCACCTCAACGGACTAATTATTCGGAATGCTATCTACGATTCGGTCTTATATTTCTTATAATGTTCAATTCTGCTTTTCTAGAGTCCGAGATCATCTAAAAGTATAAGAATATTCGCACAAAAGTTTATACGAGAAATAAGTAAACCCATGATATCATATATAAGTCTGAGAAAAGAACCATGAGTCACAATAAAAAATATACACATAAAATTTCTTACACCAACTATTTGTTTAACTTTATTTGTATTTTGGGTAGCGGGACTTTTGTTGCGTCTTGAGGAGGAAGGTCCTTCTCTTTCTCCTTTGAGGCCTCCCCAGCGGGCAAAACGGTAGAAGCTAAGTCCTTTTTAAAGCTTTGAGAAGTTTGCCCGTCCTTTGGATCCTCTGCGACTTTGGATGAAGAGGTCCCTTTCTCAGCTTCGGGCACTTCAGGTTGTTTCTGCTGATCAATTGGGAGAGGATCCTGACCTTGAGCCCCTTTTGATGGGCCAACCGCAGTAGAGGAAACGTCCTGTTGCTGAGGAGGAGAGGTTGAGGCTCGTATGGCTGAAGGAAAGAAAATGTTCTCTGGCCTTCTTAGTTCTGATGAAAGCTTGACCCCAGCACGGTTGAGAGCTTCCTCCCAAGTTTGCGCACAGTACTTTCGGCACACTATTGGGACCTCAGTCCTGAACCTGTCCTCGGTCTCAGCTACCCCTTCGTCATACCCTCGTTGCTCGGCCTCATCTCTCGCCTTCTCAGCCTCGGCTTTGGCCTTTTCTGCCTCATCTCTCTCTTTCTCAGCCCGACCTCTAAGCCTTTGAGCTTCTTTCAGTTGTTTCATCAGCTTCGATATTCCCTCCTTGGAAGCTACCAGCTGGCTATTGATGTCCTGGAATTTCTTCCTTTGATCTTCAGTTTGCTTTTTAAAGGTGGTCAGGGCTGAATCGGCACCCTTTCGAGCGAGTTCCTCTTCTACCAATTTTTTTCTCAAGTCCTCTATATTTTTCTCACTATGGGCAAGCGCCTTGGAAGCTTCACTCCTTAATTCCCTCTCCTTGTCCCATTGGAGATATAAGTTTCCGGTCATTTCTTCTAGCCTGAAAGTGGTTTGAACGACTTGTAAAAAAAAAAAAAAAAAAAAAAAAAAAAAAAAACGAAAGAAAGAAAGGTAGTCAGAAATAAAGTGAGCCAAAAAGAACGGAAGGAACTGTAAGAGTGCTATACCATGCCCAGGTGCCTTTTTAAGTTCATGAAGATTTCATTCTTCTTCAGTTTCTTGAGCTCGGCCATATCCCGAGGGAGGAGAAGGGTTTCTTCTAAAGTGGAGGCAACATGGCATCCAATCCCCCCATTGTAATCTCTTATGGATGCATCTGCCCTCAAAGGTTCGCCACCGAGCATAGGGGCGGGAAGCCATGCTTCAGGCTCCGAGGGCTGGACAGTTTGTTTGGCACCCACTCTAGAGCTCCCACGGGTTATCTGCTGCTGTTTTGAAGGTCGCTGACCTTGACTCTCCTGGGCTAGATGAGGTTCCCCAATCTCCACCACATCCTTGCCTTTTTGCTCTCTTTTCCTTTTAGGATCGGCAGATTCAACCCCTTGAGGCTGAGCGGATTTAGGAGAAGTCAAAGGAGGGAGATTGGTTTGAGGAGACCTCCCTGGAACCTGTCGGCCAGATTTGCCTTCAATAACATCAAACAAACTTCTTTGGCTTTTTCTTTGAATTCCCATATCGACGGGAGTTGCTTCGGGAGATTGGGGTTGATCAAACACCTCAAATCCGCCTTCAGAATCCGAGGCTTCTTCGACTATTCTCTCTTGTTCCTCTTCTTCCTCTTCCTCCTCCACTTCCCGAATAGCAAGTCGTGACGAGGAAGCCCCTACGGGAGCAGCAGCTTCGGGTAAGGGTTGAGAAAAAGGGGTGCCTTCGGGGATCCGAACACCCTCAGGAACTATGAACCCAGACTTTGCAAAGGCTACGCTAATTCGAGGCAGCCGAGGATCTTTGGCCTTTATTACGCACTTGGGTGCTGAAAAGGATGTGGAGATTGGTTTGTACCCAAGGATGAGGTGCGCCGCCCTTAATTGACCGTCGGACGGATTCTTGTATATCTCGGATCTTAAGATTTTATCCAAGCTCTCCCTGTTTACTAGCCCAAACCGACGCTGGGTAAAACGCTTATCTGCAGAATCATTAAGACAATGACAAAACTTCCATCAGGAATGAAGTTAACTTAAATCAATAAGCACAAATCAAGGTGTAAGGGTATTCAGCCCAAAAACCCCACCTGGTTCACCCGCCTTGGTTGGGCATGGTAAACCGTCATTCCACGCGTCGGAAAAGATTAGGAAATCATCTTTCAGACCCTTGTTCGATGAAGGGAGACACTGGATTAGCCTTACCTCGGGAAACCTGGACCTAAGGTAATACCCCGCATCCTTCAAGTGTTGGAGGTTGTACACCCAATTCACGTCGTGATGGGTAAGGTCCAAATTTAGCCTCGCATTTAGGGTTTCTATACTCCCTAGCACCCTAAACATATTTGGGGCACATTGTGTGGGGGACAATCTAAAGAACCTAAGGAAACTAGTCGTGAGTCTACCCATCGGAATAGTCATCCCTCCCTCTATGAAAGCAATCATCGGGATGACTACTTCCCCTGTACGCCTTTGATCGTACCATTCTTCTATGGAAGCATATCTCATACCCACCATTGGGGGAATCCTATACTTGGTCCTAAATTTCTCTATTTGCTCCTCGGAATCAACTAAATACTTAAACCTACCCATTTCTTAAGGATCGTGAAAAGAAACTAAAGAAGAGAATGGAAAACTGAGGAGGGTTTGAGAAACTTACAGTTGTGAAAATAGACTCCTCGGACAAACTTCAGGTATTTATGAGATCGTAGATTCAGAAAGGAGGGACGGGATCAGTGAATACTTGATAAGATCTTAAGATTTTTTTTTTAACTGAAAGGAAATCTGATTTGAAAAGCTCTTTATAAGGGCACGGAAATCGTAAGCGGGAAAAATCCCGCTCATAAGTTGTAGTGATCCTCCACCGTTAGATTCGCATCTTACTGGAACGTGGAGGACAGAGAAACCGCCATCATTTAATGGTGGCATGTCCCTGACGCCGAAACGTCAGGAACGTGTCTTGGGCAGGTGAAAAGGCATTCTGACATTTGGAAAAGCCCAATGAAAGATTTAAGGACGTTATATCAAAATCCCCCTTTTTTCCGAGACAACAAAAAGGGAGATTTTGAGGGGCTATTGTGGGGTCAGTAGCCCGAAAAATTGATAGAGTCTATAAAAGGTGGGTTTGCGGCCCAACGGCCCAGTCCGAGAACCCTCATCAGTCCGAAAACACTCATTCGTCCGAGGATGCTCCTTTGTCCGAAGATAAGATTCGTTCTTCAAACCAGCCTGTGATGTCGACGTAACTATTTTAATTGTCAATGATCTTTGTAGAGTTACATGCGAACCAAACTCATGGGTGTTGATCAAAGGAGGAACTGGAAAAATATCCCCTAAAAGCTGCTGCCTCCGCATTAAATACTTCTCACCTAACTCTCTGGCCGCATTAATGTGGAGGTGATACCTGAACAGTAATTAAGCAGCTTTATAACCACTAGGTGGGGGATCCGGAAAGGGGAGATGGGACAGAAGGAAATCCTCAGAAAGGAACATACACGTGTACGGTGAAGGCAAGATGGAGAAGCCAGTATATAATGCGAAATCAGAATACACGAGGAGGGGGGATTCATTTTTTGAGAGTTTTGGAACAAAAGAGAAATACTTTATTTGCTAAGCCAGAACTACGTCTTTTTCTACTGACCGGAGCTAGGTCTTACTCCCACATCTCTACAAATTTTATTGTTAAGGGTTCATTACAAATCGAGTCCTTACAATTTGTTTTTTTTTTTTTAATTATTAAAGGGTGAGATAAATAGATTTAAGCACAAAATAAGCTAAGGTAACCAAAAAAAAAAAAAAAAGAAAAAAAAAAACTTTTTAAGAGGTTTTTAAAACAACTCTAAAGGTAACAAAAAAATTTTATAACTATCAAAATGTCAAGTTTTTAATGATAAGTAAAAAAGTAATATATATATATATATATAATAGGTGAAACTGAGAGAAACTCAAATTAAGATTTTAAATTAGAGTTCTAATTTTGTGTCATGTGTCAACATTTATGTGAGGACCACACTATAATTATCCTTCCAATTGTTCAATTAGAATTTGAAATTGAAGTTCAATTTTGCTCCATGTAGCTAAATGTATATGAGCTCATTCTCATTAAAATCACTTTTCTTAATTGAATTCTCAATTTTGTGCCACATGTCTTATATAAGTTTTTTAATTTTTGTACTAAGTGAGTTATTGTATCAATTAAATTTTCTTAATTTTGCTACTAAATGCAAAAACCAAAGAGACTATAATAAGAACTTGGCTTAGGTACAATGCATCTAGCCATTAGGATGACAACATGTGGCTATTTTTATTGGGATGAAATGCATTGAGTTTACTATTCATAGAGAGAGAGAGAGAGAGAGAGAGAGAGAGAAATCTAAATTGCACCACCGTCAAGCTGGCCTTCTGACAAAGCTTTGGTTAAGATGCAAAAACAATTGAAACTCTGGTGGTGAGAACTTCTCACTAAGAATGGGTATTCTCTTTACTATAGAAACGTGTTTCACAAAAGCTATTATTGAGAGTGATTCTTTCCAGGTAGTTACAGGCTTACAGCTCTTCGGAATCCTACAAAGAATTCATCCTTACTGGGCCATGTCAATGAAAATGCTAGGTTGGCTGCAATGTCAAGCATGAAGCAAACCAAGTAGTACATATATTGGCGTGAAAGGCCTTAATACATCGTTCTTAAAATGTTTGATTGGAGGCAACCCCCTTATCTATTGTAGATGTTGTTCAAAAGGATTTGATGTAATTGGTTTTTAATTTCATTTTTCAAAGAAAGAAATTTACCGCTCTCAACAAAAAAAATAAATAAATAAAAGAAGAAGATAAGTCTAATGTCCCTCAAAATTTTATATTTATATTATGGGGGCAAAGTTTGGGTCCAATGTTTGGGATTCTATTTGTTGATTCCGTGTGTTTTTATGTGTTTGAAGCCAAATATGTTACTGCAACAATGTCATTCTTGGATTCTAAATCGTCCTCTCATGGTGGAACCACAAAGTACAAAGCCTTCCATCAAATTAGTCGTGATTGTCAATGCACGCAATCAACGTTTAGACCTCAATTTGATGATGAAAAAAAAAAATCAAAATTTAAATGTAGAATCTGAGTTGGATTTTTTTTCTACTATTTTCTTATTTAATTACTCTAGCAAAATTTGATTCACTCGATGTTGTGTCTCTGAATGAATCTAGGATTAGTTGCAGCATTGAGGGTGTTTGGCATTATTTACTTCACCCAAGAAGGAGATGATAACTTGAAATTGCTGTTATTTTATTAAGGAAATATAAATTGCTATTTTCTTATTTAAAGTGATAATTTTCGTTTCAAAAACTTTCAGGCCTAGCTACAGCAACTGGAAATATTTATGGTCTTTATACCTGGACTCCCTGGCTTCCAAGTGCATGCTCTTGGGGACACAACAAACGGTTGCATGTCCCACTGGTATATTTCAATGAACACAATGTTTGTATCTTTCTATCTAAAGCATTTAGGGGAGAAGAGAAGTAAAGAGTCCCCACTTTGTTCCAATCAAATGCCATTTTGTCTTATTCTAACTATCTGCCAATAGGACCATAATTCAATCCTGATGGCAAGGTTAGTATAATTCAATTCTAATATGCCCCATATCGGTTTGCTGAATTATAATTGTAGATCCACTCCTTTTAACTTTTGTAGGATTTTTCTGTTTATTTTGTTTAGATATTTTCAAACTCTAGAAGTGTGATAGATATAATTGTTTCAAACAAAGGATTTGCTTCTCTAAATTCATTTACTTCTTTAAATAGTGCATTTTTAGCGTGTTTGAATTAGAATTTTGTTAATTTGTTAAAAGTGTGTATATATATAAAGTTGAAGTACAATTTTAGAATTCAAATTGAATCAAAATTAGTTTTTAATTGCAGTATAATTTTGTGCCATGTTTCTAATTTAATTTTTATTTTTATTTTTAAATTTTAGTGCCAAGTGATCCCCACTAGTAATGTTTCCATTTCGTGCATAAGCACGAGTTACATGCTAGTGTCATTAATTGGCACAAATAAACACCAATAATAATTTGTCAACACAAAAGTTGTGAAAATTGTTATGTTTGTAATATTATTATTTTTAAAGTCACATTAGAAATTCTGCAATACTTCTACATTTTTGTGTGTGGGTATAATACATCTAATAAATAATTAACATGAAATATCAAATCACCCTAACATCACATTGAATATTACAAAATATTTCACATTACTCTAATCTCATTACCTTATTAAATGGTAGTAATCTTACATTACCTTTTTTTTTAGACGGGGTTATCCCCAAGATGTTGACAAAAGATTTTGAACTCAGAACCTCATTGATATCATGAGATCTTAGGAACCACTTAAGCAACCTCTTGGAATTAATCTTACATTACTTATTGGTGGAGATATAATAATTTATGATGATCCCTCAAAAATCAGTGGGTCAAACAATTCGGATTCTGGTGTTGGGCCTGAAAAGAAAAGACTATCAAAGGTGACCGGTGGGGACCCGGTCAAAGATCCTCCGATGGTAAAGTCAGTGAGTTGAAGTTGAAAAGAGAAAATACTTCTGATAACTTTTTTGTTAGGAAAAGTGTACCAACCCCTTACCTCTTCGTAGAGAAATGTTTATATAGTGCATATTGAACGGTTATTTGCTCTATCAAACGTTCCTTCTGTTCAGAAATTCGTTGAAGTCAGAGGTAACTTCCATGGTAGTTATTTTATCTAGAACGATGCCTCCTCTTGGCTTGTGGAGGCCTCGATTCATAAGTAAAACTACCTTTGCCAAAACTTCTCATCCTCGTCTGTCATCAGGGACGGACGAGTCCCTGCCCGTCCTTTATTAAAGACGGACGAGGCTTAGTAGGGCACCTCGTCCGTCCTTTACTGGGGACGGACGAGATTTTCTGGGACGACTTTGTCGTGCCCTATTCTTTCTTCTTTAGACGACGTGTGTGGATGAGACTGGGAGATGGCTTTTTCTCCAACACCATCAATTTATATAATTAACAAAATTGTCCATACCAATAAATTTTATTTTACAAGTGACAATGACTAAGGGTGTGTTTGGTTTGGCTTCAAACCACTTCCGGAAAAGCATTTCCGGAAAATTTGTGTGTTTGGTTGGTATGTAAAATTTGGTCAACAGTAATTCATTTCCGGATTGACCGTAAAATAGGGGCCTGAAGGGTGAAAATGATTTCAGTCCTCATTTTCACTTCAAATCCTATTTTCTGGAAAACTGAGAAACAGAGAGCACGAAGAGAGAGAGGGAGAAAGAAAGAGAGAGCCCAACGCCATCACCGATCCAAGCCCAGCGCCCATCGTCGGCGGCCACGAACCCACGAACCGCCGATCCAAGCCCAGAGACCATCGCCGGCGACCACGAACCCAGTCCCCATCACCTCACCGCAACGAGCAGATCCAGTCGCACCTTCGATCGCACCACACTGCGCCGTCGATCGTCGATCTCATTCGAACCCAGAACCCAGCGCTCTTCGCACCGGCGAGTCGCACCGCGCCGCGCCGTCGATAGTCGATCGTCGATCGTCATCGACCCAGACCCATTGCTTCCTCTTCCTCGATCTCTCTGTTTCTTTTTTTTTTTTTTTAAGTTTGATTGTTGTTGTTGTTTTTTTTTTATGAACTGATTGTTGTTGTTGTTGTTGTTGTTGTTGTTGTTGTTGCCGGAATTTGCTGTTGTTGTTGTTGTTGTTGTGTTGTTGTGGTCGGAATTTGCTGCTGAAAATTGTTGTTGAATTGGATGTGACGTTGAAATTTTTTGTAATAAATTTGTTGTTGGATGGTTGCTGTGAAAAATTTTCTGGAAAATAGCATTTTCAGAATACAACCAAACACATAAAAATATTTTCTACAACAATTTTCATAATACAACCAAACACTTGAAAATATTTTCCTTTTCCGAAAAATAGCATTTCCGGAAAATATTTATTTTCCGGAAAACGTTTTACATCAACCAAATACAGCCTAAAATACCAAGAAACCTTTAAAATACCTCAAAACCACTTTAAAAAAAAAAACCAAAATATCTTTGGAAGTTGGAACTGCAAAAATCGCTAAAATACACTTTGAATGTCCAAAATACCCCTAAAATCAATGTTCAAGAGCACGATGTTATTGTTTAAAGTAAACTGCAACGGTAGCAATAACCATTGTTGTGATATAAGTTAATTGCAATGTCTTGGCAACATGACATGTAGCAGTGAATTGGACAAGAATGCAAGTTGTAAAGGGAATTTCACAATAGTGCGGTGTGAATCTAATATTTTTTTGGGTAGAGTGGTTTGGTGAAGGGTAAAGTTGATTTTTCATAGTAGGGTTCAGGTGGGGGTGTCAATTTTTTTTGGATTGTAGTCCTCTGATGATGATCATTCCTACTAGTTGAGTTGGCTTTGATGGGGTGTTGGACGGCACTAATCAGGTAGTGTGTATTGATGATCATTTAGATTTCAAGGTGGGTGAAAATAGAATCTATGGCTTTAGTAAACTGGTTGGGCCTCCTTTGATTCAATTTGAGCGACCCTTAGGCTTCGCTTGGGAGTTCATAAGGGAAGGGAATGGAATTGAATGAAATGATCATAAAAGAATGGAATGGAATTGAATTAAGTAACCTTGATTGGATGTTTTAAAATAAAGGAATGGAAATAAACGAAAATGAATGGAATGTAAGTAATCTTGTTTGAGAGCAGCATGGAGGGAATGGAATGAAATCATTTTATGACAATATTACTATTAGACCCCTATTTTAAAATAAAGAGTTGAATATATAGGGGTATTTTGGGAGTTTTAGTAAAAAAATCATTAAATCTAATTTCATTCCCTCTCATTCCTCCTAATTTCGAGAGGAATGAAAATTTGAGGTTTTATGGGAATAGAGAGGAATAAATGTTCCCTCCTACCCATTCCATTCCCTCCCACTTAAACTCCTAAACAAGGGAATGGACTTTTCATTCCCTCTATTAAAACTCCCAAACAAGGGAATGGAAAAATATTCTAAAATGATTCTTTTCATTCTTTTCCATTCTATTCCATTCCCTCCTTCCAAGCGAGGCCTTAGAAGTGTTTCGTGGTGAGAAATCTGTTATGTGATTGGAAGAGTGATGTTGTGTATTTATAAGAAATGAAACTTGTTGTTATGGATAGATAGATGGTTTGCAACTTGTGGAGATGTCCTTATGAGGATTAGGTTGCTCTAGATGCTGATCAGACGGCAGGAGAGGTCTTAATTATGCGGGATAAGTGGAAAAATTGGAGGTGATGTGGGAATTTACATATGTTGGGTCTGTCTTGCTCTTCTTTACCCTTTCTTTCCTTTTTGTCTCTAAGCTCATGGGCAAACTGCTTTTATATAGTCCACCCCCACAACATTAATTGAACTTATTAATGTAAGAGATCTAATTCATTCAAATTATGTGCCAAGTGCTTCAAAGTAGATTTCAAATTCACCCTAATTTTGTGTCAAATACCTCTAATTTGAAACTATTTTAAACTCATAGAACAACTAGTTTCTCATTTAAATCTACTTTATATTGTCAAAGGCCTTATAGCTGAATTGGCATCTCCCTATGCATAAAGTGCTTGGGGGCTTAAGAGGGAAATGGTTCGAGCTGCGAGGTTAGCAACATGTTGTAAATATCTCTAAAAAAAAAATTCTACTTCATATCCATTTGAAACTAATCCGAAGTCTTTTATAATTCTAAAGCTTATTATCATTAATTCAAATAAAAAATTCAATGAAAAACTCACTAATAATACCATATTGCAAAAAACTAATATTTTTTTTTCTTTTAAAAGCAATGTAAATATTTACAGAATTCATTTTACCCCAATAAGAAAAATTAAGTTATGTGTAAAACTAAGTACATAAAAATTTTAAATACTTCAACAATTATTGCAACCTTCTTTTTCTTTCCAAAATGGAATGATCCACAATGATGAATTGCCATATTAATATAATTGGTCTCTTTCAGAGTTTTTTCTTCATTAGTGGCAAATCTTTGTGTAATCCACTTTTGTGTTATCTACCTTTTAGAACAATGAGTAAGTGCATGTTGAATGATATTGCACATTGTAAATGAAGATTACAAGCTAATCCTAAGATGCTAGGTTTTAGTTGGCGAATTCCATGTATAAAATGTATCATTTTTTTTTTTTCATTTATGGAATTATTAAACTATCAGATTATAAATTTATGGATTTTTGTACTACTCAACTTGTATTGAGTTGATTTTTATTTTTTTTCATTTTTATTCTTTATATATATGGAAAGAAATAAGAAAAAAAGATGTTAAGAACTATGTTAAAGTTTTTTTTTTTTTTTTTTTTTTTTTTTTCAAGTCTCATGGTAGCTTAGGTGGCTATTTTTGGATAATGACGTGGGCCGAATGGTTGGGCTTGAGGATTTCGTGGTAGTGACTCAAACACAATAGGTATTTGGGATGTGGGTTTGGGGTGGGGGTGCTCCATGGACATGGCTGAAAGCAAGAAAACACATTTTTGTGTTTTTTAAATGCAAAAACTCACCCAGAAAAAATTGCAATCAATTGTATGCAATTTTTTAAAAAAGTAAGTCATGTCAAGTTAATATTTTGATATTAGATTTTTATTTGTTGGAGCTATCTAACTATAAAAAAATAAAAATAAATAAACAAAAAGAAATTGATGAAGAAGTTTGTCCATAAATTGAAAAGAAAGTCCAAGAACCTTCAAGTCAATTGTTATGAAATTTACCAAGAGTCCAATATAGTGCTTATAAGTAATCATATGTTGATGAATACTTCCACATCCACAAAATACTAATTTGAAAAGAAAGTACCTTGCTTTTATACGTTGAACATAAAATTTTTGATAGGTATTACATAATAGAGCTTATAATATAACACTTACACATCCACAAAATACCAAATTTTGGAGCTTCATATATTATAGCTACTTCTATCTCTCTTAATTATCTGGGTTTACATGCATGCATGGTACATTCTCTTTGCCATCCTCACTTAACTTTCGATTATTATATATGCCTCCATGTCTATGAGCTTTTGTAGGTTTAAATTATTATTAACAATAGGTGTAGACACCCCATTTTATACATTAAGCCAAAAGTCATTGTTAATAGGAATTGAGTTTCCATTTCCTACCAACCATTTAGCTTCTATGAGAATAGATAATCCCATTGCTTTATATATTAAGTTTGTCTTAAGCGACAATCCAAGGTAGACGGATCCAATCAATTGAGTTTGTCTTAAGCGACAATGGTGAGAAAAGGGACGGTCTAAACGGACTAACAGTCAAATAACTAGTAGAAGGGACCGTGTCTTGGACGGAAAGGCAGGAAGGCAAATGAACTCTCCGTAGTAGACGGATTCCAGGGAGACGAATGCAAGGGAGACAAGTAGCAAAGCCACGTGGCACCTACGTGGCCTTAGCGATCTCCAAGAAACCTAGCATGGAAATGTCTTGTACCCTACGATTAACCCTAATTAACGAAGTCTCTATAAGGAAAGGATCCCACAAAATACGTGTATTAATAAGGATCTTCCCCACAAGAAAACACCTTCTCCACCAAGAAATGAAGATCAGCTATACACTACTATAAAAACCCAAAGCTCTCAAGAAATCAAGGTACGCATAATCTACCCCAACTCTGGCACTCTAAAATTGTAAAAGATCTCTTACTTAACCTTCGGAGGGTATTTGGCCGGTACCACACTAGTACTCTCTGTGAGGTCTTTTTCTCCTTTGTTTTGCAGGTTTTGTTTAGAGTACGTGAGGACCATGCGACTAACTTATGATTTTTGACATCATCAGTTGGCGTCGTCTGTGGGAAAGAATAACAACAACTTCATTATAGTAGAAGCTGTACTACAACTTCCTAGACAAAAAGTTGTATGGTACTCACTCGCTCAATGACTACCAACAACAACCAAGGAAACGAACCACGTACTACTGCCCTTGAAAGACAGGTACAGACCCTCGTCGCGGCCGTGGAACACCTCACCAAGCAAAACCACAACCTAGAGGAGCAACTACACTAAAGGAATGTAGGACCCAGCAATCATGGGGACGAGCAAGAAGGTACCAGTGCTAAAAGAAGGGACCAAAAAGGTCCGAAAGGCAGCAACGCCCCAAGTAGACAAGAGCGACAAGACTCTAGCAGTTCGTTCGTCACGGATATGGCACCACCATATATGGTTGTAGAGATGCAGATAATGAAGGAACAGATGGACTTCTTAATGAAAGCCCTCAGAGGATGGATGTCCAGCGACCTCGACGAGTTGGTCCACCAGACGAACTTGCCCTTTACTGCACCTGTTACTTCGTTCCCGCTTTCGCTAAGGTTCCGTATGCTGTAGGTAGAAGTCTACGATGGGTCTAAGGATCCTTTGATCACCTAGAGTCGTTCAAAACTTTCATGTACTTGTAAGGCGTGGCGGACGAGATCATGTGCCAGGCTTTTCCAACTACGCTGAAGGGTCCCACAAGGGTGTGGTTCAGCAAGTTGACACCCAACTCCATCAGTACCTTCAAGGAGTTGAGCACCCAGTTTGCCTCGTACTTTATCGGGGGGCACGGGTATAAGAAGTCCACTGATGATATAGCCTTGACATGGCTTGGCAAGCTAAAAGGAGATCCTAGTAAGAGGTCCAGAGACAAGTATTGTTGTTTTCATCGTGATCACGGTCACGACACATCTGAATGCTATGACTTAAAGCAACAGATAGAAGTCCTTATCAAACAAGGAAAACTACAACGGTTTGTCAACAAGGAAATGACGGACCCACCACAAAAGCAGGTTGCCTGAAGGGAGAACGAACGTCCTAGGCCACCCCTAAGGAACATAAGAATGACCATAGGGGGCACCGCAGCTTTCGGTTCATCCAAGAAGGCACGTAAAACCTACCTTAGGATGGTCCAAGATGTCCAGCTAACGGGTTTCGTCCTGAAGATGGCACGGATCGACAACCCCGTAATTGGGTTCACAGAGGAAGATGTCCAATGTCTCCACTACCCGCACGACGATGCGCTCGTTGTTAACATACGAGTAGGGGACTACAACACTCACCGGGTCCTAATTGACAATGGAAGCTCTACTGATATCCTCTACTACCCAGCGTTCCAGCAAATGAGGATTGAGAGAGAACGGCTGGTACCGACTAATGCACCACTCGTTGGGTTTGAAGGAACGAGAGTATACCCGCTTGAAATAGTTACATTGCCCATGACAGTTGGTGATTACCGACAACAAATCACTAAAGATGTTACATTCCTTGTCGTTGACTGTTCGTTTGCTTACAATGCCATAGTGGGTCGGCCTACCCTCAATTCATGGAAGGCCGTGACTTCGACTTATCATCTAAAGATCAAGTTCCCCACTGAGTATGAGGTAGGAAAAGTGCGTGGGGACTAGGTAACAGTACGCAAGTGCTATATAGCAATGCTAGAAATGGACGACCACTTACAAACCATGACCATAGAAGAACAACGAACGGTTGCGGAACCCGTTGAGGGGTTAGAGGAGATACTCCTCGATGACTCCAGACCTGAGCGAATGACCAGGATCGGCACCCTCGCCAGCCCGCCAATTTGTCAAGCACTCACAACATTTCTGAAGGAGAACCAGGATGTCTTTACATTAAGCCATGAAGACATGCTCGAGATTGACCCCTTAATCATGGTTCACAGGTTGAATATATCACCCTATTTTCTCCATATCCGGCAGAAGAAGCAGGTATTCGGCCAAGAGCGAGACAGGGCTATAGCGAAAGGGGTTCGAAAATTACAGGAGGCAGAGTTCAATGGCTAGCCAACGTGGCGATGGTTAAAAAGGCCAACGAAAAGTGGAGAATGTACGTAAACTTCATGGACTTAAATAAGGCGTGCCCTAAAGACAGCTACCCGCTTCCATGGATTGATGTCTTGGTAGACTCGATGGCAAGACACCAATTGCTGAGCTTCATGGATGCGTTTTCTAGTTACAACTAGATCAAGCTGGACGAGACTGATCAGGAGAAGACTTCATTCGTCACTAGCCAAGGTCTCTTCTGCTACAAAGTGATGCCGTTCAGTCTCAAGAACTCAGGTATGACGTATCAGAGTATAATGAACAAAATGTTTGTGCATCAGATTGGGAGGAATGTTCAAGTCTACGTGGACAACATGTTGGTGAAAACCCGACGGGAAGATGGCCATTTGGACGACCTCAAAGAGTCCTTTGATACCCTTCGCTCTTATAACATGAAGCTAAACCCGAACAAATGCGTATTTAGGGTGACGACTAGAAAGTTCCTAGGGTTCATGGTGTCTTAGAGAGGTATTGAGATCAACACAGATAAGATTTGGGCCATAATGGAAATGGCGCCACCAAGGAATATAAAGGAAGTACAAAGTTTCAAGGTTTGGGTGGCTGCACTAAACAGGTTCGTTTCAAGAGCAACAAACAAATGCCTATCTTTCTTTCTCACATTGAAGAAGTCCTTTGAGTGGACGTCCGAATGCCAACAAGCATTCGAGGACCTGAAAGCATACCTTTCTTCCCCACCGTTGCTGAGTCCCTCCAAGCCAAGAGAATAACTATTTCTTTATCTGGTCATCTCCTTAGATGCCGTTAGCGTAGCCTTAGTAAAAGAAAAGGACAGGTTACAGAAGCCCATATACTACACTAGTCGAGTGCTCTGAGGCGCAGAGAAGAGGTACCCACCGATGGAAAAGCTCGCCTTCGCTTTAGTGACCGCAACTCGTAAGCTCAAACCATACTTCTAGGCCCACACTGTGGTCATTCTGACAGACAAGCCCCTACATAGAGCAATGAGCAAACCTGAAGCCGCTGGATGGATAGCGCTATGGGCAATCGAGTTGAGCGAGTTCAACATGCAGTATCGCCCACGTACTGCCATAAAGGGTCAAGTGGTCGCTGACTTCATTGTAGAATTTACCAGTATGGAAGGCCAGGGGGTAGAAAAACATCCTTAGTGGAACATCCACACGGACGGATCGTCTAACAGGCAGGCCGGTAGAGCAGGTGTAGTACTCCACTCTCCAAAAGGGGGTGAGAATGCATGATTCTTCTCGACTTCCCTACGACCAACAATAAAGCAGAATACGAAACTCTAGTGGCAAGATTGGATCTCGCCAAAGCAGTAGGGGCCACAAGTGTGGTTGTTTATTTTGATTCTCAGGTGGTAACGAGTCAGGTGAACGATGATTATGACTGCAAAGGTGAATGGATGAAGAAGTACCTAAAGCAGGTAAGGAAATGGGTAAATGGCCTTCAAGCCAAGTTTGTTCAGATCCCAAGGAAAGAGAACACACAAGCCAACTGTCTTGCCAAAGCCACATCTGCAGAACACATTTTCATCCCTAGTAAGGTACTTTCGTTTATTCAGCTTTCACCTTTGATAGACAGTGTCGGTGTGTAGGAAATAGGCTCCGAAAGCAACTAGACCACACCACTAGTCTTCTACTTAAGAGAAGGCACGTTATCGGACAGTAAGGAGACTGCGAGGAAGCTGAAGGTTCAGGTGGCACGGTTCGTTCTGATAAAGGATGTCTTGTACAAAAGAAGTTTCTCCCGACCGTACCTCAGATGCCTAAGCCCCAAGGAAGCGGATTATGTCATAAAAGAAGTTTATGAAGGGATCTACGGGAACCATTTGGGATCGTGATCTTTAGTGCACAAGCTGATTCAAGCAGGATATTATTGACCTACCATGTAGAAGGATGCCCAAACTTATGTCAAAGTTTGTGACAAGCATCAAATGTTCAGCAACATCATTAGACAGCCAACAAAAAAGTTCACTCCAATTATAGCTCCATGGCCTTTTGCTCAATGGGGATTAGACATCATGGGCCCATTCCCAATAGCAATAAGACAGCTGAAGTTCTTAGTGGTCGGTATAGACTACTTTACCAAATGAGTGGAAGCTGAAGCCTTGACCACCATCACAAAGAAAAACGTATGAAGTTTCGTCTAGAGAAACATCATCTGCAGGTACGGAATCCCTAGAGTCTTGGTCTCAGATAACGGAAAGCGGTTTGACAACGACTCGTTTAGAGATTTTTGCTCATAGTTAAGGATCAAGAATCACTACTCCTCACCCGTCCACCCTCAGGCCAACGGACAGGTTGAGGTCACGAACTGATCCTTGCTCAAAATCATCATGACTCGGCTCGAGGGGGCAAAGGGTATATAGCCAGAAGAGTTGCCAAATGTACTATGGGCGTATAGGACGACAACTAGAACACCTACAGGAGAGACACCGTTTCGACTAGCATACGGGAGCAAAGCTGTTATCCCAGTTAAGGTCGAACTCACAAGCTACAGGGTAAAGAACCATGATGAGAATAGGAATAACGAAGCTATGCGCTTACAGCTTGACTTGGTGGACGAGGTCAGAGTAATAACTGAACAAAGGTTAGCACGATATCAAGACCTTATGATCAACCACTACAACTCCAGAGTCATACACAGAGACTTCCAAGTTGGAGACCTCATCTTGAGGAAGGTGACAGGCGCCACAAGAGACCCCTCGCAGGGAAAGCTGGGACCTAACTAGGAAAGACCCTACAAAATCACTTCATGGCAAAGAAAAAGCACCTATCACCTAGAGACGCTGGACGGGCAGAAGTTGCACCACCCATGGAACACCGAGCACCTCAAGAAATACTACTAGTAGATGGCAGCATGCAAAGCACCACTCCTCATTTCCAGTTAATTTTCAGTTAATTTTGTTATCTACAGTACTTTTTAAGCCCAAAGGGCAGCTTTTTATTTTTTGAGAAAATTTTTTGGCTTATGCACGTATCTATCATAATAAGAGGAGTTATTCAGACATGCTGTGTGTATATATACGTCTTGCATCTACTATTAAGTCCCTAAGTGGACGGATGCATCCCAAGGGATGCCTTAAAATTTATTAAGTCCTTATATGGACGGATGCATTCGAAGGGATATCCTGAAATTTATTAAGTCCTTATATGGACGGATACATTCGAAGGGATATCCTGAAATTTATTAAGTCCTTAAGTGGACAGACGCACCCCAAGGGGTGCCTCGGAAGTCAAAATTTACCAAGTCCTTAAGGGGACGGATACATCCCAAGGGATGTCTTGAAACTCATGGAGTCCTTAGGGGACGGACACACCCCAAGGGGTGCCTCAAAATTTACCAAGTCCTAAAGGGGATCCCAAAGGATGCCTTGAAACTCACCAGGTCCTTACGAGGACGGACACACCCCAAGGGGTGCCTTGAAATTTATTGAATCCAAAGATGGACGGACACATCCCAAGGAACACCTAGAAATTTACCAAGTCCTTATATGGACAGATGCACACCAAAGGTTGCCTTCAATAACTCGTATAATAGACAGATACGACATATATTCATTATTTTATTAAGGCTAGAGGTTGCTAAGATTATGGACGGATAAGAAAAATTGTGCAATAGGCGATGAATCCCAAAAGGGAACGGATAGGTGTGTTTGACCCCACCTAGACAAAAAAAACCCATTGAAATACAATAGAAAAGCATGTTTGTACATAAAGAATAAAAAGCATGCGACAAATATAAAAATATAATAAATAAAAGCCCATGGAGGGCAAATGTTTACATCCCAAGCCCAAAAACAAGGGGCGACGGTAAGAATAACATGAACATTGTATTCCTAGGGATTTTTACAATAGAAAAGGAAAAGAGATAAGGCAACAACAATTCAAAAAATCTACTGCGGATCAACAGGTGTCTCTCCGTCCTTCTCTTTGTTAACCGTTTGGGTCCCTTCAAGAGGACGGTCTCATCCTCAACAGATCTGACCTGATCGTCTTAAAGGGTAGTCTCTCCGTCACCTTGAACGTTGGGAGTAGGGTTGTCCACGAACAGCTCGTTAATGCCTTTGGAGTCAGGGGATTGGGTTGGGGTCTGGCCATGGCGTCAATTGCAATCTAGGACAAGTCCAGATTTAGGAAGGAGGCCTTGACCTGACTGAGGCAGTTGTTGAAGCCATCAATAAAAGAACCACCTAACTCGTAAAGAAGGGCGTCGGAGTTACAATATTCCTTTACCGCGTCCTTCTTAGCCTAAAGGAGTTGCTACCTTAACGTGGAGATTTCCCCCTCCTTGTCCTTATGCACATTTCCTAGCACCTCGGTATGCCTCTCCAACTCTTTCAGGGCCTTCTTCATCAGGTCAAGATTCTGGACTTGGATCTCTTTCCAGGCTTTAAGCTCACGCAACCTCTCGGCCTCAGCCTTCTCTCTCAAACGACCCACCAACGTTTCCTGGGACATGCAACGGTCTATCAGGCCCTTCATCATGAGCTCCCCTTGCAAAAATCAAAACAAATGTTAGAAACAGGGGTGGCAATAAGACGGGAAGGAGAGGATGACAAATACACACCTGTGCCAAGCTAAAGAGGCTCGTCTCCCCCATGGCCTCGATTGCATGGTTGCCCAAGTCCTTGTAATTGTCGTCCTTGATGATGGATGAAAACTACCCAATGGTGTACCACGAATCCTCGCAGAGGAGGATGGGACGCTTTTTAGAGATGGGACCTTGACCCTTCATTAAACCTTTTCTTTTCCCAATACAGTACGAAGAAGGCAGCTGGGTGGTCGGAGGCGTCTCCCTGACGGTTAAACCAATCACCACCTTTGGCTTCTTGGGGGGATTGTCAACCTTGTCTGTCAATTTTCTCTTTAGGAACGGGTTCAATGGACCCTTCCCCCTAAGGGGCACACCCTTTTCCAACTTATTCTTCGCCTGCGCGATGGCTTGCTGACGGATGTATGCCCTCCTCTTAACATCTTCCATATCTGCACCAAGATGGATGAAAAGAAAGAGTTAGGCAAATTACTAAAAATTAAGAAAAGGGTAAAGGAATAGGCGACAGACTCACGTTTGTGTGCTTCTCTATCGTAGTGACGGGCAGCAGTTGTAGGCTCAAGACCCTCACAGTACCAATGTAGGGTGTCTAAAGTAACAAGCTTCTTCCATCTCTTCCAACTTAATCTTGAAGATCCTCTCCAAAAAGCTCCATTGCTCAAGATTAACTTCTGGACGGTCCTTAGCTGCACTAAATGACGATTAGATTAACAAATAAAACAAACGGACAAAACAAATAACCGAGCGAGCTTAAAACAGACGGACACCTACCAGACAAAGGCATTATACCCCAAGTTTTATCAACAACTGGCATGTTCTCCTGTTCATTAGGGTGACACGTCCAATTGTCCCCCTGAATGAAGAAGTACTGGTTCTTCTAATTCCTATTAGAGTCAGGAGTCTCATACATTAACCTAAGCGACGGCTTCCTTGGCAGGAAGCTGTATATACCCCTAGACTTGACAATTTCAGAGGGACGGTAGCAATGGAAGAATTCCTCCACGGTTAGCTGGCATTCCCTATTGGTTAGAACCCCATATAATACTTCCGCACCAAGGAAGATTCTCCAGGCATTCGAGGAGATTTGAGTAACGACAAGCCCCAGGTATTGAAGAAGGCGACGGTGAAGAGCACTCAAAGGTAGCCTAAGGCCTGCCTTGAACATTTGCTCATACACTCCGACGTCTTCAGCATCTAGGTAATAGCACTTCTCTAACTTGAAGAGTAGACGGATGGGGACGTCGACAGGAATCTGATATCTTTTTCAAAGGGTATCAAAGTGCGGTCTCTTGATAGTTGAATTAAAGTCATTAATCGTCCACATGAGTGGGAAAAGGAACTTCCTAAGACTGTCAGGTCTAATGACGGATTTAATGGGGGATTCGGCATTCTCTACGTTGTCCTCGCTGTTTGAATCCCCACTTGTACCACTCTTGACCCGTCCACGTCTACGTTTGAGTCCTCACCCTCCTCCCCGGAAGTTGAGTTGGCAGACGGAACCCTTTCATCATAAGAGGTGCCGAGGTCGTCTTGACCTGACAGATACACCTCATCGTAGCCCACTCCTTCGCGGACACACGATTGCTCATTTGACGCTTCACTAGACATCTATCACACCTACACATGACGGATAAACTCCTAAGACTTTATAGGTCTACATATGCGACAGACATACAATATTTAAAGTAAGCAAGAAAAGAAAATTCTCAATATAGGACGAAGGATACTTACAACTTAACGGTGCAAAGAGGCGATGGGAACAGCGTAGCAAATGGGCACACTGAGTCAACGGTATGACAATTTCTTACAGGTGACAGTAATGCTCTAACACTAGAAATTAGTTGCAGAAAGTAAAAATAAAAGGGAGAAGCAACCTATATATAGAGGAAACAGTGTGGAAGACGAAGAGACACTTCGGTTCGAGTAACCAACCACTAAAGTTGTGCCACTTGTCCCTTGCATTTATAACTCTAAACTAGCATGTCAATCAAAACACAACTCCCCAGAAACTGGGTTAGACCGTCACTCCACATGTCTGGGTTAAACCGTCACTCCACGTGTCTGTCTGGGAAACCAAGCAACGGACCTTTAAAGTGAGGGGACAGTTGATAGGGATAAAACCTAAGGTAGACGGATCCAATCAATTGAGTTTGTCTTAAGCAACAATGGTGAGAAAAGGGACGGTCTAAACGGACTAACAGTCAAATAACTAGTAGAAGGAACTGTGTCCTGAACGGAAAGGTAGGAAGGCAAACAAACCCTCCGTAGTAGATAGATTCCAGGGAGACGGATGCAAGGGAGACGTGTAGCAAAGCCACGTGGCACCTACGTGGCCTAAATGATCTCCAAGAAACCTAGTATGGAAATGTCTTGTACCCTACGATTAACCCTAACTAACAAAGTCTTTATAAGGAAAGGATCTCACAAAATACGTGTATTAATGAGGATCTTCCTTATAAGGAAACACCTTCTCCACCAAGAAACAAAGGTTGACTATACACTACTATAAAAACCCAAAGCTCTCAAAAATCAAGATACGCATAATTTACCCCAGCTCTGGCATTCTAGAGTTATAAAAGATCTCTGACTTAACTTTCGAAGGGTATTTGACTGATACCACAACGGTACTCTCTGTGAGGTCTTCTTCTCCTTTGTTTTGCAGGTTTTGTTTAGAGCACGTGAGGACTGTGCAACTAACTAACGATTTTTGACATCATATATATATATATATATATAATTATAATTTCATTAGAAATTAAGAAAGTTGCTACCCCAGTACGCAGCTTGACTCAAGTACAATTTTCTTTTTACTTCTTATTTAACATGAAAAATTCCTAGAAAGTAAAGTGAATCTGCAACCAATCTCTGTTTTAGGATGTGATAGTAATTTGTTTATGTTTTTCATGGGTTGGTAAGTACTAATTAGTCATTGTATCAATATTATAATTGCAAGTTCAATGCATAATACATATATAAAATTTTTAAATGTCTTTTTTTGTCTTTTGACATGTAATGAAAAGTTAAGGCACGTTTGTTACATTGAATAAAGATTACGATAGGAATTGTAATATTTATTATTAGGAATAAAATGTGTTGTAATGTAATAACTAAACATATTCATGAGTTTGGTTGTGAGTTATAACATTAGAATAAAACTTAAAATTCATTTTAAGAAATATCTTGCTCATATAATTATATTTCCTTAAAAATGTTTTTTTTTTTAATTTTAAATTTGAGTTAGATATGTGTTATTTTTTATGATTTTTTTTTTATTATTGTTACATGTATATGAAAAATTTGTTTATTTAGAAATATATTAATTTTAGAAATTATTGCACATACTAAGGAATAGTTAATACAACATTTTTTTAGAGAGTAATAATTATTCCTCTTTTTGAATAATAGCTATTCATAAGGAATGACTATTTATGAGTCTTTTGGCTAAATATTGCTAATTCTGAAACATATTTGCGTTATAGGCACTCTTACAAGTTATTTGGGGATATGAGGAGAGAGATTGAATTTCGGCAACAATGTTGCCGAAATTCCAAGAAAAGTAGGAGAGAGAATGAGAGAAAAGGTGGAGAGAGAATATGATGAATTACGGCAACAATGTTGTCGTAATTCACTGCCCAAATTTCTGCCCGAATGCTATGAGAAGAAGTGCTTTAAGTGGTGCCCCAAACAAAAAAAAAAATTTTGTCCCTATTGTGGCAATACTATTGCCAAAAATGGGAGTAAAAAAAAAAAAAAAAAAAAAAGTGAATGCCGAAATCTGGGAGGAATTAAAAAAATATATATATAATGTGTTACGTACACAACATTTTTACAATATTTTCACAACAAATCACAGGTAACTGCTTATTATTAATTCAAATTTAAATTTAACATTGAGATTACTATTTTAATCCAACAATAACAATAAGTAACAACCTGACACTTTGAATTTGTTGTAAAAATATTGTAAAAATTGTGTGCACTTCATTTCTAAAAAAAGAAGAAAAACTTTTTTTCCCAATTGTGGCAATGGTATTGCCAAAATTGTGGGGAAAAAAAATTTTTCCCCACAATTTCAGCAATACCATTGCCACAATTGAAAAAAAAAAAAAAAAAAAAACTTTTTTTCCCAATTTTGGGCAATACCATTGCCACAATTGGGAAAAAAAGGTTTTTTTTTTTTTTTTTTTTAAATGAAGTGCACACAATTTTTACAATATTTTTACAACAAATTCTAAGTGTCAGGTTATTACTTATTGTTATTGTTGGATTAAAATAGTAATCTCAATGTTAAATTTAAATTTGAATTAATAATAACCAGTTACTTGTAATTTGTTGTGAAAATATTATAAAAATGTTGTGTACGTAGCACATTATATATTTTTTTTAATTCCTCCCAGATTTCGGCATTCACTTTTTTTTTTTTTTTTTTTTTTTTCCACTCCCATTTTTGGCAATGGTATTGCCACAATAGGTACAAATTTTTTTTACCCCTATTTCGGCAATACTATTGCCACAATTAGTTTGTTTGGGGCAGCACTTCTGCTCACAATACTCGGGCAGAAATTTGGGCAGTGAATTACGGCAACAGTGTTACCGTAATTCATCATATTCTCTTTCCATCTTTTCCCTCATTCTCTCTCCTACTTTTCTTGGAATTTCGGCAACACTGTTGCCGAAATTCAATCTCTCTCCTCAAATCCTCAAATAACTTATAGCAGTGCCTATAACGCAAATATGTTTCAGAATTAGCAATATTTAGCCAAAAGACTCACTATTCGTCTATATCTATACATATTACTAAAAGTTGAAGTGTAGTATTTAATGTTGCTACACTTAGGATGAGTCACATCAGCTGCCATGTCATTACCATTATTTTTCATTAATTTGTCCTACAATTTAAAATTAGATTTCATAAATTTAACAATACTAATAAAAAGAAAATAATTACCAACCCTTTGTGTTTCGCGGTTACAATTTTAGATGGCAACCCTTTGTGTTCCATGGTTACAATTTTAAACAACAATGCTTTGTGTTCCATGGTTACAATCTCAAACGGCAACTCTTCAATTTCCTAACGCCAAACTTTGGCTTTCTAATTCCTTCACCTCTTCCTCTCCTTACACTATATTAATACTGAAAACCTGGATGATTCAATTTTGGTATCTCTAAATCCCAGTTGCTCTTGACCTCTATTCTTGTGGCTACCTGCAGTAATTCAATGTAAGAATTAGATTAATAGTGTTGTTCTTTTTTATTGCTTCTTTTTCTTCTTTTTTAATTTTATTACTACTTCTTTTGTGTTGTGGGTCATATATGAGTTTTTATGTATTTAGGTTGGGTATTTGTATTGATATATGATTGTTTGTTTCTATGTTTAAAATTGATTTGTTTTGTTTTGTTTTGTTTTTGTTTTTTTTTTTTTTTTTTTTTTTTTTTTTAATGTTTGAGACGGTAACATTATTGGTTTATATTGTGTTATTTGTGCGATAGAGTTTTAGTAGTTAGAAAATTGAATGATAGAGTTTTAGCAGAATCCGTGCCTGCAGAAATTCAATTTGCTAAGGTATTTTAGTAGTTAACAAATTGAATTATAGAGTTTAAAATTCAATACTAAGAACATGATACTTCTCCTTTTTTCTTGGTCTCCTTATTTAAGTGAATCCCTCCATCATTAAAATCGATTTAAAATTCCTTCTATTAGCTTTGATTGTACTCTTGACTATATCATAAAAGACTGTTTTTTGATATAATCTTTTTATGGTAATTATCGTCATTTTTGTTGTAGTTGAATCAAAATAAGAATATGCTAGATCTGCATAATTATTAGTTGTTGCATCTTCATCATTATCACAAGTTTAAGATAGAGATTACCCTCATCAATAGCTGCTACGTCTTCTTCGTTGCCAAACTTGATCATCTTGATAAGCCTTTTATTTATCTGATTGTACCACATGTATTTATTTACTTATGGATTCTATTTGATCATAAGATTTTTATGTCTTTTGATATAAATTAACTAGCTGGTATGCTAGCCAAACGCTTGCTTCTTCAATTTTTTTAATCTTTTACTTTGCCTTGATCTCTATCGTAATTGGTTGTCTTTTTAATGCATGTTCTGTCTCCATCACTATATATATATATATATATATTGTTTTGTAGGATCTAAGCAAGAAAGAGTTTAAGATGCTTGCTGTGTTATTCTCTCAAATTTTTTACAGCATGAATAACTTGCGGTGAAGTAATTATTGAATATTTTATAGGCAAAAATCACATTTTTGTCCCTATATTTTCACGCAATTTTCATTTTGGTCCATAACTTTTTTTTCCACCGCTTTTAGTTTCTATTTTGAAAAATACGTCTCGTTTTTGTCTCTACCGTTACGATGGAAAATGCACACGTGGCAAACGGAGTGCGCTGTTAGCACACTAAAACCTGACGTGACCATTAAAATAATAATAAAAATATATTATTTGACATTTAAAAATGCCACGTCATTAAAAAAATTAATTTATTAATTTTAACTAAATAAAAAAATAAAAAACAAAAATAAAAATAAAAAATTACATAAATTGAAATCTAAGTGCGTTTTGAACAAAAACACAAACCCAAATCTAATAACACAAACTCAAAAATTAAAATCCAAAAATTAAAAATTTTAAAATTACCATTTTCTCAAAACCAGCAAAATCATCAAATCCTAAAGTCCAAATTATCAAATCAATCCAAAAATACAACACATCCAATCCAAACAAAAAAAATCTTAAACTCAGAAAAACCCAAAATGAAAAATGAAAAACGTGAGGTCCGTTTTTGGTCGGCGAACACATTCATTTCGCCAACCAAAAAAAAGTCTCATCTGTCTCTCTATCTCTATCTGTTTGTGTGAAAAAATGAGGACTTCCATCGTGAGATTCGTACAATCTACCATAGCCAGAAGTAGCAGTAGCAGTACTTATGTGTGTGCTCGCGCATACTCATCGGACTCTGTCCCTGAGTGCAAGGTCGCCGTTTTAGGCGCTGTCGATGGGATCGGCCAGCCTCTGGCTTTGCTCATGAAGCTCAACCCTCTCGTCTCTAAGCTCTCTCTCTACGATATCAGATCCGTACTTCCTCTCAAACCCTTTTCATTTTTGCCTATTCCTTAATGAAATTGTATTAGATTTCGTAGTTTTCATATTTGAATCTGTAATTAAACCCAGAACCCACATCAAATTTTGCCTTTTTCACCCATTTCCCGATCTAGGTCGTCAAGATCCGACACAAACTCGTTAAAAAATAGGGCTCTTTAACCATTTTAGGATCTGGGTATTGACCACTTGCTTGGTATTTCAATTCAGGTATGGGTTTTATCTACCGGGTAGTCACCCCCACAATCATGGCGTGGGCGACCCATTATCGGTGAAAGTGAATTCTCTCACTTCCATTAAAACCGAAGTGCCCTTTAGCTATTACAGTTTGCCCTTCTGTAAGCCCTGGCTTTGTGGTTCGAATTTTCTGGGTTTTAAATTTTGTTTTCATGTTTAATTTCTTGTTCATGTTTAATTTGATATGGATCTATAGTTTAATTTTCTGTTCTTATTTTTTGGGTTTATGATTTTTGGATTTTAATTTTGTGTTGTTAGATCTGAGTTTGTGTTTTTGTTATTTTTGATCAAGACAGACTTATATCTCAATTTATGTAATTTTTTGTTTTTATTTTTGTTTTTAATTTTTTTATTTAGTTAAAATTAATAAATTAATTTTTTTAAAGACATGGCATTTTTAAATGCCAAATAACATTTTATTATTATTATTTTAATAGCCACGTTAGCTTTTAGTGTGTTAATAGTGCATTTCATTTGTTATGTGTACATTTTTCGTCTCTGATGTAACGGCAGAGACTAAAATGAAACGCGTTTTTCAGGATAGGGACTAAAAGCGGTGGAAAAAAAAGTTAGAGATCAAAGTGGAATCGAGTGAAAATGTAGGGACGAAAATGTGGTTTTTGCTTAGTTTATATCAATAGTTATTTGTTAATAGGTGTTTGACAACTCTAGAATATGAAAAGTTTTAGGTTAAATGGGTGACAATTTTAATTTTGTTAATTTTTGCTTTCTAAATTACTAATAGTGATTTATCATGTTAAATTGGTAGTTTATTTGTATATTAATCCGCTACAATATTGTAATGTTATTTATTTTTTCTTTCTATACAAAAGAGATTTTGTTAAGGATTCTGTAAAGCTAAGGGGAGCTTGAAGATAATATAAGTTTTGGCCTCACATAATATACTTATATTGTGAGTTTCAGTTGCTACAAGTAGTATTGTAGTAACTTAGATATGAAACTCTAGATGTAACACAAATAGCTAAGGATAATGACATTCACTAATATGTGTCATTTAATTTAAATGGTATTTTGTGTAATTGTTTTGCATTCATTAGATTTCATTTTCAGTACTTTCCCCATGCATTACACTGGTTAACAACTAGTTGTAATAAAAACATAAACAAACTAAAGAATAGTTAAATTATATGAATAATTATTGCACTACAGGGCTAATTACAGTCTATCAAACATGCCCTTATTTATGAATTTAAATTGGGTTTTGGGAGTTAGTGAATGAACTGTCTAATTTAAAACTTGAACAGGGGTACAACTAGTGACGCTTTGTTTTCAAGGTTTTGAAGTCCTTAATAATAAATGAAATTTCTCTCAGGCATGTGTAATCAAGTTTATTGTTTGTGAACTCTCTTGAACTAGTTTGAATCATTGTTATTAATACCGTTTCGGACCCCATTTCGGTTTGTCCAGTGGAATGGAATATTTCGGTACCGGCCGATTTCGGCGTACCGTTTCAGGGTGTTTCGGGGTTCTTAAAAAATAATTTATATATATCCTTGTTGAACATAAAATTGTCAATTCTAATAAATAAATAACTAAATATCAAATAATACAAATCATTTAGTCTTAACTCTTAAGTCTTAAACATCAATATAATATCACACAATAAGAAGATTTACAAGACAATAACTAAATATAAAAAAATACAAGATTTACTCCTCCTCCTCATTATCATCCATGAGAGAATGATCAAATTCATCATCAAAAGAACTCCCAAGAACTACCAACACCCATTGGACCTTTACTCTTTTTTTCTTTTCTTTTTAATAATAGGCCAAATCCGGTACCGGCCGGAATTTGCATCTCGGCCGGAATTGACCGGAATGGCCGGAATGGACCGAAATTTGACCCGAGGTGGAACGTGAGTATTCCGGTACCGGTTTGCATACCGGTATGAAAAATTCCGGCCGGAACGGAACGGAATCAATAACAATGGTTTGAATGATTCTATGAAAGACACTTTAGTCATTCAGCTTCTCCACACCCCCACACCCACCCCCACCCACAAAAAAAAAAATAGAAGAGAAACAAAAAGCTTTCAACAATTACTTTTTATTTATTAAATCAATTACTTTTCAAAAGGAAGCTGCAGTAGCACTTTAGCTTTTTTTTTTTAGAGATAGCGCTTTAGCTTTGTTGATAAACAACAATACTAACCTTCAACTTTCAACTGTTTATGCAAAAAACATACCTTTTATGAGACACTTATTAAGGAAAAAATAATGGTACTAGATAACTTGTTTCATAAACTTCACCAGCATGATTTTTAGTAGTTTGATAATGATTATGTAAATTTCCATTCTTAAATTGCTAATAGAAATTGCAAGTGCAGGCAACATTCAATGTCTAGAAGCAGGGGAAAAACAGAGAGAGAGAGAGAGAGAGAGAGAGAGAGAGAGAGAGAGAGAGAGAGAGAGAGAGAGAGAGAGAGAGAGAGAGAGAGAGAGAGTGGCATTAAGGCTCACCCATAGCAGTCGAAAAGGAACAAGACCTCCCCTCCAAAAAAAAAAAAAAAAGTCATTGAAGACCAAATCAATACATTGATATCAAGATAAAATTTATGGGATTAATTATTAAAAAAAATTGTTGGATTGAGAAAAAAAATCAATATGCAATTAGAATTCTTCATTATTATTATTTTTTTTTTATTTTATACTTTTGTATGTAATATTGTAATCTCATTATAAATATGGATTTTATTGTAATGTACTATCAATAAAAATGTATGATAAAATATAGCTCTTTAGGCTCTTGTCTTGTATATATAGGCCGTAAGGCCAAACCACGTAAACTCTTATGTTTTTTTTTTTTTTTTTTTTAAATCACAAAATTTTGTACTTATAACTAATCTTTGTTGAATAAATGGTCTTAAAGTTTTGTTAGGAGGGGCGGAAGAAAATTTGGAGACTGCAAATTGTACGTAATTGGTCTTAAACTATCCAAAAAATATGTTGGACAGTGCTTCTATTTTTCTTTCTTTCTCCTTTTTTTTTTTTTTTTTAATTTTAATTTTAATTTTTAGCTCTACTTAGGTGTTACTTTTCACCTCCATCACCAGTCCATCGCAATAATATTAATGCATTTATTCTCTTTCTCAAGAACTAGATTTTAGACTTGTGTGGAACTCATATACTAGGAGTGTAAATTGATTCTTTAACAAGACGATGCTTAGCTATTACAAAGCCCAAAAGTACATGTTGGTTGCGTTTTGTATGGGCTAAAAAATGCAGTTTTTTATTATTTTTTATTTAGCTTATTTTTGTTATTATTTATGGGTCTCATTACTCTTTTTGGTACTATTCATAGGTCCTATTATACTATTTCAGTTAGCTTTTAGCTTTATCTATAGTGCTTTTAGTAGAAAGTTTTCAATTTTAATTAAATAAATTATCCCCAAACAGACTAATATTCACACGAACCTTTGGAACTCTATGTACTACGCAAATAAAACACAACGGATTTTTTAACAAGCCTATGCCTAGCCATTATAAAGCCCAAAAGGAACCCAATTCAGATTGTTTAACCCCATTCTTCCGCAAATGAAGACTCTCACATAAACTAAACTTAACCTTCCATAATTCTGTCCAACGAGAGAAAAATTATTCAAACAGAGAAGCAAATAATGTAGATAGCTTCAAGTGGTGGTCTCAAAGTAGCGTCTTTGTCTTCTTTGAGTGGAGCGGTGGGCTAGTGAAGTTCCAAAACAGTGGCTTTTTAACTGAATTTTTAATTTTTGTTTTCATCAACAAAAAAAACTGAATTATTTATTTATTTATTTATTTTATATATCTTTTAACGGATTTAACTGAAGATTAAAGCGAAGATATAGAATATAGATCATAGGTATCTTCAAATTTCAGAAAAAAAAAAAAAAAAAAAAAAAAAAAAAAAAAAAAAACTTTATTTCCTAGGTAATACTGTAATGGAGTTCATAAATAGATGAAAGATTTTTCTTGTTAAGAAAATGAATGGGAATTTTTTTTTCTTTTGTTTATTGATCGTTGAAAGACTTGAGGAGTTATATTAAGTCCAAAGGGCATTACATTCAATTGATAATGTCCTCTAGGAGTGGGTATAAGTTCCTAGTTGGAATCCTCTGAATACGACGTGCACCTTTGTTTTGGTGTTTGTTTGAAATTTTTGGAGCCTTTTTAGTTACCGTAACCCAATCTTTGAATTTACTATTCATACAAACAAATCCATATCCATAAGCAGCCAAGGGTGCATGGTATTGCTATTGCCATTGAACAATAATGCTCCCATAGAATTAAGAAAATTCAAAATTATTAGAGAGGAAAAAAGAACATTGAATAGGCAAGATAAATAGTGAAGGAGCTGAACGATATTTATTCTAATAGTTATATATACTAGTCTTTTATCCGTCTTATGATATTTTATTGTCTAATTAGTAATATAGTTTGGTGACTAATTTAGAAAAAAAAAATTATCAAATTTTTTAAAAAAATATTAAAATTTTATAGACCAATACAGAGAAAAGATGACTTATTGCTCAAATTAGAATTGTGCACATGCTTGCCATCAATTTATTATAACTTAGGAAACTGGTGACAAATTATAGTAATTTCTTCCAAGACTAAACATTAAAAAATTATAACTAGTAAATGATGATACGAGAAATATTCCTCTAGTTAGTCCTCAACCACAATATTTAAAACTTAGGAAACTGGACATTTGAAGCACATCTTCCTTTTGGAGGCACCGGATACTCAATGATTTTTGCCCCAGAACTGTCCACACACAAGTAGATTTGGTAAAGTTGGCTATTACCATCTGAATCTTTATTGCACCCTATCCGAGTGTGCCCAATGCCCTTTATTATTGCTTTTACAATGTTGTCTAAGCTGTAAAATCCATCATCTGGTTCAATTCTTGCAATCCTGAGTATTTGTAAGAGGTTTACTTTCTTCTTTAGATTGAGAGCTGCTTCAAAGTATTTATGTTGGTCAAGTTGAGATTCTGAGCATGTCCCACGTTTTTCCCATTCATGTGACCAGATCCTATAGCCATTGCTACTTGGGCAGCTAAGTGATGGCCAATCCTTTTGCAGATTGGTCATGAGGTCTGAGAGCTACAGAAAACATCATATACATGAATCACATATAAGAAAAAGTTAATAATGGTGATTTGTAAATTTGTGACTTCTAAAGCTTACGTGGCATAATTGTAGAAGGTCAACAAAAAGTTAGACGTTTCAATTTAATAGTATTTATAGTAATGAGAGCAAACTAAGATTTTTGAGTGGATTGAATTTTAAAAAATGTACAAAATGATTTCTTTTACCTCCACATTTCTTTTAACTTTGATATGTAGTCTTCATGGAATACATACAAACTACAAAAGTGAGCTGAATCTTCACAAGTTTTCTTGTGCTCAACATCCTGATTAGGAGCTTTCTCATATTTTCCTTGTTCCTTGTTCTAACTTTGCAATCAGATATCTCTATCCAAAATCTTACCCCTACTTTTCAAAAGGAAGCTGCCATCACACTTGAGCATTGTTGATAAACAACAGTATTAACCTTCAACTGTTTAAGCAGAAAAGCATACATTTTATGGGACACTTATCAAGGAAAATATAATGGTGATAGATAACCTGTTTCATAAAATAAACTTCACCAGCATGATTTTTAGTAGTCCAATCATGATTATGTAGATTTCCATTCCTAAATTGCTAATAGAAATTGCACGTGCAGGCAACATTCAATGACTTAAAGCAAGGGAGAGAGAGAGAGAGAGAGTTAAAAAACAAAAGAATGGCCCTAATAATTACCCATAGCAGAAGAAAAGAAACAAGGGTACAACTAGACCAAAGATACAAATAATTCAAGGTCTTGAGTATTATATTCAATTGCTCAAAAAGTGCTTTCCACTATCTTTAAGGGTCCAGTAGCGCACCACCTGATGTAATATTTTTTCACCATAGGTACATTGGGGTTGAGGCAAAGGGACTCACTACAAAGCATTAGCAATATGGAAACATTTGGACGAAGTGTGGAAAACAGCATTTGCTAGAGGACAGGAAATACTGACCTCGAATGTCTGATAATGCATAAAGCTATTAATAACTTGGAGCAGGCCGATACTGCGCGACAACTAAATTTGTCCGATAACGTATAGATGACAAAAAAAAAAAAAAAAAAAACCTAAAGATATCTATTTAACACAATTAATAAAAAAGTAAAAAACAAGAAGCATTCCTCTTATAAATCACAATTCAGAAAAAGATTATCAGTGATTGGATTCCTCGTTGTAAATTCTCTTCTCACTAAAAGAATATCATTTAATACTTTCCAAAGAAAAATAATTAAGCACTTTGAGAAAGGATTTAAACTTCCATAGGTCGGCCCACATTTAAGAACTATATCTCATAGTTCTACTCCTTCCATATAAGCATTCACTATAGAGAAGCCAGTAGGCTTGGTTGATAGTAAAGAGACCTAACTGATTCATGGGGCCTAATTAGTTAGATCCTTTCAAATAATAGAGTTATCTACATGAGATGCATATCAATTCCTCACTAATGCACAATTTCATTGTGCGGTAGCTTGGTCCAAAAAATCAAAAGCCCTTGTAATATGTGGGTAATTTCCCCCATACACATTGGATCTTACATTAAGCCAAAAGTCATAGTCATTAGGAATTGAGTTCCCATTTCCTGCCAGCCATTTAGCTTCTGTGGGAATTGACAATCCCATTGCCTTTTTATTTTTTAGAGAAATATATAATTTCATTAAAATTAACATGAAAACATCCTAGAAAGTAGAGTGAATCTATACCCACACCTTTGTTTCAAGATGTAATAGTAATTTGTTTATGATTTCCATTGGTTGGTAAGTAGTCATTGTATCAATATTATAATTGCAAGTTCAATGCATAATACATATTTACATTTTTTAAAAGCCTTTTTTTGTCTTTTGAGTAATGGGATGGGTACTAGTAGTTTTCTTATAATCAATCCTTGTTTCTCTAAGTAGTGAAGAGTGTTTATGGCCATGTATTTTGTGGCTTGAGCAGTTAAGTGACATATAGTGCCAACCTGAATCACAGCTAAAATTCATAACAAAAATCTGGCAATGGGTAAATTGGAAATTTTGCATTGGATTACAGAAGGTATATTTCTTTTTCTCATCAAATATGTTGTTTATGCAAAAAGTTGAATTGAGGCAAGTTCTTAAATGGACAAATGTCTATGGATATTATTTACTTGAGGACAAGCATGCCAAGAGACAGTTCTTTGAGTACTTGAAGGAGACAATGTGTCTCATCCTGTATTGCTTCACTTAAGAGCTATTTGTAACGTAGGTTAAACCGAGTCGGGTCTAGGTGACTTCATCAATGTGTAGAGAAGGAGCTTCAAGTTTACCTCAGTCGGGTCTAGGATTCTGTTTAAAGGTTGCACAAAATTTTTGCTAGATTGCCCTTGTCTTCAGTTCAAAGTATGCCATGAAGATTGAGATGCTTATAGCTTATAACCATCAGCAGAATTCAGAAGTGGGTTAATGTAGTAAATGCTGATTTCCATTTTCCAACTATCCTTTCTACTTGCACAAGACTGACTTGAAATTAGAGCTTTCCCATTAATGCTTGTCTTGTATTCTAATGGCAATAGTGTGACTCAGAACTACTTTGAAAATTTAGCTTCACCTTTAGAGAATTGGATATTAATGTGGACAGAGGATCCTAAAGGATAGAAAGATCATTTTAAATGCAAAAACTTAAGGAATAAAAGAGTTATAACAGCCACTACAATTGTTATGCAAACAATAATGAAATCGTGGCCTTGCGATCCTCACTATATCAAATATTCGTAATTAATAGAGAAAGAACAAAAAATTTTAAAAACCTGTGCTTTTAGATTATATCTTTGAAAATCAGCTCTTCAACCAGTCAAATACGAACTATATTCTTCTAGAGACCCAACCAAAGATATTAAAATGCACAACCATTTTAATTTTTGGTTAGCATGTCTTAAATGACTAGCTAACCTAGTAAATTATTACAGACCATTCAGGTGTGATGCTATAATGCAAATCATTTACGATTTATCTCAAACAATCTTGTACACAGCCAACAAATTCGATGTAGCTTCTAAAATTCAAAATGATACACATTTTCTACAAAAGTCAAGATTCTAAGCGATTGGTGAACATAATTTTTTAAATCAAGAAACCAATTAAGTCCAAACAAATGAATAAAACTAGGAAACAATTGCAAGATCTTTCCTCACTATGGTAACGCAACATGGTAAGATAAGCCGAAATTATGCATCTCAATTTGACAAATCAGATAAAAAAAAAAAAAAAAAACAAAATCATACAAATGAAAACAAGATTGAGCTTACATCCAAGGCAAAAGGAAATCTGGGGCCTACCAGTGACTTCAACTGCAACCATCCCAGTCAACTGCATTAACAAAAAAGATAAGACCAATTAACCGAAATGAAATAATTATTTTATAAATAACAATTTTTAAGTTCAGAAACTTATTCAGTTCCCAAAATTTTTTTTTTTTTTATACAAAAACATAATATATACTTATAAGTTGATATAACATCCATTCGCGTTGGGTAAAAGACGCAAAAGAAACAGTGCTACTAAAAAGGGAAACATACCTTGGCATCAAATGCAAAAGAAATAGGATGATAAATAGAGACTGAAGTTAACAAAGTCTTGGGCGATTGAAGTTGAAAACAAACAAAACCCACCACTAATGGTTAAGCCAAAACACATATCTAGAGAACATAACGAAATGTTTAAAGCTGGTGGGCACTAAGGTCTAAGGGCCTCAGTTCAGTAACCCTTTCTAGAAAAATCTTCAGGGCAGCAAAAGCAAAATAGCTTAAAAAGCTTGGTGGTAGGCCCAACTAGCCAACTCATGCACGACATAAATGTGTCATCATGGACTAGAGGAGACTGATATTCTTCTATATCATCAGATCCATAAAATGTAAACTCACTCCTGTAATCAACATCATCATCATCATGGACAAGAGGACAAGTGCATTCTACATGGACCCCCCACCTTTTTATAGAATACCCATTATGAAGGGTTCTATATGTAACCTCAACATGATTCTGGTCAGTTGGATTTGATTCATTCAAATGCTCCTGTAGAGACCGTTGAGTTGGAGAAAATAAATGTAGATTACAATTATTTCCAAATTGATTCACTCTATACTCATATTCACGTTTTTCATAACCATTGATGAAAATGTCAACAAAGCCAGAAAAGCCCTCTTGTCCAGGAACAATACAGACAGCCAATTTTGGAAATTTGCGACCAACCCAGAAAAATATGGAACTTTTAACACTTTGATGATTAAACCATTTTGGCATCTTAGTTCCCCAAACAAGAATAGTACGATCAACATCCCGATCTTCATATTCAACGCCCTCAGTTTCAGATGGGAAATGATTGGAGAACTGCCGATCCATTGTTATGTGGCTACCACATACTCTACTTGGTAAAATCCCAATAATTTCTATTACCTGCATGCAATTATGAAATTCAAGATATTTTTCATTTAGCAAATCTCGTTAAGTATTTAGAGAAAGTAACAAAAATTGTTTCTTTACATCTTAAAGAAAGAGAGAGACCTGATTCAATAGGCCACTTGGTGATTGAGAATCCAACAACATGCAATTCTCTGCACGAACCAGACATATCGATTGTGGAAGCCCTTGAATTTTACGAAGAAGCTTGCAATTCATAATAAAAAGTGATTTTAATCTGGGAAATTTGCTAATGCTTTCAGGGATGGTAACAATATTGGTTCCAGATAGTTCTATACTTTCCAATGTGGGGAAGTAATCAGGCTTCATCAAAAGATCTAATTCAATTACATTTTTTGACCAATTGAAATCCAGTCGTGTCATCTTCACAAACCCATATCCAGAAGAGCTATCAAAAGAATTGCACGTCGGTCTCAATTTGGCAGTAGCAGTCCCCAATTCCCGAAGCTGTTGCAATTTATAAATGCTATCTGGAAGATCTTGAAGGTTTTTGCAATTATGAAGGGTTAATGTATCAAGCTCAGTGAGATGCTTGATTGATGAAGGCACCTCTCTAATACCACTCCCACTTAAAGATAAAGTATTTAAACATTCCATTTCTGGATGAAAATTAGGGATCTTCTCAAGCCTTGAGCAGCCAGAAAGATCAAAAATATAAAGAGATTTCAACTTGAGTTGGCTTGGAAGAAATTGAAGTTTCTTGCAATCAGTGAGATCCCATTCTTTAAGATTCTCAAGAGATCCAAAGCATTCATCAATCTCAACTAAATTTTCACAATGACGGAGCTTCAAAAACTCTAAATTTGGGGCGCATAATTCAGATAATTTAACTAATTTTTTACAATAAGCGAGGTCCAAATTCTTTAAATTTGGGGCCCATAATTTAGGTAATTTCTTAATAAGTTTACAACCCCTGAAATTGACATCTATCAAATTTTTTAACCGCCACTCCTGGAGGGAAAATAAATAAATCAAAGGTTAACTACAGCAAAATTTGAAATAAAAATTTAACAAAAATCCCAATTTAAAAAAATATACGTAATCATACCTCCTTTGGCAATTTAATGCGGCTACATGGCATCTCAATAGAAACAAGTTGTTCAGGACAATCTTTGAATGGCCAGTGAAAAGGATAATGGGGCCACTTAAGAAGTATTAACTTGTTGGGAAGATATTCAAGTGCTTCACAAATACGTACATTCTCAACTATTAGAAATTTGAGATTTTCCATCCTTCTAAAAGATTCAGTGTGTAGTCGCACCTCTACTGATTGAGGCGAATGCAACATTATGCCTCGAATAGTTTTTGATCCCTAATTGGAGAAACATCAAGTCAACTACAGAAAATAATAGAATTTTCCAAATGTATAATGATTTTGAAATTTTAAGCAAAAACAATACTAATGAACTAAAATTTTATAAAAAGTTAGAAAAAAAATTAAAGAAAAAAATACAATACCTCTACCTAGTGAAAAAGAAAAAAAAAAATAAAGAGCAAAATAATTGAAGAAAAAGAACTTATACCTTATTTCTAGTTAGTACTTCAAGTGAATCCTTATAAAAACATAACCTGCTACGTTTTTCGAGGATGTCTGGTGCTTGCTGTCGAACAATTTCCCTACCCATTTGTTGTATCAAATCATGCATTGACAATGTACCAAATTGATCAACAGTTATGAGACACTTATTAACAAGTCTCGGAATGCCAAAAATTGGATATAATTGACAAGCATTTAATATCTTTACGACATAATCTTTGTCCCATCCTTTGAAGAAACATGCAATATCAAGAAAAATATGTTTCTCGGTTTCTTGCAATCCATCATAACTTACTTTAAGTATATTTTGAATGCCTTCATTGGGAATTTTGTTATACATATCCAATGCACTATCCCATTCATCTTTATCTTTTCCACACAAATCACGAGCTATTATTTCTAGAGCTAGTGGAAGTCCATTGGCAAAATCTATGAATTTAGTTGCAAGTTTAGAATAATCTTCATCATGAGGTTTGTTTCTAGGAAAGGCATGCTTTTCAAAGAGTTGAAGAGCTTCATGTTTGTTTAATTCCTTGAGCTCGAATTCTTTGACCTTGTAAGTTGTACAAACTTCTTTAAGGGCAGTTAACAAGCATCTATCTCTTAATGTTATAATGACTCTACTTCCGGGAGCAAACCAATCACATTTTCCAAGCAAATTTTCTATTTTTGTCCAATCATCGACATCATCGAGAATTAAAAAAACCTTTTTACGGCAAAGTCTCTCCTCTATCAAACTGATTCCTCTCAATCTGCTGCCCACTTCCCAATTTCCGTCCCCTAATATGTTTTTAAGAAGTTGCTCTTGTAGTTTGATTATGCCAGCATCTGTCCCCAATTTTTCTCTAACATTCTCTAAAAAGCTGCTTCCATCAAATTTCTTAGCAATTCTATTATAAACAGCTTTTGCGATTGTAGTCTTTCCTACTCCAGGAAGACCATGAATCCCTACCATGCAAATTTCATTTGACCAAATATGTAAAAGTGACTCTATGGCCGTAGCACGATAATTTATTCCAACTGGATGTTTAGCAACATATAATGGCCCCCAATTTAATTTAACATTTGATATCTCTTCAACAATGTTTACGATGAAGTCAGATTCAGATTTATATGTAGCGCAGCTGACAATTACATAGCATAAGAAAAAATATAATTAGTTAGATTAGCATATGAACAAGGTATTGTGAGTTATAACACAACTATCATTGATATTAACATTATATTAGAAGTATAAAAATACATGGGAGAAACTCGTAATTGGACCTTATTAGACTAACTTCATATTAGATCAGTGGCGGCTTCAAGAATTTTTTTAAGGGGGGTCATTAAAAATTTAAATTAAAAATAAAAGTTGATAAAAATAAAACTTGAATATACATATTGATATCACAAAAAAATAAAGGCTCAAATACATGAGCCTTTTTAATTTTCCTTTCACAAGTTTTTATATTTTGAAATTGTTGTACGATAGCTTTACTATTAATGTTAGTAGCTACATCTTTTTCAATATACACAGCCAAGCAATCATTAAACTATTGATCTCCCATTCAATTACTCATATATT
Source organism: Quercus gilva (assembly GCA_023621385.1). Classification (NCBI taxonomy): domain Eukaryota; kingdom Viridiplantae; phylum Streptophyta; class Magnoliopsida; order Fagales; family Fagaceae; genus Quercus; species Quercus gilva. The sequence goes on along the minus strand of CM042475.1, from coordinate 8,041,811 downwards.
GCTATGATAGCTTTATTATCAATGCTAGCTGCTACATCTTTTTCAATGTACACAGTCAAGCAATCATTAAACTATTGATCTCCCATTCAATTACCCGTATATTGCTATGATAGCTTTACTATCAATGTTAGCAACTACATCTTTTTTTAATGTACACAGCCAAACAATTATTAAACTATTGATCTCCCATTCAATTACCCATATATTGCGTATTGACAAAAAAAATATCGCTCAAATACATGAAGTTTTTAAATTTCCTTTCATAAGTTTTTATATTTTGAAATTGTTGTATGATGCTTTACTATCAGTGCTAGCAGTTACATCTTCTTCAACACAGCCAAGCAATCATTAAACTATTGATCTCCCATTCAATTACCCATATATTGTGTATTGACATCACACAAAAAATTAAAAAAAAAAACATGATCAAATACATGAAGTGTTTAAATTTCCTTTCACAAGTTTTTATATTTTGAAATTGTTGTATGATAGCTTTACTATCAATGCTTGTAACTACATTTTTTTCAATGTACACAACCAAGCAAATCATTAAACTATTGATCTCCATTCAATTACCCATGTATTCCTAAATAAGTAACAATATAAATAAAATGCATTATCCTTTTGGAAAAATGTCTCATATAAATCCAACAAATTAAGCTAAAAACTAAAACAAGCACTAACAGACTAGCTAATGAAAAATGTGCATTTTGTTTTCAAAAAAACAAATAGTGATTTTAAAATATGCCCTTTGTCAACACAATTTAAAAAATTTACAATTAAAGTTTGATTTGGGCTTTTAGGCTAATTTGTATGTTTGGGCAATTTTTGAAAAGTGTTACGTTTACAACATTTTAACAAAAACTATAAGTAGTAAGTTTTTACTAGTTCTAATTTGAACCTACCATTGCAATTAATTTTTTGTCCACCAATAATAACCCGCAACTTAGGATTTTTTATAAAAGTATTACGAAAATGTTATGAATATAGCATTTCATGCAATTTTTTGGTTCAACATTCAATGGAATAAAATTTATTTTGGAGAGGTTGAATTTTATTTTTAATGGGCTCAAATTTTATTTAGTGTTCAAGTTTTTTTATTTTATTTTTATTTTTTAAGAGTAGTCAAGATTTTTTTCTAGGTGGTCAATGACCCATGGTAATTTAAAATTCAAAATTTTTTAAGGGATATAAAATAAATTTTCAGGGTCGGGACGACCCTGATTAACACTTCGCACCGCCCTGTACTAGATGATATGATCGAAATAGAATACTTTTGCATGCAGTGGTTATGACAAACTAGATTAGCAGTATAAAATTAGTAAACACATGAATCATGGTATCAACAATTAGATACATACCCTTTCTTGTAATGCCATCCAGATGCATTAGCTGCTTTTCTTAGAGCATTCCTCCACCTTTGCACCTTGTCCTTGTTATTTTCGAACTCCTTTTCATGATTAGCCAGTGCACTTCCAAAGTTTCCCTTTTGATTTCGTATTTCTGATGGATCAACATTGTAAAAAACTGGACGAATTTTCACCTCTTTGTCCTTTTCGCAACATTTAACAATCTCAACAAGTTCATCCAAGCACCATTTGGACTCTGCATAATTTTCAGAGAAGACAATAACCAAAATCAATGAATTTTTTATGACTTGGATAAGTTCTTCCGAAATTTCTTCTCCCCTCGGAAGTTTATCATCGATGAAGGTGTAAATTCCTTTGTGGCACAAAGCCTTATATAAATGGCTGGTGAAACCTTCGCGGGTATCTTTGCCTCTAAAGCTCAAGAAGACATCATAGTTCCATTTGCGAGTGGAAGAAGAAGAGAAGTCTCCTTCATTGTTGAAGAAAGCCATCGATGGGATCTATAAACAGAAGAATAGAAAAAGAGTGAATTGAATCAGAGAAAGAAACAGGAATCGGATCAGTGCAACAGGAAATGCGTCCGAAAGCCATTGAAGAGAAAAAAGTATGAGAGTGTGATGTAGGTATAGGAAAACGAGAAATGCATATATTTTTTATAATTAAAAACAGCAATGGAGTAAGACACGGAAATCAAGCGTCTACAATTTTTTTTCCTTCTTAGAAGGTAACTGATAAAAGACAAAACAGCACTGTAAAGGACGCTTTTAAGGACATTACACTGTAACACGCGTTTTCCCTACTATACTGTCATTTAATTTATTGACAACGCGCAATGGACTTACGGTAATGTGTTGTCAGGTGTATCTATTTTTACGTACAGATTATAATTCATTAAAATAATATAATTACACAATAAAATAATATAAAAATAAAATAATGTAACAAACCAGCTCTCACTAATTTCGGTCTCAGCCACCCACTGCAACCGCTGAGCAAACCAATAAAGCCACCCACCACCACCGCCGATCAACCAAATCACACCAACCACCACCACCACCTCCGCTGATCAATACAAACCCAATGCAAAACCCAAAACCACCAAACACCTTTACCGAAAATCAACAAACACCCAAACCTGCAGTGAACCCATCTCCGCCACCACCAAACACCCAAATCTGAGAATCAACCAACCCGCAGTGAACCCATCTCCACCACCGCCACAACAACCCTCCGCCGCCACCACCATGAACCTGCAGATGAACCGATACCCACAACAAAAAATCAAACCAAAACCCAAACCCAATCTGAGAGAATCGGAGTGTGAGAAAGAGAGAAAATCGGAGTTGATCGTCACCACAACAAAAAATCAAAGCAAAACCAGAACCAAAAAATCGGCTATATTCCCACAACAGAGAATCGGAGCTATATTCCCAGTCACCACAACAAAGAATCAGATCTATATTTCCAGTTACCCAAACCCAATCCGATCTCGCCACCACCACGCCGTCCACGCAGTCGACGTCGATCTCCAGTCCACGCCGATCGTCGCCGTCGACCCCGACTGAGATTGAGGCTGATCTGAGAGGGATTAAAGAGACAGAGACACCAAAAGAGAGAGGGGAGAGGGAGAGGAAGATGAGAAATGAGAAATGAGATTGAGATTGAGAGGAGCCACGCAGTCGACGTCGATCTCCAGTCCACGCCGATCGTCGCCGTCGACCCCGACTGAGATTGAGGCTGATCTGAGAGGGATTAAAGAGACAGAGACACCAAAAGAGAGAGGGGAGAGGGAGAGGAAGATGAGAAATGAGAAATGAGATTGAGATTGAGAGGAGAGGAGTACCGTGTGATTGAGAGAGAGAGAGAGAGAGAGAGAGATCTTTTAATAAAACTAGTCGCTATCCCATGCGATGCACGAGATAATTAAATAAAAAGACAATTAACAAACATCACTTTAAGGTAAAAGAGTTAGTGAGAGACTAATTTGCCTACCAAGAATTTAAAAGAAAAAAAAGATTGATATAATAAAATCTAAGAAATTTAAAAATAGAAAATTGGGTTAATAATATGCATATTATAGACATTTTGCTAGTTAGCGATTAAAAAAAAATGGATCTGTCATAATTAAATAAAATACAATAAGAATAAATATTTAACTTTTATGTTTTTCTATAGTTTAGAGGTGTTGTTTAACGTAGAATGTTATTGAGTTGTAAAAAAGATTTTTATAAAATGTTAATACCATATATATATATATGCTTATATTGTCAATGTCTCACTGCAGATACATAGTTACTGAAACTTATAAAGTAATTTACAATTCTTAAATTAATAAAGCAAAATTTCTAAAAGTTATATATATACACACACTCAAAACTAATATAAACTACAAAGATAAAAACAAATCTTATTTAGTCGTATTAATAATAATATAAACAATTCAAAATATGAAACATTATCAAATTTATAACACATAATTCTATTATCTTTTGCATTGAATCTAAACAAATAATTAATTGAAATTAATCCAAACAAATAATTAATCAACCAAAAATCAAAACTTTAATTAAGAAAACAAAAAATCACATGAATCCAAAATAAAAATTCTCAATAAAAAAAAAATATATAAGGTAAAAAATTAAGATCAACCTATTAAGACGCAAATACCAAAAACCCTAAAACTTAAGCCTTCCAAATTTTATAGAATTCCCAAATTCTACTTCAAAACCAAACAAAACCCTTCAAATTCAAAAAATTCATATATAATATACCAAATAAAAATTTACCACACCTTGAGTTGGAAGACATAGGTTGCAGTTTTGATTTTTCTCCAAAAAATAGAGATGTTTCATCTGCCATATACAATATAAAATAATTATTAGAAATTTCAACCCAAAAACCAAACCTACAAAAACACTATCAAAATATAGAGATTAACCCAAACACTTAGAAGAAAATAAATTCTAAACATAACAAAACAATAAGATAGAATAAAAATTTCAGGCATATATGAAAGCAAATAAAAAAAACAAAACCTACGTTTTTTTTTTTTTTTTGTTAGTTGAGTCTCTCTCCTTCTTATTTTTTTAATTTTAAAGTGAAGTTAAGTTTAGGGTTTTAATATGGTAATTGCTAGGGTTTTAAGAAGAAAATAGAGAGTCCTACCAGGAATCTAAATAATATAAACAATTTAAAATATGGAACATTATCAAATCTATAACACCTAATTCCATTATCTTTTACGTTGAATCCAAACAAATAATTAATTGAAATTAATCCAAACAAATAATTAATCAACCAAAAATCAAAACTTTAATAAAAAAAACAAAAAATCGCATGAATCCAAATAAAAATTCTCAATAAAGCAAGAACATATAAAAATTTACCACACTTTTGGCTGGAAGACATAGGTTGCAGCTTTGATTTTTCTCTAAAAAATAAAGATACTTCATCTGCCATATACAATATAAAATAATTATTAGAATTTCAACCAAAAAACCAAACCCATAAAAACACTATCAAAATATAGAGATTAACCCAAATACTTAGAAGAAAATCAATTCTAAACATAATAAAACAATAAGATAGAATAAAAATTTCAGGCACATATGAAAGCAAATAAAAAAGACAAAACCTTCGTTTTTTTTTTTTTTTTTTTACGTGAGTCTCTCTCCTTCTTATTTTTTTAATCTTAAAGTAAAGTTGAGTTTGGGGTTTTGAGATGGTAATTGCTGGGGTTTTAAGGAGAGAAGAGAGAGTCCTACTAGGAAGAATCTAAAATAAAAAGAAAATATTTGGTATTTTTATGATAAGTTGATGTAGGATATTGTTAGTTTGGTATTTTTATGCAAAAAACGTTATTGTAGGTCTAGGTGATTTATTTCATTGTTTTTAGGTTCTTTTAATGTTTTTTTAGATCAAATTTGGTTCCTATTATGGTTAGATATTAATTAGAGCTTATTTTAGAATATATTTTCTTGTCCATCAAGTTTTATGGAACCCTTAAATAGGCCTCCAAGTTTGTATACGTTTTTCAATATTATTGATATTAATAAAAATTCAAACTTTTGTCTATTGTTTTTCTGGTGGATTCTATATAAGATATAAAACCTAAAATAAAAAGAATCTAAAATAAATAGAAAAAGAAAATAGTGATGATGTGGAAAATTGTGAGAGCTTTAGAGGCTTCGGTTTTATATATATATATATATATAGATAATAAGGGGCGTTTGGTATATAATGATGTTGCAAAATGTAACATCTCTAAACTCGTCTATATGGTTCGTCTAAAGGAAAGGAATGGAGGGATGGGACGCATTACAAACTCGTCTATGAGAACTTCGTCCGTCCTCAATAAAGGATGGATGTAACCTCGTCCGTCCTTAACAATGGATGGACGAGCATTTTGGATTTGGACATGCAATCCTTGCCTACTGAACCAAGGCCTCCACTAAACTGCATCGAAGCACCGGTCCATACAAAGTAACTTCCATGGGAATTGTGGAAGTTACTTCTGAATTTGTTGAATTCCCAAATAATAGGAGCGGTTATCAGAACAAGTAACCGTTCCATGTGCACTATATAAACATTTTTCTACGAAAAGATAATTCATTTAGACATTTTTCTAACAAAAAAGTAAAGTCTTAGAAATATTTTCTCTTTTTTACTTCAATTCGCTGACTTTATCATCGGAGGATTCCAGACCGGCCTCCACCAGTTTTCTCTGATTTCACTTGGTTTTTCAGGACTCAGCTTTCAAGATCATCAACGCCCGGAGACTTTCAGCATACTGATTTCCAATGATTCATCAGTTGGCGCCGTCTGTGGGAAAGGAAATTAGTCACCCTTGAACTTCATTTGTGGAATTCTACGATTCCTTTCTTTGACAAAGGGTTGAAATGGTTCGGACAAGATCAAGGGCTACTAGTCCAGGCCCTCAAGAGAGTAGAGACACTTCCAGTAACCCCCATCGTAACTAACAATCGGCGCCTGCCATGCAACCTTCATCTGTCCAACATGTGTAGTCTATGGTCGCTCCCGTGGCGGAATTAACCCGCCAGAACCAGGAATTGAGAAGGGAAGTTAATCTCAGAGGACAACGGCATGAAGCCTATGGAGAAAAGCATGGTTAGAGCCAAGGAGTTGGAAGGAATGTAGAGCCAGAAAGCCAATCGAGGGGTACTGCACCAAGAAGGGTGCCACACTTGGAAAGAGAGATGGATGAGATGAGGAAAGTTATGGATGAGATAAGGGAGAACATAAGGAGAACTAACTCTGTAGAAGGCTTAGTTCACCGAACAGACTCCCTCTTCACAGCCTCTATTAATGGCCATCCTTTGCCTCCGAAATTCAAGATGCCTTCCTTGGATTCGTATGATGGAATGCGTGACCCTTTGACCATATTGCCACCTTCAAGACTACCACGCACCTTCAAGGGGTTTTAGATGAGATAATGTGTAGAGCCTTCCCCACCATCCTCAAAGGGCCCGCACGAGTCTGGTTCAGCAAAATACCCTCGAATTCAGTAAGTTCTTTCAAGGAGCTAAGCAAATTGTTTGTTAATAATTTTATTGGGGGATAGAGACACAAGCGTTCCTCGTCCAGCTTGTTAACCATAGAGCAAGGAGACAATGAAAGCCTGCGTTCCTTCATCACACGCTTCAACAAGGAAACCCTGACTGTGGACGAGGTAGATGACAAGCTACTATTGGCAGCCTTCCATAACGGGGTTAATTCTGACTTGTTTATACATAAACTTTATGAAAAAGAGCCTCAGTCTATGGCCGAACTTGTCCATTCAGCCTAAAATTTCATGAATGCAGAAGACGCGATCATAGTTAAAAAGAGGAAGAGAGCTGAGAGAATGGAAACAAATCCCGCTTGTCACTTCGAACAAGCTCCTCGTCTAAAGAAGGGACGAACAGAAGATAAGAGAGACCGAGATAATAAGAAGTCAGGCTCTTCAGCGCGGAATCAACAATATACCCTTTTGAACGTGCTATTTGAGCAAGTCCTTATGCAAATCAAGGACGAGCCTTCCTTGAAGTGGCCGGAGAAGATAAAGGGAGATCCCAACAAGCGCAATAGGAATAAGTATTGTCGCTTCCATAAAGATCATGGGCATGATACGGACGAGTGCTTTGATTTAAAACAATAGATTGAGAATCTCATAAGGCAAAAGAAGCTAAGAAATTTCCTTGGACGAGACCACAAGGACGAGAAATTGAAAGGGAAGTTAGAAGAATCATCACGACCACCACTAGGAGAAATCAGAGTCATCATAAGGGGAAGTTTAACAGGGCAGTCATCCAAGTCCAAGAAGGCATATCTGAAGGTAGTGCAGAGTGTCCAACTCTCTGGACGGTCGCCCAGAGCAAGGACCATGGACGAGCAAGCAATCATTTTCACAGACGAGGATGCTGAGAGAATTCACCACCCTCATGACGATGCTATTGTCATCACCCTCCTTATTGCTAACTACAAGACCAGAAGGTTGTTGGTGGATAATGGAAGTTCGACTGATATTTTATATTATCTAGCTTTTCAGCAGATGAGGTTAGGACGAGACCGACTCCGTCCAGCGAGCTCCCCCTAGTAGGTTTTGGTGGGATGAAGGTACAGCCTGTGGGTAACATCTCATTATTAGTGACAATGGGGGCATACCCGCAAGAAATCACCAAGGATGTGAACTTCCTTATGGTAGATTATTCGTCCTCCTACAATGCCGTAATTGGAAGGCCAACTTTAAACAGTTGGAAGACAGTCACATCTACTTATCACCTGTTGGTGAAGTTTCCAACAGAGCATGGAGTAGGACAAGTGCAAGGAGACCAACTAGCAGCAAGAGAATGTTATCTAGCCATGCTGGCTACAGACGAGCAAATTCAAGCAATGAATATTGAAGAAAAGAAAGTTGTGGCAAAACCCATTGAAGCGTTAGAAGATATTCCCCTAGATGAAAACAACCATGAGAGGTGTATCAGGGTTGGAGCAGACCTAGAAGCGAAGGTTAAGAAGGACCTCATTTACTTTTTAAAGAAAAACAGAGATGTGTTTGCTTGGAGTCATGAAGACATGTCGGGTATAGACCCTAGTGTCATTACCCACTGTCTGAGTGTATGTCCTTCCTCCAAGCCAATTCAACAAAAGAAGAAGGTGTTCGCCCTTGAGAGAGAGATAATGCTATTAAGGAGGAAGTTCAAAAGTTTATTGTGGCAAAATTCATTCGAGAAGTATACTATCCTGACTGGTTAGCCAATGTGGTAATGGTCAAGAAGGCGAACGGCAAATGGAGAATGTGTGTTGATTTCACTGATCTGAACAAGGCTTACCCCAAGGATAGTTACCCGTTGTCACGCATTGACCAGTTGGTAGATTCTACTGCGGGCCACAAGTTGCTCAGCTTCCTAGATGCTTTCTCTGGATATAATCATATTAGGATGGATGAAGTAGACCAAGAGAAGACTTCCTTTATTACCAGTCAGGGATTGTTCTATTATGAAGTAATGCCTTTTGGTTTGAAAAATGCTGGAGAAACATACCAATGACTGGTCAATCACATGTTTCATCCACAGATCGGGCGGAATATGGAAGTCTACATAGATGACATGTTGGTGAAAACTCAGGATGAGGAGAGGCATCTGGACGACCTGCAGGAGACATTTGACACACTGAGGTAATACCACATGAAGTTGAATCCTAGCAAATGTGCTTTTGGAGTATTATCAGGGAAATTCCTAGGATTTATGGTTTCCTACAGAGGAATTGAAGCAAACCCTGATAAAATTCAAGCAATATTGAATATGAAGCCTCCGAACAATGTTAAAGAAGTCCAGTCCCTCACCGAACGAGTTGCCGCCCTCAATAGGTTTGTTTCTAAAGCTACTGACAAATGTTTGCCATTTTTTAAGGTTCTTTAAAAAGTTTTTGAATGGACTGACGAGTGTCAGAAAGCTTTCGAAGATTTGAAGACATCTCACCATGACTTCTTTATTAAGCCCGTCTGTGCAAGGAGAAGAGTTATATTTGTACTTGGCAGTCACCCCACATGTAGTGAGTTCAGCACTAGTGAGAGAAGAAGGCAAGGTACAAAGACCTGTATACTATAGGAGCAAAGCACTGAGGGGAGTAGAAGGATGATATCCATTAATGGAGAAATTGGCTTTTGCATTGATAACAGCCTCCAGGAAACTAAGGCATTATTTCCAGGCTCATGTCATCAACGTCATGACGGATCATCCACTCAATAAGGCAATGAACAAGTTAGAGGCTGCAGGACGTTTGATTCAATAGGCCATCGAGCTCAGTGAGTTTGACATAAAGTACCAACCAAGGCATGCCATAAAAGCTCAAGCTCTGGCAGACTTCATTGTAGAGTTTATCCTAACTTGTGACGATGTAGGTGAGATGGAAGACAGTAAGAAGTGGATTGTCCATGTGGATGGTTCGTCTACACAATACGTAGGAGGAATAGGTGTGGTTTTGCAATCTCCAGAGGGGGACAAACTAAAACATAAAGTTCGTTTGCAGTACGAAGCAACTAATAATGAAGTTGAGTACGAAGCTCTTCTCAAAGAGCTAGAATTGGCTAAGTCTGTAGAAGTAAAGACACTCCTCGTCTTGGGAGATTTTTAGTTAATCATGGGCCAAGTGAATGGAATATATGAGGCTAAAGAAGAACGAATGAGGAAGTATCTTAATAGGGTGATACGCCTTATGAAAAAGTTTGAGGAAGTTAACTTCGTTCAAATCCCAAGGGAGGAGAATGCGGAAGCCGATACCTTAGCAAAAGAAGCTTCAGCGAATGAAGTCATGGATAAGTTTGATGAGATCCAATACATACCGAGTATAGACATCCCAGAAGTACAACAAGTGGGGAGTAGAGGAAATTGGATGGCTCTAATCGTGTCATACTTAAAAGACGGATGACTTCTAGAAAAAAAGATGAGGCTAGGAAGTTGAGGGTACGAGCGGCCAGGTACATTCTTATGGACGAGGTTCTCTACAAAAGAGGCTTTTCCCAGCCTTATCTCAAGTGTTTGGCTCCAGACGAAGCGAACTACGTATTAAGAGAAATTCATGAAGGAGCATGTGGCAATCACTCAGGAGCCAGATCACTTGTCCACAAAGTTGTCCGTACAGGATATTACTGGCCAAACCTGCAAGCTGATGCTAAGGCCTACATCAAGGTCTGCGATCAATACCAAAGGTTTAGCAACATCCCCAGACAACCATCAGAGTACTTAACTCCAATGACGGCCCCATGACCCTTTGCGTAATGGGGACTAGACATCCTGGGTCCTTTTCCACTAGGTGTAAGGCAAATGAAGTTTCTCGTGGTTGGTATTGATTATTTTACCAAGTGGGTAGAAGCAGAACCCTTAGCTAATATCACACAACAAAACGTCAAGAACTTCATATGGAAGAACATTGTGTGCAGATTTGGAGTGCCCAGGGTGCTGATATCGGACAACGGACGACAATTTGACAATGCACTCTTCAAAGATTTTTGCATACACTTTGGAATTCAAAATCACTACTCCTCGCCAGCCCACCCACAAGCTAACGGCCAGGCTGAAATTGCAAACCGATCCTTGTTAAAAATAATCAAGACTTGGTTTGAGGGGGTGAAGGGAGTATGGTCAGACGAGTTACCAGGTGTACTATGGGCATATAGGACGACAGTGAGAACCCCTACAAGAGAAACTCCTTTTAAGCTAGCCTATGGAACTGAAGTAGTTATACCTGCAGAAATGCACATGGCCAATCATAGGGTGGCAGCCTATCAGGACAAGGATAATGAGGAGCAACTCTGTTTGAACCTTGATCTAATAGACGAGGTGAGGACGGACGCTGAACAAAGGATCGCAAGGTACAATAACCTTATGGCTAGACAATATGATGCAATGGTGAAGCCAAGACGACTCAACATCGGAGACCTTGTCTTAAAAAGGGTCTCCTTAGCAACAAAGAACCCAGCACATGGGAAGTTGGGACCTAATTGGGAATGCCCCTATAGAGTTGTCAACTACAAAAGACAAGGATCTTATTACTTGGAAGCCTTAGACGGGAGGAAGTTAGAGCATCCTTGGAATGTGAAACACCTGAAGAGGTACTATCAGTAAAATGCAAGCCTAGATATGAGCGAAACTCTGGACAAGTCTGGAGACTACTTACGTAGAAGACTTGTTTATCTGTTTTTTTTAATGTTGTTTTATTATTATGTTAAAACTTATGGACGAAGTTATGGTTTGTGTTGTAATAAAGGCATTACTCTAAAAAGTGCATGCCTCGTATATAAACAATATGTTATGAACAATGTTTGTGGAATGTACATAATATTGTGTATCTCCCTGATTCCCATACTACTTTTTTTTCAAATTGACCCCTGAAAGGGCTAAAAAGCTCAAGACGAAAAAATTCTCTGGACGCGGAGATGTGATGTCAAGCTTTCCCAAGGGTAAAGCAAAATCAAGGCATGCTCGTCCAAAGCAAAGGACGAGGTAAAGCCTATGCCTGTAGCCAATTGCAATAAAGCCCCAAGGAATACTCGTCCGTACAATGGACGAAGTAAAGCGTATAGTCCATGGATGAGCAAAATGCGATCTTAATCTCATTTAACATCCATGGACGAGGAAATGTATAGACGAGAGTTTTGAACTCATTAAGTCACCTAAAACAATCCAGTCCATGGACGAGCAAAATGTGATCTTAATCTCTTTTAACATGAAAATTAGCAAGTCCATGGACGGGTAATGCTGATTTTTACCATTTTGCATAAACGAATTGCGCTAGAAATTCCAATGAAAATGGTAGAAGAATATATGTAAAACAGGGACAAAGTCATAAGAAAAAGAGACTCGACCATGCATATGCAAAAGGAAAATAACAACATTCATTCATCAACTGAAGAGTGGACATCCTACATCCAACAAACTTTTGTTAAGTAAACTAAAAGGATTGTTTAAGACCTCGTCCTAAAGCCATGGACAAGGCAAATGTATCAGAATTACATAAAAGGTCATAAAGTGGACCAAATAAAAAAAAAAAAAAAAGAAAAGTACAAAGGATCATTAAAAAGATTAAATCTCGTCCTTAGGCAGGGGGAGCATCAGCCTTGGGATCGTCCTAGGGCAAAGTTGTGGCGTCGTCCTCAACATTAACGTCTTCAGAGCTGGTCTGGAGGAGAGAGCTAGAAGCAGCTGCATTCAAATTAAGTTTAATGGAGCTAAAGTCCACTTCAGGGAAGTTTTCTATAGCCTCCATTCTGAAATCTTCAAAACCCGCTGCATAATTGGCGTCCAAAAGATCAGTATATTGTTTGGACGCCTTAAATTCAACCACTACATTTTCTTGTGCTTGGGAGAGAAGTTTACTCAGCTCGTCATTCTTTTTCTGCAGATGGTCAAGATGAGTATCTTTCTCCACTGCATCAGCTCTCAACTCCTCTACCAAGTTTTCCAACTCTTTCGCCCTCTCTTTAGCTTTAGCAGCTACCCTCGCCCATTTCTTAGACTCGTCATTCACCTCTTGAATCCTCGTCTCTAGCAAGACCCTCGTCTTGTCCAGTTCTGTAGCTTGTCTAGACGCTGCTATAAACTTTGACATAGCCTGTAAAGGAGAACGAATAAGGTTAAGAACAAAGGATGAATTTCTATATAATAGCCAAGACAAAGTTAAGAGGCCCGTACCTTAAAAAGATCATGAACACCTGAGTGTTCAAAGTCCTTTAAGGACATGTCATAACAGGTGTTTATGTCCTCGTCCAAGACAGCATTCTGAAACCGTTCCCAAGCCAAATCTTCATTCTAAATAATGTTGGAAGGAACCCTTTAGGAAGGCTGAGACGAGACAGGTGCAGTCGTCTTGGGCGGCGGAGTCCTGGACGGGGTGATTTCAGTTGGTGTGGACGAGTCTACATCAAAGACTTGAGTGGGTTGTTGGGACGAAAGTAGGTTGGGCTTTACCACTTGGGATGCGTCCTGCTTAGCCTTCTTGCCTCGTCAGCTGAGGAGATTTCCCAAATCCAAATTCTTGGACAAAATTTTTCTTTTTTCTCCAGCCAATGGATGAGCTTGAAGATCAACCTCAGGACGATCCCCCTCGCCAGCAACCTCTTTTCCCTTATTCCCCTTCATTGTTGCCATTCATAAAAAAGAAAAAGGGATGAAGTTCTTAGAATTAAGACGAAATATAAACAATGTAAAGAACACTTAGAATTTAGAACTTACTTCTTCTTACTGTAATTTCGTGTGCAAAGGCCTTTGCAGACGGATTAGGACCTAGCCCCCACTTGGCAAGTCTTCTAAGTGTAACCAAGGAGTGAAAGTCCCTATCTGTGTGTAGACGAGCCCTATGGACGCGATCACAGTGAAACTTGCTGAGGGAAGGTCATTCAATGGCTAAAAAAAAAATAAATAAATAATAGTTAGGTGTAAAAAATAAAAAATAAAAAATAAGGACTTTACCCTCTAGACGAAGGTTCCCTAAGTCCCCAGTGTAACGACCAAATGTGTCCCGCCCAACGTCCACGGGATTTCCAGCCCAAAAGCCAGAGACAAAGAAGAACTCCGTCTTCCATTTTCTGTCAGACGAGGCCAAGGACCTAACCAATCTACAATTGTTACCCCTGGCTGTGAACTGATAGAAGCCAAGGGACTGATGAATTTCGGAGGGTTTATAGCAATAGAGGAACTCGTCCACGGTAAGAGGACGGTCCCCTCCAAACACTTCCTTCCACAAAATTTGCATGGAGATGATCAACCTCCACGCATTGGGGTTAAACTGACATACTCCTAGACCTAATATAACTAACAACTCCCTAGTAAAAGCATTCAAAGGAAACCTTAAACCCCCCAAAAAATAAGCTTCGTAGACGCCTATCCCAAAATGAGGACCACAACACCATTCTTCACTGACGGGCAACCTAGGGTTAAGCTTGTCTGGGATCTGGTACCATGACCTCAGATTATTAAGTCTTTGCTCATCTGTTTTAGAAGGGATCCCTACTACACAACTACACACAGTGACCTCCTCCTCGTCCATAGGACCAGACGGAAGAGCGTTGGACAAAGTGCCTACCTGGGACCCCGAGGCCTTTCTAAGTTCTTCTTGAAGGGCCTCCAAGGGAAACCCAGGGACGCCAGAAACATATTCCTCGTTCGTGGAATTCCCTCCACTACCATTAGTAGAGCCACTTGAACTAGTACTATAACTGCTTTCGTCTTGATACTCGTCTATGGCTTTCTCTAAACTATCACTAGACGACATTTTTGAAGAATAAAGAGAAACCTAAAAAAAAAAAAAACGAAAGTAGAAGGAATACCTGGCTCTAAGACGAACAAAGGCTATGGACGCGAGGAAACTCCTAGACGAAGCTCTAGACGAGGAATGTCAAGGAAGGAAAATTTCAGAAATATGAAGGGTAAGGGTGGGATTCCACTATTTATAGGCAGCCCTACAGAGCACTTGAAACAACACGCCAACCAGAAGATGACACGTGGCATGCTGCTCAAAAGAATAAAAAGATGAGACCAGAAACCAATAGAATTACGACACGTGGCGCGTCGTCACTAATATAAATACGTCCAACCAAAAGGTGATCTGAAAATACACATTTCCTCAAACGACCTATGGCCTGGGGGCAACTGATGATGTTGCAAAATGTAACATCTCTAAACTCGTCCATATGGTTCGTCTAAAGGAAAGGAATGGAGGGATGGGACGCATGACAAACTCGTCCATGAGAACTTCGTTCGTCCTCAATAAAGGACGGATGTAACCTCGTCCGTTCCTAACAATGGACGAACGAGCATTTTGGACTTGGACATGCAATCCTTGCCTACTGAACCAAGGCCTCCACTAAACTGCATCGAAGCACCAGTCCATACAAAGTAACTTTCACGGGAATTGTGGAAGTTACCTCTGAATTTGTTGAATTCCCAAATAATAGGAGCGGTTATCAGAGCAAGTAACTGTTCCATGTGCACTATATGAACATTTTTCTACGAAGAGGTAATTCATTCAGACATTTTTCTAACAAAAAAGTAAAGTCTTAGAAGTATTTTCCCTTTTTTACTTCAATTCGCTAACTTTATCATAGGAGGATTCCAGACTGGCCTCCACCGGTCTTCTCTAATTTCATTTGGCTTTTCAGGACTCAGCCTTCAAGATCATCAACGCTCGGAGACTTTCAGCCCACTTATTTCCAAGGATTCATCAGTACATGTTTGAAAAAATATGTTTTGTTGTTTGAAAATATGTGTGGAAATACGTGTGGGTAAAAATATGTATAAAAATGTGTGTAACGTTGTTTAAAAACTGAAAATGTGTGTTTGAGTGAGTTTACCAAACACCCTCTTAAGTATATTTTAGTTTACATACTCAGCTACAATAGGTTGTATGTTTAGCATTAAAAAACTTATTTACATCCTCAAATACTACTTTATCTATTTTATCAATCTATTTTATAACTCACTCTTTATTTTTGCATACAACCTAATAAAATAATATAAATTACTTAATAAAATAATAAAAAGTCCACTTTAAAAAGAATAATAAAAAATATTTTTCTCTCTCTTTTTCCCAGTCACTTTTTCTTTTCACACACAACCACATGTTACAATAATATATATATATTTTTACAACCTATGAATAGTAAGGTTGCATATTCATGGGTTGCAAATTTTTTTAAATTTACAAACCCAAATGGAGTGGGTTTTAAGTGGCTTAGGTTGTAAAATAGCAATTAGAGGTGTTTACACCCCCAATGCTAGTGCTCTTACTGATCACAGTTGCCAAAACTTTTTAGAAATACCAACTCAAATGGAGCATCATTTTGACTTATGAGGATGTAAAATAGCATAATACCATCCCATATATGATATAAAGAATAATGCTAGAGATACAAACTATTTTACAAAAAATTTTACAAACTGCTAATGTAGTGAGTAATTATTGGTAAATGAAAATGTGATATTAATGGTAGGCCTAGATGAAAACCAATAAGAGGTTGGTCACATCCACATTTTAGAAAAATATTGTAAAACAGTTTGTGAGCTCCCAAGAGTCAACATGTGGCAATTGTTGATAATAGACTAATTGATAAATATACTATTTCAAAGCATTCCGACTAACAATTTATCTTATTGTTATCCAATTAACCAACTCCTAATAACAAAAATAAAATCTTAAATAATAAAATTAAATAAAAACTAAGCACATAAAAGAAGTGCATTAGCTTTAAGAGGTTTTTAAAACAACTCTAGAGGTTAAAAAAAAATAATTACAGTTTTTGGTTCATCATTTTTTATACAAGATTACAGTAATCTAAGATTATAAAATATTTCACATTACTCTAATTTCATCACCTCATTAAATGGTGGTAGTCTTACATTACTTATTGGAAAAGATATAATAATTTATATTAACAAAATTGTACATAATAATAAATTTATTTTACTTCTAAAAAAAATAATAAATTTATTTTACATATAAAAATGATTAAAATACCAAAAAAAAAAAAAAAAAAACCCTCTAAAAACTCCAGAACCACTAAAAATAGGATGTTATTGTTTGAAGTAAACTGTAATGGTAGCACTGTAAGAGCATTTTTATCAGGTGTGCCAAATATCAAATATTTGGCATTTGACACACCAAACACCAAAAACAAAGCACATGAAGTGTGCTAAATGTGCTAAAATTTTGAGACATACTACAGTACGCTCTCATCTTTGGCACAGTACAGATGAGAATGCTATATGCATTTATTATTTTTTTATTCATCTTTCTCTCTCATCCCGATTAAAATATATCATCATCTTCACTTTCAGCTACTCATTTTCTGCTTCTCCATCTTCACTCTCCCATACTCTTTTCTTCTCCCTTCTTCCCTTTTACTCTATTCTCTTCCCATTCATGAATCATAAGCCACTACTGTAACACCCCGACCCAACTTTATAGTTAAACTATGTGATTGAATGGTTAATTACTATTTTAAGTCACTTTCTTTTTATAATTAATAGAAGAGTATTTAATAAACATATTATTTTATAATGCCTTTGAATAAGAATTTTAAAGATTATAAATAAGTGAATGGCTAATTGTATTATAAAAATATACTAAGTATCTACAAAACTATATTAAGTGGTTAAGTTATTAGATATATAGTTGTTGATGTTTAATTAAGTGTATAAAGGTAAGGGTTTATATGCAAAGTTATTTTATTATTTGGGCCTTTCTAGAAATATAAGCTTATAAGGGGGTGAAAAGTATAAATGCCAAAAGTTGAAACGGTGGGTCATGATCTTTTCTCTCCTTAGCATTACACGTGCCCCACCCCAAAAGTCCATTTCCCTTATCTTTCTTTTGCTGCACCAGAACCTTCTTGGCTCATCTTTCTTTACTCTTTCTTTTCTTCTCTCTTTGCTCTCACACAGCAACACCTCTCTCTCTCTCTCACCGAAAATCATAGTTTCTCTAAGAAGAAATTAAGAGCATAACACTAAAGTTTTAGCTTCAAAGTTTGTGGGTAAGTAATTAAAACTTCATCTGATTTTGTGTATTTTGATAGTATAATTGTTTTGTTTATTTTTACTTCTTTATTCTCTAATCTGATTTTAGAAGCTGAACTTGTGATTCTGTTTTAGTAATTTGAAAGATTAACCATCTTATGGTCTATTAGATGCTTATTAACGTATTTTGACATATATAGTATAGGTATAAAAATACCCAATTGAAATGAATGCCAATTTTTATTAGTTGATGATTTTGTAAGAACATATGTTGAAACTATCATTGTGACAGATTTGATGTCTACAACAAGAAAAATATATATTAAATCATTTTCTATGAATTAGGATGCTAGGAGTAGTTTTTATGAATTTTAAGACACGCATGGTTGTTATGGAAGTGGTCTCACAGCATTTGGATGAATATAAAATAATGGTTTAATTTACAAGTTGCAAGAAATTCTGTCAGGACAGATTTGAGTATGTTGTATTGTATGATTTTTAGTAAATTATGGTTTTATGCTTTGATTCCGAAATTGATATGGTATTTACTAGACACACAGAGGAGTTGCTCTGTAAAATTTCATGAAGTTTGGATGTGAATTGGTAGCCTATTTGTATTTTATAAATGAAGTATATGCTGGTGGAATAAAACAGTGAACAGTAAGGGACATGCCTAACTTTAAGGATTTAATTCTAAAGTTAGGGTGAATGATTTGAGCTATAATTTATTATGCTCATCATTTGGTATGTCTGGATCATAGCTAAATTTTGTATATCTTGGTTTAAGGTTTAGTACTCAAAGGAGGGGTTCTAAACCATTCTACTGCTTTCTCATGTTGCCATATGAGTGTATATGGTTATATGACCATGCTTAAAAGAGTTTATGTTTATGCATGCATTATTGCTTAATCTCAAGTACATTTTGAAATGAAGTTGGCATCTCTAGAGATATGATATAAATATGAGAATGATTGCTTTTCTTTAGTTTGGTACATCATTTGTTGATATGTGCATATAATATGTTTTTGGGAACCTCGTTAAGGTGGGATTAAGATTTCTTTTATTCTAAGAGATAGGTTTTGAGATAAATGTGTAAGTTTATGATAAGGAATAATGGATAGTAATAAGCTTTGATATTTGGTTTAAGTGTTACCAGTACCCAAGTCTAAGCTCCTTCGACTGTAGGCTCTCAGTTCCTCTACTTTCAGGTAAGGGATAAATTATATGAACATTTGGTAAGTCGTGAGGTTATTTTAAAAAATATTATGCATTAAAAGGTTTTTGATTAGAGATATGGCATATAATCATGTTTCAGACAAATGTATGTTTGTGAGTTCTCGAAACCTTATGTATATGATTTAAGCATATTGATGCTATTACTAATTCCATGTTCACATGATGTTTAAAGAAAACAATGGAAATGATTTTATTATGAAATTTTATGCAAAATATGAACTTTACTATGATGTATAAGTATGAAATGTTTTCGGGTTATGTCCTCTGGTGATCTGAACTCAGCCAGTAGGGGTTAATTACTAGCTTTCCATGGAAAATGTTATCTGTTTGACCATTTAAAGTAGAGAAAATGGGGCTGCTCGTAACTCTAGGCCATTTAAAGTAGAGGAAATGGGGCTGCCTGTAACTTTAATCTGATCAAGGCATTCTCCCTAATGTGTACGGACGGCAGAGAGGAACAAAATCTTGAGAGAATGTGCCATCAGGCCTCCCAAAGAGGACAATATCATACACACGAGGGCACCCAAATGTGATGAGGCCTTCTCTGTACAGACTTATCAGATATGGACTAACCAATATGTTATGAACAACTATATTATGTTATTGATCATGAGAGAATGATTTTGTTTAAATGCATTATGAAAAGTTAAAAACGCTCATGAGAAGAAGTTTCTGAGAAAAAGAAAAGTTGTTCTTTAAAGATAAAAATTTCTGAAGTTCTGTTGTGCTTTAAAGATAAAATTTTTAATGAAAGTACAAGTTTATGTTAAAAAGTTATCAGATATTTGTTCTTTATGAAATGTTAAGTACTATGAATGTTATAATATTTTACGAGAAGAAGATTATAAAGGAAAGTTTCCTTATTTATCAAGATGTTTCTAATTAAGACAAAGTTACCAATTATCTAATTTAAGTTAAAATGATTGTTCTATAATGAGAATATATATATATATATATATATGAATGTGATGGAAATATGAATGTACGCAACAGAAAATTAACGGATCTACTTCATTCGCAATTGATAACATATGCTATATAAGTTTCAGAATATAAGATCAAGAGAGTGTACCTTGATGCGGTGAAATTCAAAACCAAAGATGAAAAGTACTTGGGAACATTTTTAATCTTCACTCCAATTCCACTTGATGCCCAAGAAGTGTGGTCTCTCAATCAATTATATGTGTATGTTTCTAGAGAGAATCAAAAAGAGTGTCTAACACACACACACATACTCTTTCATGTTCTTACAAAAATTCTGTATGTTTCTCCCCACATAACTGATTATCTAATTGGGTTAGCCTTTTGGGCCTTTCCAATTGGGTTTTAGTGTGTGGCTTGGAGTGGGACCAAAAGGGAACAAATAAGACACTAGCTCCAAGGGGCTTTAGGCTTTTCTGTCAACTCTTAACAAGTCTAAAATTACCATTAATTATATTTAATACTACTATATAAATATAATTGCACTCTAAGCCTTATTAATAAATTATATCCCAAGAATTTATTATACATGCAATATCTTTATAAAATATTCGTAGTAATACAAAGTCATGAATATAGACTGTCACTTTGTAGATTACTACATCTTAATCATTGAGTACCCGGTTTAATCCTTTAAGTTATTCATTATATATTTATAAAATCCAATTTCATAAATATATACTTTAGTAATTTCTTACCAAAGTGGTTAGGCCTAACTCTCTGAATAACTAAACTCATTAAACTTATCTCAAGGAATATTTTATATATCCGTTAAGAGACTATGAATTCCATCTTGAGAATATATGTTCTGTCAACACTAAATGTGGCTGTCCAACATACTGAGGTTTTGACCATTACATTAGATCTCACTTCTAATATATCAAAGCAACCTACACTTCCAGATCAGGTCCATTATTCTCTCAGGATTAAGAGTTCTCGTAAATAGAAGTCGTGAGAGTTATTATTCATTTAACAGTCGTTAGGAGAATAATAAATCTCACAGCGGTCCAATTCAATATGTTTTAATTCTTAAAACATATCAACACATCAATTAGAAGTCATCACTTCTATGATCAAGACAAATCATCTTAATTGATATATTATAGTTTTCGCAGATGGAATGCCCAATTTCATCACCGACTACGAATTAAAATTCTGAATTTACAAAGAACTTATGACTTATATCTTCTGTGACTAAATCACATAAATCACATACTATGCATCTCATGGACTATATGATAATGTCCGAATATTCACGTTACCATTATTTTAGATAATAATATAACAACTTTATTAATCACAACATTGAGTCATACATAGCATCATACAATAGGATTTAAGGATACTAATCCTAACAAAATGTGTGTGATTTTAAATAATCAATATTATATTTGGTAACATTGTAAGAAATGGAAGAAATTTAATCTAAAAGGTTTTGGTAAAATTATTCTAATAAGAAAGAGAGAACAATTATTTTCCAACGAAGCGCATATAAGTTATTATTATAAATAGTATAAAATACTATGTATAAAAAGATGTTCTCCTATCTGAACGTTTATAAAATGACATGAATTGATTTGCATGCATTCTTATTAAATTCTTATGTATCTTACCCTTACTGAGCTATATAGTTCACCCCTTTCACTCTTTCAGCCAACAGGTTTTATTTTAGAGTAGAGGGAGCCTTAGTCAAGTTTTGGAAGGAGCTAGTTTAGTTTTAAATGTATAGATTCCAAATTAGAAATTTGATGTTAATTTTGTAGTATTGTGTATTTTAGGATCTAATGAAGTTGTGTACCTCAAAGCATTAAGAGATGTATTATGTAAGATTTAGAATGTGAGTAACTGGTGGATTATGTTATTCTTTGAGTACAGTATAAATGCTCTAAATGTCAAGTGAAAAGTTATATCATTTAAGTAAAGAAATAAGAATGAAAAGAAAAATGGAAACTTTTGTAAAAGTTTAGTTGGTTCTTGTTAATATCAAGTTTAAGCTTGATATTAGCATGCCAGTCATGGTCACAAATCCGGGTATCGGGTTTGGGGTGTGACAACCACCGATTTCCTCTCTACCATCTCACAAATTCCACCATCACTAATCTATAAAATCTCCTTCACCGGTTTTTTTTCCCCATTTTTTCCCTTTTTTTCGCTCTCTCCTCACTGATCTATGATCTCATACGCCGAGAGACAGAGACTACCCAGGCTTGCCACTGATCACTGACCCATTTTGCGACGAAAAGGAACTCCAGTGTGAAGGACACAATGGCCGGAAGTGAAAACTTCCATCAGCGACGGCGACGAAGGCGGTTGTCCTGATCTGATTGTCGCTCTTGAAAGGTAACAAACACTAAAGGAGGAGAGAAAAAAAAATGTCTCAGTGTATGTTCGATTCAATTTATGATTTTAGTGTAAATTATAATTAATTTTATAATTGATTTGGTGGATTTGGGATGTGGGTTTGTTTGATTTGGTGGATGTGGGTTTGTGCCGATCTTTCTGATTGTGTTTTTTTTTTTTTTTTTTTTTTTTTTTTCCTTTTTTTGAGGTGGCGTTAGTGGATGTGGTTTTGTACCGGTGGTGGCTGTCGGTGTTGTTGCGACAGTGGTTGTCGGTGGCCGTTGTTGCAGCAGTGGTGGTTGTGCCGTTGTTGTTGACAATGATGATGATTATAGGGAGTAGTTAATATATTATTTTAATTTGTAGTAATTATTATTTTAACGTATAGAATTGAAGGATAAAACATCTGATAAATGGGATATTGTAAAATGATGTGCTAAAATGATAAATTAGGTTTTTGGTGTGTCAAAATGACATTTTTTATGAGAGAGCTGATGAGAATGCTCTACACACGTGTTTTCCAAGACGGTTTTCAATTGAGTATGCACTGTACAGTAGTCTCCTCTAATAATTTTCTGACAACGCGCAATGGATTTTTATCATTCAAACATACGTCAGAAACTTTACCACTCTTTCCACAATACATGCCTTCTCTTTTGAACAGAGTGAACGCATTGAAAAAGAAGGATAGTGGGTTGTCAATTTTGTGTCTATGACCCACCTTAAAAAAAAAAAAATTTGTGCCTAAACAATGGGTATTTGGGATGTGGGTTTGGCGTGGGGGTGCCCCATGGACATGGCGGAAAGCAAGAAAATACTTTTTATTGTTTTTCAAAAGCAAAAGCACAACAAGAAAAAAATTGCAATCAATTGCATGCAATTTTTTAATAAAATTTAAGTCAAGTCAAGTAAATATTTTGATATTAGACCACAATTGAAAAGAAAGTCCCAGAACCTTCAAGTCAATTGTCATGAAATTTCCCAAGAGTCCAATACGGTGCTTATAAGTCATCATATGTTGACGAACACTTCCACATTCACAATATACCAAAGTGAAAAGAAAATACCTTGCTTTTATTTGTTGAACATAAAAGTTTTGATAGATATTACATAATAGAGCTTATAAGATAACACTTTCACCACATCCACAAAATACCAAATTTTGGAGTTTCATATGTTATAGCTACTTCTATCTCTCTTAATTCCATGGGTTGATATGCATGGTACATTCTCTTTTCCATCCTCACTTAATTTTTTATTATTATATATGCCTCCATGTCTATGAGTTTTCAAAGGTCCAAATTATCATTAAGGATAGGTGTAGACATCACATTTCGTTATGACCTATGCTTGAGCCCCTCGGTCCTAATAATGAGAAGTTATTTTGCTACCAAAACTATCAGTATTATGCGTGGAGCACAATGAGCAGATTAACCAGAAAGTGGCCTAATCATTTCTAAAAGCTCAAATAGTATAAAACACTATAGCTTGTTTAGACCCCAATTTCAAAGCACGACTTAATTGCTTTTACTCTCTCTAAGTGCGGAACAAGAGTAAATGATACGCTATGAAACCGGAACTACTCTCTAAGGCATAAGCAAATACTATAAACAATAAAAGTAAAGAATAAAGAGTATGAGAAGAGAGGTGCAAACACAAGATAAGATCAAGACGTGTTATTAAAGAGAAAACCGAAGAACTCGGCGAAAAACCTCTCCGCAACCCTCCAAGTCGAAATCGATCCACTAGTGAATAAGTTAGAGTACACAAATATCAAAAAGACCCTCTAAGCCTAATCTACTCAATGTTCTTGAGCCCTCTAAGCTCTAGTTACCGATGAACTTCTCAGAGTCTTGTCTTCACTTGTTATTCGGATCTCGCAATACTGCCTGATTGCATCCACAAAGCCTCATTGGCTTCTTTTGGCAAATCTCAAATGCTTCCCAAGCTCTAAAACACTCTCTACACTCTTAATAGGTGTGGATTATGTTTGGGTACAAATCTCCTCTTAAAGTATAACAATAGGAGAGGGGAAGGAGAAGAGACTACAAGGATTTCTCTATTGAGGATGAGTAGCTCTCTCCAACAAGGGTAGGTGTGTTGTAGAAACCTTTCTAGGGTTTTCTTCTGAATAGCCTCCTTACTATTTTGTGGGTAATGAGGTATATATAATCTGGGTGAAGGGTATAAGAGTCACACTTAGAATCCTCCAAGCAGAGAGTCTCGCGAGTCACTCACAACTTAGCCTGACTCACGAAGTGACTT
This sequence comes from Quercus gilva, assembly GCA_023621385.1. Lineage (NCBI taxonomy): Eukaryota > Viridiplantae > Streptophyta > Magnoliopsida > Fagales > Fagaceae > Quercus > Quercus gilva. Next base: position 8,017,108 of record CM042475.1, on the reverse strand, counting down.
GCGAAATACAGCATGGCACTTGACTCTTCAGCTTCTGGCATGTGCTTCTCATGTGACCTTCGCGAGTTGCACCACTCGTGAGCCAAGTCGCGAGATTAACTTCTTGAGCAAATCTTCATGACTTAAGTACTAAACTCATTACAATTAAATCCCACAAAATACAATGAAATAAATTAATGCAATTACAACACTTTTTGTCATAGAATAAGCCAACATAAATGTTATGTGAAAAATCATAACTTGACAATTTTTAACCTAGTTTGGCCGAGACTTACAAAAGGTGCATACACTAGGTATATGATGCGTACGCACCCAATCTATGGCATATGCACCTTCTATAATATTTATGGTTTGACATTAAATATTTCTTATAACAGATATACCAAATCAGGCATGTTTTTCAGTTTTCATTGCCAACTCTTGTAGTCTCGCATACTATATACTAGTAACAATTCTTACAAGGAATACTTTTACTTTCTGTCTCTTTTTTTTTCCCGTGGTTCATAGCATGGGACATACGTAAAACGTAAATTTCATTTTTTTTTCCCTTAAAAAAGTAATTTCTTTCTTAAATAACTGAATTGTTACCAAAACTGGAAAATGGGAATTTGAACTTCGATTCTTTTCATAAGGAAAATCAGTAAATATCACTAGTCTATAAAGCTCTTGAAATGGCAACTAAAAAGTAAATTATTAATGTGACATAAATCAATATAATTTCTGCCAATGATTACATTGTTACATAATAAATCAGTTGTGATGAGTGATGACTTTGTTTTACATCAATAGTTATCCACCAAGTGAATCTTTAAAATTCTAGTTGAGTTTTTATTTTTTTAATTTTTTTTTAATTTTTTTAATTTTTATATTTAAGTTCATGGAGCTCTCATGATCTACCTATCAACAAATAGTCAAATTTATACTTACCCATTTGTTGATTTCTTATTGAAATTAAAAATCTCATATCTAAACTAAATAATTAAAACCTCAATGAGTTGGTATAATGGCTCTGTAAACATCACGAAATCCATGAGGTGTTGGGTTCAAAACCCCTAACCCCATCTCCTAAGGGATTCCTCCAATTAATTATGCAAATTTATTTTAATTTAGATTGGGATAAAAATAAGATCCCCTCCTATTTAAATAAATGTCAAGTATCTTGCTTTTTACTAAAAATTGGAGGAAATTAAAGAATTTAAGGGGAGGAAATCTTATCCCAACATAATTTTTTTTTAAAGAATTTCTAAACTTATTATCATTAATTCAAATACAAATTTTATTGAAAAACTTACTAATAATACAATATTCCATTGTACCTTTTTAATGGAATTTTATAATGGAATCAATTTTAGTAACTTTTAAAAACACACACACACACACACACACACACACACACACACACATATATATATATATATATATATTTATTATCAAAATCAATTGTTTTATAATATCTAAATTTAAATTGTGAAGTAAAAACTAAGCATATTAATGGAGTAGTTCAATAAGCTACTTGTACCTTCTTTTTCTTATCAAAAGGGAATAATACGTGATAAGCAATTTGCATACTTAATTAACTAGTATCCTTACAAGGAGTTTTTCATGAAGTGTAAAAATTTAAAGAAAATTCTAAGATAATGCCTAAAGTTCCTCTTAAAAAAAGAAGAAGATAATTCCTAAAGCCCTAGGCATTCCATATTTTAAAAACAAAATGTTAATTTAAACATATCATGAAAATCTACTTTGTTTAATATATGAATGAGTTTTATATAATAAATAAGGGCATGTTTGGTAGTAGGATTTTTGTTTTTGTTTTCATAACAGTATGAAAATAATTTTCAAAAAAATTGAATGTAAAACTAGTTTTGAGAGAACAATTTTTATATTATATGTGTTTGGCTCCCACTTTTATGAACAATTATCAATATACATACATATATATATATATATATGTAGGGATCGAGTTCGGGCACTTCCCTCATGGGGATGAGTGGACCCAAGCCCAGTTGACCCTGTACAATAAATTTGTAAAGAGTGGGTAGAAGGACTAGGCATTAGTGGATGATACAACGGTTGATGTGGGTTTGCAAGATCATCAAATGAGATTTAGCTAGGTTTTCTAAGGGGAAGTTCGTCCTCTGCCCAGTCCGAGGAGCTCTTCTCTGATTGCTAATGAAAGTAGGGCTTGCCCCTCCCCCCTTCTTCTTTGGGGGTTCATTCTATTATATAGTCATGTTCAACTGATCTCTGCTTTCCACTTGTTGATCATCTGGGCCTATGTCTGAGGGCTTGTCCTATCAGCCGCCTTTCCAGACCTCCTGTTAGTTGAAGTAACCAAAGCATCGCTGTTCAATGGTCAATTCTTCATTAATGCGGCCAGAGTGTCAATTGCGTGCTTCTAATGTGGGGATGACAGCTTCCCTACAAATTACTCCTTTGCCATATTCCCTCGATCGACCCTGGGTATTTGTCTTTTTCTTTGGCATGCCCTAGGAGGGTGCTTTTGGTGGGGCGCCAACCATCCCTTCTTCGATATCGGCCGGCCGAGGACATGGTCGTCCTCGGCGATGCTCCTTGACAATTTGGGCCTTCCTCGCTCATCCTCGGATACTGCATTGTCCTCGGCATAGGCCTTAGGCCCGATATGAAGTGGGCTGGAGTTGCCAAATCTTCGGGCCCCACAATATATATATATATATATATATTTTTTTTTTTTTTTTTAAATGATGCTTGGGAGACCATTTCTACTTTGAGATTTAAAAAAAAAAAAAAAATTATAGAAAGTAGTGTATAGAATCTATAGATTACTTTTTTTGTGTGTGATAATTATAAGTTTCAAAATTGAAATGTGGGAATAAAACTAATATACCTTTTTTTTTTTTCTATATTTTATATAAGGAAAACTTCAAATTTGTGATAAAGATATACTCCTTAATTTAAGAGATAGAAGAGTTTGGGCAAATCTATGGAGTCCATTATATTTAATTTTTATTTATTGCTATTCCGTTAAAAACATTTTATATATCTTGTAAAAATCCTCTTGGTTGTTTTCAAAATCTTGTTTTCAACAGAGAAAATAGGAAATAATTTTATGAAAGATATATTTAGAAAACATTAGTTAAACAATAGATTCAAGTGTGAAATCCACCAATTTATGGTTTTCAAAACAAAAAAAAATTGTATTTAAATCCTCTTACTAAACAAAACCAAGATACAAAATATTTGGATTTAAATTTTAATTCTAAACACCACACCAAGTCACAAAACGAGATTAGTTAATGAAATAAACCAAAATAAAATTATTTTAAAATAACATTACTTTAATAAGTAATAGTAAAAAAATTCTATGTTATAAATTAATCAACTACATCAACTAATCTTGTGCACTTACAAATTGTTTTTAAATTTTAAGGGTTGCAAACTCCTTTGAGATTCCTTCTCAACAAAAGAGAAAGAAAAAGAAAAAGAAAAAGAAAAAAAATCCTTTGAGATTGTCTCATTCGTTACAAAATAAGTTTTTATTTATTTTAAATTTTGTAATAAATGATAGACAATTTATTGAGATTTGAAAATGGAAATCAAATTGTAAAAGAAAAAAAATTAATGATCATCGTCTTGTAATGTACTTGCCAAAGCATGAGCAACTCTCTTATAACGCCCTATTAAATATAGGAAAAAGAAACAATTAATGATCCTCATAATAAAGTTTTCCAACATGCCAAAAAACCACCTATGTTTATCTAATACATATGTTCAATTCGTCGGAAAAAATTGGCAAATGCCCTTTTTGAGCAAAAATTGTAGCGTTTTGCCCCATTTCCCAAATTAATTAAGGAAATGCCCATCTTTTGTAACTCGATTTGAGATAAATCGAGTTTTTTTTAAAAAAAATCTAGAGCCCTATAGTGGCATTTTAAGGAGCCTATAGTGACGTTTTAAGGACCTATAATGGCATTTTGTAACTCGACCACCATGAAATCAAGTTATAGGCAATTTTTTTTATTATTATTTTTACCTATAACTCGATTTCATGGAAGTCAAGTTACAAAACGCCACTATAGGGCCTAACTCGATATATCTCAAATAGAATTTCAAAAGAGGGGTATTTTCTTAATTAGTTTGGGAAATAGGGCAAAACACTACAGAATTTGCGCGAAAAGGGCATTTGCCCATTTTCTCCTCAATTCATCTTTTATATTTCCTTCTATGTTTTTAAGAATATTACAATTAATCAATTAATGCATTTTTTTTACTACCGAAAATTTTTGAGAGCTAAAATATAAACTTCAACTTACTTTCCTAATCTTTTTAAAGTGTTACAACCAAAAAATTTTGAAAGCTAAAATATAAATTTCAACTCACTTTCCTAAACTTTATGAAGTTCGGGGTGATGATCCACGGGGATTTTAGAACCACTACGAGTTTCCCTTTCTTCTCATTTCTAGTCCAACATGTTGTGGAATCAAGTAAGAACTTTGAGCTCTTCTCCATGATTTCATGGACCATTTGGTTTAGAAGGAACCAAGTTCGACTATCAACACAGACCTTCCCAAGTGAGTAGATTAATCAACGAGCTTTTGATGCATTACAGGAGTTTGTCAATGCTCAAACTCGGCTCTCCCCTCCTTGAGTTAGACCACAGTTGCTTTGGAAGTTACCTCCAGCAAATTTCTTCAAAATTAACTTCGATAGAGCCAAGTTTGCTAAGATTGAGCAGGTATAGGGGTTGTTATTACTTATTAGGGATGATATGAACAGATTATTGCCTTTATATCTCAAAATATTGCTATGTCGCTTTCAGTTGTGGAGATCAAAGGAGGATAGTGGATTGTCGAGTTTGTGACGCTATTGTAAATAACATTAGCAATACCAATCTTTCGAAATACAGATTAAGAGAGTTTTTTCATAATAATAATAAAAAAAATGAGTGTTTTATTTTTTAATTTCATTGAGAAAGATACTAGATTACTAGTACTGTAGTACATATAAAGTGAGTTAGAGACAGAAAAGGTTATAGGGTATGTGTCATTTGGAATAAATGTGACATAAAGAGTGAAATGTGGACATCAAAGGAAGTAGGGAGTTTCAGGTTCACATGACTCAATATTCCCAAATACCCAAAAGGGTTCGGGTTCTTGTATAATAAATATATATATATATATATATATATTTACATCTATAATATTTTTACAATAAATTATAGGTAATAAATTGTTATTAGCATAGTTGTAATGTGAATCGTATCGTGAATTGATTTTTTATTTTTCTGTATCATATATCGTATAGTATCGTGTATCGTAAGATACATAAACGCTTAATAAAATTATTAAAAAAAATTATAAATGTACATATATAAAGGGTATATTCATTATAAATTTTGAATATATTCAACTAATGACTAATTTATTCATCACTTATGTAATAATATTTAACAAGTTAACTAAATAAATCAAACTAACATGTGTTTATAACATACACATTCAAATTGCTTAAATTCAAAAGTGATAATATATTACAAATGATCCAAAAATAACAAAAATTTTCATCATTTTCATCATACTGCCCAATCAATCTCATCTAAATCAATGCTATCATCACATTTATCATTTTGCAAACTTATTTCTTCATTAAAACCTTTTTCATCGTTATTGACATATACTATCTCTTTTTGTTCTTTTTTATTTTAATAATTTTTTTCAAAAATATTTCTTCTAGCCATTCTAGTTTCTTGGACTTATAACAATAATGACAAAAATAAAAAATAATTATGATGATGCACGAAAATTAGTAGGTTGGAATGCTTTGGACTATGTTGATGGTTGTAGGATCTAAAAAGAAAGAAAGAACTGTCAAGGGTGACCGATTTAACCCGGCCAAGGACCTTCCGATGGTTAAGTCAGTTTTCTCTCTAAAACACAAAGGTGGGATAATTGTGAATAGTTGAGTCTTACCTTGGGTAAATGTGACTTAATCCTTTTATAGAGAATTGGAAGTGGGTCTACTTACTTAGATCCACTACCATCATGGGAGATGTGTGGAGTTAATGGAGAAAAAGTGGAGCGAGTTTCAAGGAATTCTCTCCACGTTCCAAAATGACAGATCATGGATTGAGTGTATAGAGCTCATATTGAATTATCCTGGAATTTACCAAGTGTTGTATAGTCGTCCATTCCCTTGCGAGCCCTGGACGATTACTCTCGGTCATCCATAAACTTGTGGGTTATGGATGACCATCATAACTTGGAAGGTTATTATATCTTATGGATGGATCTTCCTCATGTTGGGATGCTTCTATTGGGCTTCTTTTCTTGTAAAAACTTATGGACGTGTCTTGGTCATGGACGACCACCATGGACGAACTAAACTTGGTTTGGATCCTATTAGTTGCCCCTTTGTCCTAGTGTCGTCCATGCTACTATCGTTTTCACACGTGGCAATTCTTTATTGGTTGGGAGATTGTATAGGTGGCGTGTCAAGGTGGTTCAAGATCAGATGTTCAGATGCTGACGCGTGGATTAATCCTAGAGGTCCACTGGTTGCGTCATTTCATTTTTCAAGAAGATCTGCCACGTGGCGTGTTCTGGTTGGAGTCGTTTCAATGCCTAGGTCTGTCGCCTATAAATAGTCCATTACCTCTCTTACCCTCTTACTTTCTCATATTTTCCATTTTGACATTAGTTGTCCTCTGCACCTCGTCTAGAAGTTTCCTCCCGTCCTTAGTCCTCTTTGTCTAGAATCAGGTATCCTCCTTCTCCCGTCCATAGGTTTTTTTCTTTAGTGTGTGTTTGGTTCCAAATTAAAAAAGCCAACTTATTTTACTATCAAATTATATTGTCAATTAATATCTTATTCATAGTATAAAGAATATATATGTAAATATTAGTGTGAAGTGTAATTATGTACTGTATAGTCCAAATTTTGTAGGAGAAAGAGAGAGAAAAAAAAACCTTATGAATATGTTATTTTATTAGACTAAATTAATATTGATTACAATGCCCCGAGACAAAAGCAGCAAATTAGGTATGCCCTATTTTATCTTTCCTACTTTCCCTCCCTAAAAAGAAAAATCCTATGAGCGTCTTTCCTTTTTTATATTTATTTCCATAATGTCGCCTTGGTAATAACGAGGTGGACAAGTCAAACTCCACAATCAAAGTAAGACTATTAGAGAATTCCTATCAAGAATGCTAAAAAACATAGCATTTAGCATATCAAAACACTACTTTTTATATTTTAACATCCAACTTTATAATATGCCAAACATCAAAAGTTTTATATTTTTTACCACTTCATTAAAATATAATTTTTATTCTTTTTTAATTCTTTTTTATTCTCTGCATTTCTTCCTCTGCATCTCTTTCTCTGTGTATCTCTTCTCCTAAACAAAAACCCCCAAGCCCCCACCACCATAAAAAACTCAACCCACTGCCACTGCCCACCGATACCCATTGCCACTGGCCACTGAAACCCATTGCAAAACACACCAAAATCCACTGAAACCCACTATGAAACAAACTGAAACCCACTGCAAAACCCAACCCAACCCATCGCCACCAGCCACCACTGCCCACATCCACTGCCACAACTACCACCGAAACCCATTGCCAAACCCACCGATACCTAACCCACTACCACTACCCACTAAAACCCAACCCCTGATGCTGCCCACACCAACTGCCACCAGCTGCCATCACCCACACCCACTGCCATAGCCACCACCACCCACAACCTCAACCCCCAACCACCAAAATCACAAAAAAAAAAAAACAAACCCAAAACCAAATCACAAACTCAAAATCTTTTTTTTTTTTTTGAGAAACCAGACAATATGCTTGGGGTTTTATTGAAATGAAAACCAAATCAATGAACATCTAACAATACCAGGGGATAAATGTCTTCAGCAAGGTCTTCCAACCAAACCCGAACCCCAACAAGTCTTTTACCTTTTTCGCAAGAACATCAACCCCCACATTATAAAGTCTTTTAACATGACAGAATTCACAAAACTAGAAATTAGCCGCTAGAACAAGGATGTCATCAATGACATTCCTATATGAAGAAAAACAGCCAGGCCCTTGCGAAAGAACATTGATCACCACCGACGAATTGCCTTCAAATGTAACTTTCTGAAGTCCAAGTTCTCTAGCAAACTGAATTGCTTTGCGACAAGCTATTGCCTCCACTTCATTCACTGATTGAGTAGGAGGAATGGGCATGGACAGAGCTTCAATCACAGTACCACGCCAATCACGAGCAATGATGTCAATGCCTACCAAGTTCAACAAGTTGAATACCGTTGCATCGAAGTTCAACTTGAAATGATCAGCTTCTGGAGGACGCCACTGCTGCAGAACGGGAGCAAGGGGAAGGGCTGGTTCAAACTCCTGGGCAGCGAGGAATTCCTGCAATAAGCTTCCCGCCATGGAGAAGAGATTTCCAAAAGGGTGAACTGGAAGGCCAAAATGCTTAGCGTTTCTCCAGTTCCAAATCAACCAAGATGTGATAGAAAAGATTTCAGAGTTGAACTCATCTTGTACCTGCAAAAATTTGGAAAACGAGTTAGAGAAATCTAATGGAGGGGAGGCGACCGCTTGGTGGAACCATGTGAATAGTTCCAAACGCAGGTAATCCCCTTGCAAGACCAGGTAGCATGCAGCATGTCCTCCTCATGACTCTTGCACAGTTCACACATTGCTAAAACAGTGATTTGGCGGCGACAAAGATTGGTCATGGTAGGTAACGTATTATGACAAGCTCTCCAAATGAAGTGTTGAATTTTTTTTGGGCACTCGTAGTTGCCAAATACCTCTTTAAAACTTCCTGGTTGGGGTAGGACTAGAGCTACTTGCATGCACATTCGATGCACACGGAACAAGCATTTTGTAAGCACTGCTTGTAGAGAACAGACCTGATGGAGTGAGTGCCCAAATTATTCGGTCAGGGGGGCCTCTATTGCTGATAGGGATGCCCAGAATAGCTGTAGCTTCATGTGGCAGAAAGCTTGACTAAACAACCTCCTTCTTCCGTTCCCCACTATCAGAATTGATGAGTGCACTAACCTTAGCATCTTGGGGCAAGTTTGGGAGAGCCAAAATGGGGATTCCGCTGGATTGATTTGGCAGCAACTTATCCTATTTAATCCTCACTGAATGCCCATTGCCAATACACTAAATCATACCCTTCCGAATTACATCACGAGCACTCTTCCAAGTATAGGAGCCACAGATAGAGTCCCTTGCCTCAAGAATGGAACATTTTGGAAAAAATCTAGCTTTGAACACCCTATGACTAAGGGAGTCTGGATTATTGATCATACGCCACACTTGTTTGGCAAGCAAAGTGTCATTGAATTTTTCAATTTCCTTGAAACCCAAACCCCCCACCTCCTTAGCCTCACAAAGTTTATCCCATTTAACCCAATGCACATTTCTATTATCTCCACTATACCCCTACCAAAACTTACATTTAAGAATCTCCAATTCGTTAATCAACCCTTTTGGAAGTTTAAAGCAGCCCATGGTATAAGTCGGAATAGCTTGAATGACAGACTTGATTAACACTTCCCTCCCAGCTTGAGAAAGTAATTTTTCTTTCCATCCTTGTAGCTTCATCCACACCCTTTCTTTGAGGTAAATAAAGGATTGTTTTTTGGCTCGACTTACTAGAGTCGGCAACCCCAAATATTTCTCATACTGACAGATAGCTAGAACTCCCAACAACTGCTGGATACTAGTTTGAATCTGAGGAGAAGTATTAGAACTAAAAAAATATATTTGTCACCTATTTATTTTTTGCCCCGAACCACTTTAATAGATTGCTAAAATATCAAGAATCTTCTAACAATCCACTTCTATAGCCCGGCAAAACAATACACTATCATCCTAACGAAAAATCAAATCACAAACTCAAACCCACTTTGAAATTAAACACAAATCTGAACTAAAATCCCTTATTTTCAAACCTTAATAACCAAACCCAAATAAAAAATCTCATTTTTCAATTCCCAAACCCACTGATCAAACAGGGAGCCAAAAAGAAAAAAGAAAAATAGAAAGAGCTTGAGAGAAGAGAGAGTTCGGCCTTGAGATTCCCACGGTGAAGGTGGTGGTGAGTGATGGTGTGCTTGTGGAGATTGTCCATGGAGGTTCAGCCTTAGAGGGGAGGAGGTTAAGTTGTGAAATAGAGAGAAATAGAATCCACGGGCAAGTGAGAAGAGGAAAGTGAGAAAGGAGAGAGAGAAGAAAGATGAGAAAAATAAAAAAGAGAGAGAAAAAGAGACCGTTGGAATAAAAAAAAAAAAATAGTTTAACATTACTACTACAGTGAGCTGTTATAGATAACAGCTCATTGTAGCTAAGTGTCAAAACTTTTGACATTTGAAAGCTGTGATGTAGTGGGTATTTTTGTGTGTTCGTGATAAAATTTGGCTTTTAGCATTTTTGATAAGAATGCTCTTATGAGATGCACTAACTATTGTCGAGGCAACCTTCTTTTAAAGCATAGACCAAAAACAATTGACTGCCCAATGCAAATTACCTAGTGGCCCACTACTACCATCATACCCTCCCACTTTTATTTATAAGTTAGCAAATCTTCGTGTAAGTGCATGTTGAATAGTAATGTGCAATGGATATATTTTAAACTTTATCAATTATAAATGGGTAGTGGGTTGTAAAGTTTGTGTGACCCACCTAAAAAAAAGTTTGCATATGTGTGAGACTGTAATACCATGATTGAATATACCATCCCATATTATATATATATATATATATATATTGCTTATTCTCTTATATTGAAATAAAAAGTGCGTTTAAATAAATTACTGGCTTACTTAAAAACAAAAAAACCTACTTTATTCTGTTTAATATAAAACTATTAAAGGGTGAGATAAATTTATTTTAGCAAGGGAATGAATAAAATAAGTTGTAAATAATTGGCAATTCTTTGGGTAATCTACTTCTGTATAATCTAATTTTTAGAACAATGAGTAAGTGCATGTTAGAATGACATTTGTAAATAAAAATTACAAGCTAATCCTGTGATGTTAGGTTTTAGTGGTGAATACCGTGTATAAAATGTATACATATTTATTTTTCTTCTATTTTGGAATTATTAGACTATTAGAATTAAATTATAAATTTAAGGATCTATGCATTATTCAACTTATATTGAGTTGATTTTTTTTTATTCTTTTATATGTATGGAAAGAAATAAGAAAAAAAAAAAAAAAAGATGTTAAGAACTATGTTAAATGTTTTTTTTTTTTCAAGTCTCATGGCAGCATGTGAACCGATTGGTTGGCCTTGAGAATTTCATGGTGGTAACTCAAACATACAATGGATATCATATTTGTGAGTAATCACACAACACACAGATCAATTAAGGAGGAACCTCAACTGTGACTACACTAATTCTTTGAAGTATAAGCACAAACATGGCTAATATTTTCCTTAAGTCATGTATCAATTAGTTGTCAATTAGTTCTAACAATATCAGCAATGATAACTATCAAATTTTTAAAAAGTATTTGGTATGATTGTTACTGCAATGTGTGGGCGTGACATGTTGGCCCACTTCTTCAAGCATTGATATTTGGGGGTACCCCATGGACATAGCCGAAAGCAAGAAAATGCTTTTTTGTGTTTTCCAAAAGCAAAAGCACAAGAAGAAAAATTGCAATCAATTTTTTAAAAAAGTCAAGTCGAGTCTTTATTTTCATATTAGATTTCTATTTGTTGGAGCTATCTTACACTGCATTTGTTTTGATGGAAAACATTGTGTAAATATAGTTTTCCGTATTTTTCAGTGTTTGGTAGTATTAGAAAAAAATGAGTCGAATGAAAACTATCTTTGATCAACATAAAAAGTATGACTTATTTTAAAAGATTGTTTTCCACTAATTTTTTTTTTTGGAAAACAATTCTATCTCACAGTAAGCTAAATAAGAGAAGTTAAAATATTGTTTTTCAACTTATTTAAGGTTACTACCAAATATAGGAAAATGAGATAGTTTTATAGAAAACATTTTTTGGAAAATTACTTATTTTCTAAAAAACATTATTACTGAAACAAACAAAGCGTAACTATAAACAAACAAAACAAAAAACAAAAAATTGATGACAAAGTTTGTCCACAAATTGAAAAGAAAGTCCAAGAACCTTCTAGTCAATTGTCATGAAATTTCCCAAGAGTCCAATATAGTGCTTATAAGTTATCATATGTTGACGAACACTTCCACATCCACAAAATACCAAATTGAAAAGAATGTACCTTGCCTTTACTCATTGAACATAAAAGTTTTAATAGGTATCACATTATAGCCCTTATAAAATAACACTTCCACATCCATAAAATACCAAATTCACATGTTATACCTACTTCTATCTCTCTTAATTCCTTGAATTCACATGCACGGTACATTCTCTTTGCCATCTTCAATTAATTTTTGATTATTATATATGCCTCCATTTCTACAAGCTATTGTAGGTCCAAATTATCATTAACGATAGGTGTAGACACCCCATTTCATTTTGACCTATACTTGAGCCCCTCAATCCCAATGATGAGAAATCAATCCGCTACCAAAATGATCAGCATCGTGTATGTAGTCTAATGAGTAGATCAACCCGAAAGTGGCCGAATACAATCTAAGCCCAAGCCCAATTATGACCCAAGAACTAAGCCCAAAAAACCATTTTTGGCCTAATTTGACCAAGGCTTACAAAAGGTGCATATGCTAGGTATACGATGCGTACGCACTCAATCTGTGGCGTACAGACCTTTTTGGACATAAGACTCAAATCACTCAATTTCCATTTTGTAAAGATTCTAGGGCAACCAACCTAATCAACTGGCCGCACAAACGTTAACCTAACCTTAGTATATTAGTTCTCCTATAAATACCCCAATTTTCACCATCCAAAAGGGCCAGACTCTACCATCTACTAAAACTCCATTGAAATATCGCTCGAAACCCTAAGCCAAAGAGTTGAAGGCTAGAAAGGTAGAAAGATAGAAATAGTGAGTATTTGATTGATCTTCATCCATTCTTTGGTTAAAAGATAATCTCCCACTCACTAAGATTCTAAACTTTTAGTTGGTGTTACATTCAAAGTTTGTTAGCAAACCACCTAGAGTCATTCAAAAAACCTAGCCAAATCGTTCCAAGTTATTTTGCTCCATAGACACAGGTGTGGTAGTCGGTTTCAGCCGAAGGGCCGGTCATTAACAACACTGTAAGTGCCACAAGGAGGAGATGTGGATCTTTTCCATGATCCATATTCTCCTCCTCAATTCTTGTTTATTTTGTGTTTTTACATTATTTTAATTCCTTTCCTTTTTGTTTCATTAGTTTTTAATTCTATGTTTTACTACCTTTCCTTAACTATTCTATTTTCTTTTAAGTGCCTATCTTCTACCTTGTTCTGTTTCCTTTCGTATCACATGTACTAAAACTTAAGATACCTAGCTAAAAGATCTTTCCTTTCTTTCCTTCTTTGAATCTAAAACCCTAAAATATCTCTCCTTTTATCTCTCATCCAATCTTTAATTTTGATTTGAACCCCACAAGGTAACTAAAAAAAGGTAGAGATAAATAAGGATGGCATTTGACTCATAATGCAAAACACTTTCCAAAAATCTCAAGTCAATAATTAATTGGGTTCCAATCCCTTTTGGAAGTTAATTGATTTTTCAACCTTAAATGAAGTTAACATTTAAAAAGATTGGTTTCTAAGAATAGCCAACCTGGGCCATCAATAAAAGCCTTAGGTAGGTAATTTGTTTCAAAAGCTTACAATTCATGATTTATATGGTGAAAGAGTACTACTAGTTTCAAACTCTAAATTGTGCATGCCGATTGATCTATATGCAAAGATTGGTTAGTGATCTCCAAATATCTTCATGAAAAGTCTGATTACAGCTTCTTCATGTCTTGTCTTATCATATCTTGCGTGTATATTGATGAAGAAGATGATTTCATGTTTGAAATGAAGAGGAAAGCCAAAGAGTAGATAGACACCATTTATAAAGAATGGAAGAATGTTATTAGAGGAGTTAATTGCCCTTTGCAATGGAAAAGGCAATCTTATTCAGGTCTTCTTCTCTACTGAAGAGCTTAGAAGAGCAACAGACAACTATGACCCACTTCAAATTTTCTGGATGCAAATGGTTTTCACTTTTGTAAGGGTTCTTTGAAAATCACTTATTGTCAGTTAAAAAGTATGGCAAAAGATCATGGGTGTTGATGCCCGTCCTCAATAGGCAGTGGAAAAACCACTGCCGCCGTGCCTTCGTTCGACCACCTGCCGTGGCGACAGCTTGCGTGCGTGCGGGGCCTCGTTGGATGGCCCCTCTCGATGATGGTAGTGTGCGTGTGCTTCACACAGAGTTCAGGTGCTCTCTCTCTCTCTCTCTCGGTGGAGGAAGATAGGTCTACCTTTGGCGTTATGGCAAGAATCTGGGCCAAATTTTAAGGAATTACCAAAGGTGAGTGGAGTCACCACCAATCATTGGGTTTTTCTAAGGTGTGATTGGTCACCTGTTTCTAGTTGATTTTATTACCGATTCTAGGTTAAGAAAAATGGCATTTTTCCTAATCTAATGTGGATGACAAAAAATCTTGATTCTTAGGTCTGGAAGTTTGGTTACGTGTAGGGAAGGTGTTAGGCACCCTACAACGCTTGTCTAAGGACAATCCTTTGTTCAAATAAAACCTTAGTTTTCAAAAATTGGCAGTAAAAACACGATTTCGGCATTGGATTTTGGGGCTTTTCAAACATGGGGGCTTAGAGGTTTGACTTTTGAAAGGGTTGGGTCCCAATCTATGCTTTCCTAAGGCGTTCGAGCAAAGTACCAAACTTTCATGATGAAAATCCGGCGACATGTCACCTTACTTTCGCGGCGAAAATTAGGCATTGCTTGCCTTAAGTGACACGGATTGTGACAATCACACCGGGAAGGGCGAGCAGGCATATATATATATATATATACATACATCATGCACAATGCTAGCACACAGAGCAAGAAAGTAAATGCATACATCCCTAGAGCAAAGCCCAAAATATAGATGCAGAAAAATAAACAGGAGTTGCCATACTTTAGAGATAAGGACGAATGGTACATGGCATGATATACCTAAAACAAATCATCTAAGAGAGAAAGGGAGGAGGAAGGAAGGGGTTTAAAAGAGTACATAACCAAATGAGAGAGGCTAAACTCCTAAACCTATTGACTACTATTGCTTGGCTCATATCTACATGCTTGCGTCTGCGCCTCTTTTTGCTTGCGCCTGGGAGACTACGCCCTAACTCCATGCGTCCTCACTCCATGTGTGTACATGCAAATGCAAAGACAAGAATCCAGCAAACAAGAAATGGAAGGCAAAGATGCAAAGTGCGTATGAAAGAGGCATAAAGCAGATAAGCATGATGAACATGGCAAGCATAGAAACAAGAATGTGAGCAAACAAGCAAGAAGGAAAACAAGAAAGATATCAAGCAAATAAACAAAAAGGCAAACAAGCAAGAAAGGAAACAAAAGATGGTGTCCGCGAGGGACAAATGTAGGTTTGGATCGAATGTCCATAACTTCATTGTGTTGAAGTATGGACGACACACTAGTAAGCAAGACTTATGCATGGACATGTGAGCAAGCGTGTAAAGATGCATAGAAAGCCAACAGGTGACACAAACAAGCATGGTAAGCATATCATCACGTGAAGCGGAAAAGGTGAAAAGTATGCAAGGAGCAACCTGGCATCCGGAGATGCCTCCCAAATGGTTACATCCAAACAAGGCCTCATGGGCATCAGGTGTAACCAAACATGATCAAGCCCGTGGTGGGCATCAAACACGGCAAAGCCTAGAACGAGAGAGGCTTACATAGGCATAAAACTTAGAAGCAAGCAAACATAGACATGAAAATAGGGTGATCCAAATCCTTTGATGTGGGCCTCGGTGTATGGACGGTGACAAAGATCATAGGGTCTAGATCAGGTCCGAACCAATAGGCCAAAACACAAGAAGATGCGATAAAAGGAACAAAAGGGCTGCAATAGCTCATAGCATGACAAACAAAGACTAGGCCTAAGCACACAAATATGGAATAGAGCACACAAGCACATGGAAAATAGCATAAAGCATGTAGAGAACATAGATCCAAGCACACAAGTATGCGAAAACATAGATCGAAGCGCATAGGTGTGGAAATATGCATGTAAACATATAGAAATTTAGCACATAGACATGGTAGAACATGAATCCGAGCATATAGGCATGTACGGGTGTAGATCTAAGCATGGAACATGGCAAAAAGCGCATAAACACATAGATCCGAACAAGGCGTAACTAACAACATTATACAAACATGTGAACATGTAACCCTAACATCAACCTAAAACAAAAAGAGGCATAAAACATAGGAAAACATGGCATAAAACCCTAAGCACATAGATCTAAACATATGAGCATGTGGAAACATGGATCTAAACATGAAACATGGCATAAGACATAACGACCAAGAGATTTAAGCTAGAAACACAAATAAAGCAAGAAACATGCTAAAGAAAGTAATAAATCATGTTATTCAAGAATTAATAGTAAGATAAATGTTAGAAAAAGATTTAGAAGGTTAAGGGTGTGGATGATAGCTAGAAAAGAAACTTCCACACCCCTAAGCCCCAAATCCAAAGTACCAAGGAAAGGAAGATTGAGTATAAGAACAATACCTTGTGTTTTTGGTGAAAAGAGAAGAATCAAGAAACTTTGATGTATTTTTTGGTGTTTTTTGTGTGTTTTTTGGTGTTTGGAAGAGAGAAAAAAACATCAAATAACAAGGCTGAGAGTAGAAAATCAGAAAAATGTCGTCTCTTTGTAGGTCTAAAGGGTGCATGGGGCTATTTATAGCCTTGCCACGCGTTTCAAGGCGATGGCCCTTGAAGGGCTGCCAGCGGCCCTTCGAGGACCGTCAGCCTCAAAAGGCCTAAAATGGGGTTAATCTTGACAACCTTGGAAATATTTTGACTTCTTGTTTCCGAAAAGGTATGGATCTTGAAAATCCAATGGTTGGATCAAAAGTTATGGCTCTCAGAAGTTAGTGGTGCATCGATCGGTGCGTTATCCCGGTTTCATGATATCTCGGCTGTTCTAACTCCGATTTCGATCCATGAATAGTCGTTGGAATGAGAATTTGATAATCTTTGCAATGGCGTTAGTTTCAACCCGTTTTGACAGCCGAATCAAAATTAGGGCTTTTAGGCCCACCCAAGCTCAACTTATGGTCAAACTTGGTCAAAATTGTTAAAAATATCTGAGAAGCTAGGGTTTAATGTAAAACTATGAGAAATGTCATTTTGTGAGGGTTTCGACCTTGTTTGACCTTCGATCCAACCTAGGGTTGATCAGGGGCAATTTGGTCATTTTAGTTGAAAAAGGCACTTTGGGTGCTCCAATGCTCGAACGGGCTACGCCATGTTATTCTGGATGTTCTTGAGGCCCTATGGAGAGAAAATGATTTTTTTGAATTTTATGAGGTCTGGCATGCAAATCGAGGGCGGACAAAATACGGTATCAACAGCAGACTATAAATGTGATAATGGTAAGTTGTAGAGGGCTTCCTAGTGGGAAAGATTGGATTTTGCATTGGCATAGGTTAGGCTAGTAGGCTCCTTATCTATGGAGGGAGAGAAATTGTAGATATATATAGAAAAAAAAAAAAAAAAATCAATGGGTGTTTTATTTCCAATAGGCAACAGTTAAATATTTTGAAAAACCTCTTGATAGGGAATAGGAAGAATCACCACTAATCAAGAGACACATATTTGAAGAAAGGCTGAATTAATGCTCAATTATTTTTAATTGTAAGGCAAAAATATAGGAATGGTTTGGTGTAGTAAATGGGAAACATTAATCGAGAGAGAAGAGATTGAATTGGAATAGTTCAAAGTGAATAAGAGTTTTCGTTTTTTTTTTTTTTTTTTTTTTGACTGAAGGTGATAGGAAATGGAAAGTTGAAAGAAGAGCAAAACATTAATTGCAAAAGGTAGGGAAAAAAATTGAAAGAAATGTTTGGGAATTTTTTTTTTTTTGGACTAAAGGTGATTGGAAATGGAAATGGGAAATTGAAATAAGAGCAAAACATTAATTGCAAAAGGAAGGGGTTAGGGCTGGAAATCATTTTTTTTTTAATATTATTTTAAAATGATGGGAAGATTTAGAAAAAAAGAAGGATAATGACATGGCTACTAATGTGACTCAACAGGGGCATAACAACATTAAATGCTATGCTTCAACTTTTAGATATATATAGATAAGGATGATCAAAGACATTGTCATTGGATCACAAATGAGTCTCCACTACAATGTTCTAAAACTCTTAGAAACTCTTAGGATGTTGCTTAGAGACCAAAAATCTGATTCTAGTATATGAATTTGAAGGGGACATCATTCTCTCCACCTATATTTGTACACCATCAACTAAGGGACTTAACTTTGAGCCATTACCATTGAAATGCAAATTAAGGATTGCAATGGGCATAGCTAATGCAGTTACCATCTCCATACTTCATTTTCAGGCCTGTTATCCATACATATATATTCAGCCGAGTAACATTATATTGGATGAAAACAATGTTGCCAAATTGATTGATTTCTCACTCTCCATGTCAATTCCCAAAGGTCAATTGCATGTATAAGTTTTTCATATTCATGGAAAACATGGGTACATAATACCTAGATATGCGCGTATATGAGTTATTTAATTGAGAATGCTAATGTATATAATTTTGGTGTGCTTATACTAACACTTTTGGCAGGACGGGGTTCATGTTTATACGGTGAATATGATAATGATGTAGGACAACCAAAACAAAATGGATATGATGGAAAAATAAATGAATATGATCTAGAAGTCAGCACCTAGGCTTGACTTGGGAATCAACACCAAGTGGGGAAACTACTAGGAATCAGCACTTAGGGTAAACCTGGAGTCAGCACCAGATCAAAAGAGACCAAACGACCATTTTTTCATTCATCAAAATATCAACTATCTCTTCAAATAGTACAATAGGTTGCTTATAAAGGATTGTTAAACCCTAGTTCTAATTGACTAGGAAACTTTAATTGCCTTATTACAAAAATAACCTTACTTCCAAATTAAAATACTAATAGCCTAATAAACTATTAAGACCTAAAATATAAAAATACAATTGACTTGCAAACATAAGTAATATTAAATAATAATTTTCTTGTGTCTCTCACATCATTCTCCTCTAGTTGGAGAAAGCTCAACTTCAAGTTCTAAAGTATTAAAGGATTAGGATGCTGACAAGTAACATTTGCTTCCAGTCTGGAACCACCTTAGGGAGCAAAGAGAAAAGAAAAAGCTTGAATTCCACATTGTCAAACTCTTTTGGAATAACAAAATCAATGCAGGGAATCAACACAATCTTATCTTGAACCATTAGAAGCACTACATTATCCACTTTCTCCACTTTAGCAAACTGTTTGTCTTCATTCACCATGGAAGACTGATCAAAAGTAGATTCATTAGCTTCCAATATCACATCATACCCTCTAACATAATACTCTCTTTAGAAATCATCTATGCACCTTGCTACTCTTCAATAGATTTGTTTCCTTGCACGCATGTTAAAGCAACACTTGTCGAGGCATGTACATCTTTGTCAACATTAGGCTTTGGTGTTACTTGAGGTTTTTCCACTACCAAGATATCATCAATGTTGTATTCTATGGGGGCAGCAATAATTTAATTGTGATCAATTATCTTTGGTTTCCCAATTGAATTGGTTTGAGTCTTCATTCGCTTCATCTGAGCAATCATGTCTTGAACACCTTTCATGAGCTTTTTAGATAATTCCTTTAATTCCTTGATAGATTGTTCAAAAGTGCACCGAGGACATGAAATGAGATGAGGATTCATTGTATTTGCTTCAACTTGAAAAGTATCACATTGAGATTTGGGTAGATACTTAGCTTGAAAGTATGGTGACAAATACTCATCACAAAACTTTTCTTTCATATCTTCCCACACACTAATGGCAGGTTCATACTTTATATAGTGGAAATATTCAAGATTCTCCCAAAACATTTGTGTTCCACCTCTTAATTTCAACTTTGCATACCTAACCTTTATGTTATCCGCAAAATTTGCTTGTTCAAAGAATTGCTCCATTGCATCCACCCAGTTGACAAAATCACGTGGATTAGTTTTACAACCATCAAAATAAGGTGCTTCTGATTTGACCATGAGTCTCTAAAATAGTGCTTCAAGTTCAACAAATAGTTGGAACAAGAACCTAAGTTGCTGTGATTTTCTTGGAATAGGCTTCTAAGACTACTCTCAAATAGTTGCTGGGACTGGGCTGGTTGATAGGTTTGGATTTCGTGAGCTAGGTCTTGTACTTTTTAAAAAGAAAACTAGTGTTGCAAAAGGTGGGCATAGGGCTTGTTAAAAAAAAAAAGGGTCAAAGTCTTCTTCTTTTTAAAAAGGCTGGTTTGGTTAAAAATTGTCATTTTTTTTTTTTTTGGCAATTGGGGTGCTGAAGCTTGGGCTTTCAACTTCTATTATTATCTTTAAATGGCAAGTTGGGTTAGTAGTTCTTTCATGGGCTGAAACAAGTGTGCATTGAGATTTGAGAGTGAAACAGGACACTAGTGCCGCTAGGAAGAAAGAACACAGATGGGACTATCGGGTTACCTCTGATATAGGGTCGATGGACTGGCTATTTGTTGCTGCAGCAGCATTCTTGTGATGGCTGTGGGTGACGGCTCTAGGACGATAGGGTGAGATTGACATTAACAAATTCTTGCGGTACTAATCCTGTGGAGTGGGTTGGCGACGCGGTACTCTGAGACAGCAAGATGGGGCAACGTTGCACTAAGGTAGAAGAGGAACTCTAAGTGGCCTAAGAATAGGTTGGCACTTCAATCGTTTATTGGGATGGCAGCATTGGCTTTCCAATGGGTGGTGGTGTGCGAAGAAACCTTTTGAAAGAACCTGACCAAGTTTGGCTGTAGGGTTTTACTGGTAATTGGGTCAAAGGGCTTCGGTTGATGGGTAAACTTCTGGTGGCTTGATATGTGTGCATATTGACAGATGGCTTTTTGATGTTGGTTTGGTAGGGATGTGGTGAAGGGATTTTGAAGGTCGTGTGGTGGTTGGATTTCTGGTGGTGGAAAAAAAACGGTGAATTTTTTTTTTTTTTGGTTTTGGATTGACTGACAGCTAGAACAAAATGGATATAGTAGAAAAATAAATGAATATGACCTAGGAGTCCGTATTTAAGCCTGGCTTGAAGGCAACACCAAGTAGAGAAACCACTAGAGTCAACACCTAGGGTAAACTTAGAGCCGGCACTAGACCAAACAGCCATTTTTTTATTCATCAAAATATTAACTATTTCCTCAAGAAGTATAATAGATTGCTTACAAAGGATTGCTAAATACTAATTTTAATTGGCTAAGAAACCTTAATTGCCTTATTAAAAAATAACCTTATTTCCAAATTAAAATACTAATGGCCTAATAAACTACTAGGACTTAATAAAATTGACTAACAAACATAAATTATATTAAATAATAATTTTGCGTCTCCCGTGCGAGTCTTATAATCTAGTAGATTGGCCAAAGCTTTGGTATAATGCCACTGAAAGAATTATGTTGAGTGTTCCTGGCGAAAGAGATGTTTAAGCAAGCAATCAGGATCAATATAAGTTGCAAAGTGCAGCAAAGAACAGTTATTGAGAAACCTACAAGTCAGTGGAAGCAATAATAAAGAATGGCAACTAGATTTTTGAGTGTCTTTTTACCATTAAGCCTATCCAACTCACAAAATAAACCACAAATAAAAAGAGCATATTTTGACACTCCGGCCTTGAATGAAGCAGTAGGAAGATATTCAAACATTTCCCTTTGATCTTGGGTACATGCAGACATGCCCATGATGGGAAGATTTCGCACCCTTGGTTCAGGGGAACTCATAGCAAGACTGCCTGATAATACAGGACCTTACTGTAGTTGGTTATGACAGATTATAGAGCATTTCCTTGACAGGGAGCTCCAACTATATTCATTGGAAACATTATATTAAAAATGAATAGACCCCAGATGGTTTAGATGAAGGCTGTGTAATTTGTTTGTCAACATATATAAGCTTGTTTAGCTTTTTGCTGGAAAGTGGACTGAAGTACATTTGTGCTTTGAAAAAGTAAGAAAAAAAATTAAGGTAAATGAAAAAGCTGTACTTAAACAAGAAAAACTAAAAGCTAAATGTAAAAGCTAGTAGAAAATGGACATGTATCTACACAGTTTTTCTCATTTCCCAAATGAGTATGATATTGAAGGAGTTCAAATTATGGCAGTAGGGAGAGTGCAGCAATGGTTGTGATTTACAAATACTGCTACAACAAAAGAAAATGACCAAATTCAACAAAAGGAATTTAAATATACAAGCAGCCTAGGGTTGATTTAGAAACTCAAGCTAGGTAATTCATAAATGGTGCCTAAGACCTTTGTTTTTTTCTTTTTTTAGACAAAGGAGATCAAAATTTCTGATGTACATAGTAATGAAGTAAAAATCAGCTTCAATTTTTGGGTTAATGCTAATATATGAAATTCTGTATCAATCAACTGCAACTTTTGTCATGATAACATCCCTAGTTTCAACTACAAAAATTGCACAACATCCTCCGAAATAACTTTAATTATGCAATTGTTCACAAAAGAGACCAGAACCATCATTATACAGACAATAAGACATTATAAATTTAAATAAAAAGTATCCATTCTGCTACCCTGTATCAGGCAAAGATGTAAAAAGAAAAAGTTTATGATATTGAACCATGTATCAGCCAAATGTGCAACAGTGCATATGCTAGTTGTCACGAGACATCCCCAAATCAACTTCACAAGAACGTAAAAAAGGCTTTCGGATGCTAAGCAATAAAGTGAGTGCATCACACAATTCACTCAAGTAAATGAAACTACAAGAACCAATGGAGTTATATGAAAAATCCATATTTATATCTGTATTATCACCATGAATTCAGGACTGCAAAAATGTAATAATTATAAAATATTCTACTTTAAATGTGTAAGAGAATTAGTTTGACTAACAGATAGACTACATGGCTCTAACTGCGTCAAATTCTTCCTCAAAACTTACAAAGATTCATATCTTGTATTCAAAGAAGTCATACTTTGAGAAACATGCTTAATCATAAGCACAAGGCAAAAGAATACCCTCAAATAATAATGTAATCTAGTTCTAGTGTACAAGGCAAAAGAAAGCTGTGCTCCAATACGCTCAAAATATAACAAAAAAACAACAAATGAAAAGTTACAAGACTACATGAAAATCTGATTCACTGGATCAAAGTAAGCAGCTACACCCAACAGTTTTTTGCATGTATCCTCAATAACAACAAGAGCAATCAAATGGACAGAATGGGGTATTTCCAGCATCAGACTTATTGATACCCAATTCCTCTTCTGTGTAAACAGTAAACGTCGTAGCATATCTAGTTTTTTAATAGCCCAACACTTAAACTTAAATTGTGCGATGAACTCTTTGTGGGTTCCCTTTTTGGATGGTTCCCAGGCCTAGTAGTGATAGGAGGCCTCCAAGGATGGATGGTCGATTGATGGTTGGACTGAGCTTGGCTCACCGTGACCTTATTGGGCCATTTTATGAACCAATCTGTGCACAAGACATGAATCCCACAACCCAAATATATGCGTGTGTGTGTGTATATATATATATATATATATATTGGTTGAGTGAGCAATTAAGGAATAGCAAATGATGGTTGGACTGAGCTTGGCTCACCGCGACCTTATTGGGCCATTTTACAAACCAATCTGTGCACAAGACATGAATCCCACAGCGCAAATATATGCGTGTATATATATACATATATATTGGTTTAGTGAGCAATTAAGGAATAGCAAATGAAATGCAAAGCAAATAGAGTGACAAAGATCCTCCAAATAGAGTGGTATTATATTTTATTATATTGAGTGTTTGAGTACATTAGGTCCTACTTTGCTGGGGTGTTTCACACAAACTCAATAAAGTTCAAAAATCAGAGACTTGAATAACTCCACTTGGGATTTCAAGACTTGTGTAGTTTGAATCCCTTTGAATCCAAGTGACTCCTTAGGCGTTTACTCCAGGACCCCTTACAATGTCTCACTCTTCCCACTATATCTCTAGTAGAAGCTTAACACTCTCTTCTAGCATTGTTGTATCTTGAGTGTTTATGTTTGAATGCCCTTCCTTAACTTGGGTTCACCCTTTTTATAGTGCTGCTTGAAGATTCCTCAAATCAACAATTCATTCCTTTGGTGTTCTGGGTACCAGCACCAATGTTCTATTTGATGCATTGGTGGCTGGTCCTTTCCCCTTTCTTCTCTTATTTCACTCTCTTAGGGATTAATAGCTGAAAGCCCACTTGCTAACTTTCCTATTGCTAGAGATCCTTTCTGAGTAAATCCATATTCTTATTTGAGGTTAAAACTCCTTATTCTTCTTCCAAAGCCTTAAAAGGGACACCTCAAACTTCTAAGGCTTTGATGTTGACTTCTCATAATTTGTTCATTTCCCTAAAATGGGGCAGATTCCTTCTGGTTAATGGTGTAGTTGAAAAGGCTCCTGACCATCTTTCTTCTTGTTTCACCTTTTTGCTTTACCCTGAAACCATCATCTGTCTTTGTCACTTCCTTCTGGGTCCTTGGGAACTAATGTTGACATGACCTCCTTTGTCTTTCGTGCCTCTTTTAATATGAGCATGCCATATCCTAAGTCATCCACATCCTAACTACCATCCTCCAACTCTCCTTTAGGACTTGCTCCCCAAGGCTGGTGGATCCCATGTAGCTTGGGCCCAAATCCTACTCGTTCATCATTTTTCCTTTTTATTGGACTTCCTTGGGTATTATGACTTTTTGACGTTGTTGGGCCAAGCCAGCTTCCTCCCTCCTTTTCTAAGGCCTAAGACTTATCTTCCTTTTCCCGTAGGTCGGGCTCTCGTTTTTCATTTTCTTAAGGGCCAAACTTTCTTCTTTTTTTCCATTTCCATGGGCTGGCCTTTCTCATTTCTATGGACCTAGCTCCTTGTCAAATTTTGAACCTCAACATTTAGCCCCCCAAGCTCATGGGTTACCTGTAGCCCACGCATGAGAAATCATACGGTTCCTCCATTGCTACAGAGTTCCTTTCTTTTTTTCTTTCAGGGATCCTCACGCCCTCATAAAGTTCCTTTCCTTTCCTTTCCTTATTCTTCTCCTTCTCTCTCTCTTTTTTTTTCTTCAGGATCTCAACACAGCCCTTACCTATCTTCAAGGGAGCATGGCAGATTCTTAAGGCAGTGGGCAGTTGGGTAGTTTTTCCTCCTTTCTCCTCAATTTATGTTACCCATTTTCAAACTGTCATCATTATCTTACAGTCAGCCCCCAAAAAATTAAATTTTTGTAACTCCCTTCCTCTTTTCCCTCACACCATTATTGTTCTATCACTTCTCCTACTTACCTCCACTAATTCCTCTCTTCCCCAAAACCTACTCAAGGAAATATTTGGATGATTGAAAAGTTCTAGACACCAACATTAGGAAAAAAAAACATTTTTCATCTTGAAACGTAAAGAATATACAAAACTATATATTACATAATTTGTAGCAAAACATATAAACAAAAATATATATATATATAGAGAGAGAGAGAGAGAGAGAGAAAGAGAGAGTGTTTGACCATGTCATAGAAATAAGGAACCAAGCCAACAAAAACTTTGGCATACATGTCCAAAAAAAAAAAAAAAAAAAAACATTTATGCACAACAGGTACATTCTATTACTTTAATTTAGTAGCTTTCCTTCTTTGCCATTTCAGTTATAGCTTATTGGTTTTTTACAATTACCTTCCACAGTCTTAGGGTGCTATCTTTAGAATCAGCCGCCATAGTAATACCTTCAGCACCTGTATATAGAGAACTTTAACAATGATAGTACAAAGAAGTAGAGTCACTGAAACCTTGACCATTAGAAAGAAGCAGATACTTCCATATTGGTAAACAAAATATAGATGAAAAACCTATCTTCAGAAACAAAGTATGATTAAAAAATGTAAAAATGATTACTAAATTACTTCAGACATACAAATTTTTAAACAATTCAAGCCAGAGAGGTTCCAAGTTCAAGTGCAACAACAGTTACTTTTGGCATTTCTAGGAAGTAAGAAGCACTTTAGATTATCAATAACTGTATCTTATATCTTTTTGGGTTGATGACACCAACAAAAGCAACAACATCATTGACAAAATTTTGGTACATAAGAAGCAATTTAGCTTATCAATACGTTGCATATTTTAACTTCCTAACAACGGAGAAGAAATACCCTTCCTTTATCTCAGATTAAGGCTTCTTATAAACCTCCTTTTCCTCTTTTGGTAACAACAGCAGCACCACCTTAACAAAAACAGTCCCCAAAAATCAAAATTCCTAAGCAAATCTAAACATCCCCATAAAGCATATATTAATCTCCAAAAGGAATTAAAGCAAAGCACTTATCAATAGGACTGCTATATTAATAGGAAATTTTTTCCTTAAAGCCAAAGGTTATCGGAAAAAATTTAGTGAAGCCCAGAGGAAATCAAATGCAACCCATGTAATGGTATGTTCATAGCAAAATTGTATTTCTATTGCAATAACAGTGCATAATGGTATGTTTATTATTTTCCATATCTTCTGTTGTTTAGTTTGTAAAGTTTACTTAATACTTATCCTTCTAAATTGTATTACACGGGATATTTCCAATCAAATTTTAATCTGGCTAAGCATTAGAACACAATCAATGATTTAAGAAAAAGAAAAGATAAATAATGTTGGTATTGTTTCTTGGTTCTCTCAGTTTGCAATTTCACATAAATAATGCTTGGGGCACAATTTCTAGTTAAGATATCATTCATGGATTAAGACAGAAGTTTGTATACAAAATAACTTTCATTAAGGAGACATGGTTCTATTAACCTCAACAGAAAATTGCAAATCCTTTCTAGTGATCACAGCAGAGTAGGACAAAATGTGAAGAGCTTGTGAGAGAGACTAACGATTAGATAAAAAGGTAGATTCAATGCTTAAGTATGATAAACCTAAACTAGTTTTCTATAAAACATAAACAATGCTTGGGACACAATTTTCAAGTTAAGATATCATTGGTGGATTCACATTGAAGTTAAGATACAAAATAAATTTTAGTAAGGATGGAAAGTTTTCTATAAGATTTTTTCCCTTATACTTCCTAAGTGATAGAAAGTTTGGTTTAGGCATTTATACAAACACTTTGAGGGTTACGCATGCCACCAACCTAAATCTTCAAC
This sequence comes from Quercus gilva, assembly GCA_023621385.1. Taxonomy (NCBI): domain Eukaryota; kingdom Viridiplantae; phylum Streptophyta; class Magnoliopsida; order Fagales; family Fagaceae; genus Quercus; species Quercus gilva. The sequence continues at coordinate 7,989,721 of CM042475.1, read as the reverse complement.
TTGCAGTACAACTTTAAACAATGAATAATTCAACTTTCAATTCCAAATTCATTCAAAACCCAGTACCAAAACAATAATTAAGCTCCAAAAAGTTCCACACAACACTCCAAATCATCACACCAATATATCTCAAGCCCAATAAAAGAAAACACAAATTATATAAATAGTTATCAAGTATTTACCAATATACAGGATATTGCATACTAAACCAAATTAAACAACTCCAACACCACCAAAATAAATAAGAACATTAAGTAAATAAAAAAAATTCCAATACCAATAGCAGGAAAAACAAAGAGAGTCAGGAAAACACAAAACAAATACTCACAATGTGGATCATTTGGTCGTGAAAGATGCGGAGGAAGTATTGCAGTATAGCTTGCTGGGGACATCAACCAATAATATTGAAAGCCAAATTGAGAGTATGCAAACATAAGCAGGTTTACTAGTAACCTTTTTTTGAATATTCGTAACACTCTTAGCTCTGCGACTTAAACGAGGAGAGAGTCTACATTTGAGAAAAGAGAGAAAACTGAGAAGAGCGATCATCAGGTGGTAGTCGAATTCTAAAAATAAAGCATTAAAAATTAATAATGGTGATGTGTACATTTGTGAGATCTCTAAAACTTATGTGGCATAATTGTAGAAGGTCAACAAAAAGTTAGATGCTTCAATTTAATAGTATTTATAGATGATGAGAACAAACTAAGATCTTTGAATAGCTTGAATTTTAAAAAACGTACAAAATGATTTCTTTTACCTCAACATTTCTTTTAGCTTTGATATGTAGTCTTTAGGGAATGCATACAAACTACAAAAGTGAGCTGAATCTTCACAAGTTTTCTTGTGCTCAACATCTTGATTAGGAGCTTTCTCACATTTTCCTTGTTCATTGTTCTCACTTTTCAATCAAATCTCTCTATCCAACATCTTACCCCTACTTTTCAAAAGGAAGCTGCAGTAGCACTTGAGCATTGTTGATAAACAACAGTACTAACCTTCAACTGTTTATGGAGAAAAGCATACATTTTATGAGACACTTATCAAGGGAAAAATAATGGTGCAAGATAACCTGTTTCATAAAATAACTTCACCAACATGATTTTTAGTAGTCCAATAATGATTATGTAGATTTCCGTTCCTAAATAGCTAATAGAAATTGCACGTGCAGGCAATATTCAGTGTCTCGAAGCAGGGGGGAAAGATAATATATATATATATATATAGAGAGAGAGAGAGAGAGAGAGAGTTAAAAAAACAAAAGAATGGCCCTAATGCTCACCCATAGCAGAAGAAAAGGAACAAAAGTACAACAAGACCAAAGATACAAATAGTTCTAGGTCTAAGTATTATATTCAATTGCTCCAAAATTGTTTTCCACTATCTTTAAGGGTCCGATAATGCATAAAGCTATTAATAAATTTGAGTAGGCTAAGGCATAGGAGTGATAATCTAGATATTGCAATTCTTTGCATGTTTAAGGGCATGAACTCCCTAAAAAATTATATTGCAATTTAATTATAAGATCATGAAAAGGCATGTAATATGCAAGGAGAGAATATATGAAAGGTATATTTTTTTTTTCATACTCGATGCATTTGCCACATCCCCACAGAGCTGATAGTCGATGTGTTTACAATGACACAAAGTGAAAAAATCTGTCAAGGTTTTGCTAGATAAAACTATTAGAAAATGGACATTGTACCTGAAAATGAAGCAAAACATATCTAAAAAATTCATACTCATGCCATAGGATAGTATAGACAGGCTGAATGCAAAGAGTCAAACCAAGGAGAACATTTAGCCAAATATATAGAACATAAAAAACAAAATACATATATCTATCTAACACAATTAAGAAAAAAGTAAAAAACAAGAAGGATTCCTCTTATAAATCACAATATTGAAAAGATCATCAGTGATTAGATTCCTCATTGTAAACTCTCTTCTCATCGAAAGACTATCATTTAATACTTTCTAGAGGAAAATAACCACTTTGAGAAAGGATTTAAGCTTCCATAGGTCAGCCCAGATTTAAGAACTATATCTCAAAGTTCTGCTCCTTCCATAAAAGCATTCACTATAAAGAAGCCAGTAGGCTTGGTTGACAGTAAAAAGACCTAACTGATTCATGGGGCCTAATCAGTTTAACTGCCCTTCCCAACCCAGGAGTTAGCTCCTTCTAAATAATAGAGTTAGCTACATGAGATGCATACTAATTCCTCACTAATGCAGGATTTCATTGTGCGGTAGCTTGGTCAAAAAAATCAAAAGCCCTTGTAATATGTGGATAATTTCTCCCAGACACATTAGATCTTACATTAAGCCAAAAGTCAAAGTTATTAGGAATTGAGTTCCCATTTCCAAACAGCCATTTAGCTTCTATGGGAATAGATAATCCCATTGCTTTTTTTTTTTTTTTTTTTTTTGATAAACATATAATTTCATTAAAAAATTAACATGAAAACATCCTAGAAAGTAGTGCCTCCTAGGCATGAGGATAAACTGCTTAGCCCATCGGGGGCAAAAAGTCCCTAGATTACCCGGTAACTGGTTTTGACGGGTGGGGTTAGTTGCCCATAGGAGTTTGATTAATAGTGAGGATTGTTGTACAGTATGCTCTGCGACGTGCAACTAGTCTGAGTAAAGTTCTCCTATGTCATTAAAAAAAAAAAAAACATCCTAGAAAGTAGTGTGAATTTGTACCCAACCTCTGTTTCAAAATGTGATAGTAATATGTTTCTGATTTCCATGGGTTAGTAAGTTGTCATTTTATCAATATTGTAATTGCAAGTTCGATGCATAATACATATATACAAATTTTTTAAAAGCCTTTTTTTTTGCCTTTTGAGTATTGGGATGGGTACTAGCAATTTTCTTATAATCAATCCTTGTTTCTCTAAGTTGTGAAGAGTGTTTATGGCCATGTATTTTGTGGCTTGAGAAGTTTAGTGACATATAGTGCCAACCTGAATCAAAGCTAAATTTCATAAAAAAAATCTAGTAATGGGTAAATTGGAACTTTTGCATTGGATTACAAAAGGTATACTTCTTTTTCTCATCAAATATGTTGTTTATGGAGAAAGTTGAATTGAGGCAAGTTCTTAAATGGACAAATGTGTATGGATATTATTTACCTGAGGACAAGCATGCCAAGAGACAGTTCTTTGAGTACTTGAAGGAGACAATGTGTCTCATCTTGTATTGCTTCACTTAAGAGCTATTTGTAATGTAGGTTAAACCGAGTTGGGTCTAGGTGACTTCATCAATATGCAGAGGAGCTTCAAGTTTACCTCAGTGTAAAGGGCCCATCAAAGGATTTTTTTTAAAGGTTCCACAAAAAATTTGCTAGCTGCCCTTGTCTTAAGTTCACAGTACGCCACGAAGTTTGAGATGCTTATAGCTCATAACCTTCTGTAGAATTCAAAAGTGGGTTAACCTATTAAATGCTGATTTTCATTTTCCAACTATCCATTCTACTTGCATAAGACAGACTTGAAATTGGAGCTTTCCCGTTAATGCTTGTCTTGTATTCTAATAGCAATATTGTGACAAGGAACTACTTTGAAAATTTAGTTTGAACTTTAGAGAATTGGCTATAAAATGCGGACAGAGGATCCTAAAGCATAGAAAGATCATTTTAAATGCAAAAACTTAAGGAATAAAAGAGTTATAACAGCCGCTACAGTTGCTATGCCAACAAATATGAAATCGTGGCCCTACGATCCTCACTATATCAAATATTCCAAATTAATATAGAAAGAACAGAAAACATTAAAGACCTGTGCTTTTAGATTATATCTTTGAAAATCAGCTCTCCAACTAGTCAAATACGAACTATATTCTTCTAGAGATCCAACCAAAGACATTAAAATGCACAACCATTTTAATTTTTGGTTAGCATGTCTTAAATGACCAGCTAACCTAGTAAATTATTATAGACCATTTAGGTGTGATGCAAATCATTTACAATTTATCTTAAAAAATCTTGTACACAGCCAGACAAATTCAATGTAGCTTCTAAAATTCAAAGTGATGCACATTTTCTACAAAAGTCAAGATTCTATGTGATTGTTGTACATAATTTTTTAAATTAAAAAACCAATTAAGTCCAGATGAATAAATAAAACTAGGAAACAATTGCAAGATCTTTCCTCACCAAGGTAAGGCCAAATGGTAAGCTAAGCAGAAATTATGCATCTCAATCTGACAAATCAGATCCAAAAAAACACAAAATCATACAAATGAAAACCGGGGCCTACCAGTAACTTCAACCGCAACCATCCTAGTCAACTGCATTAACAAAAAAAATAAGACCAATTAACCGAAATGAAATAATTATTTTATAAATAACAATTTTTAAGTTCAGAAAATTATTCAGTTCCCAAATTTTTTTACAGAAATACAATAAATACTTATAAGTTGATACGATATCCGTTGCCATCAGGTAAAACACGCAAATGAAATAGTGCTACTAAAAAGGGAAACATACCTTGGCATCAAATGCAAAAGATACTAGACGGAAACGACAAAAGAGAAACAGTTTCAATGTGATTTTTGATTGAGGCATGTTTCTTCAGAGTTAATCAAAATGTCCTCAGTTTCTTCCACGATGAATAGAGAGTGAAGTTAACAAAGCCTTGGGCCATTGAAGTTAAAACAAACGAAACCCACCCCTAACGGTTAAGCCAAAATGCATACCTGCCCTGCCCAGGGCTTAGTCGTATCCATAGGAAGCCCCATCTAAGGTCTAAGGGCTCAAAAGCAACATAGCTTAAAAAGTTTGGTGAGACCCGTCAAAAATGGGAACTCGCCTTCAGAAGGACAGGTGCATTCTATGTGGACCCCCCACCTTTTTATAAAATACCCATTATGACGGGTTCTATATCTAACCTCAACATGATTCTGGTCAGTTGGATTTGATTCATTCAAATGCTCCTGCAGAGACCGTTGAGTTGGAGAAAATATATGTAGATTACAATTATTTCCAAATTGATTCATTCTATACTCATATTCACCTTTTTTATAACCATTGATGAAAATGTCAACAAAGCCAGAAAAGCCCTCTCGTCCAGGAACAATACAGATAGCCAATTTTGGAAATTTGCGACTAACCCAGAAAAATATGGATTTTTCAGCACTTTGATGATTAAACCATTTTGGCATCTCAGTTCCCCAAACAAGAATAGTACGATCAACGTCCTGATCTTCATATTCAACACCCTCAGTTTCAGATGGGAAATGATTGGAGAACTGTCGATCCATTAATTTGTGGCTTCTCGCATTACCACATACTCTACTTGGTAAAATCCCAATAATTTCTATTACCTGCATGCAATTAGAAAATTCAAGATATTTTTCATTTAGCAAATCTCGTAAAGTATTTAGAGAAGGTAACAAAAATTGTTTCTTTATATCTTAAAGAAAGAGAGAGACCTGATTCAATAGCCCGCTTGGTGATTGAGAATCCAACAACATGCAATTCTCTGCACGAATCCACTTTATCGATTGTGGAAGTCCTTGAATTTCACGGAGAAGCTTGCAATTCGTAGTAAAAAGTGATTTTAATCTAGGAAATCTGCTAATGCTTTCAGGGATGGTAACAATATTGGTTCCAGATAGATTTATACTTTCCAATGCGGGGAAGTAATCAGGCTTCATCAAAAGATCTAATTCAATTACATTTTTAGACCAATTGAAATCCAGTTGTGTCATCTTCACAAACCCATATCCAAAAGAGCTATCAAAAGAATTGCACGTCGGTCTCAATTTGGCAGTAGCAGTCCCCAATTGCCGAAGCTGTTGCAATTCATAAATACTATCTGGAAGATCCTGAAGGTTTTTGCAATTATGAAGGGTTAATGTATCAAGATTAGTGAGATGCTCGATTGATGAAGGCACCTCTCGAATACCACTCCCACTTAAGGAAAAAGTCTTCAAACATTCCATTTCTGGATGAAAATTAGGGAGCCTCTCAAGCCTTGAGCAGCCAGAAAGATCAAAAATATAAAGAGATTTCAACCTGAGTTGGCTTGGAAGAATTTGAAGTTTTCTGCAATTAGTGAGATCCCATTCTTCAAGCTTTTCAAGAGATCCAAAGCATTCATCAATCTCAACTAAATTTCCACAATGTCGGAGCTTCAAAAACTCTAAATTTGGGGCCCATAATTTAGGTAATTTAACTAAATTTTTACAATAAGCTATGTCCAAATTCTCTAAATTTGGGACCCATAATTTAGGTAATGTAACTAAATTTTTACAATAAGCGAGGTCCAAATTCTCTAAATTTGGGGCCCGTAATTTAGGTAATTTCTGAATAAGTTCACAACCTCTAAGATTGACATCTATCAAATTTTCTAACCTACACTCCTGTGGAGAAAAAAAATAAATCAAAAGTTAATTACAGCAAAATTTGAAAAAAATATTTAACAAAAATCCCAATTTAAAAATATACCTGCTTGATTAGCTTTGGCAATCTAATGCGACTATGAGGCATCTCAATAGCAACAAGTTGCTTAGGAAAAAATTCGGATGGCCAGTGAAAAGGATAATGGGGCCACTTAAGAAGTACTAAATTTTCGGGAAGAAATTCAAGTGGTTTACAAATATGTACATTCTCAACTATTAGAAATTTGAGATTTTCCATCATTCTGAAAGCTTCAGTGTGTAGTTCCACCTTTACTGATTGAGGCGAACGCAACATTATGCCTCGAATTTTATTTGATCCCTAATTGGAGAAGCATCAAGTCAACTCATAATAGAATTTTCCAAATGTATAATGATTTTATAGTTTTAAGCAAAAATAACACTGATGAACTAATATTTTATAAAATGTTAGAAAGAAAAAAAAAATGAAAGAAAAATTACAATACATCTACCTAGTGAAAAAAATAAATAAATAAAGAGAAAAATTCTACAAAATCAACTTACTGTCTGATTTGTCAGTACATGAAGGACATCCTGCTTGAGCCATAACCTACTACGATTACCAGGCTGTTCAGGGGACTCGCAATAAACAATTTGCCGACCCAATTCTTGCAGTAAATCATGCATCCACAAATTTCTCCCTAAGATGGTTATGAGAGATTTTTCCACAAGAACATCTATATCAATGCTTGGCTTGTAACGGGGAGTTTGTAGTATATTTGTTACATGATCTTTATCTTCTCCTTTGAAGAAACAAGCAATATCTAAAAATATTTTTTTCTCTGTTTCTTCCAATCCATCAAAACTTATCTGGAGTGTATCCAAAACTTTTTTTTGAGGAGTTTCTTTTAGTCTATCTAGGGCACTTTCCCATGCATCAGGGCTTCTACCTTTCAAGAAGGTACCCAAAACATCAAGAGCCAAAGGAAGGCCTTGAGCATAACATATCGCTTTCTTGGACAACTCCACATAACCTTCTAAAGGATGGTCTTTCTTGAAGGCTTTTCGACTAAAGAGCTGAAGAGCTTCATCACTATTCAATTCCTTAGCCTTGTATATTTCAGCTCCAGCCACATCATGTTCGATCAATAGATGTTGATCTCTTGTTGTTATAATGACTCTACTCCCTCGACCAAACCAAACTCGCTCGCCTGCTAACGCTTCTAATTGATCAAGTTGATCCACATCATCAAGAACAATAAGAACACTTTTATAACATAATCTTTTCTCGATCATGTTAATTCCCCTTTGAACATCTGAAAAATTAATATTTCTTTCAACCAAGATATCAAAAAGAAGCTGTTTTTGTAAATGAACTAAACCATGTTTTTCACATTCTTCTCTAACATTGGCAAGAAAGCTGCTGCCATCAAAATAATAACGAAATCTATCATAAACAACTCGTGCTAGAGTTGTTTTGCCCAATCCCCCCATTCCCCAAATCCCTATAAAGCGAACATCATTCAACCCCATGCCTAATAAATTCACCAGTTCCTCCATATGAGAGTTTATTCCAACAAAATCCTTGTGGACAATTGAGTATGTAGAAATCAATTTATTAGATATCTTTCTAACTATTTCTTCAACAACGTTTGCCTCATGTCTGCAACGAACATAGGACAACAATTTGTTGAGTTAGCAAAGGCCATATAGAGAAAAGATTCAGCAAATCAGTTGTCCTTGCTTATCAAAGCATTTCTACACACACACACACACATATGTGATTTGAGTGGTGGTCTCATTAAAAAAAAAAATCTACAAAGTGGTATTGGGCGAGAATGGTTGAAATATGCCAACATCTTTAAATATGAAATTAATAACCTCCAATAAAGCTTTTGAAATTGAAAATATAATTGTAGTTATTCCTAGATTTTTTCATCACAACATGTCAAAATTAGACCAAGCAAAATGGGACTTGAACTCATTAAGTTGATTAAACTTGAAGAAAAAAAAAAAATATATATATATATATATATATGTGAATATGGGTCGGGTTTTTTTTTGGACCCATGAAAAGACGAGTCAATTCAATCTTGTGAAAGTCCGGGTTAGGTCAACTTGCACGTAGACCATTTTTTAACATCACATATTTTGAGTACTTTTTTGTTCTTTTCTTCCTTTTTTTTTTTTTTTTGTCACTTCTACTTATTTAATTTCCTTTATAGACTAGTAATAGTTATAAAAAAATATAGTTCTTTATTGACATGTGTTTATTGAATACTAACTTATATTAAAATTTTATATTGGAGTTGAAAATATTGACAATATTACTCACCAACTTGGTGTACAATTCTCAAGTAAATTGAGCTGTAATTCATATTAATTATTTACTTATTTTTCTTTTCCCCAATATGTTATATTTTATTCATAACATTTTATATATTTAGTTATCTTTGAAGATAATATAAGTTTATTTATATTTTGGATGCAATAGGTGCACTAATAAGGTTGTTAATGTGATATGATCCAAATATAGTTTTTGTTTTTCTGTTCTTGTGTGATGATGATAAGATTTGTAAACAACTTTGGACCATATAACTTTAAATATTTATGTATTATTTAATTTGGACTATGTTCATTTATGATTTTATGTATTATTCAACTTTATCAAAAAAAAAAAAAATGATTTTATGTGTTATTCAACATTTACTTTTAAGTGATTTTGTTTATAAGTTCTTTTATTTGTTATAAAAGGAAGAGAAGATAGAATGATTGATTTTTTTAATATATATATATACACATACATATTAATGTGAAAAGATATGGGTTATATTGGATCGACCCAGCCCTTAAAAGACTGGGTTAGAGTCATTGGTTTTGTGACCTGTTTAGGACAACTATTTCCAACTTGAAACCAGTTTGACCCAAACTCAACTAGGTTGAACCCAAACCTAATCAACCCACCTTGTTTGCCGAGTGTAGTAAAATAATATATAAAAAGGATGGGTTCAAATTACATGTTATATGGTTTTACAAGAGTTAAACATTTTCTAAATCCTACAATCCTATTATAGATTTATCGATGAAAATTCAATAGATGAAAATTCACTATTTTTCATATTATAATAGAAGACTAAATTACAATTTGCATCATCTAACTTCGACCGAAATTCAATTCAGTTCTCTAACTTCACTTCCATTCAATCGAGTCCTCTAAATTTTAAATTTTCAAATTTATTCAATTAAGGTCTTCGATTAAGCTTCGTTTGGAAGTTCATAAGGGAATGAAATGAAATGAAAATGAATAATCATAAAGAAATGAAAATAAATGGAATGTATTTAAATAAGGGAAAGAAATGGAAAAGAAATGAATGAAATTTAACTAAGTAACCTTGTTTGGATGTTTTAAAATAAAGGAATGAAAATGAATAGAATGTAAGTTGCCTTATTTGAGAGTAACATAGAAGGAAAGAAACGGAATCATTTTATGAAAATATTACCGTTAGACTCCTATTTTAAAATAAATGGCTGAACATATAGGAGTATTTTAAGAGTTTTAGTAAAAAATTAGAATGATTACATTTCCTCCATTAAAGCTTTCTCAAATAAAAGAAGGGAAGAATATTCTAAAATTATTTTTTTTGCATTCATTTCCATTTAGTTTATTCCATCCTCCTAAACGAGTGCTTAAGATCATATTGTTATTGTCCCCAAAAACATTTTTTTAAATTAAAAAATCTAAAAAACTAATACAAACTTTTTAAAATGCTGGTGACATCTATGCGATAAAGTTGGTGGACAAAGAGGCCTTGGTGAAGAAGAAGAAAAAGGTGCAAAGAGTGGAGATGGAATGGAAGATGCTGGACCATCCATCCTTTTTTGCCTAAGCTCCACGCTGAGTTTGAAGCCTCGCATCTCTGTTGCATTGCCATGGAGTTTGCTCCGGTGGTTACTTGCATCCCATGCGCCACAAACAAATTGTCGATGACGGAGAAGGGTGTAATGTGTGGAAGTTGTTTGTTTGTTAGGAAATTTATGGAAAGGTAAAGAAAAGTTGTTTCAGAAAAAATATTGTATAGAAAATTTGTTGGAGTTTTTTTTTTTTTTTTTTTGGGGGGGGGGGGGGGGGGTGGTTAAATATGTATAAATTTTTGTTGTATTTATGTATTCTAGAGGAGATTTAAAAAAAAAAAAAATTCCTTTCCCTTTTTTTTTTTCCTTCAATTTGGAAAAGGAAAGAAAAATATTTTTTTCCCTGATTTATAATTTTTTTAATTAAAATTTTTCAAAACAACAAAACCACATATTATTGAGCATGAATTGTAATTTAACCTATAAAAACGAGCTATTATTTTGTGTAATTTTGTCTGTATATTATTTTGGGTAAAAAAAAATGTAAAAGTGAGTCTTTATATAGATTATGGACGTATCTTTTTTAAAGTATAAGCAATAAGAATGTAGGGCAAGTTTAATACTATAATGGGCACAAGCCCAATAAGCTAATATGAATACAATAACAACTGACATTGATCATCAATCCTCACAAATCTAATGTAATTGTTTAGCTAATTCATTAAAAATCATAGACTTTAAATACACAAATTTGTATTTAGCCAAAGTCCAAAACCAACCAATCGACAACAAAAAGCGTACCATTTGACATCAAGATTCATAGCCCTTCAACCAAAAAAAAAATCATAGCCCAAAAAGAAATTCTATCAGATTAAAAACTTTAGTATTAGGAATTAGATGAAAACATGATATAAAATAAGCCCAACTAGTCAGACAAAAATGTGAGCAAGAAAACCAAAACCCATAAAAGCAACCATCCATTTTCATTTTCCAAGCACATCACCAAATATAGAACCACAGGCATCCAAGTTGCACCAAAATAAAATCAAATGCTCAATCTTTTTTTTTTATTTTTTTTAATTTAGTTTCATTATTGGATCCACCATCTTTTGGGATTAGAGATAAAAGTTTATTATGATAATCTTAGTTTTACCTATAGAGGAGAGAGAGAGAGGGTGGGATATGAGAATTAATGATACTTATTTTTTGGAAAAATACACCATCTTCCCTTGAGATTTCTCAAAATAACATTTTGGGTAAATAACACTCCCCTCCTTTGAGGTTTAGAGAAATAACACTTACCCCCAAACTTGAAAAGAAAAAACACTCCTCCCCTGAGATTTAAAAAAAATAACACTCCCCCCCCTTCTGTTAATATTAGTAACGGAATATTCCAATTTTTTTTAAAGATTCTCTTTACCAAAGTTTAACAATGGTTAGTGAAAAGAACATTTACATAAAATAAAATAAAATAAAAAATGAAAAGAGCGTATTATAAAACATGTTACTTATGTTGATTTTTTAGTCTCTTATAGCACATTTTCAATTGATTTTTTAAAGTTTGATAATCCTCTTAGATTTTTTAATCGCTCTTCTCTCTAACACTTTGGATCAAAATTTATGAAATAAAACAATTTGCTGAAGCTTTTAAGCTTTTATTGTTTAAAAATGAGTTTGAAATTTTCAAAGTCACTTATCAATATAAAAAACTTTCAGAGTCAATTTGATTGATTGGTGAACAAACTCACAAAAACTTATTCTTTACCATCTAATGTTAAATTAGAAAAGCAGCTAAAAATATGGACTTTTGATGGAATAAGTTGAGAATAAGTTGAGGGCAATTTTGGGAATACATTATTAACCAAAGGGTACGTTAGTGCACAACATTTTTAACACCAATTTAACAGAGTTTAGATAAATAAATGTCAAAAGGGGGAAAATGTTTTTTTCCTTTAAGTTTGGAGGTGAGTGTCATTTTTCCAAACCTCAAGGGAGGGGAGTGTTATTTGCCCTAACATTTTTACCTTGAAGTTTAATAAATGTAAATAGTGACGGAGTCAGAATTTGGGTTTATGGAGACAAGATTAAAATAAAATATTGAAGAAAAAAATTAATTCCAAAAATGTTTATTAATATAAGAAAAATTAGTTAATTTATTAAACAAAAAAAAATTGATTGATAAAGAAAACATAGTTTAGATGTAAGTTATAACTTTTTTTTGGGTAATTAGCTTGAATTTCTTATTTGAGCCTAGTATTAGAGGTTTTTTTTTTTTTTTTTTTTTTTTTTTTTTTTGGGAATTAGTATGACGTCATTGTTATGTTTAAACTACATCATAATTTAAGCTAACTATAATATATATATATATATATATAAATTAACTTAAAAGTGAGATGAAAAATAAATTAACTTGGAAGTATTAATGGTATTGTCATATATTCAAAAATTTTAAAATGTTCTAGGTATGTCTTTGATTTTTTAAAGTCCTTTAAAAAGTATATAGCAATGTAAAAAAAATTAAAACAAGAAGTAAATTTCAAAAAATTGGTTAGAAAAAATTGTGAAAACATTCCAGGTCATAATTTTAATGCTTCAAATAAGAACTTTTTTTCCTTGATTATATATATTGGGAGAGTTAAAAGAGTAAAGTATATAGCAATTCCAAAGAATTCTAAAAACAACAACATATAAAAATCGGTAGAATGATTAGGGGACATTGCGATGATATATCATGTTATATATATATATATATATATTTTTTTTTTATAATGACAAAAATTTAATTTAGTGTGAATGTATATCATGTTATTATTTTAAGGTTACAAATAAGATTTTTTTTGTTCTTTTGGAGAGTGTTACTTTCAATTACAATTTTAAATTAAGAATATTTTATACACACAAAACTGAAAACTTAATTTTTAAGAGAACCAGAGGGAATTTAGGGGTGGGATTGCGGGCAATTGCACCCACCCTGCTAGTCTGGCTCCACCCCAGATGCAACAAATAAGTTCATCACCTCTTATTGTTGGGGTTTAAGCCCTAAAATCCAATTTATTGGCATGTCATAAATAATTAATTTATTTAATTATATGAGACTATTTGTAAATGAACTAATGGGACATTATCATAGTCCTTGAGATGCATTGTATGTGATTTAGTCACAGAAAATATAAATCACAAGTTCCTTGTAAACTCAAAATATAATTCGTAGTCGGTGATGAAATTGGACGTTTCATCTGCGAAAACTATAACACATCAACTAAAATGGTTTGTCTTGATCATGAAAGTGAAGACTTCTAGTTGATGTGTTGATGTGTCTTAAGAGTTAAAGACATATTGAATTGGACCGCTATTAGATTAATTATTCAATCAACAACTGTCATTTAAATAATTAATTTCGCGACTTCTAATTTCATAAACTCTCAATCCTGAGAGGGTAGTGAACCCAATCATGAAATGTAGGTTATTTTGATATATCAGGAGTGAGATCTAACATTCATAGTTAAAACCTCAATATATTGGATAACCACACACAGTGTTGAGGGAACACATATTATCAAGATGAAATCCATAATCTCCTTTTATAAGAGACACGAAATATTCCCTTAAAATAAGTTTAATGGGAACTGGTTATTCAAAGCGCCCACTTTAGTAAGGACTTACTAAAGCTTATATTTATTGAAATTGAATTTCAATAAATGTGAATAACTAAAAAAATTAAATCTGGTACTCAAGGATAAAATAGTTGTTTGCAAAGTGATAGCTTATTATGACTTTGTTCACTATGGATATTTCATAAAGGGGTCAAATGATATTATTAGAGTCTTGAGATATAATTTATTAATAAAGCCTAGAGTGCAATTATATTTATATAGTAGTATTAAATATAATTAATAGTAACTTTAGACTTGTCAAGAGTTGACAAAAAAGCCCAAGACCCATTAGAGCTAGAGTCTTATCTGTTGCCTTTGGTCCCATCTTAAGCTATAAACTAAAGCCCAATTGGATAGGCCCAAAAGGCTAACCCATTTAGATAATCAGTTTTATTTAATAAGAGTTATTAAATAAAGTAACGATCAAGGTAATTATTATGTAAGAATGATCTAAAGAAAAGAAAACAGTTTTTCCCTATAATGAGAAGAAGAACTTTCATTGAGAATTAACGTACAAAAAGACTGATTGAGAGACCACACTTCTTGGGCATCATGAGCAATTGAGATGAAGATTAAAGGTATTTTCAAGTCTTGGTTTTGAATTTCACTGCATCAAGCTACGCTTTCTATTTTTTGTTCTAGAATTCAAGGTTACATGTTATCTCTCATGAATGAAGTAAATCCGTGTTTGTTGTTTCGCTACGTGTTTTGTATGAGATGCAAAACCAGTTTTCCCAACACTTATAACAACACTCTTATATATTGATTGAAATAATCAATTAGAAAAGTAATGATTTGAGGGAAGATGAACTTGTCTGTATTTAAAAGAATTTCAAGAATGAGAGTGTCATATGTTGAAATGTTTGAAAATGAGTGTCATCTTGTAAAACCTCAAAGAATATTGGTGCATTACTTTTTAAAAAATTAAAATACTAAGAATAGGCAAGTTTAGAGGCCATGAATGGAATACTAGCAGTATTTTCTACAATGGAATTAGACAAGAACGATGGACTTGTGATTTGCTATCTTTAACAAATATACATAAAGTAACTTATGTGTGATCCATATAATATTTTTGACATGAAAATTTATATGAGAAACTGAAACTCATCAAATTCCCTTTGACGTGTAATTGATTATATACAAACTTTGCAAGAGTTACTCATTTATCAAAGTTGGAATTTGATTGACTTAAATACACTAGCCAGTATAAAATCAAAAGCAAAAAAGACAAGAAAAGAAAGCGATCGTATGGTCAAGTGAAGAAAGTCTTACTTGTCTTGTAAATCCCATCCAGCAATCCTAGCAACCTTTGTCAAAGCAGCTTTCCATCTATATACTTCCTCTATGTTATCTTTGTAACGCTCTTCATGTTTAGCAAAGGCTTCTCCAAAAGTCTTCTTCAAATTCCTCACATCACTAGGATCTATGTAGTGGAAAACAGGCAAAACTATAAGCCTCTCCTTTTCCATGCACTCAACAATCTTTGCTAGTTCAACCAAACACCAACTCGATGATGCGTAGTCCTGTGAGATAATGACAACAGCAAATCTCGACCCTTCTATTGCTCTCAAGAGCTCTGGAGCAATGAATGTTCCTCGCTCAAGTTTTTCATCATCCCTGAATGTGAATATAGCTTTTTGCTTCAAAGTAGCATATAGATGGTCTATGAAATTTTTACGGGTATCACTGCCTCTGAAGCTAAGAAAGACATCGTATTTAAATCCAGACGTGGTAGAATAAGAAGATGAAGATGCACTTTTTGTGCCCATAAAAGCCATCGGATGTTAACTTGGTGATTCTTGAACTACAAAATAGATATGTATCAGGTATAATGAAGCCAAAAACAGAGAGCAAGAGAGAGAGAAACCGGTCACCAGTCCGGTTTTTCAAACCCACAAAACCGGAAATTTTATTTTTGCAGGAAACCGTTCCAACCGCGGTCAAACAGACCGGTTGTCGGAATCGTGCACAGGTTTGCCGGTTTCTTTCCCTAAATTTATTTATTTTTTCTAAAAATGCAATGGTTGTCAGGACTCAAAAGCCGTAGTTACCTCTTTTTTGCCGGATCTGTTTGGTTGGGGAGAGACTGACGAGATGGCTTGCAATAGATCAGAGGCTTTTTCCAGATCTGCTTGTGTTGGAGGGTGAATAAGTGAAGTGAGAGAGATTGAGGCTGGCCTGGGTTCTAATCGTGAAGTGAGGCGGAGGTAGAAAGAGAGAGATGATTGAGAATTGAGAAGTGAGAAGTGAGAAGTGAGAGAGAGAGGGAGAGAGGGTCAGTGAGAGACAGAAGTAAAGTGGGGTTCTTTTTTGGGGAAAGAGAGGCAAAACGTACTAGTGGGGTTATTTTATTCTAACAAGACTTAAAAAGCCATGTTGACTATTCAGCAAAAAGGAAAGAACCATGTGGAATACTGGAATGTTCTTTCCTATTTATCTTGAACGGTTTATAAATAAATTAGTTCATTTAACCTTTTGAGATATTATTTATCTTTTGCAAATTTGTTAAAACTTAATAAGAGAAATTTTACGGTCTTTATTTTGTGTCTGTGAATACTACTATTATATACCATCCCATATATAGATATATTTTTGTTTTCTAATATTTGAAATAAAAAGTGCTTTTAAATACATTCTGGCTTACTTAAAAAAAAAAAAAAACTAGTTTATTTTTTTAATTATTAAATGTGAGATAAATAGATTTTTTGAGAAAAAAAAGAAATGCACACAAGCTAGGAATAAAAAGAAATGCACTATAGTTGTTATGAACTAATTGATAAATGGGCTACGCAATCCAACTAACAATTTATTTTATCATTATTTAATTAATCAACTCTTAATAACAATATATATTGTGTATCTAAGAGTTAGACCTTTTTAAATATATATTGTTAGTTTTTTTAAAATCTTCTCATTTTTGGCTTTTTACTTATTAGTAAAAATATAGTAATTTATATTAACAAAATTGTGCATACTAATAAATTTAGTATACTTATAAAAATAATTTCTTATACATAAAAAGTGGCTATGCTGCTACAGTGCTTTGGCACTATGTACTTAATGTGTTTGCACTGTGCAAGCACTGTAGTCACAATAGTGCTTTGGTGAGGTACTTTTTTTTCTTTTTTTCGGTTTGTTTTGTGTTTTTTGGTTTTTTGTCTTTTCTTTCGACTAACATTTCTATTGTTTTACTGATATAACAAATTTTATAATATTTTCACAATTATTGACGTGTGAATTTCTTACAAGTCAAAATAAAATAATAAAATATGAGACTGTAACCAACCACAACTGCGGCTATGCCACTACAGTGCTTTGACACTGTGCACTTAGTGTGTTTGCACTGTGCAAGCACTGTAGTAGCAACAGTGCTTTGATTTCGTGAGTCTATTTTTCTTTTTTTTCTTTTTCGGTTTGTTTTGTGCTTTTGGTTTTTTGTCTTTTTTTTCAGCTAACATTTATATTGTTATATTGATACAACAAATTTCACAATATTTTTATAATTATTGACGTGTCAATTTCTTACAAGTCGAAATAAAATAATAAAATATGAAATTGTAGCCAACCACAACTGAAAATATATGTTTTAAAAAAATGTTACAATACTTATTGTTATCACAATATTTTCACAATTGTTGAAATCTTAGTTTCTTATATATCAAATAAAAAAAATGCTAAATCCACAACATTTTAACATTAATTTCACAACAAATCATAGGTAAGCTATTATTGATGGATAGCACTGGAGCTACAATACTTTTTGTTTATTCAACTAGCACTATAGTTATAGTGCCTAAAGTTTTTTTTTTTTTTTTTTTTTTCAGTAATTGGTTTGTTTTTTTTTTTTTCTTTGAAACATTTATGTAAATTGGCATCTATGTCATTATACTGACACAACAAAGTGGCTATGCCGCTACAGTGCTTCGGCATTGTGCATCCAAAGTGTTGGCTTTCAACCCTTTTGTTTATTCAACTGGTATTATAATTACAGTGCCTAAAGTTTTTTTTTTTTTTTTTTTAGTAAACAATTTGTGTTTTTTTTTTCTCTTAAATATTAATGTAAGCTGACATTTATATTGTTATACTGACATAACAAATTTCACAATATTTTCACAATTATTGACATGTCAATTTCTTACAAGTTGAAATAAAATAATAAAATACGAGACTGTAGCTGACCACAACTGAAAATAAATGTTTTAAAAAAATGTTACAACACTTATTATTATCACAATATTTTCACAATTGTTAAAATCTCAGTTTCTTATATATCAGCTATGCCGCTACAGTGCTTTGGCAATGTGCACTCAGTGTGTTTGCACTGTGCAAGCACTGTAGCGACAACAGTGCTTTGTTTTCGTGAATCTTTTTTTTTTTTTTTCCTTTTCTTTATCGGTTTATTTTATGCTTTTTGTTTTTTTATCTTTTCTTTCCGCTGACATTTATATTGTTATACTGACACAACAAATTTTATAATATTTTCACAATTATTGACGTGTCAATTTCTTACAAGTCAAAATAAAATAATAAAATATGAGACTGTTGCTAACCACAACTGAAAATAAATGTTTAAAAAAAATGTTACAACACTTATTATTATCACAATATTTTCACAATTGTTGAAATCTCAATTTCTTATATATCAAATAAAAAAATGCTAAATTCACAACATTTTAACATTAATTTTACAACAAATCATAAGTAAGCTATTATTGATGGATAGCACTGGAGCTATAGTGCTTTTGGTTTATCCAACTGAAATTGTTTTTTTTTTTTTCTTTTTTTCTTTTTTCTTTTTCTCTTTTTTCCTTTGAAATATTTATGTAAGCTAGCATATATATCATTATACTGACACAACAAAGCGGCTATGCCGCTACAGTGTTTCGGCATTGTGCATCCAAAGTGTTGGCACTATGCAGCACTATAGCTGCCACAATGCTTTGGTTTCGTGAGTCCTTTTTTTTTTTTTGTTCAACCCTTTTGTTTATTCAACTGACACTGTAACTACAGTGCCTAAAGTTTTTTTTTTTGTTTTTTTTTAGTAATCGGTTTGTGTTTTTTTCTTTTAAATATTGATGTAAGCTGACATTTATATTGTTATACTGACACCACAAATTTCACAATATTTTCATAATTATTGGCATGTCAATTTCTTACAAGTCGAAATAAAATAATAAAATATGAGACTGTGACTAACCACAACTGAAAATAAATGTTTTGAGAAAATGTTACAACACTTATTATTATCACAATATTTTCACAATTGTTGAGATCTCAGTTTCTTATAGATCAAATAAAAAAATGCTAAGTCCACAACATTTTAACATTAATTTCTACCGTGCCTAAAGTTTTCTTTTTCCTAGTAATCGGTTTGTGTTTTTTTTTTTTTTCTTTTAAATATTTTTGTAAGCTGGCATATATATTATTATATCGATACAACAAATTTCATAATATTTTTACAAATATTGAAGTATCAATTTTTTACAAGTCGAAATAAAATAATAAAATATGAGACTGTAACCAACTACAACTGAAAATAAATGTTTTGAGAATAACAATAACAATGTTATGAGCTTAAAACTAATAATAACTTGTCATTTAGAATTTGTTCTAAAAATGTTATGAATGTAGCATTTCTCTCAAATAAAATAAAAAAATATCTATTCGGATCCTAAAAATAAAGATATTGTAAAAATATTGTAATATTTTGTTGTATTCTTAGACTTTCTTTTTAATATAATCAAATTAAATAACCCAAAATTCACAATTTTATACACAAAATTTATATTAATTTTCTCATTATTGGACAGCACGTGTCTTGCACGTGCAACCAACTCTAGTAAAATTAAAAAAAAATTCTAAAATACGTCGAAATCATTATAAAGAGAATGTAGCACTGTAAACCCGTGATTTCCACGAAGTCTCCTCTAATGTACAGTAGTCTCCTCTAATAATTTTCTGACAAGGCGCAATGAATTTTTATCAGTCATTGTCAATTACCCATATATACATTCAAACGTACAACAGAAGCTTCCCACTCTTTCCACAATACATGCCTTCCTATTCTCTTGTAAGAGCATTCTTATCAAGCTTTGTAAAAAATTTAACATTTACCCTCTCAAATCTCAATTTTATAACATATAACACCCCACTTTACAACATCCCCTCCATCAAAACTTCTATTTTTTTTAACACTTCATTTAAATATTCTTTCTTTATCATTTTTTATTCTTTTTTATTTTTCCTCTCTTTCTCTGACTCTCTCTCCTCTGTGTCTCCTTTTCACAGCCCAACGCCGCCGGCCACCATATCCACCCACCCATTTCACAACCACCAAATCCTCCACCACCCCTACCACCATTGTAGCAACCACAACCCACCACAGCCACCACCACCACAAGTCACAGCACCACTGTGGCAACCACAATCCCCGCAGGAAGAACAGAAAAAGAAAAAAACCAAATTATAACCACAACCATCCACCAAAATCACACCCAACCACCACAAAACAACCAGCAAAACCCATCAGCAGACCCATCATGCCGAACCAAAACCCACAGGAACCAAACCCAGATCGGTGAACCAAAACCCATCACACACACACACAAACCCAGGATTTATGACCCACGACCCACGCCGAACCAAAACCATGACCACAAACCACAACAGAAAGGAAAAAAGAAGAAGAAGAAGAAACCTCCATCACCCACGCCGAACCTCCACCGTGACCATTGGATCGTCGAACCCACGACCCATGCCCATCAGACCATAATCGCCGACCAAGAATCATCATCGCCACCACCCACGACCATCGAACCATCCAATCGGACCCAAGAAGAAGAAACCTCCATCGCCCACGCCGAACCTCCACCATGACCATTGGATCGTCGGACCCACACCCATGCCCATCGGACCACAATCGCCGACCAAGAATCATCATCGCCACCACCCACGACCATCGAACCATCTAATCGGACCCAAACCCATCAGACCTTGCCACCACGGGACAGAGAAGAGAGAAGAGACAGAGAAGAGAGAAGAGGGAAGAGAGAAGTGATAGGAAAGAGAAATACAGAAATAATAAAGAAAAGAAAATGGGCCCTCATCTGAATTAAAAAAACAATAAAATTTTTACAATTGATGAACAGTGCGGTCTCAAATTTGAGACCGCACTGTTCATCAATGCCAAAATATTTGACATTTAAAACTTTAATTTGAGACCGCACTGTTCATCAATGCCAAAATATTTGACATTTAAAACTTTTGATGGAGGTGTGTTTTTAAGGTTTGGGGTGTCAAATGCCAAATATTTGGCATTTGACACCCTTAATGAGAATGCTCTAAACGGAGGATAAATTAAGATTAGGAAGAGAGTGTGAACGCGTTGAAAAAGATGAGTAGTGAGTGGGGTCCGTGTGAGTACTACCATGATTCCATCCCATCCCATATGTGTCAGTTGTCTCCTGACTGTCCTCTAATAATTTTCTGACAACGCACAATGAATCATAAACTTCAATAATGAATTATCCACGATACATGCCAAAATCTTTACAAATCTTTCCACAATGCATGCCTTCTCTTTTTGACTGAAAATTATGATTTACGAACACAGAGTGAACGCATTGAAAATATACATTGCAATCAATTGCATGCCATTTAAAAAAAAAAGAAAAAAAAAGAAAAGAAAAGAAGAAGAAGTAACTCAAGTCAAGTAAATATTTTGATATTATGGATCTATTTGGATACAGCTTATTGTTACTGAAAGTTGCTGAAAACTGATTGTTGCTCAAAACACTGTAGCAAAATAATTTTTAAATGTGTGAATAGTATCGTGAGACCTATTTTTAATATATTTTAATATGTGAACAGTGCGTGAACAGTGTCGCACTGTTCATACACAGTAAATTTTGTCTCCCAAAAGTTAATAACTCCGGCCAAAAAAAAAAAAAACTGAGAACGCACTTTAGAAAACGCAACTCAACTTAACCCGGAATCCAAACCCACACTATATTTCTATTTGTTGGAAACTTGGAGCTTTTTTTTTTATTTTTTATTTATTTTGAGAATTAACTTGGAGCTATCTAACTATAAACAAACAATCCAGGAGGTTGGCTGAGTTAGTTGGGCTCTCAGTTTCAAGGTGCTTGTACTGGGCTCGACTGGGTGTGCTCTCCAGTTCGAGTCCTGCTACCTGTACTTTGAAATGAATTTCTTGGGCCAGCGCTTTACCCCTTCGTGGGCTCACCCGGCGTGAACAGTGATTAGTCTATAGTTAAAAGTCTTGAGGAAACACAATAGAAAACCAAAAAAAAAAAAAAAACTATAAACAAACAAAACAAAACAAAAAAAAAAAATTGGTGAAGAAGTTTGTCCACAAATTAAAAAGAAAGTCAAAGAATCTCCATGTCAATTGTCATGAAATTTCTCAGGAGTCCAATACGGTGCTTATAAGTCATCATATGTTGATGAATACTTCCACATCCACAATATACCAAATTGAAAAGAAAGTACCTTGCTTTTACCTGTTGATTATAAAAGTTTTGATAGGTATTACATAATAGAACTTATAAAATAAAATTTTCACCACATCCACAAAATACCAAAATTTGGAGTTTCATATGTTATATCTACTTCTATCTCTCTTAATTCCTTGGGTTGATATGCATGGTACATTCTCTTTCCCATCCTCAGTTAATTTTTTATTATTATATATGCCACCATGTCTATAAGTTTTCAGATGTCCAAATTATCATTAAGGATAGGTGTACATATAAAGAGAGTTAGAGACTGAAAAGGTTATAGGGTATGTGTCATTTGTAATAAATGTGACAAAAGAGGTGAAATGTGGACATGGAAGGGAGCAGGGAGTTTGGGTTCACATGACTCAATATTCCCAAACAACCAAAAGGGGTTGGGTTCTCGTATAAAAAATAAATAAATAAATAAATAAATAAAATATTTACATTTATAATATTTTTTCAATAAATTATAGGTAGTAAATTATTATTAGTATAATTGTAAAAATGTGAATCATATCGTCAATCAATTTTGAATAATTTATTCATTATAAATTTTGAATATATTCAACCAATGAATAATTTATTCATCACTTATGTAATAATATTTAACAAGTTAACTAAATAAATCAAACTAGCACATATGTTAGGTTCTAAAGGTTTAGGAATTTATGTATTTAGAACTCTAATTTGTAATGTTGGCAAACCATGATCAAAACAACATGTTTAGTCTTGTTAAAGTGTGCTCAAAGTTGTTCATTTATTGTAAAGTTGGAATCGAGTGACTGTAGATGCATTGGGGCATTTTGGTCTGGCTCGATCGATCGAAGAATAGATTCGATCGATCGAAAATCGGACCAGATGCGTTTTCTGCAGTTTTTCCAACTCAGCCCTAACTCATTAAACGTTTAGGGTTTTATGTTTTTGCCCTAGGTATATAAGGCAAAACCCTAGCCACATTTTTAGAGTTGCTCTAGTTGTATTGTTGCTCATACATTGCGGTTTTGTGTAAATCTCTTGTGAGATCTAGAGGAGCTTTCCTTTATACAAAACTTAGGGTTTTCAAGATTGAGATTACTTCAACATCTTGATGATCAACTTGGTTGCTACCATTGAAGCTTAAAGAATATCAAGCGTGGGTGCTTGTAGCTGATTGAAGAATTCAAAGAAAGAAGGAGTCCATGGATTCGGAGCTTACACGTGGTCGTGTTAGTAAGTTCTACTGGTGGGTAGCATTAGGAAGTCAAGCGGGGAGCTTGTAAGTCCTTTTGTAAGAACTTCAATTCTTTCATAGTGAATTCTATTTTGCCTTGAGGATCGGTGGGTCAAATCCTCCCCAGGTTTTTACTGTGTGGTTTCCTGAGTGATCATATCATTGTGTTCTTTATTATTTTCGCTGCTTTATATGTTTTATATGCTTGATATGATTATTTGATTATTTTAACCTAGAATTGCTTAATTTGACTAAGTAACAACTTGACTAATTAACTAGGCTACGCAATCTGGTTGTTTTTAAGGGGTCTAAAACCGTTCAAGTGGTATCAGAGTAGGTAGCTCTCTTGTTAGAGATTTTTTATCTCTGAGCTGATCCTTGACCCCTGTTGTCATGGAGCATGGACACTCTTTTGTTGTTCCTCATCACTTTGATGGGAACAACTATGCTTATTGGAAAGTAATGATGAAAGCATTCCTGAAATCAATTGATGAGAGGGTTTGGAACTCCGTTGAATACGAATGGGAGAAGCCCACTACTCCTGTGAGTGAGTGGCAAACTTCTCAAAAAGAAGCAGCTGCATTTAATAGCAAAGTTATGAATGCCATCTTCAATGCTGTTTCAATGGAGGAATTTAAAAGGATCTCAAATGTTGAGGTTGCTCATACTGCTTGGAAAATCCTCCAAACTGTGCATGAAGGCAGTTAAGATCAATAAACTACAGCAATTGACTTCTAGATTTGAAAGCATTAGAATGTCTGATGATGAATCTTTTGATGAATTTTATGCTAAATTGAATGATATTGTTAATTCTGAGTTTAATTTGGGTGAAGTCTATGATCAACCTAAAATTGTTAGGAAGATACTTAGATCTTTAACTGAAAACTTTAGACCCAAAGTGACTGCCATTACTGAGAGTAAGGATGTGGACTCCATCCCTGTGGATGAGCTTGTAGGATCCCTTCAGTCCTATGAGTTTGACCTACCTAAAACTACCAAATCCAAATCAATGGCTCTTAAGTCTGTTGATGATGTTGAGGCTGGTGGATTTGATGATGAGCTCTCTACTACAGAGATAGCTTACCTTGCCAAGAATTTTAGAAATTTTCTTAGAAATACTAATAGGAGGGCAAGGAATACCAACACTGTTGAACCTAGAAACTTTAGGAAGAATGATCCCACTAAGGTTAATAACTTTGAAAAACCTAAAGAAAAAGTAGGTCAATCTTCAAATAATTCTTTGGGTCCTCAGTGTTTTGGTTGTCAAGGGTATGGTCACGTTAAATCTGAATGTCTTACTTTCTTGAGAAATAAGGGTAAAGCTATGACTGTAACCCTTAGTGATAATGAGGTTTCTGATGATGAGTCCGGTTGTGACGAGGATGGAAACTTCATTACTTTCACTGCTACTGCTGTAGTCAATGAAAGCATATCTGCTGAGGAGAACCCTTCTATGGAGAACTCTCTGAAGATGCAGATCTTCAATAGGCCTATAACAAACTTTGCAAAGTTGCTGCAAAGGATACTATGAATGTTGAACTTGGCCTAAAGAAAATTGAATTTCTTGAGCTTGAAAAGAAGAATTTGCTTGTAAAATTGTTTGATGCTAATGATCTTTTGAACAATGTTAAATCTGAGAACATGCTTTTGCTTGATAAAGTTAAAACTTTGGAACATGATTTATCTGTTGCTAGATCTGCTAGTGCTAAACTTGATCACATGCTGAATGTTCAAAAGTATCCTTCTGATAAATCTGGGTTAGGATATGTTGAAAGCATCTTTGATTCTGGACCATATTCCATGAATTTTATTCCTTCTTCTTCTTCTGAACCTTTCGTGAGTGAGGTTGTGAGTGAAACTGTTAAACTCCCTGTGAGTGAGGTGGTTAAACCTGTAGAAGTTTCACCTTCTAGGAAGATTAGGGTTGATGTGAGAGAGTCTAAACCTAAGGATTCTACCCCTTCTAAGGACAAGATGCATGGTAAACCTGCTTGGATTTGTCATTATTGTGGTAAGTCTGGACACATTCGTCCTAACTGTTACAAGTTTCAAGCTGCTAAGAGAGCAAACAAATCAAAAGTGCCTGTGCCTGAAGCACAAGATCTTATGGCACTTATTGGTGAATTGGTAAAGGTGTTGAACTTTTATTCCAATCCTGGAGTTGGAAATCACTCGAATATGAATAAGAATTCCAATGCTCGTGATGCATCTAAAAGGTTTTGGATGCAAAAGACTCGTCCTAAGTGAGTCTTTCTGACATGGTCCTTGTGCTTCATTGCTCCATTCTTTTGTGACCATTGTTCTTTGGTTTTTGTGTTTTTTTTTGTTCTAGGACTTGCATTGCATTACGTTCATGCATTTCATTCTAGGATTTATTTGTTTTCTCTTATAATCATAAAAAAAAAAAAAAAAAAAAAAAAAAAAAAAAAGAAAGCAAAACTATGTTTGACACTAATTTTCTTGATTTTTGAAAACAAGGTTGGTCAATCTTTTTACACATGTCATGTCTTGTGTACCTTGTTTAACTTTGATGAGCTTATTTACTGCACTTGACTAGTTGAAACTTTGTAGTGCATGTTGTGTGGGAAAGATGTGTATGGTTTTTAGTCACTTTGTCTTAATCATGATGTCATATGTTTTTGACTGTCGGACTTGATCCTTTTGAGAAAGGCATAAATAACCATCTCACCACTGTTCACTAGTCAATCATGAACACCTTAGTGCATATCATAAGATTTTGTGCTCAAGAAAGTGTAGCACATGCACAAAAAGAACATAAGGTGTAGCCTCAATTAAATTAAAACTGGTGTGTACTATTAGGCTTGATGTCAATTCACTTAATTCAAACCAGTGTGTACTATTAGGCTTAATGCCAATTCACATATATAAGAGGCAAAAATTCAAGAAACTTACATGATTGCAAGCTTTTGTTCTAGGAGATGTGGTAGTTATAGGATGTAACTCCTTAGGTGATAGTCTCTTTTAAATTCTATGTGATGAATTGTGTAGACTTTGTGTTTGATTACTATTCACATATCACCTCACATTTATCTCAAGTTTTTGCTAGTATCACACACTACACAAGTTACTCTTTGTTAAACACTGTACATGCTTGTGTATGTGTTTTTGGTCTGACCAATCAAGTTTGAAAATATCTTGAGATTTGTGCACAACATATTTGTTGCTTAAGAAAATTCAATGGGAGAATGATTGAAACTTGTTTTTGAGGAAATTGGGTTTCAAATTTTGGGTTTTTGAAAAAGCATTCCATCTCATACTCATGCATTTTGTTTTCGTTGTTCAAATGCTTTGAGGAGTTGTCTTTCAAAATTCGGTTTGTGTTTTTCAAAACTGTGATTTTTCTCAAAATTTTTATGAGCCTCTGCCAAATTCGATCGATCCATTCTGATTTTCGATCGATCGAAAAAGTGCTTTAGTTTGTTTCAAAATGACTGTTTCATTCGATCGATCGAATGTAATTTTCGATCGATCGAAGATCGTGGAAAAGCTTTTTAAAACATTAGATCTGACTTTTTCAAAAGTTAATTTTTTCAAAACTTTTTCAAGCTTTTCTCTCTCCGACTCGGCAGGCTCCACATCAAGAATTTTTTGTCGTTTTCCTCTGAAATTCTTTCAAGGTTTTTGTCACTGTAGACTGGTAAGACCTTTTTACCCTTTGTTTTGAATTTATTTTCATTTTTTCATGCATTTTCTCATGCATTTTGGGGTGATTTTTGGACTTAATTTTATTTAAAATTCTTGACGATTCAAACATTTTTTCTGTAATTGATCATTGGGTTTTTGTGGGGACACATCATACACATGATCCTTGATGGCTAAATTGATCAATTTTGAGTTTGGAGAAAAATTGAAAAATCTAGGGTTTATATTTGATCCAAATTGGGGCTTTTGTTCAATTAGGTTAAATTTGTTGAAATTGGCTTGTTGAATTGATGAAATTATGCATTGTAATCTATATGGTGTGTTTTGTTTTGTTCAATTCATCATTTGGTTTCAAAATTTTTCACAAATGTTTTTCAATTTTGGGTTTTTGATAGAAATTCCATGCTCAAGCCAATTTTGTCAAATTTGATCTTAATTGAACTTAATTTTTTTTACTGCATTAGTACATGCATCATGACATTGTATTTGTTCATGCATCATATAGATTTCTATTCAATTTTTTGTGCTAACTTGCAGTCTGCCCTTGGTTTTGTTTTCTTATGTTCTTTTGGTTTTCACTTTGTGTCTCTGTCTTTTCTTAGCACTATGCCTAGGAAGACTAGAGCCCGTAGGACTATTCCTTCCCCTTCTCCTTCCCCACCTTCCTTTGACCGAGAGAGGTTTCCGAGTAAGAAAAACCAAGAGATTTATGAGAAGCTTAACCTTCAGAGGAAGATTTGGGCTGAGCGTTCTGTTATCCTAGATGAGCTTGATCCTGCCATTAGGGCAAACTTTGAGGGTCGGGGCTGGTTACCCTTGGTGGATGTTTCTGATCCTCCTCCACCTTATGCCTTGATTAGAGAGTTCTTCTCGAACATCTCTATCCGCGTCTATGATTCTAACATTCTAGTTAAGAGTTGGATACGAAGCGTAGAGTACTCTATTACTCCTCAGGTAGTGGCTGATGCTCTAGGGGTACCGTTGGTTCGTCATCCTGTCTATCCTTATGCTAAGTCTCCCGAGTTGAGTGATGTCTTGTCTTACATCACTAGGACTACTGTCCAGTGGGGTTCTGATCCTAGGATCACTTCTGCTGAGCTCTCTAGGCTACACTATCTGTTCTTTAGGATAGCCTGTCATTCCATCTGGCCCATCTCTCATGTTCACACCATTCCTCTCGAGAGGTGTGTATTTTTGTACGCTCTGGTTACTGATGCTCATATTAGTTTTCCTCATCTCTTTCTTCGTTCTTTGAACGATGTTTATAGGAGTTCATCTACTTCTCATGCTCTTGTGCATCCTATTTTTATTCATAGGATTTTGCTTTATCTTGATATTAGTGGCTTCCCTTCCTCTGAGCCCGTTCATGTGATTGCTCCCATAGGTGCGTCTTTTCTTAGACAGAGGGCCGCTTATCTTCGAGCTGGTTCTAAACACCCTAGGTATGAGTTGTCTGGTAGCGCTCCTCCTCCTCCTTCTTCTTCTATAGGTCCTGCTGGTGAGGATGTTCCTGATCCTGCTGGTGAGGCTGCTGCTGCTGCTGTTCCTCCACCTCCTTCGGATGACTTCGATGTTCGTCGTACCCTAGAGACTGTCATGACCGTTCAGGCGGCTCATGGTCAGATTTTGGTGGACTTACTGGATGAGATTCGTGCTCTGCGAGCCGACTTTGCGTGTCTTCATTCACCCTCACCACCTCCTTTTGATGGCGACTTGTGATTGCCCTTTGGCATTCCGTCACAAAAAGGGGGAGTGGAGTTTTTGACTTGTAGAGGAGTTTTTGTAGTTAGGGGGAGATTTTTTTTGTTAGCTTGTGGAGTTTTTTAGATTGTATCTAGGTGCTTCACTTTGTATATCATTTTTGGGGATATTCATGTTAGAGGGAGTAACATTGATTGATATATTGATATACATGATTTTTATTTGATTCTTGTTGTCTCATGATTCACTGCTTATTGATTTATATTTATGAGTTGTTCATTGATATATGTCTTTATTTTGTGTTGTGTGAATCTTACAAGAATGTTATACCTGTTTATATACTATTTTCTGTCACACATGCGTTTATGCATTTGTTGAGTATTTCAGGAATATACAGATTGATTCAATTGAGCTGCTGTCTACACTTGCAACCGATGGATAGTAGTTAGGATTGAATTCTAGTCTTTATGAGCATTTATTTTGTAAAGGGCTTTTTACTTGTAAAACTTTGAGCTTTTAATTTGTGTTTTGTCACAGTCTCACAGATTGCCAAATGGGGAGTTTGTTAGGTTCTAAAGGTTTAGGAATTTATGTATTTAGAACTCTAATTGCAATGTTGGCAAACCATGATCAAAACAACATGTTTAGTCTTGTTAAAGTGTGCTCAAAGTTGTTCATTTATTGTAAAGTTGAAATCGAGTGACTGTAGATGCATTGGGGCATTTCGGTCTGGCTCGATCGATCGAAGAATAGATTCGATCGATCGAAAATCGGACCAGATGCGTTTTCTGCAGTTTTTCCAACTCAGCCCTAACTCATTAAACATTTAGGGTTTTATGTTTTTGCCCTAGGTATATAAGGCAAAACCCTAGCCACGTTTTTAGAGTTGCTCCAGTTGTATTATTGCTCATACATTGCGGTTTTGTGTAAACCTCTTGTGAGATCTAGAGGAGCTTTCATTTTTACAAAACTTAGGGTTTTCAAGATTGAGATTGCTTCAACATCTTGATGATAAACTTGGTTGCTACCATTGAAACTTAAAGAATATCAAGCGTGGGTGCTTGTAGCTGATTGAAGAATTCAAAGAAAGAAGGAGTCCATGGATTCGGAGCTTACACGTGGTCGTGTCAGTAAGTTCTACTAGTGGGTAGCATTAGGAAGTCAAGCGGGGAGCTTGTAAGTCCTTTTGTAAGAACTTCAATTCTTTCATAGTGAATTCTGTTTTGCCTTGAGGATCGGTGGGTCAAATCCTCCCCAGGTTTTTACCGTGTGGTTTCCTGGGTGATCATATCATTGTGTTCTTTATTATTTCCGCTACTTTATATGTTTTATATGCTTGATATGATTATTTGATTGTTTTAACCTAGAATTGCTTAATTTGACTAAGTAACAACTTGGCTAATTAACTAGGCTACGCAATCTGGTTGTTTTTAAGGGGTCTAAAACCATTCAACATATTTATAACATACACATTCAAATTGCTTAAATTCAAAAGTGATAATATATTACAAATGACCCAAAAATAATAAATTTTTTCATCATATTCATCATACTGCCTAATCAACCTCATCGAAGTCAATGCTATCATCACATTTAGCATTTTTCAAACTTATTTCTTCATTAAAACCGTTTTCATCGCTATTGACATATACTATCTCTTCTTGTTCTTTTTATTTTAATAATTTTTTTCAAAAATATTTCTTCTTGGCGTTCTAGTTTCTTGGACTCATAACAATAATGACAAAAATAAAAAAGTAATTATATTATCAATTAATGTCTTATTCATAGTATATAAAATATATTTGTAAATATTAAAGTGAAGTGAAAGTGTGTAATGTATAGTCCAAATTTTGTATTTTGTAGGAGAATGAGATGAAAAAAAAAAAAAAAAAAAACTTATGAATATGTTATTTTATTAGGCTAAATTATGTGACCTAATAATTTTCTGTTAAAAACAAGTCTAACAATCTATTAGATTCAAATAAAAATATAAATTTTAACAAAAAATCTCATTTTAAAGCATTTGTCTATATATCGTACGAAATGTACAATTTTACAATACAATATAATTTATACAATACAAACATTGTATCGTACGATTTATATGCACTTATGATATATCAAAGTCCTTCTAGGCCATAACGAGGTGGATAGGTCAAACTCAGACTGTTATGAGATGCATTAACTATTATCGGGGCAACTTTGTTTTAAGGCATAGACCAAAAACAATTGATTGCCCAATGCAAATTACCCAATGGCCCACTTTTTTTTTTTTTTTTTTTGCTGAAAGAAAATTTTATTGAACCACAGTAGAAACAGAATCCTGGGCAGCCTCATCCAAGATTACATTAACAAAACTTAGAGGGCCAAATCCCATATCAAAAGAACCAAAAAAAGACTGGCTAAAAGACCAATTGGCAAGCACATGCACAGCCTGATTAGCCTTCCTATGAACCCAATTAAAAAATACATGGCCAAAGTCCCTAACTACATTCTTAACTGAGTCCAAAAAATTCACAAGCCTCTAAGGAATTTCCTTCCCACTAGCTCTAATGGCATCTATACAAACTTTACAATCACTCTCTATAATGCAATTACAAAAAGAGAAGTTCAAAGCAATGTGGGCAGCCAATAGAATAGCATTAGCCTCTGCTTGAACAGGGATATTGGTGTTAACTTTCTTTGAAATCGCAAACACCAACATCCCTCTCCAATCTTTGGCAACAACAGCTATACATGAAGATAGATCACCTACTGTTGCATCACAATTCAATTTTAGCGTACCTTGACTTGGACAACACCACCTAACATTGTTTCTAGCTGGAACGCTTGTCAACACTGGAACTTTAGGTTACCAATGCTCCAACAACAGCTTTTGAATGCTTCTGATAATTTGACCCTCCATTGGAAGAGATTTCTCATTAATTGCTTTGTTTCTCCACGTCCAAATCAAATCTAAAGCTAGAGCACCAAATAACAGGAATTCATTTCTTTGCTCTTTATCTAGCTGGAGAAATGGAGGAGGATCAATAAGTAACTCACTCAAATGAGACGGAGATTGAACATGCCAACTATCAATTCTAATGTTCCAACAACTACCAAACCAAATAGCTCTAGCAATGTGGCAATGAGTAAAAAGATGCAGGGCTGACTCTGTCTCAGCATTACAAAGAGGGTAGCGAGTATAAGAGGAAGGGGAAACTCACTCGACTTGTCCCTAGTGGGAAGAAGATTGAATGCAATTCTCTAAAGATGCATCTTTAGCCTCTCATGAATGCTGGCCTTCCATATATTCCTTGTAAGAGAAACACTGCCAGATGAATTGTCACCTTCGAAATGAGACGATAACAAGATTTCACTGAGAATTTCCCATTTTCAGATTTGGTCCAAGTCCATCTATCTTCCATATCAAAAGACCAAATTGGGATGTTTTTAATAGCTACAATAGACTCATGGTCAAACAGATCATTTAACAAAATATGATTCCAGCCTGAACCTGAAGAATTTAGAAGTTGAGAAACTACCAAACAAGAATTATCTACTTGAGCCCTTGGTGTTGGAATAAAACCTGATTTGTCAGGTAACCAAGGGTTTTCCCAAACTAAAATAGTATTCCCAGAACCTACTAATTTACATGCTCCCAACTTGATTATATCCTTCAACCTTTCAATGCTCTTCCAAACCCAATATGCATTAGAGGCTTTTGGAGCTCTAAGCCAACCAGCTCTAACCTTGTACTCAGCAGCCAATTGCTTCACACAAAAACAATTTTTCTTGGGCAAAATCCACCATCCCAATTTGGAAACTAAAGCTTGATTCATCTTCTCAAACTTTTTAGAACTAAGACCATTTTCGTCTTTCGGCCTACACAAATCATCCCATGCCATAGGAGTGTAAAACTTATTAGAATCCTCTTTTGGCTTCCACCAAAAACATCTCACAGCCACATCTAACTTATCATTAATTTTCCTTGGGAGCAAAAAGGTGGACATAGTATAATTAGGGATGGATTGGGCAACAGATTTAATCAAAGTAGCTCTACCTGCCCAAGAAAGGCTTTTACTCTTCCAACTAGCCAATCTTGCATCTACCTTCTCCTTCACATAGACAAAATCTCTGGCCTTGTTATGCAATTCAACAGAGTTCTTATTTCTGACAGCTTGGCATTGCAAAATAGCATCACATCATCAGCATAGAAAGCTTTGTGATAGGTGGAGTTCCGTTCGCTAAATGCACCCCTTTAATATTACCCTTAATCTCCTCTCTACTAATTAGTCTAGCCAAGACCTCGCAGCCAATGATGAAGAGATATGGGGAAAGGGGGTCCCTCTGTCTTAGACCCCTAGATGGGTTGATTTTAGCTTCATGACTCCCATTAATCAATAAGGTGTAGCTGACTGTGGATAGACATTGTTGAATTAAGGAGATAAATATCTCACAAAACCCAAAGGCCTTAAGTGTAGTCAACAGGAAACTCCACTCCATTCTATCATATGCTTTTTGAAAATCAATTTTCAGACCAATGCAGCCTTTTTTCTTTTTCTTAGTTTTGAAACTGTGAACAATTTCCTGCGCAAAAATTATATTTTCAGCAATATTTCTATCTGGAATAAAAGCTACTTAAGTAGGATCAATCATCTTTTCTAACAAAGGTCTTAGCCTAGAGACTAAAATTTTCGAAATCACCTTATTGCAAACGTTGCAGAGACTAATAGGTCTGAACTGATTGAAATTATGAGCACCTTGAACTTTGGGGATAAGTGTGATATAAGTGTGATTCAACTCATGAAGCAACCAACCCTCTCTGAAAAAACTTTGAATAGCAGCTACAAGTTGATCTCCTACTATCAACCAATAATGCCTATAAAATAAACCAGGCATTTTGTCTGGCCCCGGAGCTTTGAGGGGGTGCATTTCAAACACTACTCTTTTGATATCATCAGCTGAAGGCATAGTAATCAACATATCATTCTCTTGAGCTGAAATACAAGGCTCGATTAGACCATTTAAATCTAGAGGAACATTGGGAAAGGAGGAAAGAAACACTTCTGAAAATTTGGAAGAAAAGTACTCCCCAATATCTTTCCTATTCATCAATCGAAGTCCATTCTCTTCCCTTATCTCTGTAATAAGATTTCTTCTCCTCCTCACCAAAGTGGACAAATGAAAAAATTTTGTATTTCGATCTCCTTCTTTGATTCATAACTCTCTGGATTTTTGTTTCCATTTAAGGTCCTCCCTTTCCAGCCATTCATCCAACTAAAGATATAAAGCAACTTCCAACTCCAGATTTTCTTTAGTAGGAGTCTGTCTTGTACTTCTTTAATTCTTGCTTCTATTTCTCTAATTTTGGTCTTAACAAAACCAAACTGATTCCTATTCCAAACTTGTAAATCATATCTGGTTTACTGAATTTTCCTAGCCAACTTGAAACAATGAGAACCTTCTACCATACCTTGCTAAGCTTTTTCTACAATCCCAGAACTTGAATCATCTCTGGTCCACATTGCTTCAAATCTGAAGGTACTAGCCCTCACTGATTAATCAATATGAGTGTCCAATATAATTGGGGCATGATCTGAAGCAGGGGCGACTAAATGCTGAACTCTAGCTTTCGGGAAAAGGCATTGCCACTCTTGGTCGCACACAGCTTTGTCCAGCCTCTCTTTAATGTTGGCAAGACCTTCACATTTATTAGACCACGTGAATCGAGAACCGATAAAACCAAGATCAATTGCCCCAGTACCATGAACAAAATTGCTAAAACTTCTAGTTGAACCTTCACCAAGATATCTACCTCCTTTTTTATCCAAATTACTATCGACACAATTAAAATCCCCCATTACCAACCAGGGGCCTGCAAAGGCACTGACCAAATCCTCCAAACACTTCCAAAATCTTGCCCTGCCATTTACATGAGGAGGGCCATAAATCAAAAGAAAGAGCCAAGGTGAGGAAGGAGGATCAAAATAGACTAGAGATGCAATAACATTTTTGTCAGAGTACACAATCTCTAAATCCACACCAGCTTTCCAAAAAATGGCTAGACCTCCAGATTTACCAACAGGATCCACATAAAACTTATCTACAAAACCAATACTTGAGCAAATTCTTTCAATCCTACGCGATTTAGATTTGGATTCAGCTATAACAACTACATCAGAACTTTCTTCCCTAATGAGAGCCTTGAGGACTCTAACTGTCGGGACCCTACCAACACCCCGGTAGTTCCAAGCAAGGGTCCTCATACCCAATCCAAGAGCAACAACTAATATAAAACCCAATCTTAAATTAAAAGGACTACCAATTCCAAACAATTGCTTTTCCAAACCAAAAGCCAAATAAAACCAAACCTCAAAGAATCTAGCAATTATGGCAGCGAGACCCACCATCTAGAAGAAAACGCATGCTATAAGGAGGTAATAGAGACCCACAAGGCAGCGATACCCCAAAATCGGCCAAAATTTGCGCACACTAGCAAAACTAACCGAACGCCGAGAGCAAGATGCAATTTGGGCTTTCTCTAATTCAAACTGATCCTTGAATCACGATCTCAACGAACCCACCAACAATCGGAAATTACTACCTCACACAAGAGGCAAAGCTCACAAGAATGGTAGAGAAAAGGCTAGTGCGCATAATAGCAATTGAAGCATATCGTACGTCGAGAGAGAAAGGAAAGATTGGGCTCTCAGAAAGACTCCTACCTAGTGGCCCACTACTACCATCATACCCTCCCACTTTTATTTATGCTAAGTTAGCAAATCATGGTGTGTAATCCACTTGTGTTTTTTTTTTTTTTTTTTGATGAGAAATACATAAACATTTCATTCATCTGGAAAAGAGATACAACAGAGAAAGTAGACAACAATTGGGAGAAAAACAACAAACAACTACACACCCCTCTCCTCAATGAACCTGAAAGCCCAGCAATTAACCTGTGATTGCATATTAAAATTTTGGGGTTTCTTTTCTTGGGCTCTAGCAACCCCATTTAAATGCCCACTCTTTGGGCATAAAGGGGTATTGATGGGCTCATTAAAAGGAGAGGGAATACTTGTGGGTTCCGGGCTGGGTGATATTTGGGCCTTAGAGAAAGACATTGGAAAGCCCAAGTCTGAGGCTTTGTCAACCATTTCCTTACCCTTCAGTAAGGATCATAGGGAAACACGTGATAGCACAACAGAAGAGGGCGTTGGGTGATATTTTAGAACAATGTGTAATTGCATGTTGAATAATAATGTGCAATGGATATAAACTTTATCAATTATAATAAATGGGTAGTGGGTTGTAAAGTCTGTGTCTGTGACCCACCTCAAAAAAAAAAGTTTGCATCTGTGTGAGACTGTACTACCATGATTGATGATACCATCCCATATTTTTTTTGTATATATATATATATATTTGCTTATTTTCTAATATTGAAATAAAAAGTGCGTTTAAATAAATTACTAGCTTACTTAAAAACAAAAAACCTATTTTATTTTGTTTATTATAAAACTACTAGTCGCTAACCCGTGCGATGCACGGGATAGTTAAATAAAATGATAATTAACCAACATCGCGTTAAGGTAAAAGAATTAGTAAGAGACTGATTTGCCCACTAAGAATTTAAAAGAAAAAAAGATTGATATAATAAAATCTAAGAAATTTAGAAATAGAAAATTGGGTTAATAATATGTATATTATAGACATTTTGCTAGTTAGCGTTTAAAAAAAATGGATTTGTCATAATTAAATAAAATACAATGGGAATAAATATTTAACTTCTATGCTTTTCTATAGTTTAGAAGTATTGTCTAACGTAGAATGTTATTGAGTTGTAAGAAAAATTTTTATAAAATGTTAATACCATATATATATGCTTATATTGTCAATGTCTCACTGCAGGTGCATAGTTACCGAAACCTACAAAGTAATTTACAATTCTTAAATTAATAAAGCAAAATTCCCAAAAGTTATATATATATACATACACTCAAAATTGATATAAACTACAAAGATAAAAACAAATCTTATTTAGTCGTATTAATAACAATATAAACAATTCAAAACATGGAACATTATCAAATTTATAACACATAATTCCATTATTTTTTACGTTGAATCCAAACAAATAATTAATTGAAATTAATCCAAACAAATAATTAATCAACCAAAAATCAAAACTGTAATAAAAAAAAAAAAATCACATGAACCCAAATAAAAATTCTCAATAAAGTAAAAACATATAAAAATTTACCACACCTTGGGCTGGAAGACATAGGTTGCAGTTTTGATTTTTCTCCAAAAAATAGAGATGCTTCATCTGCCATATACAATAAAATAATTATTAGAATTTCAACCCAAAAACCAAATCCGTAAAAACACTATCAAAATATAGAGATTAACCCAAATACTTAGAAGAAAATCAATTCTAAACATAATAAAACAATAAGATAGAATGAAAATTTTAGGTACATATGAAAGCAAATAAAAAAGACAAAACCTACGTTTTTTTTTTTTTTTTTTTTTTTTTTTACGTGAGTCTCTCTCCTTCTTATTTTTTTAATCTTAAAGTGAAATTGAGTTTAGGGTTTTGAGATGGTAATTGCTAGGGTTTTAAGGAGAGAAGAGAGAGTCCTACTAGGAATCTCTCTCTTTTTTTCTTAATCCTAAAGTTTTTTTTTTTTTTTTTTGGTGAGTCCTTTTAAAAAAAAAAAAAAAAATCAAACCTAAAGTGAGTCATTTTTTTTTTTTAATTCTAACGCGAGGTATCTTAAAAAATTATAATTAATCTTTAATCTTTAATTTTATATTATATATAGATAATAATAATGATGTGATAAGCCAACAAAATATATCTAATAGAGTTTTACTTAAACTAAACTATTGTAACATTAATAAATATAAGAAGATATAAAACCTAGAATAAAAAGAATCTAAAATAAAAAGAAACTGTAGGGACTGGATTCGAGCACTATTCCTTGGGAACGAGTGAACTCAAGCCCAGCTGGCCCAGTACAATGAATTTATAGAGAGCGGGTTAAAGAACTAGGCCCTAGTGAGGGTTGTACAATTAAGCATGGTAATCTAGGGGTCGGTTGACAAGAACTTAGACTAAAAAGTATCGAATTAGGCTCCTCGGCCACTTTCTTATAACACTTCTCTCTTTTTCTCTCCCTTGGGATTGAGTTACAAATATTATACAAACTTTCTCCTTCCTCTCCCAAAAGTCCCGTCCCCCATTCTGAAGGACTGGTTACATTTTATATCCTCAGTCTAGTTAATCTCGGCCCTCCATGTGTCGCTTCTCTAGGTCATCATGCCAGTGCCTATCCCATCAGCCACCTTTCATCTTTTCTGTGGGTGGTAGCAGCTGAGGCGGCACTGTTCAAGGGTCATTTTTCCATTTAATGCGACCAGAACGTCAGTTGTGGGCATTTAATGTGGAGGTGACAGTTCCTCCTGGGATTGCTCCTCCACCATGCTCCTATGTCCAATCCGCTGTACCTGTTTCTGTCTTGGACGGCTATGAAAGTTCATCACCGAGGACACCTTGTTCTTCCTTACAATGATCAGTACGTGCCGAGGACGTGGTTGTCCTCGGCAGTATTACGAGTGGAAGGACTCGTCCTCGGACGCATCCTTATCCTCGGCATAGGCCTTGGACTTAGCGTAGAGTGGGCCGAGGCTGCCAGATTCTCTGGCCCCACAATAGCCCCTCAAAATTCTGCTATCAGGCTCCTCGGACTGAGAGGAGGATTTTGACGTTCTCGGGCCTCTGCCGCGGCTTGTTGGGTCTTATCTTTCATGAGTATCAGCGCCCTTTTGCTTGTCCAAGGCACGTTTCTGACGCCTTGGTATGCGGGGCGCACTTCGCATTAAATTCGGGCGGCCTCATGTTTCCCATGTTCAACGGTGTGATGAAAATCTAACGGTGGTGATCTTCTTGGCTAATTGGGCAGGAAAACTTTGCACGGTTGTTACTTGTTATTAGGGATATAAATACTCATTTGAACTAATCTGCCTGTTTACTTCCGCATTCAAGAGATATTGTACACATACTTCGAATCTGGTCACGTCTTCGACTGAAACTACGACTTCTTTCAGCACAAAAAGTCTGCCCGAGGAGCTTTTCCTCATCTCTGTAAGTCCTTCTCTCTCTCTCTCTCCAATTACGTCCTCCCCTCTTTTAGACTTCT
Source organism: Quercus gilva (assembly GCA_023621385.1). Taxonomy (NCBI): domain Eukaryota; kingdom Viridiplantae; phylum Streptophyta; class Magnoliopsida; order Fagales; family Fagaceae; genus Quercus; species Quercus gilva. The sequence goes on along the minus strand of CM042475.1, from coordinate 7,950,570 downwards.
TTCTTCGTGTCTCCTAGTTGTTTTTAGGAATGGGTAGGCTCAAGAAATTTGTTGAATCTGAAGAGGAGATGGATAAATTCATCGTTGATTATAGGATACCCAGCATCGTGGGTCTAAGGTACTGCGAAGATGGGGAGTGGAGGTTTAGGAGGGAAGAAGGAGAGGTGGTGATTCCCATAATCGCCTTCTTAGAGGGTGGTATGCGGATCCCCATGGGTCAGGTGATGACAAGTTACCTTAGGCATTTCCGTCTTGCCCCCACCCAATGCAGCGTCAATATATTTAGGATCCTGGGTTGTGTAGATGCCTTAAATGAGGAGATGGGGTTGAGGCTAACCTATCATGATGTGAACTGGTGCTATAACCTTCAACGTCTGAAGGACAAGTCCTACTACATGAAGACGAGGGATGATAGTGTGCGGCTTATTCAGTGTCTCCCCTCGTCTAGCAAGGGGCTGGACTAGGACTTTCTCATCGTGTCCGGGGAGTGGCATGATGGCCTTCATTATCCAACGGTAGAGGGCACGCCAGGTGGGGCACTTGGAGTAGGAGAGGGTGTTACTTTTTGGATTTTCGTTGCCTGCTTTGTTTGGCTACTAATAGTAATGCGTTTTTGCTTCTTGCAGATCCACGTGCTTTCGAGTGTCATTTTGACTTAGTCAACAGAGGGGACTTGGAAAAGGTGCTGAGGGCGGAGATCTTTGTGAACGAGGCCGACAACTAAGTTAGGGCCGCTCACAAGATCCTCAGGTACGTCCCTATTCAGAAGTCATTTGCCGCACCAAAGTGTGTAATTAAGGCCAAGGATCCTCGGCTCCAGAGAATCACCATAGTCGAGGATGGTTTCCTGATCCCGAAGGGGTCTTCTGCTCCAGAGGGCATTCCATTGGCGGGTTCCTCTACTTCCCACTGAGCCGAGGAGGTTGAGGAGGGAGGTGAACGAACAGAGGAAGGAGGTGCTAGCTCGGGTCCTGCCGAGGACAATTTCTCCTTGTGGTGACTCGGGCGATCAAAGTTTGACCGAAGCAGACTTATTGTCGGCAGGGGACTCTTCTTGGGCCGAGATGGGTCTCAAGAGAAAAACCCAGTCCAACTTGTTTGATTTGCTTGAAGGCCCATCGGGGAAGCATCAGCCTAAGCCTCCTCCTTTTCCGCCTAAGTCTCAGCCCGTTCAGACCAGGTCAGCTTCTACCCAGTCTCGGCTTCCTCTTCCTCCATCTCGTCCAAGTCCGTCGTCCAAGTCCGAGCCCTCTGATCCTAAGTAGAGGAAGGATAAGGGTAAAAGGCTCTTGGGAGGGGAGCAGCCCCCTTCCCCCCTAGAGGAGAGCGATACTCAGTGCCCTTTGAAGCAGTTGAAGATAGGGACTCGTGGTCAGGACAAGCAAGCCGTTGCCCATCTCGAGGCTAATGCCTGGCTCCCAGCCCCAATGCTCCATGGGGAGCCTCTGATGGGTAATGCTTCTCTCAGGGATTTCCAAGGAGGCGAAGGCGCGTTTGTAGCCGATACGCTGGAGCGGTCCCTGCTACTCCCTGCGGATATGGCTGAGTTGGAGACTTTGAAGAGTAAGGAGGTCTTCCTCAGCCTCAAGCGATATTTGGGGATGGTGGGATTCTTAATACTTAAGATTCTTCTGACTTTAAATTTCTTTTTCTTTTTTTTTTCTTTTTTTTTTTTTAACTTGTGGGTTTGCTTCGATTGGCAGGCTGTTCAAGCTACTTTCAGATTAGAGGAGGCCTCCATCAAACAGGACAAGGTTGCCGTCGCAAAGCGTGACAAGCGCATATCAACTAGTCGGACCCTCAAGGTCGCCGAGGCTGATCTAGCGAAGGCTCGAGAGGAGCTAAAGGAGGTAACCAGGGCTCGGGACAGCGTTGAAGCAGGCCTGTCGGGTGCCCAAAAGCAGGCCCAAGAACAAACGAGGCGTTTGGCTGGGGTGGAGGAACAGCTGAAGCTCGCAAACGAGTTAATTGTTGATCTGAAGAAGTAGGTGACCGATGCTGAGGGGGCCAGGAAGGTGGCTGAATGGGCCAAAGAGGAGGCTCTTAGGGTTAAAGTTGAGGCGGACTTTGGCAGAGAGGAAGCCTTGGCTTCCAAAGAGGAACCCGAGGAGGCGGCCTATGAGGCTGGGGCGACTGAAACGGAGGCTGTTCTTAAAACCCAAGTTCCTGGGGTATGTAGGTTCTACTGCTCCCAGGTATGGAGTGAGACCCTTAAACAAGCTGGGGTTGAGGCTTCATCTAACCTATGGAAGGAGGAGAGTGTGTATTATCCCCCTGCCATTCGTGAGGCTGTTCCTCCTAACTCTGAGGCCGGGGTGACTATGGAGGAGACTGATGCTGCGCCAGGTGAAGGAGCTGAAGAGGCAGCGGTTACTACCGAGGTGGTTATTGCACCTTCCGATGATCCTGCCGTGGGAACTGATCTTCTCGGGCCAACCGAACGGCCAAAGGTTCGAATGAAGATACACCTCAGGAGGCAGCAACCCTCTCAGCCAATGTCCAGGTCTTTCTTGTTGAGGATACAGCACCTTCTGCGCTGCCTTTACAGGTTATTCCTCCAAGTCAGAGCTCAGAGGGTCTCGAGGCCGCCACAAGTCAGCCGTCCGTGGGGGGAAGAAGATTAAGTTGAAGAAGTAGGCCTCTTGGCGCCTTTGTTTTGTCTCCCTTCTATTTTTTTTTAGAACAATGTAATGGCGCTTTTGCCTTTTTTTATTTATTTATTTATTTTTATTTATGTTCGAATGTGATTACTGCTGTGTACCTTTCATGAAATTAATATATCGCGCGTTTCGGTTTCCCTTGCTTGTTGCATACTTATGGGATTTGCTGACATCGTTAGTTTCCCCAAAGGTTTGAGTCCGAGGATCGTGCAAAACCTTGGTTCTGTCTAACACGTTATTTTTGAAGTAACTAGTTTCCCCGTAGGTTTGAGTCCAAGGACCATGCAAAACCTAGATTCTGTCTAGTACTCATAGTATTATTAGGGTGAGAAGCACGTAATCATGACAAACTTAAAATGTAAACCGACAAAGATGCTTTTATTAATAATAATACCTTCGCAGGTTATTTACATTCCATGGACGAGGTACAGGTTTTTCATCTAAGTCTTCTAAGTAGTATGCACCTATTCTCGCCACAAAGGTGATTCGGTATGGCCCTTCCCAGTTGGGTCCTAGTTTCCCATGGGATGGGTTCTTGGCTGCGCCCACAACTTTTCTTAACACTAGGTCCCCTGGTGCGAGTGGCCTTAGCTTCACATTGGCATCGTATCCCTGTTTGAGCTTTTGGTGGTAGTAGACTAGCTGGATCATTGCCTTTTCCCTTCGCTCATCGATCAGATCTAGGTTCTCCCCCAGCAGCTCATTATTACTGTCCGGGGAGAATGAGCTTGTTCTTAGTGTTGGAAAGTTTGATTCTAGGGGGATCACAGCCTCGGCCCCATAGGTCATAGCGAAAGGTGTTTCTCCTGTTGACCACCGTAGTGTAGTACGGTAGGTCCATAGGACATGCGGCAACTCTTCTACCCATCTTCCCTTGGCGTCATCTAGCCTTTTCTTTAGCCCATTAACTATGACCTTGTTGGCAGCCTTGCTTGCCCATTTCCCTAAGGATAGGCCGGGGTTGAGTACCGGTTCGTGATCCCAAGCTCGCAACAGTATCTCCTGAAGGCTTTGCTATCAAATTGAAGCCCGTTATCCAAAATGAGGGTATGGGGGACCCCGAATCGCGTGACAATGTTCCTTCAGATGAACTTCTTAGCATCCACGTCTCTAATGTTGGCCAAGGGCTCGGCTTAGACCCACTTGGTGAAATAATCTGTGCCGACCAGCAGATATCTCTTGTTTCCCGTTGCCTTGGGGAAAGGTCCTACAATGTCCAAGCCCCACTGGACAAACGGCCATGGGCTGGATAAGGGGTTTAAGACGCCTCCTGGCTGATGAATGTTTGGGGTAAACCTTTGGCATTGGTCACAGTTCTTTACATACTTCAGGGCTTCCTTTTGCATCTTCGGTCACTAATATCCCTAGGTGATGGCCCGGTGCGACAGGGATCTTCCTCCTGTGTGACTTCCACAGATTCCTTCGTGTAACTCCTCGAGTAGTAGTTTTGACGCCTCGGGGTGAATGCACAGTAGGTAAGGTCCTGTGTAGGAGCGCCTATATAGCTTGTGGTCCTCTGACAACCAGAACCGAGGAGCTTTCCTCCGTACTTTATTAGCCTATGATTTCTCTTCAGGTAGGATGTCATCCTTAAGGAAACTCACTATAGGGTCCATCCAGCTGGGGCTTGCCCTAGCCTGGTGGACATGGGTTATGCACCTTGCTCCCTTATTTGCCCTTTCGAGATGCTCGACAAGGATAATTTGGGGCAGGTCTCCTGTCGACGACGTGGCAAGTGTGGCCAAGGAGTCTGCATGGGTATTTCCACTTCTGGGGACATATGACAAGCTGAAAAGGTCGAAGTCCGATTGCAGGCGCTTAACTTGGCTTAAATACTCTTGCATCCTCACATCTCTAGCTTCCAGTTCTCAGTTTACCTGGCCTACCACCAACCTTGAATCCGAGAACATATCCACAGCCTTTCCGCCCATCTTTTGCACCATGACCATACCTTGTAATAAGGCTTCATACTCGGCCTCATTATTTGTGGCAGGGAACCTAAGTCTCAGGGACTTTTCCACGACAGAATTCTCTGGGGACACCAGGACTAGCCCTACTCCAGACCCCCTTTGATTCGCAGCGCCATCAACGTATACTTCCCAGCGCGGAGGCCCTGGAACTGCGATTGCCCCGACCAACTTTTTCTCTGTGTCCTCATTCTCGGTCACTGCTTCTAGCGGTTCAGCGAATTTGGCCACCAAATCGACCAGGACTTGGCCTTTTATAGAGGTCCGAGGCATGTATTTAATGTCGAAGGCCCCTAGAATCGTGTTCCACTTGGCGATTCTTCCAGTGTAATCAGCAGACTGGAGCACAGATCTCAAGGGCAGTTGAGTTAGGACGACTACCGTGTGCGCCTGGAAATAATGGGGAAGCTTTCGCGTGGCATGGACTACAGCCAGTAGGGCTTTTTCCAAAGGCAAATACTTGATCTCTGCTTTGTGTAGCGATTTGCTCACGTAGTAGACTGGCTTTTGGATGCCACTGTCATCCCGTATCAGTACCAAGCTTACCGCGTGAGGGGCTACGGTGATGTAGGCATACAGGATTTCGTCGGCGTCGGGGTTAGACATGATTGGTGGCCGAGACAGGTATTCCTTGAGCTGTTGGAATGCTATGGCGCATTCCTCGGACCACTCAAACCCTTTCCATTTGTTAATTAGGAGGTAGAAAGGCCTGCACCTATTAGCCGGCCTGGAAATGAACCGGTTCAGGGCCGCGATCATTCCTGTGAGTTTTTGGATTTCTTTAGGATTTTGCAGAGGCTTCAAGTTGTTGATAACTCTAATTTGGTCAGGGTCGACCTCAATCCCCTTGTGGGTGATGATGTAGCCTAAGAACTTGCCTGAACCTACACTGAACGAGCATTTGGATGTATTTAGGCGCAGCTTGTGCTTCCTTAGGACATCAAAGATGCAGCCGAGGTCTCCCAGGTGTTCGGGCACCACTTTACTTTTTACCACCATATCATCAACATAGATCTCAATGTTTTTACCCAGCAGCGGCTCGAACATTCTCGTCATCATCCTCTGATAGGTGGACCCAGCGTTCTTCAGGCCGAAGGGCATCACTTTATAGTGGTAATTCCCAACGGGTGTCATGAAAGCGGTATTCTCTTGATCATCTAGGGCTAGTGGAATTTGATGATAGCCCTGGAAGGCGTCTAAGAAACTCATCCGAGGATGTCCCGCTGTGGCATCTACTAAGTGGTCTATCCGAGGCATAGGGAACGGGTCTTTTGGGCATGCCCTGTTTAGGTCTGTGAAGTCTACGCAAACTCTCCATTTTCCACTTTTCTTTTTGATTACCAAGGTGTTGGTCAACCACTTAGGGTAAAAAATCTCCTTGATGGCCCCCGCACGCTTAAGCTTTTTCACCTTTTCTTTAATTGCTTCGGCGTGCTCCTTTGACGGGCGCCGAGGTGGTTGTTGCTTTGGAACGACGGATGGGTTGACATTGAGATGGTGACAAATAAAGTTTGGGTCGATCCCTAGAGCATCACAGGTGTCCCATGCAAATATGTCAAGGTTTGCTCTGAGGAACTCGATCAAGTCCTCCCTCTCTTGCGGTGGCAGCCGAGCCCCTACTTGAAAGAATTTCTCCGGATCGTCTCCAATGATCACCTTGTCCAGATCTTCATATTTTGCTTCCTCGGCGGCTGCCTCAAGAGGCCCGTCCGGGTTCTTTGATTGCTATAAGCCATCTTCAGCAAGGGCCGAGGACCTTGCATCGAGCCGATGCAATGTGGCAGCCACCATGCATTGCCTTGATGTGGATTGGCAACCACGGATTTCGAGGACATGGTCCCCTGATGGGAATTTCACCTTCTAGTGTAAGGAAGAGGCGATAGCCCCTAAGGTGTGGAGCCATGGTCTGCCCACAATTGCTGTGTACGGGGAGTAGGTGTCTACCACTATGAAGTCTACCTCCACCACTTCTAGGCCGGTCTGAACGGGTAGCCTTATCATGCCCTTTGGGATCACCAACTTCCCATCGAAGCTCATCAGGGGGGAGTTGTAAGGTGTCAAATCCTTTGGTCTTAACCCTAGCCCCTTGTAGAGGTTGAGGTACATGATCTCGACTCCGCTACCATCATCTACCAATACCCTTCTCACATCATAGTCTCCAATTCTGAGGGTGATGACCAATGCGTCGTCGTGGGGTTGGATGGTCCCCATCTTGTCTTCCTCTGAAAAGTATAGGGTTGGGCAAAAATTCTTCCTAGCCTTCTTCGGCCCTGATTAGGACTCCTCGGCACATGTATGGGCCACAGATAACACTCGCGAGGGGCGCGCGCCTGTTCTTCCTAGCGCAGCCAAGATCATTGATCGTCCCCGTTGGTGCCCTTAAGGCAACGTCTCTCTGGGGCTCCTGATAAGTCTGGCCCTAGCGGCCACTAGAATGGTGCAGGAGGTGCTTCAGCTTCCCTTCCCAGACTAGACGATCCAGGTAATCCCAGAGGTTCCTGCAATCTTCCGTGGTGTGTCCGTGGTCCTGGTGGTATTGGCAATACAGATTCTGATTGCGCTTCGTAGGGTCCCTGGCCATCTTGTTCGGCTCTTTGAAGTACGGCTCATTTCTTATCTTTTCTAACACCCTATGTACTGGCTCTCGGAATATGGCATTGACAGCTTGAGCGTTGGTCGGCTCGGGTTGTCCTGCAAAATCCCTCCTTGGGCGATTGTCGTTGTATCGATCTGACCTGAAATCCCTCCTCTCCTGAGGGATAACCTTATCTTTTCCCTTGCCTTATAGCTGGTCCTCTTCCACCCGCTTATACTTGTCGATCCGATTCATCAGCTGGCGCACACTGGTAGGGGGGTTACCAGTCAGTGACTTCCTCAGGTCATGCCCCGTCGGGAGACTGTTTTTGAGGGTGTTGACGGTGACATCCTCATATTTGCCATCCAGCTCGTTGTATATCTCCCAGAATCAGTCTGAGTGGGCCTTTAGAGTTTCCCCATCATGCATGGTTAGAGCCAACAACGCACTTAAGGGTCGAGGAGTTCTTCTGTTGGTGACGAAGCGTGAGCCAAAGGCTTGGGTCAGCTACCTGTACAAGTCTATAGAATTCGTCTTGAGACCGTTGAACCACCTCATTGCCACTGGTCCCAGGCTAGAGGGGAAGACTCTACAAATCAGCGCCTCGTTCCTGGCGTGGACGGCCATCTTCTGGTTATACTAGCTCACATGCTCAACAAGATCCGTCTTGCCGTTATAATTAGTGAAGGTCAGCTGCTGAAATCGCCGAGGAAGCGTAGCCTCTTCAATGTGATGTGGTGAAAGGTGACTTTGAGAGCTGATCCAGTGCTCGACTCATGGCATCGCTCCCCACGCCCTTGGGGGACGAGTTCTTACGCTTGCGCTTCTAGTAACACTCCTCCTCGTGGGAGAAGGTCTCGCTTGGAGGGGTTCTTGACCTCCGCCTATAGTCATCGTCGCCATCCTCGTCGGAGGGAGAATCGGGGCTAGGACGAGACTGCCTTCGTTGTGCATGGCGCAACTTTCTCTTTAGGTCGTCTATCTCCCGTTGCATGGCCACCTTATCATCCGGTCTCCTGGACGCATGGCTTTTGACCTCTTCCGATTGCACGGTCTGGTCGTCATTTTGTCTCCGTAGCGCGTGGCTGCCCCCGCGGATATGGCTTCCGTTGGTCTGTGTGGTGTATGCACTTCCCTCTCGAAACCTTCCGTTTTCTTCGTTTCGACCACGCTCGGGGTTGGGAAAAGTACCTTGTGGCTCTGACCTCGCTGGTTTGGACTGGTGGGATCCTACTTGGTGAGGGCATGTTCCTACCATGCTTGACCGCTGCCCTAACTAACGCACAAGTTCTTCCCACAGACGGCGCCAATCGTAGGGACCAGATTCGAGCACTATTCCTTGGGAACGAGTGAACTCAAGCCCAGCTGGCCCAGTACAATGAATTTATAGAGAACGGGTTAAAGAACTAGGCTCTAGTGAGGGTTGTACAATTAAGCATGGTAATCTAGGGGTCGGTTGACAAGAACTCAGACTAAAAAGTATCGAATTAGGCTCCTCGGCCACTTTCTTATACCACTTCTCTCTTTTTCTCTCCCTTGGGATTGAGTTACAAAGATTATACAAACTTTCTCCTTCCTCTCCCAAAAGTCCCGTCCCCCATTCTGAAGGACTGGTTACATTTTATATCCCCAGTCTAGTTAATCTCGGTCCTTCATGTGTCGTTTCTTTAGGTCATCATGCCAGTGCCTGTCCCATCAGCCACCTTCCATCCTTTCTATGGGTGGTAGCAGCTGAGGTGGCACTGTTCAAGGGTCATTTCTCCATTTAATGTGGCCAGAACGTCAGTTGTGGGCATTTAATGTGGAGGTAATAGTTTCTCCTAGGATTGCTCCTCCACCATGCTCCTATGTCCAATCCGCTGTACCTGTTTCTGTCTTGGACGGCTATGAAAGTTCATCACCGAGGACACCTTGTTCTTCCTTACAATGATCAGTGCGTGTTGAGGACGTGGTTGTCCTCGGCAGTATTACGGGCGGAAGGACTCGTCCTCGGACGCATCCTTATCCTCGGCATGGGCCTTGGGCTTAGCGTAGAGTGGACCGGGGCTGCCAAATTCTCTGGCCCCACAGAAACTATTTGGTATTTTTGTGATAAGTTGATGTAGGATATTGTTATTTTGGTATTTTTATGCAAAAAACGTTATTTTAGGTATAGGTGATTTATTTCCTTGTTTTTAGGTTCTTTTAATGTTTTTTTAGGTCAAATTTGGTTCCTATTATGGTTAGGTATTAATTAGGATTTATTTTAGAATATATTTTCTTGTCCATCAAGTTTTATGGAGCCCTTAAATAGGCCTCCAAGTTTGTATACATTTTTCAATATTATTGATATTAATAAAAATTCAAACTTTTGTCTATTGTTTTTCTGGTGGATTCTATATAAGATATAAAACCTAAAATAAAAAGAAAAAGAAAATAGTGATGATGTAGAAAATTGTGAAAGCTTCAGAGGCTTCGGTTTTATATATATATATATATATATGCAAAAAAACGTTATTTTAGGTCTAGGTGATTTATTTCCTTATTTTTACGTTCTTTTAATGTTTTTTTAGGTCAAATTTGGTTCCTATTATGATTAGGTATTAATTAGGACTTATTTTAGAATATATTTTCTTGTCCATCAAGTTTTATAGAGCCCTTAAATAGGCCTCCAAGTTTGTATACGTTTTTCAATATTATTGATATTAATAAAAATTCAAACTTTTGTCTATTGTTTTTCTAGTAGATTCTATATAAAATATAAAACCTAAAAAAAGAAAAAAGAAAAAGAAAATAGTGATGATGTGAAAAATTGTGAGAGTTTTAGAGGTTTCGGTTTTATATATATATATATATATATAGATTAAAGGGTGAGATAAATTGATTTTAGCAAGGGAATAAATAAAATAAATTGTAAATAATTGGTAAATCTTTGTGTAATCTACTTCTGTGTAGTCTACTTTTTAGAACAATGAATAAGTGCATGTTGAATGATATTACGCATACATTTATAAATAAAAATTACAAGCTAATCTTAGGGTGCTAGGTTTTAGTTGGTGCATTCTGTGTATAAAATTGTATACATATTTATTTTTCTTCTATTGTGGAATTATTACACTATTAGAATTAGATTATAAATTTAAGGATTTATGCATTATTCAACTTATATTGGGTTGATTTTTTTTTTCTTTTTTAATTCTTTTATATTTATGGAAATAAATAAATAAATAAAAGATGATAGCACTATGTTCAAGTTTTTTTTTTTTTTTTTTTTTTCTTCAATTCTCATGGTAGCATGTGAGCCGATTGGTTGGCCTTGAGGAGTTCATGGTGGTGACTCAAATACACAATGGATATCATCTTTGTGTAACAGTGATTGCACAACACACACTTAATTAACGAGGAAACTTAATTTTGACTACACTAATTCTTTGAACTATAAGCACAAACATGGCTAGTATTTTCCTTGAGTCATGTATTAATTAGTTGAAGTATAAGCACAAACATAATTAGTTCTAACAATAACCAGCAATGATAACAAATAGCTACATTGGTTTGGTATGCTTGTTACTGCAGTGTGGGGTCGTGACATGTTGGCCCACTTCTTTAAGCATTGATATTTAGGGGTGCTCCATGGACACGGCCGAAAGCAAGAAATTACTTTTTTGTGTATTCCAAAAGCAAAAGCATAACAAGAAAAAATTGCAATCAATTGCATGCAACAGCCAAAAAAAAAGGTAAGTCAATATTCTGATATTAGATTTCTATTTGTTGGAGCTATCTAACAATAAACAAAAAAAAACAAAAAAACAAAAAATTGATGACGAAATTTGTCAACAAATTGAAAATATAGTTCAAGAAACTTCGAGTCAATTGTCATGAAATTTCCCAAGAGTATACGGTGCTTATAGTGCTTATAAGTCATCATATGTTGACAAACACTTCCACATCTACAAAATACTAAATTGAAAAGAAATTACCTTGACTTTACTCATTAAACATTAAAGTTTTGATTGGTATTACATAATAGACCTTTAATACCAAATTCATATGTTATAGCTACTTCTATCTCTCTTAATTCCCTAGATTCACATGCATGGTACATTCTTTTTGTCATCTTCACTTAATTTTCAATTAGTATATATGCCTCTATGTCTATGAGCTTTTGTAGGTCCTAATTTTCATTAACAAAGGTGTGGACACCCCATTTCATTTTGACCTATACAATATCTACTACCAAAATGATTAGTATAGTGTGTAGAGCCCAAGGAGTAGATTAACCCAAAAGTGACCTAATACAATCTAAGCCCAAGCCCAATTATAACCCAAGAACTAAGCCCAAAAATTCATTTCTAACCTAATATGGCTGAGACTTACAAAAGGTGCATATGTCAGTTATATGATGTGCACGCACCCAATTTGTGACGTACACACCTTTTGGACAAAAAACTCATATCAGTCTATTTCCATTTTGATGAGATTCTAGGGCAACCAGCCTGATCAACTAGCTACACAAACATCTAACCTAACCTTAGAATACTACTTCTCCTATAAATACCCCAATTTTCACCATCCAAAGAGGCTAAACTCTTCCACCTACTAAAACCAATGGCGAAGCCAGGATCTGACTTGAGGGGGGGCAAAAATTACATTTGACATCACATTTACGCATGTGCAAGCAAACACACACACACACACATGCACACATAATATTTGAGATCAATTTAGCTCCGCCCTTGACTAAAACTATGCTAAAATATCACTTGAAACCCAAAACCAAAGGGTTGAAGGCTAGAGGGGCAGAAATAGTGAGTATTTGATTGATCTTCAACCATTCTTTAGTTAAAAGATAATCTCCTACTCGCTAAGATTCTAAACTTTTAGTTGGTGTTACATTCAAAGTTTGTTAGCAAATAACCTAGGGTCATTCAAAAAATCCTAACTAAATCATTCCAAGTTATTGTGCTCTATAGACACAATTGTGGTAGTGGGTTTCAGCCAAGGGGCTGGGCATCAACAACACTATAAGTTCCACGAGGAGATGTAGATCTTTTCCATGATCCATATTCTCATCCTTGACTCTTGTTTATTTTGTGTTTTTGAATTATTTTAATTCCTTTCCTTTTTTATTTCATCAGTTTTAATTCTTTGTTTCACTATCTTTTCTTTAACTGTTATGTTTTCTTTTAAATACATATCTTCTACCTTGTTTTATTTCCTTTGGTATCACGTGTAATAAAACTCAAGATACCTAGCTAAAAGATCTTTCCTTTCTTTCCTTCTTTGAACCTAAAACCTAAAATATATTATCTTTTCTCTCTCATTAACTTTAATTTTGATTTCAACCTCACAAGGTAACTAAAAAAACTAGAGATAAATAAGGAAGACATTTGGCTCATAAATGAAGGTAACAATAATTAACTAGGTTTCAATCCCTTTTGGAATTTAATTGATTTTTCAAACATAAATGAAAGTAACATTTAATAAGATTGGTTTCAAGATTTAAGCAATAATTCAATTAAGGCTTAATTGGACGAAGACATCTTAAAAGCTCCAAGATAATTGAGATATTTGATTTGAACTTAAATGAAAACATAAAAGTCAAATTAACTCTTCCTCAATTAATCAAGATTCAAGTCAATCCTTAAAACATGCAAGATCATTCAGGATAAATCAAGATCATTTAAGTTTAATAAGGGAAGATACTCAAACTTTAATGAAACTTTCACTTCAATTAAAGTTCTTCTCTCATAAGACTTAATCACCCAACTTTAAACAAAGCTCTTAATCTTGGTTGATATCTACATGCATGTGTCTCATACACATGCATGATTGGGTATATATATGCACACACAAGTGAAGTTGATATGATGTTCTCCATGCCCATATATAGGAACGGACTCAGGATTTTAAGTTAGAGGGGGCTAAAGTATAAATGAAAAAAAAATTCCAAATACGCATCCATATAGTATTAACAAATTATAAATACAATAAATTATTGTTTCTTAATACATTTATATGTAATTATCTGCCAACAAAGAAAAGAAAAAAAAAAAAAAAAAAAAACCTAGGATTTTTTAATACTAGGCTGGCTAGGATTTTTTTGTTTTTTTGGTTGAAGTTATTCACAATACTTTATTTATTTTTATTACCTTACTTTACAATACACCTAACATCAATGTTCTATTTTTTTACCACTTCATTTAAAATAATATAAACAACTCATTAAAATAATAAGGAAGAGAGAGAATTTGAGTTTTTTAATTGAACGAAGAAAGATAATCTTAATAAAATATTGTCTTTTATTTTTAACAACTTACTACAGCCAACTGGTATTTATACTAGTTTACTGTAGTTGCAAAAAATTTAGTTTTAACTTCTTCAATAACACATGGTTTTTTGGTTCTTTGGTGGTAATTTTTTTTTTTTTTTATACTAAAATATAATCACCATTGTGAATGTTTTTATTGTTTTTGTTAAATTTTTAGGTTGAATAGTTGCTAATTGTGCTAGGCTGGTTAGGCTGATTGGGGAGGAGGAGGGCTTAAGATTTTGGAAAAGGGGGCCAACAACAAAAAATGAATAATATCATAAGTAAAAAAAAAAAGGGGGCTAGGGGGGCCTAGGCCCCCACCTAGGTCCATCCCCGCCTATATGTTGATGATTTGAGCTTGATGCCACAAGTTGTTTGTCTCTTTATTTGTATATCTCTTCACATGTTTCTGTGGTCACTTGTTTTATCTATCTTGTTTTATCTTTCTTTGTCTGCTTCATAGGACACATCGATTGCTCTTTAGGCTTTAGATATAGATGCATAGTTGCTTGAGTCTCTAGGATAATTTATATTCCATCCATATTGAGTAACGATATATGAAGGCCAGCTACGGATGGGCAAACTTGGGGTGCCTAACATCTTCCCATCTTATACCCTAACTTCGAACCTAGTTTGGTTGCAAGACATTCATGAAGTCATGTTTTGATTTCTAGACCTATATTCAAGTGGCAACACCTTCATCTCTTTTTAAGAGACTCTGTGTGCTACCAAGCTCGCGCTGGCTAAGAGTTTAAAATTGCTTTTAGGGAGGTTAAGTATCGTGTATCCCACCCTTGCAAGGAGGAACCGATATGTTGATGTGTCATAAAAATGGGATAAAGTTCACAGAACTTGCGGTAGGTATAGTAGTTGAGATTCTACTTCTAATTCATTACATGACGTTGAATGGTCAAGGCGGGATCAAGGTCATGCTGTTTTAGGATTCATGTGTCTACTTATTTGCTGAATTTTAATTGATATTGTTTAATGTGGATCTAGGTTCATATTTAACTTCAAATTTTTTTTTTTTCGAATTATTATATCTTTGTTTGATCTTTTCTAGTTCTTATTGTTAATTTGAGAATTACAAAGATTCATATCTTGGATTCAAAGAAGTCATACTTTGAGAAACATGCTTAATAATAAGCACAAAATTGATTGAATTAGATAAAAATAATAATGTAATCTAGTTCTAGTGTACAAGGCAAAAGAAAGCTGTGCTCCAATACCCTCAAATTATAACAAAAAAACAGCAAATGAAAAGTTACATGACTACATGAAAATATGATTCACTGGATCGAAGGAAGCAACTACACCCAACAGATTTTTGCATGTATCCTCAAAAACAACAACAACAATCGAATGGACATAATGGGGTATTTCCAGCATCAGACTTATCAATACCCAATTCCTCTTCTATGTAAATAGTAAACGGCGTAGCATATCTAGTTTTTTAACAGCCCAACGCTTAAACTTATAATGCACGATGAACTCTTCAAATGAACTACTACAAGAAAGAAGACCAATTTGACGGTTTAACCTGGGAAGAAGAAACAGTTGCCCTTCCTGTTACTATATAAACAAATATAACGCTTAAGACAGAATCAAGAAGAAACCAGAATGTTACTATATAAACAAATAACAGTTGCCCTTCCTGTTACTAAACAGTTTCACCCTGAATGTTATTGAAGCTGACATCCCTAAAGAAGAAACTAGAATAAAGAATTAAATAAACAGTACAAGTACTATTTCAATAAGAGCTAAATATAACGAGGCAGTTTCAGTTACAGGTGCTTCAAATGATGCAGATTATTAAGCTGGCCTCCAATCCACCCAGTGAGGTTTAGTTCTTGAATTTTACTGCATAAAATTAGTAGAGGCCATAGAAAGGTAAGGTTTTGGGCTTTTGTGGCAATGTGGCAATGTGGCATTGTTAGTAGAAAAAATAGGTTAGCCAAGTGGATTAGAGGTGTATAACAGATGAATCAGAACATGACACTCCTGTTCATGACTCTCCATCCCTTCAGCAATGGTGGGTTGTTCAGGGACCTGTATAGATCTTGAAGAGCACTGACTCCACCGTGTAAGCAAATGAGAGCACAGCACAACAGAGCAATATTTGAACTCAAAACAAATATAGAGAGAAGCAACAATAACAATACTATAGTACCCAATAAAAAATGAGAAATAGTAGTGCTAAAAAACTAGAATAGCGAACGTTATATCACTCATGCTAGAATAATGAAGAAACATATTATTACACTTCTTCTGCAGCAAACTATACCTCATAAATGCTCTCTTTGAAAGAAATACATATTAAAACCCCAAAAATGAGACAAAGCCTGAATCTTTGTGAGGCATCCTACGGTAGCCTTCCGCATTCTACTGAAACTACAAGATTCGCAACAAGAACACATTTATTCCTATAGAATGCTACAATCAGAGATGGACTCTTCAATAACAAACGATTCACAGTTTTAATTCTCGTTTTATATTTGTTCCTCTTTAATTTTCCTTGAATTTTTTTTCTAGGGTAAAATTGTTGCTCTTTCTGAAATCAAAGGCAAATATATAGACATAAACCACCAAGCTTCCACATAAGCATGATATTTTTTCATTCATTTTCTCGGTAAACAAACAGAGAAAAAGAGAGAAAAGTTACCTTGAGCAAAGTGAGTTCCCCCAAATTCACAGGCTCCACAGTGTACTTCACAAATGAAGAATCTATTGAATTCACACAAAATTTTTAGTAATGGGAAATGTAATTTCGTTCACAAATTTTTTCTCGGGAAACAAACGGCCTCTCAGCTAGTCGTTGGAGACTGAACTAAAACTCATTTTTATGCTTTTGATTCTGGGCTTTGGGTCTTTCATAGCATGGGACTTAAAAAGGCAAATTTTGCCAAACAATACTATTTCGGAACAATATTAGGTGGATGGCATGCATTAAAACTTATTTAGTAAGCTGGACTTTCGGTCGGAACAATATTACCGACCGAAAGTCATGTACAATGTAGAAAACTGAAACTCGAGTGTACCAAACTCGAGTTCCAATAAATTTTACACCAACCACATCATCTCAGATATAAACTCTTTGTTACACTGATACACACTTTTCATCTAACTCACTCAACTCTCACTTCTCCCAGCTCTCTCCCACGCCCAAACATTGATCATTCTACAAATTAATCATTCTACAAACCATTGATCATTCTACAAATTAAAAAGTTTTTCTTCTTCTTCAATTTGTTGGTAAATATTCAAACCATTTTTTTTTTTTTTTTGGTTAGACTTGGCTAATATACTCACTTTTTCATTTGGTAGATATATACACATACCACTTTTATATTGTTGATGAGTAATGTGTTGTTTGTAATAGTAATTTATTATCATTATTATTATTGTTTTTTGCATTTGTTATTTGTGCTTTGTAATGGGTTGTTAGTTGCAATGTGTAACATGTACAAATTTTTTAATGGGTAACATGTTATTTATTTGTAATGTGTAATGGTTTGTTAGTTGTAATGTTCAAACCATTTTTTTTTTTGGTTAGACCTGGCTAATATATATACTCACTTTTTCATTTGGTAGATATATATATACACATACCACTTTTATATTATTGATGAGTAATGTGTTGTTTGTAATAGTAATTTATTATCATTATTATTATTTTTTTTTGCATTTGTTATTTGTGCTTTGTAATGGGCTGTTAGTTGCAATGTGTAACATGTACAAATTTTTTAATAGGTAACATGTTATTTATTTGCAATGTGTTGTAATGTGTAATGGTTTGTTAGTTGTAAGGTGTAACGAATATTAATTTTTTAAGGTTAGCGACCATTTACAAATTTGTTTGAGTTTAAAAATTTGTTTATAATTGTTTGGTGGACTATACAATGTTATCTTTATATTTGCCTTGAGGTAATATTTTGTAGTTCATATTGAATAAAGGTGTTATATTCGTCACTAACTTTTAGTAAACATATTTGACTTACAGGCTTGTAATGAGTTCGATTGATTTATATCTATATTATGGTGGGGAGCCCTGCAGTGATGTGACTTATGAAGTGACATATGAAGGGCCTGGTAAAAAGTTAGAGATTATTCAGCTAAGAAAACGGCGGGAGATCAATTTGAAGAAGTTGAAAAAGAAAATTATGAAAAAGCTGGATTTAGACCGTCAGTTGCATGACATAAAAATTATATATCGTGCTCCTCATGCAATGTCCAATGACTATATTGTCTTCACGCCTATTGAAATAAAAGGAGACAAGTATGTTAAGATTATGTTTGACAGGATAAACTCTATGCCCCAGTTAAAAGCTGCCGAGTTCTATATAAGTGTGGAGCCTCGTATAGAAGTTGGCGGTGAAGATGTGCAACAAACAACTTTGGAGGGTGGTGGTGGGGAAGAATTCCAATCATTACATACGGATAGTTATCTAACTCTTACCCCCTGCACCACAGTTGGGGGTTATACACCACCATTTCAAGAGACACCAACTCCAATGGAGGTTTGCGGATCTAGTTATCAACAAGAATGTATTCAATCTCTAGGGAGGGAAGATGAAGACGAAGATGATGTTGATCATGGTAGAGATGAGTATGAAGAGATGATTGGGAGAGATGACTTTCATGAGAATACTATAAACTATGAAAATGTTGACAATGTCCGTGATGATGTCGTGGATGATCATGATGATGATGCTATAGAGTTTCAAGATGATATAGGCGATGGTATAGGTGTGTAGCCTGCAATCCCTACATATGAAGCTCATGACCCGTCATTCCATGCAAACACTTGGTATAATATAGTTGATCATTTAAATGTTAAGATACCATTTTCATCAAGTTGGGTGCGAGGAATGAATTTTAGCAAAGGGTTGATTTTCCTAATAAAGAGGTAGTGAGATAGGCATTAATAGTTTGCTCTATGAACAACAACAATAATTATATAACTGAGCGGTCCAACCAGCAAAGATTGTGTGTGAATTGAGCGAATGAGTCATGTGCATCAAAAGTCCGAGCATTTTCACAATAGAAGCTTAACGGGTTATGGGCTGTCACAGTATACGGCGGTCCTCACACTTGGTTGTCAATTAGGGTGAACAAAGATAGCAAAATGTTGGATTTCAATCCCAATTTAACAAAAAAGAAGCCGTACTCCTATCTAATGAAGGAGGGTCGGGAGAAGTGGACACTGTCACATGATGGTGGACACTGTTATGGGGCAATGACTACCAATATGTCCAAGTGTTTCAATAGAGTTCTAAAAGGTGCACGTGGACTACCCATATCTACATTGGTTGACTACATTCGGTGCAAACTTGTCACCTATTTCTATGATCGGCGCACTAAAATATTGGGTGATATTGAACATGGTTAGAAGTTCAGCAAGCATGCCATGGAGAAATATGAAGCAAATTACGAAAAAGGGACAAGATACTATGTGAGGCCATTTAACCAGCAGGAAGGTGTAAACAGTGTGCAATGAATCTCAAAATCAATTATAGGATACTCGGATTCCCCTTTTTAACCCCCATGAAATTTTTTTAACCTAAGCCTGAAGTCGAGTACACTATAGTTGACTTTCAATAGAAGTCGAGTTCAGTAAACTTGATTTCCACGTGGCTTTTTTCATTTTTTTAATCCACTTTAGACTTATATATTTGCTGTGGGAGGTGTTGATTTTACTTGGAAGTCGAGTTTGTTAAAATCGACTTCCAAAAATAGTCTAACTTACTAATTAAGTTTGAACTGCCATCAGCCTAATAATTTTCCGAAATTGTACTGTTTGGCAAATTTTGCCGACTTAAAAAGTAAATTTTATTTGCTTCCCTTAAAAAAAATATATATATATTTTCTTTCTTAAATAATTGAATTGTTACAACAATTGGAAAATGGGAATTTGAACTACGGTTATTTTCGAAAGTCAATTAGTAAAGAACACTAGACTATAAAGCTTTTGAAGTGGAGACTAAAAAGTATATTATTAATATGGCATAAATATATACATTTTATGCTGATGATTACATTGTTACATAAAAATCAGTTGTAGTGAGTG
Organism: Quercus gilva; assembly: GCA_023621385.1. Taxonomy (NCBI): domain Eukaryota; kingdom Viridiplantae; phylum Streptophyta; class Magnoliopsida; order Fagales; family Fagaceae; genus Quercus; species Quercus gilva. The sequence goes on along the minus strand of CM042475.1, from coordinate 7,931,009 downwards.
ATAAATTTGTTTTACATCAATAGTTATCGGCCAAGTGAATCTTTAAAATTCTAATTGTTTTTTATTTATTTTTATTTATTTTTTATAAGTTCAATAAGCTCCCATGATCTACTTACCAACAAATAGTCAAATTTATACTTATTTATTTGTTGATTTCATACTGAAATTAAAATGCACATATCTAAACTAAATAATTAAAATCTCGATGAGTTGGTATAACGGTTCTAAAAACATCACGAAATCCATGAGGTTTTGAGTTCAAAACCCCTAACCCCATCTCCTAAGGGATTCCTCCAATTAATTAAGCTAATTTATTCTAATTTAGATTGGGATAAGAGTAAGATCCCGTCCCATTTAAATATTCAAGTTTCTTTCAATTTTTATCAATCACACAAAATTAAATAACTGTCAAGTGTCTTGCATATGACTAAAAATTGGAGGAAATTGAAGGATTTAATGGAAGGGAATCTTATCCCAATATAATTTTTTTAAAGAATTTCTAAAATTATTATCATTAATTCAAATATAAATTTCATTGAAATACTTATTAATAATACAATATTATGTTGTACTTTTTCGATCAATTTTTATAATGGAATCCATTTCAATAAATTTAAAAAAAATAAAAAATAAAAAATAAAAAATTAATCAAAATCAATTGTACCATAATAACAATATTTAAATTGTGAAGTAAAAACTAAGCATATTAATGGAGTAGTTCAATAAGCTACTTCTACATTCTTTTTCTTATCAAAAGGGAATAATATATGATGAGCAATTTGCATGCTCCATTAACTGGTATCCTTACAAGGAGTTTTTCATGAATTGTAAAAAATTTAAAGAAAATTCTTACATACTGCCTAAAGTTCCCATAAAAGATAAAGGTAATTCCTAAAGACCTAAACATTCGATATTTAAAAAAAAAAAGTTTAATTTAAACATATCAAGAAAATCTACTTTGTTTAATATATGAAAGAGTTTCATATAATAAAAAAGGGTTTGTTTGGTAGGAGGATTTTTGTTTTTGTTTTAAAAAAAAGTATGAAAATAGTTTTCAAAACATTGAACATGAAACTAGTTTTCAAATAATAATTTTTAATTATATGTGTTTGGCTCCTACATTTAAGAACAATATTCAAAATATTTTAAAAAATAATGTTTGGGAGACCATTTTTACTTTGAGATTTAAAAAAGAAGAAGATTATTCTATAGAAAGTAAAGTGTAGATTACTTTTTTTGGGGATAACGATAAGTTTTAAAATTGAAATGTGGGAATAAAACTAATGTAAATTTTTTTAATTTTTAATTTTTATACTCTGTAGAAGAGTTTGGGCAAATCTATGGGGTCCATTATCTTCAATTTATTGCCAACTATGCCATTAAAAACATTTTACGTATCATGAAAACATCTTCTTGGCCATTTCCAATATCCAATTTTCAATCAGGAAAATAGGAAATAATCTTATGAAAATCATATATAGAAAGCATTAGCTAAACAATAAATTCAAGTGTGGAACACACCATTTTATGGTTTCCAAAAAAAAAAAAAAAAACAATTGCGTTTAATCCCTTGTGTGTTGTGGTGTATTGGCCCACTCTCCCTTAAAAGTTACCGAGGGTTTTTAGTGGAGTTGCGGTGTGCCTTTGTGTTAGAATTCCTTTCCCTCTCCCCTGTGTGTATGTGTTTGTTTCTCAAAAAAAAAAAAAAAAAGAATGGGTAATTGTCCCACATTACTTAAGAAAGTGTGTTGTGTGTAATATAACTTACCCTACCATCCCTTAAAAGTTACCATAACTTTTGAGTGGAGTTGTGATGTGCCTGTGTTAGAACCCTTTCCATCTCCCCTGTGTGTGTGTGTGTATGTGTTTGTTTCTAAAAAAAAAGAATAAGTAATTGTCTCACATTGCTTAAGAGAGTGTGCTGTGTGTAGTATAATTTGCCCCACCCTCTATTAAAAGTTATCATAGCTTTTGAGTGGAGTTGTGGTGTGCCTTTATGTTAGAACCCCTTTTCCTCTCCCCTGTGTGTGTCTGTGTATTTGTTTCTCAAAAAAAAGAATGGGTAATTGTCCCACATTGCTTAAGAGAGTGTGTTGTGTGTAGTATAACTTGCCCCACCCTCCCTTAAAAGTTACCATGACTTTTGAGTGGAGTTATGGTGTGCCTTTATGTTAAAACTCATTTCCCTCTCCCCTTTGTGTGTGTGTGTGTTTGTTTCTAAAAAAAAAAGAATGGGTAGTTGTCCCACATTGTTTAAGAGAGTGTGTTGTGTGTAGTATAACTTGCTTCACCCTCCCTTAAAAGTTACTATGGCTTTGGAGTGGAATTGTTGTGTGCCTTTTTGTTAGAGCCCCTTTCCCTCTCCCCTGTGTGTGTGTGTGTGTTTGTTTATCTAAAAAAAAAAAAAAAACAAGCCCAAGATACAAAATATTTGGATTTAAATATTAATTCTAAACACCACATCACATCACAAAATTACATCAGTTAATGAAATAAACCAAAATAAAATTAATGTTTTTAAAATATTTTAAAATTGTGTTGGGAGCGATTCTTATACCAACATAATTTTTTAAAAGAATTTATGAACTTATTATCATTAATTCAAATACAAATTTCATTTAAAACTTATTAATAATACAATATTATGTTGTACCTTTCCGATCGATTTTTATAATGGAATCAATTTTAGTAACTTTTTTAAAAAATAAAATAAAAATTTTATCAAAATCAATTGTATCATAATAGCAAATATTAAATTGTGAAGTAAAAACTAAGCATATTAATGAAGTAGATCAATAAGCTAATTCTACATTCTTTTTCTTATCAAGAGGGAATAATACACGATGAGCAATTTGCATGCTCAATTAACTAGTATCCTTACAAGGAGTTTTTCATGAATTGTAAAAAATTTAAAGAAAATTCTAATATAATGCCTAAAGTTCCCATAAAAGAAAAAGATAATTCCTAAAGCCCTAAACATTCGATATTTTAAAAACAAAAGGTTAATTTAAACATATCAAGAAAATCTACTTTGTTTGATATTTGAATGAGTTTCATCTAATAAATAGGGGTTTGTTTGTTAGGAGGATTTTTTTTTTTATTTAAAAAAAAGTACGAAAATAATTTTCAAAAAATTGAATGTGAAACTAGTTTTCAGGTAATAATATTTACATTACATGTGTTTGGCTCCTACATTTACAAAAAATTTCAAAATATTGAAAAAAAAAAAATGTTTGGGAGACCATTTCTGCTTTGAGATTAAAAAAAAAAAAAGATTATTCTATAGAAAGTAATGTGTAGATTACTTTTTCGGGGATAATGATAAGTTTCAAAATTGAAATGTGGGAATAAAACTAATGAACATTTTTTTTATTTTTATATAATGATAAAAGTCAAATTTATGATAAAATTGAAATGTAGGAATAAACAAATGTACTTTTTTTTTTAATTTAAAATTTTATACATTTTTTAATTTAATTTGTTATTTTTATATAATGGTAATCATGGCATCTTTTAGAAATTTTGTGCTAATTGTTCATTTGGTTGATATATATATATATATATATATATTGTAAGGACACAATTTGGAGCCTCAACCCAAATATAGTTAGGTGATGGCCTAATAAGCCCAAAACAATAGATTTGTAGAGAATGGGTCAAAGAACTAGGTTCAAACAAAGATTCTAACGGCTTATGTAGTTTTAATGGACAATTACACAAGAACTGTACATACAAGACTGGGTTAATACTTTGTCCGAGGAGGACACTCTTAGTATCCGTCAATATTAATGCTTATAAGTATCACCTTCGTTACCCCCCTTTCTTCTTTTGTCTTTCTCTTTTTCCTCTTTTCTTCCTCTCCCCCCTTTTACGTGGGAATCCTTCTTATTATATATAGCCTATTACAGACAATCTTCACCTTACAACTTGTCAATAATCCTTTTGACCACTTGAGTACTTGTCCTATCAGCCACCCTCTCTGGCTTCTCTGTGGGTTACGGTGGCCAATGAGACATTGTTCAGAGGTCTTCTCTACATAAATGCGACTTGGAAAGTAGTTGCAACGCATTTAATGCGGAGGTCACAGCCCATTCCTTAGATACCTTTTGTTTACTTTCATCTTGCAAGCTCGTGTGGCACGTCCTTGACGTTATTTGTTCCCTTGTCAAGCTCACTTCAGTTGCTAGAACGAGTGAAGGAACGGTGCTGACATAGTCCGAGGAGGCCCTTCTCTTCGGAACATCCGTTTCGTCCCCTGTTTTGTGTGGTGCTGAGCTGGAATGCCCTTATATTGTTTGGTCTTCTCCTCGGACACACAAAGACTCAAGGTAAGGCCCAAAGTCCATTGTGCTTCCTTTGGCCCTTGCCCCCCCCCCCCCCCCCCCCCCCCCACACACACACACACACACACACACACACACACACACACATACATATATATATATATATATATATATTTCCTTTGTTAATATGATAATGTAGTTAACATAAAACCTAATTTTGAGAATCTACATAGGATCTTTCCAATTTTTTTTTAGACAAAATGATATCTCCTTCCCCTATTTTTAAGAATCGCTTACAACTTTGCCAATGATCATGGGTTCAATCTTGAAGAGTGTATGAGTTGTATTTATGCATGTGTATGTATAGAAAATCTACCATAGAATTTCTTGTGGCAAAAGTTGTGGTCCTAGAATTTTCCTCAAAAAATAATGAAAGTTCAAGAATTGAAATGAATGAAAAAAATTAAACATGAAGAACTGAATTGAAAATGTATCAAAATTAGAGATTATAATTTGTAATTTAGTCTATTTCGTTTAGTGAACACTTTCTCCCTTTGACCTCCAAATACTTTGTGCGTGGAAATGTATCAATTAAGTTTTAAGACTTTTGGCTAATTACTAACAATCCTTAATCTAAAATTTACATCCTAAAATTTAAAGAAAGTTATTGTAATAAACACCTCAATTAAACCAATTGTGTGAATTAGCACCCTCGGTTGATTGTGGTTTTGGTCACTGATTACGTAAGTAATTTTTTTTAATTTAAAATTTAAGCACACAGTAGTACTTTTTGAACCGGTATAAAGCTTAGCAATAGCGCAGGGTTATATTGGAGATTATGATATAAATTTTGAATTAGATTTAAAACGAAAGTTTTTCACCAAGAATTTTGTACTTAAAGTAATATTACCTTTTCTCCTTTTTGAGCGTTTGGATAGTGATGAATGTTGCGGCTGCGTTTTCATTTCACCTTTTTTTTTTTTTTTTTTTTTTTTCAGGCTTGTGAGGGAGTAAGCAGCTACTGTTCATAAACAATACCGCACTGGTTGACTTTTTATCCATGAATAGTGCATCTGTATACTGTTTACGGACCCATAAATTTCACTTTTCAGCAATTTTTTCATTAAGAATAAGTCCTACGGCACAATTCACACATTTAAAAATTATTTTGCTACAGTATTTTCAGTTTTCAGCTGTATCAAAATAATTATTATTCACATTCTGTCTCCTATTATTGTAACGATCAAATAATTGTAATAAAAAATAAAACTATAGTCTTATGCAATATTCTTCTTATTTGTATACCCGTAAATGCTGTCGAAGGTTTCTCAAAAAAAAAAAAAAAAAAAAAAAAAAAGAGTAAATGCTGTCGAAGAAGATGACCAATGACCCTGTTGGTTTTGTAAATTAAGGTCCCTGTAGTCACAACCAGGTCCAGTAAGCAATAATTACATGGACGTGATTACCATGTGAACTTGACAAATCTTTCCCTGCACAACCTCACTGTCACACAAACACAACACAACCAACACATATGGCAGCATCTAACGCTCTCCAAATCAGCCCATTTTCTTCTTCCTCTACAAAACCCAACACAATAACCTCTCCTCCTCTGTCTCTCTTACCCCACTGCACTTCTCTCAGAGAGCTCAAGCAAATCCAAGCCCTTACCATCAAAACCCAACTCCAAAATGACATCACTGTCCTCACCAAGCTCATCAGTTGCTGTGCTTTCCATCCTTCTGCTACTTTTATGGACCATGCCCGCCAAGTTTTCAACCAAATTCTCCAACCAGACATTGTGGTCTTCAACTCCATGGCCTGTGGATACTTCCGCTTTAATGCCCCTCTTCAGGCCATTTAGCTCTTTCCTGATATCCTATGCTCTGGAATTGTCCCTGGTGACTATACCTTCCCTTCTCAAGGCATGTGCAATGCAAGCTCTAAGGCATTGCAAGAAGGTAAACAATTGCATTGCCTTGCGACCAAACTTGGTCCCAACCATAACATATATGCATGTCCCACATTGATAAATATGTATACTGAGTGCAATGATGTGGACGCCGCTGTTGTTTGTTATAATGCAATAATCACAGGATATACTCAAAATAGTCTGCCCAATGAGGCGTTGTCAATGTTTTGCGAATTGCAAGCGAGTGATCTCAAGCCTACTGATGAAACACTGCTTAGCATACTTTCATCTTGTGCTTTGTTAGGAGCATTAGACTTAGGGAGGCGGATACATGAGTATGTGAAGATACATGGTTTTGATAAATATGTAATGTTCAAAACTGCTCTTAAGATATGTATGCAAAGTGTGGAAGCTTGGATGATGCAGTTTGCGAACATGTCTGTAAGAGATACACGGGCTTGGTCAACCATGGTTATGGCATGTGCAACTCATGGGCATGGTTCCAAAGCCATATCATTGTTTGAAGAAATGAAGAGCGCGAGGGTGCGACCTGATGAGATTACATTTTTGGGTCTTTTAAAGGCTTGCAGCCACACTGGCTTAGTAAGGGAAGTGTGAGAATTTCTATAGCATGAGTGACAAGTATGGGATTATTCTAGGTATCAAGCACTATGGATGCATGGTGGATTTGCTTAGTCGAGCTGGTCGCTTAGATGAGCCTTATAAGTTCATCGATGGATTACCAATTTAGCCCACTCCCATACTTAGGCAAACCTTAGTATCTGCTAGCAGCAGCCATGGCAATGTAGAATTGGCGAAGTGAGTGATTAGATGAATTTTTGAACTGGATGACTCTCATGGAGGAAACCATGGGATCTTATCGAACTTGTGCACAAGGGCTGGAAGATGGGAAGATGTGAATTATTTGAGGAAACTGATGAAAGACAGGGGGGTGTTGAAGGTACCTGGGTGTAGTTCAGTGGAGTTGAACAATGTAGTGCATGAATTCTTCTCTGGGGAGGGAGTGCAATCTGTTTCTACAGATTTGCTCCAGGCACTTGACAAGTTAGTCAAGGAATTGAAGTTAGTTGGGTATGTTCCTAATATTTCTTTAGTTTTTCATGAAGACATGGAAGATGAGGACAAAGAAATTACTCTAAGATATCACAGTGAGAAATAGGCTATTGCTTTTGGGCTTCTAAACTCTCCCCCTGGTACAAAAATTCGGGTGGTGAAGAATCTATGTGGGGATTGTCTCTAGACTCTCTATACAACAAATTGTACAAGTCATAATCAACAATGAGTAATGAATTATATAAATCTAGCAAGTTGATGATCCGTACCAGCTTCTGGGTTTAGGCAAATGTATGATGCAAGAATGGGCATCTTTGGAATCTATTTGTACAAAATTGGTTCCAAAGAGTGGAATAAAGCCTTCTGTTGATTTGCACAGATAAAAAATTGGTTCCAAAAAGTGGAATAAAGCCTTTTGTAATTTAGGCAAATCAATTACTTTTAAAGTCAACTTTTAAACGCAAAGCAAAGGAAAATGATGTAGCAGAAGTTTTTCTTGCTCTCAATGAGGACATTTTACAGGTCTGAGTGTCTTTTTGTTGCCATTTTTTGTGGTTGGTTTTCTGTAACTTTTTATGTAGCAAGGAAAAAAAAGAAGTCAAAGTTAGTTGTTTCAATATGATAAATAAATAATAATTTTATTAAATTTATTTTTTTCACAAAAATACAGACAAAACCAATGAAGTTGTGGAAATAAGTCAATAATTTTGTCCCAAACTCATCCCAAACTCCCAACATGAAAGGCTAATTAGGTGCAATTGTTTCACACAACACAGGTGATAAATTAATAGTAATAGCAGTAAGCATATGCTGCACCAAATATTCTGTCCACACTTATGTTTTTGCCTATAAATACTGCCATTCACATCACGAAACTCCCACCCTAAGTCCAAAAACAAATTCCACACCTCTATCTCACACACACACAGATGAAAGTATGAAACCCAATTGTGCAATCTTCATCAAGCTTTCATAGTACAATGCCTAGCAATTGGCTGTGTTTCACAGAGTTTCGATTTCTTCTACCTTGTACAACAAGTGAGTGGGATTATTTAAGAGAGAGATCATCCTTTTGAACACTAACTACTCTTATTTGAACATCAGAACCTTTTTCTTGATTTCACCACTCTAAATCTCTAATGCAGTGGCCTGGATAATACTATGACACAAAACAAAGCTGTTGCTATCCAACAACAGGAAAACCCAAAACTGATTTCAGCATTCAATGGCTTCGGCCTAATTACAATGATGGCTCATACCCGTCCAACTGCAATCCTAACAGCCCTTCGTGAAATCCAAGGTATCAATTTCTCATTAGGAAAGTGTTGAAGTTGTTATCAATTTTACTATATGAAACTTATAAACTAGCTTGATAATAAAAGCAATTGGTGCTACATCGACAACTTAAGTACTTAAATTCCATCACTAATAAGTTATTGTATATCATTCTATAGATTTCAGACCTAATTAGCAGAATTCAAGTAAGTTGGCCAACACTGACCTGCCCAAACAGCAGTGGTTCCTCATTTTGGTCACATGAATGGGAGAAACATGGGACTTACTATCAATGATTTTATATTGAACGAGGTGCTTTGCAGTTTTTATTAAAATTTCTCAAAGAATCTTTGTTAAATAGAAAATCCTAATTGGTCGATTGTTATGACCTATGGGAGCATGGTACAAAAATAAAGAGAATGTTTGACCATGGAATAGAAATAAGGAACCAAGCCAACAACTTTGGCAAACACGTCCAAACAAAAAAAAAAATTTATGCCCAAAGGGTTCATCCTATTACTTTAATTTAGTAGCTTTCCTTCTTTGCCATTTGAGTTACAGCTTATTGGCTTTTTCCAATTACCTTCATCTATAGCCTTTAGGGTGCTATCTTTAGAAGCAGCTGCCAGCTGCCACAGTAATACCTTCAGCTCCTACATATAGAGAACAACTTTAACATTGATAGTGCAAAGTAGTTACTGAAACCTTGACCATTAGAAGGAAGCAGATATTTCCATATTGGCAAACAAAGGATAGATGAAAAACCTATCTTAAGAAACCCAGTTGGATTAAAAAAATGTATAAAATTATTACTAAATTAATTCAGAGATACGAAGTTTTTAAACAATTCAAGGCAGAGAGATCCCAAGTTCAGGTGCAACAACATTTACTTTTGGCATTTTTGAGAAGTAAGAAGCAATTTAGATTATCAATCACTGTATTTGGTACATAACAAGCAATTTAGGTTATCAATATTTTGCATATTTTAACTTCCTAACAATGGGGAAGAAATACCCTTTCTTTATCTCATATTTAGGCTTCTTATAAACATCATTTTCCTCTTTCAGTAACAACACCACCACCTTAACAAAAGCAGTTCCCATGAATCAAAATTTCTAAGAAAATCTAAACATCCCCATAAAGTATATATTAATCTCCAAAAGGAATATAAGCAAAGCACTTACCAATAGGACTACTATTTTAATAGGAAATTTCTTCCTCAAAGCCAAAGCTTTTCTAAAAAAAATTTAATGAAGCCTAGAGGAAATCAAATGCAACTCATACCCATGTAATGGTAATGATTATAGCAAATTTGTATTTCTATTGCAATTACAGTGCATAATGGTATGTTTATTATTATCCATACCTTCTGTTGTTTTAGTTTGTAAAGTTTATTTAATACTTATCCTTCTAAATTGCATTACATGGGGTATGTACAATCAAATTTTAATCTGGCTAAGCATTAGTACACAATCAATGATTTAAGAAAAAGAAAAAGAAAATGTTGGCATTGTTTCTTGGTTCTCTCAGTTTGCTATTTCACATAAACAATGCTTGGGTAAAATTTCTAGTTAAGATATCTATCATTCATGGATTCAAATAGAAGTTTCGATACAAAATAACTTTCACAAAGGAAACATGGTTCTATTAACCTCAACAGAAAATTGCAAGTCCTTTCTAGAGATCACAGCAGAGTAGGACAAAATGTGAAGAACTTGAGAGAGAGAGAGAGAGAGAGAGAGAGAGAGAGAGAGAGAGAGAGAGAGAGAGAGAGAGAGAGAGAGTAAAAATTAGATAAAAAGGTAGATAAAATGCTAAAGTATGATAAACCTATACCAGTTTTCTATATAACACAAACAATGCTTGGGACACAATTTCCAATTAAGATTTCATTGGTGGATTCACATTGAAGTTAAGATACAAAATAACTTTCAGTAAGGATGGAAAGTTTTCTATAAGATTTTTTTACCTTGTACTTCCTAAGTGATGGAAAGTTTGGTTTAGGCATTCTTACAAACACTTTGAGGGAGTAGATAGTACATGCCATAACCTAAATCTTCAACTTGTAGTACAACTTTAAACAATGAATAATTCTTTGAATTTCAATTCCAAATTCATTGAAAACCAATACCAAAACAATAATTAAGCTCCACAAAGTTACACAACACTCCAAATCATCACACCAGTATATCTTGAAACCAGTAAAAGAAAATAGAAATTAAATAAATAGTTACCAAGTATTTACCATCTAAGCACTCTAAATTATCACACGCTCGAGCTGACCCCATACAGAATATTGCATACTAAACCAAATTAAACAACTTCAACACCACCGATATAAATAAGAACATGAAATATAAAGAAAATTTTTAATACCAAAAGTAGGAAAAACAAAGAGAAAGTAAGAAGAACACGGCACGAATACTCACAATGTGGATCATGTGGTCGTGAGAGATGCAGAGGAAGTATTATAGTATAGCTTGCTGGGGACATCAACCAATAATATTGAAAGCCAAATTGAGAGCATGAAAGCTTATGCAGGTTTGGTGGCCTGCGATTGACAGACCCTTCATTAGTAACCTTTTTTTGAATATTCATAACACTCTTGGCTCTGCAACTTAATCGAGGAGACAGTCTGCATTTGAGTAAAGAGAGAAAATTGTGAAGAGCAATTATCGGGTGGTAGTTGAATGGTTGGGTTATAAAAATAAAGCATTAAAAATTAATAATGGTGACATGTAAATTTGTGAGGCCTCTAAAGCTTACGCGGCATAATTGTAGAAGATCAACAAAAAGTTCAACACTTCAGCTTTATAATATTTATAGAGAATGAGAACAAACTAAGATTTTTGAATGGCTTGAATTTTCAAAAAATGTACAAAATGATTTCTTTTACCTCCACATTTCTTTTAACTTTGATATGTAGTCTTCAGGGAATGCATACAAACGACAAAAGTGAGCTGAATCCTCACAAGTTTTCTTGTGCTCAACATCCTAATTAGGCGCTTTCTCGCATTTTCCTTGTTCATTGTTCTCACTTTTAAATCAGATCTCTCTATCCAACATCTTACCCCTACTTTTCAAAAGGAAGCTGCAGTAGCACCCGAGCATTGTTGATAAACAGCAGTACTAACCTTCAACTGTTTATGCAGAAAAGCATACATTTTATGAGACACTTATCAAGGAAAAAATAATGGTGCTAGATAAGCTGTTTCATAAAATAAACTTTACCAGCATGATTTTTAGTAGTCCAATAATGATTATGTAGATTTCCATTCCTAAACTGCTAACAGAAATTGCAAGTGCAGGCAACATTCAGTGTATAGAAGCAGGGGAAAAACAGAGAGAGAGAGAGAGAGAGAGAGAGAGAGAGAGAGACTTATAAAACAAATATTGGCAATAACGCTCACCCACAGCAGAAAAAAAGGAAGAAAAGTACAAATAAACCTAAGATACAAATAGTTCTAGGTCTAGGTATCATATTAAATTGCTCCAAAAGTGTTTTCCACTATCTTTAAGGGTCCGGTAGCGCACCACCTGATGTAATATTTTTTCATCACAGGTACCTTGGGGTTGAGGCAAAGGGACTCATTACAAAGCATTAGCAATATGGAAACATATTGACAAAGTGTGGAAAACAACATTTGGTAGAGGATAGGAAATACTGACCTTAGTGTGAATTTGCACCTAACCTCTGTTTCAAGATGTGATAGTAATTTGGTTTTGATTTCCATGGGTTGGTAAGAAGTCATTGTATCAATATTATAATTGTAAGTTTGATGCATAATACATATATACAATTTATAAAAGCCTTTTTTTAGTCTTTTGACATGTAATGAAAAGTTGTTTATGAATTGAAGTTGGGTTTTGGTGGAAGAGTACTACTAGTTTCAAACTCTAAATTGTGCATGCCGATTGATCTATATGCAAAGATTGGTTCGTGATCACCAAATATCTTTCTTTAAAGCCTGATTACAGCTTCTTCATGTCTTATCTTATCATATCTTGTGTGTATATTAATATTCCAATATGTAACCTATGGATTTGATGAAGAAGATGATTTCATGTTTGAAATGAAGAGGAAAGCCAAAGAGGAGACAGAGAAACCATTTGTAAAGAATGGAAGAAAGTTATTAGAGGAGTTAATTGCCTTTTGCAATGGAAAAGGCAATCTGATTCATGTCTTCTTCTCTGCTGAAGAGCTCAGAAGAGCAACAAACAACTATGACCCACTTCAAATTTTCTGGATGCAGATGGTTTTCACTTTTATAAGGGTTCTTTGGAAGATCACTTATTTTCAGTTAAAAAGTATGGCAAAAGATCATGGGCGATAAATCTGATAATGAGAAGTTGGTGGGGGCTTCCTAGTGGGAAGGATTGGATTTTGCATTGGCATAGGTTAGCTAGTAGGCTCCTTATCTTTGGAGGGAGAGAAATTGCAGATATATATATACACATATATACATACATATATATATATATATAGAAAAAAAAATAAATCAATAGGTGTTTTATTTCCAATAAACAACAATTAAATGTTTTGAAAAACCTCTTGATCGGGAATAGGAGAATCAAGAGACATATTTGAAGAAGGGTTGAATTAATGCTCAATTAGTTATAAGTGTAAGGCAAAAATACAGGAATGGTTTGGTGGAGTATAAGGGATACATTAATTGAGGAAGAAGAAATTGAAATTGGAAAAGTTTAAAGTGAATGGGATTTTTATTTTTTATTTTTGACTGAAGGTGATAGGAAATGGAAAGTTGAAAGAAGAGCAAAACATTAATTGCAAAAGGAAGGAAAAAAAATTGTAAGAACAATGTTTCCAAATTGATTGATTTCTCACTCTCCATGTCAATTCCCGAAGGTCAATTGCATGTACAAGTTTTTCATATTTGTGGAAAACATGGGTGCGCAATGCCTGAATATGTATGGGCTATTTAATTGAGAAATGCTGATGTATATAGTTTTGGTGTGCTTATACTAACACTTTTGGCAGGACGGGGTTCATATTTATATGGTGAATATGATACGAGGCTTATAATCTAGTAGATTGGCCAATGTTTTGGTATAATGCCACTGAAAGAATTATCTTGAATGTTCCTGGCATTTCCTTGACAAGGGAGCTCCAACTATATTCACTGGAAACATTATATTAAAAATGAATAGACCCTAGATGGTTTAGATGAAGGCAGAGTGTAATTCATTTGTCAACATATACAAGCTTATTTGGCTTTTTGCTGGAAAGTGGACTGAAGTATATTTGTGCTTTGAGAGAGTAAGAAAAACAAAATTAAGGTAAATGAAAAAGCAGTACTTAAACAAGAAAAACTAAAAGCTAAATGTAAAAGCTAGTAGATAATGGACATGTATCTACACAGTTTTTCCCATTTCCCAAATGAGTATGATATTGAAGGAGTTCAAATTATGGCAGTGGGGAGAGTGCAGCAATGGTTGTGATTTACAAATACTGATACAACAAAAGAAAATGACCAGATCAAACAAAAAAAATTTAAATACCACAAAGGAGATCAAAATTTCTGATGTAAATACTAATGAAGTAAAAATCAGCTTCAATTTTTGAGTTAATGCTAATATGTAAAATTCTGTATCAGTCAACTGCAACTTTTGTCATGATAACATCCCTAGCTTCAAATACAAAATTGCACAACATCCTCCAAAATAACTTTAATTATGCAATCGTTCACAAAAGAGATCAGAACCATCATTATACAGGCAAGAAGGCATTAAAAATTTAAATAAAAAGTATCCATTCTACTAATTGGAACCCCTGTATCAGGCAAAGATGTAAATAGAAAAAGTTTATGATATTGAACCCTGTATCAGATTTGTACAACATTGCATATATTAGTTGTCGCGAGACATCCCCAAGATCAACTTCACAAGAACATAAAAAAGGCTTTCGGATGCTAAGCAATAAAGTGAGTGCATCACACAATTTACTCAAGTAAATGAAACTATAAGAACCAATGGAGTTATATGAAAATTCCATATTTATATCTGTATTATCACCATGAATTCAGGACTGCAAAAATGTAATAATTATATAATGTTCTATAAATGTGTAAGAGAATTAGTTTGACTAACAGATAGACTACATGGCTCTAACTACGTCGAATTCTTCCTCAAAACTTACAAAGATTCATATCTTGGATTCAAAGAAGTCATACTTTGAGAAACATGCTTAATCATAAGCACAAAATTGATTGAATTAGATAAATATAATAATGTAATCTAGTTCTAGTGTTCATGGCAAAAGAAAGCCGTGCTCCAATACCCTCAAATTATAACAACAAAACAGCAAATGAAAAGTTATAAGACTACATGAAAATCTGATTCACAGGATCAAAGGAAGCAACTACACCCAACAGATTTTTGCATGTATCCTCGAAACCAAGAAGAACAATCAAATGGACATAATGGGGTATTTCCAGCATCAGACTTATTGATACCCAATTCCTTTTCTGTTTAAACAGCAAACAGCGTAGCATATCTAGTTATCCTAAGATTAAGCCTAAGTTCCCATAAAGAAAAAGGTAATTCCTAAAGCCCTAAACATTTGATATTTTAAAAACAAAAGGTTAATTTAAACATATCAAGAAAATCTACTTTGTTTAATATATGAATGAGTTTCATATAATAAAAAAGGGTTGGTAGGAGGATTTTTGTTTTTGTTTTTTTAAAAAAAGTATGAAAATAATTTTCAAAAAATTGAACGTGAAACTAGTTTTCAAATAATAATTTTTAATTATATGTGTTTGGCTCCTACATTTAAGAACAATTTTAAAAATATTTTAAAAAATAATGTTTGAGAGACCATTTTTACTCTAAGATTTAAAAAAAAAAAATTTATTCTATAGAAAGTAAAGTGTAGATTACTTTTTTGGGGGGATAACGATAAGTTTTAAAATTGAAATGTGGGAATAAAACTAATGTAAAGTTTTTTAATTTTAAATTTTTATACTCCATAGAAGAGTTTGGGCAAATCTATAGGGTCCATTATTTTCAATTTATTACCAACTATGCCATTAAAAACATTTTATGTTTCTTGAAAACATCTTCTTGGTCATTTCCAATATCCAATTTTCAATCAGGAAAATAGGAAATAATTTTATGAAAATCGTATTTAGAAAGCATAAGCTAAACAATAAATTCAAGTGTCCATTGTATGGTTTCCAAAAAAAAAAAAAAAAAAAAAAAAAAATTGCGTTTAAATCCTCTTACCAAACAGGCTCAAGATACAAAATATTTGGATTTAAATATTAATTCTAAACACCGTATCACATCAAAAAATTACATCAATTAATGAAATAAACCAAAACAAAATTAATGTTTTTAAAATATTTTAAAATAACATTAAGTTAATAAGTAACGGTAAAAAAAATTCTGTGTTATAAATTAATTAACTACATAAAATAATCTTGTGCACTTACAAACTATTTTTAAATTTTAAGGGTTGCAAACTCCTTTGAGATTCCTTCTAAAAAAAAAAAAAAAAAACTCCTTTGAGATTGTCTCGTTAGTTACAAAACTAACCTTAAGTTGTCTTCTACCACATCCTTGGTTGAATTTGTAAATGTGGGCAATCATGGATATCAATTGATCACTTCATTTTATTTTTCATGTCATTCTTGGACTTCTACTTTGTTAGGTATTCAGGATCCAAAACTAGTATACACTTTTTAAGGTTTCCATTAAAGAGGATTGGATTTTAACGCGTTTGACTCTTTAAAGTGTCATTTTTATTTATATACATTTAAGGCGCACTTTTTATTTTAATTTTTAAAATCCATAAAGAGGCTCGAAGAGCGGTAATCATGGGACCTTTTAGAAATTTTATGCTAATTGTTCTTTTGGTTGATACACACACACACATATATATATATATATATATATATATTTCATTTCTTAATATGATAATGCAATTAACATAAAACCTAATTTTGTGAATCTGCGTAGGATCTTTCCAATGGTCTTTAGACCAAATGATATCTCCTTCCCCTATTTTTTGAGAATCGCTTACAATTTTGCCAATGATCATGGGTTGAATCTTGAAGAGTGTATGAATTGTATTTATGCATGCTTGTGTGTATAGAAAATCTGCCATAGAATTTCTTGTGGCAAAACTTGTGGTCATAGTATTTTCCTAGAAAAATAATGAAAGTTCAAGAATTGAAATGAAAGAAAAAATTAAATGTGAAGAACTGAATTGAAAATGTATCAAAGTTAGAGACTATAATTTGTAATTTAGTCTATTTCAATTAGTGAACATTTTCTCCCTTCGACCTCTATACGTGCAAGTTAGATTTGAGCTTATTTATGGAAGTGAAATAAGTTATCTAACAGTACATTTACATGAGAAAGCTCGAAAAGCAAGCTTTGACGTGACGCTCAAACAAGAAATAAAGAAAATGATAGTAAGACATGAAAAAGACACATATTTAGACAAGAAGAAGAAACTGACTATCAAAACAACACAGGATGTACTTGCTTGGCTTAGCTTGTATTATGTATCAGAAAGAGACTAGTTTACAATGAGGTTGCTTTTCTTTCCTACCAACTCTCCACTTTCATCTCAAAATATCTATTTGGGTTCTTGCCCTAGAAGTTAAGCTCCATGTTCCTTTTATACTCTAAGGAACATGGCTAAGTACAAGGACAGGTGCCAAATCATTATATTATATCTTTTGAGATCTTTTTACAGCTGTGATTTTATTTGCTGACTAAGGGATAAGAACTGTGCTAATGTGGCACTGGGACTCATGGGTAGGTAGATTTGCCACTGCTTGGGAGACAAGTCTTGGTCATCAAGAGAGATATCAGGAATACTGTGATTGGTACACGTGTTTCTAGGGTAACTCATTATGCATTCAACCAATAAGAAATGTCCTCATAGCTTTCAACTTTGAAAAGTCACTATGTCCCTTTTTGGTAACACTTGAGTACTGTGTTAAGTGTAAATCTCACTTCCTTCCCAAAGTAGTCACGCCTTCAACACTGACCAAGACAAAGTCTTTTAGCCATCACCTACTCTCACTTGCCTCACAGTTGCTCCACGTGTAGAGTTCAGATTCAACCATTTATGCATTCTCTCGTGCCTTAGTGGTGTTATATACAACCTCCAAATACTTCGTGCATGGAAATGTATCAATTAAGTTTTAAGACTTTTGGCTAATTACTAACAATCCTTAATCTATAATTTACATTCTAAAATTTAAAGAAAGTTATAGTAATAAACACCTCAATTAAACCAACTGTGTGAATTAGCACCCTTGGTTAATTGTGGTTTTGGTCACTAATTACGTATGTAATTTTTTTTTAATTTAAAATTTAAGCACATAGTCGTACTTTTTGAATCGGTATAAAGCTTAGCAGTAGTACAGTGTTATATTGGAGATTATGATATTCGTTTCGAATTAGATTTAAAACGAAAGTTTTTTCGCCAAGAGTTTTGTACTTAAGTAAATATCACCTTTTCTCCTTTATCAAGATAATTATTATTCAGATTCCGCCTCCTATGCCTCCTATTATTGTAACGATCAAATCATTGTAATAAAAAATAAAACTACAGTCTTATGCAACATTCTTCTTATTTCTTTAATTTATCTTTTTCCAAATTTGGTATATAATTTGATAGATAAGAAAGAGCATATTCATCAACTTGTGCAAAAATTTTTGTCTATTTTAGAATAAGAACTTTTTTTTTTACATACTCACTTTTTAAAACATCCCATATCAGATTATTTATTTTATACTACATTTCATTAAAATATCAATTTTTCTTAATTTTTTTAATTTATTCTCTTTCTACATACGTAATAACAACTATTTACTCTCTTCCTTCATTTTTGAGATATGAAATGAAAGAATAAATAACTAAATACAATTATATAGTATTAGTGTAAATTTACATAATTAACAAACTTGTAAATTTATACAATTATATAGGTCATTTTTAGGAAAAAAATTGTATAAATTCTACGTTTTTACGCAATTTTTAGGACCCTGTTGGTTTTGTACATAAGGTCCCTTAGGCACAACCAGTAAGCATTAAGCAATAATTACATGGAAGTGATTACCATGTGAATATGGCTAGTCTTTCCTTGCACAACCTAACAGTCACACAACCAACACATATGGCAGCAGCTAACGCTCTCCAAATCAGCCCACTTTCTTCTTCTCCTCCAAAACCCAACACAATAAACTCTCCTCCTCTGTCTCTTACCCCATTGCACTTCTCTCAGAGAGCTCAAGCAAATCCAAGCCTTTACCATCAAAACCCACCTCCAAAATGACATCACTGTCCTCACCATGCTCATCAGTTACTATGCTTTCCATCCTTCTGCTACCTTTATGGACCAGGCCCACCAACTGTTGGACCAAATTCTCAAACCAGACATTGTGGTCTTCCACTCCATGGCCTGTGGATACTCCCGCTCCAATGCCCCTCTTCAGGCCATTTTGCTCTTTTCTGATATCCTGTGCAGAGCATTGTCCCTGATGACTATACCTTCTCTGCTCAAGGCATGTGCAAGCTCTAAGGCATTGCAAGAAGTTAAACAATTGCATTGCCTTGCTCCCAAACTTGGTCTCAACCATAACATATATATGTATATCCCACATTGATAAATATGTATGCTGAGTGCAATGATGTGAATGCGGCTCTCCGCGTCTTTGATAAGATAGCTGAGCCTTGTGTTGTTTATTATAATGCAATAATCACAGGATATGCTCGAAGTAGTCAGCCCAATGAGGCGTTGTCATTCTTTCACGAATTGCAAGCAAGTGATCTCAAGCCTACCGATGTAACACTGCTTAGCATACTTTCATCTTGTGCTTTGTTAGGAGCATTAGACTTAGGGAGGTGGATACATGAATATGTGAAGATACATGGTTTTGATAAATATGTAAAGGTCAAAACTGCTCTTATAGATATGTATGCAAAGTGTGGAAGCTTGGATGATGGCATGATGCAGTTTGCAAACATGTCTGTAAGAGATACACAGGCTTGGTCAGCCATGGTTATGGCATATGCAACTCATGGGCATGGTTCCAAAGCCATATCATTGTTTGAAGAAATGAAGAGGGCGAGAGTGCAACCTGATGAGATTACATTTTTGGGTCTTTTAAAGGCTTGCAGCCACACTGGCTTAGTAAGGGAAGGTTGTGAGAATTTCTATAGCATGAGTGACAAGTATGGGATTATTCCAGGTATCAAGCACTATGGATATATGGTGGATTTGCTTAGTCGAGCTGCTTGCTTAGATGAGGCTTATAAGTTCATCGATGGATTACCAATTTAGCCCACTTCCATACTTAGGCAAACCTTGGTATCTGCTTGCAGCAGCCATGGAAATGTAGAATTGGCAAAGTGAGTGATTAGATGAATTTTTGAACCGGATGACTCTCATGGAGGAGACTGTGATCTTATCGAACTTGTGCGCAAATAAATACTGCCATTCACATCATGAAACTACCACCCTAAGTCCAAAAACAAATTCCGCACCTCTCTCACACACACACACAGATGAAAGTATGAAACCCAATTGTGCAATCTTCATCAAGCTTTCGTTAGTACAATGCCTAGCAATTGGCTGTGTTTCACAGAGTTTCAATTTCTTCTACCTTGTAGAACAGGTGAGTGGGATTATTTAAGAGAGAGATCATCCTTTTGAACACTAACTACTCTTATTTGAACATCAGAACTTTTTTCTTGATTTCACCACTCTAAATCTCTAATGCAGTGGCCTGGATAATACTATGACACAAAACAAAGTTGTTGCTATCCAACAACAGGAAAACCCAAAACTGATTTCAGCATTCAATGTCTTCGGCCTAATTACAATGATGGTTCATACCCCTCCAACTTCAATCCTAACAGCCCTTTCGTGAAATCCAAGGTACCAATTTCTCATTAGGAAAGTGTTAAAGTTGTTATCAATTTTACTATATGCAACTTATAAACAAGCTTGATAATAAAAGTAATTGGTGCTACATCAATAGCATAAGTGCTTAAATTCCATCACTAATATGTTTATTGTATATCATTCTATAGATTTCAGACAAATTAGCAGAATGCAAGTAAGTTGGCCAACACTGACCAGCCCAAGCAGCAGTGGTTCCTCATTTTGGTCACATGAATGGGAGAAACATGGGACTTACTATCAATGATTTTATATTGAACGAGGTGCTTTGCAGTTTTTATTGAAATTTCTCTTAGAATCTTTGTTGAATAGAAAATCCTAACTGGTCGATTGTTATGACCTTTGGGAGCATGGTACAAAAATACAGAGAATGTTTGACCATGGAATAGAAATAAGGAACCAAGCCAACAACAACTTAGGCATACACGTCCAAACAAAAAAATAATTATGCCCAAAGGGTTCATCCTATTACTTTAATTTAGTAGCTTTCCTTCTTTGCCATTTGAGTTAGAGCTTATTGGCTTTTTCCAATTACCTTCGTCTATAGCCTTTAGGGTGCTATCTTTACAAGCAGCTGCCACAGTAATACCTTCAGCTCCTGCATATAGAGAACAACTTTAACATTGATAGTGCAAAGTAGTCACTGAAACCTTGACCATTAGAAGGAAGCAGATATTTCCATATTGGCGAACAAAGGATAGATGAAAAACCTATCTTAAGAAACCCAGTTGGATTAAAAAAATGTATAAAATTATTACTAAATTAATTCAGAGATACAAAGCTTTTAAACAATTCAAGGCAGAGAGGTCCCAAGTTCAGGTGCAATAACAGTTACTTTTGGCTTTTTGAGAAGTAAGAAGCAATTTAGATTATCAATCACTGTATTTGGTACATAAAAAGCAATTTAGGTTATCAATATTTTGCATATTTTAACTTCCTAACAATGTGGAAGAAATACCCTTTCTTTAACTCATATTTAGGCTTCTTTTAAACATCATTTTCCTCTTTCAATAACAACATCGCCACCTTAACATAAGCAGTCCCCATGAATCAAAATTCCTAAGAAAATCTAAACATCCCCTAAAGTATATATTAATCTCCAAAAGGAATATAAGCAAAGCACTTACCAAGAGGACTACTATTTTAATAGGAAATTTCTTCCTCAAAGCCAAAGCTTATCTAAAAAAATTTTAATGAAGCCTAGAGGAAATCAAATGCAACCCTTACCCATGTAATGGTAATGATTATAGCAAATTTGTATGTCTATGGCAATTACAGTGCATAATGGTATGTTTATTATTATCCATACCTTCTGTTGTTTTAGTTTATAAAGTTTATTTAATACTTATCCTTCTAAATTGCATTACACAGGGTATGTACAATCAAATTCTAATCTGGCTAAGCATTAGAACACAATCAATGATTTACGAAAAAGAAAAAAAATGTTGGCATTGTTTCTTGGTTGTCTCAGTTTGCTATTTCACATAAACAATGCTTGGGCAAAATTTCTAGTTAAGATATCTATCATTCATGGATTCAGATAGAAGTTTGGATACAAAATAATTTTCACTAAGAAAACGTGGTTCTATTAACCTCAACAGAAAATTGCAAGTCCTTTCTACAAATCCCAGCAGAAAAGGACAAAATGTGAAGAACTTGAGAGAGAGAGACTAACAATTAGATAAAAAGGTAGATTCAATGCAAAAGTATGATAAACCTATACCAGTTTTCTATATAACACAAACAATGCTTGGGACACAATTTCCAGTTAAGATTTCATTGGTGGATTCGCATTGAAGTTAAGATACAAAATAACTTTCAGTAAGGATGGAAAGTTTTCTATAAGATTTTTTTACCTTGTACTTCCTAAGTGATGGAAAGTTTGGTTTAGGCATTCTTACAAACACTTTGAGGGAGCAGATGGCACATGCCATAACCTAAATCTTCAACTTGTAGTTGTAGTACAACTTTAAACAATGAATAATTCTTTGACTTTCAATTCCAAATTCATTGAAAACCAGTACCAAAACAATAATTAAGCTCCACAAATTTACACAACACTCCAAATCATCACACCAGTATATCTTAAACCCAGTAAAAGAAAACAAAAATTACATAAATAGTTACCAAGAATTTACCATCTAAGCACTCTAAATTATCACACACTTGAGCTGACCCAATACAGAATATTGCATACTAAACCAAATTAAACAACTTCAACACCACCGATATAAATAAGAACATGAAATATAAAGAAAATTTTTAATACCAATAGCAGGAAAAACAAAGAGAAAGTAAGAAGAACACGGAACAGATACTCACAATGTAGATCATGTGGTCGTGAGAGATGCAGAGGAAGTATTATGGTATAGCTTGCTGGGGACATCAACCAATAATATTGAAAGCCAAATTGAGAGTATGAAAGCTTATGCAGGTTTTGTGGCCTGCGATTGAGAGACCCTTCACTAGTAACCTTTTTTTTTAATATTCATAACACTCTTGGCTCTGCAACTTAATCGAGGAGAGAGTCTGCATTGGAGTAAAGAGAGAAAATTGTGAAGAGCAATTATCAAGTGGTAGTCAAATGGTTGGGCTATAAAAATAAAGCATTAAAAAATTAATAATTAATAATGGTGACATGTAAATTTGTGAGACCTCTAAAGCTTACGTGGCATAATTGTAGAAGATCAACAAAAAGTCAGACACTTCAGCTTTATAGTATTTATAGATAATGAGAACAAACTAAGATTTTTGAATGGCTTGAATTTTTAAAAAATGTACAAAATGATTTCTTTTACCTCCACATTTCTTTTAACTTTGATATGTAGTCTTCAGGGAATGCATACAAACTACAAAAGTGAGCTGAATCCTCAAAAGTTTTCTTGTGCTTAACATCCTAATTAGGAGCTTTCTCGCATTTTCCTTGTTCATTGTTCTCACTTTTAAATCAGATCTCTCTATCCAACATCTTACCCCTACTTTTCAAAAGGAAGCTGCAGTAGCACTTGAGCATTGTTGATAAACAACAGTACTAACCTTTTACTGTTTATGCAGAAAAGCATACATTTTATGAGACACTTATCAAGGAAAAAATAATGGTGCTAGATAAGCTGTTTCATAAAATAAACTTCACTAGCATGATTTTTAGTAGTCCAACAATGATTATGTAGATTTCCATTCATAAATTGCTAATATAAATTGCAAGTGCAGGCAACATTCAGTGTCTAGAAGCAGGGGAAAAACAGAGAGAGAGAGAGAGAGAGAGAGAGAGTTAAAAAACAAAGATTGGCAATAACGCTCACCCACAGCAGAAAAAAAAGGAACAAGAGTACAAATAAACCTAAGATACAAATAGTTCTAGGTCTAAGTATCATATTCAATTGCTCCAAAAAGTGTTTTCCACTATCTTTAAGGGTCCAGTAGCGCACCACCTGATGTAATATATTTTCATCGTAGGTACCTTGGGGTTGAGGCAAAGGGACTGATTACAAAGCATTAGCAATATGGAAACATCTTGACAAAGTGTGGAAAACAACATTTGGTAGAGGATAGGAAATACTGACCTTGAATTTCAGATAATGCATAAAGCTATTAATAAATTTGAGCAGGTTAAGGCATAGGAGTGAATATCTAGACATTGCAATTCCTCGCATGTTTAAGGGCATGAACTCCCTGAAAAATTATATTACAAATGAATTATAAGATCATGAAAAGGCATGTAATATGCAAGGGAGAGAGAATATATGTAAGACATTTTTTTTCATACTTGATGCATTTGCCACATCCCTACAGAGCTGATTGTCGATGTGTTCACAATGACACAAAGTGAAAAAATCTGTCAGGGTTTTGCTAGATAAAAGTATAGAAAATGGAAATTGTCCCTGAAAATAAAGCAAAACATATCTAAGAAATTCATGGTCATGATATAGGATAGTATAGACATTCTGGATGAGAAGAGTCAAACCAAGGAGAACATTTAGCCAAATGTAAAAAAAAAAAAAAAAAAAAAAAAAAAAAAAAAAAAAAAAAAAACCTACATATATCCATCTAACAAAATTAATAAAAAAGTAAAAAAACAAGAAGTATTCCTCTTATAAATCACAATAAGGATAAAGAGCATCAGTGATTAGATTCCTTGTTGTAAACTCTCTTCTTACCGAAGACTATCATTTAACACTTTCCAAAGGAAAATAAGCACTTTGAGAAAGGATTTAAGCTTCCATAGGTTGGCCCACATTTAAGAAATATATCTCAGAGTTCTGCTCCTTCCATATAAGCATTCACTATAGAGAAGCCAGTAGGCTTGGTTGATGGTAAAAAGACCTGACTACTTCATTGGGCCTAATAAGTCTTAACTACACTTCCCGACGTAGGAGTTAGCTCCTTCTAAATGATAGAGTTGGCTACATGAAATGCATGTCAATTCCTCACTAATGCACAATTTCATTGTGCGGTAGATTGGTCAAAAAAATAAAAAGCCCTTGTAATATGTTGATAATTTCCCCAAGACACGTTAGATCTTACATTAAGCCAAAAGTCATAATTATTAGGAATTGAGTTCCCATTTCTTACTAGTACACAGACTTGACTTAAGTACAATTTTCTTTTCACTTCTCATATACATGAAAACTTCCTAGAAAGTAGTGTGAATCTACACCCAACCTCTGTTTCAAGATGTGATAATAATTTGTTTTTGATTTCCATGGGTTGGTAAGAAGTCATTGTATCAATATTATAATTGTAAGTTTGATGCATAATACATAAATACAATTTTTAAAAGCCTTTTTTTTTTTTTTGGTCTTTTGACATGTAATGAAAAGTTGTTTATGAATTGAAGTTGGCGTTTGGTGAAAGAGTACTACTAGTTTCAAACTCTAAATTGTGCATGCCAATTGATCTATATGCAAAGATTGGTTAGTGATCACCAAATATCTTCATTTAAAGCCTGATTATAGCTTCTTCATGTCTTATCTTATCATATCTTGCGTGTATATTAATATTCCAATATGTAACCTAAGGATTTGATGAAGAAGTTGATTTCATGTTTGAAATGAAGAGGAAAGCCCAAGAGGAGACAGAGACACCATTTGTAAAGAATGGAAGAATGTTATTAGAGGAGTTAATTGCCTTTTGCAATGGAAAAGGCAATCTTATTCATGTCTTCTTCTTTGCTGAAGAGCTCAGAAGAGCAACAGACAACTATGAACCACTTCAAATTTTCTGGATGCAAATGGTTTTCACTTTTATAAGGGTTCTTTGGAAGATCACTTATTTTCAGTTAAAAAGTATGGCAAAAGATCATGGGCTATAAATCTGATAATGATAAGTTGGTGGGGGCTTCCCAGTGGGAAGGATAGGATTTTGCATTGGCATAGGTTAGCTAGTAGGCTCCTTATCTATGGAGGGAGAGAAATTGTAGATATATATATCTATATATATAGAAAAATAAATCAATAGGTGTTTTATTTCCAATAAACAACAATTAAATGTTTTGAAAAACCTCTTAATCGGGAATAGGAAGAATCACCACTAATCAAGAGACACATATTTGAAGAAGGGTTGAATTAATGCTCAATTAGTTTTAATTGTAAGGCAATGGTTTGGTGGAGTATATGGGATACATTAATTGAGAGAGAAGAAATTGAATTGGAAAAGTTTAAAGTGAATGGGATTTTTATTTTTAATTTTTAATTGAAGGCGATAGGAAATGGAAAGTTGAAAGAAGAGCAAAACATTAATTGCAAAAGGAAGGAAAAAAAAATTGTAAGAACAATGTTGCCAAATTGATTGATTTCTCACTCTCCATGTCAATTCCTGAAGGTCAATTGCATGTACAAGTTTTTCATATTTGTGGAAAAGATGGGTACGCAATGCCTGAATATGTGCATATGGGCTATTTAATTGAGAATGCTGATGTATATAGTTTTGGTGTGCTTATACTAACACTTTTGGCAGGACGGGGTTCATATTTATATGGTGAATATGATACGAGGCTTATAATCTAGTAGATTGGCCAATGCTTAGGTATAATGCCACTGAAAGAATTATCTTGAATGTTCCTGGCAATTCCTTGACAAGGGAGCTCCAACTATATTCACTGGAAACATTATATTAAAAATGAATAGACCTTAGATGGTTTAGATGAAGGCAGAGTGTAATTAGTTTGTCAACATATATAAGCTTATTTGGCTTTTTGCTGGAAAGTGGACTGAAGTATATTTGTGCTTTGAAAGAGTAAGAAAAACAAAATTAAGGTAAATGAAAAAGCAGTACTTAAACAAGAAAAACTAAAAGCTAAATGTAAAAGTTAGTAGATAATGGACATGCATCTACACAGTTTTTCCCATCTCCCAAATGAGCATGATATTGAAGGAGTTCAAATTATGGCAGTGGGGAGAGTGCAGCAATGGTTGTGATTTACAAATACTGATACAACAAAAGAAAATGACCAGATCAAACAAAAGGAATTTAAATACCACAAAGGAGATCAAAATTTCTGATGTAAATAGTAATGAAGTAAAAATCAGCTTCAATTTTTGAGTTAATGCTAATATGTAAAATTCTGTATCAGTCAACTTTTGTCATGATAACATCCCTAGCTTCAAATACAAAACACTCCAAAATAACTTTAATTATGCAATCGTTCACAAAAGAGATCAGAACCATCATTATACAGGCAATAAGACATTAAAAATTTAAATAAAAAGTATCCATTCTACTAATTGGAACCCCTGTATCAGGCAAAGATGTAAATAGAAAAAGTTTATGATATTGAACCCTGTATCAGCCAAATGTACAACATCGCATATATTAGTTGTCGCGAGACATCCCGAAGATCAACTTCACAAGAACGTAACACAATTCACTCAAGTCAATGAAACTATAAGAACCAATGGAGTTATATGAAAATTCCATATTTATATCTGTATTATCACCATGAATTCAGGACTGCAAAAACGTAATAATTATATAATGTTCTATAAATGTGTAAGAGAATTAGTTTGACTAACAGATAGACTACATGGCTCTAACTACGTCGAATTCTTCCTCAAAACTTACAAAGATTCATATCTTGGATTCAAAGAAGTCATACTTTGAGAAACATGCTTAATCATAAGCACAAAATTGATTGAATTAGATAAAAAATAATAATATAATCTAGTTCTAGTGTTCATGGCAAAAGAAAGCTGGGCTCCAATACCCTCAAATTATAACAACAAAACAGCAAATGAAAAGTTATAAGACTACATGAAAATCTGATTCACTGAATCAAAGGAAGCAACTACACCCAATAGATTTTTGCATGTATCCCCAAAAACAACAAGAACAATCAAATGGACATAATGGGATATTTCCAGCATCAGACTTATCGATACCCAATTCCTTTTCTGTGTAAACAGTAAACGGTGTAGCATATCTAGTTTTCTAACAGCCCAATGCTTAAACTTAAATTGACCGATGAACTCTTCAAATGAACTACTACAAGAAAGAAGACCAATTCGACAGTTTAACTTGGGAAGAAGAAACAGTTGCCCTTCCTGTTACTAAACAGTTTCACCCTGAATGTTATTGAAGCTGACATCCCTAAAGAAGAACCCAGAATTAAATAAACAGTACAGGTACTATTTCAATAAGAGCTAAATATAACAAGGCAGTTTCAGTTGCAAGTGCTTCAAATGATGCAGGTTATTAAGCTGGCCTCCAATCCACCCAGTGAGGTTTAGTCCTTGAATTTTACTGTATAAAACTAGTAGAGACCATAGAAGGGTAAGGTTTTGGGCTTACGATTTATCTCAAACAGTCTTGTACACAGCCAACAAATTTGATTTGGCTTCTAAAATTCAAAATGATACACATTTTCTACAAAAGTCAGGATTCTAAATGATTGGTGTACATAATTTTTAAATCAAGAAACCAATTAAGTCCAAGCAAATGAATAAAACTAGGAAACAATTGCAAGATCTTTCTTCACCATGGTAAGCTAAGCAGAAATTATGCATCTCAATTTGAAAAATCAGATAAAAAAAAACACAAAATCATACCAGACAGAGCTCACATCCAAGGCAAAAGGAAATCTGGGGCTTGCCAGTGACTTCAACCGCAACCATCCTAGTCAACTGCATTAACAAAAAAAGAAGACCAATTAACCAAATTACAATTTTTAGGTTCAGAAACTTATTCAGTACCCTTCTCTTTTTTCTATAGAAACACAATAAATACTTATAAGTTGATATGATATCCATTGCCATTGTGTAACAGATGCAAATGAAACAGTGCTACCAAAAAATGGAAACATACCTTGGCATCAAATGCAAAAAGAAACTGGTGAGAAACGCCCGAGGAGGAACAGATTGAATGTGATTTTTTGATTGAGGCATATTTCTTCAGAGTTTATCAACGTGTCCTCTGTTTCTTCGACCCACAACCTTTTATAGAATACCCATAATCAACAGCATCATCTTCTTGAGGAAGACAGGTGCATTCTACGTGGACCCCCCACATTTTTATAGAATAACAGGTATCATCTGACTCATATCTAATTGAAACCTTAACAAGATTCTGGTCAATTGGGTTTGATTCATTCAAATGTCTCTGCAGCAGAGACCATTGAGTTAGAGAAAATAAATATTGTGTACAATGATCTTGTGTACTTCCGCGTAGATGAATAGACTCATATTCACGATTTTCATAACCATTGATGGAAATTTCAACAAAGCCATCAAAGCCCCTGGTCCAGGAACAATACAGACAACCAATTTTGGAAAATTGCGACCAACAAAGAAAAATATGGAGTTATCAACACTTTGAAGATTAAACCATTTCAGCATCTCAGTTCCCGAAAAAAAAAATACCAGGACTAAAGCCATAAAAGCCTTCTCTCCAAAAATAAACCCATTCAAAAACCTTAGTTTCAGATGGGAAATTATTGGAGAACTGCAGATCCATTGATATGTCCCCATCTTCAGATTCAGCACCCTCAGTTTCAGATGGGAAATTATTGGAGATCTGCAGATCCATTAATTTGTTGCTTCTTGCCCTACCACATACTCTATTTGGTAAAATCCCAATAATTCCTATTACCTGCATGCAATTAGAAAATTCAATATTTTTCATTTAGCAAATCTCGTAAAGTATTTAGATAAAGTAACAAAAATTGTTTCTTTATATATATCTTAAAGAAAGAGAGAGACCTAATTAAATAGCCCGCTTGGTGAGGTATTCAACAACATGGAATCATCGACATCGACCATCCCTATTGATTCTGGAAGTCCTTGAATTTCACGAAGAAGCTTGCAATTCGTAGCATAAAGATCTTTTAATCTGGGAAATCTGCAGAAGCTTTCAGGCTTCATCAAAAGATCTAATTCAATTATGCCTTCATATCCATAGAGATTCAATTTTGTCATGTTCACAAACCCATATCCGGAAGAGCCATCAAAAGAATCGCACGTCAGTCTCAATTTGGCAGTAGTAGTCCAAAAATCCTGAAGCTGTTGCAATTTATAAATGCTATCTGGAAGATCCCGAAGGTTTTTGATAGCAAGTTGCACAAACTTTTTCTTGATAATGTGGCACTCTCAATGTCCCATTAGATCTGCCAGTTCCACTGGTTTCTCCCTCATCTTCATCATCATCATCGTCGTCATGGCTCTGCTGCTTTATTTTTTCCTGAATCCCTCTCAATGTCCCATTAGATCCAATGACTTCAACCGCAACCATCACAATCAACTGCATTAACAAAAAATATGAGACCAATTAACTGAAATGAAATAATTATTTTATAAATAACAATTTTTTTGTTCAGAAACTTATTCAGTTCCCAAATTTTTTTTTTTACAGAAACACAATAAATACTTATAAGTTGATATGATATCCATTGCCGTAGGGTAAAAGTCGCAAATGAAACAGTGCTACTAAAAAGGGAAACATACCTTAGCATCAAATGCAAAAGAAACCGGACCAAAACGACAGAGGAGAAGCAGTTTCAATATGATTTTTTGATTGAGGCATATTTCTTCAGAGTTCATCAAAATGTCCTCAGTTTATTTGAAGTTGGCAATTAATCAACAGCATCATCTACTTGAGGAGGACAGGTGCATTCTACGTGGACCCCCCATCTACGAGGACAGGGCCGTCCGTGGATGGCAGATTTAAGTGAAACCTCTACACGATTCTGGTCAGTTGGATTTGATTTATTCAAAAGTCTCTGTAGAGACTGTTGAGTTGGAGAAAATAATAAATTACTTCCAGATTGTTCAATTTCACTTTCAGGATTTTCATTACCATTAATGGAAATGTAAACAAAGACACAAAAGCCCTCTTGTCCAGCAACAAGACAGACAGCCAATTTTGGAAATTTGCGACCAACAAAGAAAACTATGGACTTATCAACACTTTGATGATTAAACCATTTTGGCATCTCAGTTCCCCAAAAAGTAATAGTATGATCCATTGATATGTACCCCTCGTCATCTTCAGATTCAGCACCCTCAGTTTCAGATGGGAAGTAATTGGTCAACTGTGGATCCATTAATTTGTTGCTTCTTGCCCTACCACATACTCTATTTGGTAAAATCCCAATAATTTCTATTACCTGCATGCAATTAGAAAATTCAACATATTTTTCATTTAGCAAATCTCGTAAAGTATTTAGAGAAAGTAACAAAAATTGTTTCTTTATATATATATATATATATATCTTAAAGAAAGAGAGAGACCTGATTCAATAGCCCGCTTGGTGATTGGGTATCCAACAACATGCAATTCTCTGCTTTAACCCGCCTTATCGATTGTGTAAGTCCTTGAATTTCACGAAGAAGCTTGCAATTCGTAATAAAAAGTTCTTCTAATCTGGGAAATCTGCTAATGCATTTAGGGATGGTAACAATATTGGTATAAGATAGATCTATCCTTTCCAATGCGGGGAAGTAATCAGGCTTCATCAAAAGATCTAAATCAATTACGTTTACACAGCCCCAGAAATCCAGTACTCTCATGTTCACAAACCCATTTCCGGAAGAGCCATCAAAAGAATTGCACATCGGTCTCAATTTGGCAATAGGAGTATTCAAGTCCTGAAGCTGTTGCAATTTATAAATGCTATCTGGAAGATCCCGAAGGTTTTTGCAATTAATAAGCCGTAATACTTCCCATCGTGCAATTTCACAATGTTAATATTTCCCATGTAAAACGCAATGCAAATATTCCGGCTCATTTGTTAGCAAAGTATGCCAAAGGCATAGTTCATCAGTGTATTTGGATGGAGAATTGTCCTAGTTTCTTAGAATTAGCAGTTCTTCATGATGTAAACTCTATTGTTATTTGATTTATAAAGTGTGTGTGCTTTCTTATCAAAAAATAAAAAAAAAAATAAGCCGTAATACGAGAAGCTTAGTGAGATGCTCGATTGATGAGGGCACCTCTCTAATACCACTCCCACTTAAATTTAAAATCTCTAAACGTTCCATTTTTGGATGAAAATTAGGGAGCTTCTCAAGCCTTGAGCAGCCAGAAAGATACAAAGAATCAAGAGATTTCAACCTGAGCTGGCTTGGAAGAATTTGAAGTTTTCCGCAATACCGGAGATGCCATGTTTTAAGATTTTCAAGAGATCCAAAGCATTCATCAATCTCAACTAAATTTTCACAATAAGAGAGGTCCAAATACTTTAAATTTGGGGTACATAATTTAGGTAATTTAACTAAATTTTCACAATAAGAGAGGTTCAAATTCTCTAAATTTGGGGCCCGTAATTTAGGTAATTTCGTAATAAATTTACAATAGCTGAGATTGACATCTATTAAATTTTGTAAATGACACTCCTGTAGGAAAAAAAAAAATTCAAAAGTTAACTACAACAAAATTTGAAATAAAAAATTTAACAAAAAATCCCAATTTAAAAATATTCATAATCATACCTGTTTGATTAGCTTTGGCAATCTAATGCAACTAAATGGCATCTCAATAGCAACAAGTTGTTCAGGAAAATATTCGGATGGCCAGTGAAAAGGATAATGGGGCCACTTAAGAAGTATTAACTTGTTGGGAAGAAATTCAAGTGGTTTACAAATACGGACATTCTCAACTATTAGAAATTTAAGGTTTTCCATCCTTCTGAAAACTTCAGTATGTAGTTGCACCTCTACTGATTGAGGCGAATGCAACATTATGCCTCGAATGTATTTTGATCCTTAATTGGAGAAGCATTAAGTCAACTACTAAAAATAATAGAATTTTCCGAATGTATAATGATTTTGAAATTTTAAGAAAAAACAATACTAATGAGCTAATATTTTATAAAATGTTAGAAAGAAAAAAAATTAAAGAAAAAATACAATACCTTTACCTAGTGAAAAAGAAAAAAAAAAAAAAAAAAAGCAAAAGAATTGAAGAAAAAGAACTTATACCTTATTTCTCGTAAGTACTTCAAGGGAATCCTTATAACAACATAACCTACTACGTTTTCTGAGGATGTCTGGTGCTTGTTGTCGAACAACTTCCCTGCCCATTTGTTGTATCAAGTCATGCATTGACAATCTATCATATTGATCAACGGTTATGAGACACTTATTAACAAGTCTCGGAATACCACAATCTGGATATAATTCACAAGCATTTAATATTTTTACAGCATAATCTTTGTACCATCCTTTGAAGAAACATGCAATATCGAGAAAAATATCTTTCTCGGTGTCATTCAATCCATCATAACTTACTCTAAGTATTTTTTGAATGTCTTTATTGGGAATTTTTTTATACATTTCTAATGTACTTTCCCATTCATCTTTAGCTCTTTCATACAAATCACGAGCTATTATTTCTAGAGCAAGTGGAAGGCCATTGGCAAAATCTATGAATTTAGTTGCAAGTTTAGAATAATCTTCATCCTGAGGTTTGTTTCTAGGAAAGGCATGCTCTTTAAAGAGTTGAAGAGCTTCGTGTTTGTTTAATGGCTCAACCTCAAATTCCTTGACCTCGTAAGTTGTACAAACATTTGCTTTAAAGGCAGTTAACGAGTGTCTATCTCGTAATGTTATAATGGCTCTACTTCCGAGAGCAAACCAATTACAATTTCCAAGCAAATTTTCTATTCTTGTTGAATCATCGACATCATCAAGAATTAAAAGAACCTTTTTACAGTGAAGTGTCTCCTCTATCAAAGTGATTCCTTTAAATTTGTTGCCCACTCTCCAATTTCCATCCCCTAAGATGTCATTAAGAAGTTGCTCTTGTAGTGTGATTATGCCAGCATCTGTCCCCAAATTTTCTCTAACATTCATTAAAAAGCTGCTTCCATCAAAATGTTTAGCAATTTTATTATAAACAGCTTTTGTGATTGTAGTCTTTCCTACTCCGGGAAGGCCATGAATCCCTACCACGCAAAATCCATCTAGCCCAATATCTAAAAGTGACTCTATGGCCTCTGCACGAGAATTTATTCCAACTGGGTATTTAGCAACATATAACGACATCCAATTTAATTTAGCCTTTGATATCTCTTCAACAATGTTTTTGATGATGTCAGATTCAGATTTATTTGGAGCGTAGCTGACAATCACATAGCATAAGAAAATAAATAATTAGATAGATTAGCAGATGAACTACGAATTCAAGATATCTAGTAGTGAGTTATAGCACACAACTATCTTTGATATTAACATCATATTAAAAGTATAAGAATACATGGGAGAAACTCGTAATTGGACCTTGTTAGACGAACTAACTTCGTACTAGATTAGTAGCGGCTTCAGGATTTTTTTTTTTATAGAGTGGTCATTAAAAATTTAAATTAAAAAAAAAAAAGCTAATAAAAAAAAACTTGAATATAGATATTGACATCACCAAAAAAAAGGTTCAAATACATAAAGTTTTTAATATTCCTTTCACAAGTTTTTATATTTTGAAATCATTGTATGATAGCTTTACTATTAATGCTAGCTGCTACGTCTTTTTCAATATACAAATCATTAAACTATTGATCTCCCATTAAATTACCCATATATTGCCTATTGACATCACAAAAAAAAAAAAAAAAAAAAAAAGCTCAAATATATGAAGTTGTTAAATTTCCTTTCACAAGTTTTTATATTTTGAAATTGTTGTAGGATAACTTTACTATAAATGCTAACAACTACATATTTTTCAATGTACGCAGTCAAACAATTGTTAAAATATTGATCTCCCATTCAATTACCCATATATTGCCTAAATAAGTAACAGTATAAATAAAATGCATTATCTTTTTGGAAAAATGTATCACATAAATTCAACAAATTCAGCTAAAGACTAAAGCAAGCACTACTAAACTAGCTAATGAAAAATGTGCATTTTTAATAATAAAAAAAAAATAGTGATTTTTAAATATGCCCTTTGTCAACACAATTTAAAAAATTACAATTAAAGTTTGATTTGGGCTTTTAGACTAATTTGTTTGTTTAGGCAATTTTTGAGGAATGCTACGGCCGTAACACTTTCACAATAATGTCTATAAGTGGTAAGTTTTACTGGTTTCAATTTGAACCTACCACTGCAATTAATTTTTTTGTTCACCAATAATAACCCGCAACTTAGAATTTTTTATAAAAGTGTTGCAAAAATGTTATGAACACAGCATTTCACGCAATTTTTTGGTTCAACATTCAATGGACTAAAATTTTGAAGAAGTTGAATTTTATTTTTAATGGGCTTACATTTTTATTTAGTGTTCAATTTTTTTTTTTAAGAGTGGTCAAATTTTTTTCTAGGTGGTCAATGGCCCATGGTAATTTGAAATTCAAATTTTTTTAAAGGTACATAAAATAAATTTTCGTGTGACCACCCAGATTAACACTTGATACCGCCCTTGTCCTAGATGATACGATCAAAATAGAATACTTTTGCATGTAGTGGTTATGAAAAACCAAATTAACAGTATAAAATTAGTAAACTCATAAATCATGATATCAACAATTAGACACATACCCTTTCTTGTAATGCCATCCAGATACTTTGGCTGCTTTTCTTAGAGCATCCCTCCACCTTTGCACCTTGTCCTTGTTATTCTTGAACTTCTTTTCATGATTAGCCAATGCAATTCCAAAGTTTCCCTTATGATTTCCTATTTCTGATGGATCAACATTGTAAAAAACTGGAAAAATTTTCACCTCCTTGTTCTTTTCTCCACACTCAATAATCTGAGCAAGTTCATCCATGCACCATTTGGACTGAGCGTAGTTCTCAGAGAAGACAATAACCAAAATCGATGAATTTTTAATGGTTTGGATAAGTTCTTCCGAAATTTCTTCTCCCCTCGGAAGTTTATTGTCGATGAAGGTGTTAATGCCTTTGTCACACAAAGCCTTGTATAAGTGGCTGATAAAACCTTCACGAGTATCTTCACCTCTAAAACTCAAGAAGACAGCATACTTCCATCGGCGAGTGGAAGAAGAAGAGCTGACTCCTTCATTGTTCAGGGAAGCCATTGATGGGATCTATAAACGGAAGATTAAGAAAAGAGTGAATTGAATTAGAGAAAGAAATAGGAATCAGATCAGTGCAATAGGAAATGTGTTTGCAATTGAAGAGAAGAAAGAAAGTATGAGAGTAAGAATTTGTAATAAAAGAATTTGTACGCGATTTCCACGCGTTGTCATTTATGGACATTAACACTGTAACTATACGCGTTTTCCACGCGTTGTCATTTAATATTCTGACAACGCGCAATTTGTCTGTGAGTACTACCGGGATTCATGAATCCGATACCATCCTATCTATACCACGCCCTTTTCCAGGAAGCTACTGTACAGTTGTCTCCTGACTTTCCTCCAATTTTCCACAATACATGCCAAAAACTTTTTCCACTCTTTCCACCATACATGCCTCCTCTTTTTGACTGAAAATTAAGAACACAGAGTGAACGCATTCAAAAATATATATTGCAATCAATTGCATGCCATTTTTTTTATAAAGTAAATATTTTGATATTATATTTCAATTTGTCGGAGTTATCTAACTATAAACAAACAAAACAAAACAAAACAAAACAAAACAAAAAAAAAAAAAATTGATGAAGAAGTTTGTCCACAAATTGAAAAGAAAGTGCAAAAACCTTCTAGTTAATTGTCATGAAATTTCATAAGAGTCAATATGGTGCTTATAAGTCATCATATGTTGAGAACACTTCTACATCCACAAAATACCCAAATTTAAAAGAAAGTACCTTGTTTTTACGAGTTGAAAATAAAAGTTTTGATAGGTATCACATAATAGAGCTTATAAGATAACACTTTCGCCACATCCACATAATACCAAATTTTGGAGCTTCATATGTTATAGCTACTTCTATCTCTCTTAGTTCAATAAGCTACTTCTGCCTTATTTTCCTTTTGCCTTCTTTTTCTTATCAAAAGGGAGTAATTCATGATGAGCAATTTGCATACTCATTTAACCGGCATCCTTTATCCTTACAAGCAGTTTTTTCATGAATTATAAAAAAATTAAAGCAAATTCTAAGATAATGCCTAAAGTTCCCATAAATAATAATAATAAAGATAATTCCTAAAGCCCTAAAGTTAAACATTCGATATTTTAAAAATAAAATGTTAATTTAAACATATCAAGAAAATCTATTTTGTTTAATACATGAATGAGTTTCCTATAATAAATAAGATACAAAATGTTTGGATTTAAATATTAATGATTTAACCACCGCGCACCCTTGGTGCGGTGGTCACTTTACAAGTATAAATGCTTATGGGATGTGGGAGGTAAGGGTCGGGATTTAAGTTTCCAAGAGGGAGTTTTATACATATATACACTTAGATTAAGTTAAAGTAGAAATTTTATCTTGTATAAATAAATAAATAAATATATATATATATATATATTAATGATCTAAACACCACATCACATCAAAAAAGGGGATCTGAAATAAACCAAAGGGAAATGATTTGCTGCAAAATAAATTGTAGTAACTCCTGTAAAATACACACATGTCAAGTAGCCATTTGGTGAAAAATTCAATGCTGACAAGGAAGTTTTCATTAATATATAAGCTTGGACAGGTGTTTATTTGAGGTATTGACATGTGTGCCTTTTTGCAAGAATTGCTGCAACTTAGTTTACAACAAATCCTTTCCCTAGACAAAAACAAAATTATTTTTTTAAATAACATTACTTTAATAAGTATCAGTAAAAAAGTTCCATGCTATAAATTAATCAACTACATCAACGAATCTTGTGCACTTACAAATTATTTTTAGATTTGAAGTCGCAAACTCTTTTGAGATTCCTTCTCCCAAAAAAAAAAAAAAAAAACTTCTTCGAGATTGTCTTATTAGTTACAAAATAAGTTTTTATTTTTATTTTAAATAAACGATGGTCAATTTATTGAGATTTAAAAATGGAAATCTCAATTTTAAATCGTGGGTTCTAGTCAGTTCAACTGGTAAAGTCTTTAATGGTTGAATAAGAAATTTGAGATTCAATCCCTACCTACATCAAAAACTGGTTGGTGTTTTTGTCTGATAATAAAGAGCTATCATCAAAAGAAATAATCCTTAAGCCAACTTGGGAGCCCTCCTTAGTCCTTATCTTAGCTAGGGCTGAACTTTCTATCATTGCATGTAATATTTCTGGTCTAATATAAAATATCTCTTATATCAAATATACCAAATATATCGACCATGTGCTTCATGGCCAACTCTTGTAGTCTCACCTACAATATTACTAATAATTCTTACAATGAATACTTTTACTTTCTTTCTTTTTTTTCCTTGTTTCATAGTTTGGGACTTAAAAGTAAGTTTTTTTTCCCCCTTAAAAAAAGTAATTTCTTTCTTAAATAATTGAATTGTTACATGAACTGGAAAATGGAAAATTGAACTTGGATTCTTTTCCTAAGGAAATCAGTAAATGTTACTAAACTATAAAGCTCTTCTCTTGAAGTAGCAACTAAAAAGTAAATATTAATGTAACATAAATCGATATATTTTATGCCAATGACTACATTGTTACATAATAAATCAATTGTGATGAGTGATGGCTTTGTTTTACATCAATAGTTATCGACCAAGTGAATCTTTAAAACTCTAATTGAGTATTTCTTAAAGTTCAAGCAGCTTTCATGATCTATCTACCAACAAATAGTCAAATTTATACTTACCCATTTGTTGATTTCATATTGAAATTAACAAGCTCATATATATTTAAACTAAATAATTAAAACTTCAATGAGTTGGTATAATGGTTCTGACTTCTGAAAACATCATGAAAACCATGACGTGTTGGGTTCAAAACCCCTAACCCCATTTCTTATGGATTCCAATTAATTAAGTCAATTTATTCTAATTTAGATTGGGATAAGAATAAGATCCCCTTCTATTTAATATTCAATTTTCTTTCAATTTTCATCAATCACACAAAATTAAATAAATGTCAAGTGTCTTGCATTTTACTAAAAATTGGGGGAAATTGAAGGATTTAATGGGAGGGAATCTTATCCCAACATTATTTTTTGAAAGAATTTCTAAACTTCTTATCATTTATTCAAATACAAATTTCATTGAAAAACTTTTTAATAATACAATATTCCATTGTACCTTTTCAATGAATTTTTATAATGGAATAATTTTATTAACTTTTTAATTTTTTTTTTTATCAAAATCAATTGTATCATAATATCTAAATTGAATTGTGAAGTAAAAAACTAAACATATTAATGGAGTAGTTCAATAAGCTACTTCCACCTTCTTTTTCTTATCAAAAGGGAATAATACATGATGAGCAATTTGTATACTCAATTAACTGGCATCCTTACAAGGAGATTTTCATGAAGTGCAAAAAATTTAAAGACAATTCTAAGATAATGCCTAAAATTCCCATTAAAAAAAAAAAAAGATAATTCCTAAAGCCTTTCCATATTTTAAAAACAAAATGTTAATTTAAACATATCCTGAAAATCTACTTTGTTTAATATATGAATGAGTTTCATATAATAAATAAGGGCATGTTTGATAGGATATTTTTGTTTTTGCTTTTAAAACAGTAAGAAAATAATTTTCAAAAAATTG
The DNA here is from genome assembly GCA_023621385.1 of Quercus gilva. Classification (NCBI taxonomy): domain Eukaryota; kingdom Viridiplantae; phylum Streptophyta; class Magnoliopsida; order Fagales; family Fagaceae; genus Quercus; species Quercus gilva. The sequence goes on along the minus strand of CM042475.1, from coordinate 7,891,471 downwards.
GATGTGAAACTAGTTTTTAGAGAATAATTTTTATATTATATATATGTGTTTGGCTCCACTTTTAAGAACAATTTTCAAAATATATTTTTTATAAAAAAAAAAAAATGATGTTTGGGAGACCATTTTTCTTTGAGATTTAAAAGAAAAAAAATATTTTATAGAAAATAGTGTGTAGATTACTTTTTTTTTTTTTTGGATAATTAATTATAAGTTTCAAAATTGAAGTTTGGGAGTAAAAACAATGTACCTTTTTTTTTATTTTTTATTTTTATGTAAGGATAAACTTCAAATTTGTGATAAAGATAAGCTTCTTAATTTAAGAGATAGAAGAGTTTTGGCAAATCTATGGAGTCCACTATTTTAAATTTATTTATAGCAATGCCATTAAAAACATTTTATATATCTTGAAAACATCCTCTTGATTGTTTTCAAAATTTCAATAGGGAAAATAGGAAATAATTTTATGAAAATTGCATTTAGAAAACATTAGCTAAACAATAAATTCAAGTGTGGAATCCACCATTTTATGTTTCAAACCATTTTTTTATTTATTTAAATCCTCTTATTAAAAAGAACTAAGATACAAAATATGTGGATTTAAATATGAATTCTAAACACCACATCATATCACAAAACAAGATCAGTTAATAAAATAAAAAAAAACATTACTTTAATAAGTAATAGAAAAAAATTCCATGTTATAAATTAACCAACTACATCAAATAATCTTGTGCACTTACAAATTATTTTAAAATTTTTAAGTTTTACAATTTCCTTTCAGATTCCTTCTTAAAAAAAAAAAAAAAAAAAAAAAAAAAAAAAAAAAAAACCTTTGAGATTGTCTCATTAGTTAAAAAAATAAGTTTTTATTTGTTATTTTTTAATTTTAAATTTTGTAATAAACGATAGTCGATTTATTGAGATTTGAGAATGAAATTCAAATTGTAAAGGGGATAGAATAAAAAGAGGACAATCCTCAAGCCAAACTTGGGAGCCCTATGTAGTCCTCATCTTGTAATGTACTTGCCAAAGCATGAGTACCTCTCTTACAAGTTACAATGCCCTATTAAATATAGGAAAAAGAAACAATTAATGATCCTCGTAATAAAGTTTTCCAACATATTGACCAACCACCTATGTTTATCTAATACATTCGTCAATTCGTCTTTTATCTTTCCTTCCATGTTTTTAAGAATATTGCAATTGGTTTTTGGAGATTGTCATCAACTCTTTAAGAGAGGAGTCTACTTCTATGTCCTCTTTTGGTTATTTTATCTAGGATGCTAAGTTTACTGCAAATTCATAGCTTTCTTCTATTAAAAAAAAATATTACGCCATTTTTTTTATTTTTTAAAAAATAGTTTTAATTTAAGAAGTCTACTCTTGGTTTTTGGTGTAGATAGAGATTGAAAGCTAGATCTTTTATTTGACGACAAGAGACCTTACCAACTAAGCTAACTAGAACCCACAAATACCACTCCTAGTTAAATTATAAGTCACAAGAAATAGTATAAATTATTTTTTAGAACTATTAAAATGACATTGATTACTAACCTATATAATAAATAAATACGAGAATTATATTAAAAATAAAAAACACTAAAACAGTCAGACCAAAAGTAGAATAACCTAATCCCTTCCATCCAGATAATATCCTAGGATTTTATCTCAAGTACACTCTATAAAATAATGAATTTAAAGGTTTATAGAATGTAGATTCCACGTTGATTTTGTTAGTTTGAGTTTTGGTCATCGGCGTTGCCCAAAAAGCACAGGAAAAAGAACAAGGAAAGAAGGAAAATAAAAAATTAGATCTACAACATCATTGGAAGTTGGAAACTATACACTGCGTTTATTTTATTTTATTTTATTTTTGGATAAGTAATACTTACATAAACATTGTTTTTATTCAAAGAGTAACACACAAAAATAACAAATTTCACAATTTATTGGGATAATAATATTTATTTATTTTTTGATAAATAATCCTTACATAAATACTATTGCTTTTGTTCAAAGAATAATGCATAAACAACAAAATTTCACAATTTATTGGGATAATAATTGAGTTATGAGTGATACACTACGTGGAGATTTAATAACCATGGAGAGTTAATAACCATTTTGTCAATATAGATATGAAGCTAATTACCAGAGCACAAAAAAAAAAAAAAAAAAGGAAAAAAAAAAAAAAAGAAAGAAGAGGAAGAAGATATAAAACTTTTTTTATTTTTATTTTTAGAAGTAAATATAAAGCTAATTTTACACTTTTTGTTTTTGCTTTTTAATAAGTAGATAGGGAGAAAGGAGGAAGTAAGATTCGAACTACTAACATGAGACACCATAAATGAGACCATTATTGTTAGAGAATCACTTGAACTCAAATCTAATTATAATTTTAAATATGAATTCATGTGAGACTAATTGTATTATTTATATTAATTTCTAGTTAATAAAAAAATGGTGCCTTGGTTGGTGGTATTTTTTCCACCTTAAAACTGTTATCATGAGTTCAAATTAATCTTTATCTTACTGATTCATTCATTGACATGAAGCTGGTTTGGATAATTAACTTGCTAGATTTATACAATTCACTGCTCATTTTTTATTTCCGCATATTTTAAAGATATAAAGATATAGTTGTGTAGAGAAAATGCTATGTAATATGGCCAAAGACCTTAACTAGGTTTAGGCAAATGTATGATCATGCAAGAATGTGCATATTTGGAATCTATTTGTACAAATAAATTGGTACCAATGAGTGGAATAAAGCCTTTTGTGGATTTGTACAGATAAATTGGTTCCAAAGAGTTGAATAAAGCCTTTTATAATTTAGGCAAATCAATTACTTTTAAAGTCAACTTTTATACACAAAGCAAAGGAAAATGAAGTGGCTGAAGTTGTTCCTGCTCTCAGTGAGGACATTTTACTGGTTTGAGTGTCTTTTTGTTGCTATTTTTTTGTGGTTGGATTTCTCTAAATTTTTATGTAGCAAGGAAAAAAAAGAAGTCAAAGTTATTTGTTTCGATTCTTTCAAACTTTCAATATGATAAATAAATAATAGTTTAATTTAATTTTTCACAAAAATACAGACAAAACCAATGAAGTTGTAGAAATAAGTCAATAATTTTGTTCCATACTCCCAATGTGAAAGGCAAATCCGGTGCATTTGGTTCATACAACACAGGTGATAAATTAATAGCAATAGCAGTAAGCATATGCTACACCAAATATTCTGTCCAGTGTCCGCACTTATGTTTTTGCCTATAAGTACCGCCATTCATACCATGTCATTACCACCCTAAGTTCAAAAGCAAATCCCACAACTCACTCACAGAGAGTTAGTGAGAGAGACAGATGAAACCCAATTGTGCAATGCCTAGCAATTGGTTGTGTTTCAAAGGATTTTGATTTCTTCTACCTTGTACAACAGGTGAGTGGGATTATTTAAGAGAGAGATTATCCTTTTAAACGCTAACTACTCTTATCTAATGTTGTCATAACATCACAATTTTTCTTGATTTCACCATTCTAAATCTCTAATGCGATGGCCAGGGGCCTAGGCTCATATTGTGACACAAAGCAAAGTCATTGCTATCCAACAACAGGAAACCCAAAACTGATTTCGGCATTCATGGGCTTTGGCCTAATTACAACGATGACTCATACCCGTCCAACTAGGATCCTAACAGCCTTTACGTTCAATCCAAGGTACCAATGTCTTATTAGGAAAATGTTTAAGTTGTTATCAATTTTACCATATGAAACTTATAAACTAACTTGACAGTAAATGTAATTGGTGCTACATTGACAACATAACTACTTAATTCTATACTAATAAATTCATTGTATATCATTCTATAGATTTCAGACCTAATTAGCAAAATGCAAGTAAATTGGCCAACACTGGCTTGCCCAAGCGCAGTGGTTCCTCGTTTTGGTCACATGAATGGGAGAAATATGGGACTTTCTCCGAGTCCATCCTTAACCAACATGAATACTTTCAAGTAGCTCTAAACCTCAAAGACAAAGTCGACCTCCTCCAAATTCTTGAAAGTGCAAGTAACTCTTTATCTCTTTTTAGTTCCAAACTTAACTTTCATCAACCTTCTCTTTGTTTTTTTATTTTCATTTTAACTTTGATTGGGAATAAAATGTTTCAGGGATCCATCCAGATGGGAGTTCTTACAGCTTAAGTAGCGTAAGTGATGCTATAAAAGGAGCAATTGGTTATGCTCCCGGGATAGAGTGCAATGTTGATGCATCAGGGAATAGCTAGTTTTACCAAATTTATCTTTGTGTAGACACTTCTGGGTCAAACCTCATCAAATGTCCAATGCTACCAAAAGAGGGATGTGCCAAATTTATCTTTGAATTGATGTTAAGAGGGTGGAAATGAAAATTAAAACATCATAAAATGGTTATCACTACCATTTTTTAAAAGGAAGGGAATTCAATCTTTGAACCACATTTTCCCTTGGGAAATATAGGACATTCAATAGGCCTGACCCAAAAGTATCCACACAGAGGTAGATTTGGTAAAGCTGGTTGTTTCCAGATGCATCCACATTACACTCTATCCATGGAGTATAGCCAATTGCACCTTTTATAGCATTTTTGATGTTCTGTAAGCTATAAGGGTTCCCATCTGGATTTATTCCTGTATTTATTTTTACAAAAAGTATGAATTATTAAGGACATAATAGGCAATCAAAACCTAAAATCTAATAAACTATGTGTTACTTAAAAAAACAAAGCACTAAAGTATTGAAAATTGAATTTACCTGCACTTTTAAGAGCTTTGAGGAGGTTTGTCTTCCCTTTCAAACCAAGAGCTGTATTGAAGTATCTATGTTGGTTAAGCACAGACTCTGAGCATGTCCCATGTTTCTCCCACTCGTGTGTCCAAAAATTGTATACTGTTGCTACTAGGGAAAGCTAGTGATGGCCAATTTTTTCGCATATTGCTTATGAGGTCTGATATATATAGTCATGATAAACAGGAAGATTGAGAATCATAGTTCAATCTAGAAAAAATTATAACAATATTTAACTAATTTAATTGAAGCCTTCCCATAAAAAAAATAAAAAATAAAAGTAGTAATTGAAGCCTAAACTCCAAATGTTTTTAATACGAGCAAGGTTTGGGTTCAGTTCAGTGCATTTTTTGCACAGGACCCAATATGATAAAGATAAGTGAATCGTGACAAATATAGACTTGTGGTTGTGGCAGCAACACATCAGGCCTAGTGCACAAAACTAAAAACACTCAACCCAAGAATTGTCCTTGCAAGATACTACGTACCAATTGTCATGATTAAAAAAGTATGCAGTTTCTACCCTTTTGTTTTTTTAGCCCAATGTAGTTTCTACCCTCACATGTTATGGTAACTCATTTATTTTTTATTTTTTTTTGAGAAAAAGGTAAGCTCTATTAATTAAGATAAATCAGTTTGAAATACACTCTCTAAATCAAAGGATAGTTCTTCTACTCAGACATCTAAATCAGCTGATGAAACTGCTCTTTTAACGAGGGCGTGGGCTAACTTGTTCCCACCCCTACGCACATGAGTAAACCGACAAAAATGAAACTTACAAGCTTGATGACGTGTCTCCTCAACCACATTCCCATACATCGTGTTGCAGCAGATCTTAGAGTTCAAAGCTGAAACCACCCTAAGACAATCACCCTCCAACATCACCTTAGAGAGACTCAGCTCTTGTGCAAAAAGAGTAGCTCGTTGTGCTGCCATGGCTTCTGCCATCACCACTGAAAATGGGAGAGGAAACCACTGAGATAAAGCCGCTATGATCTCACCTTCTGAATCACGTATCGCCACTCCAATGCCCGTACAGCGAGCATTCTCAAACAAGGCCGCATCAAAGTTCACCTTAAACACACCTTCAGGAGGACGAGACCATCGCACCTGGGCAGCAGGACCTCTCGGCACAGCACCAGGATTGCAAAGCTCCAAATATTCCCGAACCAGCATGTCAGCCCTCACACCCACTTCCTGCAATGGCCAAGTGGTTTGATTCTCCCTCAATCTGTTTCGCCTCTGCCACAAACACCAGGCAATGGTCGAGAACAGAGCAACCTGGAACTCCGAAGCATTAACCATGACTGCCTCCAATAGTTCAAAAAAAACTCCTATACTGTCTTCTAAATAGCCGAACAAAAATGATGTTTGATCTCCACACAGCCTGGGCATGCTCACACAGCCACAAGCAATGGATAAGAGATTCCGAATGCTCATCACAAGTAGGACAGGAAGCATCCACAGGCACATGACGACGTCGAAGGTTTTGCTTGGTCGGTAAGGAGTCACAGGCAGCCCTCCAAATGAAGTGCCTAATCCGATTTGGAGTTTTAATCTTCCATATCCCCTTCCAAACCTTGCTCTGCCCATCCAATGAAGATGACCCTGGATTAACCCTCCAAGCATTGGACTCTAACAAGCGGTAAGCGCTCCGCACACTATAATCCCCAGTAGGAGTAAGAGGCCAAATCAACAAATCCGCGACAGGCTCCTCACCCACTGAAATTCTGCAAATCAAGTCAGCCTCCCATGGCAGAAAAAGCCGTTGCACTAAACCCAGATCCCACACCCTTCTACCTGCCAAGAACAGGTCCTTCGCAAAAGTAACATCAGTATCAGTTCTTGGAGAGACAATCTTACTGTTTGAGAGCTCCGGCAACCATTGATGCTCCCAAATTTTGATTGATTCTCCATTTCCCACTCTCCACACCGCACCCTTATTGATGACATCTCTTGCCTGTAAAATACTTCTCCAAGCAAAAGAGCATCGTGGATGAACCGATGCTTCCAAGATGCTACTATTAGGGAAATATTTTGAGCTAAAAACCTTATACAGTAGAGAATCTTTATGTTGTAATAACCACCAAACCTGTTTTGTAAGAACAGCGTTATTAAAATTCTGAATATCTCTAAAACCCATTCCACCCACTGACTTAGACGAACAAAGAGCACTCCACTTCACCCAATGGATTTTTTTTGTCTCCCCTTGCCCCCGCCAAAACTTCCGAATCATTGCTTCAATATCTTTGCATAGACCCACAGGTAAGATTGCCGAAGCCCACAGGTAAGATTGTCAATGTAGGATTTTGTTAGAGTTCATTTAGGGGCTGTCGTTAAGAATGCTTAAACGACACCGTTTTCCTTTTTTCTTTTTTTTCCTTTTTTCTTTTTAATTTTGGAATTAAAAGAAAATAAGAAAAATCTGTTAAAAAAAAAAAATTTAAGGGGAACGACATCCCTTCCCCCGAAATCAAAACAAAGAACACGACACCTAAACCCTAACTGAGAAAATTTGGGAAAAAGGGGAAGCTGGTTGGTTTGAGAGAGAAACTGAGTTAGACTGAGAGAGAGAGAGAGACTGAATCGGTTTGAGAAAGAGACTGAGTATAAGAGAGACTGAATTGGTTTGTCACCAACTTTATATAACACACAACACATTGTTCTTCTACTACCTATACCCAAAAAAAACACACTAAAAAAAACTGGGTTTTCATCACTTACCCAAAACTATTCTTGGCCGGATCTGGAGCTACGAAGTACACCCTAGCCTGCTAGTCTCGGTCTTGATTTCTTGTGCTTATTCTTTGCTGGGTGAAGGTATTTGTGAGAGAAGTGTTGGTGGGATGCAACAACTAGTGATAAGGTAGCTGGTGAGAAGACTTCAGATGTTGCTGTTTCTTAAGGTAAGAAAAAGTCCAAGATGTTCCCAAGGACGCAACACAGGAGGTGGCTTTGGAAAACTGACGACCTTCTCGGTCACCTTCTCGGTCTACCTCGGTCTCAAACTCTCTATCTCTGCAAATCGGTCTACCTCGGTTTCAATCTCTCTATCTCTCCATATCGGTCTCTCTCTCAAACTCAATCTCTTTCTCAACTCAGTCTCTCCCTCTCAAACCGACTCACTCTCTCTCTCAAACTGATCCATTATCCCCAAATTTACACAGTTAGGGATTAGGTGTTCTTCACTTCTTTGTTTTGATTTCAAGGGAAGGGGAACGACGTCGTCGTTCCCCTTAAATGTGTTCTTTTTCTTTTGTTTTTCTTTTTTTACAGATTTTTCTTATTTTCTTTTAATTCCGAAATTTATAAATAAATAAATAAATAAAAAGGCAAAACGGCATCGTTTCAGCACCCTCAACGGCAGCCCCTAAATGAGCTCTAACGAAATCTTGCATTGACAAAAATTGAAAGTTAGAGGACTGAAATAATAAAACTGAAAGTTAGTAGACTAAAATGAAAAAAAAAAAAAAAAAAATTTTGAAAGTTAGAGGGTCAGTTTTGAATTTTTGCTAAGAACAAATAATCAATTTTTTGACGACTTTTTGTAGTTTCCATGAAATAGTTGGATTTTTTTTTTTTTTTTTTTTTTTGGTTTTCCACAGTATTTCCTCAAAACTTTCAACTATAGATTAATCATTGTTTGTGACGAATGAATAAGCCTATAGCGGGGTAAATCGCTAGCTCAGAGAGTTTTTTTAAGGTGCTGGTGCCTAGGCTTGAACTGGAGAACTCCTAATCAAATCCAAGACAGTCACGTTGAGATCGAGTGCCAACCACTTGGCCAACCCCACTAGGTTGAAATAGTTGGATTTTTGTTAACTAAACCTATAATAATAAGTAAAGGATGCCATTTCTCTTGCCATGAATTAAGGAAGGAGAGAAACAAAAATGTTTTAGATATGCATTCACCTAAAAAGGGGGGGGGGGGGGGGGGGAATCTAAAATGGGAAAATTTATAAAAGTAAAAGGACAGTTTTCTCCTTGAGAGTTGGCATTATTAGTTGATTTATACATGGTAATAGTATACAGCTAATAGTCTAGTCATTTCTTTAAAAAAAAGGTCCAATTAAAATAGTTTCCGTTAATTATGTGGCCAGACTTGTAGAAATTGATAGAATTTCATAGCTAAATTACACTTTGTTATACTTAGTGACTGGTCAGCTCAGAACCTTGTTTCTTCTAATCCAATAGAAAACGTTCACAAAAACATTAAGAACAAAATTTGCTATGATTTTGATGCCAAAAGACAGAAATATGAAAAAAAAAAAAAAAGAAGAAGAAAGATTTCAAGTACCTTATCCTAATTGAAGGAATTGTTAGGATCACAATCTGAAGGGTAAGAGCCATCCCTGTAATTAGGCTAAAGCCCATGAATGCCAAAATCTGCAGTTGGCTTCCCAGTGTTTGGGTAGCAACAACTTTGCTTTGTGTCACAGTATGATCCTGGCCACTATATAATTAAATAATGTAAGATTGAGAAATGAAAAGAAAAAAAAATTTAAGTTCCCCAATATTAATTTAGTAAAGACAATGCATAAAAGAATGATATGATAGAACAAATTGCTCACCTGTTGGACAAAGTAGAAGAAATCGAAATCCTGTGTCTGTGAAACACAAAGGAGTGAGAGACATTGTAGCATCAAATGGCATAGCAAGATTGAATATTTGGACTCCATGTCTCTTTCTCTTCCTCTTGTCTCTGTGGGGGTTTGGAATTTGGAATGAAAATTTAAAGATGAGATGGTGTATAATGGTGTAAGGGATAGCTATATTTATAGAGAAAATGAAAGGTTTTGGGTAGAGAATCCTGGTATAGGATATACTTGGCTTTGGCAATTATATTCATTTATGACATCGTTTAAGAGTTTATGTATATAGCGGTTGAGAGTAATAATTGGTATATGTCGGCTAACCTTTTTGCACACACCTAATATAAAAATGATTGGATTTTGATTGGTTTGAGAACCAAGAACTTTTTTTTATTTATGTTTTTGGGTTATAGAAAATTAGAAACACATTTTTCTTTCATCAGTTACATCTCAAAATGCCTTCACATTTAAAACATAGCCAGACTGACATTGAGTTCATGTTCAGTCTAGTGTGAATGCTACAATGAGAGTCCAATTTATGGTACATCTCTTTGTGGATGGAGAGAAGAGAACTGAGTTTGGGAGCGCGAATGGGTTTACAATGACTCTAATTATTAGGGTTTATTATATTTGAAGCTTTGGTAGATGAAAAGTAAAGAAGCTAATAGTCTAACTCAATAACATTATTTGATTTTATAATTTGATTTTTTTTTAAATGGGGAGAACTTAGATTTGAATCCCCCACCATGCTTAGCAAAAAAAATAAGGACAAAATTTAACTACAAAATTTGTTATAGCCTAAGGCTACAATTTTACTCAATATTTTTTTATTGGGGGTGAATTTTGAACAATCCACTATTAGATTATATCTTCTTCTTATATACTACATATTTGCAAAATTTCTAAAAAATTGAAGATTAATAGCTATATTATTAATAAAATTATGCATAAAATGTAAGCTCATAGATCATATAGTAAATAATATCTGATTGACACAAAATTTTATAAGTGTATTAAGAGTGTAAAGACCATGCAATCCAACAGTTAGATTTTCAAAATATATAGTAATGTTTATTTTATTAAGTAAGGTTGTAGCCTTAGGCTACAACCAATTTTATAGCTAAATTTTGTCTAAAAAATAATACTGTAATACACTAATTTCGTATGTCAATGTTTGTTAAAGGAATTTTATTTGGAGAGATTTTGTTGGATTAAATAAAGTGAATCAAACACTAGAAGGCTCATGTTTCTTTTGAGTCCTTCGTTTGAATGAAGAATTAAAATTTCACTTGTTTGAATGAAATTGGTGTACCCTGTGAAGTCTAGTGGGTTGTTTGGGGTAAGCGAATTGAGTGTCTTTTTGTTAGAAGACCTCCCCTCAAAAAAAAAAAAAAAAAAAAAGAGGTCATTGAATACCAAATCAATACATTGATTTCAAGATAAAAATTATGGGATTAATTATTAAAGAAATTTTTTGGATTGAGAAAAAAATCAATATGCAATTAAAATTCTTATTTTTTTTTTTTAAATTTTGAATGTAATATTGTGATCCCATTGTAAATTTGGATTCTATTGTAATGTATAATCAAGAAAAATGTATGAGAAAACATAGCTTTTTAAACTTTTGTCCCGTAAATATAGACTATAAGGTCAAATCACGTAAACTCATGTTTTCTTTCTTCTTCTTCCTTTTTTTCTTTTCCATCACAAATTTTTGTTGGATAGTGCCTCTCTTTTTCTTTCTTTCTCTTTTTTTTTTTTTTTTTTTTTTTTGAGAAACATTTTTTTATTAAGCTTTAATTACCCATTTCATTTCATCTCCATCACCAGTCCATCGCAATAATATTAATGCATTTATTCTCTTTCTCAAGAACTAGATTTTAGACTTGTGTGGAACTTATATATTAGTGTAAATTGATTTTTTAACAAGTCCATGCCTAGCTATTACAAAGTCCAAAAGTACATGCAATATCCGCCTGAACTTTTGGAGCTCTATGTACTATGCAAAGAAAACACAATGGATTCTTTAACAAGCCCATGTCTAGCTATTACAAAGCCCAAAGGGATCCCAATTAATATTGTTTGAGCCATCTCTTCTACATTGGAAGACTCTCACACAAACTTAACCTTCCATGATTCTGTCCAACGAGGGAAAAATTATTCAAACAAAGAGAAGCAAATAATGTAGATAGCTTCAACTACGGGTGGTCTCAAAGTAGCGTCTTTTGATACAGAGATCAGTCCTAAATTAAATTGATTGGAATCATCTACAAGTTCCAAAACAATGACTTTTAACTGATTTTTTTTTTTAAACATCTTTTAACTTGTTTAACTGAAGATTAAAATAAAGATATAGACCATATGTACCTTCAAAGAATTAAACTTCAAATCCTTATTTCCTAGATAATAGAGTTCATAAATTGATGGAAGATTTTCCTTGTTAAGAAGATGAATGACAATTTTTTATTTTTTTTTATTGAAGACTTGAGAAACTATATTAAGTCCAAAGGGGATTTCATTCCATTGATAATGTCTTCTAGTTCTAGGAGTGGCATATATAGATTCCTAGTTGGAATCCTTTGAATATGACGTACACCTTGTTCAGGTGTTTGTTTGAAACTATTGGAGCCTTTTTTGGGTTACCGAAACCCAATCTCCTTATTTAGGATTTATTTAGGATTAATACGCACAAATCCATATCCATTAGCAGCCAAAGGTGATAAAATTCTTCTTTTTATTCTAAATTAATCAATAAACTATATCACTACTAATTAGAAAAAATAAAATATCATGCCTATTTATTCTAATCAGTACTAATATAGTTTATTGATTAATTTAGAATAAAAAGAAGAATTTGATCATATCTTTAAAAAAATAATTAAAATTTTATAGACCAATACAGAGAAGATATGACTTATTGCTCAAAATAGAATTTTTTTGGTAAACTTGCCATCACTTTATTATAGAGAAGGTGACAAATTATAGTAATTTGTTCCAAGACTAAACATAAACAAATTATAACTAGTCCTCTAGCTTGTCCTCAGCCACAATCTTTAGAACTTAGGAAACTGGACTTTTGAAGCACATCTTCCTTTTGGTGGCATTGGACAGTCAATGATTTCTAACCCAGAACTGTCCACACAGAAGAAGATTTGGTAAAGTTGGCTGTTACCATGTGAATTTTTATTGCACTCTATCCTAGGAGTGTGCCCAATGCCCTTTATTATCGCTCTTAGTTACAAAGTTGTCTAAGCTGTAAAATCCATCATCTGGTTCAATTCTTGCAATCCTGAGTATTTGTAGCAGGTTTACTTTTTTTCTTTAGATTGAGAGCTGCTTCAAAGTAGTCAAGTTGGTCAATTGAGATTCTGAGCATGTCCCATGTTTTTCCCATTCATGTGACCAGAACCTAAAGCCATTGCTACTTGGGCAGCTAAGTGATGGCCAATCCTTTTGCAGATTGGTCATGAGGTCTGAGAGCTACAGAAACCATCATATATACATGAATCACATAAGAAAATTTAAGGCAGAATATGTATTATATAAACTGATCAGACAGACTTATAATTAACTTGGGCAAAATGTCCTGGCTTGTGAAGTACCAAACTCAAAAGAGGCTGAAGTGCATGACAATAATTAGAATTCTCCTTCTTTTCCATAGAATTTGATAATTACAAAAATGAGGGAGAGAAGACTTGAAAATGGTTTTAACAGCTCTGATGTGAGATTCAAACCTAATTTCTCCTTATAAAGAGAATTAGATAATATCACTAAATGACAAAGCTCTTGATAATAGTGTGCTTTACATTTGGTCTTTGAAGTGGATAAGAAAATTGGAGTGCATGAACATGTCCTTGTTCATATATATATATATATATATATAAATATCCTTAGGGCAGGGGTTTCACATTTTACACACTGCATTTTTACATGATTTAATTTAGAGTGGCCATATAAAATGTGTCATTAATTTCCATATGGGAGCTCTAATCTTGTATTCAATTTGCAAAAAAGAGAAGACAAACTTTTTGTTTTAGTGGCCATGATATAGAAAATAATTTGAGATGTTTGAAAGCATTTATTTTCTCTTTTTCCAATGAATGGAAAATATTCTTAGCAAGTTCTTGGGCAATTGATCGAGGCATAGACCTGTATTTTTTCACTTATAGATGCATGCATGGCATTTGTAATAACAGATATAAAATAACCCTAGAAACTATGTGCCTAATCTTCAAATGCATGTTATTATATATGATAAGCTCAATTCAACTTCCACTAATCATTTATAAAATCATAGTACTAAAAATTACGAGTACCCGAGATTTCTCGAAGGCACTGTTAGGATCACAGTTTGAAGGATATGAGCCATCCTTGTATTTAGGCCAAAGTCCATGAATGGTGAAATCAGTCGCAAGCTTTCCTGTCTTAGGATAGCAACAACTGTGCTTTGAGTCACAGTATGCTCCTGGCCACTGCATACATTCGCATATGATGTTTGAAACAATAAAAGAAAGTTTTTAAGTTTTGTAAACCCCCATATTAATTTAGAGGAGAAAAACGTTTATGAAAATGATATCAAACACCAAACTCTCCTGTAGAACGAAGTAGAAGAAATCAAAATCCTTTGAAAGGCAAAGAACAGATAGATATTGTAATATCCAAAGCTTTATCAAGATTGAATAGTTGAGCCTCATCTTTTTTTTTATTTTTTTTTATTTTATTTTATTTTATTTTTGGGGTTCCCTTTATCACAACTTTGTTGGATTGCTTTTTCATTTATAAAAGAATGATAACATAATGGGGTAGGTTTGAGTTTGAAGCTGAATTTCTGGGCAAAATGTAAATGTTGTGAACTGAATATCTGGGAGGACGGTTACAGTATATGCTCAGGGATTAGCAGTCTTATTAGCTTATCGCATTGTTTGTGTGTGCACCATGACTGTTATGAGCTAGCTTCCCTTCCCAATTTCCTGATAAATTCATGACTTTTTGTTCTCCTTGATATATCATGCTAGTACTGAGTTGGGAAATCTGAGTGAAACCTAATTCTTGGAGCAGAAGCCAAATCTTGGTTCATTACTATGGAAGCCATAGTAAAAAAAATCCATCTACCCCATAACTATATATATGTAGTCTAGAGGTCTTTTTTCTTTGGGATGGCCATGTATTGGTTCTTGGATTGGCTTCACTTTTAGTTTTAGACCAAGGTTCAGAATGGATGCTGTATTAACTCACTATTCTTGTCAACACGTATCGTGGTGAAGGCTAGTGCTATTGCCTCAAAAACTGCACACAAAAGCGTTTACTTGCAAATAAAATGAGTAATAGCACAAATAAAACACCACTGTTATAACTTTTTTTTTGTTGTTGTTGTAGTGTGATGATAACAATCAAATGTTAAGAAAATTTCTGTGGGGTCATCAACAAAATCTCCAATGATGAGTCGGTGATACATGCTCATTGGAGTTGAAAATTAAATGGAAGATTTATCTTTAAATTTTAAACCTAAGAAATATAGTACTTGATCCCCTTCAAGAATTAAAACTAGTCCCCGCAAAAACTAAAATTAGCCCAAATAATCTAAAAATAAAATGGCCATGTTGGCCCATTCTTTGGTCCGTTGCCCCTAACAAACCCAACTTTACAAATCAAAAATCCCTAACTAGCATGTGTATCATTGGCTGTGAATTTGTGTGAATAGTTATGTGGTGCATGATGATGTGTTAAGTTGATTAACATTTTGCTTTTTGCTATTTGACTGCACCTAAAGAATTCATTTGGCTTTTTTATTTTTTTATTTTCCTTTTTCTCAAAACCTTTTTTTTTTTTTTTTAGTTAGATCAATATTGAACATATACTGAAATAGTAATTTTTTTTATTTGTAGATCATGAGACAATTAACTACAATTTATCTTCAAGAAAAAAAATGCAAATATTTCAAAAGTCATTGCTACGCAATATTGCAACCTCTAATGCAAAACTCAATCTCTAAAAATTCACAAACAAAATTTTATAAAGAATTTTTTTATTATGGAATATGAATTTTTAACAGGCTCTTCATTTTGTACTTTGAAAAAGAGAGTGCTACTAAATTTAATATAGAATCAATCATAAATGATTTAAAGGAATGTCTAGTTTCATTTTGATATAAGATTTAGGGTAAATTACGCCCTTGAAGTTTGGGTTATTTGGACTTTACACCTCAAAGTTTCAAAACTTTGATTTTATATCTTGAAGTTTGGTTCCATTAACAATTCATCTCCACGGTTAGTTTTTGTTGTTAAAATAAAAGCTTACCTAGCACCATCCAAACAATACAGTTTTGCCCAAGCTAAAATACAAAACTCCAATCCTAAACTATATCATTTCAGTCATATTCTAAAATCCCAAATCACTCTTATCATCACATCAGCTAGTCCCAAATTGCATAGTAGGCCTCAACATGAGTTACTCGAATCCTATTACTATACCCACTCGAGCCCTTTGGGTTTGCCCCTGCTTGTACTGTCTTTAAAAAAAAAATGGTCAGGTTATAAAAAAATTCAAAACCCTAATCATCCTTAAATCCTATTACTATACCCACACCCAAATTTTATTACAAAAGGCCTGTTGCTAGTAAAGTCATGGGTAGTCGGCTTAGTCTAATTGTGGGATTCTGAATTAGTGTCTATATGGTATATTTTTCAAACTCTTGTTAAAACTGTGCAGTGTGAGGACATGTTCTCTCATTTGTTGGCGCCTTTCTTTTATTGTTTACTGAAATTCATTTAGTTACATTTAGTTATTCATGTTTGAAATTTTTAATTTTTAGCTTATAGATCATAGGTATCTTCAAATTTCAAGAAAAAAAAAATCCTAGGTAATAGATTTTACAAATGGATGAAAGAAAAAGCAAAATTTTCAAGAAACTCATAGACATTCATAAATCCTATGCAACATTGGTTGGCTCAACAGGCAGGGCTTGGTTATCTGGCCCCTAATCCAAGCAAAAAGTTTGAGCCACGGGGCTTGGGCTCAGTAGGATGTTTGGACTTTGGTTGGGTTTAGACTGGCATTACCAATTGGTGATTAGCTTCTGCTCTTGTCCATGGTGGATGATGGGCTAGTTGTAGAAAGGCCCATGGTTACTTGAATTGCCTAGCTCAATTGAACAAACACCTTTTTTTTCTTTTTTCTTTTTAAATGAGAATTACTTTTCTTCTTTCTTGAATTTGAGTTCAATTATGTTATAGTAATTCCTTAGAGGGTGTTTGATTTGAGAAAAAAGTAGATGTTTTATGTATTCATTTTTAGTTTTTGTGAGGCCCACCACTAAAAAAACTAGTATATATTTTTACTTAGTTTTCATTTTTAGTATCTTAAAATTTGGATTTGAATATACATTTTCAGCGTTTTTCATTTTAAGTGAAAACGAGAAGAGTGGCATTCTCGTTAATTTCTTGAAAATGACTAGAATCCACCAACTGTTTAGTCCTTTCAAGTCTGACCTACACAATAACTGAAGTGACTTGTGTAAGTAAAAAAAAAAGTGCTTTTCTCCTAAAATAGAGAATGTAGGGTCATGTTTTGTGGCCTAAGCCCAAAATGTAAGGGATGTTGACCCAGTGAGCCCAGCATAATAAATTTGTAGAGAGTGGGTCAAAGAACTCGGCCCTAATGAATTTGACAATGGCTGGTATGGATTCAGGAGATGATCCAGTAAGAACAAGGAACATAGAACTGATTGAATTTCCCTATCCAAGGAGGCAAATTTCTATATAAATCAATTAAACTAATTACAGGTATAACTTTGATTGTTACAGTATTCTTTCTCTATTTTTCCAATCCTTCTCTCATGGAGGGTTTCTTACATTATATAGATCCCCTTGGACTATCTTGATCTTACACTTGTTGATCATTTTAGCCTTTACTTGAGTGTCTGTTCCATCAAACACCCTCTTTGACTTTCTGTGAGTTGTGATAGTCAAGGCAGTACTGTTCAGGGGTTTTCTCTACATAAATGTGGCTAGAAAAGGAGCTGCAGTGAATTATTTGTGGTGGTAGCAGCTTTCTCTTAGATATTTTTGGGTTTTCTTCCTTCTCATATGTTCACAGGGCCCATCCCTATTACTGGAGCTTCTTGGAGGATCACTCTAATCGCTGGAATACATACTTGAGCTGCATTCGTCATATTCGAGATGGTGTTCCTCCTCAGACTGCCTTCCATTCATTCCTCACTTATGAGACTATAAACTGGAATCCCTCATAACTATTTATTCCTCCTCGGACCATTCACATTCTCGGCCAAGGCCCAAGGCCCAAATATAATTTGGGCCCTTAACCCTACAGAGAACAATAGCCAAATTGAACTCAAATTATACATTCAAAATTGATTTCCAAATAGACTCAAATGTGAAAATGAATCTTTTTTTTTTATTTATTTTATTTTTATATTCAAATTCTTAAAATGAATATAAAAAAGTGAAAATGAAAGTGAATACACCATTTTTTTTTAGAACCAATCATCACCTTAGGTTCTCTGTTTTTCCCTCATGCAAGTAAAACTGGAGGGCACCTATATTCTAACATAACGCTAATTGTACCGGTATCTAGAAGTTTGTCAAGGGACACAGTAACTTTTTGCGTGTGATAAATGAGCTGATGTAAAAACTGGAGGGCACTGAAATGGAACTGTTTATCACTATAACATGGCATATCTTTTTTTTTTTTTTTTTTTTTTGGTGTGGCAGCATGGCATATCTGGAGTCAAAGAAATCACTTCATACATGGGGGACTTCTATTAGACCCCAATATCATACCAGAATATGGCAAGAAGTATTTGTAGGAATATGAATCACTCCAAATAAATCTACAGCATTTACAGAGAATAGAATGGTGACAGCAGAAAATAAAAGTTGTATTTGATATCAAATGATATCATGTTAACGGTATCAAAATTCAATAAGTGTGAAACATGTCAGCAAAAAATAACTACTCTACTAATAAATGAAAGACATATATATTAGTGGGTAATTATTTTTATATACATATCTCTCATTATTGAGTTTTGACATGAATAACCTGGTATCATTTGATATAACATACTTTTTCCTCCTACTGATTTATATAAAATGATATGCGAAGGGCATCCAACATTGTGTCAAAGAGGGAAATTGGTCTAGTTATCCCAATGATTGCAACTGTTGGTGTATGGGTTGAGCAAAGCCCAAGTTTTCTCGCAAGAGCTTTACAAAATGATGTTAATACAACCTTTTCTTTTTCAATTCTTTTTTTTTTTTTTTTAAAACAAAAATGCACACATGAAAGAAAGAACGAGATTCTAACACAAAAATACATTACAAACTCTACTCAGAAGCTACCGTAACTTTTATAAAAGGGCGTAACAAGAATACTACACAGTACTTTTTGGTTTAATGAAATGTGTTATCCTCTTCTTTTTTTTCTTTTTAAGGTGTTATAATAAATAAACTTTGCCTAATTTTAAAGTGCTTAAGGGTTAAGGCTTTCAAGCTTTATCTTCGATAAGGGTTCGATACGTAAGTCTCTAATGCACAAGTGCAATCATGATTTTATGCATAAAATGGAGGAGCAGGCTGGTAGGTAGAATTAACGTGCAAGTCAACATTATTTTGGTTAAGGAACACCTACCTTAACATGTGCATTTCTGTCAACGTGAAGTAGACCCAAAAGTTTCAAACTGTTTGGACGGTGATTTATTAAGTTAGGAGAACCACTTTCTTTTCTTAGAGATCTCATATACACATACATGTCCTTTCGATCAATTACCATCACACAGTCACATCGGGCCAAGTTGCTTTCAACGTTTCACATTTGATAAAGCTTTGCCTTTGAGATTTGAGATTTTAGAGAGAGAGAGAGAGAGAGAGAGAGAGAGAGAGTAAACCCAAAGCATGAAGATGATGGTTTTCATGCAAGTTTCGTGTCATGTAATTCAATGAAAGAATATCAACAAATTTAGAAAGTAACAGAAGGCATAGAAGTCACGTTATGCTAATGATTCGTCCCCATGACCATACCTAGCTATCACAAAATGCCAATTCTAGATCTATTTCACGTAGCAATAAGTCTAACAATTTTCAGTAGGTTTCAATTAGCTTAATTGGTTTAATCTCTAATGGTTGAATAAGAGAGTTGAGATTCAATTCCCGCTTATACACTAAATACCGATTGGTATTTTGGTATGATGATAAATAGCAATCATTAGAAATGGGATGTCATAGGTTGACACTTTTTCCCCCCCCAAAAAAAAAAAAAAAGTCCAATAATTTTCACAAATTATTTCATAACTGTCGATGTGACAATTTATAAATAATAAATAAATAAGTGATATTAATTATAGGTCCAAATGAAAATTAATAAAAGCCTGTTAACAAAAGTTTTATGAAAAATTTTGTAAAAATTGTTGTGTACTAAATTGATAAAGATATCTCTTGCTTGCACTAAATCAAGAGGTTATTGTATATTAGAAATCAATTATCTGTTTTTTTTTTTTTTCTCCCCTTTTTCCGTACAATTATCACTCTGAACAAACCTTGCTTAGATCTCCAGATTTGTCTGTTTAATAAAATAAATGTCCCAAAGTTCTGTAGCCGTCCATAATAATTGCAAATCATCCCTCTCAAAAAATAAAAATAAAACTTTCTCAAAAAAAAAAAAAATAAAAAAAAATAATTGCAAATCATTGTACCACTTCAAATTTAAATTTAATGTTCACCTAAATTCAATTTACTATAGTAGCAAATTGTGATCTTGATTTGTTTGGCTCACACAAGTAAACTTAAGGTCATAAATTATAGATCACTAGCCCAATTCTAATTGTTGGCACTCCCTATCGAAATTCCTCTCAATACCATTCCTATAAAATTTTAATTTCCAACATGCAATAATTTATTTAAATTTGTATTTGATGTATAATTTTAATGATTGAGATATGAAATTAATATTTACGAAAAGTTTAAATTACTAATTAATCAGGATTTTTGGAGCCATTTACGGTTCAAGGTAAAAATGAAAACACTTTTTTTTTTCCAAAGCCGAATTCCCGAAGTAAAATCCAAAGTAGCCTTATAATAATAAATTAAATAAAAAAAATGCAATCTTGGAGTTCAAGCTTGGGGTTATTGGATTAATTTGCGGAACAAATTCATGAATCAAGGGTCTATTTTCAAAGAGAGGTAATAATAAGTTAACAATTAATCATCATGGCACCTCGTGATAAAGACATGGTCATAGTCCTAGAGTTCTAAACATCTAACTTTCTTTTTTGGATCAAGTTAAATTTGAAAATATACATAACTATTCTTATTCTTGTTGACCAAAAAGGCCTAGACATAACTTAGAAAGTGTATGTACGTTTTTAAACCCCTTAACACAAGTTGTTTAACCTAGTTATTTAACTAAGTAATTACTTAGATAAATTATTCAGTTCTAAGTTAACAGATTTAAATCATATCATGTAAATAATGCAGAAATATAAAGAACACAACAATATGATAACCCTGGAAAACCAAACCGGTAAAAAATATGAGGAGGATTTAACCTAGTTATTCTCAAGGTAAAACAGATCCACTATGAAAGAATTAAAATTTTTACAATAAGACTTAGACCACTAACATCTTATTGCAACCTTAAGTAGAAAACTTATTACCACGACCACATGACAGCTCTGAGTCCACGGACTACTTCTTTCCTTAATCTACTGCAACCACAAGTTCTTTCACTTGTGACTTTGAGACTCCACTCAAAAGTTTCAGATTTTCTGTAAGTTTTTTACATGAATCTTGATCTTGATAACCCTAAGTGTGTGTATGAAGGTAAACAACTCTAGATCTCACAAAAGATTCAACACGTAACCATCAAAAGACCTCTAAAACGTAGTTAGGGTTTTTTCTTTTATACTTGAAGCAAAACACTTAACCTTACATGTCAAACGGGCTTGGGCTGAATTGGAAAATTTGCAGAAAAATAAATCTACCCATGGTTCGATTGATCAAGTCTAATTTTCAATCGATCGAGCCTTGCAAATTTAGTCCAATAATTTATGTAATCACTCAATTTTAATTTTACAAATAAACACACTTTGAGCAAGTTTAAACCTAGACTCTATGTTTTGATCATGGTTTGCCAACACATTATAAAATAAAATTCTAATACATTAGTTTCTAAAGTCTTAGAACCTAATAGTGTAGGTCTTGGTCTTGTTTTGTCTAAAAGGAAAGGTCAATTTTCAAGATTTGAATTGAAAAACAATCTTTAATTAACTCCAAGAGTAATCATTCCGAGAGAGGGGAAAACAAAATCCATGATAGTTTTCAATTATGAGAGCAATTACACCCGAAATGTTATTATTTCTTAGTGAAAACAATTGCATGAGAATATGAGATTCCAGGGAAAAACCCACATCGCCGTCCAATGTGTGTATCCAATTGGCATTTAGGAACATGTCAAGAGATTAATAGATTTGATGCCAAACAAAATTGACTTGCACGCAATGCTGTGAAACCAGCCTGTTCATCCACATATATAAAAAGCATATAAATTAATATAAATGCCTAGTCAGAATAACGTATCGAATCCATTCGATACAAGAAGATGAGCTTGAAAGCTTTCACATTAACTTGAAGGAAAATCTATGGATAACCATTGCTCACTTATGAATTTAAAAGCAATATATATGGTGCATTTTTATCATTAATTAGGTTCTCGAAAGTCCAATTTAGAGGGGACAATATTATAAATGGACCAGGACAGCCACATGGAACTTTCCATTAAGATGTGGAAAATTTTAAAATGAGAAACTTGGAGGAGAATTGCTTGCTTAATTACTTTAATTAAGTTAGCATTAGTCAGTTGCCATACGAAAAGATTTATCCTATCGATAACCTTAAGAAAAATTACACAAAACCCTTCCTCTAAATCTAGAGGGTTCTAGTTTTAAAACTAGAACCCTCATAGATTTTGATCTCAACTCTTAATTCTTTTTAGTATATTATTTTATGCGTAAATATTTGATTGTGCAACACTTGGCTCTCTTGAGTTTTTGAGTATAATACAAATTTAATAATAAAAATTAAAAGAGAAAAGAGTTTGTCTTCAAACACATTTGGATCCCTAGATTGCAACCACCTATAGAAAAATGACATGTGCCTCGTCATTTTCCTACTGATGGTTAAAGTTCAAAACTCCAAATATGCTTGAAACCAAATTTTGTCCATTAGAAAAAAAAATATTACACTCAAAAATGACGAAATACGCATTATAAATTTCTTAATTATTATTATTATTATTTTTTATGTTTGACACATTAAATTTTTTTTTTTTTGGAGAAAAATGTTTGACACATTAATTTAAAAAGCCGATATATTTAAGTTTAGAAAAATTTATATTTTAAACCTTATAATTATAACAAATTTTACCTTATAATTCCAAATGTAACAAATTAAAATTTCAACCATACTAAATCTCAAATGCACAATTAAATTGATGTATTGAGGTTTAATTTGTTACTTTTGGAATATTATCGTTTAATATATATTACTATTGAAAATATTTGATTTAATTTGTTATACCCCTAAACTATAGACTTTAAATGTAATTTTCGCATAGAATTTATATTCCGTAACATCACTCTTGTTTTTGAAATGGGGTATTGTTTTGGTTGGTTGGATTTATTTTCACCCAAGAGGTAAGAGATCATGCATGAGGTAAGCCATCTTATTCACATTTATGATTTATCCACCGGTTGATCGATAAAACTAAGGCTTTTTTCCACCTCCCTAGCATGCTCTTCATTTTAGCATTGAATATGAAGGTTATTAAACAATTAACTTCAAAGCAAATACAAAATGGGTAAGACATAACAAACTTGAGAATGATACTCACGTAAGCCAAGACAATAAATTAATAATGAAGATCGATAAGCTACAAGCATATACTGTCTCGGATATTCTATCCTTAAGGACGTTAACCTTTCCTTTTTTTCCCTATAAATAAAGCCTAAACCTACTCATCTAAAAGAATACAAAGCTTTAAAGTCTCTTTAACCTAACCCTAGCTAGTACATTCTCATTATTCCAAAGCTCACAAACCAATCCCCAAAGAGTTGTTGAAAAGAGAGTGACAAACATGGAGCTCAAATGGTCAATATTGATCAAGCTTCTGATAGTGCAATATCTCTCAGTTCTTTGTGTTTCACAGGATTTTGATTTCTTTTACTTTGTTCAACAAGTTAGTTTGGTGTTGCTCTCCCTTTATAACATAGTTCACTTCAACGTAACAAGTTATTTTCTCTCTTTTTTCTTTTGGTTTTGAAAAATCTTTTGTTGACACAGTGGCCAGGAGCATACTGTGACACAAAGCACACTTGCTGCTACCCTAAGACTGGGAAGCCTGCAGCAGATTTTGGCATTCATGGACTGTGGCCTAATTACAAGGATGGATCGTACCCTTCAAACTGCGATCCAGATAGTGTCTTTGATAAATCTCAGGTATATTACTTTCATTTTTTACTGTGATCTGATCTCTTACAAGTGATAAAAATGGTTGAAGTTTGAATTCAAATGATCAAATGAAATAATGACGAAGACAACAAATCTACATTTCAAAAACTTTGGTGTCACTCAACAAATTAATTACCATCAACATGTATTCTTTTTCATCATTTTATTTTGTCATTACTTTTGATTTTCTCTTTTGTTAATATATATATATATATATATATTTAAGTACCTTTAAAATATGAGTGAGACCCTTAGTTTTTAGGGTTAATTAAGCATGTCACAAAGTAGCTGAAAGGTATGGATATATCTAGACCTCGATCAAATATCCAATATTTGAAAATTTTCATTCATCGATGAAAGAGATAAAATAAATCTGGATGAGACATTTTATCTTATAGATAAATGTCAAAATCTAAGTAAAATGATATTTTTATTATTATTATGGTTGGTAATATATATATAAGATGAAAGTTTTATATATTCTTTATATATTACTTTACTCCAATCTTCATAAAGTTGGGCAAGACGACAATTGCAAGCAAATCCCATTAGTTTGGTTTATGACCATCATAGGCAGGACCACACCATTCCCTTATAAGCTATATTGTCACGTACCAAATAGCAATCACCCAACTAAGCCACCACGTAAAAGTTTGATTGGGTGTCCCTATTAGCTTTTTGTATAGTCCATATATATTATCTATTTATATCTGAAGGTAAACTTTTATAATTTATTTGACATTCTCCATTGTCCATTTTGAGCAATTCTGATTGTAAAAATATAATAAATGATTAGATAACAGAAAATGGTATTTAATATATATATATATATATATCAAATTAAATCTATCCCGGCTTCAAGAGATGGTGCAAGATTAGGGATATGTACATGAGGATCGAGCTAGATTGGGTTTAGAGTCTTTTTGAACCCAACCCAACTCCTCAAGTTGAAAGTTTTCTAACCCATGGTTATTCTAAAAGTCAACATAACTTAAGACGTGTGAATCAATTTAACCGTCCTGTCAGAGTTACTTTATCAATTCTAATAAAAAAAGAAGGATCTTCATTCAACTATTTAAACTCAATATTTTATAGATGATTAGAGTTTACGTAATTTGGTTTAATATTATTTCATCAAAACTAAGGCTCAAACAACAAAATAAATCAAATTAACAAATGTAAACTAAATCCCTAATTTCAAAATAAATCAGAATCCAACGAATTTAATATATACACACACATGTTAGGTTGGATTAGTCAAGTTGATTTTTTTTTCTTTTTCTATTTGATATATTTTATAAATAAATTAAATTAAATAAATAAAACCAATTCAACTCAACCTATCAACCCACTAAAAAGAAATTGCAAACACCGAATTGGATTAGTTTGGGTACAGTTAATCGAGTTGGTGGGTTGAATGTACATCCTTAAGCAAAACCTATAGTGAATAAAATGCGTAATCATCCCCTCCCCAAGATTATGAAGAAAGCTAATTAATGTCACATGGAAGCCAATTTTCTTATCACTTTCAAGAACCCACATGTAATACATTTTCATACCAAAACCATTAGTAACAAAGAAATCGTTACAAACTGGCATGGAACTTGAACACCCTTCCACTGGCACATTTTGACACAAGCGTAATTTATGAGATATTGTTTATTTTGTCTAGTCACGAGTTTAACACAATTCTTAACTTTCCATATATTGTTTTTCATGTTTTCTTGGTATAATGTCTGATGCAGCTCTCAGAAATCATGAGCAGTCTGCAAAAGGATTGGCCATCACTTAGCTGCCCAAGTAGCAATGGCTATAGGTTCTGGTCACATGAATGGGAAAAGCATGGGACTTGCTCAGAGTCTGAACTTGACCAGCGTGAGTACTTTGAAGCAGCTCTCAAACTGAAGGAGAAAGTAAACCTCTTACAAATCCTTAAGAAAGCAGAAATTGTACCAGATGATGGATTTTACAGCCTAGACAGCATTGTAGAAGCCATAAAAGAGGCCGTTGGTTTCACCCCTGGGATAGAGTGCAATAAGGATTCAGCTGGTCACAGCCAAATTTACCAAATTTTCTTGTGTGTGGACACTTCAGGATCTGAAATCATTGAGTGCCCTGTCCTTCCAAAGGGCAAATGTGCTTCAAATGTCCAGTTTGCTAAGTTCTAGAGATTAGAACTAGAGATTGTGGTGGAGGAGAAGGTATTATGTGCATTAGGTATATACATCGTCTCTCTCACAACATGTGAGTTCGGAGTTCCACAATTTTAAGTTGTCCACATGATGTCAAAGAAATTATGCATATACCAGATGTATGAGATAATTATTGTCGGCTAAGGTTATTTGAGAAATAGCTCTCCTCAAAATATTTTCTTATTATCCTTTCCGTTTAATTGAAAAGAACTTGTCGATCAAGTTACTTTGTGTAATAAATTAATTTCCACATAATTCTCTCTGCCAAAATTGTCACTCTATGATCAAGATCCTGCTGTTTGAGATATGAAACGTGTAATAAATTATTGATTAATCAAGATTTTAGATGCAATTTTCTTACATGCAGGTTAGAAATTAAAACAATATATGTTTTTAAACAGCTAAAGTTTGGTAATTAATTCAAATAACTAGTTTCTCAAAAAAGAATTTCGAATAACCAATATTTTAGGCTTATAATAAATTGATGAAGTGTGCAATACTAAAGTTTAAGCTCTAGGGGTCTTATCACAAAATAATAATAATAATAATAATAATAATAAAAAGCTCTAGGGGTCTTACAAGGTTACAACTAAATGACATTTCTTGTTTCTCTCCAAGTGGAAAATCTGGATTCAAATCTTCCCTCCTTTACTTATTATGTTATTAATTTTGAATTAAAAAAAAAAAAAAGTTTTAGCTCTAGGATGCCAATGCCCAAGAAAATAAATTCATGAATCTATGTTCTAGATTCTTGCGATGAATAAGGAGATTACGCCTACACTCTACACTATTTTTAGGCCTATCTGTGGCTGCTAAGGATGTTGTATTTTAGAACATCAGCAGTTAGATCTGAGTTTTTCAGGATGTTCAAGTCTAAAATTCATCCTAATGGGTCATTCGTTGGCCGCTTATATTGTTTTTTTTTTTTTTTTTTTTTTTTTTTCTTAAACAGTAAAATAATGTAAGGAGTGAGAAGAGTAGAAAATAATTCGTAAATACATTCTTTAGTGAAAATGATTAAGCTTTAAAGTATTTAGCAATAAATTAATGTTTAGTAAATATAAATGTATCCTATAGAATGGGAGAGAAAATTATCTTGGCGATCATATCGACAAAGAAATATCCTTTTTCTCTTTGCCAAAAATGAAAATTTTACTCTATTGAATATTATACCAGTGATGATTTTTTTTTTTTTTTTTGAAATCATACCAGTGATGATTTTAAGAACTAATAAATGAGAGAAAAGTTCCTCAGCAACGATTTATTTCTGATGCTCCGTACCAAATAAATATTCGGGCCCGTGTGATTTAGGTATATGTTAGGTGATTTAAGACATATGTAAGTGGTCATATAGCGAGTTGGGAGAAATTTTCTTTGAATTGATTTAGAGGAGAATTTTGTCCATATAGATATGAAGCTAATTACCAGTGCAAAAAAAAAAAAAAAAAAAAAAAAAAACTTTTTTTTTTTTGAGAAGAAGATATAATGCAAATTTTACACTTTTTGTTTTTGCTTTTTAATAGTAGATAGTGAAGAAGGGGGAGGTAAAATTCGAACTACTAACATGAGACACTATAAATGAGACCATTATTGTTATACAATCACTTGAACCCAAACCTAATTATAATTTTAAATATGAATTCATGTGAGACTAATTGAGTAATTGTATTGTTTATATTAATTTCTAGTTAACAAAAAATGGTGCCTTCGTTGGTGGTATTTTTTACACCTTAAAACTGATATCATGAGTTCAAATTAATCTTTATCTTACTGATTCATTCATTGACATGAAGCTGGTTTGTATGATTAACTTGTTAGATTTATATAATTCATTACTCATTTTTGATTTCCGCATATTTTAAAGATATAAAGATATAATTGTATAGAGAAAATGCTATGTAATATGGTCAAAGACCTTAACTGGGTTTAGGCAAATGTATGATCATGCAAGAATGTGCATCTTTGGAATCTATTTGTACAAATAAATTGGTACCAAAGAGTGGAATAAAGCCTTTTGTTGATTTGTACTGATAAAAAATTGGTACCAAAGAGTGGAATAAAGCCTTTTGTGGATTTGTACAGATAAATTAATTGGTTCTAAAGAGTTGAATAAAGCCTTTTATAATTTAGGCAAATCAATTACTTTTAAAGTCAACTTTTAAACACAAAACAAAGGAAAATGAAGGACTGTTTGGTTAGAAATTTTAGCATCGTTGTTTAAGTGTTATGAAAATACGTGTAAGTTAAAAAATGTTGTGAAAATATGTGTTTCAGTGTTTAAACACTGAAAACTGTTGTTTAAGTACATGTACCAAACACCCCCGAAATGGCAGAAGTTGCTCCTGCTCACAGTGAGGACATTTTACTCATCTGAGTGTCTTTTTCTTGCTATTTTTTTTGTGGTTGGATTTCTCTAAATTAGGGTAAATTACAAGTTTAGTCCCTAATGTTTACATTGTTTTTCAATTTGATCCCTAACATTTCAAATGTTTTAATTTAGTCTCTAACCTTTTTGATATTGTGTCAAAATAGTCTTAGCCGTTAAGTAGTGGATTGAAAAAACTGATGTGACTAATGATGACATTAAAATATTATTTTTATGTCATATAAGATGTCATGTGTCCTTAATTTAAAAATAAAATATTTAGAATTAGTTTATCTTCAATACTATTATTTAAGAGGCTGACCCTGTTTGGGCCGGATTTTTTTTGTTCCAAAATACCCTTGCATTTAACGTTTTAGAAGTGAAAACTGTTGAGGACAAAGCAGTAAAAATAAATCCATTAACTGCCTTACAAAAATGCCTCATTAAACTATCTAAAATGAGAAATGCTACATCTACAATAATTTTACAACAAATCACTGGTGGTTAGTTGTTATTGGTTCAAATTTGAAACTAACACTAAGATTACTTTTTTGCCCCAACAATAACAACCAGTAACAACCTGTCACTTAGGATTTGTTGTAAAAATGTTGTAGACATATCATTTCTCATCTAAAATACCCTCACATCCAACGTTTAATAAGTGAAAACAATTAAGGATATAGTAGTAAAAATACGTCCATTAATTCCCCCTAAAAAAATGCCTCATAAATCTGTTGTAGTCTCCCATCAGTTTACAAATTGAAATTAAAACTAAAACGTTCAATCTTCTACTCATTCACAATTCCAAATTTCCTGTTAACTGGACTTTCATACATTGGCGGTGAGGGATGGATGGAGGCCAGAACTATTCCTCACAGTGGTGATGAATTGGCTATGGGGATTGGTTTATAATTTTGTTGCTGAGTCTCAGAGATAGGCGTGGATCAAGTTCAATGGTAAATCCATATTTCATTCATTCACTCGATGTATTCTTTTACACTCTCTTTTCTATGCTTTCGTTACTTTTCAAAGATCCAATTTTTTAGCATTTCACTGGCCATTTTTTTAGTACTTCAATATATTCATTTAGATAAAGTTTTAGTTTAATTGTTTTCAGAATTCTTAATTCAATGATTGTGTAATTGCTAACCTTTGAACATTCTTTTTTTTTGAAATCACCATTGAACATTCTTAAAAGTAAGGGAATCAATTTTGTGATAGGAAAATGTAGCAGCCCAAATTGAGATAAAAGAAAAATTATAACACTAAATCCAAATAAAAAAAAGAGCCTCAAGTTTCCATAAAAAATGTTATGTACAGTTTCTTGGTTATAAAAGTAGTTGCTAAATCTTGAATTTAAACTCTTTTTTACTTTTGTTATGGATGTGTAGTAAGTGACTAAATTTTTGGGTTAAAAATAAGTTGATAACCCCCATAAATAAATTAGAATTTTATTTTAAAATAATATATGAAGCAATTGAGGAAAGAGGTGTAAATAAAAACTTGGATAAATGAATCATTTCAAATGAAGTATCTTTTTCTATACTTCGCTGGGAAAGAAAAAGAAAAAAAGAAAAGAGAGAGAGATAGTTTAGATGTGCCCACAAATATCAGACTAAATTTAGTACTAATAATAAAAAGGAATGAATATTAACTTTAACAATTTTAACTTAGTAATACTATTAATTAAGCATATTTTATATTTTAGATGTTCATGTCACAAGTTAACAGGGTTCAAGTTATAGTGGACTAGGCTCTGAGTAAGAGGCTTTTCTATTTTTTTGAGTAAAGATTAATAATTTGTATTCATCTAAATTTGGGATTTCCAATCACAAAAAGATCTAGAAGTGTGATGAAAAAATTACTTCAACCACAAATGCATAATACTCATCACACCCCTAGGTTTTTTTTTTTTTTTTTTTTTTTTTTTTTTTTTTTTTGTGTAATTGGAAAACGTAGTAATTCCAAATTAAAATAAATGCTCTAAATTAACTCCTACCTAAAAAATAGAAGAGCCTCTGAGCACGCGCGTGAGCGCGTGCTCAGAGGCTAGTCATATTTGAAAGTTTTCTTTTCTTTTCTTTTCTTTTGCTTTCTTGGTAATCAAACAGGCAAAAAACCCAGAATTCAAAACCCAATTTCCATCCTTTTCCCACATTTTCCCAAGGATTTCATAATTTCTCTGGCCATAAAAAACCTTCGGTAGAGGAACAATAAACAATAAATGAATTTTTCTAATATTTTTTTTTTCTCACCTCTTCTTCCTCTTGCATGGATTTGGTGATGCCAAAGCTAAAGCGTATAATGGGAATGGGAAGACATGCCTGGTTCAGCTTTCGTGCAATTTAGCTCTAAGAAGAAGTGTAAGGAAAGTATTGGTGGCAGTGAAGGTATGAATTTGGGAGAGATTTCTTGAAACATGAGAGGTGCTAAGGGCAAATGGTTCATTGTCAAAGTTCATGAAAGCTCGAAAATGTGTCGAAAACACACGAGCGGTTTAGACCCCCAAATTAAAATTACGGCTTGGTTGATTTTACACTAACTTAATGATAAGTGCGGAATAGTGTAAACACAAGCATAAAGGCAAAACAACTACTCTAATCCATATTTAAAGCAACACAGCAGTAAAAAGGAAATGAACAAGAGTAGGGAAGAAGGATGCAAACACAAATAACACCGAGACGTGTTATCGAAGAGGAAACCGAAGAACTCGGCGAAAAACCTCTCCGCCGCCCTCCAAGCGAAAATCGATCCACTAGACAATCAGTTGGGATACATGGGTTAGCAAAAGACCCTCCAAGCCTAGTCTACCCAATGTACCTAAGCCCTCCAAGCTCCTACTCCAACAAAGCTTCTCGGAACCGTGTCTTGTCTTAGTTTTCCGGATCCCGCAACAAGCTCCATGTTGCATCTACCATTCTAGGATTCTTCAATGCTTCCCAATAGCACCAAAACGTCACACAGCACTCTCAAAGGTGTGGTAAGTGTTTGAGCTATCAACCTCTCAAAGATATGGATAATAGAGAAGGAAAAGTTGAGGAGATACCATAAGCAATTGTATAGAGAAAGGTGGGGATGACAATCTCTAATTCACAATGTGTTTGGCTAGGGTTTTCTCTCTAAAGCATTCCTCAACATTTGTGGGTAATGATGGTATATATAGGATAAGTGCAAAATGTGTGAGTCAGTCAGTACAGGCTGGCAGAACAACTTGTCTCGCGGGTGTCTCGCGGGAAGGCTTACCCGCGAGATACTCGCGAGAGACAGCTAGTCTCCACCTGGCCTGACCCTTCGCATTCCAGCACGTGCAGGGCACATGCTTCACTTCGCGGGAAGCTAGGTCGCGACATACCTGCGAGAATCCTTCAGCCTCCAAATGCTTGAGTCTTTACACACACTTTCTATCACACAACCCTTACAACAAATCCCACAACAAATACAGGGTATAAATGATTGATAATAATTACAATTAAATTTGACACGGAATAAAAGCCAACAAAAACACAATTGTAAATTACAACTTTACAGTTCATGAAGGAGGACATTTAGGGTGTTACGTCGCTGATGGTGTATGTGGTGATGATGTTTAGATGATTTTGCTTGGCATTTGGAGGATCATGATTTGCATCATTAGGCAACTTGAATTATTTGCATATTATGGGGAGATCAATCCTCTTGGTGAGTTTTTGGACGAATGGGTGTGGGTCCTGCTTATTTCTAAGTTTATAACGTGTGTTTTGTGCTTTGACGCATTTCAAATTATAGATACCAAACTTATACTTGACCGTATAAATTACTGTTTAGAATTAATACTAAAATGACATTGCTTACTAACATGTATAAGTAATAAATAAATATGAAAATTTTATTTTATTTAAAAAAAAAAATTTAAACAGTCGTTGTTTTTGACCATAGGTTATAGAATATCCTTAAATCCAGCTCATATCCTAGGATTTTATCTCAAGTTAACTCTATAAACTAATTCATTGGCAAAACTGGGAATCGTTGTCCAAACCAAAGAAGGAAGCGGGGATGGGGTTTAGAGACATCCGGAGCTTTAATTTGGCAATGCTAGCCAAACAGGGATGGAGGTTGATGCAGGCAAAGGATTCATTGCTTTATGGGTGCTTTAAAGCAAAATACTTCCCAAGATGTAGCTTTGGTGGAGTCTCCAAATTGTTGCTTTGTTTGGAGGAGTATAATGGCAGCCAAAGAGATTTTAAAGCAAGGATGTTGCTGGAGAGTTGGAGATGGTTCGGCCATTCGGGTTACTAAAGATAAGTGGATCCCTAATCATCCAACGAACATGGTGAGTCATCCACCCCAAGAAGATGAATGGGAGTGGAGGGTGGTGGAGCTTATTGACTGGACAACTCGGTCATGGGATAGACATTTGGTCGAGACAAAGTTTCATAGAGATGATGCGGAGGCCATTCTTCGAATTCCACTGAGCAAAAGATATACTGACGATATTCTGTTTTGGCTACACAACAGAGAGGGGAAGTACACATTTAAATCTTGATATCATATTGCAAGACAGATTTGGAAGGAAGCACAATCACGAGGGGAGTGCTCTACAGGTACAGGGGTCAGTC
Source organism: Quercus gilva (assembly GCA_023621385.1). Lineage (NCBI taxonomy): Eukaryota > Viridiplantae > Streptophyta > Magnoliopsida > Fagales > Fagaceae > Quercus > Quercus gilva. The sequence continues at coordinate 7,858,391 of CM042475.1, read as the reverse complement.
CGTTTGGGGCAAAATATGGAAACTCCACATCCCAAATAAGATAGAAGTCTTTGGCTGGCGTGCTTGTAAGAACATCCTCCCAACCCGTGAAAATTTAGCTCGAAGACATATAGTTGAAGACAGCACATGTGAGCTGTGCAAGAGAGCAAAAGAATCTGTACTACATGCCTTGTGGGAATGCAGCGTTGCAATGGATGTGTGGGCAGGGAGTTCGAGGAGATTACAAAAAAGTGTGAGTGTCCAAACTGATTTTCGGCAACTAGTGGAAGATATGATACGAAAATTGCCAGTGGAGGAAGTTGAAACTGTTCCTAGTGCAAGCCTGGATGATATGGACGCAACGGAATGTGGCTACAAATGGAGGAACATTGCAAGATCCGTCTCAACTAGTGAAACGAGCCTCTGTTTTTCTGGACGAATTCATAGCATCCCAGGAGCAGCTGGCTGTACCGAATCCAGTTGAGAGAGGGCCGAGATGGGTTCCACCACCTGGAAATTGCTTCAAACTAAATTTTGATGTGGCTATCTTTCGGGAACTACAAGCTTCTGGATTTGGGGCAATAATCCGGAATGGCAGTGGAGAAGTTATGGCGTCAATTTCAGCCAGAGGACCACCGGTTATTGACAGTGAGGAGGCAGAAATATTAGCTTGCCGAAAAGCTTTAGAATTTGCAGTAGATGCGGGATTCAGGGATTTAATTGTTGAGGGAAACAATAAGGTGGTCATGACCTCCATTACAAACACTCAATACTACATCCTCTCGGCTAGGACACCTGTATGGAGACGTTAATTGCATTGCAGGGATAGGCAACTTAACTGTGAGTTGTGTTCCTTGAACAGCCAATACAGTGGCTCATGCGTTAGCACGTTACGCTAGAAATGTCGAGGATGAGTTGGTTTGGTTGGAGGAATCCCCTCCGCCTGCCTTTGAAGCGTTGTATTTTGACTCATCATAATATTCAATGAAGTTTGCTTTTGGTTTCAAAAAAAAAAAATTAGATCCACAAGGACCACAACATCATTGAAAGTTAGGAACTATACGCTGTTTTCCTTTTTCTTTTGGATAAGTAATCCTTTAATAAACATTGTTTTATTCAAAGTGTCACACATAAAAATAACAAATTTTCACAATGTTTTTTTTTTTTTTTTTTATAAGTAATCCTTACATAAACATTGTTATTTATTTATTCTTTGATCAGTAATCCTTCCATAAACATTGTTTTTAGTCAAAGAGTAAGGCATAAACAAAAAAAGTTTCACAATCATTAATTGTTGGACAATCACTTAAACCCCAAAGCTAATTATAATTTTAAATATGAATTCATGTGAGACTAATTGTATTGTATTTATTAATTTAAAACAGATATCATGAGTTCAAATTAATTTTTTAGTTTAGCTTAAGTCCAATATTGCACTGGAGCAATGGACTCATTGAGATGCTGACACATGTCAAATGTAATATTTGTCATTTATTAAAATTCCAATAGGTTCAGTGCTCCTATGTATTGAACCCAATCCTTACCCAATCTGACAGAAATTTTCTGTCCTAGTAATGAAAGTTCCCTACTGGTTTCTCAAAAAAAAAAAAAAAAAAAAAAAAAAAAAAAAATTCCTTACCCATGAATCTTTAGCTTACTATTCAAGTCATGCTGTTTGGTTTTGTTTGGCATTTTGAAAGCATATATTTTAGTCAACGTTTTGATCCACTAAGATAAGAAAATGAGGTGTTTCCAAAAGCCAATCAAGTAATACTTTATATGCACATCCCACACCTTGTTATCGAATCAAGAGTCTTGTAACTTAACTAGTTGGAAGGTTGAACTTCCTAGTATTTCCTAACTAATAAGATATATCGAGGGTTCAAATCCCTCTCAATTATAGAGTTATAATATATATATATATATATATATTGTTGTTGAAAATTTATCAATAAACACCATCTCATTTTGAATTAATTAACATTCTTATACATTCTCAAAAAAAATAAAAAATAAAAAATCATTCTTATAGTACTTGAACATACAATATTGGTCATTAAAACAATGATGACTTTGAATTAATGATAAGAGGATAGAAATGAAAATTAAACCGTCATAGTGGTTGTCACTACCATTTTTTAAAAGGAAGGGAACTCAATCTCTGAACCACATTTTCTCTTAGGAAACACAGGACATTCGATTAGGTTTGAACCAGAAGTATCCACACAAAGATAGATTTGGTAAAGTTGGCTGTTTCCAGATGCATCCACATTACACTTTATCCATGGAGTATAGCCAATTGCACCTTTTATTGCATTTTTTATGTTTACTAAGCTGTAAGAGTTCCCATTTGGATTTATTCCTATATTTATTTTCACATAAAGCATGAATTATTAAGGACATTATAGGCAATCAAAACCTAAAATCTAGTAAAATAGGTGTTACTTAAAAAACAAGACACTAGAATATTGAAAATTGAATTTACCTGCACTATTAAGAGCTTTAAGGAGGTTTGTCTTCCCTTTCAAACTAAGAGCTGTATCGAAGTATCCATGTTGGCTAAGTACAGACTCTGAGCATGTCCCTTGTTTCTCCCACTCGTGTGTCCAAAATTGTATACTATTGCTACTAGGGCAAGCTAGTGATGGCCAATTTTTTTGCATATTGCTTATGAGGTCTGATATCTATAGCCATGATAAACAGGAAGATAATCATAGTTCAATCTAGAAAAAATTATAACAATATTTAACTAATTTAATTGAAGCCTTCCCAAAATAAATAAATAATAATAATTGAAGCCTAAACTCCAAATGTTTTTAAGATGGGCAAGGTTTGGGTTTAGCGCTTCAATGCGTCCTCTATACTAGACTCGATATGATATAGATAAGTGAGTCGTGGCATATAGGGACTAGTGGCAACAACATATCGGGTCCAGTGCAAAAACACCAAGGGGTGTTCTTTGAAGATACTACTAATTGTCATGATTAAAAAACCTATGCAGTTTTTACTCTCTCTCTCTCTCTCTCTCTGTTTTAGCCCAATGCAATTTCTAATTAAAACTTAAAAGTGACATCTTTAGAAAATGTTTTACATTTTAGCTCTAAAATGACATGAAAGCCTTTATTTTGCATTTTCAAATAGAAACGCACATTAACTCATTAAAGGCATTACAAGAAGTACACTTATGATTCAAAGAAATTGTCCCTATAGGCTTTGGCTCAAGTAGCTAGGTAATAGTAGGTTCCAGTTAGCTCAACTGGTAAAAGCTCTAATGGTTGTATAAGAGATCTGAGGTTCAATTCCCGCCTACACCAAAAACTGATTGGTGTCTTAGTCTGATGATAAAGAGCTATCATCAAGAGTGAACGCTATAGGTTAAAACTCTTTCTAAAAAAAAAAAAAAAAATAGCTAGGTAATAAATATAGAATTTGTTTATATTTTTTTTTCTTCCCAAGCCATACTCCCTAATAGTAATATTATTAGAGAAAAGTCAACAAACACTGCCATTAGTTTAGAAAATATTTTTAGGATGTTTTTATAGAAAAAGAAAAAGAAAATAACTTTTTAACGGCTTTTATAGTTTCCATGAAAATGATATTAAAACTTCATTAAAATGGTTGGACATCCTAGACCCATAATAATAAGCAAAGGATCATGAATTAAGGAAGGAGAAAAATGTTTTAGATATGCATTCACCTAAAAAAAGGGGGAAAAAAAATCTAAGATGGGAAAAGTTATAAAAGTAAGAGAACAATTTTCTCCTTGAAAATTGGCATTATTAATTGGTCTATACATAGTAATAATATACAGCTAATAGTCTAGTCATTTCTAAAAAAACTGTCCAATTAATAAAGTTGTTGTTAATTATGTGGCCAGACTTGTAGAAATTGATGGAATTTCATAACTAAATTACACTCTGTTATACTTGTAATAGGTCACAATTTGCTATAATTTTCATGCCAAAAGACAATGATATATGAAAAAAAGAAAAGAAAAAAGATTTCAAGTACCTTAGCCTGATTGAAGGAATTGTTAGGATCACAATTTGATGGGTAAGAACCATCCTTGTAATTAGGCCAAAGCCCATGAATGCCAAAATCTGCAGTAGGCTTCCCAGAGTTTGGGTAGCAACAACTTCACTTTATGTCACAGTACAATTCTGGCCACTATTGAAATAATTGAAGATTAAGAAATGAAAAAAAAAAAAAAATTAAGCTACCCATAGATTAATTTAGTAAAAAAAATGCACAAAAGAATGATATGATAGAAAAAAAAAATTGCTCACCTGTTGGACAAAGTAGAAGAAATCGAAACCCTGTGACTGTGAAACACAAAGGAGTGAGAGATATTGTAGCATCAGAAGGCTTAGCAACATTGAATATTTAGACTCCATGACTCTTTCTCTTCTTCGTCTTTGTGGGGTTTGGAATTAGGAATTGAGATTAAATATGAGATGGTATATAATGGTGCAAGGGATAACTATATTTATAGAGAAAATGGAAGGTTTTGGGAAGAGAATATGTTTGGAAATCATATTCATTTATGACATTGTTTAACAGTTTATGTGTGTAATGGTTGAGAGTAATGATTGGTATATGTCACCACCGAGCCTGTGGCTCAAGTGGTACCCAGTTCTACCAATAACCGAATGCTCAAGGGTTCTAGCCCTTGCATAAACAATTACCGAGCAAAAAAAATGATTGTTATATGTCGGCTAACCTTTTTGCTTGTCATATCAAATTTTGGGTACTTTTTCCTTATTTACCTCCTTTACCTAAAAGGATTTTACTAACGTGTGCCCTAAGGGTACACAATAGTATACCATTTTTGAAAAAATTTTATCGGGAATTGAAAAAGTTTTGACAGCTTTTTCAATTCCCGATAAAATTTTTCCAAGAACCAATTTGTTAATGTATGCTCTAAGGGCATATATTAACTGGACCCTCCCTAAAATTACAGTGCCAAAACCCAAAAGCCATTAAAGGGAATCATGTCAACTAAAATAAGGAAAATTAATAGCTAAACTAGTTTTTGTTCTAAGTGGGATAGAGAGATTCAACTCTTAACTCTTGGTTCTTTTTATTTTTTTACAAAAAATACTATCTCGATAACATTATCACAACACTCTCACTATAAATTCTAAGTGACAGATTGTTATTAGCCGTTATAGATAGCCAAAAAAGTAATTTCAGTAATGGATTCAAGTTAGAACCAATAACAACTTACCACTTAAGATTTGTTGTGAAAATGTTGTTAACGTAACATATCTTTCCATAGGACTAGAGAGTAATGCAAGACCTTTTGGCATTTTTTTTTTTTTTCTTCTTAACCTCTCTACTTTGATTTTTTTTTTTTTTTTAGAGAGAGTTTTTAACCTATAGCGTCCGCTCTTAACGATAGCTCTACTTTGATCTTAATTGTGAGATGTTCAAAGAAACTATAATTAAGGATTTTGTAATTAATAACTGATTAGAGTCCAAAAAGGAATGGTGAGGGAGTCAAAGCTTTCAGACTTGTCTTGCTAGGATTAACATAAAAGCCTAATACAACAATTTATGTTTTCATATTTGGGACAACTAAGATTGGCACTGGACGACTGGCAAGATCAGGATAACGTGCTATAAGTGAACATGTTCATGGCACTTAAGCTTGTCCAGGACAAAGACATGCATGGGACAACAAGTTCACCGCTCTTTGTGAACTTATGGGAAGCCAAGCAAGCTATACTATGAGAGGGAGGTAGGTGTGCAGTTTGCCATTGTTGTCTTTAACTCCCCCTTCTCTTGGACGGAAGCCAATGGTGTCAGGTCCTTGCCCAACATGCCAAGAATGATATAAATTCCCCAAGCTCTTGTCCATTTTGGGTTTTTTTTTAATAATTTATTCTCTCTGATCAAATTGTAGTTCTTATTTCTTTTCTGGTTGTGGAAATTTTTGATTTTGTAAAACCTTTTGAATTGTTCTTTTCAATTAGGTGTTAATAATTATGACTGATTTTGTGGTAACATTGGCAGTGGGTATTATATTTATATTAAAAAGATCTTTTGCTCTTTTTTTTTTCTTTTTTCTTTTTTGTGGAATTGTCTCTGGTTGCAGGTCATTGTCCTTGACGCTAAAAAAAAAAGGATATAATTTGTATGCACTTTTTGTTATTTATATTTGATCATACCCTACCATTTTGTTGTAAACTAATTGAAGGCTTATGCTTGGGGTTTGCTTTGTTGTTTACCCAAGATTATTTGTTGGTTTGTTTTATTGATATCCCTAGCCTATTGCACTCAATAAAAAAGTTATGAAGACCAAGTCTGGCTTCATATTCTAACATCTATTAATGCAGCTATTATATAAGAAAGTTTAAATAATAATCTTAGAAAGGCAATGATCAAACCATGTCCACGTAGGTTCTATTTCGAGTTCTTGAAGATTTGATAATGACCCATTCAAGCATGATCTAAGGTCGTACAAAAAAAAAAGTCTTATTAAACCTAATAAGAAATTTGTGGTTCTCTCATGCCTTACATCATTAGAAAGTCCAAATAGCATTTTCATTGGAGGGGTTGTGACTTGTGAGTCAGGGCAATGACAATCATCAAGAAACGCAGACTCACCTTTTTTTTTTTTTTTTAAAAAAAAATTTTGGTGAATACTAGTTCAAAGATCTTTTTTTTTTTTTTTTTTTTTTTTAATTTGGTGAATACTAGTTCAAAGATCTTGCGTAGGACACATAGCCACACTAATAAGTGATAAATCCTACGTACACACCATGGACAGCTTATTGCAATGGAATATTCTTACAGTCGAAGATTATTCTTTTGAAAATTGCCCTTGAAATGTGATAGCCCACAACTTAATAAACGTTGTGTTCATGTTCAGTCTAGTGTGAATGCCACAATGAGAGTCCAATTTATGGTACATCTCTTTGTGGATGGAGAGAAGAGAACTGAGTTTGGGAGAAATTGGGCTTTCAATGACTTTAATTATTAGGGTTATAATATTCGAAGCTTTGGGAAATGAAAAGTAAAGAAGCTAATAGTTTAACTCAATAACATTATTTGATGTTTTTTTTTTAATAGGGTCTTAGATTTGAATCCCCCGCCATACTTAGAAGGAAAATAATATTGTAATACACTAAGTTCATATGTGAATGTTTGTTAAAGGAATTTTATTTGGTGAGATTTTGTTGGATTAATGAATAAAGTGAGAAGCAAACACTAGCATGAGAGAGAAGAATGTTAGGCCGATGGAAGAATTTATTTGTCTAATGATGGAAGGCTCATGCTTCTTTTGAGCACTTTGTTGAGCCTTCCCACCTAGTTTCTATCTCCTTTAATTGTTCCAATCCATGTGGCTATAGCTTAGAGAAGTTGCAACATAATCGGGTGGGACAAATGAAGAATTCAAATTTCACTTGTTTGAATGAAATTGGTGTACCCTCTGAAGTATGGTGAGTTATTTGGGTTAAGCAAACTGAGTGTCTTTTTGTTAGAATGTACATTTCATTTTCCAGATCATTGAAGACCAAATCAAGACATTGATTTCAAGAGAAAATTATATAATTGATTACAACAGAAAATTGTTGGATTGAGACAATTAATATGCCATTCAAATTCAAGTTCGAATTTTTTATTTTTTATTTTTGCATGTAATCCCATTATAACAATGGATTCTATTGTAATGTATTATCAAGAAAAATGTACAACAAAATTTGACTTTTTAGGCTCTTGCCCATGAATATAGGCCACAAAGTAAAAAAATGTACACTATTATATTTTTTTTCTACTTTCTTTTTATTCATCATAATTTCTGCACATATTTAAATAATCTTTGTTGAATAAATGGTCATAAAGTTTTGTTCGGATGGAAGGGATAAAATTTGGAGACTTGCAATTGTGTTAAAAATATAGAAAGGCTTAAAGTAAATGGGCTACTTAGGAGATATGCAGGCCATATAGAGTAGTTTTTGGAGTAGTATTGAGTAAGAGAGTCAATTTTGTACTAAAGGCCATTTTGATTTGACTAGGGGAACGAAATATTTCGGTACTAGCTGATATTGATGTTTTGTTTCGGGTTACTACTCTTTGTATACTTATGCACACGTGTATATATAAAGATATATATATATATATATATAATCAAATCCATATATTTTATAAGCTTAAACATTAGCCTAAATACACTAACCCAAAGCATTAGCTTAAATAATATTTTCTATCACATTTTTTTATTTTAAAATATCTTTTATTATATCAATTGAAATATCTATTTTGGGTGAAACACTCGAAAATTGCCAATACGACCTTATATTTTATCTGATGATACATTTTAGAGGAGTAGCAACTTATTTGATGGCCAATGCAGTATATATTGTCGGTATAGTTGTTACCGTTATGATATTGACTTATTTGGTATTAGGTTTGTTCTTTTCTTTCGTTAATTTTGGATTAGAATTAATATGAGGATTAGGTTTTGCTATAATTTTTTATGCTGGGAACTAAATTTAAACTATGTGTTTCCTAATTTGCTTTTGATTGCCAAGAAGGAAGATGCTTTGTGTTCTGTAATCTTGCCTTGATTCTAAACAGTTGTTAAGACTTTTTTTTTTTTTTTTAAGAAAAAGAGTGTTGTTAGACTTAGAATCCATTTGGGAATAAATTACTTAGCTGAAATTGAAAACTTTTTGCTGAAAGTACTGTAAATAAAACTAAAAGGTAGCTAAAATAGTATAGTGAGACCATGAATAATACTAAAAAGTACAATGAAATTCATGAATAGTAGTAAAAATAAACTAAATAGTAAAAAAAGTTGACTTTTTAAGTCAATGCCTAAAGCAACCTTAGACTACGCGTTTGAAATCTCAAGTTTATTCAAATTTCGAACCTTTTATGATTGGGGGTTTGAACTTGTTGATTTTCTTATAAACATATGCATTATTATACCTTGTTGCTAGTGAAATTGATTGTATGAGATGGTAGCTAAATAGTAATGGATAATTCAGTGAAGAACATAACGTTAGTATAATATATAAGAGGGAAATAGAACAAAAGTAAAATTGGTGCCTATGAAGTAGATGAGTGAAGCTAGTGATCCAAATATTCACCTTGATTTGAAAACAATATTCAAAACTCATGGTACCTAAAATTGGACTTGGCTTGGTCAAATGTTCTGGACCGTCAATATCATGACACGTGGTTAAAAGTGGACACGTGTCATAATTCTGACAAGTCGCTGCACAAAGTATTGAATTCAATCTTTGTCATCTGATATTAATTTACTATGGATGATACACTTGGAAAATGTTGACTTTTATAGGTACATATTGTTTTTCTCTATTATTTTTTTTAATAACTTTTTGTGCCAACACTTGAAAGATGTGCGACAAATTACTTATTAGTTAATCCATCTTCAATTTAAGTTCAAATGAATCAAATCTCTCCTCCAATCAAAAGCTTTGTAGTTCAATGGTATAGAATGATCTCCTTTATGAGAAGAACCATAATTCAAATCCTCATTCCCTCACTGGTTGTAAAAAAAAAATATCCCCTCTCATCCACTTGGTAACAATTGAATTATTATAAAACTAATTCAAAAAAAAAAAAAATTGTCCATCTTTTCTTCCAAGCACAGTCTTCTACCCACCATTTTACTTTCCTTTCCCTTCCTCATTATTATTATTATTATTTTAAAGCAAACAATAAATTGTTGTTAAAAATCAATAAAAATGAACAAAGGAATTTCTTTGGCATTTTCACTATTCATAAGCACTTATTTCTCAGTAAATGCCTATGCACCTAGGCTACTCACAAAAAACTGACCAAGTGAATAGGCTCCAAATGTTCTTTAAGATGACCACCGTATCCCAATCAGCTACTATATACAAATCCTATTGAGCCTACCTTCTTAACTCTGTGTGGGCAATTATCACCTTACAGAAAGTGTTTCCAACATGTGTAGAAGTCACATTATTGTTTATGATAATTTTTTTTCTACTCAATTATCTTAGCTAGATGTCACTTTCTAGTGATTACTACATGAACATGCATTTATTCCCTTAAAACGAAGAAAATGTGCAAACAAAGTGATCATTTTTAATCGTTCCTTCCAATAAAATTAAAGCATATTTTTAACAGCTCACTATTAGTGACAATGCCTTTGTTGCCTCCTATTAATGCAAAAACTAGAGATAGTGCTCACATTAGTCCAAGGAACAAGAAACTTGAGACCAGTGTTGAGTTAACTAAGCAGCAGAGATTATGAGTGTCTAGTTATATTTTTAATTGAGAACAGAAGGGAGAACCGCTAAGAAAAGCAGCAGAACAATAAGAGGAGATGCTATTCTAGCACATGCTTGCCTTTCTCTTTAAGCATGGAGAGGTTTTGCTTATTTCTTTTTCTACTGTGAGCCGTCAAATGAAGGATGAGACCCCAATTGTCAGACAATGAGGCCAAGCCGTGCCTTGTAGTTTGCTTAAACTCTTCGTCATCATTCAGCAAAAAAAAAAAAAAAAAACTCTTCCTCATCATGCTGATGTATAAGACGGAGTCCACGCTTCACCACTGTCAAGTTTGGGCAATCGCTAACAATTGAAGCCTCAATGTGATTACATTGATTCAATCAATCTGGAAATGAGCTACGTGGTATAGAGGATAGCCATATGAATCCACCTAGATGTAACAACTTGACATCTTCTTTAGTAAGGCAATAGGCATGGAGAGGTTCCAAAGAACCAACATTGCTTTCCAAATGACAATAAAGATGATGAGCACTTTCTGAATTAAGAATGTCTAGGACGGTAGTAAGATCCTTGATGTTGACTGAGAAAGAAACACATAGAGCGAGTCCCCTCCAAGTACTATCATCATATAAATTTAGAGGTAGATGGATTGTCACTGGTGGCTCGCCACTACGATGGTTGAACCACTCAAGAATTTCACTTGGAGGAAAACAAGAATTATACACCAAACTTCAATCAAATTCCTGTAAAATAGGAACATGATGTTCAATGAGAGAATTTTTCCAACAATTCAAAAATTTTAAAATCAGTAAAAGAGGGGGTGATTCAACTATGGCTCTCCTTATAAGGGGGATCAGACAATGCCACTGATGACTGAACTAGAAGGGAGCTTGATAGTAATTTGAAAGGAAATACACATTAATTTGTTACCTGTAAATCACTTTTGCTGAGTTGATTATCAGGATGTTGATCTTCAAGATAGATGCTACCTTTCTCAGCATCCAAATGACAAATAAGGTGGTGGGAAATGTCTGAATCCAGATTATCACTTGTGATAGTTGGATGCTCATGGACTGCAAATGAAGCACATAAAACTAGTCCTATCCAAGTACTAGCATTATTGAAATTTGAAGGTAGCTGGATAGACAGAGAAGGGCATGTACTTTGATGCGTAAACCATTCCGGAATTTCACTTTGAGGAAAACATTTATTCACAGAGAATGTTTGATTTGAGGATGCTTTTGAGGATGATTTTAATAGTCGGCGTTCCACTAAATCTTCACGAATGATGTCCCAATTGTCATAAAGTGAAGCCCTCAAGTGGAATCGAATTTGCCAAAACTCTTATTCATCTTGTAGGTACACAAGACGAAGTCCACACTTCTGTACAATCCAGCCTGGCCAGTCGCTTGCAATTGAGACCTCTATGTGGTTGCATTGATTTTTCTTATCTGAAAGCCACCAATATGGTATATAGGATAGCCAAATGAATCCATGTAGATGTAACCACTTGAGTTCTTCTTTAAAGGTGCTATATACATGGAGAGGTTTCAAACCACCTATATCCATATCAATCAGACAACTAAGGTGGTGGGGAATTTCAGTTTCCAGATTGTCAAGAAACTCAGTTGGATACTCTTGGACTGAAAATGCAGCACAAATAGCAAATCCCAGCCAATTAGAATCATTATGCAAATTTGAAGGTAACTGGATTGCCATTGAGGATCCAGAAGCACAATGGCTGAATAACTCTGCAATCTTAGTTGGAGTGAAACAACAATCACATGGATAGTGTAAATGAAATTCCTGTAAAATAGATACATTGATAACTATTCAATAACACATACAATGTTGGGAAATTTTCAACAAAATATAAATTTGATAATTATAGACTTATAGTAGTCAATATTTGATAAGCATTTATCAATTGATGGGATAAATATAAGAGGTTTTATAAAGAATTTTTATAAAACTTAAACTCAATTAAAAAAATAAATTTTAGAATAATGATGTGGGAAAATATGAACTTCCAAAATGCAAAACCTTTTGTACAAAAATTTGGATTTTCAAAAATTTATGGGATTATATCAGAATTATTATAAAAAAGCTCTTCACAAGTGCAACATGTGTATTCAAAAGTTAGATCTTTGAAGTTCATTATTTTTTATTTGATCTTATTAGTTTAAGTTTTTTAAACTTATTATAATTAACGTATAAGAGTATTTGGATCATTTAAAAAACAGACACCAAAAAAGTTGTGCTCTCTTTAACAATGGTATAGAAGGTTATAGATGGTGTAAAGTGTAAATGAAAGTCTTGTAAATTAGACATATAAAGGTCATGAGAGGAACAGAGAGGTACCTCAGACAGGGTGTTCTTGACGATGACAATAATGGGTTGGCCCCCCGGCATCAATGAATTTTTGATAGCAAGTTGCACAAACTTTTTCCTGATAATGTGGCACTCTCAATGTCCCATTAGATCTGCTAGTTCCACTGGTTTCTCCCTCATCTTCATCATCATCATCATCATCATCATCATCATGGCTCTGCTTCTTTATTTTTTCTTGAAGCCCTCTCAAAGTCCCATTAGATCCACCATTTCCACTGGTTTCCCCCTCAACATTATCATCATCATGGCTCTGTTGCTTTGTTCTAGATTGATGAGCAGTAAATTGATGGATGAGATCGGAATTATTAGAAAACATGGTTGAGCATTGGACTAATGTTTGCACCAACTCTCCCATATTTTGCTGGTACACAAGACCATAACCACAGTTCTGCACCGTCAAGTCTTGGCTATCACTACCAAATAAAGCAGTTAAGAGATTGCTACAATTCAACTTATCTGAAAATCGAGCATGAGGTACATGTATGATCCTAATGAATTTACATTGCTTTAACCAAATAAATTTGTTGTGTTCAGACTCAGTGATGTAATGTTTATTTGACACCGTCCAACTGCCCATGTCACTCGTCAAAGAACAAGAAAAGCCATGAGAAGTTTCTGTAGCCAAGTTGTCAAGAATGAGAGTTGGATGCTTGTGCACTGTGAATGTAGCAAATAGAGCAATTCCTATCCAGTCAGAATTAGTATAAAGATTTGGAATTAGCTAGATTCTCAATAAAGAACCACTTTGATTGCAAAACCACTCCAGAATTTCACATTTAGGAAAACAATCGTTATAAATATAGCATTGACTAGAGTAGCCCTGTAAAATAGAAAATATGGAGCTTCATGAGACAGTGAGAGTGTGAGTGTGAAAGAGAGAGACTTGAAAGCAGCTTTGAAACCAATGCTCAAGGCCTCTATTGATACAATTACTGAGTTCATTCTCATCCAATACGCTTAATTGGATAGAATTGAAGTTTGGATCTCTTGTAGCACCCCCAATACTTGAGTCTATTCCAAGTAAAGCACATACCCTCCTTGTTCTCATCAAATATGTTGTTTATGCAGAAAGTAGAATTAAGGCAAGTTCTTAAATGGACAAATGTCTATGGATATTATTTACCTGAGGACAAGCATGCCAAGAGGCAATTCTTTGAGTACTAGAAAGGTTTGTCATTTCCTCCAACTTGAAGGAAACAATGTGTCTCAGCCTGCATTTGTAATGCAGGTTTAAGCCGAGTCTAGGTCTAAGTGACTTCATCAATGTGTAGAGAAGGAGCTTCAAGTTTACCTCAGTGTAGAGGGTTCATCAACGGATTTTTTTTAAAGGTTCCACACAAAATTTGCTAGACTACCATTGTCTTCAGTTCACAGTATGCCATGAAGTTTGAGAAGCTTATAGCTCATAACCTTCTGCAAAATTCAGAAACTGGGTTAACCTATTAAATGCTGATTTTCATTTTTCAACTATCTTTTCTACTTGCATAAGACTGACTTGAAATTGAAGCTTTTCTGTTAATGCTTGTCTTGTATTCTAATGTCAAAAGGGTGACTTGAACTACTTTGAAAATTTAGTTTGACCTTTAGAGAATTGGCTATAAAATGTGGACAGAGGATCCTAAAGGATAGAAAGATCATTTTAAATGCAAAAACTTAAGGAATAAATGAGTTATAACAGCCGCTACAATTGCTATGCCAACAATAAAGAAATCGTGGCCTTGTGATCCTCACTATATCAAATATTAAAGATCTATGCTTTTTTTTTTTTTTTTTTGATAAGTTAAAAAAGATATTTAACTGAAAACAGGACACGCCCGGAAAGACCTATGCTTTTAGAATCAGCTCTTCAACCAATTAAATATGAACTATATTCTTCCAAAGACCCAACCAAAGACATTAAAATGCACAGCCTTTCTAATTTTTGGTTAGCATGTCTTAAATGACCAGCTAACCTAGTAAATTATTATAGACCATTCAGGTGTGATGCTATAATGCAAATCATTTACGATTTATCTCAAACAATCTTGTACCAACCAAAAAATTTGATCCAGCTTCTAAAATTCAAAATGATACACATTTTCTACAAAAGCCAGGATTCTAAGCGATTGGTGTACATAATTTTTTAAATCAAGAAACCAATTAAGTCCAAACGAATGAATAAAACTAGGAAACAATTGCAAGATCTTTCCTCGCCATGGTAAGCTAAGCAGAAATTATGCATCTCAGATAAACAAAACACAAAATCATACAAATGAATCACATGCAAGGCAAAAGGAAATCTGGGGCCTATCAGTGACTTCAACTGCAACCATCCCAGTCAACTGCATTAACAAAAAAAATACTTATAAATAACAATTTTATAAATAACAATTTTTAAGTTCAGAAACTTATTCAATTCCCAAATTTTTTTTTTTTTTTTTAAATTTTTACAGAAGCACAATAAATACTTATAAGTTGATAAAATCTAAACAGTGCTACCAAAAAGGGAACTGTAAAGTTGTAATTTACAACTATGTTTTGTTGGCTTTTATTCCGTGCCAAATTTGATTGTAATTGAGTTCAATCGTTTAAAACCCTGTATTTGTTGTGGGACTTGTTGTAAGGGTTGTGTGTTAGAGAGAGTGTTTGAAGACTCAAGCATTTGAAGAACTGAAGATTCTCGCGGGTATCTCGCGACCTAGCATCCCGCGAAGTGACCCATGTGCCAGGCACATGCTGGAATGCGAAGAGTCAGGCCAGGTGGAGACAGTTGTGTCTCGCGAGTATCTCGCGGGTAAGGCCTTCCCGCGAGACACCCGCGAGACTAGCTGTTCTGCCAGCCTGTACTTTTTGAGTCACACCTTTTGCACCTCTCCTATATATACCATCATTACCCACAATTGTTGAGGAATGCTTCAGAGAGAAAACCCTAGCCAAACACATTGGTAATTAGAGATTGTCTTCCCCACCTTTCTCTATACATTTGTTTGTGGTATTTCCTCAATCCTTCCCTCTCCATTATCCATATCTTTGAGAGGTTGATAGCCCAAACACTTACCACACCTTGTGAGTGCTGTGTGACGTTTTTGGTGCTGCTGGGAAGCATTGGAAGAAGCCTTGAATGGCAGATGCAACATGGAGCTTGTTGCGGGATCCGGATAACTAGGACAAGACACGGTTCCGAGAAGCCTTGTTGGAGTAGGAGCTTGGAGGGCTTAGGTACAGCGGGTAGACTAGGCTTGGAGGGTCTTTTGCTAACCCATGTATCCCAACTGATTGTCTAGTGGATCGATTTCCGCTTGGAGGGCGGCGGAGAGGTTTTTCGCCGAGTTCTTCGGTTTCCTCTTCGAGAACACGTCTCGGTGTTTTCTGTGTTTGCATCCTTCTTCCCTACTCTTGTTTAATTCCATTATACTGCTGTGTTGCTTAGTTTATGGATTAGAGTAGCTTATTTGTTCATCCGCTCGCTTTTACACTATTCCGCACTGTGTATTAAAGTTGTGTAAAACCTATCGAGCCGTAATTTTTATTTGGGGGTCTAAACAGCTCTTGTGTTTTTCAACACATTTTCGAGCTTTCAGGAACATACATTAGCAGATTCTTGAGGAGGACAGGTGCATTCTACGTGGACCCCCCACCTTTGTATAGCAAATTTTTGAGGACAGATGCATTCTTTTACGTGCCCCCATTGTCTCAAAGCACACATTTGAGAAGTACCGGCGCAATTTACACGGAGTGAAATCTCAACAAGATTCTGGTCAGTTGGATTTGATTCATTCAATTGCCTTTGCACAGACCCAAGAATTGGAGGAAAATAATTTGGACGTTTACCATTGATGGAAGTGTAAACAGAGCAAGAAAAGCCCTCTTGTGCAGGAACAATACAGAAAGCACATTTTGGAAATTTGCGACCAACAAAGAAAAATATGGAATTATCAACACTTTGATGATGAAACCATTTTGGCACCTCAGTTCCATCAACAAGAATAGTACGATTGAAGAACTGCGTATCCATCGATATGTCCCCATCTTCAGATTCAGCACCCTCAGTTTCAGATGCGAAGTAATTGGTCAACTGTGGATCCATTAATTTGTGGCTTCTTGCCCTACCACATACTCTATTTGATAAAATCCAAATCATTTCTACTACCTGCATGCAATTAGAAAATTCAATATTTTTCATTTAGCAAATCTCATAAAGTATTTAGAGAAAGTAACAAAAATTGTTTCTTTAAATGTATCTTAAAGAAAGAGAGAAACCTGATTCAATAGCCCGCTTGGTGATTGGATATCCAACAACATGCAATTCTCCGCAAAAACCTGACTTATCGACTGTGGAAGTCCTTGATTTTCACGAAGAAGCTTGCAATTCGTAACAGAAAGTTTTTCTAATCTGCTAATGCTTTCAGGGATGGTAACAATATTGGTAAAAGATAGATCTATACTTTCCAATGCGGGGAAGTAATCAGGCTTCATCAAAAGATCTAATTCAATTATGCTTATATAACCCCTGAAAGACAGTTCTTTCATGTTCACAAACCCATATTCGGAAGTCGGTCTCAATTTGGCAGTAGGAATCGACAATTCCTGAAGCCTTCGCAATTTATAAAGACTTAATTTGCAAAGCCCAGGTAGATTGATGAAGGCAACTCTCTAATACCACTCCCACTTAAATCTAAAATCTCTAAACATTCCATTTCTGGATGAAAATTAGGGAGCTTCTCAAGCCTTGAGCAGCGAGAAAGACAAAAATACCAAAGAGATTTCAACCTGAGCTGGCTTGGAAGAATTTGAAGATTTTTGCAATCAACGAGTTCCCATATTTCAAGCTTTTCAAGAGATCCAAAGCATTCATCAATCTCAACTAAATTTTCACAATTATAAATGTCCAAATTCACTAAATTTGGGGCCCATAATTTAGGTAATTTAACTAAATTTTCACAACTAGAAATCTTCAAATCCTCTAAATTTGGGGTCCATAATTTAGGTAATTTAACTAAATTTTCACAACAAGAAAGGTTCAAATCCTCTAAATTTGGGGCCCATAATTTAGGAAATTCAACTAAACTTTTACAAAAAGAGAGGTCCAAATTCTTTAAATTTGGGGCCCATAATTTAGGAAATTCAACTAAATTTGTACAAAGAAAGAGGTCCAAATTCTCTAATTTTGGGGCCCGTAATTTAGGAAATCCAACTAAATTTTTACAAAAAGCGAGGTTCAAATTCACTAACTTTGGGGCCTGTAATATAGGTAATTTCGTAATAAATTCACAATCACTGAGATTGACATCTATCAAATTTTCTAACCAAAGCTCCTGTAGGGAAAAAAAAAAAATCAAAAGTTAACTACAACAAAATTTGAAATAAAAAATTTAACAAAAATCTCAATTTAAAAATATACATAATCATACCTGCTTGATTAGCTTTGGCAATCTAATGTGACTATGTGGCATCTCAATAGCAACAAGTTTTTCAGGAAAATACTCAGATGGCCAATGAAAAGAACAATTGGGCCACTTAAGAAATATTAGACTGTGGGGAAGAAATTCAAGTGGTTTATAAATATGTACATTCTCAACTATTAGAAATTTGAGATTTTCCATCTTTCTAAAAGCTTCCGTGTGTAGTTGCACTTTTACTAGTTGGGGCGAATGCAACATTATGCCTCGAATTTTTTCTGATCCCTAATTGGAGAAGCATCAAGTCAACTATAGAAAGTAATATAATTTTCCAAATGTATAATAATTTTGAAATTTTAAGCCAAAATAAAAAATACTGATGAACTAATATTTTATAAAATGTTAGAAAAAAAAATTAAAGAAAAAATACAATACCTTCACCTAGTGAAAAAGAAAAAAAAAGGAGCAAAATAATTGAAGAAAAAGAACTTTTACCTCATTTCTAGTTAGTACTTCAAGTGAATCCTTATAACAACATAACCTACTACGTTTTCTAAGGATCTTTGGTTCTTCTTGTCGAACAACTTCCCTGCCCATTTGTTGTATCAAGTCATGCATTGACAATGTACCATATTGATCAATGGTTATGAGACATTTATCAACAAGTCTCGGAATTCCAGAACCTGGAAATAATTCACATGCATCTAATATCTTTACAACATAACCTTTGTCCCATCCTTTGAAGAAACATGCAATATCGAGAAAAATATCTTTCTCAGTGTCTTGCAATCCATCATAACTTACTTGAAGTATATTTTGAATGCCTTTATTGGGAATTTTCTTATACATATCTAATGCACTTTCCCATTCATCTTTAGGTCTTCCACACAAATCACGAGCTATTATTTCTAGAGCAAGTGGAAGGCCATTGGCAAAATCTATGAATTTTGTTGCAAGTTTAGAATAATCTTCATCATGAGGTTTGTTTCTAGGAAAGGCATGCTCTTTAAAGAGTTGAAGAGCTTCATCTTTGTTTAATTGCTTGACCTCAAATTCCTTGACCTTGTAAGTTGTACAAACATTTTCTTTAAGGGCAGTTAACAAGTGTCTATCTCGTAATGTTATAATGGCTCTACTTCCGGGAGCAAACCAATTACATTCTCCAAGCAAATTTTTTATTGGTGTTGAATCATCGACATCATCAAGAATTAAAAGAACCTTTTTACAGCGAAGTGTCTCCTCTATCAAAGTGATTCCTTTAGAACTGTTGCCCACCTTCCATTTTCCATCCCTTGAGATGTCATTAAGAAGTTGCTTTTGTAGTTTGATTATGCCAGCATTTGTCCCTAAATTTTCTCTAACATTCTCTAAAAAGCTGCTTCCATCAAAATGTTTAGCAATTTTATTATAAACAGCTTTTGCGATTGTAGTCTTTCCTACTCCGGGAAGGCCATACATCCCTACCACGCAAACTTCATCTAACCCAATATCTAAAAGTGACGCTATGGCCTCTGCATGAGAATTTATTCCAACTGGGTATTCAACAACATATAATGACATCCAATTTAATTTAGCATTTGATATCTCTTCAACAATGTTTTGGATGAAGTGAGATTCAGATTTATATGGAGTGCTGCTGACAATCACATAGCATAAGAAAACATATAATTAGATAGATTAGCAGATGAACTACGAATTCAAGATATCTAGTAGTGAGTTATAGCACACAACTATCTTTGATATTAACATCATATTAGAAATATAAAAATACATGGGAGAAACTCGTAATTGGACCTTGTTAGACTAATCAACTTCATACTAGATCAGTGGCGGCTACAAGAATTTTTTTTAGAGTGGTCATTAAAAATTTAAATTAAAAAAATATAATAAAAATAAAACTTGAATATACGATTTACATCACAAAAAAAAAAAAAAAAAAAGGCTCAAATACATGAAGTTTTTAATTTTCCTTTCACAAGTTTTTATATTTTGAAATCGTTGTATGATAGCTTTACTATCAATGCTAGTAGCTATATCTTTTTCAATGTACATAGCTAAGCAATTATTAAACTATTGATCTCCTATTCAATTACCCATATATTGCGCATTCACATCACCAAAAAAAAAAAAAAACATGCACAAATACTTGAAGTTTTTAAATTTCCTTTCACAAGTTTTTATATTTTGAAATTGTTGTATTATAACTTTATTATCAATACTAGCAGCTACATCTTTTTCAATGTACACTGCGAAAGAATCATTAAACTATTGATCTCCCATTCAATTACCCATATATTGCTTAAATAAGTAACAATATAAATAAAATGCATTATTTTTTGGAAAAATGTATTACATAAATCCAACAAATTCAGCTAAAGATTAAAGCAAGCACTAACAAACTAGCTAATGAAAAATGTGCATTTTAAAAAAAATATAATAAGGATTTTAAAATATGCTCTTTGTCAACACAATTTAAAAAATTACAATTAAATTGATTTGGGCTTTTAGGCTAATTTTTTTGTTTGGGAAATTTTTGAGAAGTTCTATCTCCATAACATTTTCACAACACTTTCACAATAAAGCCTATAAGTGGTAAATTTATACTGGTTTTAATTTGAACCTACTACTGCATCCTTCATTCCGGCAGCTAACCCTAGGGTTGGGAAAAGCAAACGGAATTCTCGATCCCCCAGGGCACTAAAGGTATATTTTTT
This sequence comes from Quercus gilva, assembly GCA_023621385.1. Lineage (NCBI taxonomy): Eukaryota > Viridiplantae > Streptophyta > Magnoliopsida > Fagales > Fagaceae > Quercus > Quercus gilva. The sequence goes on along the minus strand of CM042475.1, from coordinate 7,837,696 downwards.
TGTCTACCAATAATAACTTACAACTTAAGATTTTTTATGAAAGTGTTGTAAAAATGTTATGAACATAGCATTTCACGCAATTTTTTGGTTCAACATTCAATGAACTAAAATTTTGGAGAGGTTGAATTCCATTTTTAATGGGCTCAAATTTTTATTTAGAGTGTTCAATTTTTTTTTTAAGAGTGGTCAAGATTATTTTCTAGGTGGTCAATGACCCATGGTAATTTAAAATTCAAATTTCTTTTAAGGTATATAAAATAAATTTTCAAGGTCAGGGTGGTCATGTGATGACCCTAATTAACACTTGACACCGCCCCTATACTTGATGATATGATCAAAATAGAATACTTTTGCATGCAGTGGTTATGACAAACCAGATTAGCAGTATAAAATTAATAAACTCATGAATCATGATGTCAACAATTAGATACATACCCTTTCTTATAATGCCATCCAGATGCATTAGCTGCTTTTTTTAAAGCATCCCTCCACCTTTGCACCTTGTCCTTGTTATTCTTGAACTTCTTTTCATTATCAGCCAGTGCAATTCCAAAGTTTCCATTTTGATTTCGTATTTCTGATGGATCAACATTGTAAAAAATTGGACGAATTTGAACCTCCTGGTCCTTTTCTCTACACTCAACAATCTCAGCAAGTTCATCCAAGCACCATTTGGACTCTGCGTAGTGTTCAGAGAAGACAATAACCAAAATCGATGAATTTTTGATGGCTTGGATAAGTTTTTCCGAAATTTCTTCTCCCCTCGGAAGATTAATATCGTCGATGAAGGTGTTAATGCCCTTGTTGCACAAAGCCTTATATAAGTGGCTGGTAAAACCTTTACGGGTATCTTCACCTCTAAAGCTCAAGAAGACAGCATACTCCCATCGACGAGTGGAAGAAGAAAAGCTGGCTCCTTCATTGTTCAGGGAAGCCATTGATGGGATCTATAAACGGAAGATTAAGAAAAGAGCGAATTGAATTAGAGAAAGAAATAGGAATTAGATTAGTGCAACAGGAAATGTGTTTGGAATGCAATTAAAGAGAAGAAAGTATTAGAGTGGGGTGTAGGCATAGGAAAACAAAAAAAAAATGCATATCTTTTTAAATAAAAAACAGTTGAAGGGTAAAATGGCTAGTGTAAACACACCTGTACAATTGTTCTTTGTTCCATATTTGCCCTAGTATTTGCAGAGAATGACAAGGCAGGAAGTGTGCAGGCAGGGATTGTGTTCATAATGTTTTGGACATTAATAGCATTGTCTACATCAGTTTCACCACAGTCATATCGAGCATCTGGAACTGTGACTTGTAAACTTGTGGTTGTTTGTTGGATTTCCTCGGCGCCAACTTTTGCACGCAGCTCCAACTTTTGCACGCAGCTCCAACTTTATGTACAACTCAATAGCACTTACTTCGGCTATCCTCTCCATCTTGTCAAACATGATCTTCACATGTTCGTCTGCTTCTAGCGTCATATACTTGTAATTAATCTGATGCTTGAGGACTTCATGTGGAGAACGAAAAGTAATTTGTATGTCGTGCAAAGCAGGGTTCACATACAATTTTTTCATAACTATCATCTTTAAATCATGAAGGGTCTCCAACCTATGATCAATTTGAGTATATTCACACTTTATACTCGGCCCTTCAAATGGCAATCCCTTGTTCGCATTGGCATTGCTAAGCGAACCACCGTAGTATAGGTTTATATCAATTACAGTCATTGTGAACCTATTAGAGTCAATTGTAATGTTAATTACAAAACATTTTATCTAGTCAAAGCAGAAAACATTTTATCTAGTCAAAGCACAAATTCCAATTCATTCAAAGGGCATGACTTTCATTACACATTCTTACGTTAGACAAAAAATGTCTTCAAATTAGTTTTGATAAAAAAACCTAGCTATATAGTTGTTTCATACCCAACACAAACAAGCCCAAATCCTTCTTGGGTCATGCTAAGACTACCTATTTCATACCCAATACACACACACACACAAAAAAAAGAAAAAAGAAAAAAGAAAAAAGTCAAAATCCTTCTAAGGTCATGATAAAAACACACTCTTGATAAGAGCCTAACATTACTAAAGATGCTGAATAAATTTTAATAACAAAAACCATGCAAATAAATACTCAAAATTTACACTAACAAAACAAAGTTGTATATATTCGCAATATCATTGTATCTTAACTAAGTTATGTTAAGTATCTACCAAATAAATAAGCAAGGTAAGACCCACACCCCAACAATAAATAATACCTAACTACAATGGCAATAAAACCCTTACCTGAAATGTAAATTTGTTGAGAGGGAGGAGCAGTGATAGAGAGAGGCCATGTGGTGTGAGATAGAGACAATGTGGTGTGAGACGTGTAGGCGTTATGGATGAGTGAGCAGTGAGACAATGGGTTTGTTCTGGGTTTGAGTGTTATAGTTTTCTGCTAAGTGTGCTACGTGTTTCAGTTTTATGCTGACATAAATCGAGTCTTATAGACTCGGGTTTACTTTTTACAAACTTGAGTTTGTAAGACTTGAGATCCATAAGGCAAAAAAACCTCTACATCAGCAAGTGGAACTCGAGTATGTGAGACTCGAGTTTTATATGGAACTTGAGCTATAAAAACTCGAGATATTACTTTACTGAATCGTTTTTAACACATGCTAACTAACAACATGCAATCCCAAAATTATGCTAGCCTGCAAATTACATCCACGTGTGTACATTAGTGAGTGCATGATAGAAAAAATGGTGAAATTTACCCAATATTGCTCAAAACTCACTCAACTATGTATAACGGTGTAAATATGCAAGGTTTTTTTTTTTTGGTTAAAGTAAATATGCAAGTTAGCTACAATATCCATGTAAATATACATAATTACTGTAGCTTTCTATAGCTTTGTAATTTAATTTTTTATTATATTTTCTCTCCCCTCCCCTCTCTCATCATCTCTCTTCCTCTAACTCTATTCTCTCACTATCTCCTCTTGAATTTCAGCATCTCTACAAATTTATCAAAATCATCCTAAATTTAAATCTAAACTCATTAAACATATATACAAAAATTTAGATCCCAAACTCATCAAACATATATGAATCATTATACCCATTATACAAAATAATAATAATAATAATAATAATAATAATAATAATAATAATAAAATAAAAAATTCATCAAACCCATATACAAAATATATATATATATATATATATAAATCATCAAACCCACATTTCACAAAAGAAGAAGAAGAAGTAGAAAAGAAGAAGCACCAGCAGCAGCAGCGGCGAAGAAGAAGAAGAAGCCGTAGCGGTGAAGAAGAAGAACCAGTAGCGACAGCTGGGCGGCGAAGAAAAAGCAGAGCAGCGGCAGCGGTGGCTGTGAAGAAGAAGCAGAGCAGCAGCAGCGGTGGCAACATGGCTGAGAGAGGGGTGAGAGGCGACAGATTTGATCTGTTGCCCACCTCAAAAAAAAGTTTGTGTCTGTGTGAATAGTGAGTACTACCATGATACCAACCTATATGTGTAAGTGGAAGTGGAACACGCGTATACAGTTGTCTCCAACGCGCAATGAATTATTTTCCACAATACACGCCAGAAACTTTACCACTTTTTCCACAATACACGCCTTCTCTTTTTGACTAAAAATTATGAACACAGTGTGAACGCATTCAAACGTACACTCTTAATGAGTAATTTTGGGAAAAAGATTAGGTTTTTAATGAGTAAACAAAGGGTTAGTGTAAAATAATCAAAATAGCCTGATTAAAATCGAATAATTTGACACTAATTTTGAATGAAGTTAGGATTTCGATTTGATAAATTATATTTTTTGAATAGTGGTTGAAAGAAATAGTGTGGTCCCATTTGCTTCTTAGCTTAGTATAGGTGATTCTAAGATAGTTTCCTAGTAATATATGTATAATTTTGTCTCCAACTACGAGTTCTTCTAGTTCAATTCAACGAGTCTTCACTAATAATATATTGGGCTAACCTTAGTGTATGTATTATATTGTTTTTGAACGAGGGAAGTAATTGCCATCTCCATTTTTAAGCATTTGGTGAGGGTGAAGAGCTCAGGAAGGTGTTGACTCATATTTTTATAGGTGTGATTTTTTAATAATAATATATATTTGCATACCCATAGAGATAAGCCCATATATTTACAAACACGCGTACACAGCACAAATAGATTGTTTTTATTTACAAAAACGTCCTTCATGAATTTGAGAGAAAATGTTCCACTGTGGGGGTGGCTCGAGAACATTAATTGAGTCAATGGTCAAATTGGGATTTATAGTGGAATGAAATTGGTGCAAAACCCAATTGAGCTTATTGTGGGAAACTTATCTCTACAAAGGGTAATGTTCAAACTTTTTTTATTTAGCTCTCCATTATGTGTTTGTTTCATTAAAACTGTTTTCGTTATGTGATTGTAATACATGGAGGTTTACCACATTTTCATATTTTGGGCAAAATAAGGAGCGGATGTTCAGTTAGTTAACCTGTTGCTTGCATGGTTTTAGATGCAAATATGTACATGTACTTTGTTTAGTTAATTTTGTTTGCAAACTTATAGACTGACTGTTTTGAATATAGGTTCAGTGTTGAGTGTCTCATGTCAGATGCTTTATGAGTAACTTCGGTAGTAGATTTTTCATACTCAAGAGCAATCAATTTCAGGCGAGAAGAACATTCTTGCATAACCTGACAGTTGACGTCCGATGAGAACAGACTGAGAATGAGAAGATCTGAAGCATGCACTTCTGAGAATTGAAAATCCTTCCATGTATGCCTCTATTGATCTGGTTATTTATTACTGAAGGGCTTTATCTTATGTGTTAAAACACAATTTGTTTCTAATGCGTATGATGATCACCAACTGGTGGTCTTTTGGTTTCTCTATGCTCAGTTACCATGGAGATCAGGTTCAAAACTTTTGATGCCCTGTTAATCAGTAGAATGAAGAAATGGTTTGGTGTTGTTTTAGTTGCATCAGTGTTTATGCTGCTGGTCCTGAGATATGGCATCACAAAAAATACTATTGGGCAAAATTTTTTGACAACTCCGATCTTCAATACCACTGGCATCAATCCTTTTGAATGGCTTGATCCAGGAGTTCCACCTGCAGCTCAAAATCCAGAGAATGCTTCTAAAGTGGTATCTGCTGATATCATATCTTAAGTCTCTTTGCTAAGAGGAATATATCCAATGAAGAGCAAAATTCCCTTCAAACATGGAACCGTTTGAAAGACTTGATTAATCATGCTCAGGGTCTACCTAATGCAGTAGATGCTATTGAAGAAGCTGGAGGAGCGTGGAATATACTTGTGGATTCAGTTGACAAGCAAAGACTTCAGAATGAAAGTTCACATGGGAGAGCAAAAGAGAAACAATGTCCTCATTTCTTAATAAAATGAATGTCACGGACCTTAATAGTACCAGTTATAAGTTGAGGGTTCCTTGTGGCCTGACTCAGGGTTCTGCCATTACAATTATAGGAATTCCAAATGGTCTTCTTGGTAATTTCCGTATTGACTTAACTGGTGAACCACTTCCAGGGGAGCCTGATCCACCCAACATCTTGCATTACAATGTAACACTTCTTGGTGATAAGATAACCGAGAACCCTGTAATTGTCCAAAACACCTGGACTATAGCTCATGATTGGATTGAAGAGGAGCGTTGTCCATCTCCTGCTCCTGAAAAAATTAAGAAAGGTACAGATACCTTTCCCATATTTTTCTACTTATTGAGTACTTAATTTAAAATTTATTTATTTTTAATTGATTTCATGTCTTAGTTCGTATAAAGTGCGTGTTCAACCTCCATGTGACACTCTTACATTAAAAAAGAAAATGTTATCCTCATGGCCTACTGAGCAGAACTTTTACATGCATAAAATTTTGAGTTGTGCCCATTTTGGATTCTTAGTTAAATAATGAAGCTTTAGCCTAGGAGTTGTAGCTCAAATGTGCTCCCTCCTCCATCCCCCCCCCCCCCCCCCCCCCCCCACATAAAAAAGGGGTGGAGAGTGAGATCGGAGAATCAAGACCCATTGGATGCATGTGTAATATATCCAAAAAAAAAAAAAAAACTGAAGTTTGCAATATGGTAATCTTGAAAGCAATATGTGTTAGAAAAGACTGGTGTCTCTGTTGCCTTCAAACACATGAGCTTTCCCGTTAATGCTTGTCTTGTATTCTAATGGCAATAGTGTGACTCGAAACTACTTTGAAAATTTAGTTTGACCTTTAGAGAATTGGCTATAAAATGTGGATACAGGATCCTAAAGGATGCTTTCCCAAAAAAAAAAAAAAAAAGGATCCTAAAGGATGCAAAGATCATTTTAAACACAAAAACTTAAGGAATAAAAGAGTTATAACAGCTGCTACAGTTGCTATGCCAACAATAATGAAATCATGGCCCTACGATCCTCACTGTATCAAATATTCCTAATGAATAGACAGAAAAAAAAAAAAATAAATAAATAAAGGCTTGTGCTTTTAGATTATGTCTTTGAAAATCAGCTCTTCAACCTATCAAATACGAACTATATTCTTCCAATGATCCAACCAAAGACATTAAAATCCACAGCCTTTTTAATTTTTCGTTAGCATGTCTTAAATGACCATCTCACCTAGTAAATTATTATAGACCACTTAGGTGTGATGCTGTAATGAAAATCATTTACAATTTATCTCAAACAATCTTGTACACAGCCAACCAAATTCGATGTAGCTTCTAAAATTCAAAATGATACACATATTCCACAAAAGTCAGGATTCTATGCCATTGGTGTACATAGTTTTTTAAATTAAGAAACCAGTCAAGTCCAAATGAATAAATAAAACTAGGAAAAAATTATAAGTTAATATGATATCCATTACCATTGGGTAAAAGACGCAAATGAAACAGTGCTACTAAAAAGGAAAACATACCTTGGCATCAAATGCAAAAAAAAAAAAAAAAAAAAAAAAAAAAAAAAACACCAGATGGAAACAGCAGAGGAGAAACAGTTTCAATGTGATTTTTTGATTTGAGGCATATTTCTTCAGAGTTCATCAAAATGTCCTCAGTTTCTTCGAAGTTGACAAGTAATCAACAACATCATCATCATCATGTCCAACAGCTAGAAGGGGCAAGCTAGGTGTAGCAGATTCTTGAAGAGGACATGTGCATTCTACGTGGACCCCCCACCACCGTTTTGTTGAATACCCATTGACACTTATTTTATAGAATACCCAGATTTGAACGTGATTCTGGTCAGTAGGATTTGATTCATCCAATTGCTGCTGCAGATGCCATTGACTTGGAGAAAATAAGCGCAGAAGATTATCATTTTTTTCCAATTGAAGAATATTCCCGTATGCAAATATTTCACATTTTTCACAACCATTGATGGACATGTAAACAGAGAAATGAAAATAATGTGGAATACAAACAACCAATTTTGGAAATTTGCGACCAAACCAGAAAAATATGGAAATTTCAACACTTTGATGATTAAACCATTTTGGTATCTCAGTTCCCCAAAAATGAATAGTACGATCAACACCCCAATCTTTAGATTCAGCACCCTAAGTTTCAGTTGGGAAGTAATTGGATAACTACAGATCCGTTAATTTGTTGCTTCTTGCACTACCACATACACATACTCTATTTGGTAAAATCCCAATAATTTCTATTACCTGCATGCAATTAGAAAATTCAATATTTTTCATTTAGCAAATCTTGTAAAGTATTTAGAGAAAGTAACAAAAATTGTTTCTATATATATCTTAAAGAAAGAGAGAGACCTGACTCAATAGCCCGCTTGAAGATTGGGTCTCCAACAACATGCAATTCTCTGCATCAACTTGCGTTATCGATTGTGGAATTCCTTGAAATACACAAAGAAGATTGCAATCCAAAATAGCAAGTGATTCTAATCTGCCAAATCTGCTAATGCTTCCAGGGGTGGTAACAATACTGTTTCCACATAGATTTATACTTCCCAATGCGGGGAAGTAACCAGGCTTCATCAAGAGATCTAATCAACTATGCTTTCATAGCTCACGATACTCAGGTGTGCCATCTTCTCAAACCCATATCCAAAAGAGCTATCAAATGAATCGCACGTCAGTCTCAATTTGAAAGTACCAGTCCACAATTTCTGAAGCTGTTGCAACTTATAAATGCCATCTGGAACATCCCGAAGGTTTTTGCACTTATAAAGGCTTAATTCGTCAAGCTTAGTGAGATGCTCGATTGATGAAGGCACCTCTCTAATACCACTCCCATCTGAATATAAAGTCTTTAAACAATCCATTTCTATATGAATATTAGGGAGCTTCTCAAGCCTCGAGCAATTGGAAAGATAAAAAAAAATCAAGCAATAAGAATGTATACACTAACAATGTATATTAATTTGGGGCAAAAAATGTAAAAGTGAGTCTTTATATAGACATATCTTTTTTTTAAGCATAAGCAATAAGAATGTAGGGCAAGTTTAATACTATAATGGGCCCAAGCCCAGTAAGCTAACATGTATACACTAACAAATGACATGGATCATCAATCCTCACAAATCTAATGTAATTGTTTAGGTAATTTATTAAACAAAAAATAAAATAAAAATAAAAATTGCTTGATAAAGAAAATATAGTGTAGATGTAAATTATAGCTTTTTTTTTTTTTTTTTTTTTTGGGACAGCACCTAGTAGTATTGGAATTAGTATGACGTCATTGTTATGTTTAAACTACATCGTAATTTAAAGCTGACTATAATATATATATTTCAAAGAAGTAAAACATATAATTTGAATGCTTAAAAGTGAGATGAAAAATAAATTAACTTGGAAGTATTAATAGTATGGTCATATATTCAAAAAATTTTAAATGTTCTATGTATGTCTTTGATTTTTTAAAGTCCTTTAAAAACTATATCGCAATGTACAAAAAAGTTTTAAAACAACAAATAAAATTCAAAAAATTGGTTAGAAAAAATTGTGAAACCATACCATGTCATAATTTTTATGCTACAAATAAGAATTTTTTTCCTTGATTATATTGGGAGAGTTAAAAGACTAAAGTATATAGCACTTTCAAAGAATTCTGAAAACAACAACATATAAAAATTGGCAAATTGATTAGGGGATATTGCGCGATAATATATCATATTATAATTTTTTTTTAGATAATGACAGAAATTTAATTCAATGTGAATATATATCATGTTATTATTTTAAGGTTACAAATAAGATTTTTTTTGTTTCTAAAAAAAAAAAAGATTTTTTTTGTGCTTTTGGAGAGTGTTATATTTTCAATTAAAAATTTTAAATTAAGAATATTTTATACACACAAAATTGAAATTTCAATTTTTAAGAGAACCTGAGGGAATTTAGAGGTGGAGTTGGGGGCAATTGTGCCCACCCTACTGGTCTGGCTCCACCCCAGATGCAACAGATAAGTTCATCACCTCTTATAACAACACTCTTATAGAATGGAACATTTAATTAGAAAAGTAATGATTTGAGGGGAGATGAACTTATCTGTATTTAATAGAATTTCAAGAATGAGAGCGTCATATCTTGAGTTGGAATTTGATTGACTTAAATATCACTAGCCAGTAGAAAATCAAAAGCATAAAGACAAGAAAAGAAAGTGATCGTATGGTCAAGTGAATAAATTCTTACTTGTCTCGTAAATCCCATCCAGCAATTTTAGCAACTTGTGTCAAAGTAGCTTTTCATCTATATACTTCCTCTATGTTATCTTTGAAATGCTCTTCATGTTTAGTAAAGGCTTCTCCAAAAGTATTCTTCAGATTCCTTACATCACTAGGATCTATGGAGTGAAAAAAGGCAAAACTATAAGCCTTTCCTTTTCCATGCACTCAACAATCTTTACTAGTTCAATCAAACACCAACTCGATGAAGCGTAGTTTTGTGAGATAACGACAACAGCAAATCTCGGTTCTTCAATTGCTCTCAAGAGCTCTAGATCAATGAATGTTCCTCACTCAAGTTTTTCATCATCCCTGAATGTGAATATACCTTTCTGCTTCAAAGTAGCATATAGATGGTCTGTGAAATTTTTACGGGTGTCACTGCCCCTGAAGCTAAGAAAGACATCGTATTTAAATCCAGACATGGTAGAAGATGAAGATGAGGATGTGCTTTTTGTGCCCATAAAAGCCATTGGATATTAAATTGGCGATTCTTGAACTACAAAATAGATATGTATAAGTACAATGAAGCAAAAAACATAGAGAAAGAGAGAGAGAAACCGGTCACTACTCCGGTTTTTTAAACCCACAAAACTGGAAATTTTATCTTTGTAGGAAACCATTCCGACCGCGGTCAAACCGTCCGATTGTCAGAATCGTGCACAGGTTTGTCGGTTTCTTTCCCTAAATTAATTTTTTTTTTCTAAAAATGCAATGGTTGTCAGGACTCAAAAGCTGAAGTTACCTCTTTTTTGCCGGATCTGTTTGTTTGGGGAGAGACTAACAAGATGGCTTGAAGTAGATTAGAGGCTTTTCTAGATCTGCTGGTTTGGAGGGTGAATAAGTAAAGTAAGAGAGATTGAGGCTGGCCTGGGTTTTGATCGTGAAGTGAGGTGAAGGTAGAAAGAGAGAGATGATTGAGAAGTGAGAACTGAGAGAGGGAGAGAGGGTCAGTGAGAGACAGAAGTAAAGTGGGGTGGGGAAGAGAGGCAAAACTTACTAGTGGGGCTATTTAATTCTAAAACTTAAAAAAGTCCGGTTAATGTATGCCCTTAGAGCATACATTAACAAATCCGTTTTTAGAAAAATTTTATCGGGAATTGAAAAAACTGTCAAAACCTTTTCAATTCCCAATAAAACTTTTTCTAAAAATGGTATATTATTGTGTGCCCTTAGGGCACATGTTACTAAAATCCATATAAAGCCATGTTGACTATTCAGCAAAAAGGAAAGAACCATGTGGAATACTAGAATGTTCTTTCCTATTTATCTTGAACAATTTTTAAATAAATTAGTTTATTAAACCTTTTGAGATATTATTAATCTTCTACAAATTTGTTAAAACTTAGGCGAAAAGCACATTTTAGTCCCTACATTTTAAGGCGATTTCTATTTTAGTCCCTACATTTTATTTTTACCGCTTTTAGTCCCTATCCTGAAAAACGGTTCTTGTTTTGGTCCATGCCGTTACATCATAAACGGATATTGCTGACGTGGCAAACGGTAAGAATAAATAATATTTTTTTAATGTCTACGTGGCTTAATTAATAATAAAAAAAGTTTTTTGACATTAAAAAATGCTACGTCAGCATTTAAATTAAAAAAAATTTAATTTATTAATTTTAACTAAAAAATAAAAAATAAAAACAGAATTAAAAACAAAAAATCGTATGAATTGAGATCGGAACGGATTTTGAACCTAAAAATTTTGAAACCTAAAAAATTATCTTTTTTCTTTTTTATTTTTTGGGAAGAATACAAAGAACTCTGAACAGAACATGAATTCATGTTCTTCAAGCTCTGGATAGCCCCAAATGGAAAAAATAAACAAAACAAATATTATGTTGAAGAGCCCCATACTATCTCACCCGATTCAAACACAAACCAAATTTAAAGCCTTTCTCTCTCTCTCTCTCTCTCTCTCTCTCTCTCTCTCTCAGATCAAGACCTATGGCCTCCTCAAAGCCCTTCTCTCTTCAGATCAAGACCCAATCATCACCTTCATGGCCATGGTTTTCAGCTCTCGTCTTTTCTTATCTCAAGCTCTCTTCTCACACAAACCCTCGGCTTTTTCTCTCTCTCTCTCTCTCTCTCTCTCTCTCTCTCTCTAGATCGATCTAAACCCTCAGCAACTGCTGTATGGTGTTTGGATTTGAATACCATAAACCAAACCCAGAAAGGACCCACTGCCGTTCGTGGCTATGGTGGTCAATGGTGAAGGATTAAAGCTTGAGGAGCTTCGGCCTGGGTTCCTCACGGTGAAACAAAAGTTGAAGATCGGATGGTTGTGATTGGTTTGAAGATCGGTGAAGGATTAAAGCTTGTGGATGTGGTGGGTTTGAAGATTTTGGATCATTGGTTTGAGTTTAGTTTTGGATCGTTGGGTTTCAAATCGCGGATCGTTGTGATTTTGTGTTTGGATTGTTGGGTTGTTGCTGAAGATGGATTGATGGGTTTGTGTTTGTATTTGTGTTTGTTTTCTTGCTGATTTTTGGGTATGTGTTTTCTTTTTTATGTTTGGTTGACAAGAGAGATCTACTGCTCGGTTTGTGTTTGTGTTTGTGTTCTTGCTAGAGACCGGTTTGTGTTTTTGTGTTTGGCTGACAAGAGAGATCTGCTGGGTTTGTGTTTGTGTTATTGCTGGAGATCGGTTTGTGTTTTTGTGTTTGGTTGACAAGAAACGGTAAGAAAATAGTAGAAAATCTGGGCATTAATTCTTATATTTAAAATCTGGGTTTGTGGCCTTTAGTGTTCTTGTTGAAGATGAAGACAGATCTAAATTTTTTTTTTTTTTTTTTTTTTAATTTCTAAGTTTGTGTTCTTGGATCTGGGTTTGTGTTCTTGTTCAAGACACACTCAAATCTCAATTCATACAATTTTTTGTTTTTAATTCTGTTTTTAATTTTTTTTATTTAGTTAAAATTAATAAATTAATTTTTTTAAATTTAAATGCTGACGTGGCATTTTTTAATGCCAAAAAACTTTTTTTATTATTAATTGAGCCACGTAGACATTAAAAAAATATTATTTATTCTTACCGTTTGCCACGTCAGCAATATCTGTTTATGATGTAACGGCAGGGACCAAAATAAGAATCGTTTTTCAGGATAGGGACTAAAAGCGGTAAAAATAAAATGTAGGGACTAAAATAGAAATCGCCTTAAAATTTAAGGACTAAAATGTGTTTTTCGCCTAAAACTTAATAAGAGAAATTTTACAGTCTTTATTTTTTATTATTTAATCAAGATATATATTAAATCTTTTTAAACATTATATTATTTTAATCAATATTGATAAATTTTGTACATTTAATTTATTTATTTTTATATTATTAATTATTAAAATAATTATTACGTCATCACGGTTCAACCTTGGTTGAACCTCGGTTTGACTTCAATCAGTTGTTACATAATAAATCAGTTGTGATGAGTGATGACTTCATTTTATGTCAATAGTTATCAACCAAGTGAATCATTAAAATTCTAATTGTGTTTTTTTTTTTTTTTTTTTTTAAACAAAAAAGTTCAAGCAGCTCTTATGATCTACCTACCAACAAATAGTCAAAATTATACTTAACCTTTTGTTGATATCATGTTGAAATTAACAAGCTCATATCTAAACTAAATAATTAAAACCTCAATGAGTTGTTATAATGATTCTGAAAATATCACGAAATCCATGAGGTGTTGGGTTCAAAACCCCTAACCCTATCTCCTAAGAGATTCCTCCTATTAATTAAGCTAATTTATTCTAATTTAGATTGGGATAAGAATAAGATCAACTCCTATTTAAATATTCAACTTTCTTTCAATTTTTATCAATCACACAAGATTAAATAAATGTCAAGTGTCTTGCATTTGACTAAAAATTAGAGGAAATTGAAGGATTTAATGGAAGAGAATCTTATCCCAACATAATTTTTTAAAAAGAATTTCTAAACTTACTATCATTCATTCAAATACAAATTTCATTGATAAACTGATTAATAATACATTATCCCATTGTACCTTTTCAATGGATTTTTTTTATAATGGAATCAATTTTAGTAAATTTTTTAAAAAAAATATATAAATTTTATCAAAATCAATTGTATCATAATAACGAAATTTAATTTTTGAAGTAAAAACTAAGCATATTAATGGAGTAGTTCAATAAGCTACTTCTACCTTCTTTTCCTTATCAAAAGGGAGTAATACATGATGAACAATTTGCATACTCATTTAACTGGCATCCTTATAAGCAAGCTTTCATGAATTATAAAAAATTAAAGCAAATTCTAATATAATGCCTAAAGTTCCCATAAATAATAATAATAATAATAGAAAAGATAATTCCTAAAGCCCTAAAGTTAAACATTCAATATTTTAAAAACAAAATGTTAATTTAAACATATCAAGAATGAGTTTCCTATAATAAATAAAAATAATTTGTAAGTGCACAAGATTAGTTGATGTAGTTGATTAATTAATAACATGGAATTTTTTTTTTTTTTTACTATTACTTATTAAAGTAATGTTATTTTAAATGTTTTTTTCTAAATAACTTTTGTTGGTTTATTTTATTAATGATCCCATTTTGTGATGTGATGTGGTGTTTAGAATTAATATTTAAATCCAAATATTTTGTATCTTCAGTCTGTTTAATAAAAGGATTTAAATAAAATTTTTTGTTTTGAAAAACATAAAATGGTGGATTCCACACTTGAATATATTGTTTAACTAATGTTTTTTTAAATAAAATTTTCATAAAATTATTTCCCATTTTTCGTGTTGAAAACAGGACTTTGAAAATGATCAAGAGGATGTTTTCAAGATATATAAAATGTTTTCAATGGCATAGCTGTAAATAAAATGAAAATAGTGGCATCCATAGATTTGCCAAAACTCTTCTATATCTTAAATTAAGAAGCTTCTCTTTATCACAAATTTGAAGTTATCCTTATATAAAAATAAAAAAGGTACATTAGTTTTACTCCCACACTTCAATTTTGAAACTTATAATTAATTATCCAAAAAATAAAGTAATCTACACACTACTTTCTATAAATTTTTTTTTTAAAAAAAAATCTCAAAGCAAAATGGTCTTCCAAACATCATTTTTTTTTTTTATAAAAAAATATATTTTGAAAATTGTTCCTAAAAGTGAGAGCCAAACACATATAATGTAAACATTATTCTCTAAAAACTAGTTTCACATTCAATTTTTTGAAAATTATTTTCTTACTGTTTTGGAAACAGAAACAAAAGTCCTCCTACCCAACAGGCCCTTATTTATTATATGAAATTTATTCATATATTAAACAAAGTAGATTTTCAAGATATGTTTAAATTAACATTTTGTTTTTAAAATATGGAATGTCTAGGCTTTAGGAATTATCTTTTTTTTAATGGGAATTTTAGGCAACAGCTTAGAATTATCTTTAAATTTTTTGCACTTCATGAAAATCTCCTTGTAAGGATACCAATTAATTGACTATGCAAATTGCTCATCATGTATTATTCCCTTTTGATAAGAAAAAGAAGGCAAAAATATTTTATTGAACTACTCCATTAATATGCTTAGTTTTTACTTCACAATTCAAATTTAGAGATTATACAATTGATTTTGATAAATAAAAAATTTACAAAATTATTCCATAATAAAAATCCATTGAAAAGGTACAATGAAATATTGTATTATTAACTAATGAGTTTTTCAATGAAATTTGTATTTGAATTAATGATAAGAAATTTAGAAATTCTTTTAAAAGATTATGTTGGGATAAGATTCCCTCCCATTAAATCCTTCAATTTCCTCCAATTTTAGTAAAATGCAAGATACTTGACATTTATTTTATTTTGTGTGATTGACTAAAATTGAAAGAAAATTGAATATTTAAATAGATGGGGATCTTATTCTTATCCCAATCTAAATTAGAATAAACTAGATTAATTAATTGGAATTCCATAAGAGATGGGGTTAGGGGTTTTGAACCAACATCTCATGGATTTCATGATGTTTTCAGAAGTCAGAACCATTATACCAACTCATTGAGGTTTTAATTATTTACTTTAGATATATATGAGCTTGTTAATTTCAATGTGAAATCAACAAATGGATAAGTATAAATTTGACTATTTGTTGGTAGGTAGATCATAAGAGTTGCTTGAACTTTAAGAAATACTCAATTAGAATTTTAAAGATTCACTTGGTTGATAACTATTGATGTAAACAAAGCCATCACTCATCACAATTGATTTATTATGTAACAATGTAGTCATTGGCATAAAATATATCGATTTATGTTGCATTAATAATTTACTTTTTAGTTGCCACTTCAAGAGAAGAGTTTTATAGTTTAGTAATATTGATTAATTTCCTTATGAAAATGATCAAAGTTCAAATTTCCATTTTCCAGTTCTTTTAACAATTCACTTATTTAAAAAGAAATTTCTTTGTTAAGGATAAAATAAAATTTACTTTTAAGTCTCATTCTATGATACAAGGAAGCACTTGGTTGTAGGCCTCGTCAATGGGCCGGGCCGGGCCGTTTTTACTTGACCCCTGGGTCTAATGGGTTGGGCTTAACGGGTTGTTGACTAGTCAATGGGCTGGGTCGGGTCGGGCTAGATGGAAAAACCCTAGCCCATGGCCCTACCCATGGGCAATGCCCATTTGGGCTTTAGCGGGTTGGGCTACTGAGGTGGGTTTTATGGGCTACCCATGGACATTTTTAACGGGTCTTCAATGGGGTTATAAAAATTTAACCAAAAAAATTATAATTATATATTATTACAAACTATCAAATTGAACAATTAAATCTACTAAGAAGATTCTATTAAAAAAAATACTAAGACATACCTCTTAAAAAGGTACTAAAATAAGATTAATTAACTTGAATTGATAAGAATAAATAAGTACATTGAAATTTTCATGAATATACTAGATTGAAAATAGTTGCATCACTACAAAATGTGTACATCCCAACTAGGTTGGCACCCACACACTTGTCTATCATTTGCAATTCCCAATCTATTTGTTTTGATTCTGTTGAAACATCAAATAATTTTATCTAAGAAAAAAATTGAAAAACTTGTTCCATAAATTATATAACTATTTGCCAAGCATTATCTTGAAGTGGTGGATTGTTGGTCATGTGGTGGACTTCTTGGCATCCACTCGGGCCTTTCTAACTTCAATCACTCAAATGCCTCTGCTAATTCTACTTCTTGTTCTGCTTCTTGTCATCTTGTGTCTGCTAAGTTCCAATCCTTTAAGCACACAAGTGCCTCAACAGTCTCAGGACTAAGACCACATCTTTTGTCAGATACAACTCTACCACCTGCAGAAAAAGATGCTTCCGATGCTACTGTGGAAACAGGAACTGATAATATTTCACGAGCCATAATGGAAAGTATGGGATACTTACTTTGATTTGATTTCCACCAGCCCAATAAATCATATGATCCTTGTTCATCAATTTCAAGTAAATGTTGATTTCAATAACGTTGAAATTTCGATAACCCACTTGATGTTATTGAAGATGCTTGTTCTCTTCTTCTTTTAACCACGTGATAAGCATTTTGTTCTTCTTGGTCACCTAGAAAACTAGTAGAGGACAAAGAGCTTCTTGTGTTTTGTGATTGGGCACCAATTTCAGAATTTTTATAAGCATTTCCATAATAATCAAATAATTGTGTCATTGAATTTTGAAATGATTGTATGGTCTTTTGAATTTTTTCAACTTCATCATTATAAATTATTTCTAAAAAACCATTCAACTCTTCAATCTTAAATCTAGGATCAAGAATAATAGCCATTCCAAAAATCAAAGGAATATCTCCCTAATATTTGTCAAATTTTTGTCTCATTAAATCTAACGTTTCATCAAATATTCCAAAAGTTTGCCCATAAAATTTTGAAAATTTTGCACAAATGTTAGTCAATTGAATTATAACTCTACAAGATGTTGGATAATATACACCACAAAATTTTTTTGTTGAATCATCAAAAACCTTTAAAAAGTCTCTTACAAGTTCTGCTAACATCTAATCATGTTCTTCAATTTTTTCTAGAGGACAACGTGAATTTTGAGAAAGATGAGAATAATATAAATTTAAAACATCTTTATATTTTATTGTTGAATCTAAAAGAAGGTAAGTAGCATTCCACCTATGAGGCACATCAATATTTATATATATTTTTTTGTTTCTTTTCAATTCCATACAACATTTTATATACAATTCATATCTTGCTTGAGAACTATTAATATTACGAACAATATCTTTTATTTTTTCAACAGATGAGGATAAATTTGATAAACCATCTTGAACAATTATATTTAAAATATGTACACAACAACGCATTTGAAATAATGTACCATGTAAAGGTAAGCTTAATTTTTCTTTTAAAAACATCTCTGCTATATCATTATTTGTTGCATTATCAAGTGTTATTGAAAATATTTTATCAATAATCCTCCAATATTGAAGTTCCTTGCTAATAAGATATGCAATGTTATATCCCGTGTGTGGAGATTCCAAAATTTTAAATGATATTATTCTTTTATTTAAATTCCAATTAGAATCAATATAATGAATAGTTAAAGAGAGAAAACCTAATTTATTTCTTGATGTCCATAGGTCAAAAGTTAAACAAAATCTACCACTATGTGCATGCAAAATACTTTTTAAAAATCAAAGCTACTAGACTAATACCAAAATATATATATTTATTATGCATATTGTATCACAATCACTCCAAGTATTTAGTGACTAGGTGTGTGGTCTTAAAGTTTTTATAATGTCTAAAGTTCAATCCCTCACCTACCCAACTCCCAAATTATTTTGTTATGAATTTTGGGCAATGAGTCAGGCTAACGGGTCGGGCTAATGGGCTGGGCTAACGGGCAGGCCCACCGGGTGCCCATGGGTAAAGAAACCAACCCATAACCTGTCCCATTGGGTTATTGGGCTGCCCATGGGCTTCAATATTACTTGGCCGGGCTACCCATTAGCCTGGTGGGCTAGCGGGCTACTGGGCCAACCCATGGGTCATGGGCTATTTGATGACCCTTACTTGGTTTTTTTTTTTTTTTTTTTGATGCACCCTTACTTGGTTGATATAGTACATTTGTTATAAGAGATATGTTATGTGTGACTAGAAATACTACATGAAATGATAGAAAGTTCAGCCCTAGCTATTGTCAAAATGTTGACTTTATGAGGGTCATTAATTGTTTCCTTTTCCTATATTTCATTGGCAAGGACATTAATTACAAGATGAGAACCCAAGACATTAATGAGTTTTTGGTGTAGGTAGGGATCGAACTCCAAATCTTTTATTCAACCATCAGAGACATTACCAGTTAAGCTAACTGGAACCCACGATTTAAAATTGAGATTTCCATTCTTAAATCTCAATAAATTAACCGTTGTTCAATTTTGGTGTAGGCATGGATTGAACCAACGATTTTTTTTTTTTTGGGAGAAGGAATCTCAAAAGAGTTTGCAACACTTCAAATCTAAAAATGGTAATTTGTAAGTGCACAAGATTCGTTGATGTAGTTGGTTAATTTATAGCATGGAATTTTTTTACTGATACTTATTAAAGTAATATTATTTTTAAAAATAATTTTGTTTTCATTTAGGGAAAGGATTTGCAGCACATTAAGTTGCAGCAATTCCTGTAAAAAAGGCACACATGTCAATACCTCAAATAAGCACCTGTCCAAACTTATATTTAAATGAAAACTTCCTAATCAAGATTGAATTTTTCCCCAAATGGCTACTTGACATGTGTGTATTCAACAAATCATTTCCCTTTGGTTTATTTCAGATCCCCTTTTTTGATGTGATGGGGTGTTTAGAATTAATATTTAAATCCAAATATTTTGTATCTTATTTATTATAGGAAACTCATTCTTGATATGTTTAAATTAACATTTTCTTTTAAAAAATCGGATGTTTAACATTAGGGCTTTAGGAATTATCTTTTCTATTATTATTATTATTTATGGGAACTTTAGGCATTATGTTAGAATTTGCTTTAATTTTTTATAATTCGTGAAAGCCTGCTTGTAAGGATGCCAGTTAAATGAGTATGCAAATTGCTCATCATGTATTACTCCCTTTTGATAAGGAAAAGAAGGTAGAAGTAGCTTGTTGAACTACTCCATTAATATGCTTAGTTTTTACTTCACAAATTAAATTTTGTTATTATGATACAATTGATTTTGATAAAATTTATATTTTTTTTAAAAAAATTACTAAAATTGATTCCATTATAAAAATCCATTGAAAAGGTACAATGGAATAATGTATTATTAATCAGTTTATCAATGAAATTTGTATTTGAATGAATGATAGTAAGTTTAGAAATTCTTTTTAAAAAATTATGTTGGGATAAGATTCTCTTCCATTAAATCCTTCAATTTCCTCCAATTTTTAGTCAAATGCAAGACACTTGACTTTTATTTAATCTTGTGCGATTGATAAAAATTGAAAGAAAGTTGAATATTTAAATAGGAGTTGATCTTATTCTTATCCGAATCTAAATTAGAATATATTAGCTTAATTAATTGGAGGAATCCCTTATTTTAGATTCCTGCTAAAAAAATAATAAAAATAAAAATAGAAAACTCCTTTGAAATTGTCTCATTAATTACAAAATAAGTTTTTATTTTTTTATTTTAAATTTTGTATTAAACCATAGTCAATTTATTGAGATTTGAGAATGAAATCAAATTGTAAAAGGGATAGAATAAAAGAATGACAATCCTCAAGCCAAACTTGGGAGCCCTATGTTGTCCTCATCTTGTAATGTACTTGCCAAAGCAAGAGCAACTCTCTTACAATGCCCTATTTAATATAGGAAAAAGAAACAATTAATGATCTTCATAATAAAGTTTTCCAACGTATGGACTAAGCACTTATGTTTATCTAATACATACGTTCAATTCATTTTTTATCTTTCCTTCTATGTTTTTAAGAATATTGCAATTAATCAATTAATGAATTTTTTTTACTACCAAAAAATTTTGAAAGATAAAATATAAATTTCTATTAGGGTCCTGTGTTTTGGTATTGTCAAACTATGCCGAATAATGTGTCTTTTATTGAGTTTTGATGTGTCCTAATACTGTAATTGAAGATGAAGTTGAAGACACAAAGTTTGCTCAAGAAAAGTGCATTTTCAGCATGTATTTCGATAGCAATCTTGATACCTCTCGATACTACCTCAATACCTATTGATAGAAGCTCGAAACCTACTACCTCCTCGATAGTAGTCTCGACACTACCTTGATAGCAGTCAGGATGACTTGGAGATTGTCATAAACTCTTTAAGGGAGGAGTCTACTTCTATGTCCTCTTTTGGTTATTTGATCTAAGATGCTAAGTTTACTGCATATTCATAGCTTTCTTCTTAAAAAAAATAAAATAAAATACCACGTCAAGTTTTATAACTTTTTAAAGATAGTTTTGACTTGACATCCACTCCTAATGATAATTTTTTATCATCAAACCAAGGTACCAATTGGTTTTTGGAGATTGTCATTGACTCTTTAAGAGAGGAGTCTACTTCTATGTCCTCTTTTGGTTATTTTATCCAAGACGCTAAGTTTACTGCAAATTCATTTCTTCCATAAAAAATAAAAAGAAAAAAAAGAAAAGAAAAGATATATACCACGCGAAGTTTTCTATTTTTTTAAAAATAGTTTTAATTTATGACGTCTACTCCTGGTAATGACTCTTTATCATCAAACCAAGGCACCAATTGATTTTTGGTGTAGGCAGAGATTGAAAGCTAGATCATTTTTTTGACGATAAGAGATTTTACCAACTAAGCTAACTAGAGCTCACAAATACTACTCCAAGTTAAATTACAAGTGACATTATATGGTAAAAATTATTTTTTAGAACTATTATAATGACATTGATTACTAACCTATATAATAAATAAATACGAAAATTTTATTAAAAAAAAAAAAACTAAAATAGTCAGACCAAAAGTAGAATAACCTAATCACTTCCATCTAGATAATATCCTAGGATTTTATCTCAAGTAAACACTATAACATAATGAATTTAAAGGGTTATAGAATATAGATTCCACGTTGATTTTGTTGTTTGAGTTTTGGTCGTCGGCGTCACCCAAAAAGTACATGAAAAGAACAAGGAAAGAAGGAAAATAAAAAATTAGATCTACAACATCATTGGAAGTTAGAAACTATAGACTGTGTTTATTTTATTTTATTTTATTTTTGGATAAGTAATCCTTACATAAACATTTTTTTAATTCAAAGAGTAACACATAAAAATAACAAATTTCACAATTTATTGGGATAATAATATTTATTTATTTTTTGATAAGTAATCCTTACAAAAATACTTTTGTTTTTGTTCAAAGAATAATGCATAAACAACAAAATTTCACAATTTATTGGGATAATTAAGTTATGAGTGATACACTATATGGAGAGTTAATAACCATTTAGCCTAAATGATTTAGGTATATGTTAATTAGGTGATTTAAAACATATGTAAGTGGTCATATAGTGAGTTGGAAGAAATTTTATCTGAATTGATTTAGAGGAGAATTTTGTCCATATAGATATGAAGCCAATTACCAGTGCAAAAATAAAAAAAAAATTGTATTTTTTTTTTTTTTTTGAGAAGAAGATATAAAGCTAATCTTACCCGGCCCCCTTCTTTTTTGCTTTTTAATAAGTAGATAGTAAAGAAGGGGGAGGTAAGATTTGAACTACTGACATGAGACACCATAAATGAGATTATGAGACCATTATTGTTAGACAATCACTTGAACCCAAACCTAATTATAATTTTAAATATGAATTCAAGTGAGACTAATTGTATTGTTTATATTAATTTCTAGTTAATAAAAAATGGTGCCTTGGTTGATGGTATTTTTTCCACCTTAAAACTGATATCATGAGTTCAAATTAATTTTTATTTTACTGATTCATTCATTGACATGAAGCTGGTTTGGATAATTAACTTGCTAGATTTATATAATTCATTACTCATTTTTGATTTCCGCATATTTTAAAGATATAAAGATATAGTTGTATAGAGAAAATGCTACGTAATATGGCTAAAGACCTTAACTGGGTTTAGGCAAATGTATGATCATGCAAGAATGCTATGTAATATGGCTAAAGACCTTAACTGGGTTTAGGCAAATGTATGATCATGCAAGAATGTGCATCTTTGGAATCTATTTGTACAAGTGAATTGGTACCAAAGAGTGGAATAAAGCCTTTTGTTGATTTGTACTGATAAAAAATTGGTTCCAAAAAGTGGAATAAAGCCTTTTGTGGATTTCTATAGATAAATTGGTTCCAAAGAGTTGAATAAAGCCTTTTATAATTTAGGCAAATCAATTACTTTTAAAGTCAACTTTTAAACACAAAGCAAAGGAAAATGAAGGCCCGTTTGGTTAGAAATTTTTAGTATCGTTGTTTAAGTGTTGTGGAAATACGCGCAGGTTAAAAAGTGTTGTGCAAATACTTATTTCAGTGTTTAAATACTAAAAACTGTTGTTTAAGTACATGTACCAAACACCCTCGAAGTGGTGGAAGTTGTTCTTGCTCTCAATGAGGACATTTATTTGTTTTCTTTTTCTAGCTATTTTTTTTTGTGGTTGGATTTCTCTAAATTAAGGGTAAATTACAAGTTAAGTCCCTAATCTTTACATTGTTTTTCAATTTGGTCTTTAACATTTCAAATGTTTTAATTTAGTCTCTAACATTTTTAATATTGTGTCAAAATAGTCTCAGCCGTTAAATAGTGGATTGAAAAAACTGATGTGAGTAACGGTGAGATTAAAATATTATTTTTATGCCACATAAGATGTCAAGTGTCCTTAATTTAAAAATAAAATATTTAGAATTAGTTTATCTTCATATTTGAAAGTTTTCTTTTCTTTTTTTTTGCTTTCTTGGTAACCAAATAGGCTAAAAACCCAGAATTCAAAACTCAATTTCCATCCTTTTCCCACATTTTCCCAAGGTTTTCATAATTTCTCCGGCCATAAAAAACCTTCGGTAGAGGAACAATAAACAATAAATGAATTTCTCTAATCTTTTTTTTCTCACCTCTTCTTCCTCTTGCATGGATTTGGTGATGCCAAAGCTAAAAGCGTATAATGGGAATGGGAAGACATGCCTAGTGGAAAGCTACGATGGAGTACGCAAATGACATGCCTGGTTTGGCTTTCGGGCAATTTAGCTCTAATAAGAAGTGTAAGGAAAGTAATGGTGGCAGTGAGGGTATGAATTTGGGAGAGATTGCTTGGAATATGAGGGGTGTTGAGGGCAAATGGTTCATTGTCAAAGTTCATGAAGGACACAGTAAAAAAAAAAAAAGTTCATGAAGGAGGACATTCAAGGTGTTATGTCGCTAATTGTGTATGTGGTGAAGATGTTTAGATGATTTTGCTTGGCATTTGGAGGATCATGATTTGCATCATTTGGCAACTTAAATTACTTGCATATGGGGAGATCAATCCTCTTGGTGAGTTTTTGGATGAATGGGTGTGGGTCCTACTTAATTGGGCTTCCTCTATTATTTCTAAGTTTATAATGTGTGCTTTGTGTTTGGTTAATCATGTTAGCTTTTTTCATGAGATTAGAATTAAATTGACGCATTTCAAATTATAGATACCAAACTTGTACTTGATCGTATAAATTACTGTTTAGAATTAATACTAAAATGACATTGATTACTAACGTGTATAATACATAAATATGAACATTTTATTTTTTTATTTTTTAAATTAAAACAGTCGTTGTTTTTGACCATAGGTTATAGAATATCCTTAAATCCAGCTCATATCTTAGGATTTTATCTCAAGTTAACTCTATAAACTAATTCATTGGCAAAACTAGGAATCGTTGTCCAAACCAAAGAAGGAAGGAGGGATGGGGTTTAGAGACATCCAGAGCTTAATTTGGCAATGCTAGCAAAACAGGGATGGAGATTGATGCAGGCAAAGGATTCATTGCTTTATGGGTGCTTTAAAGCAAAAAACTTCCCAATATGTAGCTTTTTGGAGGCGGTGGAGTCTCCAAATTGTTCCTTTGTTTGAAGGAGTATAATGGCAACCCAGAGATTTTAAAGCAAGGATGTTGCTGGAGAGTTGGAGATGGTTCGGCCATTTGGGTTACTAAAGATAAGTGGATCCCTAATCATCCAACAAACATGGTGATTCATCCACCCCAAGAAGATGAATGGGAGTGGAGGGTGGTGGAGCTTATTGACAACTCGGACATGTGATAGACATTTGGTCGAGACAAAGTTTCATAGAGATGATGCGGAGGCCATTCTCCGAATTCCGCTGAGCAAAAGATATACTGACTGTTGGTGCAAATACAAAGATAATGGAGACAATACAAAGAGAAACTGAATAATACTTCTTAATTTTATTACTTTAAAGAGAGAAATTACACAATACTATTTGGACTGAGGCGCAGCACTCGCTCTCTTTAAGGAGATTCAAGCCCTTGGTTGGCTAAACTTTGTAACCGGTGCAGACCTTCTCTGACTTGTCTCCCCCAGGATACAACAGCCCAACAAGTGTCGTATGGCTAGAACAACCTCTGCACAAAGTGTCCAAGCCCAAAGCTCCACCAGAAAGAACACCCTTCCTTGCCAAGAATCTCTCTATCTTTTAGTGTATTTTTTTTTTTTTTGTGTGTGAGTATTGTAGTAGTTTGGATTGAGTCTGAATGAGTCTATTTATAGGCTCAATGGGCCTCACGAAATTACTACCCAATTTATTCAGATTAATTAGGTCCATTATTCTGAGTTAGTGGGTGTTACAAGATTAATTGCTGGATATTAATCTGATGGGCTGGAGTTACACAATTAATGGTCTGATAAGGAGTTTCTGAAGAATGAAAAGGCCCAAACGGATAGTCCATTAAGTGGGTTAATGGCTCTTTATTTTCATAGTAAAAATGGAGTATTAATTCGGGCCATTTACTCACCAACGGATATGGAAATTACTCTGAATGGGCTGTCAAGTAGGAGGATCCAAGAGGCTGATTCATTTCCAATTTTGATACCTCCACTCTTCACCTCCCCCTTGCGCACGTATCTAGCCCAATATCTGAGTCAATACATTTTAGCCCATTAATCATCACAATTAAAAAGAATAAAAAACTCTCTCTCCTTTTCAATGTGGGATTAAACATTTTCAATAACTCTTCATCTTCCATATTTACTCCCATATCTTTTCATTTATGTTATTACATTTATTCATTTTATTTATTTAATATTAAAATGCTCCAACAATCCCCCACTCATTTTAATATTAAATTTTTAGTTAAAGAGAGATTACCAGGCAAAGACAGGTCATTATGCATCATGAAGGTGTGCTCTGCATTGAACCTTCACTTAGTAAAACAGCAATCTCAACTCCAGAGTCGTAATGGTCTCCGACTTGAACTAGGACTGCTTTAGGGAAATTAAGTGTCACTGCTTACACATAACAACCCAGGTGTTGACATGAGCTTTTATAGCTAGCACTTTACGGCCATGTGTTGATTCCGGTTTCATGAGTGTATTTGAGACTAAGTCCAAATCTCATAGGGAGCGGCCTCACCCCCACACTCACATAGGTGAAATTTGTCAAGGGTGCTCCTGTAACTCTAATACCCCACTCATACGAGCTACAAATTTCATTAAGAGTTCTTTACTCAACCTCTCCACATTACAGGATAAATGCACTTACATCATAGGGATGAACAATTAAAAAATTATTTACAAAATAAATAATTAAAAATAAGTAAATTGTGCATTTCTTACGACCATCATATGATTCGTTTTTCCCATTGAACCCAATTCTCAGGATCTCTGGTCCTTGGGTTGGGTATCCTCATACATGACTCATGATTCTGTGGACTTTAGTCCCATCCCCCTCGATGTATTCCAGACTCTATCTTTTGCCAAGGCCTTGGTAAATGGATCTGCAAGATTATCATTAGATTTAATATAATCCACAGTTATGATGCCACTACTCAAATAAGATCGCACGGTACTGTGCTTTCTTCTTATAGGTCTGGATTTACCATTATAGTAACGGTTTTTAACTCTACCAATTGCGGCAGTGCTATCACAATGAATTAATATAGGTGGAATTGGCTTTTCCCACAGTGGAATTTCATATAACAAATCTCTAAGCCAATTTGCCTCTTCACTAGCTGAAGCTAATGCTATTAATTCAGCTTCCATCGTTGAATTAGCAATTATTGTTTGCTTTTTAGATTTCCAACAAATAGCACCACTACCTAAGGTAAAAATATAACCAGTGGTAGAGAGAGAATCACCTGACAAAGTATTCCAATCGGCATCACTAAAACCTTCAATCACAGCAGGGTACTTTTTATAAAATAAGCCGTAACTTTTGGTACCAATTAAATATCTCATGACTCGCTCAATAGCTAGCCAATGATCTTTACTAGGCTTGCTAGTAAATCTGCTAAGCACTCCTACTGCATATGCAATGTCAGGTCTAGTACAATCAGTAGCATAACGCAAACTACCAATGATACTAGCATAATCCTTTTGATTAAAAATCTCATCATCATTATTCACAGGAAATAAATGAACACTAGAATCAAAAGGAGTAGCTACACTTTTGTGATCATGAAAATTATATTTTCTCAATATTTTCTCAACATAATGTGATTGATCAAGATATATTCCATCACATACTTTTGTAATTTTCATGCCCAAAATAAAATTAGCCTCACCAAGATCTTTCATATCAAAATGGCTTTTAAGCATATTTTTTGTCTCACTTATAACATGCATATTTGAGCCAAAAATTAACATATCATCCACATAGAGGCTAATAATAACATGTAAATTATTCCATGATTTAGAATAAATACATTTATCACATTCATTTGATTTATATCCATTTTCAATCATGCAGGAATCAAACTTTTCATGCCACTGCTTAGGTGCTTGTTTTAAGCCATATAGGGATTTAGTTAGCTTACATACCTTGCTTTCTTGTCCAGGCTCTACAAAACCTTCGGGTTGATCCATGTAAATCTCTTCCTCTAGGTCCCCATTTAGAAAAGCAGTTTTTACATCCATTTGATGAATTTTCAAATCAAAAATTGCAGCAATAGCAATTAACAATCTAATAGATGTAATTCTTGTTACCGGAGAAAAAGTATCAAAGAAATCAAGATCAGCTTTTTGTTTAAAGCCTTTTGCAACAAGTCTAGCTTTAAACTTATCTATTGATCCATCCGGTTTCAACTTTTTTCTAAGGACCCATTTACAACCTATGGTCTTACAATCCGGTGGAAGATCTACTAATTTCCAAGTTCTATTAGAAATTAGAGATTCCATCTCATCATTTACAGCCTCTTTCCAAAATATAGAATCAGGTGATGTTAAAGCCTCTTTTAAATTTTGGGGATTTTCCTCAATGTTAAAAACATAATAATCAGGACCAAAATCCTTTTCAACTCTAGCTCTTTTACTCCTTCTAGGTTCCATTTCAAAATTTTCTTGATTTTGTAAATGTGAAGTAGAAGAATTAGGTTGTGACAAAATATTTTTTTCACCCCCCACTATTTTTAAATTTAAAAGGAAATTTTTCTTCATGAAAAATTGCATCACCAGATTCAAAAATTATTTTGTTTTCAAGATCAAAAAATCTATAGGCTGCAGTATTAATTGCATAACCAAGAAAAGCACAGGTAGTAGTTCTAATTCCCAATTTAGGCATTTTAGGGTCAGTAAGCCTTACATAAGCAAGACAACCCCATACTCTCAAATATCCCAAATTTGGCTTATGTCTTTTCCACATCTCAAAAGGTGTGGTGTGTGACTTTTTATGTGGCACCCTATTCAAAACATGACATGCAGTTAAAATAGCTTCACCCCAAAAATGTAAAGGTGCACCATATTTAATTAACATGGCATTTGTTAACTCAATTAAAGTTTTATTTTTTCTTTCAGCCACACCATTAGAAGCGGGTGAATATGGTGCAGTAGTTTCATGGATAATTCCCAAAGACTGAACAAA
Organism: Quercus gilva; assembly: GCA_023621385.1. Classification (NCBI taxonomy): domain Eukaryota; kingdom Viridiplantae; phylum Streptophyta; class Magnoliopsida; order Fagales; family Fagaceae; genus Quercus; species Quercus gilva. The sequence continues at coordinate 7,808,938 of CM042475.1, read as the reverse complement.
TGAGTTGAATGCACTTGATTCATACTCACGGCCTTTATCACTTCTTATTCTTTTTATTTTTCTACCGAATTGATTTTCAACTTCTTTTAAAAAATCTTGAAATTTTTCAAAAGCATCACTTTTATTTTTCAACAAATAAATAGTTGTATATTTAGAGAAATCATCAATAAAAGTGATAATATATCTATTTCCTCCACGAGTTAAAATTTCCTCAAATTCACATAAATCGGAGTGAATTAACTCAAGCAATTCGGTATTTCTTACAACATTTTTATGAGGCCTTTTTGTAATCTTAGCTTGACTACAAGTTTCACATTTTTCAAAATCTTTTAACAGTCTTGGAATTAATCCTAAACTACTCATGATTCCCACATATCTACTATTTATATGACACAAACGAGCATGCCAAAAATTAATAGAAGAAAGCATATAAACTGAACTGGTAGATGCTTTATTATTCTCAACATTCAATTTAAACATTCCATCACAAGCATAACCCTTGCCCACAAATAATCCCTTTTTAGTGATTACATAATTATCAGATTCCATAGTTTGCTTGAAGCCAGCCTTGTTAAGCAAAAAACTTGACATCAAATTCTTCCTCATGGACGGAGTGTAAAGAACATCTTTCAATGTTAGCACGCGTCCAGAAGTGAATTTCAATTCAACCTCACCACTCCCAAGAACCTTGGTTTTGCTAGAGTCACCAAGCATAACAGTTTTTTCTTCTTCAAAAGGAGTGTACAATTTGAACCAATTTTTGTCATAGCAGACGTGCCTATTAGCACTAGAATCTGCCCACCACCCTTCAACATATTGCACCATATTGATGTCTGTAATCATAGCCACTAAAGGCTCTTCGGTTACGTTAGCCTGCGGGACAGATTCACGTTTCCAAAATTTGCAAAATCAAGCAATATGCCCACTCTTGCCACAGACAAAACAGGATCTATTAAATTGATCTTGTGAAGGGGGTCCTTGGTTCTTATTGTAATTTTTATTCGGGTTTCCCCTTCCTTGAGGTCTATTATTATTTTTAAAGGCTTTCTTTTTAGGCTTCAATTGACCATTTCTAGGAAAATGATTTTTGGGCATATTATTATTATTAGCTGAAATAAGGTTTACCTTTGTGGTGGAATTACCATTGCTCTCTTGTGTCATGAGTGCATCTTGTCCTCTAGCCTCCTCCTCCACACGGATGCGTGTGATCAAAGTCTCCAAGGATATCTCCTTTTGTTTGTGCCGCAAAGTCTTTTGGAACTCCCTCCAAGATTGTGGTAGTTTATCAATTATGCCAGCTACCACCAAATTGTCTCCAATCTTTATGCCTTCGGATCTCAATTCTGCCACAATCATTTGGAAGTCTTGTGCTTGATCCACTACCGATTTTCCATCCACCATTTGATAACGGAAAAATTTGCTAGCAGCATACTTCTTTGCACCTGCCTCCTCGGTATCATACTTGCTTTGTAAAGTTTTCCAAATTTTCTTAGCAGAATTGTAAGTTGTATCATAATAATCATAGAAATGATTAGCAAGACAATTCAATAGATAAGAGCGACAGTTATACTCATCTTTTGTATACTTATCTATTTTTTCTTGATGGAGAATATATTCTTCATCACTCATCTCATCGGTAGGAACTTTGGATGGGTTCTTCTCAGTGAGGATGTAGGAGACTTTGAGAAGGCTCAAGTAGAAGAGGACATTTCCTTTCCACCTCTTGAAGTAGGCTCCCTTAAAGCGAAAGGGCTTGTTAAGATCTCCAACAGGCTCATTTGGTTTCTCTTGTGTAGGCTCCATGTGTTTGAATCTCCTTAAAATTGTTGGTGCAAATACAAAGATAATGGAGACAATACAAAGAGAAACTGAATAATACTTCTTAATTTTATTACTTTAAAGAGAGAAATTACACAATACTATTTGGACTGAGGCGCGGCACTCGCTCTCTTTAAGGAGATTCAAGCCCTTGGTTGGCTAAACTTTGTAACCGGTGCAGACCTTCTCTGACTTGTAGGAAGACACTCTTCACCTCCCCCTTGCGCACGTATCTAGCCCAATATCTGAGTTAATACATTTTAGCCCATTAATCATCACAATTAAAAAGAATAAAAAACTCTCTCTCCTTTTCAATGTGGGATTAAACATTTTCAATAACTCTTCATCTTCCATATTTACTCCCATATCTTTTCATTTATGTTATTACATTTACTCATTTTATTTATTTAATATTAAAATGCTCCAACACTGACGATATTCTGTTTTGGCTACACAACAGAGAGGGGAGTACTCAGTTAAATCTGGATATCATATTGCAAGACAGATTTGGAAGGAAGCACAATCACAAGGGGAGTGCTCTACAGGTACAGGGGTCAGTCCGTTTGGGGCAAAATATGGAAACTCCACATCCCAAATAAGATAGAAGTCTTTGGCTGGCGTGCTTGTCAGAACATCCTCCCAACCCGTGAAAATTTAGCCCGAAGACATATAGTTGAAGACAGCACATGTGAGCTGTGCAAGAGAACAAAAGAATCTGTACTACATGCCTTGTGGGAATGCATCGTTGCAATGGATGTGTGGGCAGGGAGTTCGAGGAGATTACAAAAAAGTGTGAGTGTCCAAACTGATTTTCGGCAACTAGTGGAAGATATGATACGAAAATTGCCAGTGGAGGAAGTTGAACTGTTCCTAGTGCAAGCCTGGATGATATGGACGCAACGGAATGTGGCTACAAATGGAGGCACATTGCAAGATCCGTCTCAACTAGTGAAAGGAGCCTCTGTTTTTCTGGACGAGTTCAGAGCATCCCAGGAGCAGCTGGCTGTACCGAATCCAGTTGAGAGAGGGCCGAGATGGGTTCCACCACCTGGAAATTGCTTCAAACTAAATTTTGATGTGGCTATCTTTCAGGAACTACAAGCTTCTGGATTTGGGACAATAATCCGGAATGGCAGTGGAGAAGTTATGGCGTCAATTTCAGGCAGAGGACCACCGGTTATTGATAGTGAGGAGGCAGAAATATTAGCTTGCCGAAAAGCTTTAGAATTTGCAGTAGATGCAGGATTCAGGGATTTAATTGTTGAGGGAGACAATAAGGTGGTCATGACCTCCATTACAAACACTCATACTACATCCTCTCGGCTGGGACACCTGTATGGAGACGTAAATTGCATTGCAGGGATAGGCAACTTAACTGTGAGTTGTGTTCCTTGAACAGCCAATACAGTGGCTCATGCGTTAGCACGTTACGCTAGAAATGTCGAGGATGAGTTGGTTTGGTAGGAGGAATCCCCTCCGCCTGCCTTTGAAGCGTTGTATTTTGACTCATCATAATATTCAATGAAGTTTGCTTTTGGTTTCAAAAAAAAAAAAAAAATTAGATCCACAAGAACCACAACATCATTGAAAGTTAGGAACTACACGCTGTTTTTCTTTTTCTTTTGGATAAGTAATCCTTTAATATACATTGTTTTATTCAAAGAGTCACACGTAAAAATAACAAATTTTCACAATGTTTTTTTTTCTTTTTGATAAGTAATCCTCACATAAACATTGTTATTTATTTCTTCTTTGACCTGTAATCCTTCCATAAACATTGTTTTTAGTCAAAGAGTAAGGAATAAACATAAAAAATTTCACAACTATTAATTGTTGGACAATCACTTAAACCCCAAAGCTAATTATAATTTTAAATATGAATTCATGTGAGACTAATTGTATTGTATTTATTAATTTAAAACTGATATCATGATTGGCACTGGACCCCAAAGCTAATTTAAACCCCAAAGCTAATTATGCTTTCATATTTAGGACAACTAAGATTGGCACTGGACCACTGGCAAGATTAGGATAACGTGTTATAAGTGAACATGTTCATGGCACTTGGCTTGTCCAGGACAAAGACATGCACGGGTCCGGCTCCCCTCCAGTCTTGAAATCACCCATTCTCTCCCATCTTAAAACCGATGAAGAACATGTGGCAAAAATAAAATCCAAAGGTTATAAAGATGCCACGCCAAATACAACTTTTTTTCTCACCTAAGAAGTCTGACCACCTCTTTCTCTCTCTCCCCGAACAAGCCTTTCCTCTCTCTCTCTTATTTGCCTCTCTCTTCTTCTCCATCACCACCGCCACCTGAGCATCATAGCCACCGAAATCAGAGCTTGCCATAGAAGAAGGGTAAAACAAGATAGTGGATTAGGAAATTAAAAAGAGCAAAAGATCTTTGTGAGCTTATGGGAAGCAAGCAAGCTATACTGTGAGAGGGAGGTAGGTGTGCAGTTTGCCATTGTTGTCTTTAACTCCACCTTCTCTTGGACGGAAGCCAATGGTGTCAGGTCCTTGTCCAACATGCCAAGAATGATATAAATTCCCCAAGTTCTTGTCCATTTTGGGTTTTTTTTTTTAGTAATTTATTCTCCCTGATCAAATTGTAGTTCTTATTTCTTTTCTGGTTGTGGAAAATTTTGATTTTGTAAAAACTTTTGAATTGTTCTTTTCAATTAGATGATAATAATGTTATGACTGATTTTGTGGTAACATTGGCAGTGGGTATTATTTATATTAAAAAGATCTTTTACATTTTTTTTTTTTTTTTTTTTTGGGAATTGTCTCTGATTGCAGGTCATTGTCCTTGACGCTAAAAAAAAGGATATAATTTGTATGCACTTTTGTTATTTATATTTGACCATACCCTACCATTTTGTTGTAAACTAATTGAAGGCTTATGCTTAGGGTTTGTTTTATTGTTTACCCGAGATTATTTGTTGGTTTGTTTTATTGATATTCCTCGCCTATTGCACTCAATAAAAAAGTTAATGAAGACAAGTCTGGCATCATATTCTAACATCTATTAATGCAGCTATTATATAAGAAAATTTAAGGAAAATTTTGGTGCCACTATTTTGTGCACAACTTGCTCATGTGGGCGAGTTGTACACAAAATAGTGGCATCAGAACCACTCAAAATTTAAATAATAATCTTAGAAAGTCAATGATCAAACCATGTCCTCCATTTCGAGTTCTTGAAGATTTGATAATGACCCATTCAAGCATAATCTAAGGTCGTACCCAAAAAAAAAATGGTCTTATTAAACCTAATAAGAAATTTGTGGTTCTTTCATGCCTTACATCATTAAGCACTTGCAGCAGTGGTGTAAAAAGCTAAAAAACAATTTTTAGCACACTAAAAAGGTATTTGGAGCTGCAGCAGGGAAGCTATAGCCAAAAAATTTGGCTTCTTAGCTATAGTGCACAACTAAAAGATAGATGTGCACGGTAACTCAAAGGTAAAAAAATATATATTATTTTATTTTGTGTTCACATTGCTGGTTAGAATATTTGTGGCATTTTTTTAGTGGATGTATTATTTTATTGTAGTAGATATATTATTGTATTGTAATGTGTAGGGGCCTTTTTTGTGTTTGGGCTGGGCTGCCTCCTGCGATGAAAGGCCCGGATGTGTTTCTGGGTAGGGAAGTCGAGACCGGCCCAACTGCAACTCACTTTGGGCCGGCTTGTGCACAAACTTAGCCTTGTCTGCCAGGAACACTCTTATGGCGAGCAGAGCTATTACAATAAGATTACGGCAGGCAGATATAATGATAATAAAAGAAAACAGAGTACAATAACTCTTATTAATAACAAGGACTGAATAACATAGTAGTAATAATGGCAGTGATAATAATGGCTTTTATAAGAAAGAACAATTGATTGAACGATGAGTTAATCAAAATAATCGTCAAAGCCAAAAACCAAGTACGTAATGGCAAGAATCAGAGAGGAAGAACATTTCCTCTCAATGAAACTAACCTCCCAGGAGAATATCATGCCGTGGAGATTAATGACTTTGAGGGAATCGGACCCAAGTGACAAATGCCTAAAGAAAAGTTTTTACTACTTGATTGTTCCTTAGAGAGTGGGATTTTGAGGGGGAGAGAAGAGAAAAGATCTATTGGTGCATGCCTATTATCCTCCCTATATGTTTTCTTATCTTTCCTTTTTTTCTTTTCTTTTTCTTCTTAGTTTTCTCTCTATGTATTTTCTTCCTCTGTTTTTCGGTCCTTGCTACAGGGCACGGCCAGGCTCCTTTTATAGGGCCTGCCGTGATTACTTTTTTACCATTTAGCCCTCTAACGGCCTTTGTCTGGTCTGGGCATGCTTGCCGACCACCGTCTGTACACTGTTTACCCTTGCCAGACGAAACAGGTTTGTGTTGTTCTATCCGCCGTGGCACTATTCTGTGCCATGGCTTAAATGCTCTCTCTCTCTTCCTATGGCATGCACCCAACGTTCCTCCCCAATCTTACCTCTTTTGGGCGGTCTGTTATCCCAGCAGGACGTACCTCCCAAAAGAGTTTGGACAGGGAACGTAAAATGAATCTTTTCCCCCCTCCCCACCACCAAACCACACCCCCCTTTACCTCTTACCACTGACCCCTGGCCCCACCAAGACCCATATTGGCTGGGTACAGGCTAGTGGAACATGGGCTTTGTGCATGCTTCCCTGTTGTGTATGTTCAAAGCCTGCCTGCGGCTCATGTGTTTGCTATGTTCTGGAGCTTTGTTTGCATTTGTCTGCCATACTTCTTTGTTCTTTCATGTGGGCCGTTCTGCACTTCCACTACCTCCCTTTGGGCTTTTCTTAATACTGGGTTTGGCCCATTTCTCGGTTCATGTTTTATGTTTTGTTTCATTACTTGGCCGTTCCTGCCATGACGGCATATTCCTGCTAGGCCTCCTTCAAGCCTGCCATTTCATTGCTTCCCCCAGTGGCTTAAGAGAGCCCGCTGGTGCTCTTACTCATGGGCTTTATTGTCCCTTTCTCTTGGGCCGGTGGCCCTTCTTTCCTTGAGCTTCCTCAGCCCTTTTACTAAATTTGTATTCCCATGGGCTTTTACTAACTTGATTGGGCTTCCCCGGCCCAATCTCCTCATTCTCATCCTTGGGATTCATGGGCTTGCTATTAATCTCTACTTTCTTTGTTTACATTGCATTGGGCCTGCCGCAGCCCATTCTCACTTTTTCATACCATACTCTGCCCATGGGTGTCAATTCTCTCTTTCCAGGTCCTTTGGGCCCACTTGCTTCCTTAAGACCCATTTATTCATGTTATGGGCCTGTGTTCTTTTATTCCTGCCGCTTGGGACTAATAGTCTTATTCTATGCCTGCCACTCTTATTACCTGCTTTGCTGGGTTGGGCTGGCTTTACAAAAATGACCCTCAACATTTAGCCCTCTGAACATATGGAGTGTTCTTGCAGTTCATATGTGAATGAAGGACTTTTTTGTCTTTTTCACTTTTTCTTTTCCTTCGCGGGCTTTTTGAAACCACGCACTCCTTCCTGCATATATATATTTTTTTCTTGTTGTGAACAGTGGCAACTCTTCGAATTTCCCAAAATGGCAGTTGCTTTAAAACATAACTACCGCCTCATTAATTTCATTCTTTTCTCAATGGCTGACCAGTCGCCTCCCTTCACGCTGGCCTTAATAACTCAGATATTTAAGAGAATAGTCCCTTCCCAACGCAGATACAAACTCCTTTTATTTCAAAACATTTTTCTTTCCTCATCATTATCTCCTTCCCGAATACCCATCCCTCCCTTGCTCCGTTCAAATCCTCACGCCATGGCGTCGGTGAAAACTCTAGCTTCTTCCCGCCGTAAAGGGAAAAGCGTCGCCGTGGATCCTCCGGTGGAACAAGAAGTAGAAGAAGAGGATGTGCGCTCCGATTCGGACCATTTCGAGGAGGAGCGACGCGACCCAGATAGCGAGTGCGCCCCCCTGATTGATCCTTGGTACAGCCTTAGTCCACATTTTCCAAAGGCTCCTAGAGATTATGTGCCGCCGCCGGCGAGGCCGTGTGTGGTTCACTCTTTGCCGGCGAAACCCTAAGGTTTCTTGGGCTCCGATGTCTTCCTCCATCTCCGATTTGGTCATTCATCAAGGCATCGCCCTTCCCATACCTATTCACTTCGAGTTTGGGTCTGGCACCGCCTTGGGTTGGAAATAGTGGGTTGACAGTGAGTTATCAGATACTCATTTCATGGGTTTGCTTTAGAGGGCCGGTGTTCTAAAGGCCGTCGTCCTTTCTCGAAGCCTTTCTAACTTTTGAGACCTCTACAATCTTTGCCATTTAGTTCGCCGATGGTGTTCCACCACTCACACTTTCTTCTTTTCTAGCAGCGAACTCACGGTCACCCTCAAGGACGTGGCTAATCAGCTTCTTTTGCCTATTCTCGGGGATGCTGATCCTGCCGCTATTGAGCTTTCCTCGGAAGAAGACATTGAAGCGGAGTTGAAGAAGAGGATGGCCGGAAATGCTAAGCTGTCTTATTGGGTTAGTTCTTCTTCCAAGTTTTCTACTGTTGCTCGTCGTGCTGCCTTTATTGCTTTTTGGCTTTCTAAGTTTGTCTTTGGGTCCCCTCCCCATTATGCCATAAAGCCTTGGTATTTCCGTTTGGCTATTAAGATATCTGCTGGGGTGAGTCTGCCGCTAGCCCCCATGTTTCTGGGGCATTTGTATGTGCAACTGGACATCTTACGGAGTGATGAGAGTCAGGCTGGTTCCTGCCACATAGTTGCTTCTTCTGTACACAGCACTATCCTATAGCAATTGTTGTTTGAGCGTTGCGCTTAATACCTGGCGAAGTGTAGGCCTGTCAGATTTGCTAAAGAGAAGTACCACTCTTGTCCGCGGGCCATTACTAATTTTTGTGGCAGGTTTGAGGTTGATTTTCCTTTGACTTTTCGTTGGTCCGGTTTGAAGCCCATCGATTATCCTATTGTTGAGTCATTTGATGAAGGTGTTAGTCTTTCTTGGAGAGCTTATAGACAGTTGCATCCTGGTTACACTTATGCTGATTCGATGATGGGTCAGTTTGTTGATACCGTTGGTACTACTACCCCGCTGGCTGGCTGGCTTTGATGAGGCGGGTATCACATATTTGGCTGCCACCAATCCTGGGTGGCTGCTCTATTTGGCAGATGAGGGTGTCCGGTTTGTTCATTACCCTGCCAACCGAGTGAGGAGACAGTTTGGTCTGATCAAGATATCCCTGATGACCTCTCCTTCCTCGCAGAGTCTCCTACTTCGGCCAGACCCTTCCTGCGACACACTGCTTTTGACTTTTAGAGGGACCGCTTTAGTGCAGTCACAGTTGCTGGTTCTTCGAGGGAAGGCCTTTACACCGCTGCTATGCACCTCTATTGGCAGCTTGTTATGAACTCTTTTGATGTAGAGTTGGCTGGTAGCCGCGGTTCTCCCTCATACCCCTTGAGGGACTTAGTATGGTTATCTCTCCCAATCCTCGGTTGCTCTTTCCTTCCAAGTCAGTGCTGGCCTATGCCAGGAAACAGAACCGGTCTACCATCTTCGAGTGGGATGAAGAGAAAAGGGGGTGGTATTGGCACACAGGTGATTACCCCTCAGGTTGGGAAAAGAAGGTTAAAGTAGTGAACATTCCTGCGTCAGCCAAGAAAGCTCCTGCCAAGCTGAAATCTGCAAGTAAGCCCAAGTCTGCCGCTCCTCAACCTCCTACAAGTGCTACTCCTACCAGCAGAACACGAGGCAGTAAAAGGAAGACAACCCCCCATCCTGTGTCTGCCGCTCAGCGAAGAGTGAGTTTCTAGAACTTTTTCTTGTTTTGTCTTCTAAGTACACACATATATATATACATTTCTTTCCCTTTGACTCATCTTTTAATCCCTTTTGCTTCTGCAGTCTAAGCAAAAGGAGGATACGCCAGCCGCCTGTCCTATTGTGCTTGAGGAACCCGAATCAGAGGTATGTTTCTTCTTGCTATTGCACTTGTCCAATCTGCTACATTTTTGTTTTTGGTTGCCCAAAGAATTAATTCGGTCTTCATACTTCTTCTTTGTTTTTAGGATGAGCCTAAGCCTCTTTCCATATACCGCCCTACAGCCAAAGAGCTTTCTGCCCCCATGGGCACTCCTACGGAGGGCTCTTTTGCTGGGGTTGAATTTGCAGCATCTGCTCCTTCTGCAGCCACTACCTCTCCTACTGGACTGGTACCTATGGATGAGGGTACTCATACTGGGGAGCTTAGTGAGGCCACCCCTACTCCTGCCATGACTCCTCCTGTTCAAAGGGGAACCACCCCTCTTGCTGTTATCGGGATTGAGGTTTCTCCTGCTGCACCTCTCGTCATTTCCAGGGGTGACCCTTTTGCTACTCTTTCTCAAGCAGTGCAGGGCGTCTCTTTGGTAGTCACCCCCTCTTCTATCCCTGTTTCTGCCACACGTGAGTCTCGTGCTGAATTATCCTCAGAGGAGTCTAAGGAGATCTTTGAGGATCCTGAGGATGAACCTGGCCTGGGGAGGAGGATTTCTAAGTCTAAGGAAGAGGATATTGTTTCACCCGAGGCAATGGGTATGCGCTTTCTTCCTTAACTTTTTTCTTCTTTCTCCGTTAAGCTTTATTCATTTCCCTTTTCATTCGCGTGTTTGTTTCTCTGTTTGCAGAGATTTTTGGGGAGTTAGGCATTTCAGCAGTCGTGGGGGTGTCTGCGGCAACTTCTCCTGCCATGCCCACAACACCTATTCCTGCCACCTCCCTTATGCCAGTTTCTGCCATATTTATAGCGTCCGTTTCTGCAGTTCCTTCTGTTCCTGTTTCTGCTTTCCCCATAGCCCCTATTACTGCTAGCTCTGGTAAGTTTTACATCCCATTTCTTTACTTCTTCTCCGTGGGCTTCTCTTCCTTTTATTCTCACCAAGGTTCCTCATTTCAACCTTTGCATTCTTCAACAAGTCCACCTCCTATAGTGCCTTCTCAATTTGAGGTGGGTAGTAGCTCTACCACCCTCCCAAATCTTGCAGGCGAGGCTGCGGCCTTCTTTGCGCACTTTGATCAGTCTAAAGTAAACGACCTTGATCCTGCTTCTTTTTAGGGCTCTGGACCCCCTTACATAGATTTTCATGGCTTCAGAGTTCCTGCAGACTGCGCTCCCCATTTGGTGATGATTTATGATAGTCGTGGGGACTTCATGCAGGGATTCCGACTTGGCCGATCAGTCAGAGAGCATTTCTTGAGGATGTTAGGCAGCGTGCTGAATGACATTAAGCACAACTTTGTGGATACTGTCTCCACATAGAGGATCCTGCAATGGAGGGCTGCAGTACAGGAGCTTATCAGCGTTGGCTTTGCAGTGGAGTTCATCTTGGATCACCTTCAAGAGATTGCTCGAGCAGTTTTCATGAGGAGAGTCCAGCCTACCGTTGATGCCATTGACTCTCACCTTGCGGTTTTGAGGAAGGAAGTGGCAGATTTGGAGGGCCGCCGAGAGCATCTTCTTTCCGGTGTAGGAGGACTTGGCCGTTTTGGGGATCAGTCGCTCATTTCCGAACTTTATTGATGATGATGCAGTTTCTTCCCTGTTTTGTAGTTTTCTTTTGCTTTATTACTCTATTCAGTACATTATGCTTCCTACAGCACCTATTTGGGCTTGTTTGCCACAGTTTGGGTTTTGTAATCTAACTTTATGATGCTACACTTATGATGCTATACTTGTGATGCTATACTTTGCTACTTTTGCTATGATATATGATAACAAAATACTTCGTGCTTTTCATTGTAAGAAAGCAAGTTACAAAATTTGATTTGTGACATAGTCATTTCTTGAAAGACAAAGAACAGAGCAAAAGGAAAACATGACAGTTTTTGATAAAACAAAAAGGGTAAGGGATAATCACATTGCTTTTCCCCTTAGGCGTAGTAGCGTTTCAACCATTTCCCATTGATGGGATCCATTAAGTCCTTTCCATCCATCTGAGTCAAGCGGTAATATCCACTTGGATGCGCCTCTCTTATCACAAAGGGTCCTTCCCACTTTGGTGCGAACTTCGATGGTCCTGCCAGGCCTTTCCTAACGTAGTCTGCCACTTTTAGGACCAATTGTCCTTCCGCAAATATTCTTTCCTTAGTCATCCTGCCGTAAGTCTCAGTCATCTTTTGCCTGTATCTGCGGCTGTGTTCTTGAGCCTTTTCTCTTCTTTCATCAAGTTCTTCCAAGTTTTCGCACCTTTTTGCCGCAAAAACTTCTTCATCATTCTCCTTTTCTTGCATTTGCATGACTCTCAGGGATGGGGTTATCTTTTCTATTGGGCTTACTACTTCAGTCCCATAGACCAAGGAAAAAGGTGAGAAACCCATGGCTGACTTAGGTGAATTCTTGTAAACCCAAAGAGCGTCTGGCAGGTGCGTTGCCCATCCTCCCGTGTATTCTTGGCTCATTTTATTGATGATTCTTATGAGAGTTTTGTTGGTTGCCTCCGCTTGCCCATTTCCTTGGGGATAATATGGTGATGACTGGTGATGTTTGATTTGATAAAATTCTAGCATTCTCCTCACCTCGCTGTTCACAAAAGGTGTGCCGTTGTCACTGATGATCCTGTGAGGAACTCCAAACCTTACGATTATGTTTTTTTTTTTTATAAAGTTTGCCACTGCCCCTCCTGTGGCTTTACGAAGTGGCACTGCCTCTACCCACTTGGTGAAGTATTTCGTAGCTACCAGTATCCATATGTATCCTCACGACGGCGGATTCACTGGTCCAACTAAATCAAGCCCCCAAGTATGGAACGGCCATGGTGTGACCATGCTATGCAAGTTCTGTGGGTGAGTGTGAATCAAATTGGCCTGTACTTGGCAACTGTGGCACCTTTTCACAAATTTTGCCGTGTTCCTTTTCATGGTAGGCCAGTAATAGCCCATTTGCAGCAAGCACCTATAAAGCTTTTTCTTTCCTTTGTGTTCCCCACACTCCCCTGAGTATACTTCTTTTATCATTTCTCTTGCCTCATCAGGGCCCAAACACCTCAAGGGGTCTCCCTTATACCCTTTTTTGAAAATGATCATATTGTGCAAAAAAAAGCGCGTTGCTAGCCTCCTGAACTTATATTTTTCGCTGTGCTTCTGCGGCAAGATGCCTTCTGTCAGGTACTGTATAAACAGGTCTCTCCAGTCCTCGCTGACGAATGCAGTGTAACTCTCTTCTCTGTCTGCCGCAAGTTGGCAGTTCTCACACTGGGTTTGGACTTGGTCTACATCTTTGCTCATGGTTGGCCAATAAAAGCCCGCCCTTTGAAGTCTGCGGTAAAGGCTGACTTCTCCGCAAGATCCACAAGTCTTTTCATGTACTTCTTTCAACTTTCTCTGGGCCTCTTTTTGCCCCACACATCTAGACAAGATTCTACCTGGCATTCTACGGTATAGCTCTCCCTTCATTAGAGCGTAGTCTTTCAACACTTTTAGTTTCATGGCTTCTTCTCCTCTTGTTAAAACTTCTTTCATGGGTATCCGCCAATCTCCTTCGCAGTGTTCCTCCTGGAACCTTTCTTTTAACACTTCAATTATGGATTCTTCTCTCTTGCTAATTTCCACTCTGGTGCTTTCCCCTTCAAACATTACTTGCGAACCCAGTGCGGCCAATGCATCGGCAAATCGATTCTCGTTTCTCGGGGTATGTTCTATTTCGAAAGTTAAGAACTCTTCTTCCATCTTCTGGACCATTGCTCTGTATGGGGCAAGGCTGGGTTCTTTCAGGGAAAAACTCCCTTTGGTCTGGCAGACTACCAAGTTGGAATCACCTAATACCTTCAAATGCTTAACTCCCATCTCCAGAGCTGTGGCCAGCCCAGTTAAGTAAGCTTCATATTCTGCCGTATTGTTTGAACAAGGGAACTCCAGCTTGAATGATAGTGCTACTGCTTTATCTTCTTCATAATACAAAACTACCCCAACCCCTCCAGACTGGGCGGTAGATGATCCGTCAAATTTCATTACCCACTGTTCTCTGAGTTCCTCTGCCATGGCTACTTCCCCTGGAACTTCATCGTCCAGCGGAAATTCTTCCTCCCCTGGAAACTGTGCCAACAAATCTGCTATAGCTTGGCTCTTCACTGCTCTGGGCGCTCCCATTCTTAAGTCATACTGTGATAGTTGTAATAACCATTGTGATATCCTGCCGGAGAGGATTGGCTGCTGCAGTAAAGTTTTGATGGCATGGGACTTAGTCATCAGCCATACTTCATAGGCCAAGAAGTAATGCCGTAATCTTTGTGAGGCATAAACAATAGCCAGGCATGCCCTTTTTACCCTCGGATATCGGGTTTCTACGTCTTTCAGGGTGCAGCTGATGTAATATACTGGTTGCTCGATGCCACCTCCATCTTCTTGGGCAATTAAGGCACCGATGGCATATGAATTGGTAGCCATATAAAGCAGTAATGGCTTTTTGAGTATTGGGGCTTGGACTGTAGGGAGGTTCATCATGATCTGCTGCAGCCTCTTGAAGGCCGCCTGCTGCGCTTCTCCCCATACAAAACTTTGCCCTTTCCTCAGCAGCTTGGTAAAGGCTGAAATGATTGACGCCAACCCAGGGATGAATCTCCGGATATACGAGACTTTCCCCAAGAAACTTTTTAGTTCTTTTACCGTGGTTGGAGGTCTCATGGTTGCAATGGTCGTAGCCTTTGCTAGGTCAACATCTATCCCCCTACCGTGTACCAGGAAGCCTAGGAATTTCCCTGAGGATACACCAAACGCACATTTGAGGGGATTCATTCTCAACTTAAAGGCTCTGCACCTTTCGAAAACCCTTTTCAGCACATGGAAATGTTCTTCTCTCTTTCTTGACTTAACTACTGTGTCATCTACATAGTCTTCTAACTCTTGATGCATCATATCGTGAAATATAGCCGTCATTGCCCGTTGATAAGTTGCACCTGCATTTTTCAACCCGAAGGGCATCATGATGTAATGGAAATTTCTCATGGGTGTTCTAAAAGCAGTTTTCTCCGCATCTTTTGATGCCATCCTGATCTGGTTGTATCCGCTGAAACCATCCATGAATGAGAACATGGCGCTTCCTGCCGCGGAATCTATCAATAAGTCCATATTGGGCAATGGAAATTCGTCCTTCGGGCATGCTTTGTTGAGATCCCTGAAATCTACGCAACACCTGATCTGGCCATTCTTCTTTTTCACTGGCACTATGTTGGATAGCCAGCGAGGATGTTGAATAGGCTTAACAAATCCTATGGCTAGCAGTTTCTGCACTTCTTTAATTATCTGTCCTTCTATTTCTGTGTGAAATATTCTAGCAGGCTGAGCTACTGGCCTGGCCTGCAGGTCCACATTTAACGTATGTGCTACTAACCCAGGGTCTAGCCCTGGCATTTCACTATAGTCCCACGCAAACACGTCTTTGAATTCTTTTAGCAACAGTACTAATTCCTTTTTCTCGTCTTTTGTCAAGCTTGCACTAATTGAGATAGGTCTCGACCCTTGTGAGACAGATTCTAGGTCAACTTCTTCTATTTCCTCTTCTGCCATGACCTGCACTTCCTTTTCAGCTACAACTTTTTCGTATTCCTCTTCGTTACTTCCTTCCTCTGGGTTTTCTTGGACTCTGCAGCACGTCAAGCCCTCGTGCTGTTCTTCCTGGGTGGGGCCCGTCTGGGTTTCATTTGCGGGCCCCACGCGCCTTCATAATTTGTAAATAATTCTGCCATCAGAGCCTCGGACTCTGATGCATTGGGGCGCGTCTTCAAATCCTGCAGCGGGCGTCTCTTTCCTTCGTCTCTTTCTTGCCAATAACTCCCTTTAATCGGGTTCTGGGTCATTTTGGATATCTTCCCATCTAGGCATGAAAGTACCTAGCGGCCTTGATACTGAACTCTCCCCGGAGGGAGTCCATTGATCGTAGAACATAGTTTCTACCAAGTGAGTTTCTGCTTGTTCAAATGGTGAGGGATTCGCAGCTATGCATATCATCCTGCCATTCAACCTTCCTTTCACACATTGGTGATAGGTGGATGGGACCAGCCGGTGCTTATGCAACCATGGCCTCCCCAGAAGCACATGGTAGGATACTTCAGTTTTTATCACATGGAACTGTGCTAAAGAGGCTATGGGGCCCACTTTCAACCACAGTTGAATGTGGCCTGCTATGTACTCGCCCCTTCCATCGAACCCTGTTACTTCCATTGGACATCCCTGAATCTTCCTTTCTGAAATTCCTACTACTTGCAGAGTGCTCAATGGAATGAGATTCATAGAAGCACCTGTGTCTACTAAAGCTCTCTTTATGGGGATTTGATTTATGGATGTTGCCAAATACAAGGGTCTCCTGTGGTCTGAATGCCCCACTTCCATATCTTCCTTGCTAAAAGTGATCTCAGTTGACTCTTGTAAGAGAGCCCTTTTATCTGATATTTCTGCCGATAAACATTCTACTCCTGCACTAGAGGCAATGCTCACCAAGGCCTCCGTGGCTACCTTTCTTTCCTTTGTTGAGAGTCCCAGCTGATCAAATAAATTTCTGAACTTGACATTCTGTTGTAGAGTGGTAATGGCCGCCACAGGCAAAGCCATGTTTTCTTCCTCGTCCTCTCCTGGGTTAGCACAAATTACCACTGCTGCTACACCCTTCCCTTTATGGTTTGGGAGTGGGTTTCTTTGGACCTCCTGCTAGGACAGTTCTAAAGTCCCTTCCTTTATCCCGCGGTGCACTAGCCTGCAGAGCGCCCAACATTCTGCGGTGGAATGTTGTACATAATTGTGTAAATGACAAAAACATGGGTCCCTCCTTTCTTCCTCCGATGGCTCCCTGGCAACCTGGTTGGGTTTGAAAACTCCGTCTGCTATCCATTTGTCTAGCGGTACGTCCAATTCTTTTGCGGTGCATGGTATTGGTGGGGGAGTGTCATATTCCCTCCCCTCAGTCTTTCTTCTCCATTCTCCAGTGGACACCGCCATTGCCTGTGGGGAGTTTCTCTTGTCTGAGCTTGGCTTCACAGACTGGGCCGTCTTTCTTGCTTTCTACAATAATTGGGCAAACTGGGAGATTTCCAGATTTCGAGGACTGCCCTGTACTCTCTGATCATATTCGTCATACACATCTCAACCAATGTCCTTCCTTCGCAATGGTCATAGCAGTCGAGTGCTATGTCCCTGAATCTCTTGATATACTCCATCAAGTCTTCGCCGCTTCTTTGTTTGGTTGCTTGCAGAGTTGTAAGCGTCACTGTTTCTTCTCCATGGAAGTACTTGGTGCAGAATACATCTACCATATCATCCCATGTTGGGATGGTCCCTGGCTTTAATCCAATGTACCAGGTGTAAGCCCGGTCACACAATGATTTAGAAAATTCTCGAAGACATAAGTCCTCGTCTGTGGCATAAGGGCCAAGTGTATCAATGAACTTGCTCACGTGCTCGACAGCACTTTCCCTTCCACCATCGTACTGAGCGAAAGCCTTTGGTTCATACCTCTCAAGGTATGGTTTGCTGAGTACCCTCAGTGGGTAAGGAGGCCTTCGTGCATAGAACCTCTCCTTAGGTGCCCTGGCCCTTTCCTGCTCCAAGAGGGCGGACACCTCAGCCATAGTGATGAAACGTTGCTCTGCATTGTGCGGGACACCTCCTGCCAATGTTTCTTCTTTGTCTGTTGCATGCCCTAGGTCATGCTAGTTTCCTTTTTCTTTCGTCTTGTCAGCTTTCAGCTGATGGATTTCTTCCATCATTTGCTGCTGCGAGTGTTGTAATGATTGTAAAACTTCCATGAAAATGTTGGCATTGTCGGTAGGAATTCTTGGCAGCGGTTAGGGGTCAGCCCCCGTTCCGTTGGCACCTTCTGCCTGGTTAGATTGCGGTTGGTGAGGCGTTGTAGGCCTGGACTCTGCTTGTGAGGGTACAACACTCATATTTCGAGTTGTCTTGGACTTTTGAGGCATTTGTTTGTGTGGGCTTTCGTCCCTATCTGTTTCTCAACTCCCCAGTGGAGTCACCAATTTAATGTAGGGGCCTTTTTTGTGTTTGGGCTGGGCTGCCTCCTACGGTGATAGGCCCGGATGTGTTTCTGGGTAAGGAAGTCGAGACCGACCCAACTGCAACTCACTTTGGGCCGGCTTGTGCACAAACTTAGCCTTGTCTACCAGGAACACTCTTAAAGCGAGCAGAGCTATTACAATAAATTACGGCAGGCAGATATAATGATAATAAAAGAAAACAGAGTACAATAACTTTTATTAATAACAAGGACTGAATAACATAGTAGTAATAATGGCAGTGATAATAATGACTTTTATAAGAAAGAACAATTGATTGAACGATGAGTTAATCAAAATAAACGTCAAAGCCAAAAACCGAGTACGTAATGGCAAAAATCAGAGAGGAAGAACGTTTCCTCTCAATGAAACTAACCTCCCAGGAGAATATCCTGCCGTGGAGATTAATGACTTTGAGGGAATCGGACCCAAGTGACAAATGCCTGAAGAAAAGTTTTTACTACTTGATTGTTCCTTAGAGAATGGGATTTTGAGGGGGAGAGAAGAGAAAAGATCTATTGGTGCATGCCCATTATCCTCCCTATATGTTTTCTTATCTTTCCTTTTTTTCTTTTCTTTTTCTTCTTAGTTTTCTCTCATGTATTTTCTTCCTCTGTTTTTCGGTCCTTGCTACAGGGCACGGCCAGGCTCCTTTTATAGGGCCTGCCGTGATTACTTTTTTACCATTTAACCCTCTAACGGCCTTTGTCTGGTCTGGGCATGCTTGTCGACCACCGTCTGTACACTGTTTACCCTTGCCAGACGAAACAGGTTTGTGTTATTCTGTCTGCCGTGGCACTATTCTGTGCCATGGCTTAAATACTCTCTCTCTCTTCCTATGACATGCACCCAACGTTCCTCCCCAATCTTACCTCTTTTGGGCGGTCTGTCATCCCAGCAGGACGTACCTCCCAAAAGAGTTTGGACAGGGAACGTAAAATGAATTTTTCCCCCCTCCCCACCACCAAACCACACCCTCTTTACCTCTTACCACTGACCCGTGGCCCCACCAAGACCCATATTGGCTGGGTACAGGCTGGTGGAACCTGGGCTTTGTGCATGCTTCCCTGTTGTGTATGTTCAAAGCCTGCCTGTGGCTCATGTGTTTGTTATGTTTTGGAGCTTTGTTTGCATTTGTCTGCCATACTTCTTCGTTCTTTCATGTGGGCTGTTCTGCACTTCCACTGCCTGCCTTTGGGCTTTTCTTAATACTGGGTTTGGCCCATTTCTCGGTTCATGTTTTATGTTTTGTTTCATTACTTGGCTGTTCCTGCCATGACGACATATTCTTGCTAGGCCTCCTTCAAGCCTGCCGTTTCATTGCTTCCCCCAGTGGCTTAAGAGAGCCCGCTGGTGCTCTTACTCATGGGCTCTATTGTCCCTTTCTCTTGGGCCCGTGGCCCTTCTTTCCTTGGGCTTCCTCAGCCCCTTTACTAACTTTGTATTCCCATGGGCTTTTACTAACATGATTGGGCTTCCCCAGCCAATCTCCTCATTCTCATCCTTGGGGTTCATGGGCTTGCCATTAATCCCTACTTTCTTTGTTTACATTGCCTTGGGCCTACCGCGGCCCATTCTCACTTTTTCATACCATACTCTGCCCATGGGTGTCAATTCTCTCTTTCTGAGTCCTTTAGGCCCACTTGCTTCCTCAAGACCCATTTATTCATGTTATGGACCTGTGTTCTTTTATTCCTACCGCGTAGGCCTAATAGTCTTATTCTATGCCTACCACTCTTATTACCTGCTTTGCTGGGTTGGGCTGGCTTTACAAAAATGACCCTCAACATAATGTTTATATTATTTTATTGTATTAAAAGATAAAATAAATTCATTGCTGCAGCATGTGAGTATGTAAAATAAATAAAGTAATTTTTGGTGGTACTAAATAACTAAAAATATAGCTCCACTGCTGTGGGTGTTATGTACAAATAGCATTTTCATTGGAGGGGTTGTGACTTGTGAGTCAGCGCAATGCTAGTTCAAAGATCTTGCGTAGGACACATAGCCATATTGGTAAGTGATAAGTCCTGCGTACACACCATGGACAGCTCATTGCAATAGAATATTCTTACAGTCAAAGATTATTCTTTTGAAAATTGCCCTTGAAATGTGATAGCGTCATAGCCCACAACTTAACAAACATTGTGTTCATGTTTAGTTTAGTGTGAATGCCACAATGAGTGTCCAATTTATGATACATTTCTTTGTGGATGGAGAGAAGAGAACTAAGTTGGGGGGAAATTGGGTTTTCAATGACTTTAATAATTAGGGTTATAATATTCGAAGCTTTGGTAAAAGAAAAGTAAAGAAGCTAATTTTACGGCAAACAGCCTCAGGCCCATTTGGTCTTAGGCCTCGGCTCGAACACACCCCTAAAATGTTCTTAAAGCCCAGGCCCAATAGTATGTCCATTCCACTGGTCGCAAGTTATACATGCTAATACCGATCATGTATGGATTGGTCAGGGGCTGTACTTACCAAGGGAAGCCTGTGACTTCGGCAGCTCGGTATTGCCTTGAGGAATATCGTTGCTGAGCAACCTTTTGGAGGCTAGAACCAATTCTAATGCCATTGACATTGTTTCCAAGGAAGCATATTCCTTGTCAGGAATAATCAAATTGGGGCCCACCCACACGAGTGAGATCAGAAGTAATCATGAGTAACCCACCAACCTCAAGCTATAAATAGGAGAAGGGAGTAGAGAGAGGGGGTTGGTCATTCTAAGTAAGAGAGAAAGCTAAAGAAAGAGGGCAAGAATACCAGTAGAAGGAGAGTAGCTTAGAGGGAGAGGGAAGAAAGTTCTACAAGAGTAAAGCAACATATAATCAAAGCTCAGCTAGGAATTACCCATAGTAGGAAATCCATAACCCACCTTATAAATTAATTGTCGGCCCAATTCCGAATCTAGTCCATTAAGGGAGTTTGGGTGTGTACACTAATAGTCTAACTCAATAAATTATTTGATTTTTTTTTTTTTTTGAATAGGGTCTTAGATTTGAATCCCCCGCCATACTTAGAAGAAAAATAATATTGTAATACAGTAAGTTCATATGTGAATGTTTGTTAAAGGAATTTTATTTGGTAAGATTTTGTTGGATTGAATAAAGTGAGAATCAAATACTAGCATGAGAGAGAAGAATGTTAGGCCAATGGAAGAATTTATTTGTCTAATGATGGAAGGCTCATGCTTCTTTTGAGCACTTTGTTGAGCCTTCCCACGTAGTTTCTATCTCTTTTAATTGTTCCAATCCATGTGGCTAATAGCTAAGAGAAGTTGCAACATAATTAGGTGGGACAAATGAAGAATTTAAATTTCACTTGTTTGAATGAAATTGGTGTACCCTGTGAAGTATGGTGATTTGTTTGGGGTAAGCAAACTGAGTGTCTTTTTGTTAGAATGCATATTTCACTTTCCAGGTCATTGAAGACCAAATCAAGACATTGATTTCAAGAGAAAATTATATAATTGATTACAACAGAAAATGTTGGATTGAGACAATTAATATGCAATTCAAATTCAAGTTCAAATTTTTTATTTTTTATTTTTATTTTTGTATGTAATCCCATTATAGCAATGGATTCTATTTTAATGTATTATCAAGAAAAATGTACAAGAAAATTTGACTTTTTAGGCTCTTGTCCCATGAATATATGCCACAAAGTCAAACCATGTACACTATTATGTTTTCTTTCTATTTTTTTTATTCATCATAATTTTTGCACATATTTAACTAATCTTTGTTGAATAAATGGTCTTAAAGTTTTGTTAGGAGGGAAGGGATAAAATTTGGAGACTTGCAATTGTGTTAAAAATATAGAAAGGCTTAAAGTAAAGGGGCTACTAAAGACCGTTTTGATTTGACTAGTTTTTGTAGTAGTATTGAGTAAGAGAGTCAATTTTGTACTAAAGGCTATTTTGATTTGACTAAGAGAATGAAATATTTCGGTAGTAGCTGATATTGATGTTCTATTTCGGGTTACTACTCTTTGTATACTTATGCACGCGTGTATATATAAAGATATATATATATATATATATAATCAAATTCATATATTTTATAAGCTCAAACATTAGCCTAAATACACTAACCCAATGCATTAGCTTAAATAATATTTTTTATGACATTTTTTTATTTTAAAATATCATTTATTGTATCAATTGAAATATTTATTTTGGGTGAAACACTTGAAAGTTGCCAGTACGACCTTATATTTTATTTGATGATACATTTTAAAGGATTAGCAACTTATTTGATGGCCAATGCAGTATATATTGTCGGTATAGTTGTTACCAGTACGATATTGACTTATTTGGTATTAGGTTTGTTCTTTGCTTTCATTAATTTGGGATTAGAATTAATATGAGGATTAGTTTTTGCTATAATTTTTTATGTTGGGAACTAAATTTAAACTGTGTTTCCTAATTTGCTTTTGATTGCCAAGAAGGAAGATGCTTTTGTGTTCTATAATCTTGCCTTGATTCTAAAGAGTTGTTAAGACTTTTTTTTTTTTTTAATTTAAAAAAAAAAAGCAAAAGAGAGTTGTTAGACTTAGAATCTGTTTGGGAACATATTACTTAGCTGAAATTGAAAATTTTTTACTGAAAGTACTGTAAATAAAACTAAAAGGTAGCTAAAATAATATAATAGAGCCATGAATAATATCAAAAAGTGCAATGAAATCTATGAATAGTAGTAAAAATAAACTAAATAGGAAAAAAAAAACTGACTTTTTAAGTCAATGCCAAACGCAACCTTAAACTACGCGTTTGGAATCTCAAGTTTATTCAAATTTCAAACCTTTTATGATTCGGAGTTCGAACTTGTTGATTTTCTTATAAACATGTGTATTATTATACCCTGTTGCTGGTGAAATTGATTGTATGAGATGGTAGCTAAATAGTAATGGATAATTCAGTGAAGAACATAACGTTAGTATAATATATAAGAGGGAAATAGAATAAAAGTAAAATTGGTGCCTATGAAGTAGATGCATGAAGCTAGTGGTCCAAATATTCACCTTGATTTGAAAACAATATTCAAAACTCATGGTACCTAAAAATGGACTTGGCTTGGTCCAATGTTTTGGACCGTCAAGATCATGACACATGGTTAAAAGTGGACACGTGTCATAATTCTGACGAGATCGCTGCATAAAGCATTGGATTCAATTTTTGTCATCTGATATTAATTTACTATGGATGATACACTTGGAAAATGTTAACTTTTATAGGAATATATCGTTTTTCTCTATTATTTTTTCTAATAACCTTTTTGTGCCAACACTTGAGAGATGTGTGACAAATTATTTATTAGTTCATCCGTCTTCAATTTAAGTTCAAATGAATCAAATCTCTTCTCCAATCAAAAGCTTTGTAGTTCAATGGTATTGAATGATCTCCTCTATGAGAAGAACCATAATTCAAATCCTCATTCCCTCACTTGTTGTAAAAATTTATTTAAAAAAAAAAAAAAAAAAAAAAAAAAAAAAAAACCACTCTCGTCCACTTAGTAACAATTGAATTATTATAAAACTAATTGAAAAAAAAAAAATTGTCCATCTTCCAAGCACAATCTTCTATCCACCATTTTACTTTCCTTTCCCTTCCTTATTATTATTACTATTATTTTAAAGCAAACAATAAATTGTTGTTAAAAATCAATAACAATAACAAAGGAATTTCATGGGTATTTTCACTATTTGGAAGCACTTATTTCTCAGTAAATGCCTATGCACCTAGGCTACTCACAGAAACATGACTAAGTGAATAGGCTCCAAATGTTCTTTAAGATGACAACCGTATCCCAATCCGCTACTATATACAAATCCAATTGAGCCTACCTTCTTAAGTCTGTGTGGGCAATTATCACCTTACAGAAAGTTTTTCCAACATGTACGTAGAAGTCACATTATTGTTTATGATAATTTTTTTCTACTCAATTATCTCAGCTGGAGATCACTTAGCTAGTGATTACTACATGAACATCCATATATTCCCTTAAAACAAAGAAAATGTGCAAACAAAGAGTTCATTTATAATCGTTCCTTCCAATAAAATTAAAGCATATTTTTAACAACTCACTATTAGTGACAATGCCTTTGTTGCCTCCTAATGAAAAACCTAAAGATAGTGCTCACATTAGTCCAAGGAACAAGAAACTCGAGACCAATATTGAGTTAACTAAGCAGCAGAGATTATGATTGTCTAGTTAGACTTGTAATTGAGAACAGAAGGGAGAACCGCTAAGAAAATCAGCAGACCAATAAGAGGAGATGCTATTCTATCACATGCTTGCCTTTATCTTTAAGTTTGGAGAGGTTTTGCTTATTTCTTTTTCTACTGTGAGCTGTCAAATGAGGCCAAGCCGTGCCTTGTAGTTTGCTTAAACTCTTCCTCATCATGCTGCTGTACAAGGCGGAGTCCACACTTCACCACTGTCAAGTCTGGGCAATCGCTAACAATTGAAGCCTCAATGTGGCTACATTGATTCAGCCAATCTGGAAATGAGCTACGCAGTATACAGGATAGCCACATGAATCCACATGACATCTTCTTTAGTAAGGCAATAGGCATGGAGAGGTTCCAGAGAACCAACATTGCTTTCCAAATGACAACAAAGATGATGAGCATTTTCTGAATTAAGAATGTCTAGGATGGTAGTAGGATCCTTGATGTTGACTGAGAAAGAAACACATAGAGCGAGTCCCCTCCAAGTACTATCATCATATAAATTTAGAGGTAGATGGATTGTCACTGGTGGCTCGCCACTACAATGGTTGAACCACTCAAGAATTTCACTTGGAGGAAAACAAGAATTATACACCAAACTTCGATCAAATTCCTGTAAAATAGGAACATGATGTTCAATGAGAGAGAATTTTTCCAACAATTCAAAATTGTTAAAATCAGTAAAAGAGGGGTGATTCAACTATGGCTCTCCTTATAAGGGGGATCAGACAATGCCACTGATGACTGAACTAGAAGGGAGCTTGATAGTAATTTGAAAGGAAATACACATTAATTTGTTACCTGTAAATCACTTTTGCTGAGTTGATTATCAGGGTGTTGATCTTCAAGATAGATGCTATCTCTACTGCTTTGCTCCAGGTAAATGGGTCTTCTCAACCTTCGAAGGTTTGGATCCTCATAAGAACAACCAGCTTCATTCTTTGGCTTATCATTTGGAGAATCACTAGCTACTGATTGATGGATGAGTTCCATATTGTAAAAAGGCACAGTAGAGCACTTAATGGTCATTTGCTCAAACTCTTCCATATCTTGATGGTATAAGAAACGTTGCCCACACTTCTTCACCATCAAACCTGGGAAGTCGCTTCCAATTGAAACCTCAATCTGACTGCTCTGATTAAAAAAAATCTGACAATGACCCACGAGGTATGTAGTATAGCCAAATGAATCCCTGTATATTTAACCATGAGAAGTTCTCTTCAGTGATTCGATAGAGAAGGGGAGATTCTAGGCTACCTTTCTCAGCATCCAAATGACAAATAAGGTGATGCGAAATGTCTGAATCCAGATTATCACTTGTGATAGTCGGATGCTCATGGACTGAAAATGGAGCACATAAAACTAGTCCTATCCAAGTACAAGCATTACTGAAATTTGAAGGTAGCTGGATAAACAGAGAAGGGCCTGTACTTTGATGCCTAAACCATTCCGGAATTTCACTTTGAGGAAAACATTTATTCATAGAGAATGTTTGATTTCAGGATGATTTTAATGGTCAGTGTTCCACTAAATCTTCACGAATGATGTCCCACTTGTCATAAAGTGAAGCCCTCAAGTGGAATCAAATTTGCCAAAACTCTTGTTCATCTTGCAGGTACACAAGACGAAGTCCACACTTCTGTACAATCCAGCCTGGCCAGTCGCTTGCAATTGAAACCTCTATGTGGTTGCATTGATTTTTCTGATCTGAAAGCCACCAATATGGTATATAGGATAGCCAAATGAATCCATGTAGATGTAACCACTTGAGTTCTTCTTTAAAGGTGCTATATACATGGAGAGGTTTCAAACCACCTATATCCATATCAAACAGACAAAGAAGGTGGCGGGGAATTTCAATTTCCAGATTGTCAAGAAACTCAGTTGGATACTCTTGGACTGAAAATGCAGCACATATAGCAAATCCCAACCAATTAGAATCATTCTGCAAATTTGAATGTAACTGGATTGCCATTGAGGATCCAGAAGCGTAATGGCTGAATAACTTTGGAATCTTAGTTGGAGGGAAACAACGATCATATGGATAGTGTAAATGAAATTCCTGTAAAATAGATATATTGATAACTATTCAGTAACACATACAATGTTGGAAAATTTCAACAAAATATAAATTTGATAATTATAGACTTACAGTAGTCAATATTTGATAAGTGTTTATCAATTGATGGGATAAATATAAGAGGTTTTATAAAGAATTTTTTTAAAAATTTTAAACTCAATTAAAAAATAGATATTAGAATAATGATGTGGAAAAGTATGAACTTCCAAAACGCAAAACCGTTTGTAAAAAAATTTGGACTTTCAAAAATTTATGGGATTATATCAGAATTATTATAAAAAAGCTCTTCACAAGTGCAACATGTGTATTCAAAAAATACATATTATATGTTTGAAGTTCATTATTTTTTATTTGATCTTATTAGTTTATGTTTTTTAAACTTATTATAATTAATGTATAAGAGTATTTTGGATCATTTAAAAAACAGACACCAAAAAAGTTGTGCTTCTTTAACAATGGTATAGAAGGTTATAGATGGTGTAAAGTGTAAATGAAAGTCTTGTAAATTAGACATATAAAGGTCATGAGAGACACAGAGAGGTACCTCGAGTGTTCTTGATGATGACAATAATGGGTTGGCCCCCTGGCATCAATGAATTTTTGATAGCAAGTTGCACAAACTTTTTCCTCATAATATGGCACTCTCAATGTCCCATTAGATCTGCCAGTTCCACTGGTACATGCATGATCCAAATGAATTTACGTTGGTTTAACCAAGTAATTTGTTGTGTTCAGACTCAGTGATGTAATGTTTATTTGACACCAACCAGCTGCCCATGTCACTTCTCAAAGAACAAGAAAAGCCATGAGAAATTTCTGTAGCCAAGTTGTCAAGAATGAGAGTTGGATGCTTGTGCACTGTGAATGTAGCAAATAGAGCAATTCCTATCCAGTCAGAATTAGTATAAAGATTTGGGATTAGCTGGATTCTCAATAAAGAACCACTTTGATTGCAAAACCACTCCAGAATTTCACATTTAGGAAAACAATCATTATAAATATAGCGTTGACTAGAGTAGCCCTGTAAAATAGAAAATATGGAGCTTCATGAGACAGTGAGAGAGAGACAGTGAGAGTGTGAGTGTGAAAGAGAGAGACTTGAAAGTAGCTCTGAAACCAATGCTCAAGGCCTCTATTGATACAATTACTGAGTTCATTCTCATCCAATATGCTTAACTGGATAGAACTGAAGTTTGGATCTCTTGTAGCACCCCCAATACCTGAGTCTATTCCAAGTAAAGCACATACCCTCCTTGTTCTCATCAAATATGCTGTTTATGCAGAAAGTAGAATTGAGGCAAGTTCTTAAATGGACAAATGTCTATGGATATTATTTACCTGAGGACAAGCATGCCAAGAGGCAATTCTTTGAGTACTTGAAAGGTTTGTCATTTCCTCCAACTTGAAGGAAACAATGTGTCTCATCCTCCATTTGTAATGCAAGGTTAAGCCGAGTCTAGGTCTAAGTGACTTCATCAATGTGCAGAGAAGGAGCTTCAAGTTTACCTCAGTGTAGAGGGCTCATCAACGGATTTTTTTTTTAAGGTTCCACACAAAATTTGCTAGACTACCATTTTCTTCAGTTCACAGTATGCCATGAAGTTTGAGATGCTTATAGCTCATAACCTTCTGCAAAATTTAGAAACTAGGTTAACCTATTAAATGCTGATTTTCATTTTTCAACTATCTTTTCTACTTGCATAAGACTGACTTGAAATTGAAGCTTTTCCGTTAATGCTTGTCTTGTATTCTAATGTCAAAAGGGTGACTCAAACTACTTTGAAAATTTAGTTTGACCTTTAGAGAATTGGCTATAAAATGTGGACAGAGGATCCTAAAGGATAGAAAGATCATTTTAAATGCAAAAACTTAAAGGAATACAAGAGTTATAACAGCCACTACAGTTGCTATGCCAACAATAATGAAATCATGGCCCTGCGATCCTCACTATATCAAATATTCCTAATTAATAGAGAAAGAAAAAACAATATTAAAGACCTGTGCTTTTAGATTATATCTTTGAAAATCAGCTCTTCAACCAGTCAAATACGAACTATATTCTTCCAGAGATCCAACCAAAGACATTAAAATGCACAACCTTTTTTAATTTTTGGTTAGCATGTCTTAAATGACCAGCTAACCTAGTAAATTATTATAGACCATTCAGGTGTGATGCTGTAATGCAAATCATTTATGATTTATCTCAAACAATTTTGTACACAGCCAACAAATTTGATATAGCTTCTAAAATTCAAAATGATACACATTTTCTACAAAAATCAGGATTCTAAGCAATTGGTATACATAATTTTTTAAATCTAGAAACTAATTAAGTCCAAATGAATGCATAAAACTAGGAAACAATTGCAAGATCTTTCCTCACCATGGTTAACGCCACATGGTAAGCTGAGCAGAAATTATGCATCTCAATTTGAAAAATCAGATCAAAAAAACACAATCAGAGACTTATTCAGTTCCTTTTTTTTTTTCTTTTTTTTTTTTACAAAAACACAATAAATACTTATAAGTTGATATGATATCCATTGCCATTGTGTAACAGATGCAAATGAAACAGGGCTACCAAAAAGGGTAACATACCTTGGCATCAAATGCAAAAGAAACCGGACCGAAACGACAGAGGAGAAACAGTTTCAATGTGATTTTTTGATTGAGGCATATTTCTTTAGAGTTCATCAAAGTGTCCTCTGTTTCTTCAAAGTTGGCAAGTACTCAACAACATCATCTTGGACCCCCCACCTTTTTGTAGGTGCCTTAGCAGATTCTTGAGGAGGACAGGTGCATTCTACGTGGACCCCCCACCTTTTTATAGGACTACAAGGGTAGATGGCAGACTTAAGTGAAACCCCAACAAGATTCTGGTCAGTTGGATTTGATTCATTCAAAAGTCTTTGTAGAGACTGTTGAATTGGAGAAAATAATAGAATACTTTTAAATCCATCAATATAAATTTTGTCAGGATATTCATAACCATTGATGGAAATGTCAACATGGCCATAAAAGCCCTTTTGTCCAGCAACAATACAGACAGCCAATTTTGGAAATTCGCGACCAACATAGAAAGATATGGAATTATCAAAACTTTGATGATTAAACCATTTCGGCATCTCAGTTCCCCAAAAAGTAATAGTATGATCCATTCCGGCATCTTCATATCCATATTCAACGCCCTCAGTTTCAGATTCATATTCATCTTTAGATTTAGCACCTTCAATTTCAGATGGGAAATTATTGGAGAACTGCGGATCCATTGATATGTCCCGATCTTCAGATTCAGCACCCTCAGTTTCAGATGGGAAGTAATTAGTCAACTGTGGATCCATTAATTTGTTGCTTCTTGCCCTACCACATACTGTACTTGGTAAAATCCCAATAATTTCTATTACCTGCATGCAATTAGAAAATTCAAGATATTTTTCATTTAGCAAATCTTGTAAAGTATTTAGAGAAAGTAACAAAAATTGTTTCTTTATATATATATATATATATATATCTTAAAGAAAGAGAGAAACCTGACTCAATAGCCCGCTTGGTGATTGGGTATCCAACAACATGCAATTCCGTGCTTGAACCAACCTTATCGATTGTGGAAGTCCTTGAATTTCACGAAGAAGCTTGCAATTCGTAATAAAAAGTTCTTTTAATCTGGGAAATCTACTAATAGTTTCAGGGATGGTAACAATATTGGTATAAGATAGATCTATCATTTCCAATGCGGGGAAGTAATCAGGCTTCATCAAAAGATCTAATTCAATTATGTCTTCATATCTATAAAAATTCAAGTTTTTCATGTTCACAAACCCATATCCGGAAGAGCCATCAAAAGAATTGCACATCGG
The DNA here is from genome assembly GCA_023621385.1 of Quercus gilva. Classification (NCBI taxonomy): domain Eukaryota; kingdom Viridiplantae; phylum Streptophyta; class Magnoliopsida; order Fagales; family Fagaceae; genus Quercus; species Quercus gilva. Next base: position 7,778,915 of record CM042475.1, on the reverse strand, counting down.
TCTCACTTTGGCAATAGGAGTTTCCAATTTCTGAAGCTGTTGCAATTTATAAATGCTATCTGGAAGATCCCGAAGGTTTTTGCAATTAATAAGGTGTAATGCCTGAAGCTTAGTGAGATGCTCGATTGATGAAGGCAACTCTCTAATACCACTCCCACTTAAATTTAACATCTCTAAACATTCCATTTCTGGATGAAAATTAGGGAGCTTCTCAAGCCTTGAGCAGCGAGAAAGAAAAAAAGAATGAAGAGATTTCAACCTGAGTTGGCTTGGAAGAATTTGAAGATTTTTGCAATCAGAGAGAACCCATGTTTCAAGCTTTTCAAGAGATCCAAAGCATTCATCAATCTCAACTAAATTTTCACAACGAGAGGAGTCAAAATACTCTAAATTTTGGGCCCATAATTTAGGTAATTTAACTAAATTTTCACAACAACGAATGTACAAATTCTCTAAACTTGGGGCCCGTAATTTAGGAAATTTAACTAAATTATTACAAAAAGAGAGACTCAAATACTCAAAATTTGGAGCCCGTAATTTAGGAAATTCAATTAAATTTTCACAATAAAGGAGGTCCAGATTCTTTAAATTTGGAGCCCGTAATTTAGGAAATTCAACTAAATTTTCACAATAAGAAAGGTCCAGATTCTCTAAATTTGGGGCCCGTAATTTAGGAAATTCAACTAAATTTTTACAAAAAGAGAGGTTCAAATTCTCTAAATTTGGGGCCCGTAATTTAGGAAATTCAACTAAATTTTTACAAAAAGAGAGGTCCAAATTCTCTAAATTTGGGGCCTTTAATTTAGGTAATTTTGTAATAAATTCACAATTACTGAGATTGACATCTATCAAATTTTCTAACCAAAGCTCCTGTAGGAAAAAAAAAAATCAAAAGTTAACTGCAACAAAATTTGAAGTAAAAAATTTAACAAAATCCCAATTTAAAAATATACATAATCATACCTGCTTGATTAGCTTTGGCAATCTAATGTGACTATGTGGCATCTCAATAGCAACAAGTTTTTCAGGAAAATACTCAGATGGCCAATGAAAAGAAAAATTGGGCCACTTAAGAAATATTAGACTGTGGGGAAGAAATTCAAGTGGCTTATAAATATGTACATTCTCAACAATTAGAAATTTGAGATTTTCCATCTTTCTGAAAGCTTTCGTGTGTAGTTGCACTTTTACTGGTTGGGGCGAATGCAACATTATGCCTCGAATTTTTTCTGATCCCTAATTGGAGAAGCATCAAGTCAACTATAGAAAGTAATATAATTTTCCAAATGTATAATAATTTTGAAATTTTAAGCCAAAATAAAAAAATACTGATGAACTAATATTTTATAAAATGTTAGAAAAAAAATTAAAGAAAAAATACAATACCTTCACCTAGTGAAAAAGAGAAAAAGAGCAAAATAATTCAAGAAAAAGAACTTTTACCTTATTTCTAGTTAGTACTTCAAGTGAATCCTTATAACAACATAACCTACTACGTTTTCTGAGGATCTTTGGTTCTTCTTGTCGAACAACTTCCCTGCCCATTTGTTGTAGCAAGTCATGCATTGACAATGTACCATATTGATCAATGGTTATGAGACATTTATCAACAAGTCTCGGAATACCAGAACCTGGATATAATTCACATGCATCTAATATCTTTACAACATAACCTTTGTCCCATCCTTTGAAGAAACATGCAATATCGAGAAAAATATCTTTCTCGGCGTCTTGCAATCCATCATAACTCACTTGAAGTTTCTTTTGAATGTCCTCCTTGGGAATTTTCTTATACATATCTAATGCCCTTTCCCATTCATTTTTAGGTCTTCCACACAAATCACGAGCTATTATTTCTAGAGCAAGCGGAAGGCCATTGGCAAAATGTATGAATTTAGTTGCAAGTTTAGAATAATCTTCATCATGAGGTTTGTTTTTAGGAAAGGCATACTCTTTAAAGAGTTGAAGAGCTTCGTGTTTGTTTAATTGCTCGACCTCAAATTCCTTGACCTTGTAAGTTGTACAAACATTTTCTTTAAGGGCAGTTAACAAGTGTCTATCTCGTAATGTTATAATGGCTATACTTCCGGGAGCAAACCAATTACAGTTTCCAAGCAAATTTTTTATTGGTGTCGAATCATCAACATCATCAAGAATTAAAAGAACCTTTTTGCAACAAAGTGTCTCCTCTATCAAAGTGATTCCTTTAGAACTGATGCCTACTTTCCATTTTCCATCCCTTGAGATGTCCTTAAGAATTTGCTTTTGTAGTTTGATTATGCCAGCATTTGTTCTTAATTTTTCTCTAACATTCTCTAAAAAGCTGCTTCCATCAAAATGTTTAGCAATTTTATTATAAACAGCTTTTGCGATTGTAGTCTTTCCTACTCCAGGAAGGCCATACATCCCTACCACGCAAACTTCATCTAACCCAATATCTAAAAGTGACTCTATGGCCTCTACACGAGAATTTATTCCAACTGGGTATTCAGCAACATATAACGGCATCCAATTTAATTTAGCATTTGATATCTCTTCAACAATGTTTTGGATGAAGTCAGATTCAAATTTATATGGAGCGTAGCTAACAATCACATAGCATAAGAAAACATATAATTAGATAGATTAGCAGATGGACTATGAATTCAAGATATATAATAGTGAGTTACAGCATACAACTGTCTTTGATATTAACATCATATTAGAAATATAAAAATACATGGGAGAAACTCGTAATTGGACCTTGTTAGACTAATTAACTTCGTACTAGATCAGTGGCAGTTTCAAGAATTTTTTTTAGAGTGGTCATTAAAAATTTAAATTAAAAAAAAGTTAATAAAAATAAAACTTGAATATACGTATTGACATCACACAAAAAAAGGCTCAAATACATGAAGTTTTTTATTTTCCCCAAGTCTTTATATTTTGAAATCGTTGTATGATAGCTTTACTATCAATGCTAGCAGCTACATCTTTTTCAATGTACACAGCTAAGCAACCATTAAACTATTGATCTACTATTTAATTACCCATATATTGCTCATTGACATCACACGCACCAAAAACAAAAAAAAAAAACAAAAAGCACTCAAATACTTGAAGTTTTTAAATTTCCTTTCACAAGTTTTTATATTTTAAATTGTTGTATTATAACTTTATTATCAATGCTAGCAGCTACATCTTTTTCAATGTACACTGCTAAACAATCATTAAACTATTGATCTCCCATTCAATTACCCATATATTGCCTAAATAAGTAACAATATAAATAAAATGCATTATCTTTTTGGAAAAATATATCACATAAATCCAACAAATTCAACTAAAAACTAAAACAAATACTAACAGACTAGCTAATGAAAAATGTGCATTTAAATAATAATAATAATAATGATTTTAAAATATGCCCCTTGTCAACAAAATTTAAAAAATTACAATTAAATTGATTTGGGCTTTAGGCTAATTTTTTTGTTTGGGGAATTTTTGAGAAGTACTACGTCCACAACATTTTTGCAATATTTTCACAACAAAGCCTATAAGTGGTAAATTTATACTGGTTCTAATTTGAACCTACTACTGCAATTATTTTTTTGTGCACCAATAATAACCCGCAACTTAGGATTTTTTATGAAAAAAGTGTTGCAAAAATATTATGAACATATCATTTCACGCAATTTTTTGGTTCAATATTCAAAGAACTAAAATTTTGGAGAGGTTGAATTCTATTTTTAATGAGCTCAAATTTTTATTTAGAGTGTTCAATTTTTTTTTTTTTTTAAGAGTGGTCAAGATTTTTTTTCTAGGTGGTCAATGACCCATGGTAATTTAAAATTCAAATTTTTTTTAAGGTATATAAAATAAATTTTCAAGGTCAAGGTGGTCATGTGACCACCCTAATTAACACTTGACACCGCCCTTGTACTAGATGATATGATCAAAATAGAATACTTTTGCATGCAGTGGTTATGACAAACCAGATTAGCAGTATATACAATTAGTAAACTCATGAATCATGATGTCAACAATTAGATACATACCCTTTCTTATAATGCCATCCAGATGCATTAGCTGCTTTTTTTAGAGCATCCCTCCACCTCTGCACCTTGTCCTTGTCCTTGTTATTCTTGAACTTCTTTTCATGATTAGCCAGTGCAATTCCAAAGTTTCCATTTTGATTTCGTATTTCTGATGGATCAACATTGTAAAAAATTGGACGAATTTGAACCTCCTGGTTCTTTTCTCTACACTCAACAATCTCAGCAAGTTCATCCAAGCACCATTTGGACTCTACGTAGTTTTCAAAGAAAACAATAACCAAAATCGATGAATTTTTTATGGCTTGGATAAGTTTTTCCGAAATTTCTTCTCCCCTCGAAAGATCAATATCATCCATGAAGGTGTTAATGCCTTTGTTGCACAAAGCCTTATATAAGTAGCTGGTAAAACCTTCGCGGGTATCTTTACCTCTAAAGCTCAAGAAGACATCATACTCCCATCGGCGAGTGGAAGAAGAAAAGCTGGCTCCTTCATTGTTCAAGGAAGCCACTGATGGGATCTATAAACGGAAGATTAAGAAAAGAGTGAATTGAATCAAAGAAAGAAATAGGAATCAGATTAGTGCAACAGGAAATGTGCTTGGAATGCAATTAAAGAGAAGAAAGTATTAGAGTGGGGTGTAGGTATAGGAAAACGAAAAATGCATATCTTTTTAAATAAAAAACAGTTGTAAAGTAAAAACACTAGTGTAAACACACCTGTACAATTGTTCTTCGTTCCATATTTGCCCTAGTATTTGCAAAGAATGACAAGGCAGGAAGTGTGCAGGTAGGGATTGTGTTCACAATGTTTTGGACACTAATAGCATTGTCTATATCAATTTCACCATAGTCATATTGAGCATCTGGAATTGTGACTTGTAAACTTGTGGTTGTTTGTTGGATTTCCTCGGCGCCAACTTCTGCACGCAGCTCCAACTTTATGTACAACTCAATAGCACTTACTTGGGCTATCCTCTCCATCTTGTCAAACATGATCTTCACATGTTTGTTTGTTTCTATCACCATATACTTGTAATTAATCCGATCCTTGAGGACTTCATGTGGAGAACGAAAAATAATTTGTATGTTGTGCAAAGTAGGGTTCACACACAATTCTTCCATAACTATCATCTTTAAATCATTAAGGGTCTTCAACCTATGATCAATTTGAGTATAATAGCACTTAATACCCGGTCCTTCAAATGGCAATCCCTTGTTCGCATTGGCATTACTAAGCGGACCACCGTAGTATATGATTATATCAATTACAGTCATTGTGAACCTATTAGAGTCAATTGTAATATGTTCGTTACAAAACATTTTATCTAGTCAAAGTACAAATTCCAATTCATTCAAAGGGTATGGATTTCATTACACATTCTTACATTAGAAAAAATATGTCTTCAAATTAGTTCTGATAAAAAAACCTATCTATATAGCCGTTTCATACCCAATACAAAAAAGCCCAAATCCTTCCTAGGTCATGCTAAGACTACCTATTTCATACCCAATACCCAAAAAAAAAAAAAAAAAAAAAGCCAAAATCCTTTTAAGGTCATGATAAATACACACTTTTGATAAGAGCCTAACATTACTAAAGATGCTGAATAAATTTTGTTAACAAAAACCATGCAAATAAATACTCAAATTTACACTAACAAAACAAAGTTGTATATATTTGCAATATCATAGTATCTTAACTAAGTTTTTTTTTTTTTTTGAGAAAAAATATCTTAACTAAGTTATGCTAAGTATCTACCAAATAAATAAGCAAAGTAAAACCCACACCCCAACAATAAATAATACCTTACTACAATGGCAATAAAACCCTTATTTGAAATGTAAATTTGTTAAGAGGGAGGAGCAGTGATAGAGAGAGGCCATGTGGTGTGAGATAGAGACAATGTGGAGTGAGACGTGTAGATGTTATGGGTGAGTGAGCAGTGAGGCAGTGGGTTTGTTCTGGTTTTGAGTGTTTCAGTTTTCTGCTAAGTGTGCTACGTGTTTCAATTTTATGCTGACATAAATCGAGTCTTATAGACTCAAGTTCAAGGTTGTCAAAATCAGGATCTTACGTAGGATCGTAGGAGATAGGTAGGATCGTAAATCGTAAGATCGAATCGTGGATCGTAAGATCCAACATTATTTAAAAAACAAAAAAAAAAAAACAAAAAATACACATTGGTATGTTAAATAATTACATAAATTATATATTCATTGATATAATTAGCATACATCACTACTTCCATTTGTAAGCATCATTTAAAGAAGCCAAAAACCTCAAAATGTAACACTCTATTGGGATATTTTATATTTGGGTCCAATTGACACTCTCTCTACATTAAAGTAGAAAAACTTGGTCTATTGGAATTTTATTTTTCATTTAGGTCCAACTGAGCCTTCTTTCGAGTTAAAGAAGATTACAAGAAACTAAGGTCGCTTGCAATCATCAGAATCATACGATCCTACTGATCCTAAATAAATGCAAAGATTCTTGAAAGATCCGAATTGTTTTAGGTAGGTGGTTCGTAAAATCGTAAGATCTAGTTCGAGATTTTGACAATCACGCTCATGTTTACTTTTTAAAAACTCGAGTTTGTAAGACTCGAGATCCATAAGACAAAAAAACCTCCACATCAACAAGCGGAACTCGAGTTATAAAAACTCGAGATGTTACTTTATTGAATCGTTTTTTAACACATGCTAACTAATGACATGCAATCCCAAAATTATGCTATCCTACAAATTACACCCACGTGTGTACATCAATGAGTGCATAATAGAAAAAGTTGTGAAATTTACTCAATGTTGCTCAAAACTCACTCGCATCAGACTATGGGTCCGTTTGGATACAGCTTATTGTTACTGAAAGTTGCTGAAAACACTGTAGCAAAATAATTTTTAAATGTGTGAATAGTGCAGAGGGACCCATTTTTAATGAAAAAGTTGATAAAAAGTGAAATTTGTGGGTCCCATTTACTGTTCATGGGACCCACAGAACTGATAAAGAGAATTTAAAAGTCAAAAACAACGGCTACTGTTCATAAACAGTAGCCGTTGTCTCCTAAAAAGGTTGTGCAACAGCAGAGAAAAAAAAAAAAAAAAAGGGAAGCAAAACGTAATGCGTTTACTGCATTACTGTAGCGTGGGTCCCATGCCCAAAACGCAAACGCATAAACGCAGTAAACGCGTTATCCAAACGCTCACTATGTATTACTGTGTAAATATACCCTATTAAAGGAGCTTTTTGTAGCTTTGTATTTTAATTTTTTACTAGTCGCTAACCCGTACTATGCACGGGATAGTTAAATAAAAGGACAATTAACCAACATCACGTTAAAGTAAAAAATATGCATATTATAGACATTTTGCTAGTTAGCGTTTAAAAAAAAAATGGATCTGTCATAATTAAATAAAATACAATGGGAATAAATATTTAACTTCTATGATTTTCTATAGTTTAGAAGTATTGTCTAACGTAGAATGTTATTGGGTTGTAAGAAAGATTTTTATAAAATTTTAATACCATATATATATGTTTATATTGTCAATGTCTCACTGCAGGTGCATAGTTACTGAAACCTACAAAATAATTTACAATTTTTAAATTAATAAAGCAAAATTCTCAAAAGTTATATATATATACACATTTAAACCTGATATAAAGTACAAAGATAAAAACAAATCTTATTTAGTTGTATTAATAACAATATAAACAATTCAAAACATGGAACATTATCAAATTTATAACACATAATTTCATTATCTTTTACGTTGAATCCAAACAAATAATTAATTGAAATTAATCCAAACAAATAATTAATCAACCAAAAATCAAAACTTTAATTAAGAAAACAAAAAATCACATGAACCCAAAATAAAAATTCTCAATAAAGCAAAAACATATAAGGTAAATAATTAAGATCAACCTACTAAGACGCAAATACCAAAAACCCCAAAACTTAAACCTTTCAAATTTTATAGAATCCCCAAATTCTACTTCAAAACCAAACAAAACCCTTCAAATTCAAAAAATTCATATATAATATACCAAATAAAAATTTACCACACCTTGGGTTGGAAGATATAGATTGCAGCTTTGATTTTTTTCTAAAAAATAGAGATGATTTATCTGCCATATACAATATAAAATAATTATTAAAAATTTCAACCCAAAAACCAAACCCACAAAAACACTATCAAAATATAGAGATTAACCCAAATACTTAGAAGAAAATAAATTCTAAACATAACAAAACAATAAGATAGAATGAAAATTTCAGGCACATATGAAAGCAAATAAAAAAGATAAAACCTACGTTTTTTTTTTTTTTTTTTAGTTGAGTCTCTCTCCTTCTTTTTTTTTTTTTTTTTTTAATTTTAAAGTGAAGTTAAGTTTAGGGTTTTGAGATGGTAATTGCTAGGGTTTTAAGGAGAGAAGAGAGAGTCCTACCAGGAGTCTAAATAATATAAACAATTCAAAACATGGAACATTATTAAATTTATAATACCTAATTCTATTATCTTTTACGTTGAATCCAAATAAATAATTAATTGAAATTAATCCAAACAAATAATTAGTCAACCAAAAATCAAAGTTTTAATAAAAAAACAAAAAATCACATGAACCCAAATAAAAATTATCAATAAAGCAAGAACATATAAAAATTTACCACACCTTGTTCTGGAAGACATAAGTTGCAGTTCTGATTTTTCTCCAAAAAAATAGAGATGCTTCATCTGCCATATACAATATAAAATAATTATTAGAATTTCAACCCAAAAATCAAATTCATAAAAACACTATCAAAATATAGAGATTAACCCAAATACTTAGAAGAAAATCAATTCTAGACATAATAAAACAATAAGATAGAATGAAAATTTCAGGCACATATGAAAGCAAATAAAAAAGACAAAACCTACGTTTTTTTTTTTTTTTTTTTTTTTTTTTTTTTTTTTTTTTTTTTTTTTTCGTGAGTCTCTCTCCTTCTTATTTTTTTAGTCTTAAAGTGAAGTTGAGTTTAGGGTTTTGAGATGGTAATTGCTAGGGTTTTAAGGAGAGAATGAGTCTCTCTCTTTTTTTCTTAATCCTAAAGGGTTTTTTTTTTTTTTTTTTTTTTTTGGTGAGTCCTTTTAAAAAAAAAAATTCAAATCTAAAGTGAGTCATTTTTTTTTAATTCTAACGTGAGGTATCTTAAAAATTTATAATTAATTTTTAATCTTCAATTTTATATTATATATAGATAATAATAATGATGTGATAGGCTAACAAAATATATCTAATAAATTTTTACTTAAACTAAATTATTGTAACACTAATAAATATAAGAAGATATAAAACCTAGAATAAAAAGAAAAAGAAAATAATGGTGACGTGGAAAATTGTGAGAGCTTTAAAGGCTTCATTTATAATAATAATAATAATAATAATAATAATAATAATAAATATAGATGATGATTTTTGTGATAAGTTGATGTAGGATAGAATTTACAATTTAATTTTTGTAATTATTTAATTTTGGTATTTTTATGAAAAAAAACGTTATTTTAGGTCTAGGTGATTTATTTCCTTATTTTTAGGTTCTTTTAATGTTTTTTTAGGTCAAATTTGGTTCCTATTATGATTAGGTATTAATTAGGGCTTATTTTAGAATATATTTTCTTGTCCATCAAGTTTTATGGAGCCCTTAAATAGGCCTCCAAGTTTGTATACGTTTTTCAATATTATTGATATTAATAAAAATTCAAACTTTTGTCTATTGTTTTTCTGGTAGATTCTATATAAGATATAAAACCTAAAATAAAAAGAATCTAAAATAAAAAGAAAAAAAAATAGTGATGATGTAGAAAATTGTGAGAGCTTCAAAGGATTCGGTTTTATATATATATATATATATATAGATTATATTTTCTCTTCTCTCTCCCATCATATTATCTCTCTTCCTCTAACTCTATTCTTTGACTATCTCCTCTTGAATTCCAGCATCTCTACAAATTCATCAAAATCATCCTAAATTTAGATCCCGAACTCATCAAACATATATGAATCATTATACCCATTATACAAAATAAAAAATAAAAAAAAATCATCAAATCCATATACAAAATATATATATATATATATATATATAAATCATCAAACCCATATTGCACAAAAGAAGAAGAAGAAGAAGTAGAAAAGAAGAAGCACCACCAGCAGCAGCGGCGAAGAAGAAGAAGAAGAACCAGTAGCGACAGCTGGGCGGCGAAAAAAAAGCAGAGCAGCGGCAGCGGTGGCTGTGAAGAAGAAGCAGAGCAGCCAGAAACTTTACAGTTGTCTCCAACACGCAATGAATTTTCCACAATACATGCCAGAAACTTTACCACTTTTTCCACAATACATGCCTTCTCTTTTTGACTGAAAATTATGAACACAGAGTGAACGCATTCAAACATACGTCAAAAACTTTACCGCTTTTTCCACAATACATGCCTTCTCTTGTTGGCTCATTGAAAAAGTGAGAGTGAACGCATTGAAATAGAAGAGTAGTGGGTTGTCTGTGTGACTACGACCGTCTACCAGCCCATATGTGTAACTCACGTTTTCCAGGAAGGTACTATACAGCTGTCTCCTTCTGACTTTCCTCTAATTTTCTAACAAGGCGCAATGAATTTTCCACCATACATGCCAGAAACTTTACCACTCTTTCCACAATACATGAGAAATTTTTTTTTCTTTTCTATTAGCTTATTTTCTAATGTTCGAAATAAAAAGTACATTTTAATAAATTATTGGCTTAATTAAAAAAAAACTAATTTTTTTTTTAATTATTAAAGGGTGAGATAAATTTAGGGCCGTTTGGTTGAGTAGATGGAAAAGTGAAGGAATAAAAAATAGGTAGAGAATGAAAAAGTGGAATAATAGAAAAAAAATTTATTTTCTCTCATTTGTGTTTGGTTGGAGGGATGAAATTTTTTTTTATTTGGTTGAGAAGAAAAATGAGAAAATATAAAATGTAGTTTGTATAAATTTATAATCATGTCCCTATTAGATAAAACACAAAATAATACTATTTTATATTTTTATTAAAAAAAAAATGAATAACCACTTCATTTCAAAAAAACACAAGAAATTCAAGAATCCAAAATTGTTTATTAAAAAAAAAAACTAATGAAAAAAAAAATCCAAAACAAATTACGCCTAGAAGACCCAAAAAAAGAAGAAACAAATTGCACTTGCACCTAAGAAAACAAAACAAACCTGTCACTAAGAAGTAAGAATTAATGGAAGCAAATGACACCAAAAAAAAAAAAAAAAACCCTGAACAACAGAAACGTTGGTAAGGGGGCATTTTAGTCCAAAGTTTTGGACCGCATCTTCACTCATATTTTCTCCCAATTTTGGAAAGATTGAATTTTGGTGAGCCCGAAGAGAAAACAGATGGGCCCTACTATTTTTCTCTCCCCCTCTCCCCCCAACCAAACAACCCTCTCACTCATTTTTTTCCTATTTTTTACTTTTTTTTTTTTTTTTTTTCATCTTCCCTCAAATCCACCCAACCAAACATAAGCACATAAACAAGGGAATTAAAAAAAAATGTCCAAAGTTCTTATGAACCCAATTAGTTTGTTGGTTCTTTCAAGGGAATTAAGACCTCCTAATTGATAAATGGACTATTTCAAGAGAGTCTAAACCTTCAAAGTAAATACTCACTCAATAATAAATAATTTTTTTAGCTTTCTTTATTTAGTTATTAATCAACATTAAGTTATATAAATAGATAGTTTTACAAGATAAAACTAACTTTTAAATTTAAAAGAAACCTAATCTTTAACTACTACAAGTAGATAAGAGTTATTCAAATACTAAACTAACAATTTGTCCTATCAGTATCTAATTATTGAACTCTAAAATGATGTTAAGAACAGTGTTAAAGTTTCTCTTTTCAAGCCTCGTGGCTGCTTAGGTGGCTGTTTTTGGATTGTGATGTGGGCCAATTGGTTGGACTTGAGGATTTCGTGGTGGTGACTCAAACACACGAGAAATTATCTAGTCCACCGGGAGAATTGTTGAAATGGTCCCCCCAAGCAATTAAATAATGTCATTTATGTAAATGTGTGAGTCCGCTTCTTAATTAGCACAAGAATTAAAGATAAAAAACCATCAGGTGATGTCACATTTGTATAAATAGCAACTTTTTATTGGTTAGAAGGACCTGGAGGACCACGTTAGCAATCCTCTCGATAGACCTAAAAATTTCTCCAAAAACACCATGGATATTTAGGTTGTGGGTTTGATGTGGTGGTGCCCCATAGACATGGCTGAAAGCAAGAAAATACATTTTTGTATTTTTCAAAAGCAAAAGCACAACAAGAAAAAATATATTGCTATCAATGCATGCCATTTTTTTTTAAAAAAAAAGTAAGTCAAAGTCAAGTAAATATTTTGATATTAGATTTCTATTTGTTGGAGCAATCTAACTATAAGCAAATAAAACAAAACAAAACAAAACAAAATTGATGAAGAAGTTTGTCCACAAATTGAAAAGAAAGTCCAAGAACCTTCAAGTCAATTGTCATGAAATTTCCCAACAGTCCAATACGATGCTCATAAGTCATCATATGTTAAGAACACTTCCACATCCACAAAATACCAAATTGAAAAGAAAGTACCTTGCTTTTACAAGTTGAAAATAAAAGTTTTGATAGGTATTACATAAGAGAATTAACATCTGAGATGCCAAAAAAGTTTTATTTTACACCCTAAAAACCTATTTTATTAATTTTGCCATCTTATTTTACAACTCTCCCAAAATCTCAGTTTCTATTTTTACATAAATCATAATAAAATAATATAACCTTCCCAATAAAATAAAAGCATGAATTATTAAGGACATTATAGGCAATCAAAACCTAAAATCAACTAAACTAAGTGTTACTTAAAAAAAAAAAGCACTAAAGTATTGAAAATTGAATTTACCTGCACTTTTAAGAGATTTGAGGAGGTTTGTCTTCCCTTTCACACCGAGAGCTGTATCGAAGTATTTATGTTGGTTAAGTACAGACTCTAAGCGTGTCCTATGTTTCTCCCACTCGTGTGTCCAAAATTGTATACTGTTGCTACTAGGGCAAGCTAGTGATGGCCAATTTTTTTGCATATTGCTTATGAGGTTTGATATCTATAGCCATGAAATAGGAAGATTGAGAATCATAGTTCAATCTAGAAAAAATTATAACAATATTGAACTAATTTATTTGAAGCCTTCCCATAAAATTTTTTTTTAAAAAAAATAGAAGTAATTGAAACCTATACTTGTGGTTGTGGCAAAACTGAAAACACTCAGACCCAAGAGTTGTCCTTGCAAAATACTACTAATTGTCGTGATTAAAAAACTATGCAGTTTCTACCCTTTTTCTTTTTAGCCCAATGCAATTTCTACCCTTTATTTTGCGTTTTCAAACGGAAACACATGTTATGGTAACTCATTTAAGCCGTTACAATACATTACAAATAGAACTTTGAATATATGCATTACAAATTTTGAATATATTCAACCAATGACTAATTTATTTATCACTTATGTAATAATATTTAACAAGTTAACTAAATAAATCAAACTAGCACGTGTTTATAACATACACATTCAAATTGCTTAAATTCAAAAGTGATAATATATTACAAATGACCCAAAAATAATAAATTTTTTCATCATATTCATCATACTGCCTAATCAACCTCATCGAAGTCAATGCTATCATCACATTTATCATTTTGCAAACTTATTTCTTCATTAAAACCATTTTCATCGCTATTGACGTATACTATCTCTTCTTGTTCTTTTTATTTTAATAATTTTTTTCAAAAATATTTCTTCTTGGCGTTCTAGTTTCTTGGACTTATAACAATAATGACAAAAATAAAAAATAATTATATTATCAATTAATATCTTATTCATAGTATATAAAATATATTTGTAAATATTAAAGTGAAGTGTAAGTGTGTACTGTGTAGTCCAAATTTTGTAGGGGAAAGAGAGGAAAAAAAAAAAAACTTATGAATATGTTATTTTATTAGGCTAAATTATGTAACCTAATAATTTTCTGTTAAAAACAAGTCTAACAACTTGTTAGATTCAAATAAAAGTATAAATTTTAACAAAAAATCTCATTTTAAAGTATTTGTCTATATATCGTACGATACGTACAATTCTACAATACGATACGATTCATACAATACACACATTGTGTCGTACGATTTATGAACACTTATAATACATCAAAGTGCCCCTAGGTCATAATGAGGTGGACAAGTCAAACTCCACAATCAAAGTAAAACTGCTTATGAATATGTTATTTTATTAAGCTAAATTATGTAACATAATAATTTTCTGTTAAAAACAAGTCTAACAACTTGTTATATTCAAATAAAAGTATAAATTTTAACAAAAAATTTCATTTTAAAGCATTTGTCTATATATCGTACGATACATACAATTCTACAATATGATACGATTTATACAATAAACACATTATATTGTACAATTTATGAGCATTTATGATACATCAAAATGCCTTTAGGTCAAAATGAGGTCCACAATCAAAGTGAGATTGTTATGAGATGCACTAACTATTGTCGGGGCATCTTTGTTTTAAAGCATAGACCAAAAACAATTGACTGCCCAATACAAATTACCCAGTGGCCCACTACTACCATCATACCCTCCCACTTTTATTTATGCTAAATTAGCAAATCTTCGTGTGTAATCCACTTGTGTAATCTACTTTTTAGAACAATGTGTAATTGCATGTTGAATAATAATGTGCAAATGGATATAAACTTTATCAATTATAATAAATGGGTAGTGGGTTGTAAAGTTTGTGTCTGTGACCCACCTCAAAAAAAAAAGTTTGCATCTGTGTGAGACTGTACTACCATGATTGATGATACCATCCCATATTATTATTATTATTATTTTTTTTTGTGTATATATATATTTGCTTATTTTCTAATATTGAAATAAAAAGTGCGTTTAAATAAATTACTGGTTTACTTAAAAACAAAAAACCTACTTTATTTTGTTTATTATAAAACTATTAAAGGGTGAGATAAATTTATTTTAGCAAGGGAATAAATAAAATAAGTTGTAAATAATTGGTAAATCTTTGTGTAATCCACTTCTGTGTAATCTACTGTTTAGAACAATGAATAAGTGCATGTTGAATGATATTACGCATACATTTATAAATAAAAATTACAAGCTAATCTTAGGACGCTAGGTTTTTGTTGGTGCATTCCGTGTATAAAATTGTATACATATTTATTTTTCTTCTATTGTGGAATTATTACACTATTAGAATTAGATTATAAATTTAAGGATTTATGCATTATTCAACTTATATTGGGTTGATTTTTTTTTTCTTTTTTAATTCTTTTATATGTATGAAAAGAAATAAATAAATAAAAGATAATAGCACTATGTTCAAGTTTTTTTTTTTTTTTTTTTTTCTAGTCTTATGGTAGCATGTGAGCTGATTGGTTGGCCTTGAGGAGTTCATGGTGGTAACTCAAATACACAATGGATGTCATCTTTGTATAACAGTGATTGCACAACACACACTCAATTAACAAGGAACCTTAATTGTGACTACACTAATTCTTTGAACTATAAGCACAAACATGGCTAGTATTTTCCTTGAGTCATGTACTAATTAGTTGAAGTATAAGCACAAACATAATTAGTTCTAACAATAATCAGCAGTGATAACTAATAGCTACATTGGTTTGGTATGCTTGTTACTGCAATGTGTGGTCGTGACATGTTGGCCCACTTCTTTAAGCATTGATATTTAGGGGTGCCCCATGGACACGGCCGAAAGCAAGAAATTACTTTTTTGTGTTTTGCAATCAATTGTATGGAACTTTAAAAAAAAAAAGAAGGTAAGTCAATATTCTGATATTAGATTTCTATTTGTCGGAGCTATCTAACGATAAACAAAAAATACAAAAAATTGATGTTGAAGTTTGTCCACAAATTGAAAATATGTCCAAGACCTTCAAGTCAATTGTCATGAAATTTCCCAAGAGTATACGGTGCTTATAAGTCATCATATGTTGACGAACACTTCCACATCCACAAAATACTAAATGGAAAAGAAATTACCTTGACTTTACTCTTTGAACATAAAAGTTTTGATTGGTATTAAATAATAGACCTTAAATACCAAATTCATATGTTATAGCTACTTCTATCTCTCTTAATTCCCTAGATTCACATGCATGATACATTCTCTTTGTCATCTTCACTTAATTTTCAATCAGTATATATGCCTCTATGTCTATGAGCCTTTGTAGGTCCTAATTTTCATTAACAATAAGTATAGACACCCCATTTCATTTTGACATATACAATATCCACTACCAAAATGATTAGCATCATGTGTGGAGCCCAATGAGCAGATTAACCCAAAAGTGGCCTAATACAATCTAAGCCCAAGCCCAATTATAACCCCAGAACTAAGCCCAAAAAATCATTTCTAACCTAATTTGGCCGAGGCTTACAAAAGGTGCATATGTTAGATATATGATGTGTACGCACCGAATTTGTGACGTATGCACCTTTTGGATAAAAAACTCATATCAGTCCATTTCCATTTTGATAAGATTCTAGGGCAACTAGCCTGATCAACTAGCTACACAAACATCTAACCTAACCTTAGAATACTAGTTCTCCTATAAATACCCCAATTTTCACCATCCAAAGAGGCTAAACTCTTCCACCTACTATAACCAGTGGTAGAGCCAGGATCTGACTTGAGGGGGGGCAAAAATTACATTTGACATCACATTTACGCATGTGCAAGCGAACACACACACACACACACACACACACACACATAGTATTTGAGATCAATTTGCAAAATAACAATTCATTCATGTGTATATTAAGCAATGTTTGAATGCAAGAAAATTCAAAACAAAATAACATATTCATTATATTATTTATCTATTAGGGGTTTATTTACATAAAAAATCATTTTGAAATTGTAATTATAAAAAATGTTACATCATGAGGGTTTTGGTTTAAAAAATCATTTTATTTATTAACTATTTATTTATATAATTTTAAATGCATTTATTGTATTATATAATATAATAGATGAAATATTAATAGATTTTTTGGGCAGAGCCGGGGGGGGGGGGGGGGGGGAGTGCCCTCCTCAAACCCCCCTAGCTCCGCCCCTGACTAAAACTATGCTGAAATATCACTTGAAACCTTAAACCAAAGGGTTGAAGGCTAGAAGGGCAAAAATAGTGAGTATTTGATTGATCTTCAACCATTCTTAGTTAAAAGATAATCTCCTACTCGCTAAGATTCTAAACTTTTAGTTGGTGTTGCATTCAAAGTTTGTTAGCAAATAACCTAGGGTCATTCAAAAAATCCTAGCCAAATCATTCCAAGTTATTTTGCTCTATAGACAATTGTGGTAGTGGGTTTCAACCAAGGGGCCAGCCATCAACAACACTATAAGTTCCATGAGGAGGAGATGTAAATCTTTTCCATGATCCATATTCTCATCCTTGACTCTTGTTTATTTTGTGTTTTTGAATTATTTTAATTCCTTTCCTTTTTTATTTCATCATTTTTTTATATATATATATCAGTTTTTAATTCTATGTTTCACTATCTTTTCTTAACTGTTATGTTTTCTTTTAAATACATGTATTCTACCTTGTTTTATTTCCTTTTGTATCACATATAATAAAACTCAAGATACCTAGCTAAAAGATCTTTTCTTTCTTTCCTTCTTTGAACCTAAAACCTAAAATATCTTATATTTTCTCTCTCATTAACTTTATTTTTTATTTCAACCTCACAAGGTAACTAAAAAAACTAGAGATAAATAAGGAAGACATTTGACTCATAAATGAAGCTAACAATAATTAGCTGGGTTTCACTCCCTTTCGGAAGTTAATTGATTTTTCAAACATAAATGAAAGTAACATTTAATAAGATTGGTTTCAAGATTTAAGCAATAATTCAATTAAGGCTTAATTGGAAGAACACATCTTAAAAGCCCCAAGATAATTGAGATATTTGATTTGAACTTAAATGGAAACATAAAAGTCAAATTAACTCTTCTCAATTAATCAAGATTCAAGTCAATCCTTAAAACATGCAAGATCATTCAGGACGAATCAAGATCATTTAAGTTTATATACCCAATCATGCATGTGTCTCATACACATGCATGATTGGGTATATATATGCACACACTTGAGCATAGTTGATATGATGTTCTCCATGCCTATATGCAGGGACGGACTTAGGATTTTAACTTAGAGGGGGCCAGAGTATAAATGAAAAAAACAATTCCAAATAGGCATCCATATAATATTAATAAATTATAAATACACAAAATCATTGTTTCTTAATACATTTATATGCAATTATCTGCCAAAAAAAAAAAAAAAAAAAAAACCTATGATTTTTTAATACTAGGCTAGCTAGGATTTTCTTTTTGTTGAAGTTATTCACAATACTTTATTTATTTTTACTACCTCACTTTATAATACACCTAACATCAATGTTCTATTTTTTTACCACTTCATTTAAAATAATATAAACAACTCATTTAAATAATAAGGAAGAGAGAGAATTTGAGTTTTTTAATTGAAGGAAGAGTGATAATCTTAATAAAATATTGTCTTTTATTTTTAACAATTTGCTATAGTCAACTAGTATTTATACCAGTTTACTGTAGTTGTAAAAAATTTAGGTTTAACTTCTTCAATAACACATGGTTTTTTGGTTCTTTGGAGGTAAAATTATTATTATTATTTTTTTACTAAAATACAATAACCATTGTGAATGCTTTTATTGTTTTTGTTAAATTTTTAGATTGAATAGTTGCTAATTGTGCAAAGCTAGTTAGGCTGATTGGGGAGGAGGAGGGCTTAAGATTTTGGAAAAGGGGGCCAACAACAAAAAATGAAAAATATCATAAGTAAAAAAAAAAAAAAAAAAAAAAAAAGGTCTAGGGGGGCCAGGCCTCCACCTGTGTCCAATATCCCCGCCTATATGTTGATGATTTGAGCTTGATGCCACAAGTTGTTTGTCTCTTTATTTGTATATCTCTTCACATTTTTCTGTGGTCACTTGTTTTATCTTTCTTTGTCTGCTTCATAGGACACATCAACTGCTCTTTAGGCTTTAGATATAGATGCATATTTGCTTAAGTCTCTAGGATAATTTATATTCCATCCAGTTTGAGTAACGATATATGAAGGCCAGTTACGGCTGGGCAAACTTGGAGTGCCTAACCTCTTCCCATCCTATACCCTAACTTCGAACCTAGTTTGGTTAAAAGACATTCATGGAGTCATGTTTTGGTTCCTAGACCTATAATCAAGTGGCGACACCTTTATCTCTTTTTAAGAGGCTCTGCGTACTCCCAAGCTTATGCTGGCATAGAGTTTAAAACTACTTCTAGGAAGGTTAAGTATTGCATATCCCGCCTTTGCAAGGAGGAACCGATATGTCGATGTGTCATAAAAATGGGATAAGGTTCACAGAACTTACGGTAGGTATAGTAGTTGAGATTCTACTTCTAATTCATTACATGACGTTGAATGGTCAGAACGGGATCAAGATCATGTTGTTTTGGGATTCATGTGTCTACTTATTTGCTGAATTTTAATTGATATTGTTTAATGTGGATCTAGGTTCATATTTTAACTTCAATTTTTTTTTTCTTTGAATTATTATATCTTTGTTTAATCTTTTCTAGTTCTTATTGTTAATTTGAGAACTGCAAAAATTGATATGATAGCACTCTCACTACCCAATTGCTTATATGATATACGAATCATTAGTGATAAGAATAGCCAACCTGGTTCATCAATAAAAGCCTTTTGATTTCTTATCATGTACTTAGGTAAATAATTTGTTTCAAATACTTACAATTCATGATTTACATGGTGGAAGAGTACTACTAGTTTCAAACTCTAAATTGTGGGTGCCGATTGATCTGTAAGCAAAGATTGGTTAGTGATCTCCAAATATCATTATGTAAAGCCTGATTACAGCTTCTTCATGTCTTGTCTTATCATATCTTGCATGTATATTAATATTCCAATATTTAACCTAAGGATTTGATGAAGAAGATAATTTCATGTTTGAAATGAAGAGGGAAGCCCAAGAGGAGACAGAGACACCATTTATGAAGAATGGAAGAATGTTATTAGAGGAGTTAATTGCCTTTTGCAATGGAGAAAGAAATCTTATTCATGTCTTCTTCTTTGCTGAAGAGCTCAGAAGAGCAACATACAACTGTGACCCATTTCAAATTTTTTGGATGCAGATGGTTTTCACTTTTACAAGGTTTCTTTGGAAGATCATTTATTTTCAGTTAAAAAGTATGGCAAAAGATCATGGGCTATACTTGGGAGAAATGTTCGAAGACATTGTCATTGGATCACTAATTAATGAGTGTCCACCAAAATGTTCTAAAACTCTTAGGATGTTGCTTAGAGACCAAAAATCCGATTCTAGTGTATGAATTTGTAAGGGACATCATTCTCTCCAACTGTATTTGTATCCCATCAACTAAGGGACTTAACTCTGAGCCATTACCATTGAAATGCAAATTAAGGATTGTAATGGGCATAGCTAATGCAGTTGCACATCTCTATACTGCATTTTCAGGCCTGTTATCCATACATATATATTCAGCTGGGTAACATTATATTGGACAAGAACAATGTTGCCAAATTGATTTATTTCTCACTCTACATGTCAATTCCCGAAGGTCAATGGCATGTACAAGTTTTTCATATTCATGGAAAACTTGGGTACACAACACCAGAATATGCGCGTATGGGCTATTTAACTGAGAATGCTGGTGTATATAGTTTTAGTGTGCTTATACTAACACTTTTGGCAAGATGAGGTTCATGTTTATACGGTGAATATGATAATGAGGCTAATAATCTAGTAGATTGGCCAATGCTTTGGTATAATGCCACTGAAAGAATTATCTTGAATGTTCCTGGTGAAAGAGATGTTTAAGCAAGCAATCAGGATCAATATAAGTTGCAAAGTGCACCAAAGAACAGCTATCGAGAAACCTACAAGTCAGTGGAAGCATTAATAAAGAATGGCAACTAGATATTTGAGTGTCTTTTTACCATTAAGCCTGTCTAACTCACAAAATAAACCAATAATAAAAAGAGCATATTTTGACACTCCGGCCTAGGATGAAACAGTAGGAAGATATTCAAACATTTCCCTTTGATCTTGAATACATGCAAACATGCCCATGATGGAAGATTTAGCACCCTTGGTTCAGGGGGACTCATAGCAAGACTGCCTAATAATACAGGACCTTACTGGAGTTGGTTATGAACTTATGACACAGATTATAGAGCATTCCCTTGACAAGGGAGCTCCAACTATATTCACTGGAAACATTATATTAAAAATGAATAGACCCCAGATGGTTTAGATGAAGGCGGAGTGTATTTCATTTGTCAACATATATAAGCTTATTTGGCTTTTTGCTGGAAAGTGGACCAAAGTATATTTGTGCTTTGAAAAAGGAAGGAAAAAAAAATTAAGGTAAATGAAAAGGCTGTACTTAAACAAGAAAAACTAAAAGCTAAATGTAAAAGCTAGTAGAAAATGAACATGTATCTACACAGTTTTTCCCATTTCCCAAATGAGTGTGATATTGAAGGAGTTCAAATTATGGCAGTGGGGAGAGTTGATTTACAAATACAGATACAACAAAAGAAAATGACTAGATTCAACAAAAATAAATTAAAATTTTAAATACCACAAGCCTAGGGTTGATTCAGAAACTCAAGCTAGGTAATTCATAAATGGTGCCTAAAGACCTTTGTTTTTTCTTTTCTTTTTTTGGACAAAGGAGATCGAAATTTCTGATATACATAGTAATGAAGTAAAAATCAGCTTCAATTTTTGAGTTAATGCTAATATATAAAACTCTGTATCAGTCAACTGCAACTTTTGTCATGATAACATCCCTAATTTCAACTACAAAAATTGCACAACATCCTTCAAAAGACATTAAAAATTTAAATAAAAAATATCCATTCTGCTAATTGGAACCCCTGTATCAGGCAAAGATGTAAATAGAAAAAGTTTATGATATTGAACCCTGTATCAGCCAAATGTACAACAGTGCATATATTAGTTGTCATGAGAATCCCCAAGATCAACTTCACAAGAACGTTAAAAAAGGCTTTTAGATGTTAAGCAATAAAGTGAGTGCATCACACAATTCACTCAAGTAAATAAAACTATAAGAACCAATGGAGTTATATGAAAAATCCATATTTATATCTGTATTATCACCATGAATTCAGGACTGCAAAAATGTAATAATTATATATTGTTCTACTTTAAATGTGTAAGAGAATTAGTTTGACTAATAGATAGACTACATGGCTCTAACTGCATCAAATCCTTCCTCAAAACTTACAAAGATTCACATCTTGGATTCAAAGAAGTCATACTTTGAGAAACATGCTTAATCATAAGCACAAAATTGATTGAATTAGATAAAAATAATAATGTAATCTAGTTCTAGCGTACAAGGCAAAAGAAAGCTGTGCTCCAATACCCTCAAATTATAACAACAAAACAGCAAATGAAAAGTTACAAGACTACATGAAAATCTGATTCACTGGATCAAAGGAAGTAACTACACCCAACAGATTTTTGCATGTATCCTCAAAAACAACAAGAACAATCAAATGGACAGAATGGGGTATTTCCAGCATCAGACTTATCGATACCCAATTCCTCTTCTGTGTAAACAGTAAACGGTGTACCATATCTAGTTTTTTAACAGCCCAATGCTTAAACTTAAATTGCGCAATGAACTCTTCAAATGAACTACTACAAGAAAGAAGACCAATTTGACAATTTAACCTGGGAAGAAGAAACAGTTGCCCTTCCTTTTACTGTATAAACAAATATAACGCTTAAGACAGAATAAAGAAGAAATCAGAACATTACCATATAAACAAATAACAGTTGCCCTTCCTGTTACTAAACAGTTTCACCCTGAATGTTATTGAAGCTGACATCCCTAAAGAAGAAACCACAATAAAGAATTAAATAAACAGTACAGGTACTATTTCAACAAGAGCTAAATATCACAAGGCAGTTTCAGTTATAGGTGCTTCAAATGATGCAGGCTATTAAGCTAGCCTCCAATCCACCCAATGAGGTTTTGTCCTTGAATTTTACTGCATAAAATTAGTAGAGACCATAGAAGGGTAAGGTTTTGGGCTTCTATGGCAATGTGGCATTGTTAGTAGAAAAAATAGGTTAGCTAAGTGGATTACAGGAGTATAACAGATGAATCAGAACATGACACTCCTGCTCATGACTCTCCATCCCTTCAGCACTGGTGGGTCGTTCAGGGACCTGTATAGATCTTGAACAGCATTGACTGCACCATGTAAGCAAATGAGAGCACAGCACAGCAGAGCAATACTTGAACTCAAAACAAATATAGAGAGAAGCAACAATAACACTACTATAGTACCCCAAAAAAATGAGAAACAGTAGTGCTAAAAAACTAGAACAGCGAACGTTATATCACTCATACTAGAATAATGAAAAAAACATATTATTACACTTCTTCTGCAGCAGGCTATACCTCATAAAGGCTCTCTTTGAAAGAAATACATATTATAACCCCAAAAATGAGTCAAAGCTTGAATCTTTGTGAGGCATTCTATGGTAGCCTTCCCAGGTTTTTTTTTATTGGTATCCTTGTACCCAAGATTCCACATTCTACTGAAACTACAAGATTCACAACAAGAACACATTTATTCCAATAGAATGCTCCAATCAGAGATTGACTCTTCAATAAGCATGATATTTTTTCATTCATTTTCTCAATTTACCTTGAATTTTTTTCTAGGGTAAAATTGTTGCTCTAGCTTCCACATAAGCATGATATTTTTTCATTCATTTTCTCAATAAACAGAGAAAAAAAGAGAAAAGTTACCTTGAGCAAAGTGAGTTCCCCCAAATTCACTGGCTCCACAGTGTACTTCACAAATGAAGAATCTATTGAATTCACACAAAAATTTTCTCAATTAAACCGGTAAATCAATAAATTAATCAACAAACAAACAATTAGTAATAGGAAATGTAATTTCGTTCAAAAAAAATTTCTCGGGAACAAACGGAGTGTTAAATAGATCAGAGAGACCTGAAAAAGTGGCGGAGCTGAGATCGCCGACAACCGCGCCTCAGCTAGTCGTTGGAGACTGAACGAAAACTCATTTTTATGCTTTTGATTCTGGGCTTTCGGTCTTTCACAGCGTGGCACTTAAAAAGTAAATTTTATTTGTTTCCCTTAAAAATAAAAAGTAATATATTTCTTAAATAATTGAATTGTTACAAGAATTTCTTTTTTGATGCGGGTAGAATTTCTATTCTAACTTAATTTAAGTATATATGTATGTGAGTCTCACTCTTAGAGACTTA
Organism: Quercus gilva; assembly: GCA_023621385.1. Lineage (NCBI taxonomy): Eukaryota > Viridiplantae > Streptophyta > Magnoliopsida > Fagales > Fagaceae > Quercus > Quercus gilva. Next base: position 7,754,365 of record CM042475.1, on the reverse strand, counting down.
AACTCAGACTCTTGCTCCCACATCTCATAAGCACTTATACTTATGGAGTAGTCATCGCACCCAAAGTATGCAGTGGTAGTAAGGATTGAAAAATGAGAAATTGAACTTCAGTTTTTTTCCTAAGGAATTCCTCCAATTAATTAAGCTAATTTATTCTAATTTAGATTGGGATAAGAGTAGGATGCCCTCATATTTAAATATTCAAGTTTCTTTCAATTTTTATCAATCACACAAAATTAAATAAATGTCAAGTGTCTTGCATATGACTAAATATTTGAGGAAATTGAAGGATTTAATGGGAGGGAATCTTTTCCCAACATAATTTTTTTAAAAGAATTTCTAAACTTATTATCATTAATTTAAATATAAATTTCATTGAAAATTTATTAATAATGATCTTTCCAACAATATTAAAATTTTCCAACGTATCAACAAACTACCTATGTTTATCTAATACATACATGCAATTCGTCTTTTATATTTCCTTCTATGTTTTAAAAAATATTGCAATTAATCAATTAATGTATTTTTTTTTTTACAAGACTAGTTATTTATTATCAAAAGTATAAAGTCCCCCGTCAATGTCCTTTCCCTTACTTACTTGCCATTTATCTAACTAGTTAGAGGCCCGTGCATTGCATGGTTTTATGAAAAGGCTTATAAAATAAATGTATAAATAATTACATATTTTAATAGATTCAATAAAAATAAAAGAAAAAATTATCAAGTGTAAATTATCAACTCACTAAAATAAGAGGTAAGATTTCTTCCTAAAACTAAATTAAATTGATAATTCTAAATTAAATTTTAAATTGATAATTATTTTTAAAAAAAATGTACTAAACAATTGATAAATCTAAAATTAATATAATCTTGATAATATTATAAATTAAAATTAAAGTTGATAATTCAAGAATAAACATGGTACAAAAACAAAGAAGGAGCCTTTAGAAACTTGACAATATTTTCGAATATTTTGAATTCATTAATTAAAATCACATGAAAACAAAAATCCAATAATAACACTAAAGAAAATAAACAAAATGAAAATAATAATAATAAAAGAAGAAATAATGCATACCTACATTATCATGGGATTTAGGCATTCACATATTGAATTAAGTTTCACTCCAAAAAGGATATATAGGGTTATATATATTGGTAGAGTTCCATTTGAAATATAATTGATTTAAATCTTATTGAAATTAAAGATATCTAATCAATGTGTTTATTTTTATCCCATAAAAATTGGAATTAAAAAAAGGTCATATGAATAAAATGGAAAAAAAAAAAAAAAAAAGTTGATTCAACATAACGTAACATATAAAAAAATTAAAAATTTAAAAAAAATTTAAAAAAAAAAAAAGAGAAAGAGAACGTGGTTGATAGCTATAAGGAATTTTGATATATAAATAATTATTAGTCTATATATCACATGGCATAATTTATAATATTCTTCATCAAAAAAATTAAATAAATAAAAAATAGAAGAAGATGAAGAATGAAGGATTACTCACATTGTTACGTACTCACGTGGCATAATTTATAATATTCTTCATTAAAATTTAAAAAAAAAAAATAGAAGAAGAGAAAGAATGAAGGATTACTCACATTGTTATGATTTTCTTGGTAGCAATAGCGCAAACTATGAAAATTATAGAGATGACTTCCTTAGTTAGAGATTAACAGTCTAAAGTCTAAACCCACTAAGAGAGAATTTTGTGGGAGAGATGTGTGCGTGGATTTTCTTTTTATAGACAAATGAATAGGATTTCTGCCAAGAGGGAGAGACGTGTGTGAAGATAAACAAATAGAATTCCGAATTTTAAATGTCATCAACGTAAAAATTATCAAATTAATAGAAATATATAGTGTTTTTTGGGATAGATAGAGATTATCAAATTATTGGAGATATATACTGTTTCTTGAGATAGATTTATATTAATCACCTCTTGAAGAATTTGGATTATGATATTAAAATAATATTAAAATTTTGAAAATTTAGATGATAAATATTATCTAGATTAAATTTTTGTATGTTAAATATTATCCCCTAATTTAAGAAATATATCCTAACAAATAAAAAAATAATGTTAATTAGCTGATAAATATTATCTAAATTAAATTTTAGTATGTTAAATATTATCCCTTAATTTAAGAAATATATCCTAACAAATAAAAAATAATATTAATCTAATTTGTTTAATGATAAGAATAAATTAGAGTCCTAATAGTATCCTATTCTTTTTTAGTTCTTTAAAAATCTAAAAATTTAATAAAATTTCTACAATTTGGTAGAGCCACATGGCGCAACCACAACCGTTTTATTTCTAGTTATAGGCTCGTGCATTGCACGGTTTAATGAAAAAGCTTATAAAATAAATGTATAGATTTCTTCCTAAAACTAAATTAAATTGATAATTCCAAATTGAATTTTAAATTGATAATTATTTTTTAAAAAAAGTACTAAACAATTGATAAATCTAAAATTAATATGATCTTGATAATATTATATATTAAAATTAAAGTTGATAATTCAAGAATACACGTGTAGAACATCTTGATAATTTGATGTAACATAAAAATCAAATAAGAAAATTGTTAAAATTAATCTATTAATTCTAACCATATTTAATCATTATTTCTAAGACCCTAACCCTAAGTATATAAATTAGATCAAAGCTACAAAAATTAGTTTAAACAAAAGACAACCAATACACAAAACATAATCAATTTAATAAAAACAAAATATAAAAACAAAGAAGGAGCCTTTAGAAACTTGACAATGTTTTCGAATGTTTTGAATTATTAATTAAAATCACATGAAGACAAAAAAAACCAATAATAACACTAAAGAAAATAAACAAAATGAAAATAATAATAATAAAAGAAGAAAGAATGCATACCTGCATTGTCATAAGATTTAGGTATTCACATATTGAAATAAGTTTCACTCCAAAAAGGATATATAGGGTTATATATATTGGTAGAGTTCCATTTAAAATATAATTCATTTAAATGTTATTGAAATTAAAGATATCTAATCAATGTGTTTTTTTTTATCCCATAAAAATTGGAATTAAAAAAAGGTCATATGAATTGAATGAAAAAAAAAAAAAAAAAAAAAGTTGATTCAACAAAACATAACATATAAAAATTCAAAAATTAAAAAAAAAAAAGAGAAAAAAAAAAAGAGAAAGAGAACATGGTTGATAGCTATAAGGAATATATATATATATATATATATTTTAAATGTTATCAACGTAAAAATTATAAAATTAATGGAGATATATTAATTTAATAATATTAAAATTTTGAAAATTTAGATGATAAATATTATCTAAATTAAATATTATCTCATAATTTAATAAATATATCCTAACAAATAAAAAAATAATGTTAATCTAATTTTATTTAATGATAAGAATGAATTAAAGTCTATACTATTCCTTTTTAGTTCTTTAAAAATCTAAAAATTTATTAAAATTTCTGCTGGCGCCGTCTGTGGGAAGGACTTGTGCACTAGCAAGTGCGGTGGTCGGTGTGAATAGATTAAGGGCAGCACTTTTAAAAAAAAAAAAAAAAACCAAAACCATACAGTTCGTAGCAACAATATTCACTCAGAAGGCAACAATTACAAGAAACAAGAATATGCGAAAAATAAAAAAGATGAAACAGGTCTACTTCTTTATTAATATATGAAAAAAAAGTTACATCTTACAATTGATGCCCATGGGGCTTGTTCTAGAACTAACTACATAGAGAAGCGCTTAACAAGGCTGGTTGTGAAGCAAGAGAAGAGGAAATGAAGGAAGGAAGGCTGGTTAAGGAGCAAAAGAAGAAGAGAGAAAGGGAAAAGAAGGAAGGAAGGCAACATTGAGGGAAAAAGGGGACGCGGCACCGGGCGGTTCCACCTCTTGGTTCCGCCTGGTTTCCCTCCCAACCCCATCACTGCCAGCTTGGAGGGTTCACAGACCCGAATCCAAGGGAAGGAAGTTGCGTTCTTTCTGGATCCTCCTCCAAACAGCAAGGAGGGTTCCACCTCTAGTTAGGTTGAAAAGAAGGAGAATCTTTGGCCTTCTCCTACCCCACCCCAGCATGACGTCCAGGGTCGAGGTGCCATCCTCGGCTCCTGAGAGGGGCTTGGCATCCTCGAAACCGCCCTTTCCAAGGGCCAATTCATTTGGTGGGGCTCAAACTACTATTTTTTGCAGAACCCCCGAGCAATGTCTTTGGGAGAGTTTAAGACGAATGTTTGTCGAGTGTGAAGAAAAAGGTTGTCCCAAAAACGCCTTATATAGAAGGTGAAAAATTGGTGAGAGCCAATCCGCATTAAATCCTAAGGAGAGATTACCGGAGGCAATAACTCCGCCCAGATTCCAAGGGGCTTATCCGCCGCTAGATCCTCGTAAATCCACAACTGACATTAACGAGGAGGCACCGAAGCATCAAAATGCGTCACTCGAGCAACCCAAGAGACGCCTCATAATCAGAAGAGTCATGTCAAACGAAGAGGCAGAACAGAGCAGGGTCTTCTCCTCGAAACTAACCACTTAAAATGAAAAAATTAGGTACTGGACAGAACCAAGGCATTGCATGATCCTCAGACTCAAGCCTTTGGGGAAACCAGATACTTCAGATGAGAAAACTTAGTGTTAGACAGAACCTAGGCATTGTATGGTCCTCGGACACCAGCCTCTGGGGAAACTAACCACTTAAAATGAGAAAACTAGGTACTGGACAGAACCAAAGCATTGCATGGTCCTCGGACTCAAGCCTCTGGGGAAACTAGATACTTCAGATGAGAAAACTAAGTGTTAGACAGAACCTAGGCATTGTATGGTCCTCGGACACCAGCCTCTGGGGAAACTAACCACTTAAAATGAGAAAACTAGGTACTGGACAGAACCAAGGCATTACATGGTCCTCAGACTCAAGCCTCTGGGGAAACCAGATACTTCAGATGAGAAAACTAAGTGTTAGACAGAACCTAGGCATTGTATGGTCCTCGGACACTAGCCTCTAGGGAAACTAACCACTTAAAATGAGAAAACTAGGTACTGGACAGAATCAAGGCATTGCATGGTTCTCGAACTCAAGCCTCTGAGGAAACTAGATACTTCAGATGAGAAAACTAAGTGTTAGACAGAACCTAGGCATTGTATGGTCCTTGGACACTAGCCTCTGGGGAAACTAACCACTTAAAATGAGAAAACTAGGTGCTGGACAGAACCAAGGCATTGCATGGTCCTCGGACTCAAGCATCTGGGGAAACCAGATACTTCAGATGAGAAAACTAAGTGTTAGATAGAACCTAGACATTGTATGGTCCTCAGACACCAGCCTCTAGGGAAATTAACTACTTAAAATGAGAAAACTAGGTCTTGGACAGAACCAAGGCATTGCATGGTCCTCGGACTCAAGCTTCTGGGGAAACCAGATACTTCAGATGAGAAAACTATGTGATAGACAGAACCTAGGCATTGTATGGTCCTCGGCCAAAAACCTCTGGAGAAACTAACCACTTAAAATGAGAAAACTAGATGCTAGACAAAATCAAGACATTGCATGGTCCTCAGACTTAAACCTCTGGGGAAACCAGATGCTTCAGATGAGAAAACTGAATGTTAGACAAAACATAGACATTGCATGGTCCAAGAACTCAGGCCAACAGAAAAACCATTTCCGCATGAAACACTAAGTGTTAGGAGAAACCAAGGTCTTGCATGGTCTTCGGACTCAAACTTATGGGGAAACTAGTCACTATACGGCGATATAAGCACTGGGCAGAAATAGGCTTTTATACTAACCATAGGTCCAAACCTACGACAAAGCCGATTCCTTGGGTGCTAAGCGATGAATCCTGCTAGGGACGAAAACCAAGCGAAAACGAGCGCTAAAAGCATAACAAACTTACCTACCTCTCCTGGAAGAGCTAGCAAGGAACTCAGGTGGTAAATTATAGATTAAGAAGAAAAGAAAACTTACAAAAGTAAAGAAAAACTCCTTGGGCAAACCCTTTGTGCTAAAGAAAGTTGTAGGGACAGTTGAAAGGATGGGTACACTATCAAAAAAGGCAAGGCTCGACATGCCAAGATGGTAGGCCCGAGAATGTCAAAATTCTCCTTCCCGCCCGAGAGGTCGGACAGCAGAATTTTGATGGGCTATTGTGGGGCCTCAAGTATTTAACAACTCCGGCCCATTCCATATCAAGCCCAAGGTCCACGCCGAGAAGAAGTAGAGCCTGAGAATAAGCGTACAAAGCCCAAATCATCAGAGGACCTCGCCGAGGATACTCACGTTCTCGACAAACCAACATTTATGGTGGGAAGCTGTCACTCACCCACTAAACGTACGTCGCCAACACTTTGGCCGCTTTAATGGTGAAGTGACCAGCAAACCCAGATGCCTCAATCACTTCAACTAACAGAAAGCCTGCTAAGGCGGCTGTGAACTAACAGAAAGCCTGCAAAGACAGATAATGGGACAAACCCTTAGACACAGAGTTTGGATAACCGACAAGTGGACGGCAGAGGATTAACTAAACGAGAATATATAACAGATAAAACCGCCAAGGAGAAAGGCGGATCTTTTAGGGCGTCCGAGAACAACCTTTGTGTTAGTCAGTTCTAAGGAAAGACATCCTCGGACTGAGCCGAGAATGATCATGTTTCACAAACATTTAGCCAGAATCATTATAAAGATCCTCACAAACACCTAACCAAAGTGATGGTGATTATCCTCAAAAACACTTAGTCAAATTCCTTTGCTATTATTCCTATGAATTTCATGTCATCCATTGCTTGCTTTGCTGGTGTCTAACCCTTCTACCCACACTCTACAAATTTTATTATTTACGGTCCATTACAAGTTGGGTCCCTACAGCTTCACTCCAAAAATGATATATAGGGTTATATATATTGGTAGAGTTCCATTTGACAATAAAATTCATATTAGTAGGGACTTAACTTGTAATGAACCCTAAACAATAAAATTTGTAGAGTGTGGGTAGAAGGGCTAGGCACCAGCAAAGCAAGCAATGGATGACATGAAATTCATAGGAATAATAGCAAAGAAATTTGACTAAGTGTTTTTGAGGATAATCACCATCACTTTGGTTAGGTGTTTGTGAGGATCTTTATAATGATTCTGCCTAAGTGTTTGTGAAGCATGATCATTCTCGGCTCAGTCCGAGGATGTCTTTCCTTAGAACTGACCAACACAAAGGTTGTTCTCGGACGCCCTAAAAGATCCGCCTCTCTCCTTGGCGGTTCTATCTGTTATATATTCTCGTTTAGTTAATCCTCTGTCGTCCACTTGTCGGTTATCCAAACTCTGTGTCTAAGGGTTTGTCCCATCATCTGCCTTTGCAGGCTTTCTGTTAGTTCTCAGCCGCCTTTGCAAGCTTTCTGTTAGTTAAAGTGATCGAGGTAGCTGGGTTTGCTGGTCACTTCACCATTAAAGCGGCCAAAGTGTTGGCAACGTACGTTTAGTGGGTGAGTGACAGCTTCCCACCATAAATGTTGATTTGCCGAGGACGTGAGTATCCTCGGTGAGGTCCTCTAATGATTTGGGCTTTGTACGCTTATCCTCAGGCTTTGCTTCTTCTCGGCGTAGACCTTGGGCCTAATATGGAATGGGCCGGGGTTGTTAAATACTTGAGGCCCCACATTTGCAATTTGGTGAAGTCACATGGCACAACTACGACGTCTAAGCCCAACTTTTATTATATATGATATGATATGATATTCTAATTGCCTATCCCCATTTTGGTGACATTTCTTTTACACTAAATCTACACGAAGCAAAACTGGTGTCTTCTCCATCTTCCCATTTTTCTGACCTACCAAACTGACCTTAAGTTGTCTTCTGCCACATCCTTGGTTGAATTTGTAAATCTGGGCAATCAGGGATATCAATTGATCACTTCGTTTTATTTTGCATGTCATTCTTGGACTTCTACTTTGTTAGGTATTCTGGATCCAAAATTAGTATACACTTTTTACTCCATTTCATCAAAAAAAAAAAAAAAAAAAAATTAGACATGAATGGAATGTTCATGGAATGCGAAAATTTGAATATCTATTAAAATGGTCGATCTTAAGTACCACTTGCACCGTGCCCGAGAGAAAGCAAGTAAGTGAAGGAACATACCCGTAAATGCTGTCTAATAAGATGTCCAATGACCCTGTTGGTTTTGTAGACAAGGTCCCTTTAGTCACAACCAATAAGCAATAATTACATGGACGTGAGTACCATGCAAACTTGACAAGTCTTTCCCTGCACAACCTCACTGCCACACAAAAACAAACACAACACAACACAACCAACACATATGGCAGCAGCTAACGCTCTCCAAATCAGCCCATTTTCTTCTTCTCCTCCAAAACCCAACACAATAACAACCTCTCCTCCTCTGTCTCTTTAACCCCATTGCACTTCTCTCAGAGAGCTCAAGCAAATCCAAGCCTTTACCATCAAAACCCACCTCTAAAATGACATTACTGTCCTCATCAAGCTCATCAGGACCATGCCCACCAACTGTTCGACCAAATTCTCCAACCAAACATTGTGGTCTTCAATTCCATGGGCCGTGGATACTCCCGCTAAAATGCCCCTCTTCAGGCCATTTTGCTCTTTTATGATATCCTATGCTCTGGCATTGTCCCTGATGACTATACCTTCCCTTCTCTTCTCAAGGCATGTGCAAGCTCTAAGGCATTGCAAGAAGGTAAACAACTGCATTGCCTTGCTACCAAACTTGGTCTCAACCATAACATATATGTACGTCCCACATTGATAAATATGTATACTGAGTGCAATGATGTAAACGCGGCTCGCCGTGTCTTTGATAAGATAGCTGAGCCTTGTGTTGTTTGTTACAATGCAATAATCACAGGATATGCTCGAAGTAGTTGGCCCAATGATGCGTTGTCATTGTTTCGTGAATTGCAAACGAGTGATCTCAAGCCTACTGATGTAACACTGCTTAGCATACTTTCATCTTGTGCTTTGTTAGGAGCATTAGACTTAGGGAGGTGGATACATGAGTATGTGAAGATGCATGGTTTTGATAAATATGTAAAGGTCAAAACTGCTCTTATAGATATGTATGCACTAGGAAGATGGCATGATGCAATTTGCGAACATGTCAGTTAGAGATACACAGGCTTGGTCAGCCATGGTTATGGCATATGCAACTCATGGGCATGGTTCCGAAGCCATATCATTGTTTGAAGAAATGAAGAGGGCGAGAGTGCAACCTGATGGGATTAATTTTTTGGGTCTTTTAAAGGCTTGCAGCCACACTGGCTTAGTAAGGGAAGGTTGTGAGTGTTTCTATAGCATGAGTGACAAGTATGGGATTATTCTGGGTATCAAGCACTATGGATGTATGGTGGATTTGCTTAGTCGAGCTGGTCGCTTAGATGAGGCTTATAAGTTCATCGATGGATTGCCAATTTAGCCCACTCCCATACTTTGGCAAACCTTGGTATCTGCTTGTAGCAGCCATGGCAATGTAGAATTGGCAAAGTGAGTGATTAGATGAATTTTTGAACTGGATGACTCTCATGGAGGAGACTGTGATCTTATCGAACTTGTGCGCAAGGGCTGGGAGATGGGTGTAGGGAATTCAACCAAAATTCTAACCTGTGAGAAACAAAAAATAGAGAAAACACACGTCAAAGAAAAACAATTACACGCACAAAACAGTATTTACATGGTTTGACAATTTACCTACGTCCACGGAGTTGCAGAGATTTCATTATTATCACGGAAAAATACAAAGTGTAGCTACAGTGTTTTTCTCTCTCTAAAACACGACAACATCAAAACCCAATTATCAAAAAACGGCTTTTACATCCTACGCACAGGATTCATAATAAGTTACAAAACGGGCCAAAATTTTTTCCGAGTGCAAGGGCCTGTCGGCCCAAGCCTCTACTCCATGAACTAAGCCTCAGAAAATCTCTCATTAAAAACCACGCAACATTATTCAAGTCGGGTCAAGTCATCAATCGGATCAAACATAAATTAAGCTCCACAAGGCCCAACAATGGAAAGATGTGAATTATTTGAGGAAACTAATGAAAGACAAGGGGGTGGTGAAGGTACCTGGGTGTAGTTCAGTGGAGGTGAACAATGTCATGCATGAATTCTTCTTTGGGCAGGGAGTGCAATCTATTTCTACAGATTTGCTCTAGGCACTTGACAAGTTAGTCAAGGAATTGAAGTTTGTTGGGAATGTTCCTGATATTTCTTTAGTTTTTCATGTAGACATGGAAGATGAGGACAAAGAAGCTACTCTAAGATATCATAGTGAAAAATTGGCTATTGCTTTTGGGCTTCTAAACTCTCCCCCTGGTGCAAAAATTCAGGTGGTGAAGAATCTATGTGGGGATTGTCTCTATACAGCAAATTGTACAAGTCATAATCAACAATGAGTAATGAATTATATAAATCTAGCAATTTAATGATCCGTACCAACTTCTGGGTTTAGGCAAATGTATGATGCAAGAATGTGCATCTTTGGAATCTATTTGTACAAAATTGGTTCCAAAGGTGGAATAAAGCCTTTTGTTGATTTGTACAGATAAAAAATTGGCTCCAAAAAGTGGAATAAAGCCTTTTGTAATTTATTTGGCAAATCAATTACTTTTAAAGTAAACTTTTAAACATAAAGCAGAGGAAAATGATGTGGCAGAAGTTTTTCCTACTCTCAATGAGGACATTTTACAGGTCTGAGTGCCTTTTTGTTGCTATTTTTTGTGGTTGGTTTTCTGTAACTTTTTAGGTAGCAAGAAAAAAAATGAAGTCAAAGTTAGTTGTTTCAATATGATAAGTAAACAATAATTTAATTAAATTTATTTTTTTCACAAAAATACGGACAAAACCAATGAAGTTGTGGAAATAAGTCAATAATTGTCCTATACTTGTCCCAAACTCCCAATGTGAAGGGCTAATCAGGTGCATTTGTATCACACAACACAGGTGATAAATTAATAGTAATAGCAGTAAGCATATGCTGCACCAAATATTCTGTACACACGTATGTTTTTGCCTATAAATACTGCCATTCACATCATGAAACTATCACCCTAAGTCCAAAAACAAATTTCACACCTCTCTCTCTCACACACACACAGATGAAAGTATGAAACCCAATTGTGCAATCTTCATCGTGCTTTTATTAGTACAATGCCTAGCAATTGGTTATGTTTCTTCTACCTTGTACAACAACTGAGTGGGATTATTTAAGAGAGAGATCATCCTTTTAAACACTAACTACTCTTATTTTATGCTGTCATAACATCAGAACTTTTTTCTTGATTTCACCACTCTAAATCTCTAATGCAGTGGTCTGGATAATACTGTGACACAAAACAAAGTTGTTGCTATCCAACAACAGGAAAACCCAAAACTGATTTCAGCATTCAATGGCTTTGGTCTAATTACAATGATGGCTCATACCCATCCAACTGCGATCCTAACAGCCCTTACGTTCAATCCAAGGCACCAATTTTTTATTAGAAAAATGTTAAAGTTGTAATCAAATTTACTATATAAAACTTGTAAACTAATTTGATAAACCTATAGACCTCCTCCAAATTCTTGAAAGTGCAGGTAACTCTTCATTTCCTTAGTAACTTAAAATTAGTTGTCCAAGCATTCTGTCGTTTATTCGCAAAAAAATTGGTTGTCCAAGCTTGACTTTCGTAAACCTTTTCTTTGTTTTTTATTTTCATTTAACACTGAGTGGGGAAAAAAATGTTACAGGGATCCAACCAGATAAGAGTTCTTATAGTTTAGTAGCATAAGTGATGCTATAAATGGAGCAACTAGGTATGATCCTAGGATAGAATGCAATGTTGATGCATCAGATAATAGCCAGCTTTGCCAGATTTATCTGTGTAGACACTTCTGGGTCACCACTCATCAAATGTCCTATGCTACCAAAAGGGGGATGTGCCTCCAACATTGATTTCCCTGCCTTCTAAATATAATAGAGGAAGAAAGTGGAATGTCTGCCTTAAACAAGGTTTGCTGATAGTGTATTGGATATTTCAACTTTTGTCCTGCCTAATTACCAGTCATTCATATTCTCTTGTAGCATAATATAATCTATGGAAAAATAATCATATCTATTATGTACACCTTTACATTGAAGAAAAATAAAATTTTCATTATAGAAATGAAGTCTTTGAGTCCTGATTCATATTCTGTGGGTTACTATCAATGATTTTATATTGAGCAAGGTGCATTGCAATTTCTATAAAAATTTCTCTAAGAATCTTTGTTAAATAGAAAATCCTAACTGGACTATTGTTATGACCTTTGGGAGCATGGTACAAAAATACAAAGAATGTTTGACCATGGAATAGAAATAAGGAACCAAGCCAACAAAAACTTAGGCATACACGTCCAAACAAAAAAATAAATTTATGCACAAGGGGTTCATCCTATTACTTTAATTTAGTAGCTTTCCTTCTTTGCCATTTGAGTTACAGCTTATTGGCTTTTTCCAATTACCTTCGTCTATAGCCTTTAGGGTGTTATCTTTAGAAGTAGTTGCTACAGTAATACCTTCAGCACCTGTATATAGAGAACAACTTTAACATTGATAGTGCAAAGAAGTAGTTACTGAAACCTTGACCATTAGAAGGAAGCAAATATTTCCATATTGGCGAACAAATGATAGATGAAAAAACTATCTTAAGAAACAAGTTGGATTAAAAAATGTATGAAATTATTACTAAATTAATTCAGAGATACAAAGTTTTTAAACAATTCAAGGCAGAGAGGTCCCAAGTTCAAGTGCAACAACAGTATTTTTGGCATTTCTGGGAAGTAAGAAGCAATTTAGATTATCAATCACTGTATTTGGTACGCAACAAGCAATTTCGGTTATCAATATTTTGCATATTTTAACTTCCTAACAATGGGGAAGAAATACCCTTTCTTTATCTCATATTTAGGCTTCTTATAAACATCATTTTCCTCTTTCAGTAACAACATTGCCACCTTAACAAAAGCAGTCCCCATGAATCAAAATTCCTAAGAAAATCTGAACATCCCCAGGAAGTATATATTAATCTCCAAAAGGAATATAAGCAAGGCACTTATCAATAGGACTACTATTTTAATAGGAAATTTCTTCCTCAAAGCCAAAGCTTATCTAAAAAAATTTAGTGAAGCCCAGAGGAAATCAAATGCAACCCATACCCATGTAATGGTAATGATTATAGTAAATTTGTATTTCTATTGCTATTACAGTGCATAGTGGTATGTTTATTATTTTCCATACCTTCTGTTGTTTAGTTTGTAAAGTTTATTTATTACTTATCCTTCTAAATTGCATTACACGGGGTATGTACAATCAAATTTTAACCTAGCTAAGCATTAGAACACAATCAATGATTTAAGAAAAAGGAAAAAAATGTTGGTATTGTTTCTTGGTTCTCAGTTTGCTATTTCACATAAACAATGCTTGGGAACAATTTCTAGTTAAGATATCTATCATTCATGGATTCAGATAGAAGTTTGGATACAAAATAACTTTCACTAAGGAAACATGGTTCTATTAACCTCAACAGAAAATTGCAAGTCCTTTCTAGAGATCACAGCAGAGTAGGACAAAATGTGAAGAACTTGAGAGAGAGAGAGAGAGAGAGACTAAAAATTAGAGAAAAAAGGTAGATTCAATGCTAAAGTATGATAAACCCATACCAGTTTTCTATATAACATAAACAATGCTTGGGACATAATTTCCAGTTAAGATATCATTGGTGGATTCACATTGAAGTTAAGATACAAAATAACTTTTAGTAAGGATGGAAAGTTTTCTATAAGATTTTTTTAACTTGTACTTCCTAAGTGACAGAAAGTTTGGTTTAGGCATTCTTACAAACACTTTGAGGGAGCAGATAACACATGCCACTAACCTAAATCTTCAACTTGTAGTACAACTATAAACAATGAATAATTCTTCGACTTTCAATTCCAAATTCATTGAAAACCAGTACCTAAACAATAATTAAGCTCCACAAAATTACACAACACTCCAAATCATCACACCAGTATATCTTAAACCCAGTAAAAGAAAATAGAAATCACATAAATAGTTACCAAGTATTTACCATCTAAGTACCCTAAATTATCACACACTCGAGCTGACCCAATACAGAATATTGCATACTAAACCAAATTAAACAACTCCAACACCACCAATATAAATAAGAAAATGAAATATAAAGAAAATTTCCAATACCAATAGCAGGAAAAACAAAGAGAAAGTAAGAATAACACAGAACAGATACTCACAATGGGGATCATGTGGCCGTGAGAGATGCAAAGGATGTATTCCAGTATAGCTTGCTGGGGACATCAACCAATAATATTGAAAGCCAAATTGAGAGTATGAAAGCTTATGCAGGTTTCGTGGCCTACAATTGACAAACCCTTCACTAGTAACCTTTTTTTGAATATTCATAACACTCTTGGCTCTGCAACTTAATCGAGGAGAGAGTCTGCATTGGAGTAAAGAGAGAAAACTGTGAAGAGCAATTATCAGGTGGTAGTCGAATGGTTGGGTTTTAAAAAAAAGCATTAAAATTAATAATTAATATGGAGATGTGTAAATTTGTGGGACCTCCAAAGCTTACGTGGCATAATTGTAGAAGATCAACAAAAAAGTTAGACGCTTCAGCTTTATAGTATTTATAGATAATGAGAACAAACTAAGATTTTTGAATGGCTTGAATTTTAAAAAAATGTACAAAATGATTTCTTTTACCTCCACTTTTCTTAACTTTAATATGTAGTCTTCAGGGAATGCATACAAACTACAAAAGTGAGTTGAATCTTCCCAAGTTTTCTTGTGCTCAACATCCTAATTAGGAGCTTTCTCACATTTTCCTTTTGCATTGTTTTCACTTTTAAATCAGATTTCTCTATCCAACATCTTACCCCTACTTTTCAAAAGAAAGAGGCAGTAGCACTTGAGCATTGTTGATAAACAACAATACTAACCTTCAACTGTTTATGCAGAAAAGCATACATTTTATGAGACACTTATCAAGGAAAAAATAATGGTGCTAGTTAACCTGTTTCATAAAATAAACTTCACCAACATGATTTTTAGTAGTCCAATAATGATTACGTAGATTTCCATTCCTAAATTGCTAATAGAAATTGCAAGTGCAGGCAACATTCAATGTCTAGAAGCAGGAGAAAAACAGAGAGAGAGACTTAAAAAACAAAGATTGGCCCTAACGCTCACCCATAGCAAGAAAAAAGGAACAAGAGTACAAATAAACCTCAGACACAAATAGTTCTAGGTCTAAGTATTATATTCAATTGCTCCAAAAGTGTTTTCCACTATCTTTAAGGGCCCGGTAGCGCACCACCTGATGTAATATTTTTTCATCATAGGTACCTCTGGATCGAGGCAAAGGGTCTCATTACAAAGCATTAGCAATATGGAAACATCTTGACAAAGTGTGGAAAACAACATTTGGTAGAGGACAGGAAATTCTGACCTCAAATTTCAGATAATGCATAAAGCTATTAATAAATTTGAGTAGGCTACGGCATAGGAGTGAAAATCTAGACATTGCAATTCCTCGCATGTTTAAGGGCACGAACTCCCTGAAACATTATATTGCAAATGAATTACAAGATCATGAAAAGGCATGTAATATGAAAGGATGAGAGAATATAGGAAAGGTATTATTTTTTTTCATACTTAATGCATTTGCCACATCCCCATAGGGCTGATTGTTGATGTGTTTACAATGACACAAAGTGTAAAAATCTGTCAAGGTTTTGCTAGATGAAAGTATAGAAAATGGACATTGTACCTGAAAATGAAGCAAAACGTATCTAAGAAATTAATGGTCATGACATAGGATATTTTAGACATTCTAGATGAGAAGAGTCAAACCAAGGAGAACATTTAGCCAAACGTATAGAAGATAAAAAAAACAAATTACAGATATCCATCCAACACAATTAATAAAAAAGTAAAAACCAAGAGGGATTCCTCTTATAAATCACAATAAGGATAAAGAGCATCAGTGATTAGATTCATTGTTGTAAACTCTCTTATTACCAAAGACTATCATTTAACACTTTCCAGAGGAAAATAAGCACTTTGAAAAAGGATTTTTAGCTTCCATTAGTCGGCTCACATTTAAGAACTATATCTCAGAGTTCTACTCCTTCCATATAAGCATTCACTACAGAGAAGCCAGTAGGCTTGGTTGACAGTAAAAAGAACTAACTGATTCATTGGGCCTAATCAGTCTTAATTGCACTTCCTGACCTAGGAGTTAGCTCCTTCTAAATGATAGAGTTGGCTACTTGAAACGCATTTCAATTCCTCACTAATGCACAATTTCATTGTGCGGTAGATTGGTCAAAAAAATAAAAAGCCCTTGTAATATGTGGATAATTTCCCCTAGACACATTAGATCTTACATTAAGCCAAAAGTCATAGTTATTAGGAATTGAGTTCCCATTTCTTACTAGCCATTCAGCTCCTGTGAGAACAGATAATCCCATTGCTTTTTTTTAATAGATATATACTTTCATAAAAAATTAAGAAAGTTGCAACCCTAGCACGCAGACTTGACTCAAGTACAATTTTCTTTTCACTTCTTATATACATGAAAACTTCCTAGAAAGTAGTGTGAATCTACACCCAATCTCTGTTTCAAGACGTGATAGTAATTTGTTTCTAATTTCCATGGGTTGGTAAGAAGTCATTGTATCAATATTATAATTGTAAGTTCGATGCATAATACATATATACAATTTTTAAAAGCCTTTTTTTTGTCTTTTGATATGTAATGAAAAGTTGTTTATGAATTGAAATTGGGTTGTGGAACTTTTGCATTGGATTACAAAAGGTATACTTCTTGTTCTCATCAAATATGCTGTTTATGCAGAAAGTTGAATTGAGGCAAGTTCTTAAATGGACAAATGTCTATGGATATTATTTACCTGAGGACAAGCATGCCAAGAGACAATTCTTTGAGTACTTGAAAGGTTTTTCATCTCCTCCAACTTGAAGGAAACAGTGTGTCTCATCCTGTATTGTGAGCCTCAATTATTTTTTTTTTTTTATAACAAAAAAACTTTATTGAAAACCAAACATGATCTTTAATAAGAGATGATATTTGGAGTTTCGAATACATGCAAGATACAGCATTACACTCACAATATGTGGATCTTAGTCCTGTGATACCCACATATCATTAGTATCTATGATGTTGTAAGCATTTAAAATATTAGATAGATAGTTATTTCTCTAATATGCTATCTAAATGTAATATATATATATATATATATATTTTAATGGTAGTCACTCTAGAGCGACTACCATTCCATAGTACATACCAAAGTGCATAGTATGATGTAATGGCAAACATCGAATGTCCAGTAAATTATCATGAGATGATAAATTGATGAGAAATTAAGGGAGATGATGATAATGATATTGATGGGCGTAGAGTGCAGCAAGGTTGGTGAATGGAGGAATAAAAAATGGAATTAGTTGTTGTGGTTGTGGTGATTTAGAAAGCCCACCCTACAATACATAGGCTCTTTTACTTTACGTGAGAAAGTCTTCCCAATAAAGTCTACTGATTAAATATTTTAGTATCTTCGAGGAATGGAACAAACCAAAGCCATCCCTTCATATATTTTGTTTTGTTTTGGGGTATTTGCTACAAAAGTAGCCCTCTCATCTCATCTCATCCATTTGTATTTAAAAGTTAGATGTTTGAAGTTCATTATTTTTTATTTGATCTTATTAGTTTACGTTTTTTAAACTTATTATAATTAATGTATAAGAGTATTTTGGATCATTTAAAAAATAGACACCAAAAGTTGTGCTCTCTTTAACAATGGTATAAAAGGTTATAGATGGTGTAAAGTGTAAATGAAAGTCTTGTAAACTAGACATATAAAGGTCATGAGAGAAACAGAGAGGTACCTCAAAGCATTCTCGACAATGACAATAATGGGTTGGCCCCCTGGCATCAATGAATTTTTGATAGCAAGCTGCACAAACTTTTTCCTGATAATGTGGCACTCTCAATGACCCATTAGATCCGCCAGTTCCACTGGTTTCTCCCTCATCTTCATCATCATCATGGCTCTGCTGCTTTATTTTTTCCTGAAGCCCTCTCAATGTCCCATTAGATCCACTGGTTCCACTGGTTTCCCCCTAAACATTATCACCATCATGGCTCTGCTGCTTTGTTCTAGATTGATGAGCAATAAATTGATGGATGAGATCAGAATTATTAGAAAACATGGTTGAGCATTGGACTAATGTTTGCACCAACTCTCCCACATTTTGTTGGTACACAAGACCATAACCACAGTTCTACACCATCGTCTTGGCCATCACTACCAAACAAAGCAGTTAAGAGATTGCTACAATTCAACTTATCTGAAAATCGAGCATGAGGTACATGCATGATCCAAATGAATTTACATTGCTTTAACCAAATAAATTTGTTGTGTATAGACTCAGTGATATAATGTTTATTTGACACCGTCCAGCTGCCCATGTCACTTCTCAAAGAAGAAGAAAAGCCATGAGAAATTTCTGTAGCCGAATTGTCAAGAATGAGAATTGGATGCTTGTGCACTGTGAATGTGGCAAATAGAGCAATTCCTATCCAGTCAGAATTGGTTTGGAATTAGCTGGATTCTCAATAGAGAACCACTTGGATGGCAAAACCACTCCAGAATTTCACATTTAGGAAAACAATCATTATAAATGTTAGGTTTTAAGGTCTTAGGATTTTATGTATTTAGAACCTAATTTGTAATGTTGGCAAACCATGATCAAAACAATGTATTTAGTCTTGTTTAGGCTTGCTCAAAGTTGGTTTAATTTTGTAAAGTTGGAATCGAGAGACTACAGAAGCATTGGAGCTTCTCGGCCTGGCTCGATCGATCGAATGTAATTCTCGATCGATCGAAAATCGGCCCAGATGCGTTTTTCTGCAGAATTCCAACTCAGCCCTAACTCTTTAAACGTTTAGGGTTTTATGTTTTTGCCCTAGGTATATAAGGCAAACCCTAGCTACGTTTTTAAGAGTTGCACAAGTTGTGTTGTTGCTCATACATTGCGGTTTTGTGTAAATCTCTTGTGAGATCTAGAGGAGCTTTCCTTTACACATAACTTAGGGTTTTCAAGATTAAGATTCTTCTACATCTTGATGATCAACTTGGTTGCTGCCTTTGGAACTTAAAGATTAATAAGTGAGGAGCTTGTAGCTGATTAAAGGAATACAAAGAAAGAAGTAGTCCGTGGATTCGGAGCCTGCGCGTGGTCGTGTCAGGAAGTTACTACTGGTGGGTAGCATTAGGAAGTCAAGCGGGGTTGCTTGTAAGTCCTTTTGTAATAACTTCAATTCTTTCTTAGTGAATTCTGTTTTGCCTTGAGGATCGGTGGGTAAAATCCTCCCCAGGTTTTTTACCGGTTTGGTTTTCCTGGGTGATCATATCACTGTGTTATTTACTTTCCGCTGCTTTATATGTTTACATGCATGATATGATTTTGTAATTGTTTTAACCTAGAATTGCTTAATTTGACTAAGTAAAAACTTGGCTAATTAATCTAGGCTACGCAATTTGTTTGTGGTTTAAGGGGTCTAAACCCTGTCAAGTGGTATCAGAGCAGGTTGCTCTTTTGTTTGAGATTTTCATCTCTGAGCTGATCCATGACCCCTGCTGTCATGGAGCATGGACACTCTTTGTTTGTTCCTCCACACTTTGATGGGAACAATTATGCCTACTGGAAAGTAAGGATGAAAGCATTCCTGAAATCCATTGATGAGAGAGTTTGGAACTCTGTGGAATATGGTTGGGAGAAGCCCACTACTCCTGTGAGTGAGTGGCAAACTTCTCAAAAAGAAGCAGCTGCATTTAATAGCAAAGCTATGAATGCCATTTTTAATGCTGTTTCAATGGAGGAATTTAAGAGGATCTCTAATGTTGAAGTTGCTCATACTGCTTGGAAAATCCTCCAAACTGTGCATAAGGGCACAAAGGCTGTTAAAATAAATAAATTGCAGCAATTAACTTCTAGGTTTGAAAGCATTAGAATGTCTGATGATGAAACCTTTGATGAGTTTTATGCTAAACTCAATGACATTGTTAATTCTGCTTATAATTTGGGTGAAGTCTATGATCAACCTAAAGTTGTTAGGAAGATACTTAGATCCTTAACTGAAGACTTTAGACCCAAAGTGATAGCCATTACTGAAAGTAAGGATGTTGACTCCATCCCTGTGGATGAGCTTGTAGGATCTCTTCAGTCCTATGAGTCTGACCTTCCCAAGACTGCCAAATCCAAATCAATGGCTCTTAAGTCTGTTGATGATGTTGAAGCTGGTGGATTTGATGATGAGCTCTCTCCCACGGAGATAGCTTACCTTGCCAAGAACTTTAGAAATTTTCTTAGAAATACAAACAGGAAGGCAAGGAATACCAACACTGCTGAACCTAGAAACTTTAGGAAGAATGATCCCATTAAGGTTAATAATTTTGAAAAACCTAGAGAACAAGTAGGTCAATCTTCTAATAACTCTTTGGGTCCTCAGTGTTATGGTTGTCAAGGGTATGGTCATGTCAAATCTGAATGTCCTACTTTCTTGAGGAATAAGGGTAAAGCTATGGCTGTAACCCTTAGTGATAATGAGGTTTCTGATGATGAGTCCGGTTGTGACGAGGATGGAAACTTCATTGCTTTCACTGCTACTGCTGAAGTTGATGAAAGCATATCTGTTGAGGAGAACCCTGCTGATGGGGAACTCTCTGAAGATGCAGATCTTCAAGAGGCCTATAACAAACTTTGCAAAATTGCTGCAAAGGATGCTATGAAAGTTGATCTTGGCCTGAAGAAAATTGATGCTCTTGAGCTTGAAAAGAAGAACTTGCTTGTAAAACTTTTTGATGCTAATGATCTTTTGAATAATGTTAAATCTGAAAATATGCTTTTGCTTGATAAAGTTAGAACTTTGGAACATGATTTATCTGTTGCTAGATCTGCTAGTTCTAAACTTGATCACATGCTGAATGTTCAAAAGTATCCTTCTGATAAAGCTGCGTTAGGATATGTTGAAAGCATCTTTAATTCTGGACCCCATTCTACTGTCTTTGTTCCTTCTTCTTCTTCTTCTGAACCTCTTGTGAGTGAGGTTGTGAGTGAAACCATTAAACCCCCTATGTGTGAGGTTGTTAAACCTGTAGGAGTTTCACCACCAAAGAAGATTAGGGTAGACTTAAAAGAATCCAAACCTAAGGAGCCTACAAAACCTAAGGACAAGATGCATGGTAAACCTGCTTGGGTTTGTCATTATTGTGGTAAGTCTGGACGTATTCGTCCTAACTGTTACAAGCTTCAAGCTGATAAGAGAGCAAAAAGACCAAAAGTGCCTGTGCCTCAAGCACAA
The DNA here is from genome assembly GCA_023621385.1 of Quercus gilva. NCBI lineage: Eukaryota > Viridiplantae > Streptophyta > Magnoliopsida > Fagales > Fagaceae > Quercus > Quercus gilva. The sequence goes on along the minus strand of CM042475.1, from coordinate 7,732,889 downwards.
GATCCTATGGCACTAATTGGTGAATTGGTAAAGGCGTTAAACCTTTATTTCAATTCTGGAGTTGGGAATCACTCTAATGTGAATAAGAACTCCAATGCTCGGGGTGCATCTAAAAAGTTTTGGATGCAAAAGACTCGAACTAACTGAGTCTTTCTGACATGGTCTTTGTGCTTCATTGCTCTATTCTGTTGTGACCATTGTTATTTGGTTTTTGTGTTTTTCTTTTGTTCTAGGACTTGCATTGCATTACATACATGCATTTCATTCTAGGATTTATTTGTTTTCTCTTTTAATAATAATAAAAAAAAAAAAAAAAGGAAAGCAAAATCTTTGTTGAACACTATTTTTCTTGATTTCTTGAAAACAAGGTTGGTCATTCTTTTTACACATGTCATGTCTAGCGTACCTTGTTTAACTTGGATGAACTTATTTACTGCACTTAACTAGTTGAAACTTTGTAGTGCATGTTGTGTGGGAAAGATGTGTGTGGTTTTTAATCACTTTGTCTTGATCTTGAAGTCATGTTATTTGACTGTCGGACTTGATCCTTTTGAGAAAGGCATAAATAACCATCTCACCACTGTTCACTAGCCAATCATGAACACCTTAGTGCATATCATAAGATTTGGTGCTCGAGAAAGTGTAGCACATGCACAAAAGAACATAAGGTGTAACCTCAAATTAAATTAAAAACTGGTGTGTACTATTAGGCTTGATGCCAATTCACTTAATTCAAACCGGTGTGTACTATTAGGCTGAATGCCAATTCATATATAAATAAGAGGCAATAATGCAAGAAACTTACATGATTGCAAGCTTTTGTTCTAGGAGAAGTGGGAGTTATAGGATGTAACTCTTTAGGTGATAGTCTCTTTTAATTCTATGTGATGAATTGTGTAGACTTTGTGCTTGATTGCCATTCACATATCACCTCACATGTATCTCAAGTCTTTGCTAGTTTCACACACTTCACAAGTTACTCTTTGTTAAACACTGTACATGTTAGTGTGTGTGTCCTTGGTCTGACCAACCAAGTTTAAAAATATCTTGAGATTTGTGCACAACATACATGCTGCTTGAGAAAATTAATCTGGAAGACAATTGAATCTTGTGTTTGAGAGAATTGGGTTTAAAATTTGGGTTTTTGAAAAAGCATTCCATTTCATACTCATGCATTTTGTTTTCATTGTTCAAGTGCTTTGAGGAGTTGTTTTCAAAATTGGGTTTGCAATTTTTCAAAAGTATGTTTTTCCCCAAAATTTAGTGTGCCTCTGCCTATTTCGATCGATCGAATGTATTCTTCGATCAATCGAAAAAGTGCCTCAGAATGTGCAAAATTGACTGTCACATTCGATCGATCGAATGTAATTTTCGATCGATCGAATATCGTGGAAAGGCTTTTTAAAAAGAGGATTTCTGACTTTTTCAAAAGAACTATTCAAAACTTTTTCAAATCCTTTTCTCTCTCCGACAAAGCAAAGGCCAAAAGAGTCAATTTTTGTCGTTTTCCTCCGGATTTTTTGCACAATCTCTCTCTTCTCAAGCCGGTATGTCCTTTTTACCCTTCCTTTTCAAATTATTTTCAAGTTTTCATGCATTTTTCATGCATTTTTTAGGGAGATTTTCGGAACTTTTCATATTGGGATTTTTGTTGATTCGGACCATTATGTTTGCAATTGATCATTGGGTTTTGTTGGGGACACCCTCTAGACATGTTCTTGAGTGATTAATTTGATCAATTTTGTGTTTTGTGAAAAACTTAAATTTCTAGGGTTTATAATTGATCCGAATTGGGGCTTTTTGTGCAATTGGGTTTAATTGATGAAATTGGCTTGTGTAATTGATGCAATTGGTTATTATAAATTGTTTGCAATAGTTTATAATGATTGGTTCATCAATTTGGTACAAAAATTTTCAATTGTTCTCAAATTTTTAGGGTTTTTGTTAAGAAACTCTATGTTCAAGCCAATTTTATGAATTTGAACTTAAATTGATCCTGATTACTGCATTAGTTCATGCATCATAACATTGTTAATGTTCATGCATCATATAGAATTTTAATTCTATATTTTTTTGTGTGCTAACTTGCAGTCTGCCCTTGGTTTTTGTGTTTATTCTTTTTGGTTTTCTCTTTGTGTCTCTGTCCTTTTCCTTAGCACCATGCCTAGGAAGACTAGAGCTCGTAGGACTCTTCCCACTCCTACTCCTTCCCCTCCCTCCTTTGATAGTGAGCGGTTCCCTAGTGAGAAAAACCAAGAACTTTATGACACTTTAAACATTAAGAGGAAGATATGGGCTGAGCGGTCTGTCTCTTTAGATGAGCTTGATCCTGCCATTAGGGCAAATTTTGAGCGTAAGGGTTGGCTTCCCTTGTTTGCTGTGTTTGACCCTCCTCCTCCTGCTACCTTGATTCGAGAGTTCTACTCGAACATCTCGATCCGCGTCTATGATTCCAACACCCTTGTTCGGAGTTGGATACGAGGCGTAGAGTACTCCATTACTCCTCAGGTAGTGGCTGATGCTCTTGAGGTACCTTTAGTTAGGGATCCTGTCTATCCCTATGATGAGTCACCCGAGTTGAGTGATGTCATATCTTACATCACTGGGTCATCTATCCAGTGGGGTTCTGATCCTCGGATCACTTCTGCTGAGCTTCCTGAGACTACCTATCTTTTCTCTAGGATAGCATGTCACTCACTCTGGCCCATTTCTCATCTGCACACCATTCCTCTTGAGAGGTGTGTTTTTCTGTACGCTCTTGTTACAGATGCTCCTATGAGTTTTCCTCATCTTTTTCTTCGTTCTTTGAACGAAGTTTATAGGAGTTCATCTACTGCTCATGCTCTCGTCCATCCTATTTTCATTCATAGGATTTTATTGTATCTAGGTTTAGAGGATTTCCCTGCTTCTGAGCCTGTTCATGTCATCGGTCCTATTGGTGCGTCTTTTCTTAGACAGAGGGCCGCTCATCTTCGAGCTGGTTCTAAACACCCTAGGTCTGATCCCTCTTCTAGCGCTCCTCCTCCTCCCTCATCTTCTACAGGTCTTGCTGGTGAGGATATTCCTGATCCAGTTGGTGATGATGCGGATGCTGCTGCTGCTGCTGTTCCTCCACCTCCTGCGGCCGACTTTGATGTTCGTCGTACTTTGGAGACTGTCATGACCGTTCAGGCGGCTCATGGTCAGATTTTGGTGGACTTGCTGGACGAGATGTGTGCTCTGCGAGCTGATCTTGCACGTCTTCATTCACCTTCACCATCACCTTTTGATGGCGACTTTTGATTGCCCTTTGGCATTCCGTCACAAAAAGGGGGAGATATTTTGACTTGTAAAGGAGTTTTTGTACTCTTTGAGGAGATTTTGTAGTTAGGGGGAGACATATAGTTAGGGGGAGACATATGTTTAGCATGGGATATTTTTTTGTGGAGTTTAGTAGATTGTATCTAGGTGCTTCACTTTGTATATCATTTTTTTGAGGATATTCATCTTAGGGGGAGTAACATTGATATATTGATATACATGTTTTTCTTTTGATTCTTGTTGACTTATGATTCATTGCTTATTGATTTATATTTATGAGTTGATTCATTGATATATATCTTTATTTTGAGTTGTGTGAATCTTACAAGAATATTATACCTGTTTATATACTATTTTCTGCCACACATGCGTTTATGTGTTTGTTGAGTATTTCAGGAATATACAGGTTGATTCAACAAAGCTGCTGTCTACACTTGCAACCGATGGATAGTAGTTAGGTTGAACTTTTGTTTATGAGCATTATTTTGTAAAGGGCTTTTATACTTGTAAACTTTGAGCTTTTGATTTGTGTTTTGTCACGGATTGCCAAAGGGGGAGTTTGTTAGGTTTTAAGGTCTTAGGATTTTATGTATTTAGAACCTAATTTGTAATGTTGGCAAACCATGATCAAAACAATGTATTTAGTCTTGTTTAGGCTTGCTCAAAGTTGGTTTAATTTTGTAAAGTTGGAATCGAGAGACTGCAGAAGCATTGGAGCTTCTCGGCCTGGCTCGATCGATCGAATGTAATTCTCGATCGATCGAAAATCGGCCCAGATGCGTTTTTCTACAGAATTCCAGCTCAGCCCTAACTCTTTAAACGTTTAGGGTTTTATGTTTTTACCCTAGGTATATAAGGCAAACCGTAGCTACGTTTTTAAGAGTTGCACAAGTTGTGTTGTTGCTCATACATTGCGGTTTTGTGTAAATCTCTTGTGAGATCTAGAGGAGCTTTCCTTTACACATAACTTAGGGTTTTCAAGATTAAGATTCTTCTACATCTTGATGATCAACTTGGTTGCTGCCTTTGGAACTTAAAGATTAACAAGTGAGGAGCTTGTAGCTGATTGAAAGAATACAAAGAAAGAAGTAGTCCGTGGATTCGGAGCCTGCGCGTGGTCGTGTCAGGAAGTTACTACTGGTGGGTAGCATTAGGAAGTCAAGCGGGGTTGCTTGTAAGTCATTTTGTAACAACTTCAATTCTTTCTTAGTGAATTCTGTTTTGCCTTGAGGATCGGTGGGTAAAATCCTCCCCAGGTTTTTTACCGGTTTGGTTTTCCTGGGTGATCATATCACTGTGTTATTTACTTTCCGCTGCTTTATATGTTTACATGCATGATATGATTTTGTAATTGTTTTAACCTAGAATTGCTTAATTTGACTAAGTAAAAACTTGGCTAATTAATCTAGGCTACGCAATTTGTTTGTGGTTTAAGGGGTCTAAACCCTGTCAATAAATATAGCGTTGGCTAGAGTAGCCCTGTAAAATAGAATATATGGAGCTTCGTGAGAGAGTGACAGAGAGACAGTGAGAGTGTGAGTGTGAAAGAGAGAGACCTGAAAGTTGCTTTGAAACCAATGCTCAAGGCCTCTGTTGATACAATTACTGAGTTCATTCTCATCCATTACGCTTAACTGGATAGAATTGAAGTTTGAATCTCTTGTAGCACCCCTCATACCTGAGTCTATTCCAAGTAAAGCACAAACCCTCCTTGTTCTCATCAAATATGTTGTTTACACAGAAAGTTGAATTGAGGCAAGTTCTTAAATGGACAAATGTTTATGGATAATATTTACCTGAGGACAAGATGCCAAGAGACAATTCTTTGAGTACTTGAAAGGTTTGCCATTTCCTCCAACTTGAAGGAAACAATGTGTCTCATCCTGTATTTGTAATGCAGGGTTAAGCCAATCTGGGTCTAAGTGACTTCATCAGTGTGCAGAGAAGGAGCTTCAAGTTTACCTCAGTGTAGAGGGCTCATCAAAGGAATTTTTTTAAAGGTTCCACACAAAATTTGCTACACTGCCCTTGTCTTCAGTTCATAGTATGCCATGAAGTTTGAGATGCTTATAGCTCATAAGCTTCTGCAGAATTCAAAACTGGGTCAACCTATTAAATGCTGATTTTCATTTTCCAACTATCCTTTCTACTTGCATAAGACTGACTTGAAATTGAAGCTTTCCCATTAATGCTTGTCTTGTATTCTAATGGCAATAGTGTGACTCGGAACTACTTTGAAAATTTAGTTTGACCATTAGAGAATTGGCTATAAAATGTGGACAGAGGATCCTAAAGTATAGAAAGATCATTTTAAATGCAAAAACTAAGGAATAAATGAGTTATAACAGCCAATACAATTGCTATGCCAACAATAATGAAATTGTGGCCCTGCGATCCTCACTATATCAAATATTCCAAATTAATAGATAGAACAAAAAATATTAAAGAACTGTGCTTTTAGATTATATCTTTGAAAATCAGCTCTTCAACCAGTCAAATACGAACTATATTCTTCCAGAGACCCAACCAAAGACATTAAAATGCACAGCCATTTTAATTTTTGGTTAGCATGTCTTAAATGACCAACTAACCTAGTAAATTATTATAGACCATTTAGGTGTGATGCAAATCATTTACAATTTATCTCAAACAATCTTGTACACAGCCAAACAAATTCAATATAGCTCCTAAATTTCAAAATGATGCACATTTTATACAAAACAGGATTCTATGCGATTGGTGTACATAATTTTTTAAATCAAGAATCCAATTAAGTCCAACCGAATGAATAAAACTAGGAAACAATTGCAAGATCTTTCCCCACCATGGTAAGGCCACATGGTAAACAGAGCAGAAATTGTGCATCTCAATTGAAAAATTAGATTAAAAAAACACAAAATCATACCAAACTGGGCTCACATCCAAGGTAAAAGGAAATCTGGGGCCTACTAGTGACTTCAACCGCAGCCATCCCAGTCAACTGCATTAACAAAAAAAAATAAGACCAATTAACCGAAATGAAATAATTATTTTAAAAATAACAATTTTTAAGTTCAGAAAATTATTCAGTTCCTATTTTTTTGTTTTTTTTACAGAAACACAATAAACACTTATAAGTTGATATGATATCCATTGCCATTGGATAAAAGTTGCAAATGAAAAAGTGCTACGAAAAAGGGAAACATACCTTGGCATCAAATGCAAAAGAAACCGGACCGAAACGACAGAGGTGAAATAGTTTCAATGTGATTTTGATTGAGGCATATTTCTTCGAAGGTCATCAAAATGTCCCCAGTTTCTTCGAAGTTGGCAAGTAATCAACAGCATCATCTACTTGGACCCCCAACCTTTTTATAGAATACCAAATAGGTGCATTAGAGAATACCCTTAATCAACAGCATCATCTTCTTGAGCAGGACAGGTGCATTCTACGTGGAGCCCCCACTGTTTTACAAAATACCCATTCTTGCTATATGTAATTGAAACCTCAACAAGATTCTGGTCAGTTGGATTTGATTTATTCAAATGTCTCTGCAGACACCTTTGAGTTAGAGAAAATAAAAATAGATTATTTTCTTCAAGGAAAAATTTGAACCGATCAAATGCATTTGGCACATTTCTTATGAATCTAAATAAATTTAGAAAACACAGATCTGATATTTTATAACCATTGATGGAAATGTGAACAGCGACAGAAACAACCTCTCGTCCAGGAACAATACAGACAGCCAGTTTTGGAAATTTGCGACCAACAAAGAAAAATATGGAATTATCAACACTTTGATGATTAAACCATTTCGGCATCTCAATTCCCCAAAAATAAATAGTATGACGAACGTCCCAATCTTCATATTCAACGCCCTCAGTTTCAGATTTAGATTCAGTTTCAGATGGGAAGTAATTGGTCAACTGTGGACTGCATACTCTACTTGGTAAAATCCCAATGATTTCTATTACCTGCATGCAATTAGAAAATTCAAGATATTTTTCATTTAGCAAATCTCGTAAAGTATTTAAAGAAAGTAACAAAAATTGTTTCACGATGAGAGAGACCTGATTCAATAGCCCGCTTGGTGATTGGGTATCCAACAACATGCAATTCTCTGCATCAATGAACATTATCGATTGTGGAAGTCCTTGAATTTCATGAAGAAGCTTGCAATTCATAATATAAAGTGAGTCTAATTTGGGAAATCTACTAATGCTTTCAGGGATGGTAACAATATTGGTATAAGATAGATCTATGCTTTCCAATGCGGGGAAGTAATCAGGCTTCATCAAAAGATCTAATTCAATTATGCTTTTATAGCCCCTAAAATACAGTTCTTTCATCTTCACAAACCCATATTCGGAAGAGCTATCAAAAGAATTGCACGTCAGTCTCAATTTGGCAATAGTAGTCTCCAATTCCCGAAGCTGTTGCAATTTATAAATGCTATCTGGAAGATCCCTAAGGTTTTTGCATTCAAAAAGGCTTAATTTTTCAAGCTTAGTGAGATGCTCGATTGATGAAGGCACCTCTCTAATACCACTCCCATATAAAAATAAAGTCTTTAAACATTCCATTTCTGGATAAAAATTAGGCAGCTTCTCAAGCCTTGAGCATTCAGAAAGAACAAAAGAATCAAGAGATTTCAACCTGAGCTGGCTTGGAAGAATTTGAAGTTTTTCGAAATAAAGGAGATCCCATCTTTTCAGCTTTTCAAGAGATCCAAAGCATTCATCAATCTCAACTAAATTTTTACAAAAAAGGAGGTGCAAATTTTCTAAATTCGGGGCCCATAATTTAGGTAATTTAACTAAATTTTCACAAAAAGAGAGTTCAAATTCTCTAAATTTGGGGCCCATAATTCAGGAAATTCCGTAATAAATTTACAACCAATGAGTTTGACATTTATCAAATTTTTTAACTGACACTGCTGTAGGGAAAAAAAAATCAAAAGTTAACTACAACAAAATTTGAAATAAAAAATTTAACAAAAAATCCCAATTTAAAAATATCCATAATCATACCTGCTTGATTAGCTTTAGCAATCTAATGTGACCATGTGGCATCTCAATGGCAGCAAGTTTTTCAGGAAAATATTCAGATGGCCAGTGAAAAGGATAATGGGGCCACTTAAGGAGTATTAACTTGTTGGGAAGAAATTCAAGTGGTTTACAAATATGTACATTCTCAACTATTAGAAATTTGAGATTTTCCATCCTTCTGAAAGCTTTAGTGTGTAGTTGCACCTTTACTAATTGAGGCGAATGCAACATTATGCCTCGAATTTTTTTTGATCCCTAATTGGAGAAGCTTCAAGTCAACTATAGAAAGTAATATAATTTTCCAAATGTATAATAATTTTGAAATTTTATGCAAAAACAATACAGATTAACTAATATTTTATAAAATGTTAAAAAATTTTAAAAAAATATATAATACTTGTAGCTAGTGAAAAAGAAAAAAAATTGAAGACCAAATCAATTGAAGAAAAAGAACTTATACCTTATCTATAGTTAGTACTTTAAGTGAATCCTCATAACAACATAACCTGCTACATTTTCTGAGGATGTCTGGTGCTTGTTGTCGAACAACTTCCTTGCCCATTTGTTGTATCAAGTCATGCATTGAGAATCTACCAAAATCGTCAACAGATATGAGACACTTATTAACAAGTCTCGGAATACCAAAGCCAGGACATAATCCACAAGCATTTAATATCTTTACAACGTAATTTTTGTCCCATCCTTTGAAGAAACGTGCAAAATCGAGAAAAATATCTTCCTTAGTGCCTTGCAATCCATCATAACTTACTTGAAGTATATTTTGAATGCCTTTATTGGGAATTTTGTTATACATATCTAATGCATTTTCCCATTCATCTTTAGTTTTCCCACACAAATCACGGGCTATTATTTCTAGAGCTAGTGGAAGGCCTTTGGCAAAATTTGTGAATTTAGTTGCAAGCTTAGAATAATCTTCATCAGGTTTGTTTCCAGGAAAGGCATGCTTTTTAAAGAGTTGAAAAGCTTGATGTTTGTTTAATTCCTTGACCTTGAATTCCTTGACCTTGTAAGTTGTACAAACTTTTTCTTTAAGGGCAACTAACACGTGTCTATCTCTTAATGTTATAATGACTCTACTTCCAGGAGCAAACCAATTACATTTTCCAAGCAAATTCTCTATTCTTGTTGAATCATCGACATCATCAAGAATTAAAAAAACCTTTTTATAGCAAAGTCTCTTCTCTATCAAACTGATTCCTCTAAATCTGCCCACCTTCCAATTACCATTCCCTAAGATGCCATTAAGAAGTTGCTTCTGTAGTGTGATTATGCCAGCATCTGTCCCCAAATTTTCTCTAACATTCTCTAAAAAGCTGCTTCCATCGAAATGTTTAGCAATTCTATTATAAACAGCTTTTGCGATTGTAGTCTTTCCTACTCCGGGAAGACCATGAATCCCTACCATGCAAACTTCATCTGACCCAATATCTAAAAGTGACTCTATGGCTGCAGCACGATAATTTATTCCAATTGGATATTCAGCAACATATAACAGCATCCAATTTAATTTAACATTTGATATCTCTTCAACAATGTTTTCAATGAAGTCAAATTCAGATTTAAATGTAGTGGAGCTGACAATCACATAGCATAAGAAAAAAAATATAATCAGTTAGATTAGCAGATGAATAAGGTATCCAGTTGTGAGTTATAACACAACTGACACAATTTTAAATCAAGTAAATGGAATGTAACTCATATATTTTTTATAACTATCAGGATATCAACATAATATTAGAAGTATAAAAATACATGGGAGAAACTTGTAGTTGGACCTTTGTAGACTATTTAACTTCGTACCAGATGATATGATCAAAAAATAATACTTTCATAATTTTGCATGCGGTGTTTATGACAAACCAGATTAGTAATATAAAATTAGTAAACTCATGAATCATGGTATCAACAATTAGATACATACCCTTTCTTGTAATGCCATCCAGATGCATTAGCTGCTGTTCTTAGAGTGTCCCTCCACCTTTGCACCTTGTTCTTGTTATCCTTCAACTTCTTTTCATGTTTAGCGAGTGCTTTTCCAAAGATTCCCTTTTGATTTCGTATTTCTGATGGATCAACATTGTAAAAGACTGGACGAATTTTCACCCCTTCGTCCTTTTATCTACACTTAACAATCTCAGCAAGTACATCCAAGCACCATTTGGACTTTGCGTAGTTTTCAGAGAAGACAATAACCAAAATCGATGAATTTTTTATGGCTTGGATAAGTTCTTCCGAAATTTCTTCTCCCCTCGGAAGTTTATCAACGATGAAGGTGTAAATTCCTTTGTGGCACAAAGCCTTATATAAATGGCTAGTAAAACCTTTGCAGGTATCTTCACCTCTAAAGCTCAAGAAGACATCATAGTTCCATTGGCGAGTGGAAGAAGAAGAGAAGTCTCCTTCATTGTTCAAGAAAGCCATCGATGGGATCTATAAACAAAAGAATAGAAGAAGAGTGAATTGAATCAGAGAAAGAAATAGGAATCAGATCAGTGCAACAGGAAATGCGTTCGAAAGCAATTGAAGAGAAGAAAGTATGAGAGTGGGATGGAGGTATTGGAAAACGAAAAATGCATATATTTTTTATAATTAAAAACAGCAATAGAGTAAAACACGGTAAACATGCCTCTACAATTTTTCTTCCTTCCTTCCAAGAAGGTAACTGGTAAAAGACAAAAACAGCACTGTAACACGTGTTTTCCTCGAAGTTACTATACTGTCATTTAATTTTCTGACAACACGCAATGGCATGGACTTAAACTTAATCAATTATAAATGGAAGCATCCATTGTTTTAGCTATTTGAGTCTTCAAAAGCTATTTATTTATTTTATCTTCTTATTTTACAAAACTCCTATCGATTCTATTTTAACTTTCAATTTAATAAAATAATATATTTATTACAATAAAATAATATATATCTCCTGCGACAAATAACAATCACTAGCCGTGGCCGCCACAGCCTCATAATAGCAAATTATAAATTTTGATTTAAATGATCAATTAATCAAAATTATAATACCTTTGTAAAAATATTCCAGAGAACATACATACATACATGCCGATTTATATCTACTGCTAACAAAATTCACGTTCACTATGTTCTGGTAGGACTTAAAATCTCCATACACACGCCAATCAGACATTTCACAACACTCAAACCAAAGCATCACAAAACAGATGAACACGTGTTACAGTGTTACAGTGCAAAGACCACTCACACACTGCTTCTCACACTACACTGCCAATTGAGACCCATATGCAAACACACACACACACACACATACCCAAACGCAAAATCGGCAGATCGGCGAAGGATGATGGATGAACGGAGCTGGTCTTCGAAGATGGGTGAGGAAGATGATGAATCGGGTCCGCGATGGTGCGTGGGTCGGCGATGATGCGTGGGCTTCGGCGATGGTGCGTGAGCTTCGGTGGCGGCGGTGAGGACGATGATGAATGGGTGAGGATGATGGATGAATCGGTGAGAGTTTGAGGAGGATGAGAGTTTGATGACGAATCGGTGGACAGTCTGAGAGCTTATTTGAGAATGAGAGAATGAGTGAGAAAGTAAAAGAAATAGAAAAAGAAAGAAATAAATATTACATTTTAATGAGAGTGGGAATAAAAAGTGCTTTTAAATAAATTACTGACTTTTTTTTTTTAACTAGTTTTAAAGCACTTGTGTAAATTACTGAGAGAATATTAATAATAAATAATATTATAATTCTGTCATATTATTTTTTAATTAAAAATTAATTCCTCCATATGATTTAGAATGAACGCTAATAATTTATATAGAAGAGTCGTTTGGTGTGTATGAGTGATTAATATTATAAACATAACTAGAAATTTACAGTCTCTACAATATATAATAGTGAGCAAATACAAAACTTTTAAGTTGAATTTAATCTAAAGATGTTATCATTGTTGCTGGAGTGGTAGCAATTATTTCTATGATCGTGATATGCTTCTCTCTTGTGTATGAATAATCCTTTATGTGCATAAACTTTGTTTGAATTCTACACAATAGGCTTTTATTTGAATTCCACACAATGTGCGGCAATCATATTTTTCAATGGATTTTTTTTTTAATGATCATAGTTTTAATTTTTCAAATCTATGTAATTTGGAATGAATTTATTCATTAAATTTTCAATAAAAAGTCAATAATTATTGCATAGTTCTTATTTTTTTAGATTATTATTATTATTTACTAACTTATATCTACTCCTCTCTTTTTTTTTTTTTTTTAAATACTATCTAATTTTAAGGACCACACATTTTAATGGTCACACTCACACGTTTCTCACATAAAAAGCAATAAAGGCCACACATTTCATTTGATCAAAAGTCAAAACCAGACCATTCATCTTCTATCATACGTGTTCAAAAAAAAATATCTTCTCATCATTCATCAAACGGAAAGGGAGAAAGAGACCCGAGAGAAGGAAAAGGCGAAAAGCTCAAGAGAGAGAGAGAGAGAGAGAGAGAGAGAAATCATCCTTGTCCTCCACCACCGCTTGTCTTCGTCCCCACCGCCAACAACATGCAGCCCAGATGGGTCAGAATTCAGAACTGCTTTTTTTTTTTTAATTTGTTCTGACTTCTGATTTCATTAGTTTGAAGAGAAAAACTGTGTTTTGTGATTCGATTGGGTTTTGTGTTTTGTTCTGATTGTGATTTTGTTGTCCATTGAGAAAAGGCTGAAACTTTATATGCTATGCTAAATTCTTTCTTTTATTCAAGTTGTTTGATTTTGTTCGTTGAAGAAAAAGAAATGAAGAAAAGGAGAGAGTGTGTGCAAAAAGAAATGAAGAAAAAAAAAAAAAAAAAAAAAAAAAGAGAAAAAATTAATATAATAATCAGCTTTAGAAATTTTTTAATGATATAAATTATATTCCTAATCTACAGTAATCCATCAGGCATGGAGTCGTACTGTTCATGAGCAAAAAAACTTTTTGAGATATGGAGAGTGGAGAGAGTGTTGCAGCAATGTTTTATGGTTTTTTCACACAAAAAAAAAAAAATTTGTTTTATGGTTTTTTTTTTTTTATAGGAATGTTTTATGGTTTTATTCTTCATTGTAGATAGAATTTGGGGGTTTAGCTATTAGATATGCTCTTATAAAAATATTAGAAGAAGTGTTTGGTTTCAAGTCAAAAAAAAAAAACAGACAAAATAAAACCATCCAAGAGTAGCTGTAGTAAATATGAGACAAAAAGACCAAAAAACCACACAATGTTGCTTTGTACTGTACATATACGTAAGAGTAATAAGGTAATTACAGTCTTATTAGTTAAACTATTTACTTGTCAAAAGACCAAAAAATCTCACAATGCTTTGTACTATACATATACGTAGGGGTAGTAAAGTAATAATGGTCATATTAGTTAGACTATTTACTTGTCAAATCATGTCCACTCTTCACGTTCTCTCTCCCTCCTCTCACAAATCACAATATCACCGAACACTCTGTCTCTCTCTCTCTCTCTTTCTATCCATAAAATATTAAAAAAAAAACTTCAGTGGTTTTGACTGAATAACAAAACCAGAATGACTCGACAAAACCGTCATCTATGTGCCAAACAATACCACTCAAACTCTCTATTTTTATGTAGATTATAGGAAAACTAGTTTATTTTGTTAATTTTTTTATTATTAAATGGTGAGATAAATAGATTTAAGCACATAAGCAAGGGAATAAAAAGAAATGCACTAAAGTTGTTATGAACCTAATTGGTTTATTGGTTACTTCAAGAGAACTCCCCCAAACTAATAAACTGACTGATTCAAAGCAGCCCAACTAACAATTTATCCTATCATTATCTAATTAACCAACTCTTAATAACAAAAATAAAATCTTAAATAATAAAATTAAATAAAAACTAAGCATATAACAGAAGTGCATTAGCTTTGAGAGGTTTTTAAAACAACTTTAGAGTTTACAAAATATTTCACATTACTTTAATTTCATCACCTCATTAAATGATAGTAATTTATATTACTTATTGATGAAGATATTATAATTTATATTAACAAAATTGTACATACTAATATATTAATTTTACTTATAAAAATTATTAAAATACCAAAAAAAAAAAAAACCTCTAAAATACTTCAAAACCTAAAAAGAGAATGTTATTGTTTGAAGTAAACAGCAATGGTAGCATCGTAAACATGTGATCAGGGACGGACCCACTTGGATGACTCATATTTTAGAGTTTATAGTTGGCCCCCTCAAATTTTTAGATTGGTCCAAATAGCTCAAAAGAAACTAATCACCTAACTCTTTCTTTGGGCTTGTGGCCCCTCCATAGTCCAAATACAATGCAACAAAAATTCACAAATCACCAATATCATAATTCAATAATTCATAACCAAAAAAATCTCATAGAAAAAAAAAATTCCCTTACAGGGGTGACAATAATTTATATGACTTTTTAATTGATTTATAAATTATGGGAAAGTCAATTAAAATATTTAAATTTTTTTCAAAATATAAAATGCAAATTCTTTTAGAAGCCAATATTGATGATGTAACATTGTCAACTCTTAATATTAATATCCCAATTTTTTAAAATCCTCAAACAAAGTTTTGAAAACTTCATTAGTTTGATTTTCAGTTGCATCTAAAAGTATGGATTTATCATATTGATGAGTTGGTCAACGTGATAAAATCAACATATTAATTCCAATTACCCAAAATCTGGAGATTCGAAATCCTCTTCTTTTTTTATTCTTCTTCTTCGAAAAAGTTAGAATATCATATTGTAACTTTCAACTTTTTTTTTTTCATATTATTTCCTTCTTAACTTAAATATTTATGGTAATAAAGTGCAATTATTTTATCTACCATGATTTTTTTTATTTTAATAAACCATGTCCCTTCAAACTTTGTTGGTTCATGCTTTGGCCGTTCAAATCCTAGATCCGTCCCAGCATGTGATTTCCACGAAGGTACTATATTGTACAGTAGTCTCCTCTAATAATTTTCTGACAACGCCCAATGGTTTTTTATCAATCATTATCAATGATAATTACCCATACGTTCTTTCTACAATACATGCCTTCTTCCCTTGTTGACTTGAGGATTAAGATTAGGGGTGTGCATGGGTCGGGTTGGGTCGGGTTGAGGGAATTTTTTGACCCGACCCACCATGGTGGGTCAAAAAAAATTCGACCCAACCCAACCCATCACATAAATCCGACCCAACCCAACCCAACCCACATGGGTCGGGTTGGGTCGGGTTGAACCCATGGGTTTGAAATTTTTATTATTATTATTATTATTAAATTGAGTAGAAAAAAAATATAAATATTAATATATTAAAAAAACCCAAAGATTAGTATCAATGTAATTCCTTAAGAGCAAACAACACCAATAATTAAACAACAATAATAATTTACTAAAGTTTGTGTGAACTAATTGGCTTTTATATAGGATAGGAAGAGCTGGTTATTTTAAAAAATTTATTAATTATATAATACATATTATATATATAATTAGTATTAGTAGGAGGAACTGAGGAAGTACTGCTCTACAGCTGGTTTTTTTTTTTTAAAATTATTAAATATAATATATATATATATATATATTTAAATATATATAAGTGCCCTGGTTTTTTTAAAAAATTATTAAATATATAATATATTTTAAATATATATTAAATATGGGTGGGTCGGTGGGTCGGGTCGGGTTTGGCGGGTTTGTAATTTTATGACCCAAACCCAACCCGACCCGCTATAAAAAAAAAATTTGTAACCCAACCCAACCCACCAAGGCCTAAAAACCGACCCAACCCGGTGGGTCGGGTTGGGTCGGGTCGGGTTTGGCGGGTCGGTGGGTTTTCTGCACACCCCTAATTAAGATTTTTAGAAAAGAGTGTGAACGCATTAGAAAAAAAGAGTAGTGGGTTGTTGTGTGAGTACTACCGTGATTCCATCCCATATGTGTCAGTTGTCTCCTGACTTTCCTTACAAGCAGTTTTTCATGAATTATAAAAAAATTAAAGTAAATTCTAATATAATGCCTAAAGTTCTCGTAAATAATAATAAAATAAAATAAAATGATAATTCCTAAAACCCTAAAGTTTTTTTTTTTTTTTTGAGAGATAACTAAAGCCCTAAAGTTAAATATTTGATATTTTAAAAACAAAATGTTAATTTAAACATATCAAAAAAATCTATTTTGTAAAATACACCAATGAGTTTCCTATAATAAATAAGATACAAAATATTTGGATTTAAATATTAATTCTAAACACCCCGTTACATCAAAAAAGGGGATCTGAAATAAATCAAAGGGAAATGATTTATTAAAATACACGCATGTCAAGTGGCTATTTTGTGAAAAAAATCAATCTTGATAAGAAGTTTTCATTTAAATATAAGTCTTGACAGGTGTTTATTTGAGGCATTAACATGTGTGCCTTTTTGCAGGAATTGTTGCAACTTAATCTGTTGTAAATCTTTTCCCTAAATGAAAACAAAATTATTTTTTAAAATAATATTACTATAACAAGTATCAGTAAAAAAATTCCATGTTATAAATTAATCAATTACATCAATGAATCTTGTGCACTAACAAATTACCATTTTTAGATTTGAAGTGTTGCAAACTATTTTGAGATTCCTTCTCCAAAAAAAAAAAAAAAAAAAATCGTGGGTTCAACCATTCCTACACCAAAATTGAATGATGGTCAATTTATTGAGACTTAAGAATGGAAATCTCAATTTTAAATCGTGAGTTCCAGTTAACTCAACTAGTAATGTCTCTAATGGTTGAATAAAAGATCTGTGATTCCATCCCTGTCTACACCAAAAACAAATTAATGTCTTGGGTATTCATCTTGTAATTAATGTCCTTGCCGATTATAGGAAAAAGAAACAATTAATGACCCTCACAAAGTCAACGTTTTAAAAATAGCTAGGGCTGAATTTTCTATCATTGCATGTAGTATTTCTGGTCTCACATAACATCTCTTATAACAAATGTACCAAATCAACCAAGTGCTTCCCTGTTTCATAGCATGGAACTTAAAAATAAATTTTATTTTTTCCCTTAAAAAAGTAATTTCTTTCTTAAATAATTGAATTGTTACAAGAACTAGAAAATTGAAATTTGAACTTTGATTCTTTTCATAAGAAAATTAGTTAATATTACTAAACTATAAAGCTCTTCTCTTGAAATGGCAACTAAAAAGTAAATTATTAATGTAACATAAATTGATATATTTTATGCCAATGACTACATTGTTACATAATAAATCAATTGTGATGAGTGATAGCTTTGTTTTACATCAATAGTTATTGACCAAGTGAATCTTTAAAATTCTAATTGAGTATTTCTTAAAGTTCAAGCAGCTCTCATGATCTACCTACCAACAAATAGTCAAATTTATACTTATCCATTTGTTGATTTCATATTAAAATTAACAAGCTCATATATATCTAAACTAAATAATTAAAACCTCAGTGAGCTGGTATAATGGTTCTGACTTCTGAAAACATCATGAAATCCATGAGGTGTTGGGTTCAAAACCCCTAACCCCATCTCTTATGGAATTTCAATTAATTAATCTAGTTTATTCTAATTTAGATTAGGATAAGAATAAGATCCCTACCTATTTAAATGTTCAATTTTCTTTCAAGTTTCATCAATCACACAAAATTAAATAAATGTCAAGTATCTTGCATTTTACTAAAAATTGGAGGAAATTGAAGGATTTTAATGGCAAGGAATCTTATCCCAACATAATTTTTTAAAAGAATTTTTAAATTTCTTATCATTAATTCAAATACAAATTTCATTGAAAAACTTATTAATAATACAATATTCCATTGAACCTTTTCAATGGATTTTTATAATGGAATAATTTTAGTAAATTTTTAAAATTTTTTACTTATCAAAATCAATTGTATCATAATATCTAAATTTGAATTGTGAAGTAAAAACTACGCATATTAATGGAGTAGTTCAATAAAATACTTCTACCTTCTTTTTCTTATCAAAAGGGAATAATACATGATGAGCAATTTGCATACTCAATTAATTGGTATCCTTAAAAGGAGATTTTCAAGAAGAGTAAAAAATTTAAAGATAATTCTAAGATAATGCCTAAAATTCCCGTTAAAAAAATAATAATTCCTAAAGCCTAGACATTCCATATTTTAAAATCAAAATGTTAATTTAAACATATCATGAAAATCTACTTTGTTTAATATATGAATGAGTTTCATATAATAAATAAGGGCATGTTTTGTAGGAGGACTTTTGTTTTTGTTTTCAAAACAATAAGAAAATAATTTTCAAAAAATTGAATGTGTGACTAGTTTTAAGAGAATAATTTTTACATTATATGTGTTTGGCTCTCACTTTTAAGAACAATTTTCAAAACATATTTTTTATTAAAAAAAAAAAATGTTTGGGAGACCATTTTACTTTGAGATTTAAAAAAAAAAAAATTTATAGAAAGTAGGGTGTAGATTACTTTTGTGGGGCCCTACTGCACTAACTACGTTGGCCCACTACATGCGGCCCAAGGCCCGCGCCGAGGATAATGTAAAAGCCGAAGACAGCGGGAAAGAGCCCAGGACATCCAAGGCCCGCGCCGAGGATGACCTGTCCTCGGCACACCGACTTTACTAAAGGGAAAATATCCCTCATCCGTTGAATGTATCTCACCAGCATTCTGACCGCTTTAATGGTGAGGTGACCTGAAAACCCAAAGCATCAGTCACTTCAACTATTATAAAGCCTGCCAAGGCGGCTTGGACCTAACATAAAGCCTGCAATCGTAGAGGATGTGACAGATCCTTGTACACAAAACTCAGATAATTGCCGAATGGACGGCTAAGATTAACAGAAGAAAACACTATATAACTAAGAGATTTCCCAACGTAGAAGAGGGTGGTCCAAGGAAAAAGGAGGAGAGATCTACCAACTCTAAGAAAAATAGATCCTCGGCTTGGTCCGAGGACAAGTAGGCTTCGTAAACACATAACCAAAGTGATGGTCATTCCATATAAAAACAGTTAGCCAAAATTTCTTAAAGGGGGATTCGGACGAACTCCATATCACCTATCATTTGTTATCAACACCAAATTAACCGTTGTTTACTTCGGTGATGCCACATCCTTATACCCACATCTCTACAAATTTTATTGTTAAGGGTTCATTACAAATCGAGACCCTACAATTGGCGCCGTCTGTGGGGAAGGAAGTTGTGCGCCAGCAAGTGCGACGGTTGGTGTAAAAAAAAATTATCAGTCAAGAACAACACAGTTTATAGTAACAACATTCGCTCAGAGGTCTATAATCGCAAAAAAAATATAACATAAATAAATAATACAAAACAAGTCTACTTCTTTTATTCATACTTGAAGAAAAATTACATCTTTTACAAGTGAAGCCCGTGGGGCTTGTTCTAAAAGCTAACTACAAAGGCAGACGTTTGACAAAACCGGCAGGGGAACGAAGGGTAGAAAGCAAAGCTGGTTGAGGAACAAAAGAAAAGAAAGAAAAAAGGAACGGAAGAAGAGATGAAGAACAAATGGTAGAAAGCAAAGCTGGCTGAAGAACAGAAGATGGAAAAGAAGTGAAGCAAGAGAAGAGGAAGGAGAAGAGAGAAGAAGGATTAGAAGAAGGGAAAGCTACATAGAAGGCGGAAGAGGCCGCGGCACAGGACGGTTCCGCTTTTGGGTTCCGCCTGGTTCCCCTCCCACCCTCATTGTAGCTAGCTTGGGGGGTCAAGAACCCAAACCCAAGAGAGGGAGGTTACGTTCTCTCCGGATCCTCCTCCAGGCGGCAAGGAGGGCTCTGTCTCCGGTTAGGTTGAAAAGAAGGAGAATCTTCGGATCTCCCATACACCCATCCCAGCTTAGCGGCCAGGGTTGGAGTGTCATCCTCGGCTCCTGATGGGGGCTGTGCATCCCCGGGATTGCCCTTTCCAAGGGCCAACCCGTTTGAAGGGGCCCAGACGGCAATGTTTGGCAGAACCTTCTTGGGTAATGATTTTTGGGAGGAGTTTACGATGGATATTTGTCGGGTGTGAAGGAGAAGGTTGCCCTAGAAACGCTTTATATAGAAGGTGGAATGTTGAGGAGCGCCAATCCGCAATAAATCCCAGGGAGAAATTTTCGGATGCAATAATGCCGCCCCAATTTTCAAGGGGCTTGTCAACCGTTAGATCCTCGTAGATTCGTGGCCGGTATTAATGAGGAGACGCCTCATTAAACGAGAAGACACCGAAGCGTCAGAATGTGTTACTCGGACAACCCAGGAGACGCCTCGTTATCAGAAGAGTCCCATCAAACGAAGAGGCAAAACACGGCAAGGTCTTATCCTCCACCAACTCCAACTTGCATTTATTATTATTGTTCTGCTTGAAAAATGTAATTATTTAAGGCTTATTGTAAATTATAGCAATGTAGAATTAAACGGCTACGGATAAATAGCTAAAATAAATGAATAAAATGAGAAAACTAGGTACTGGACAGAACCAAGGCATTGCATGGTCCTCGAACCCAAGCCTCAAGGGGAAACCAGATACTTCAGATGACTAAATGAGAAAACTAGGTACTGGACAGAACCAAGGCATTGCATGGTCCTCGGACCCAAGCCTCATGGGGAAACCAGATACTTCAGATGAATAAAATGAGAAAACTAGGTACTGGACAGAGCCAAGGCATTGCATGGTCCTCGGACCCAAGCCTCAAGGGGAAACCAGATACTTCAGATGACTAAATGAGAAAACTAGGTACTGGACAGAACCAAGGCATTGCATGGTCCTTGGACCCAAGCCTCATGGGGAAACCAGATACTTCAGATGAATAAAATGAGAAAACTAGGTACTGGACAGAACCAAGGCATTGCATGGTCCTCGGACCCAAGCCTCAAGGGGAAACCAGATACTTCAGATGACTAAATGAGAAAACTAGGTACTGGACAGAACCAAGGCATTGCATGGTCCTCGGACCCAAGCCTCATGGGGAAACCAAATACTTCAGATGACTAAATGAGAAAACTAGGTACTGGACAGAACCAAGGCATTGCATGGTCCTCGGACCCAAGCCTTATGGGGAAACCAGATACTTCAGATGAATAAAATGAGAAAACTAGGTACTGGACAGAACCAAGGCATTGCATGGTCCTCGGACCCAAGCCTCAAGGGGAAACCAGATACTTTAGATGACTAAATGAGAAAACTAGGTACTGGACAGAACCAAGGCATTGCATGGTCCTCGGACCCAAGCCTCAAGGGGAAACCAGATACTTCAGATGAATAAAATGAGAAAACTAGGTACTGGACAGAACCAAGGCATTGCATGGTCCTCGGACCCAAGCCTCAAGGGGAAACCAGATACTTCAGATGACTAAATGAGAAAACTAGGTACTGGACAGAACCAAGGCATTGCATGGTCCTCGGACCCAAGCTTCATGGGGAAACTAGATAATTCAGATGACTAAATGAGAAAACTAGGTGAAACCAATTACTTCCGATGATTGAAACTTGAACATTCCATGGTCCGAAACCTTAGGCCGGCAGGAAGAACATTTCATCATAAAAACTAAATGTTAAGAAAAACCAAGGTCTTGTGTGGTCCTCGGACCCAAACCAACATGGGAATCAGTCACTATGAGACAATACGAACGCTGAACGGAACCAGGGCTCTTGTACGGATCATGAGCTCAAAACTAAGGCGAAGCCAACTCCCTTTCAGGCACCAAATAAACGAGCCCCATCAGGGACAAAAACCATGAGAAATTGAGTGCTATAGCACAAACAACCCAAGCCTAACCATCCTCGGACGACACTTTGCGCAAAAAGAAAGCTGCAAAAACAGCCGAAGTAGCGATAAACACTGACGATAAGATAGAACCTAACAGGCCGAGAAAACGCGCCGAGGTAATCAAAATCCTCCTCCCCGCCCAAGGGGACGTGCAGCAGAATTTTGAGGGGCTATTGTGGGGCCCTACTGCACTAACCACGCTGGCCCACTACATGCGGCCTAAGGCCCGCGCCGAGGATAATGTAAAAGCCGAGGACAGCGGGAAAGAGCCCAGGACATCCAAGGCCCGCACCGAGGATGACCTGTCCTCGGCACACCGACTTTACTAAAGGGAAAATATCCCTCATCCGTTGAATATATCTCACCAGCATTCTGACCGCTTTAATGGTGAGGTGACCTGAAAACCCAAAGCATCAGTCACTTCAACTATTATAAAGCCTGCCAAGGCGGCTTGGACCTAACATAAAGCCTGCAATCGTAGAGGATGTGACAGATTCCTGTACACAAAACTCAGATAATTGCCGAATGGACGGCTAAGATTAACAGAAGAAAACACTATATAACTAAGAGATTTCCCAATGTAGAAGAGGGTGGTCCAAGGAAAAAGGAGGAGAGATCTACCAACTCTAAGAAAAATAGATCCTCGGCTTGGTCCGAGGACAAGTAGGCTTCGTAAACACATAACCAAAGTGATGGTCATTCCATATAAAAACAGTTAGCCAAAATTTCTTAAAGGGGGATTCGGACGAACTCCATATCACCTATCATTTGTTATCAACACCAAATTAACCGTTGTTTACTTCGGTGATGCCACATCCTTATACCCACATCTCTACAAATTTTATTGTTAAGGGTTCATTACAAATCGAGACCCTACAACTTTTTTTTTGGATAATTAATTATAAGCTTCAAAATTGAAGTGTGGGAGTAAAACTAATGTACCTTTTTATTTATTTTTATATAAGGATAAACTTCAATTTGTGATAAAGAGAAGCTTCTTAATTTAAGATATAGATGAGTTTTGGCAAATCTATGGAGTCCACTATTTTTTTTTTTTTTTTTTTTACAACTATGCCATTAAAAACATTTTATATATCTTGAAAACATCCTCTTGATCATTTTCAAAAGGACAAAGTTTCGCTACTCAATATCTTTATATAGGAGGTGAATTTTGACAAATCCACCATTGGATTACATCTTCTTCTTATATACTTCATGCTTGCAAAATTTCTAGAAAATTAAAGATCAATAGCTATGTCATCAATAAATTGTTTAAATTATAAGTTTTTGTAGTTTAAAATTATGTATAAGATGTAAGCTTATAGATCATATAGTAAATAATATTTGATTAATACAAAATTTGATATTTGTATTAAGAATGTAAAGTACATGCAATTCAACAGTTAGATTTTCAAAATATGTAAAAATATTTATTTTATTGAGTAAGGTTGTAGCCTAAGGCAACAATCAATTTTCTAGCTAAACTTTGTTCTTTTCAAAGTCTTGTTTTCAATAGGGAAAATAGGAAATAATTTTATGAAACTTGTATTTAGAAAACATTAGCTAAACAATAGATTCAAGTGTGGAATCCAGCATTTTATGTTTTTCAAAACAAAAATTTTTATTTAAATCCTCTTATTAAACAGATCGAAGAAACAAAATATTTGGATTTAAATATTAATTCTAAACACCACACCACATCACAAAACGGGATTAGTTAATAAAATAAACCAAAACAAATTATTTATAAAAACATTTAAATAACATTACTTTAATAAGTAATAGTAAAAAAAAAAAAATTCCTTGTTATAAATTAATCAACTACATCAACTAATCTTTTGCACTTACAAATTATTTTTAAATTTTAAGGGTTCCAAACTCTTTTTTTGGATTCCTTCAAAAAAAAATAATAAAAATAAAAACAAAAACTCCTTTGAGATTGTCTCATTAATTACAAAATAAGTTGTGGGGTCATGGGCCCTAAATCATACAATAATTGGGTTTTGGGTTTTAGCCGAGAGCGTGGTAGGCCTAGTCCAAGGAGGAATATCTCCTCGGACCAGCTAAAGCAGCTAAAGCACAATCAGATATGAGTCCTAAATGGTCAAAGTGACCTTCCAGGAAGTTCTAAAAGATAGGAACTCAGGAATATCTAAGTGAAAACTGCTACCACCACATTAAAGGCTCTGTAGCTCATTCTCTGGCCACATTAATGAGGAAGTGACCCCTGAATAGTATTATTGCAGCCTTACAACCACCCCAGAAAACTTCTAGAGGGGGCTGATTGGACAAGTATCAGTATAAACCATCAACTGTCCACGTGTTGGGTAAAGGTGAAGGAATAGATGTAGTATAAATAAAGGTAGAGACCTAGAGGAAATTTAGGGGGGGAGGGGGCAATTGAGAGAGAAAGCACTGTAGCAGTCTCAAGAACTCCTGTAACCATTCTCATTCAGTATTTACTAAAACAAAGTTCCTCGGATTGTGCCGAGAACAAATTCTCTTTGATAAACTCAGTTCATCTCTGTTTGATTGTCATGAATATCATATTAATTGTTATCCATGCACTAAAACCTAGCTCTTTGACCCACTCTCTACAAATTCATTGTATTGGGCTCATTAGGCCAAGATCTCATATATTTTGGGGCCTAGCCTGAAAATCGTGTCCCTACAATTGGCGCCGTCTATGGGAAGAGCTTGTGTGTTAGTAAGTGCAGTGATTAATCATGGTAAGATCAAACTCCCATTAGTAAGAGTCCCTAGAGAGGGCTATTTTGGCGATGGTGCATGCTACACGAAAGCTTCCCCATTATTTCTAAGAACACACACAGTTGTTGTCAAAACTTAGCTTTCGCTCAGGTCTACACTTCGAAGTGCTGATTACATAGGAATGATTGCTATACGAGACACAGATCTAAGGGCTTTTGACATTAAGTATATGCCTCTTACCTCTGTTAAGGGGCTAGTTCTCGTGAATCTAGTGGCTGAGTTCACTGAACCTCCATGAGAGGAAGTGGCAGCAATACAGAGCAAATCCAGCGGGCTCTGCAGCGGGGTTATTTTCATGACAACTTTCTTAAGTGTTTAAACTTAAACTCAATCATGCCTGTAATCCTCGGACTAGATGATATGAGTTGGTTAACACTTAGTGGCATCTTTCTCAAGTGTTTAAACTTAAACTCAATCATGTTTGTAGTCCTCGGACTAGATGATATGAGTTGGTTAACACTCAATGGCATCTTTCTCAAGTGTTTAAATTTAAACTCAATCATGTCTGTAGTCCTCAGACCAGATGATATGAGTTGGTTAACACTCAGTGGCATCTTTCTCAAGTGTTTAAACTTAAACTCAATCATGGCTATTATTCATCGGACCAGATGATATGAGTTGGTTAACACTCAATGGCGTCTTTCTCAAGTGTTTAAACTTAAACTCAATCATGTCTGTAGTTCTCGGACCAGATGATATGAGTTGGTTAACACTCGGTGGCATCTTTCTCAAGTGTTTAAATTTAAATTCAATCATGCCTGTAGTCTTCGGACCAGATGATATGAGTTGGTTAACACTCAATGGCAACTTTCCAAGTATTTAAATGTGAACCTTAGTCATGCTTGTAGTCCTCGGACCAGATGCTAAGGGAAAATTAACACACAGTGACATCTTTGCACTCGAGGCTGAGCCTTTTTAGGTACCCGGGAGTGGTGCTTAAACAGAACATTAGTTATGCATGGATCCTCGGATCACATACTTTGGAGAAAGTAACGTTTCATGATATCTATGTGTTTCTCACTAAGTGTCAAGATAGACCTAAGATCATAACCCACTCCTCAGATTGGTAGCTCTGAAAGGAGCGGTTTACAGTACAAATATAAGGCGCGTGAAACAGCACTCCCACGAGTGTAAATCAAAGGATCAAATAAAGTTAACTCTTAAAGAATTCAAAACCCCACTTTTCTTCTTGGATGAGAGGAAAAAACCAGAGTTTTGAGGGGCTATTGTGGGGTCATGAGCCCTAAATCATACAATAATTGGGTTTTGGGCTTTGGCCGAGAGCGTGGTAGGCCTAGTTCGAGGAGGAATATCTCCTCGGACCAACTAAAGCACGATCAGATATGAGTCCTAAATGGTCAAAGTGACCTTCTAGGAAGTTCTAAAAGATAGGAACTCAGGAATATCTAAGTGAAAGCTGCTACCACCGCATTAAATGTTCTGTAGCTCATTCTCTGGCCGCATTAATGAGGAAGTGACCCCTGAACAGTATTATTGCAGCCTTGCAACCACCCCAGAAAACTTCTAGAGGGGGCTGATGGGACAAGTATCAGTATAAATCATCAACTGTCCACGTGTTGGGTAAAGGTGAAGGAATAGATGTAGTATAAATAAAGGTAGAGACCTAGAGGAAATTTTGGGGGGGGGGGGGGGCAATTGAGAGAAAGCACTGTAACAGTCTCAAGAACTCCTGTAACCATTCTCATTCAATATTTACTAAAACAAAGTTTCTCGGATTGTGCCAAGAACAAACTCTCTTTGATAAACTCAGTTCATCTCTGTTTGATTGTCATGAATACCATATTAACTATTATCCATGCATTAAATCTTAGCTCTTTGACCCACTCTCTACAAATTTATTGTACTGAGCTCACTGGGCCAAGATCCCATATATTTTGGGGCCTGGCTTGAAAATCGTGTTCCTACATAAGTTTTTATTTTTTATTTTTTATTTTAAATTTTGTAATAAACTATAGTCGTTTGATTGAGATTTGGGAATGAAAATCAAATTGTAAAAGGGACAGAATAAAAGGAGGACAATCCTCAAGCCTTTTTTTTTTTTTTTTTTTTGAGGGGGATCCTCAAGCCAAACTTAGGAGCCCTATGTAGTCCTCATCTTGTAATGTACTTGCCAAAGTATGTGCAACGCTCTTACAATGCCCTATTAAATATAGGAAAAAGAAACAATTAATGATCCTCATAATAAAGTTTTCCAACGTATCAACTAACCACTTATGTTTATCTAATCCATCTGTTCAATTCGTCTTTTATCTTTCCTTCTATGTTTTAAAGAATATTGCAATTCATCAATTAATTAATGTATTTTTTTTACTACCAAAAATTTTTGAAAGATAAAATATAAATTTTTGTTAGGGTCCTGTGTTCTGATATTGTCAAATCATGCCAAATAATGTGTCTTTTATTGAGTTTTGATGTGTCTTAAAGATGTAATTGAAGATCAAGTTAAAGACACAAAGTTTACTCAAGAAAAGTGCATTTTCAGCACATTTTTAGCATGTACCTCAATAGCAATCTTAATACCTCTCGATAACCTCTCGATACCTATCGATAGAAGCTTGAAACCTATTGCCTCCTCGATAACGGTCAAGATGACTTGAAGATTGTCATCAACTCTTTAAGGGAGGAGTCTACTTCTATGTCCTCTTTTGGTTATTTGATCCAAGATGCTAAGTTTACTATAAATTCATAGCTTTCTTCTTAAAAAAATACTACATCAAGTTTTATAATTTTTTAAAGATAGTTTTAACTCATGACATTTACTCCCGATGATAACTCTTTATTATCAAACCAAGGTACCAATTGGTTTTTGGAGATTGTCATCGACTCTTTAAGAGGGGAGTCAACTTCTATGTCATCTTCTAGTTATTTTATCAAAGATGCTAAGGGTCTGTTTGGTTCCCGTAAAATATTTTTCGGAAAATACTTATTTTTCGGAAATGCTATTTTCCGAAAAAGGAAAATATTTTCAAGTGTTTGGTTGTATTATGAAAATTGTTGTGGAAAATATTTTCATGTGTTTGGTTCTATTAGGAAAATGCTATTTTCCTACCATTTTTTCACAATTTCCGGCAACAAATTCCGACAACAACAACGCAACAACAACAGCAAATTCCAGCAACAACAACACAACAACAACAACAACAACAACAACAACAATCAGTTCATCAAAAAAAAAAAAAACGACAACAACACAAAACCCACAGAAAATCCACCATCCACACCACCGCAACGAAAAAAATAAAAAATAAAAATCAGAGGAGGACGACGAGATCGAGAGGGCGGCGCGATCGAGACGACGATGAGATCGAAGATGATGATCTAACCCAGAGGAGGACGGCGCGATCTCGCAAGCACGAACTTGGCGCCGTGATTGCGATCTTGGCGCGATCTTGGCGCAATCGGTGACGAAGGAGGCGACGAGATCGGAGACGAAGGAGGCGATGAGATTAAGGACGAAGGAGGCGACGGGGACGAGGATGGCAATCTGACCGGCGAGGACGTGCTTCAGGTGGAGTGTGCTTGGGCTCTCTCTCACTCTCTCGCCGGCATTTTCTCTCTTTTGTGCGTTCTCAATCAATTTCTCTGGCTCTCTGTTGTGTGTTTTCTTGTTCTTTTTCGTTCTCAATCAATTTCTCTCTGGCTCTATTTTGTGCATCTTCTCTTTTGTGCGTTTTTGTGTGAGACCCGGAAATGGTTTGAAGGTAAAATAAAAGCGTAAAACCATTTCCGGGTCAAAGGGGAAAATATGGTCAAAGTTGAAGCATATTTTCTGGAAATTAGAATTTCCCTTGCCTTCCAAACACATGGGTCAGGTGGTAAATGATTTCCTGAAATCATTTACCACCGAAACAAACGGACCCTAAGTGTATTGCAAATTCGTAGCTTCTATTAAAAAAAAAAAAAAATACCATGCCAAGTTTTTTATTTTTTTTAAAATAGTTTTAATTTATGACGTCCACTTCTAGTGATGACTCTTTATCATCAAATCAAGGCACCAATTGATTTTTAGAGATTGTCATTGACTCTTTAAGAGAGGAGTCAACTTCTATGTCCTCTTTTGGTTATTTTATCCAAGATGCTAAGTTTACTACAAATTCATAGCTTTCTTCTAAAAAAAAAAACCACGCCAAGTTTTTTATTTATTTTTAAATAGTTTTAATTTATAACGTCCACTTCTGGTGATGACTCTTTATCATCAAATCAAGGCACCAATTGGTTTTTAGAGATTGTCATCGACTCTTTAAGAGAGGAGTCAACTTCTATGTCATCTTTTGGTTATTTTATCCAAGATGCTAAGTTTACTGCAAATTCATAGCTTTCTTCTAAAAAAAAAAAAAATTACCATGCCAAGTTTTTTATTTTTTTAAAAATAGTTTTAATTTATGACGTCCACTTCTGGTGATGACTCTTTATCATTAAACTAAGGCACCGATTGGTTTTTGGTATAAGCAGGGATTGAACACTAAGTCTTTTATTTGACAACAAAAGACTTTACCAATTAAACTAACTGGAACTCACAAATACCACTCCCAGTTAAATTACAAGTCACACGAAATAGTATAAATTATTTTTTAGAACTATTAAAATGACATTGATTTCTAACCTATATAATAAATAAATACGAAAATTATATTGAAAAAAAAAAAACTAAAATAGTCAGACCAAAAGTAGAATAACCTAATCCCTTCCATCTAGCTAATATCCTAGGATTTTGGGTCCGTTTGGATACAGCTTATTGTTGCTGAAAGTTGTTGAAAACTGATTGTTGCTGAAAACACTGTAGCAAAATAATTTTTAAATGTATAAATAGTATCGTGGAACCCATTTTTAATATTTTTTAATGTATGAACAGTGCATGAACAGTGCAGGTGAATTAAAACATATGCAAGTGATCATATAGTGAGTTGGGAGAAATTTTTTTTGAATCAATTTAGAGGAGAATTTTGTCCATATAGATATGAAGCTAATTACCAGGGAAAAAAGAA
Source organism: Quercus gilva (assembly GCA_023621385.1). Lineage (NCBI taxonomy): Eukaryota > Viridiplantae > Streptophyta > Magnoliopsida > Fagales > Fagaceae > Quercus > Quercus gilva. The sequence goes on along the minus strand of CM042475.1, from coordinate 7,702,969 downwards.
AAAAAGAAAAAAAGAAGAAGATATATAACTTTTTTTTTTTTTTTGAGAAGAAGATACAAAGCTAATTTTACGCTTTTTGTTTTTGCTTTTTAATAAGTAGATAGTGAAGAAGGGGGAGGTAAAATTCGAACTACTAACATGAGACACTATAAATAAGACCATTATTGTTAGACAATCACTTGAACCCAAACCTAATTATAATTTTAAATATGAATTCATGTGAGACTAATTGTATTGTTTATATTAATTTCTAGTTAATAAAAAATGGTGCCTTCGTTGGTGGTATTTTTTACACCTTAAAACTCATATCATGAGTTTAAATTAATCTTTATCTTACTGATTCATTCATTGACATGAAGCTGGTTTGGATAATTAACTTGCTAGATTTATATAATTCATTACTCATTTTTTATTTCCGCATATTTTAAAGATATAAAGATATGGTTGTATAGAGAAAATGCTACGTAATATGGCCAAAGACCTTAACTGGGTTTAGGCAAATGTATGATCATGCAAGAATGTGCATCCTTGGAATCTATTTGTACAAAAAAATTGGTACTAAAGAGTGGAATAAAGCCTTTTGCTGATTTGTACCGATAAAAAATTGGTTCCAAAAAGTGGAATAAAGCCTTTTGTGGATTTGTACAGATAAACAGGTTCCAAAAAGTTTAATAAAGCCTTTTATAATTTAGGCAAATCAATTACTTTTAAAGTCAACATTTAAACACAAAACAAAGGAAAATGAAGGCCTGGTTGGTTAGAAATTTTTAATATCGTTGATTAAGTGTTGTGAAAATATGTGTAGGTTAAAAAGTATTGTGGAAATATGTATTTCAGTGTTTAAACACTGAAAACTTTTGTTTAAGTACATGTACCAAACATCCCTGAAATAGTGGAAGTTGTTCCTGCTCTCAGTGAAGACATTTTACTCGTCTGAGTGTCTTTTTCTTGCTATTTTTTTTGTGGTTGGATTTCTCTAAATTAGGGTAAATTACAAGTTTAGTCCCTAATCTTTACATTGTTTTTCAATTTAGTCCCTAACGTTTCAAATGTTTTAATTTAGTTTCTAACCTTTTTGATATTATGTCAAAATAGTTGTTAACAATATAAAGTGAAAGGGAATGACTGAATAGTCTGTATATTGATGTGTGTGAAACAATGTACAAAAGAGAGCCTTATATAGGCTAGGTATGTGTGTAGTACAAGTAACATGAGTGCAGTACAAGTAATATACTAAGTTAAGCCCAATGGGCTAATCTAGCCTAATCTATACACTAACATCCCCCCTCAAACTCGAGGTGGCAAAGAGGAAGCCAACTGGAGTTTGGATATAAGATCTCGAAGACGACCAGGCGGGTGAGACTTGGTGAAGATATCAGCAGGCTGGTCAGCAGATGAGATGGAGAACAACTTGAGATTGCCTTTCTTGAGATGCTGGCGAGTGATGTGGCAGTCGATCTCAATGTGCTTGGTGCGTTCGTGGAAGACATCATTATGAACAATGTAGATAGCACTACGATTGTCACAATAAAGAGGAGTAGCAGTGGGTTGTGGAGCATCCATGTCAGCCAAGAGCCAGCGAAGCTAGACAAGCTCGCAGGTTGTGTCGGCAAGAGCACGATACTCAGCCTTAATACTGGAACGGGAAACAACATCCTACTTTTTTCTACGCCACGAGACAAGAGAAGTACCCAACAGGAAACAAAAACCTGTGATAGAGCATCGATCAGTCGGATCACCTGCCCAGTCCGCATCTGAATAAGCATGAAGCTCAAGAGAAGACCGAGAGGAGTAGTGTAGACCATGATAAAGTGTGCCCTTGACATATCAGAGAATCCGAAGAACAGCAGCATAGTGGACAGAACGAGGGGCATCCATGAACTTACTAACCATACCCACGGCATGTGAAATATCCGGATGAGTAACAGTGAGATAAATCAAACTACCAACCAACTGACGATAGCGAGTAGCATCAGATATAGGTTCACCATCGAAGGGTGTGAGCTTTGCATTGTATTCCAAAGGAATGGAAACAGTCTTGTTGTTAGTGATACCGGCTTTGGAGAGAAGATCAGAAGCATATTTAACTTGGGAAAGATAGTATCCATCAGAGGATGAGGTAACCTCAAGCCCAAGAAAATAGCTGAGAGTGTCCAAATATTTCATTTCAAAATGCTGACTAAGGAAATGCTGAAGAGAGCGGATACCTGCAGAATCATCTTCAGTAATAATCATATCATCAACATAGAGAAGAATAAGAGTGATACCAGCAGAGGATTTTCGGACGAAGAGAGCAGTATCATGAGGACTCGAAGTGAAACCTTGCTGAGCAACAACTGAGCTAAACTTTTCAAACTGAGCTCGAGGAGCCTGCTTGAGGCCATAAAGAGCACGGCGAAGGCGACAAACTTGATTGCCTGAGTGTGGATAGCCAGGGGATGGTTGCATGTACACTTCTTCTTGAAGGTCTCCATTGAGGAAAACATTCTTCACATCCATTTGATAAAGAGGCCAACGGCGAACAGCAGCCACAGCAATGAGACATCTGATAGATGTAAGGCGAGCAACATGAGCAAATGTTTCCTCATAGTCAATGCCATACTCCTGGGTAAAGCCCTTGGCAACTAGGCGAGCCTTGTATCGTTCAACAGATCCATCAGCCTTGGTCTTGATCTTGTAAACCCACCTACAACCTACTACAGACTGACCAGGAGGCAAATCAACCATATCCCAAGTGTGATTTTTATGAAGGGCATCTAGTTCATCATTTATAGCTTGCTGCCAAAGAGGGTCAGTATGGGCCTCACGATAGGTGTGAGGTTCATAGAGGGTGGCAAGGGTAAAAGAGCAGTGATAATCAGAGAGATAAGGGAGAGGAATGCTTACCCGAGTGGAACGACGAAGTTCAGGACCATTAAGAGACTCAGGAGAGGGTGGTGCCACAGGATCCAAGACAGGCGGGTCATATGCCGGGGACAGAACCGGAGATGAGTCGTCTGGAGAGGCAGCCGATGTTGAAAAATCGTCCACAAGTTCAGGATAGAGAGGGAGGAAAAGATCAGTAAAAATGGGAGACTCAGAGGAAGAGGATGTAGGAAACTGCTGAAGACTTGTGAAAGGATGATGTTCCCAAAACTCAACATGACGGGAGACACGAAAACGATGAGAAATGGGATCATAGCAGCGAAACCCCTTTTGAGATACATCATAACCAAGGAAACAACAGAGACGAGCACGAGGTTGGAGCTTTGTTCGTTCATGAGGAGGAAGAGAGACAAAGCAAGCATAACCAAAAACCCGAAGAGAGGAGTAGTCGGGGGTTTGACCATAGAGAAGCTCAAATGGTGATTTGTTGTGTGTAGTTGGTGAAGGGATACGATTAATGGTGTATACAGCTGTGAGTGTAGCCTCACCCCAAAAGCGCTCAGGAAGAGAGGCAGAAATGAGAAGGGTGCAGACAACATCAAGAATGTGACGATGTTTTCGTTAAGTGGTGGATTGAAAAAACTGATGTGACTAATGGTGAGATTAAAATATTATTTTTATGTCACATAAGATGTCATGTGTCCTTAATTTAAAAATAAAATATTTAGAATTAGTTTATCTTCATATTGGAAAATTTTCTTTTCTTTTCTTTTGCTTTCTTGGTAACCAAACAGGTTAAAAACCCAAAATTCAAAACCCAATTTCCATCCTTTTCCCACATTTTCCCAAGGTTTTCATAATTTCTCTGGCCATAAAAAACCTTCGGTAGAGGAACAATAAACAATAAATGAATTTCTCTAATGTTTTTTCTCTCACCTCTTCTTCCTCTCACATGGATTTTGTGATGCCAAAGCTAAAGCATATAATGGGAATGGGAAGACATGCCTAGTGGAAAGCTACGGTGGAGTACGCAGATGATATGCCTAGTTCGGCTTTCATGCAATTTAGCTCTAAGAAGAAGTGCAAGGAAAGTATTGGTGGTAGTGAGGGTATGAATTTGGGAGAGATTGCTTGGAATATGAGCGGTGTTGAGGGCAAATGGTTCATTGTCAAAGTTCATAAAGGAGAACATTCAGGGTGTTACGTTGCTGAAGGTGTATGTGGTGATGATGTTTAGTTGATTTTGCTTGGCATTTGGAGGAGCATGATTTGCATCATTAGGCAACTTGAATTACTTGCATATTATGGGTAGATCAATCCTCTTGGTGAGTTTTTGATGAATGGGTGTGGGTCCTGCTTAATTGGGCTTCCTCTATTTTTTCTAAGTTTATAATGTGTGTTTGTGTTTGGTTAATCATGTCAACTTTTTCCACATGATTAAGATTAAATTGACACATTTGAAATTATAGGGACCAAACTTGTACTTTACCATATAAATTACTGTTTAGAATTAGTACTAAAATGACATAGATTACTAACATGTATAATAAATAAATATGAACATTTTATTTAAAAAAAAAAACTAAAACAGTCATTGTTTTTGACCATAGGTTATAGAATATCCTTAAATCCAACTCATATCCTAGGATTTTATCTCAAGTGAACTCTATAAACTAATGAGTTTAAAGGGTTATAGATTCCACGTGGATTTTGTCGCTTTGTGTTTGGGTCGTTGGCGTGGCCCCAAAACCAAAAGTACAGAAAAGAACAAGGAAAAGTGGAAAATAAAAAATTAGATCCAAAAGGACCACAACATCATTGAAAGTTAGGAACTATACGCTGTTTTTCTTTTTCTTTTGGATAAGTAATCCTTTAAAAAACATTGTTTTATTCAAAGAGTCACACGTAAACATTGATCTTGATTGTGAAATGTTCAAAGAAACTATAATTAAGGATTTTGTAATTAACTAATTAGAGTCCAAAAGGGAATGGTGAGGGAGTCAAAGCTTCCAGACTTGTCTTGCTAAGATTAACATAAAAGCCTAATACAACAATTTATGCTTTCATATTTGGGACAACTAAGATTGGCACTGGACCACTGGTACTATTAGGATAACGTGTTATAAGTGAACATGTTCATGGCACTTGGCTCGTCCAGGGCAAAGACATGCAAAGCCCACACACCTAATATAAAATTGATAGGATTTTGGTCGGTAGTCATGTTTTGATTGGTTTGAGAACCAAGAAATTTTTTTTTTTTTTTTTTTTAATGTTTTTGGGTTATAGAAACACATTTTTGTTTCATCAATTATATCTCAAAATGCCTTCACATTTAAAACATATATAGCCACACTGATTAGTGATAAGTCCTACGTACACACCATGGACAGCTCATTACAAGGGAATATTCTTAGAGTCAAAGATTATTCTTTTGAAAATTGCCCTTGAAATGTGACAGCCCACAGCCTAACATTGTGTTCATGTTCAGACTAGTGTGGATGCCACAATGAGAGTCCAATTTATGGTACATCTCTTTGTGGATGGAGAGAAAAGAACTGAGTTTGGGGGTTAATAATTAGGGTTAAAATGTTCAAAGCTTTGGTAAAAGAAAAGTAAAGAAGCTAATAGTCTAACTCAATAACATTATTTGATTTTTATTTTTTTGAATAGGGAGTACTTAGATTTGAATCCCCCACCATACTTAGAAGAAAAATAATATTGTAATACACTAAGTTCATATGTGAATGTTTGTTAAAGGAATTTTATTTGGAGAGATTTTGTTAGATTGAATAAAGTGAGAATCAAACACTAGGAAGAGAGAGAAGAATGTTAGGCCAATGGAAGAATTTATTTGTCTATTTTTGGTGAAACACCCGAAAATTGCGAGTATGAACTTATATTTTATATGATGATGCATTTTAGAGGAGTAGCAACTTATTTGATGGCCGATACAATATATATTGCTAGTACAGCTACTATCGGTACGATATTGACTTATTTCGTATTAGGTTTATTCTTTGCTTTCGTTAATTTGGGATTAGAATTAATATGAGTATTAGGTTTTGCTATACTTTGTGGTGTTGGGAACTAAATTTAAACTGTGTTTCCTAATTTGCTTTCGATTGTTAAGAAGGAAGATGCTTTTGTGTTTTGTAATCTTGCCTTTATTCTAAAGAGTTGTTAGACATTTTTTTTTTAATAGCAAAAAAGAGATGTTAGACTTAGACTACGCATTTGGAATCTCAAGTTTATTCAAACCTTTTATGATTGAGAGTTCGAACTTGTTGATTTTCTTATAAACCTATGTATTATTATACCCTGTTGCTAGTGAAATTGATTGTATGAGATGATAGCTAAATAGTAATGGATAATTCAGTGAAGAACATGATGGTAGTATAATATATAAGAGGGAAATAGAACAAAGTAAAATTGGTGTCTATGAAGTAGATGTATGAAGCTAGTGGTCCAAATATTCACCTTGATTTGAAAACAATATTTAAAAGTCATGGTACCTAAAATTGGACTTGGCTTGGTCCAATGTTTTGGACTGTCAAGATCATGACACGTGGTTAAGAGTACATATGTCATAATTCTTACGGGTTAGTTATACAAAGCATTAGATCCAATCTTTGCCCTCTAATTTTAATTTACTATGGATGATACATTTGGTAATGTTAACTTTTATAGGTACATATCATTTTTCTCTATTATTATTATTATTATTATTTTTGACAGGATTATTTTTTTTTTTAATAACTTTTTGTGCCAACACTTGAGAGATGTGTGACAAATTACTTATTAGTTTGTCCATCTTCAATTTAAGTTCAAATGAATCAAATCTCTCCTCCAACCAAAAGCTTTATAGTTTAGTGGTATTGAATGATCTCCTTTATGAGAAATATAATTCAAATCCTCATTCCCTCGCTTGTTGTAAAAATTTATAAAAAAAATCTCCTCTCCTCCACTTGGTAACAATTGAATTATTATAAAAATAATTCAAAAATATATATATATATATATATTGTCCATCTTTTCCTCCAAGCACAATCTTACATCCACCATTTTACTTTCCTTTTCCCTTCCTTATTATTATTATTATTTTAAAGCAAACAATAAATTGTTGTTAAAAATCAATAATAATGAACAAAGGAATTTATTCCCTTAAAACGAAGAAAATGTGCAAACCAATAGTTCATTTATAATCGTTCCTTCCAATAAAATTAAGCATATTTTTAACAGCTCACTATTAGTGACAATGCCTTTGTTGCCTCCTATTACTGCAAAACCTAAAGATAGTGCTCACATTAGTTCAAGGAACAAGAAACTCGAGACCAATATTGAGTTAACTAAGCAGCAGAGATTATGAATGTCTAGTTAGACTTGTAATTGAGAACAAGGGAGAACCGCTAAGAAAAGCAGCAGAACAATATGAGGAGATGCTATTCTAGCACATGCTTGCCTTTCTCTTTAAGCCTGGAGAGGTTTTGCTTATTTCTTTTTCTACAGTGAGCCGCCAAATGAAGGTTGAGACCCCAATTGTCAGACAATGAGGCCAGGCCGTGCCTTTTAGTTTGCTTAAACTCTTCCTCATCATGCTGATGTACAAGACAGAGTCCACACTTCACCACTGTCAAGTCTGGGCAATCGCTAACAATTGAAGCCTCAATGTGATTACATTGATTCAACCAATCTGGAAATGAGCTACGTGGTATATAGGATAGCCACATGAATCCACCTAGATGTAAAAACATGACATCTTCTTTAGTAAGGCAATAGGCATGGAGAGGTTCCAAAGAACCAACATTGCTTTCCAAATGACAATAAAGATGATGAGCATCTTCTGAATTAAGAATGTCTAGGATGGCAGTAGGATCCTTGATGTTGACTGAGCAAGAAACACATAGAGCGAGTCCCCTTCAAGTACTATCATCATATAAATTTGGAGGTAGATGGATTGTCACTGGTGGCTCGCCACTACGATGGTTGAACCACTCAAGAATTTCACGTGGAGGAAAACAAGAATTATATACCAAACTTCAATCAAATTCCTGTAAAATAGGAACATGATGTTCAATGAGAGAGAATTTTTCCGACAATTCAAAATTGTTAAAATCAGTAAAAGAGGGGGTGATTCAACTATGGCTCTCCTTATAAGGGGGATCAGACAATGCCACTGATGACTGAACTAGAAGGTAGCTTGATAGTAATTTGAAAGGAAATACACATTAATTTGTTACCTGTAAATCACTTTTGCTGAGTTGATTATCAGGGTGTTGATCTTCAAGATAGATGCTATCTCTACTGCTTTGCTCCGGGTAAATGGGTCTTCTCAACCTTCCAAGGTTTGGATCCTCATAAGAACAACCAGCTTCATTCTTTGGATTATCATTTGGAGAATCACTAGCTACTGATTGATGGATGAGTTCCAAATTGTAAAAAGGCACAGTAGAGCACTTAATGATCGTTTGCTCAAACTCTTCCACATCTTGATGGTATAAGAAACGTTGCCCACACTTCTTCACCATCAACCCTGAGAAGTCGCTTCCAATTGAAACCTCAATCTGACTGCTCTGATTAAAAAAATCTGACAATGACCCATGAGGTATGTAGTATAGCCAAATGAATCCCTGTATATTTAACCACGTGAAGTTCTCTTCAGTGATTTGATAGAGAAGGGGAGATTCTAGGCTACCTTTCTCAGCATCCTAATGACAAATAAGGTGGTGGGAAATGTCTGAATCCAGATTATCACTTGTGATAGTTGGATGCTCATGGACTGAAAATGAAGCACATAAAACTAGTCCTATCCAAGTACTAGCATTACTGAAATTTGAAGGTAGCTGGATAGACAGAGAAGGGCCTGTACGTTGATGCCTAAACCGTTCCGGAATTTCACTTTGACGAAAACATTTATTCATAGAGAATGTTTGATTTGAGGATGCTTTTGAGGATGATTTTAATGGTTGGTGTTCCACTAAATCTTCACGAATGATATCGCAATTGTCATAAAGTGAAGCCCTCAAGTGGAATCGAATTTGCCAAAACTCTTGTTCATCTTGTAGGTACACAAGACGAAGTCCACACTTCTGTACAATCCAGCCTGGCCAGTCACTTGCAATTGAGACCTCTATGTGGTTGCATTGATTTATCTTATCTGAAAGCCACCAATATGGTATATAGGATAGCCAAATGAATCCATGTAGATGTAACCACTTGAGTTCTTCTTTAAAGGTGCTATATACATGGAGAGGTTTCAAACCACCTATATCCATATCAGACAGACAACTAAGGTGGTGGGGAATTTCAGTTTCCAGATTGTCAAGAAACTCAGTTGGATACTCTTGGACTGAAAATGCAGCACATATAGCAAATCCCAGCCAATTAGAATCATTATGCAAATTTGAAGGTAACTGGATTGCCATTGAGGATCCAGATGCGTAATGGCTGAATAACTCTGGAATCTTAGTTGGAGGGAAACAACGATCATATGGATAGTGTAAATGAAATTCCTGTAAAATAGATATATTGATAAGTATTCAATAACACATACAATGTTGGGAAAATTTCAACAAAATATAAATTTGATAATTATAGACTTATAGTAGTCAGTATTTGATAAGCATTTATCAATTGATGTAAATAATATAAGAGGTTTTATAAAGAATTTTTATAAAATTTAAACTCAATTAAAAAATACATATTAGAATAATGACGTAGAAAAATATGAACTTCCAAAACGCAAAACCTTTTGTAAAAAAATTTGGACTATCAAAAATTTATGAGATTATATCAGAATTATAATAAAAAAGCTCTTCATAAGTGCAACATGTGTATTCAAAAGTTAGATGTTTGAAGTCCATTATTTTTATTTGATCTTATTAGTTTAATTTTTTTAAACTTATTATAATTAATGTATAAGAGTATTTTGGATCATTTATAAAATAGACACCAAAAAAGTTGTGCTCTCTTTAACAATGGTATAGAAGGCTATAGATGGTGTAAAGTGTAAATGAAAGTCTTGTAAATTAGACATATAAGGGTCATGAGAGACACAGAGAGGTACCTCAGAGCGTTCTCGACAATGACAATAATGGGTTGGCCCCCCGGCATCAATGAATTTTTGATAGCAAGCTGCACAAACTTTTTCCTGATAATGTGGCACTCTCAATGTCCCATTAGATCTACCAGTTCCACTGGTTTCTCCCTCATCTTCATCATCATCATGGCTCTGCTGCTTTATTTTTCCCTGAAGCCCTCTCAATGTCCCATTAGATCCACCAGTTCCACCGGTTTCCCCTCAACATTATCATCATCATGGCTCTGCTGCTTTGTTCTAGATTGATGAGCAGTAAATTGATGGATGAGATCAGAATTATCAAAAAACATGGTTGAGCATTGGACTAATGTTTGCACCAACTCTCCCACATTTTGCTGGTACACAGGACCGTAACCACAGTTCTGCACCATCAAGTCTTGACTATCACTATCAAATAAAGCAGTTAAGAGATTGCTACAATTCAACTTATCTGAAAATTGAGCATGAGGTACATGCATGATCCAAATGAATTTTTGCTTTAACCAAATAAATTTGTTGTGTTCAGACTCAATGATGTAATGTTTATTTGACACCGTCCAACTGCCCATGTCACTTCTCAAAGAACAAGAAAAGCCATGAGAAATTTCTAGCCGAATTGTCAAGATTGAGAGTTGGATGCTTGTGCACTGTGAATGTTGCAAATAGAGAAATTCCTATCCAGTTAGACTTACTATAAAGATTTGGAGTTAGCTGGATTCTCAATAAAGAACCACTTTGATGGCGAAACCACTCCGGAATTTCACATTTAGGTAAACAATCATTATAAATATGGCATTGACTAGAGCAGCCCTGTAAAATAGAAAATATGGACCTTTATGAGAGAGTGAGAGAGAGATTGTGAGAGTGTGAGTGCGAAAGAGAGAGACCTGAAAGTAGCTTTGAAACCAATGCTCAAGGCCTCTATTGATACAATTACTGAGTTCATTCTCATCCAATGCGCTTAACTGGATAGAACTGATGTTTGAATCTCTTGTGGCACCCCCGATACCTGAGTCTCTTCCAATTAAAGCACAAACCCTCCTTGTTCTCATCAAATATGCTGTTAATGTAGTAAGTTGAATTGAGGCAAGTTCTTAAATGGACAAATGTCTATGGATATTATTTACCTAAGGACAAGCATGCCAAGAGGCAATTCTTTGAGCACTTGAAAGTTTTGTCATTTCCTCCAACTTGTAGGAAACAACGTGTCTCATCCTGTATTGGTAATGCAGGGTTAAGCTGAGTCAGGGTCTAAGTGACTTCATCAATGTGCAGAGGAGCTTCAAGTTTACCTCAGTGTAGAGGGCTCATCGCAAAATTTGCTAGACTGCCCTTGTCTTCAGTTCACAGTATGCCATGAAGTTTGAGATGCTTATAGCTCATAACCTTCTGCAGAATTCAGAACTGGGTCAACCTATTAAATGCTGATTTTCATTTTCCAACTATCTTTTCTACTTGCATAAGACTGAATTGAAATTGAAGCTTTCCTGTTAATGCTTGTCTTGTATTCTAATGGCAATAGGGTGACTCAAACTACTTTGAAAATTAAGTTTGACCTTTAGAGAATTGGCTATAAAATGTGGACAGAGGATCCTAAAGGATAGAAAGATCATTTTAAATGCAAAAACAAAAAGGAATAATAGAGTTATAACAGCCGCTACAGTTGCTATGCCAATAATAATGAAATCGTGGCCCCTGCGATCCTCACTATATCAAATATTCCTAATTAATAGAGAAAGAACAAAAAATATTAAAGACCTGTGCTTTTTTCTTTTTTTCTTTTTTTTACAGACACAATAAATACTTATAAGTTGATATGATATCCATTGCCATTGTGTAACAGATGCAAATGAAATAGGGCTACGAAAAAGGGAAACATACCTTAGCATCAAGTGCAAAAGAAACCGGACTGAAACGACAGAGGAGAAACAATTTCAATGTGATTTTTTGATTGAGGCATATTTCTTCGGAGGTCATCAAAGTGTCCCTAGTTTATACTTGGACCCCCAACCTTTTTATAGAATACCAAATTAGGTGCATTAGCATATTCTTGAGGAGGACAGGTGCATTCTACGTGGACCCCCCACCTTTTTATAGAATAAAAGTTGTCATCTAACACATATGCAATTGAAACCTCAACAAGATTCTGGTCAGTTGGATTTGATTCATTCAAATGTCTTTGCAGAGACCGTTGAGTTGGAGAAGATAAACATAGATTATTTCCAAATATAGTAATATAATTATATTGACGTTTTTTATAACCATTGATGGAAATGTGAACAGAGCCACAAAAGCCCTCTTGTCTAGCAGCAATACAGACAGCCAATTTTGGAAATTTGCGACCAACAAAAAAAAAATGGAACTATCAAAACTTTGATGATTAAACCATTTCGGCATCTCAGTTCCCCAAAATTTTATAGTACGATCGACGCCCCGATCGTCATATTCAACGCCCTCAGTTTTAGATGGGAAATTATTGGAGAACTGCGGATCCATTGATATGTCCCGATCTTCAGATTCAGCACCCTCAGTTTCAGATGGGAAGTAATTGGTCAACTGTGGATCCATTAATTTGTTGCTTCTTGCCCTACCACATACTCTATTTGGTAAAATCCCAATAATTTCTATTACCTGCATGCAATTAGAAAATTCAACATATTTTTCATTTAGCAAATCTTGTAAAGAATTTAGAGAAAGTAACAAAAATTGTTTCTTTATATCTTAAAGAAAGGGAGAGACCTGATTCAATAGCCCGCTTGGTGATTGGGTATCCAGCAACATGCAATTCCCTGCTTGAACCCACCTTATCGATTGTGGAAGTCCTTGAATTTCACGAAGAAGCTTGCAATGCCCAATTTCAAGATATTTTAAAATGGGAAATCTGCTAATACATTCAGGGATGGTAACAATATTGGTATAAGATAGGTTTATACTTTCCAATGCAGGGAAGTAATCAGGCTTCATCAAAAGATCTACTTCAATTATGCTTTCATAGCGCTCAAAATTCAGTTCTGTCAACTTCACAAACCCATATCCGGAAGAGCTATCAAAAGAATTGCACGTCGGTCTCAATTTGGCAATAGCAGTGTCCAATACCCCAAGTTGTTGCAATTTATAAATGCTATCTGGAAGATCCCGAAGGTTTTTGCAATTATCAAGGAATAATGTATGAAGTTTAGTAAGATGTCGATTGATGAAGGCACCTCTCTAATGCCACTCCCACTTAAAGATAAAGTCTCTAAACATTCCATTTTCGGATGAAAATTAGGGAGCTTCTCAAGCCTTGAGCAACCACTGAGCAACCATTTTTTAAGCTTTTCAAGAGATCCAAAGCATTCATCAATCTCAATTAAATTTTCACAACGACAGAGGTACAAATTCTTTAAATTTGGGACCCATAATTTAGGCAATTTAACTAAATTTTCACAATAAGAGAGGTCCAAATTCTCTAAATTGGGGCCCAAAATTTAGGTAATTTTGTAATAAATTTACAACCACTGAAATTGATATCTATCAAATGTTCTAACTGACGCTTCTGTAAAAAAAAAAAAAAAAAAAAAAAAAAAAAAAAAAAAAAAAAAAAAAAAAAAGTTAACTACAACAAAATTTGAAATAAAAAATTTAACAAAAATCCCAATTTAAAAATATACATAACCATACCTGCTTGATTAGGTTTGGGAATCTAATGCAACTATTTGGCATCTCAATAGCAACAAGTTGTTCAAGAAAATATTCGGATGGCCAGTGAAAAGAATAATTGGGCCACTTAAGAAATATTAGACCATGGGGAAGAAATTCAAGTGGTTCACAAATATGTATATTCTCAACCATTAGAAATTTGAGATTGTTCATCTTTTTGAAAGCTTCCGTGTGTAGTTGCACTTTTTCCGGTTGGGGCATATGCAACATTATGCCTCGAATTTTTTTTGATCCCTAATTGGAGAAGCATCAAGTCAACTCATAATAGAATTTTCCAAATGTATAATGATCTAAAAATTTTAAGCAAAAATAATTCTGATGAACAAATATTTTATAAAATGATAGAAAAAAAAAATGAAAGAAAAAATACAATACATCTACCTGGTGAAAAAGAAAAAAAAAAAATAAAGAGAAAAATTCTTCATAATCAACTTTCTGTATTATTTTTCAGTACAGGAAGGACATCATCCTTGAGCCACAACCTACTGCGACTACCAGGCTATTCAGGGGACTCGCTATGAACAATTTGCCAACCCAATTCTTGCAGTAAATCATGCATCCACAAATTTCCCCTTGAGATGGTTATGAGAGATTTTTCCACAAGAACATCAATATCAATGCTTGGCTTGTAACGGGGAGTTTGTAGTATATTTGTTACACAATCTTTATCTTTTCCTTTGAAGAAACAAGCAATTTCTAAAAATATTTTTTGCTCTGTTTCTTCCAAGCCATCAAAACTTATTCGGAGTGTATCCATAACTTTTTTTTGAGGAGTTTCTTCTAGTCTATCTAGGGCACTTTCCCACCCATCAGAGCTTCTACGTTTCAAGAAGGTACCCAAAACATCAAGAGCCAAAGGAAGGCCTTAAGCATAACATATTGCTGTTATAATGACTCTACTCCCTCGACTAAAAAGCTGAAGAGCTTCATCACTATTCAATTCCTTAGCCTTGTATATTTCAGCTCCAACCACATCATGTTGGATTAATAGATGTTGATCTCTTGCTGTTATAATGACTCTACTCCCTCGACCAAACCAAACTCGCTCACCTACTAACGCTTCTAATTGATCAAGTTGATCCACATCATCAAGAATGATAAGAACATTTTTATAACATAATCTTTTCTTTATCAAATTACTTCCCCATTGAACATCTAGAAAATCAATATTTCTTTCAATCAAGATATCCGAAAGAAGCTGTTTCTGTAAATGAACTAAATCATGTTTTTCACATTCTTCTCTAACATTGGCAAGAAAGCTGCTGCCTTCAAAATAATAACGAAATCTATCATAAACAACTCGTGCTAGAGTTGTTTTGCCCAATCCCCCCATTCTCCGAATCCCTATAAAGCGAACATCATTCAACCCCATGCCTAATAAATTCACCAATTCCTCCATACGAGAGTTTATTCCAACAAAATCCTTGTGGACAATTGAGTATGTAGAAATCAATTTATTAGATATCTTTCTAACTATTTCTTCAACAACGTTTGTCTCATGTCTGCAACGAACATAGGACAACAATTTGTTGAGTTAGCAAAGTCCATATAGAGAAAAGATTCAGCAAATCAGTTGTCCTTGCTTATCAAAGCATTTCTACACACACACACACACAAATATGTGATCTGAGTAGTGGCCTCATAAAAAATAATAATCTACATAGTGGTATTGGGCGAGAATGGTTGAAATATGCCAACATCTTTAAATATGAAATTAATAACCTTCAATAAAGCTTTTGAAATTGAAAATATAATTGCAGTTATTCTTAGATTTTTTTCATCACAACTTCTCAAAATTAGACCAGGCCAAATGGGACTTGAACTCATTAACCTGATTAAACTTGAAGAAAAATATATATTTATATATATATATATATATATATATGAATATGGATCTAGCTTTTTTGGACCTATGAAAAGACGAGTCAATTCAATCTTGTGAAAGTCCAAGTCAGGTCGACTTGCAGGTTGACCATTTTTTAACAACACATGAACTTTTCATTTTGAGTCCTTCTTTTTTGTTCTTTTCTTTGACATGTGTTTATTGAATACTAATTTATATTAAAATTTATATTGGAGTTGAAAATATTGACAATATTACTCACCAACTTGGTGTACAATTCTCAAGTAAATTGAGATGTAATTCATCTTAATTATTTACTTATTTTTCTTTTCCCCAATATGTTATATTTTATTCATAACATTTTATATATTTAGTTATCTTTCAAGATAATCTAAGTTTATTTATATTTAGGATACAATAGGTGCACTTGATGAGGTTGTGAATGTGATATGGTCCAAATCTAGTGTTTGTTTTACTGTTCTTGTGATGATGATAAGTTTAGTAAACATGTAGAAGTGACCAAAAAAAAAAAAAAAAAAAAACCTTAATTTGGACTATGTTCATTTATGATTTTATGTATTATTCAACATTGTCAAAAAAAAAAAAAAAAAAACAAAAAAAGATTTTATGTGTTATTCAACATTTATTTTTAAGTGATTTTGTTTATAAGTTCTCTTATTTCTTATAAAAGGAAGAGAAGATAGAATGATTGACTTTTTTTTTTTTTTTTTTTAATGTGAAAAGATATGGGTGATATCGGGTCAACCCTACCCTCAAAAGACTGGGTTAGAGTCATAGGTATTGTGACTCATTTAGGACAATTGTTTCTAACTCGAAACCAATTTGACCCAAACTCAACTAGGTTGAACCCAAACCTGATCAACCTACCTCGTTTGCCAGGTCTAGTAAAATAATATATAAAAAGGATAGGTTCAAATTACATGTTATATGGTTTTACAAGAGTTAAACATTTTCTAAACCCTACAATCCTATTATAGATTTATCAATGAAAATTCAACAGATGAAAATTCACTATTTGTCATATTATAAAAGAAGACTAAATTACAATTTGCATCATCTAACTTCGACCAAAATTCAATTTAGTTCTCTTGTTGGGGAGATAAACACTTTGGGGAGCTTCCTTGAGTAATTAATATAACATATAGAGACACACTTTAACCCAAAAGGCCTAAGCCCAATGAGTATGTGCTCAATTATGTTATATTAACTACTCATTTTTCTCATCTTTATTCAATGTGGGACTTAACTCACACGTGTAACCCAACAATCTCCCCCTCACGTGTGAGTCTTCCTCTCTATGGGCTTCAAGACCTCTCTGTGGGTCATGAACAAGTCCTACTCACTCCCTCTTGACTAATGGGCTTTTCACTTCATCAACGCGTCATCCATGGGTCTCTCGTACGCCATCCATGGGAACCACGTGTCAACCCCGCATGCACATCCATGGGAACTCCGCACGTCCATATCCATGGGAACCTCGCATCACACCATTATTTAACACCATTAGCAATATTCCAGGATCTTTGTGTGTGGGCCGTTTAGGCTTTCTTTGTCCCCGCTGGGTAGGGACCATGAACACCTCACCACCTTCGCCGCAAACCACCATGGGCTCTGATACCATTTGTTGGGGAGATAAACACTTTGGGGAGCTTCCTTGAGTAATTAATATAACATACAGAGACACACTTTAACCCAAAAGGCCTAAGCTCAATGAGTATGTGCTCAATTATGTTATATTAACTACTCATTCTTCTCATCTTTATTCAATGTGGGACTTAACTCACACGTGTAACCCAACATCTCTAACTTCACTTCCATTCAATCGAGTGTAAATTTTAAATTTTAAATTTATTCAATTAAGGTCTTCAATTAGGCTTCGTTTGGGAGTTCATAAGGGAATGGAATGGAATGGAAATGAATAATCATAAAGAAATGAAAATGAATGGAATGTATTTAAGTAAGGGAAACGAATGAAAAAGAAATAAATGAAATTTAATTAAGTAACCTTGTTTGGATGTTTTAAAATAAAGGAATGAAAATGAATGAAATGTAAACAACCTTGTTTGAGAGTAACATAGAAGGAAAAAAACAGAATCATTTTATGAAAATATTACCATTAGACCCCTATTTTAAAATAAATGGCTGAATATATAGGAGTATTTTGAGAGTTTCAGTAAAAAAATTAGAAGGGTTACATTCCCTCTATTAAAACTCTCTCAAATAAAGGAAGGGAAAGAATATTTTAAAATTATTTTTTTCATTCATTTCTATTTAATTTTATTCCATCCTCCTAAACGAGTGCTTAAGATATATTGCTATTGTCCCCAAAAACATTTTTTAAAATTAAAAAAATATAAAAAACTAATACAAACTTTTTAAAATGCAGGTGACATCTACACGATGAAGGTGGTGGACAAAGAGGTCTTGGTGAAGAAGAAGAAGAAGGTGCAGAGAGTGGAGATGGAGAAGAAGATGCTAGACCATCCATCCTTTTTTGCCTAAGATCCATGCTGAGTTTGAAGCCTCGTATCTCTGTTGCATTGTCATGGAGTTTTGCTCTGGCGGTGACTTGCATCCCTTGTGCCACAAACAAATTTTTGATTACAAAAAAGGGTGTAATGTGTGGAAGTTGTTTGTTTGTTGGGAAAATTATGGAAAGGTAAAGAAAAGTTGTATCAGAAAAAATATTGTATAGAAGATTTGTTGGAGTTTTTTTTGTTTTTGTTTTTTTTTTTTTTTTGGGTTAAATATGTATAAATTTGTTGCATTTATGTATTCTAGAGGAGATTTTAAAAAAATTTCCTTTCCCTTTTTTTCCTCCAATTTGGAAAAGAAAAGATAAATACTTTTTTCCCTGATTTATAATTATTTTAATTAAAATTTTTCAAAATAACAAAACCACATATTACTGAGCATGAATTGTGATTTAACCTATAAAAATAAGCTATTATTTTGTGTAATTTTGTCTGTATATTATTTTGGGTACAAAAATGTAAAAGTGAGTTGTAGGGTCTAAATTTGTTGGGCCAGGCACCAACACACTATATGATGAGCCCACCAAATTTCCCACAATAAATTTGTAGAGAATGGGCCAAACAACTAGGCTAATGGTGGATTTAGCAATAGTCCAGATGAACAAAACCAATAAAAAAGAAAAAAGGATTGAGTCAGGCCTTCAACAAGATAAATCCCTGTAGTCCGAAGAGGTTTTCTATTTAAAAGCTTAGTGAATACAAATTTTTCTCTCCCCTCTCCTGTGAGACTTGTTTCCCTTATATATACACCCTTTTCCCATCTTCACCGCACACTTGTCCTTCATCTAGGCACTCACTTGAGTACTAGTCACATCAGCCGTTTGCTTTAACTTGCAGTGAGTGGTGGTGGGTGAAGACGCACTGTTCAGGTGTCTTCTCCACATAAATGCGGCCAGGAAAATTGCTGCAGTGCATTAAATGTGGCGGTGGCAGCTTTATTAGCAAGATATTTCTTGATAGCTACGTAGTTAGGCATGCCTGAAGTTTTTCCCCAGGCAGGGAGATCTTTTAGCACGTCTACTTGATCAAGTTCTGGGCTGCTCCGTTGGATAGGGTCCCTTCGGCCCGTCCAGGTTGTCTTTGGACAGAGCGTTTGTCCCTTATGGATTGCACCTCCACCAAGATAGCAGAGCATTGATACTTTTAACCTTTTCGGACAGAGAGTCGTATATGAACTGGGCCACAGGCCCAGCCTGTGGCGTTGGGCTTTCTCACCCACAATAGCCCCTCAAAATTTCACTTTTTACCTCGCATCCGAAGAGAAAAAGTGAGGTTTTGATTTTTTGACAAATAAGGGCACTGAGTTTTGACTCCACACGTGTGTGCGCATGAATTTATGCGCCTTCTTTATAACCGCTGCTGTCGTGCCGTTCCCGAGGCATCATTAATTGCTCCAGGCGGCGTCTTGTCTAAAATCTGATGGCACGTTGCAAATCCAACGGACGAGATTGCCTTTTAAAAGTTTTGGGCGGGATAAGTCCCACCATTTTGCCCACCTCTATATAAAGCCCTAGAAGGGGCTGTTTTCTCATTTAGCAAGTTTCAGACTCTCAAGCGAAACCATGCGTTCAGACTTCCAGAGCCTTTCCTGTCATCTACTTCAACCCGTCTAAGAATCCGCTACAATCCTCCCGCGAGGCTAAAGAACACCTCCCAATTTGATTCTGTGTAAGTTTTTTGCCTAAGATTTTCGAAATCTGTCCAGATTGTCTCTTCGGCCATTTGGTAGGCTTTCTTCAGTTGTCATTTCACGTTCCCCTTCCTCTGACATGGGTAGATTTAAATACCTAGTGGACAGCCCATCCCAGATAGAGAAGTTTAAGGCGACATATCGCATTCCTCAGAATGTGGGTTTGAAGTATTGCCCCACAGAGGGTTTACTAACGGACCGAAAAGTGGGTGAAGTTATAATCCCCATTATCGCTTTCCTGGAAGGGGGGATGACCATCCCCATGGGTCCAGTTACCAGAACTTACCTCACCGCCCATAGACTTAGCCCTGACCAGTGCGCACCTAACATGTTTAGGATTTTAGGGGCAGTTGACGACCTAAACCGTCACTTAGGATTGGGCCTAACCTGGCACGATGTGGTACATATGTATGAGTGTCGTACCAAAGAGGGGGCGGGATACTACCTAAGGTCCCGATCCGATGTCGTCAGGCTTCTATCCTGTCTCCCCAAGTCTAACAAAGGGATGATGGACGATTATCTGGTCGTCTCGGGCGCATGGCATGAAGGAATTCATTGCCCAACCCAGCCAGGAGAGCCAGGTGGGACCTCCCCCATTGACATTCTCTAACATTGTTTACTT
This sequence comes from Quercus gilva, assembly GCA_023621385.1. Classification (NCBI taxonomy): domain Eukaryota; kingdom Viridiplantae; phylum Streptophyta; class Magnoliopsida; order Fagales; family Fagaceae; genus Quercus; species Quercus gilva. The sequence goes on along the minus strand of CM042475.1, from coordinate 7,682,620 downwards.
TTGCCTATTCGGCATTCTTTTCGTCACATTGCGATCTTTTCTGACACTTCCGTTGTAATGTTTACTGATAGACGTCACGTGGCTCCACGGCTAAGCCTCACGAATACTGCGGCTCTGAACTACCTTCTTCGGTCAGAGATTTTCGTAAGTGAAGACGGACAGCTCCGGTCCGTTCCCCTTATCCTCGACTACACTCCGAAGTCTGAATTTCAGCCGATTGGTAACGCGATAACACTTGGGGACCACCGCATCAATCGTATTGACGTGGCTCGGAAGACCTTCTTAGCCCCCTTTGACCTTGCTTCGGTGCCTTATCCAAATCCACAGGATATACCGCTGCTTGTTCAGCCTGTTGCACAAGTTCCCCTTGAACCAATAGCCGAGGAGGAAGGAGTTGCATCTTTTACACCCTCACTTGACGAGCAGATCGATCAGTTTAGATTTGAGGGTGAGGCCTCGGAAGAGATTCAAATTATAGACGTCGAGGAGGAAACGGACAGGCAATCGGCTGTTAATCCGGAGAGACTAATCGTGTCTGCCTATTCTTCAGACGAAGACATGCAGAGCTTATCGGAGCTGATGAAGAATAGGAATCTGAAAACCATCTCCAAGGGCACTGGCCAATCTCAACCGGACGTGGGTCTACCTCCTCTTCCCCCCCAAGCCTTGTCAGATTCCGGTTTAAAGCCACTGCCGGATCTGAAGAAGAAAAGGGTCGCGACGGAGGCTGAAGACACTGAGGTTGTGCCCAAAAAGGGGTCCAAGCAGCAGAAGGTGGCCCAGGATACCAGGGGAAAAAGGGCTTCCTCTACTGAGAGCAGGGAAGACCCTCCAGCCGCCGATGTGCGCCGGGGATCTCGGACGTGGCCCCCGAAGATAATGCTTGATGGTGCGGACATCCCCTATGATGCCTCCATCAGAAACTATGGTGGAGGCAAGGCTGGTTATATTGCGGATGCTTTGGAGCAGCCGCTGCTCTTGCCGAGGGACATGGATTCCTACAGGCGCTTCAGCCAGCAGGAACTTTTCTTATCCCTAAATAGGGATCTAGGCATGGTAAGGGAATTTACTTTATTACCTTCTTCTTGTAACGTCCAAAAAATAACAATAAGGAATGTTTGACTTGCGCAGATCGCCCAGCAGATATTTGTGGCGGAGGAGTGGAATAAGAAAAAAGATATTGAAGTGCAGGCTAAGGCACAATCAAAGGAGGAGGCTGAGAAAGCCCTGGGTGCTGCAAAAAGCGAGTGCGCCCGCATCTCCGAGCAGCTGAAAGAGGAGGCGAGGGCCAAGAAAAGTGCGGAGGCAGGCCTAAGGACTGTTGAAAAGCAAGCTGAAGACCAACGCCAGAAGCTGTACACCACCGAGATTAATCTGGAGACAGAGAGGGCGTTGGTGAGAGAGCTTCGGGCTGAGCTGGACAAGGCCAAGGATGCTGCTACCAGGGCCAAGGAAGACGCCCAGTTAGCCAAAGAAGCGGCTGATGCCGAGAAGCAGGCTGCCTACATGCTTGGGGTGCAGGAGACCCAGACTAGGCTGATTGAGGAGTTTGCCAAGGTCTGCAGGGGATACTGCGAGATAACGTGGGGCAAATGCCTTGACGCGGCAGGAGTTCCCCCAGAATCCACGTTGAGGCAGCCTGGGAGTGTCTACTACGACCCTGATCTTTGCGACCTCCCAGACACCTTGGAAGCTACCTCGGCCGGTCAAAACCTTGCAGCCCCAGCCGAGACGAGTGAAGCTCCTCTTCAGACCGGAGATGCGGGTGATCTGCCAAAACTTGATTCAGCGCCCCATAACAAGGCTTAGGACTTTTACAATTATGTAATAGTTAGGGTCCTTTATCACCTGCTTTGTAATGATATTGCCCTTTCAGTGAATGAAGTATATTTTTTGTTCAGCGTTACTTTCACGGATTATGTTAGATTGTGTCATCCTGGTTAACGATGATGGTTTAATAATTAAGAGCCAGTCAAAAACAGCGGCAACCTTTTGTACACGCTTGAACAAGGCCTCATGATAATAGTTGACGTAATTTTGGCTTTAAATTTGCATATTCCGCTAAGCACCAGATTAGATTAATAACGTAAAAAAGGGGTGTTTAAACTAATCAAAATCAGCTGGTCCGAAGAGCGCAGGCATGACTGGATTTAAGTCTAAACACTTAGGAATCGTAAACGGGAGTGTTAACTAACCCAAATCACATGGTCCGAAGAGCGCAGGCATGACTGGATTTAAGTTTAAACACTTAGGAATCGTAAACAGGAGTGTTAACTAACCCAAATCATCTGGTCCGAGGACTACAGGCATGATTGGATTTAAGTTTAAACACTTAGGAATCGTAAACAGGAGTGTTAACTAACCCAAATCATCTGGTCCGAGGACTACAGGCATGATAGGATTTAAGTTTAAACACTTAGGAATCGTAAACAGGAGTGTTAACTAACCCAAATCATCTGGTCCGAGGACTACAGGCATGATTGAATTTAAGTTTAAACACTTAGGAATCGTAAACAGGAGTGTTAACTAACCCAAATCATCTGGTCCGAGGACTACAGGCATGATTGGATTTAAGTTTAAACACTTAGGAATCGTAAACAGGAGTGTTAACTAACCCAAATCATCTGGTCCGAGGACTACAGGCATGATTGGATTTAAGTTTAAACACTTAGGAATCGTAAACAGGAGTGTTAACTAACCCAAATCATCTGGTCCGAGGACTACAGGCATGATAGGATTTAAGTTTAAACACTTAGGAATAAGACCACCATAAAAAGAAAATGCAATCATGGCTGAGAGAAGAATTCATTCAATAGTAGTACCTTTTGAGGTTATTTACATTCCACGGCCTGGGCACTACATGATTATCCAGGTCTTCTAGAAAGTATGCTCCAATGCCGGCCTTTGAGGTGATGCGATATGGACCCTCCCAATTCGGCCCCAGTTTTCCCCATGCTGGATTCTTTGCGTTACCTACCACCTTCCTTAGGACCAGATCACCAGGCTCAAGGGGTCTCAACCTCACATTGGTGTCATAGCCCTATTTGAGTTTCTGCTGGTAATGCGCCAATCGGACCGTTGCGTTTTCTCTTCGTTCTTCAATCAGATCCAAACTCTTTTCCAGCTGCCCATCGTTGTTGGCTGGGTCAAAATAGCTAGTCCTGTAGGTAGGGAATCCAGTCTCGAGAGGTATAACAGCTTCGGCCCCATAGGTCATTGAGAAAGGGGTCTCCCCAGTGGACCTACGAGGTGTAGTCCTATATGCCCACAATACGTGGGGTAGTTCTTCTACCCATCTACCCTTCGCATCATCCAACCTCTTCTTTAGCCCGTTGACAATGACTTGATTAACAGCCTCGGCCTGCCCATTTCCCTGGGGGTAGGCGGGGGTGGAGTATCTATTTGTGATTCCCAGCTCGTTGCAATAACTTCTAAAAGCTTTGCTATCGAACTGAAGCCCGTTGTCCGAGATGAGGGTATGTGGGACTCCGAATCTGGTGACGATGTTTTTCCAAATGAACTTCTTCACGTCTACGTCCCTGATATTTGCAAGAGGTTCGGCTTCTACCCACTTGGTAAAATAGTCCGTCCCGACTAGTAAGTACTTCCTGTTTCCTGCTGTCTTTGGGAAAGGGCCTACGATGTCCAGACCCCATTGAGCAAAAGGCCATGGGCTGGATAGTGGATTGAGGTTACCGCCGGGCTGATGTATGTTCGGCGCGAACCGTTGACATTGGTCGCACTTTTTTATGTATTTGTGGGCCTCTCTCTGCATATATGGCCACCAATAACCCTGCGTGATGGCCCGGTGGGCCAAGGACCTACCTCCCGTATGGCTCCCACATATCCCTTCATGCAATTCTTCCAGTAGTGACTCAGCCGCTTCAGGGCGCATGCACAGTAAGTACGGACCCGAATAGGAACGTTTATAAAGTTTCCGTTCCTCGGACAGCCAGAACCTTGTGGCCTTTCTTTGTATTTTGTCCGCTTCCTCTTTTTCTTCGGGCAACACATCATCCTTCAAGAACTTGATGATGGGATCCATCCAGCACGGGTCGGCTCTAACGCAATGGACTTGGAGTGACTCTTTTCTTATTTCCGTAGGCTCCTGCATGTCCTCAACGAGGATAACCCTCGGCAATGCCTGTGCCGAAGAGGTGGCGAGGGTGGCCAATGAGTCTGCATGTGTGTTGCCACTTCTGGGGATGTGCTGCAGGTTAAAATATTCAAACTCTGATTGCAGGGACTTAACTAGGCTCAAGTAACCCTGCATCCTCTCGTCCTTTGCCTCAAATTCTCCCTGTACTTGGCCGACGATTAATCTCGAGTCCGAGAATACTTCAACCGACTTTCCCCCTAACCTTCGTACCATCCTCATCCCCATCAGTAGAGCCTCATATTCTGCCTCATTATTCGTTGCTGAGAAATTCAGCCTTAAAGCCTTTTCGATGGTAATTCTTTCTGGGGTTAACAGCACAAGCCCCACTCCAGAGCCCCTTTGATTTGATGCGCCATCAACGTACACCTCCCAGGGCGAGGGGTTCCGTGAGGAGACCATGCCAACGGTCCTATTCCCAGTGGCCAGTGTTGGGGGTACTTCGTCTAAAGGGGGCTCTGTGAATTCTACGACCAAGTCTGCAAGGACCTGGCCTTTCACCGACGTGCGGGGCATGTACTTAATATCAAAAGCCCCCAGCATCGTCCCCCACTTGGCAATTCTCCCTGTGTAGTCCGCACTTCGGAGTATTGTCCTAAGTGGGAGCTGGGTAAGGACTATGACGGTGTGAGCCTGAAAATAGTGGGGCAGTTTCTTAGTACCCAGCACAACAACCAGAATGGCCTTCTCTAGGGGCAAATAACGAGTCTCGGCTTCCTGCAGCGATTTGCTCACATAATAGACTGGTTTTTGCACGCCATAGTCTGTTTGGATCAGCACCAAGCTTACAGCACTAGGAGCCACAGCAATGTAGGCAAACAGGACTTCATCTGGCTCGGGACTGGACATGATGGGAGGTCTAGCCAGGTAGTCCTTAAGTTGCTGGAAAGCAACAGCACATTCCTCCGTCCATTTGAAATCCTTCCACTTATTGATTAACGAGAAAAAAGGCCTACACCTGTCGGCTGATCTGGAAATGAATCTATTAAGGGCAGCGGTCATCCCAGTCAGCTTCTGAATTTCCTTGGGGTTCTGAGGAGCTCGCAAGTCGTTGATGGCCTTTATCTGGTCGGGGTTAACTTCGATTCCCCTATGAGTGACCATATACCCCAGGAACTTGCCCGATCCAACACCGAACGAACATTTGGAGGCATTCAAGCGTAGTCTGTGTCTCCTCAGAATTTCAAAGATGTCCCGAAGGTCCCCAATATGTTCCGTGATAACCTTGCTTTTAACCACCATGTCATCGATATAAACCTCCATGCTTTTGCCCAGCTGTGGCTCGAACATCCTGGTCATCATTCTCTGATAGGTAGCCCCAGCATTCTTCAGGCCAAACGGCATTACCTTGTAGTGGTAATTTCCTACAGGGGTTACAAAAGCCGTTTTGTTCTGATCGGCGAGTGCCAGTGGTATCTGATGATAGCCTTGGAAGGCGTCCAAGAAACTCATCCGAGGGTGCCCAACGGTAGCGTCAACTAGTTGATCTATTTTTGGCATGGGAAATGGATCCTTCGGACAAGCTCTATTGAGATCGGTGAAGTCCACGCACACCCGCCATTTCCCACTTTTCTTTTTTACCACCACTGTGTTGGCCAGCCATTCGGGGTAAAAAATTTCCTTAATGGCCCCTGCTCGCTTGAGCCTCGTTACCTCTTCCCTGACTGCATCTGCGTGTTCCTTCGATGGTCGCCGGAGCGGTTGTTTCTTGGGGAGTATGGCGGGATCTACGTTTAGATGGTGACAAATGAAATCTGGGCTTACCCCCGGGGCTTCCGCAGGGTCCCATGCAAATACATCGACGTTTCCTCTGAGGAATTCCATCAGCTCCCCCTTCTCCTGAGGAGGCAGCATAGATCCGACCTGAAAGAACTTCTCTGGATTGTTATCAACAACTATCCTTGTTAAGCTTTCGCACTCTGCTTCTTTGGCCGAGGTTCCGGTGTCCGGCGCCGAAGACCTTAATTGCTATAAACTCTCCTTGTCACAGTTTGAGGGCTCGGCATGCCGCTCGTGCTGGATGGCTGCCACTAGACATTGCCTGGACATAGCCTGATCCCCTTGAATTTCTTCAACTACCCCCTCAGAGGGGTACTTAACCTTCTGGTGAAGTGTGGAGGACACAGGCCCAAGGGTATGAAGCCAAGGTCTGCCTACAATAGCGGTGTAGGGTGAGTAGGCATCCACCATAATGAAATCTACCTCCACAATCTCGGCACCGGTTTGCACAGGCAGTCTGATCTGTCCCCTCGGAATGATCACGTTTCCATCAAAACTGACTAAAGGGGAACTGTACGGAGTCAGGTCTTCGGGGGACAAGTTCAGCCCCTTATATAGATCTGGGTACATTATTTCTGCAGCACTGCCCTCATCCACCATCACCCTTTTGACGTCGTATCCGCCTATTCTCAGGGTGACTACTAGGGCATCATCATGCGGCTGTACAGTTCCTATTTTGTCCTCTTCCGAAAAACCCAAAACCGGGACGTCTGTCCTAGGCCTCTTCGGCTCTCTGTTAACCTTATTCGAGGGTACCCGAGCAACTGACAATATCCTGGATGGGCAAGACCCTGTCCTCCCTGGTGCAGCAAAAATGACATTGATCGTTCCCAAGGGAGGTTTTACAAAATCACCCCTCTTGGGCCTCGCGCTGGTTTGATTTCCCTGACCATATGAGTGGTGCAGGAGGTGCTTTAACCTGCCTTCGCCAACCAGCTGATCCAAATGATCCCACAAGCTCCTGCAATCCTCAGTAGTATGGCCATGATCCAGGTGATACTGGCAGTAAAGATTGTGGTTGCGCCTTTTAGGGTTTCCCACCATCTTGTTCGGCCTTTTGAAGAATGGTTCGTTTTTTATCTTATCCAGGACTTGGTGCACTGGTTCGCGAAAAACTGCATTGACCGTCTGGAAGTTCGCTGTGCTTTGTCCGGTCCAGTCCTTCCTCGGCCTGTTGTGATTCTGCCTGTCCGACCTGAAATCCCTCCCTTCCTGAGAGATAACCTTCTCCTTTCCCTTACTCTGCTGCTGATCTTCCTCAACTCTTTTGTATTTATCGATTCTGTCCATCAACTGGCGTATACTGGTGGCAGGCTTGCGCGTTAAAGACGTTCTCAAGGGGTGTTCGGTGGGGAGGCCCAGTTTAAAAGAGCTAACAGCCATCGATTCACAGTCTTCCTCTACCTCATTGTATGTTTCCCAAAATCTATCCGAATATGACTTCAGAGTCTCGTTCCCTTTCATGCTGACGGACAACAGCGAGGCCACAGACTGTGGAACCCTTCGGTAAGTGACGAAACGGGACCCAAAAGCCTGGGTTAGCTCTTGGAAAGAGCTAATAGCGTTTGCCTTCAGACTATCGAACCATCTCATGGCTATTGGTCCCAAACTGGAGGGAAAAACTTTGCACATCAGGGCTTCGTCCCTGGAGTGAACCGCCATTTGCTGGTTGAAATGACTCACGTGTTCCACTGGGTCGGTCCGGCCATTGTAGATGGTGAACGTAGGTTGGTGGAAACGCCTAGGAAGTCTGGCACCCTCGATATTGCGTGTAAAAGGAGACCGGGAGATCTGATCCAGAGCTTTGCTCATAGCATCGTTCCCTGCGCCTCTCGGTAAGGGATTCTGAAAGCTCCTCTCGTCATGACGCATTTCTGCATAGGTAAAGGATTCGCTGACCGGCGTTCGATGTTTCCGTTTGTAGCCAACATCCTGTTCGTCCTCCAAGTCTTCGTCAGAATATTAGGGGCTGTGCTTCCTCTTCGCATGGCGCAACTCCCTTTTGAGCCTGTCTATTTCCCTCTGCATGTCTTTGTTTTTCTCTGCATGGGACATGTAGCTCTCCCCATGCGACTGGTTTTGATCGTCACGTGCGGTGTGTACACTTTCTTCACGACCCTGCCTCCGCTCCAGATGAAGAAAAGGATCGGTGTGCTTAGACGACCTGGATTCAGCTGGTTGTTGCCTTGGTTCAGCCATCTTTTGAGGTGTTGCTCCCACCTTTGCTCAAGCTGTTTCCCACAGACGGCGCCAATTGTAGGGTCTAAATTTGTTGGGCCAGGCACCAACACACTATATGATGAGCCCACCAAATTTTCCACAATAAATTTGTAGAGAATGGGCTAAACAACTGGGCTAATGGTGGATTTAGCAACGGTCCAGATGAACAAAACTAATAAAAAAGAAAAAAGGATTGAGTCAGGCCTTCAACAAGATAAATCCCTGTAGTCCGAAGAGGTTTTTTATTTAAAAGCTTAGTGAATACAAATTTTTCTCTCCCCTCTCCTGTGAGACTTGTTTCCCTTATATATACACCCTTTTCCCATCTTCACCGCACACTTGTCCTTCATCTAGGCACCCACTTGAGTACTAGTCACATCAGCCGTTTGCTTTAACTTGCAGTGAGTGATGGTGGGTGAAGACGCACTGTTCAGGTGTCTTCTCCACATAAATGCGGCCAGGAAAGTTGCTGCAGTGCATTAAATGTGACGGTGGCAGCTTTATTGGTAAGATATTTCGTGATAGCTACGCAGTTAGGCATGCCTGAAGTTTTTTCCCAGGCAGGGAGATCTTTTAGCACGTCTACTCGATCAAGTTCTGGGCTGCTCCGTTGGATAGGGTCCCTTCGGCCCGTCCAGGTTGTCTTCGGACGGAGCGTTTGTCTCTTATGGATTGCACCTCCACCAAGATAGCAGAGCATTGATACTTTTAACCTCTTCGGACAGGGAGTCGTATCTGAACTGGGCCACAGGCCCAGCCTGTGGCGTTGGGCTTTCTCACCCACATGAGTCTTTATATATACATATCTTTTTTGTAGTATAAGCAATATGAATGAAGGGCAAGTTTAATACTATAATGGGTCCAAGCCCAGTAAGCTAACATGTATACACTAACAACTGACATCGATCATCAATCCTCGCAAATCTAAAGAAATTGTTTAGGTATATCATTAAAAATCATAGACTTTATATACACGAATTTATTTTAGCCAAAGTCATAAACCAACCAATCGACAACAAAAAGCATACCATTTGACATCAAGATTCATAGCCCAAAAAGAAAACCTATCAAATTAAAAACTTTAGTATTAGAAATTAGACGAAAACATGAACTAAAATAAGCACAAATAGTCCAACAAAAATGTGAGCAAGAAAACCAAAACCCATAAAAGCAACCATCCATTTCCAGGCATCCAAGTTGCACCAAAATAAAATCTAATGCTCAATCTTTTGGGATCCACCATCCTTTGGGATTAGAGATAAAAGTGTATTATGATGATCTTAGTTTTACCTACACAGAGAGAGAGAGAGAGAGAGAGAGAGAGAGAGAGAGAGAGAGAGAGAGAGAGAGAGAGAGAGAGAGAGAGAGAGAGAGAGAGAGAGAGAGAGAGAGAGAGAGAGAGAGAGAGAGAGAGGGTGGGATATGAGAATTAATGATATTTATTTTTTTGGCAAAATACACCATCTTCCCTTGAGATTTCACGAAATGACATTTTTACCTTGAGGTTTGATAAATGTAAATTGTGACAGAGCCAGAATTTGGGTTTATGGTGACAAGATTAAAATCAAATATTGAAGAAAAAAATTAATTCCAAAAATGTTTATTAATATAAAAAAAATAGTTAATTTATTAAAAAAAATTGATTGATAAAGAAAACATATAGTGTAGATGTAAGTTCTAACTTTTTTTTTTTTTTTTTTTTGCGTAATTGGTTTCAATTTTTTTTTGAGAAGCGGTTTCAATTTCTTATTTGAGCCTTGTATTAGAGGGTTTTTTTTTTTTTTTTGGGACAGCACCTAGTAGTATTGGAATTAGTATGACATCATTGTTATGTTTAAACTACATCATAATTTAAGCTGACTATAACATATATATTTCAAAGAAGTAAAACATATAATTTGAATGCTTAAAAGTAAGATGAAAAATAAATTAACTTGGAAGTATTAATAGTATGGCCAAATATTCAAAAAAATTTAAATGTTCTATGTATGTCTTTGATTTTTTAAAGTCCTTTAAAAGGTATATAGCAATGTAAAAAAAGTTTTAAAACAACAAGTAAAATTCAAAAAATTGATTAGACAAAATTGTGAAAACATACCATGTCATAATTTTTATGCTACAAATAAGAATTTTTTTTTCCTTGATTATATTGGGAGAGTTAAAAGACTAACGTATATAGCAGTTTCAAAGAATTCTGAAAACAACAACATATAAAAATTGGCAGATTGATTAGGGGATATTGCGATAATATATCATATTATAATTTTTTTTAGATAATGACAGAAATTTAATTCAATTTGAATGTATATCATGTTATTATTTTAGGGTTACAAATAATATTTTTTTTTTGTGCTTTTGGAGAGTGTTATATTTTCAATTAAAATTTTTAAATTAAGAATATTTTATACACACAAAACTGAAATCTCAATTTTTGAGAGAACCTAAGGGAATTTACAATTTAGGGGTGGGGTTGGGGGCAATTGCGCCCACCCTGCTGGTCTGGCTCCACCCCAGATGCAACAGATAAGTTCATCGCCTCTTATAACAACACTCTTATATAATGGAATATTCAATTAGAAAAGTAATGATTTGAGGGGAGATTAATTTATCTGTATTTATAGAATTTCAAGAAAGAGAGACCTCAAAGAATATTGGTGCATTAGTTTTTAAAAAATTAAAATACTAAGAATAGGCAAGTTTAGAGGGCATGAATGGAATACTACTAGCTGTATTTTCTACAATGGAATTAGACAAGAATGATGGACTCGTGACGTGCTATCTCTAACAAATATACATTAAGTAACTTATGTGTGATCCATATAATATTTTTTACTTGAAAATTCATACGAGAAACTGAAACTCATCAAATTCCCTTTGAAGTGTAATTGATTATAAACAAACTTTGCAAAAGTTACTCAATTATCAAAGTTGGAATTTGATTGACTTAAATATCACTAGCCAGTAGAAAATCAAAAGCAAAAAGACAAGAAAAGAAAGTGATCGTATGGTCAAGTGAAGAAATTCTTACTTGTCTCGTAAATCCCATTCAGCAATTTTAGCAATTTGTGTCAAAGCAGCTTTACATCTATATACTTCCTCTATGTTATCTTTGTAACGCTCTTCATGTTTAGCAAAGGGTTCTCCAAAAGTCTTCTTCAGATTCCCCACATCACTAGGATCTATGTAGTGGAAAATTGGCAAAACTATAAGCCTCTCCTTTTCCATGCACTCAACAATCTTTGCTAGTTCAACCAAACACCATCTCGATGAAGCGTAGTCTTGTGAGATAATGACAACAGCAAATCTGGATTCTTCTATTGCTCTCAAGAGCTTTGGAGCAATGAATGTTCCTCGCTCAAGTTTTTCATCATCCCTAAATGTGAATATACCTTTTTAATTTAAAGCAGCATATAGATGGTCTGTAAAATTTTTACGGGTGTCACTACCTCTGAAACTAAGAAAGACATCATATGTCCATCCAGACATGGTAGAAGAAGAAGATGAGGATGCACTTTTGGTGCCCATAAAAGCCATCGGATATTAACTTGGTGATTCTTGAACTACAAAATAGATATGTATCAAGTATAATGAAGCCAAAAACAGAGAGAGAGAGAGAGAGAGAAGGTGAAGGTGTCACTGCCAACTCCCATAGTTGAATTAGCGCTATATATATGCAAGTAGTTCTCCGCGTACCGCGTTGTGGTTAAAAAATAAGTGACTACGTAGAAAAACAGACAATCGGAACAAAGAAGTCAAAGAACCAACTTTTTTTACGCGTTAACCATGTTGTGTCGGTGGCATGATTTCAAACATGTCGAATTGTTGGCTTGATTTGTTTCTCAAGCATTAAATTGTATCTCTCTTTTGCGGAAAAACACACCATGTTGTCTTACCTCTCATATGTCAGTGGATTCCACAAGTGTATGATAGGGTCCACCCTTATGTGAGGGGAAGGACTCATGCACATACATGATATGGTCTTTACACAATACATGCCTTCTCTTGTTGACTGAGGAGAGAGTGAGCGCAGAGTAAGTCTAGTGTTACACTAATTTTTACAATTTTGTCTATTGTGGCAAAGTTATAGAAATGGGCGTGCTAGACTTGCTCTTGAACGCATTAAAAAAGAAAAAGAGTAGTGGGTTGTCAAGTTTGTGTGTGTGGCCCACCTCAAATAAAAAAAGTTTGTGTTTGTGTGAGTACTACCATGATACCATCCACTTATGTGTAAGTTGAACACGCGTTTTCCACGAAGGTACCATACAGTTGTCTCCTAACTTTCCTCTAATTTTCCAGAAAACATGCCTGAAACTTTACCACTCTTTCCACAATACAAGCCTTCTCTTTTTGACTGAAAATTAAGAACACAGAGTGAACCCATTCAAAAAATATATTGCAATCAATTGCAAGCCATTAAAAAAAAAAAAAAAAAAAGTAAGTCAAGTCAAATAAATATTTTGATATTAGATTTCTATTTGTTGAAGCTATCTAACTATAAACAAACAAAACAAAACTATAATTTAATAGGAAAATTCAACTTTATCCTAGACAAGTTTTCTCTCTAGGTTTTCTCTGGAAACCCTAGAGGTGAAAAACGGTGCTTGTCCTTGACAAGAAAAGTTTCTCCTGTGTAGGTAGAAAGTTGGGTACCCTTTCTCCTTTGTCTGACCAAGTCTATCATGGAGGATTTATCAAGACGATGTGAGAAACTAAATCTAACAAAACATGAGGGGGATGAGGTCGTTCTTGATGATCAGGAAACGACGGAGGGGTGGATTTTAGCAGGAAGTTTTTAACAAAGAGACGAATAAACTTGGAGGCAGTGATAAAAGCACTGAAACCCATTTGGAAAACATCGGAGAACTTTGAGGTTCAGGATACCAGTGACAATACAGTGCTCTTTTTGTTTCAGAATGAGGAAGATATGGATCGAGTACTTAGGTCGAGCCCATGGTCCTTTGACAAATACTTAATAATTCTACAAAAGTTGGAAGTTGGAGATTCGGTCTCCACTATTAGCTTTGACAAGGCCCCCTTTTAGGTCCAGATTCACGGGCTACCCTTGAGAATGCAGACCAAGGCGGTTGCAGAGAAGATAGCAGGGCCTTTGGGCGAGGTGGAAAAGGTTGACGTGGGGGTAAAAGGCTTTAGCATGGGGAAGTACCTCAGGGTCCGATTAAAGCTTGATATAACTCATCCTTTGAGCCGAGGAAGAACCATAAGGATGGGAGGTTCGAATACAGGATGGGTAGACTTCCGGTACGAGCGCCTTCCCATTTTCTGCTACTGGTGCGGAAAGCTAGATCATGATGACAGAGATTGCCCTCTGTGGATAAATAGCAAGGAATCCTTTGGATTAGAAGACAGGCAATTTGGGCCATGGCTACAGGCAGACCCTGAGCGCCTTCAACGACCCATGGTTGCGGAGGTTGAGAAGCGAAAAACCAGCGGAGGGGGAGGGGGAGGGAAAAGCACTGGGAAAACCGATGCTCTACCTCAGAAATCTTCCTAAACTCGTCCAATGGCGACAACAAGGAGCTACAGTGGTGGATTCGATCCACAGCGAACGGACCTCCACAAGGTGGCGATTTTGAAATGGAGAATACCTCACCTCCAATATCTCGTTCAGCTCTATTTTCGGATCAGTTACGGGATATTGACCGAGCCATTAAGAAATTTGATATCCTAAGAGCATCTCCAATAGGGCTCTCCATCTCTAAAATTTGGAGAAAAAAGCCACTATTCACATAAAAAATGAAGTGCAACAGCCTCTCTATCTCTAAATTTTTTTTTAGAGTGGCTACAGTAGCTCTTCAGGAATGAAGAGCACTGTAGCAATCACTGTTGCTCTGCAAAGATTATTTCCGATTAAACTAATACCGGTTGAATTAAAAAAGTATTTTTTTTCTCTTTCCTTCTTCTTTCTTCTTCACTCCGTCTCTCTTTTGCTACTCTTTAGAAAAAAACTCTCTTTGCTTCTCATCAGAAAACGACGGTGAAGCAGAAAATCGACGAAGCTCTCTCTCACAAAACGATTTGCCCAAATATTTTGAACCCCAAATCTGAGAACATCGGTCAACAATGGAAATCTGAGAATATCGCTCAACAATGGAAATCGGTACCCAAAATTTGATTTCATGGTTTTTTTTTGCATAATGTTTGAATTTATTGGCTTATACTAGATTTGGTGGTTTTGCATGATTTGCTATTGCTACTGTTTGGATTCAGTTTTGGATTTATGGGTTTTTTCTATGTATCTCTGATTTGTGTTTTTCTTTTTCACTCTGTTTCTTGATCTCATCTATAGCTATTTAATCAATCTTATTTTTAGACTCAATAAGCTAATTTGATTCCTTTTAGTTTCTTATTTTTTAATAAATTTTTTGGCCTTAGTAATGTGATTGAAATCTTGCTCCGAGGAAAACAGAGAAGGCAGGGGGAACTTGGGAAATTTTTTCTTAGACAGTAGTTGTTGAAATTTATTCTTCCATAATTAAATGGACTGCAGTAATTAGTGGATTTTGAGCTCTAATAAGCATAGAAGGGCTGAGAATTTATTCTAATTATAATTGGACTTTCTATTGATTGTTCTGAGTTGTCTCCTTTTGAGCAATATCCTGATTCTCAATTATTATTTCGAGGTTAACTGTTGTGGAGGTACAAGAGAAGCTCTTTGAAATCATTGTTTGAGTGGTCCCAAACATAGGCATTAGTGATTGGCATTCTATTATAGATTTTATTGATTCCCTTTCTTTTCATTTATAATGATTGGAGCTTGTAATCTTAATACTACGTTCACATCTAGTGTGCATGAAATTACTTTCTCTCTCAATAATTTTTTATTACTTGTAGGAAAATATAAGCTTGATATATTGTGTTATAATGTAAAAATACTATTCAGGAACTGAACTGAAAACGTGATAGAACTCAGCAAAAATATGGGAGATCAATCTTCCTAAAACTTAACCAGTGACCTCAAAGAGAGTATATGCAACTTTTGATACCTGACCTAATGAAAGTTTCTATTTATGCACCATATTTTCTTCTGTCAAAATCTTTTTGTAATAACTTTTTTGGCTGGAAGAATTATGAAACATGGAAATACCAGGTGGAGTTTTTACATTTCTATGACTTTTTTTTCTTTGATAAATACATTTCTATGACATTGTTGCTTTGGTTAATATGAAATGAATAATTAGCTATCATGAAACTTGAAGAGAAGCATAGCATGTTTCAATTGATTTTTGTTACTGGGTTGTGCTGCAAGAGGGTATTGTTAAAGTGGGTGTGTGTGTGTGTGTGTGTGTGTGTTTTTTTTTTTTGGGTGATATGGTGGAAATGATGTTGTTTCAGATCTGCCAATGCATTGATGTTTGTGGTGGTTGGTGGAATTGTTGTCTTTATTCTCATAATCTAGCATTTGTATAGGTAGGCATTACATTTAATGTTCAATGAATTTGATGCTTTTGGGTACTATAGTGAAAACTAGTTTAATTTTGTGAATTAGAAATTTAGAACCTGAAGAGAGCTTGCTATGTTTGTTCATTAGCATTATGTGTTTTTATTTTTTGTTTTTGTTACTAGGGATGGATTCGGGTATTCCAAGAGGCACATCATTCACTGATCTTATAGAAGATAGCTTTAATGATTATATGTCTGGATCTTCACATATTAGTGATGAAGACAGTGTTCCACAAGCCCAAACATTCAGCCAAATGTCTCCACACCAAGTTGAATCCACAACTAAAAAATCACAACGTGGCATCAACTTCTCCATAGAAGAAGACATTCTTCTTGTGTCTGCCTTTCTTAATGTCAACCAAGATGTAGTGAAAAGTAATAACCAAAAACGTGATACATATTGGACGAGAATTTGGGAGTACTACCACAAGTGGAAGACCTTCACTTCTGAGCATACAGCGGGTTCTCTTATGAACCGATGGTCAATAATTCAACTTTCCACCAATAAGTTTTGTGGGTTTTTGTCACAAATTGAATCGAAGAATGAAAGTGGTAAGACTGAAGAAGACAAGGTAAATCTTATAAAGAAATTTGTGTTAATTTGCTAATTTATTCCAACTGTTTCAAGATAGTAACTATAATTTATTTGTTAATTGTTCAACTTGATGCAGCAAGAAACCTTTATAACACAATCCAGGGCACTAAATTTCAGTTTGAACATTGTTGGAATTTGTTAAAGCACTCACCAAAATGGTTGGTTACTGTTAACAATCAACAACCAAAAAAAAGGAAAAGAAGGAGATTTGAGGCATCTTCACCTTCTAATCTGGAGTTTGAACATTTAGAGGATGATGATGCTCTACAAGTTCCAATTGTAAACTTGGAGATACCACCAGGGGTGAAAGCTGAAAAAGAAAGATTGAAGAAACAAAAGTGCAAAGGAGGTACAACTTCTCACATAGAAGATGTACTGAATGTTATGATGGAAGAAAAAAGAAAATGAATGAGATGAAAATGGCTTGTATTGAGAAAGGACGTCTTGCAGACCATAAGCAGGAGATGGCTCGAATTCTTCTTAAGGATAAAAAACTTGAAACAGAAAAAATGAAAATAGAGTTGGCTATGAAAAATTTGAAAAAGGCAACTGTAATGGAAAAAATGAGATTGGATAGATTGAAGGAGGACAATGAAATGGAGAAAATTAGAATGCAACAAGTGAAGGAGGAAACAGAGATTATGATGATGGATGTAAGTATGTTGTCTTCAGTGTAGCAAGAATATATTCATCAGCGCCAAGTGGAGATCCTTGAAAAACGAAGGTCTAGTCATTAGACTATTATATTCATCAATGCTCTTATTTTGTATGATTAAGAGAGCGCTTAAAACTTTTTTTTGTTACAATATGATTCTACTGACTAAGGATACATGTTGGGTCACTCACTTTTTTTTTTTTGTTGTAATGTGATCCTACTGGTACTATATACATGTATCCCAGATGATGTTCAACTTTATAGTTAATTTCCATTAGCTTTTAAAATGTAAAGCTTCTTTTGTATCAGTAGCTTGCTACAATAAAACAGGCAGGTTTAGTGTTTAGTGTTAACTGTGAAATGTCAAACTTCTTTTGTATTGATGTTTTTATTCTTTAATGTAGTACTGATAAGATTCATATATGCTTCCCATGACTAGCCCCTGTTGGTATCATCGCTTATTTGCAGGTTGTTGACAGGAGGAGTGGGGTTAATTTAATATATATTGTTCTTTACAATTGTGTGTCAGTTCTAGATTTTATTCTTAAGCTGAAACAATATTGCTTTAGCCAACAGATGAGTGACTATGCGATCTTCATGAATACTTCTAATTGTGGCTTGATCTTCATGGCTTGAAATTTCTCTTCATTTATGTTAGTTTTCTACAGGTAAAATTCAATGTAATTTGAAATTTATCATATCTATGTTAATTTTGAAATTTATCAAGTCTTTTTGAAAAGTATGACTATTGAAAAATATTACCATTTGAAAAAAATAACCCTTAAAAAAAAGGCTATTGAGAAAATATAATTGTTGGAAAATTTGAAAATGTTACCGTTGGGAAATTTAAAAATATAGCTGTTAGGAATTTGAAAAATATAGTTGTTGGGAATGAATAAAAAAAGAATAAAGAAAGATTAAAGAAAGAATGAAGAAATAATATTTAAATGAGATAGAGAAAGGGATAGAGAGTCTGTTGGAAAGTGTAATTGAAAAAGTAGGTAGGCAAAAGGTAAAATGCACTGTTCACTATCCAAATAGGCAAAAATTTGGAGAAAATTTGGAGAGGCTGCTGGAGATGCTCTAAAAGAGGAAAAGGAAGAAAAGGAGAGTCACGTGATCAATTCTCAAGGGGTGTCATCTAGCCAAGGTGGGCCACAAAGTGAGCATAATACAAACTTGGGCCCCGAAAGAAGTTTGGGGGCCCATATAGCCTTTGAGAGGTGTGGTGGAGCTACTAATACAGCTGATGGGCCTACTAACTCTCCTGCTCTGCCAAAGGAGACCACGAGTCCACAAACGCCAAGTATAGAATATAAGGAGGCACGGACTTTAGCCTAAAACAGTACTCTCTAACACTGTTATACTTGAAGGTAGAGGGCACACTTTGGGCAATCAGCTTATACACAACAAAAGCTTGGGTAAAGAAAACATTACGGCTGTATCGGTGGAGGAAGCAAGGGCAAATGGAGGTCGAGGCGCTGAAACTTTGGGTACCTGGAAGCGATTTCCAAGAGAATTGGTGGA
Organism: Quercus gilva; assembly: GCA_023621385.1. Classification (NCBI taxonomy): domain Eukaryota; kingdom Viridiplantae; phylum Streptophyta; class Magnoliopsida; order Fagales; family Fagaceae; genus Quercus; species Quercus gilva. Next base: position 7,664,227 of record CM042475.1, on the reverse strand, counting down.
GGGGAAGGACCAAAATGGTGGAGAGAAGGCAATCAGTGTCAAGAGGAAGGACACATTGCCGCTCAGAGATCTCCAGCAGAACATTCTTAGTGAAAAAAGGAACAAGGTGGAGGCACAGGTTTTGGCTATGGGTCAGTTGATGGCAAAACATCTGGGAGCGGCGAAGGTTGCTAAGCAACTCTGCCAAGATCAATGAGTGCACTAGTCTGGAACTGTCGAGGGCTTGGGAACCACCGCACAGTTTGAGCCCTTGAGAAGGTAGTGTCTTCTGAAGATCCCATTTTAATTTTTTTAATGGAAACTAAACTTGTTGTTGCTGAGTTTGATGTAATCAACAAGGGTTTGAAGAGAACCCAAGGTTTGGTGGTGTCGGGTAAATGAAGGAGTGGGGGGTTGGCGCTTTTATGGAAGCAAGACTTGTTTGTTTCAGTTTAATCCTGTTTGGAGAGCCACATTGATGCAATCATTAACCAAGGTGCTGGGTCTCAGAACTGGAGGTTCACGGGTTTCTACGGTAATCCGGACACTAGCAAAAGGGAAAAGTCTTGGCTTTTGCTCAAAAGCTTATCTAGTATCAACAGTTTGCTGTGGGTGTGTGCCGGAGACTTCAACGAATTAATGCACAGTGGAGAGAAAGAAGGTGGAAGTTCATGGCCAGTGCGTCAAATGGCTAATTTCTGTGAGGCGATAAACTCATGTCAGCTGCGTGATTTGGGCTACATTGGTCAAGATTACACTTGGAGTAGACGCCTAGGTAACAGGGGATGGGTGAAGGAGCACCTGGATAGAGCATTGGTTTCCACGGGATGGGCAGCTAGATTCCCAAAGAGGCGTTTATATCAAAAAGCCAACTCCTCTTCTGATCATTGTATGCTCTTGCTGAAAGACAGCCCATCGACGTCTTAGAGAAGATGAAGTACTAAACCCTTCCGCTTTGAGATAATGTGGCTTAAAGAGGAGTCATGTGCTGATGTTGTTACCTCTGCTTGGCTCAAAGGTATGTGTAGAGGATCGGGTTCACCCATTTATCATTGCCTTGAGGAATGCTGCCTTTCCTTGACTCATTGGAATAAAAATTACTTTGTTCACGTGGGGAAGAAATTAGCTTCATTGCAAACAAAATTGGAGATGCTAGAATGTCAGAAAGGAAGCCCACTTGTAATTGAGGAAATTCAACGCACTTGAAGAGAGATAAACAATCTGCTGGACACATAGGAAATCATGTGGCACCAAAGGTCTCGGATTAATTGGCTAAAGTTGGGTGATAAAAACACCTCCTTTTTTCACACCAAAGCATCTAGCAGGTTTCAACGAAACACCATTGATAGAATCCAGGACTCTAATGGGGCATGGCAGGAGGATGTAGAAGTAGTTGGCAGGATATTTGTGGAGTACTTCAATTCTAAAGATAGCCCATCGACGTCTCAGAGAAGATGAGGTACTAAACCCTTCCGCTTTGAGATAATGTGGCTTAAAGAGGAGTCATGTGCTGATGTTGTTACCTCTGCTTGGCTCAAAGGTATGTGTAGAGGATCGGGTTCACTCCTTTATCATTGCCTTGAGGAATGCCACCTTTCCTTGACTCACTGGAATAAAAATTACTTTGTTCACGTGGGGAAGAAATTAGCTTCATTGCAAACAAAATTGGAGATGCTAGAATGTCAGAAAGGAAGCCCACCTATAATGGAGGAAATTCAACGCACTTGAAGAGAGATAAACAATCTGCTGGACACATAGGAAATCATGTGGCACCAAAGGTCTCGGATTAATTGGCTAAAGTTGGGTGATAAAAACACCTCCTTTTTTCACACCAAAGCATCTAGCAGGTTTCGACGAAACACCATTGATAGAATCCAGGACTCTAATGGGGAATGGCAGGAGGATGTGGAAGTAGTTGGTAGGATATTTGTGGAGTACTTCGATTCTCTTTTCACTACTTCAAACCCGGAGGTGAGTGAGGTGCTTCTCAATGCTATCCACTGCAAAGTCACGAGTCTAATGAATAGCTCACTACTGCGAGAATTCCAAGCCAGTGAGGTAGAGAGAGCCCTAAAATAGATGTTCCTAACCACAGCACCTGGCCCAGATGGAATGCCCTCGATTTTCTTCCAAAACTACTGGCCCACGGTAAGCTCTGTTGTCTCTAAAACTGTATTGGATTTTTTAAATTGTGGCTTAACCCCCCCCCAAAATTTCAATGAAACACAGATTGTGCTGATCCCAAAAGTGAAAGATCCAAAACTAGTGACAAATTTTCACCCTATTAGTCTTTGCAACGTGGCCTACAAGATTGCATCTAAGACCATTGCAAACAGACTCAAACAGATTCTGCCAAGAATTGTGTGTGAAAACCAGAGTGCATTCGTGGCGGAGCGGCTAATCACAGATAATGTTCTGGTAGAGTCAGAAACCATGCACCATATCAGCCAAAGGAGGAAGGGGAAGATAGGGGAGATGGCACTCAAATTAGATATGAGCAAAGCATATGATCGGGTTGAATGGAGATGTCTTCAACAAATCATGCTTAAATTGGGCTTCTCAGAGAGGTGGGTGGCACTCATCATGCAATGTGTGAGCTCTGTCACTTATGCCATCTGTATCAATGGCATACCACAAGGACACATCACTCCTTCACGAGGTTTGCGCCAAGGTGACCCACTATCGCCCTACCTCTTCCTATTTTGTGTGGAAGGACTTTCTGCCATGTTCCACCAGGCAGTCCAAGATCGAAGGTTAAGGGGTATATCGGCAAGTAGGAGCGGGCCAAAGCTCTCCTATTTATTTTTTGCCGATGATAGTCTTATCTTTGGCCGAGCCACCCATGAAGAAAGTGCTGAAATTATGAGAATCCTTAAAATTTATGAAGAGTCCTCGGGGCAGCAGCTAAATAAGCAAAAAGCCTCTATGTACTTCAGTCTGAACACGGAAAGAGGGGTGCAGGAAGATATTAAGACTCTGTTTGAGGCACAGGTGATCAAACAACATGAGACTTACCTTGGGCTTCCTTCACTTATAGGCAGGTTAAAAACCCATTCCTTTGCTCAATTAAAGGGGAAGGTGGCGAAGAAATTGGCCGGTTGGAAGGAGAAGCTTCTGTCACCAGCTGGTAAGGAAGTCCTTATAAAAGCAGTAGCTCAAGCGGTGCCAACCTACACAATGAGTTGCTTCAAACTTCCCAACTGATAGGCCAAAAACGTATTGACCCCTTGTGATGAATTAATTGATTAATTAGCCAAGTTTAATTAATTAATCAAAGTAACATGCAAATGTGTGGTAGTACAAACAAATCACCAATTAAACTAATTATGCAGCGGAAAATAAATTGAAACGATGATTTGTTTACAAATGGGGAAAACCTATACGGCAAAAACCCCACCAGGTGATTTTCAGGTCACCACTCCTGAAACTTCACTATTATCACAACAAGTGGTTACAAGTAAAGGAATCCCAGTAACTTATACCAATCTACAGTTAAACCCTTACCCCAATACCCAATTAGACTTGTTCTGTAGTGACAGTTTCTCCTTTTGATGCACGGCTCCCAAGTATGTGACTAACCAATTTGATGTGCAGATCTCAGTATGCGGCTTACTCCTTTGCACGAATCCAAGTATGTGATTAACTCCACAGCAACCCCTTGATTGTTGTAGTTGATTTGTAGTAGCTTCACATAGAAACACCAATAAGATCTTCAATGTTGGTGCAAGAGACTTTGCTTGGTTACAGAACCCAAAGGCGTACAAGAAACGCAGCAAGAACTCTTTCTTCTGTAGAAGGAGGCTAGGGTTTCAAAAAGAAAACCTTATGAAGCTCTCTAGGTTTTGGTTTTTCTTTTTCCACCTCCTTTAAATAGGAGTTTAATGGGCTCTCCTATTCCAAATAGGTTTACACAAACCTTGGGCTTTCCTAGTCCTATAAGGATTATACAAACCATAAACAAATAGCCTTTTAGAATAAAAATGTTGCTGGCTATAATCTAAAAACCCGTAAGCTCGATCGATCAAGACATTTATCGAGCTTTAATGAATCTCGACAGATCGAGCTTCTGTCGATAAGGTATCGAGACCTGCAGATTGCACTTTTCTTGAGCAGTTCTTGAGTAATCTTCATGTCTTCAATTTAACCACTTGTAATGATCATCTTGAACCTACTTAGATTTACACAAATACAAGTAAAGTGTGTTTTGTCAAAAGATATGCCAATTACATAAAAATATGTCCCTAACACCAACTCCATATGTGACGAGCTTACAAGCATGGTGAGTCAATTCTAGTGGGGGAAAAAAAAAAGGAGAAGAAAATGGTTTGGCTGAGTTGGGACAAGCTGTCTCCCCAAGGAAAAGGGGGGAATGGGCTTTTGGGATCTAAAAACTTTTAATAAAGCTCTCCTTGCCAAACAAGGCCAGCGTTTACAAACCCACCCTAAGTCCCTATTTTATAGGGTATTTAAGGCAAAGTATTTTTCGGATTGCAATTTTGTCTAGGCCTCACTAGGCCGGAACCCATCCTATGCATGGAGGAGCATCAGGACAGTCTAGGAGGTGGTGTAGAAGGGTATGAAATGGCATGTAGGGAACGGAGATAGCATCCTCTTATGGTTGGACAAGTGGTTACCTTCTCCAGCCTCACAAAAAATTTTGTCTCCCATCAACCACATCCTGCCTAATGATGCTAAAGTTAGTGCCCTCATTGGCCTAGAGAAAAAGGAGTGGCATGCTCAACTGGTCTGACAGGTATTAGGGGCTGAGTAGGCAGATTTGGTACTTGGAATACCCTTGAGCTTGCATCTGCCTTAGGATCGCTGTATATGGGATAGCAATCCTAATGGTAAATTTACTGTTAGGAGCGCCTACAAAAGTCTAATGGACGGGCTTGATAGAGGTAGTGTGGGGGAGAGCTCGGATGGAACAGTGATGAAGCAAATCTGGAGGTCCATATGGGGTATGAACACGCCAAACAAAATCAGAAGTTTTGCTTGGAAGGCTTGCCGAGGTATTCTAGCAACCAAAGAAAATCTGAAAAGGAGACATGTCACAGCTGATGACCTCTGTAAGATCTGTGGAAAGGAGCTAGAAAACTATAGCCACTTGTTTTGGTTCTATGATAAGGCTGCTGAGGTATGGAGTCATAGCAAACTGGTCTTTCCCTTCCAACTCGAGAAAAGTTGGGGTTTCATTGATGTGATATGGCAGATTATTAGGCGTGGCCCCACAAGCTCTAATTTGTTGGAAAAAATCGTGACTGTGTGTTGGGAAATTTGGAAAAATAGGAATGTGCTCAGGCATGGTGGCACAAGAAAACCAGGTAATGTACTTGTTCATAACGCGATGGCATTGGTTGAGGAAAACAGCTTTGCAATTGAAGTGCTTCGCCCTAGTAACCCCCTCTGAAGCAATCAAGTGGCACCCACCCGAGTATCCTAGATACAAGTTGAATCTAGATGGAGCTGTGTTCTCTGTGCAGAAAGCAGCAGGGATGGGCGTGTTGGTGAGGGACTCTGCTGGCAGCGTTTTAGCAGCTATGAGCAGAAGATTTCCAGCACCCCTGGCAGCATTGGAGATTGAAGCAAAAACTATGGAGGCAGCAATGGTTTTTTCTTGGGAAATGGGCTTCAGAGAAGTGATTTTTGAGACGGATTCGCTGATTCTTTACCGGTCTCTCTTGGGCACATCTGATCCTCCCTCTTCCATTGAGACCATTATATCTAGTATTTTATCTTTAGTTCAAATTTTTAGTTTTTTCAGTTTCTCTCATATAAAAAGGCAAGGCAATAGGCCGGCCCATATTTTAGCGTAATTTGCCAAAAAAATTGGTGACTTTCAAGTTTGGTTGGAGGAAACTCCTAGCCTCATTGAGTCCGCGTGTACTCAAGATGTATCCAGTTCAATTTCTGATTAATGAGATTTAAAATGTCTTTCCATCAAAAAAAAAAAAAAAAAAACAAAACAAAACAAAGCAAAACAAAACAAAACAAAAAACAAAAAAAATTGATGAAGAAGTTTGTCCACAAATTGAAAAGAAAGTCCATGAACCTTCAAGTCAATTGTCACGAAATTTCCCAAGAGTCCAATTCGGTGCTTATAAGTCTTCATATGTTGACGAACACTTCCACATCCACAATATACCAAATTGAAAAGAAAGTACCTTGCTTTTACTTGTTGATCATAAAAGTTTTGATAGGTATTACATAATAGAGCTTATAAGATAACACTTTCACCACATTCACAAAATACCAAATTTTGGAGTTTTATATGTTATAGCTACATCTATCTCTCTTAATTCCCTGGGTTGATATGTATGGTACATTCTCTTTTCCATCCTCAATTAATTTTTGATTATTATATATGTTTTCATGTCTACAAGTTTTCAGAGGTCCAAATTATCATTAAGGATAGGTGTAGACATCACATTTTGTTATGACCTATGCTCGAGCCCCTCAATTCCAACGATGAGAAATTATTTCGCTACCAAAATTATCAGCATTGTGCATGAAGTCCAATGAGCAGATTAACTAGAAAATGTTCTAATCATTTTTGACCTAATTTGGCCGAGACTAACAAAAGCTACGTACGCCAGGTTTATGATGCGTATGCACCCAATCTATGGCATATGCACCTTCTGTAATATTTATGGTCTAATATAAAATAGGAATTAATTTTATAAAATCCTGTTTTCAGCAGGGAAAATAGGAAATAATTTTATGAAAACTATATTTAGAAAACATTAGCTGAATCCACCATTTTAAGGTTTTCAAAATAAAAAATTGTCTTTAAATCCTCTTACTAAACAGATCCAAGATACAAAATATTTGGATTTAAATATTAGTTCTAAACACCACACCATGTCACAAAACGGGTTAGTTAATGAAATAGACCAAAATAAAATTATTTTTAAATAACATTACTTTAATAAACAATAGTAAAAAAAATCCATGTTATAAATTAATCAACTAAATCAACTAATCTTTTGCACTTACAAATTATTTTTAGATTTTAAAGGTTGCAAATTCCTTTGAGATTCCTTCTAATAATTTTTTTTTAAAAAAAAAAAAACCTCCTTTGAGATTGTCTCTTTAGTTAAAAAATAAGTTTTTATTTATTTTAAATTTTGTAATAAACGATAGACAATTTATTGAGATTTGAGAATGGAAATCAAATTGTAAGAGAAACAATTAATGACCGTTTTCTTGTAATACACTTGCCAAAGCATGAGCAACTCTCTTACAATACCCTATTAAATATAGGAAAAAGAAACAATTAATGATCCTCGTAATAAAGTTTTTCAACGTACCGACAAACTACCTATGTTTATCTGTGGGTTCCAGTTAATTCAATTGGTAAAGTCTCTAATAGTTGAATAAGAGATCTAGAGTTCAATATCCACCTACAACAAAAAATCGATTGGTGTATTGGTTTGATGATAAGAGTTATCATCAGGAACGGGTTGAAATTCTTTCTCAAAAAAAGAAAAAAGAAAAAAAAAAGACTCCTATGTTTATCTAATACATAGGTTCAATTCTTCTTTTATCTTTCCTTCTATGTTGTTTCTCAAAAAAAAAAAAAAAAAAAACTTTCCTTCTATGTTTTTAAGAATATTGCAATTAATCAACTAATGTATTTTTTTTACTACCGAAAATTTTTGAAAGCTAAAATATAATTTTCAACTCACTTTCCTAAACTTTCTGAAGTGTTACAATCGAAAAATTTTGAAAGCTAAAATACAAATTTCAACTCACTTTTCTAAACTTTCTGAAGTTTGGGGTGATGATCCACAATGGGATTTTAGAACCACTACGAGTTTCCCTTTCTTCTCATTTCTAGTCCAACATGTTGTGGAATCAAGTAAGAACTTTGAGCTCTTCTCCATGATTTTGTGTGCATTGGCTCAACTTAAAAAACCAGCTTATTTTACTATTCAGCTTAATTTTGCTACTATTTATGAGTCCCACTGTACTTTTTGGTACAATTCATAGGTCCTACTGTACTATTTCAGCTAACTTTTACCTTTATCTACAGTACTTTCAACAAAAGTTTTCAGTTTTAGCAAAATAAGCGGCTCTCAAATAGGCCATTCGTGTACCATTTGGTTTAGAAGGAACCAAGTTTGACTATCAACACAAATCTTCCCAACCCAAGTAAGCAGATTAGTCAGTGAGCTTTTGATGCATTACAGGAGTTTGTTAATGCTTAAACTTGGCTCTCCCCTTCTCGAGTTAGACAGACAAAATTGCTTTTTGCCCCTTTCAAAACAAAAAAAAAAAACCAGCATTTTGCCCTCTTTCTCAAACTAATTAGGGAAATGTCCCTCTTTTGAAAATCGAGTTTCTCAAAATCGATTTAGGCCCTATAGTGGTGTTTTTAAGAACCCTATAGTGACGTTTTAAGGACCTATAGTGGTGTTTTGTAACTCGATATACATAAAATCGAGTTATAGGTAAAAAAAAGAAAAAAAATTACATGTAACTCGACTTTATGGAAATCGAGTTACAAAACGTCACTATAGGTCCTTAAAACATCACTATAAGGTCCTTAAAAACGCCGCTATAGGCCCTAAATCGATTTTGAGAAACACGATTTTCAAAAGAGGGGCATTTCCCTAATTAGTTTGAGAAAGAGGGTAAAATGCTGGATTTTTTTTTTTGAAAGGGGCATTTGCCCATTTTCTCCCGAGTTAGACCCAAGCTGCTTTCAAAATTAACTTCGATAGAGCCATGTTTGCTAAGATTGAGCAGGTATAGGGGTTGTTATTACTTATTAGGGATGATATGAGCAGGTTATTGCCTTTATATCTCAAAATATTACTATGTCGCTTGTAGTTGTGGAGATCAAAGAAGGATAGTGGATTGTCGAGTTTGTGATGCTATTGTAAATAACATTAGCAATACCAATCTTTTGAAATACATATAAAGAGAGTTTTTTTTTTTTTTTTTTTTTTTTTTTTTTTTTTTTTTAAATTAGCAATACCAAATTTTTTTTTTTTTTTTTAAATTTCTTTGGGAAAGATACTAGATTACTAATACTGTAGTACATATAAAGAGAGTTAGAGACAGAAAAGGTTAAAGGGTATGTGTCATTTGGAATAAATGTGACAAAAGAGGTGAAATGTGGACATGGAAGGGAGTAGGGAGTTTCAGCTTCACATGACTCAATATTCCCAAATAACCAAAAGGGTTTGGTTTCTTGTATAAAAAATAAAATAAATAAATAAAAAAATATTTACATCTATAATATTTTTACAATAAATTATAAGTAGTAAGTTGTTATTACCATAGTTGTAAAAATGTAAATTGTATTGTGAATCAATTTTTTATTTTTCTGTATCGTGTATCGTAAGATACACAAATGCTTAATAAAATAATTAAAAAAATTATAGATGTACATATATAAATGGTATATTCATTATAAATTTTGAATATATTCAACCAATGACTAATTTATTCATCACTTATGTAATAATATTTAACAAGTTAACTAAATAAATCAAACTAGCACGTGTTTATAATGTACACATTCAAATTGCTTAAATTCAAAAGTGATAATATATTACAAATGACCCAAAAAGAATAAATTTTTTCATCATACTACCTAATCAACCTCATCTAAGTCAATGCTACATCACATTTATCATTTTACAAACTTATTTCTTCATTAAAACCTTTTTCATCGTTATTGACATGTACTATCTCTTTTTTTTCTTTTTATTTTAATAATTTTTTTTTTCAAAAATATTTCTTCTTGGCATTCTAGTTTCTTTGACTTATAACAATAATGAAAAAAATAAAAAATAATTATATTGTCAATTAATATCTTATTCATAGTATAGAAAATATATTTGTAAATATTAAAGTGAAATGTAAATGTGTACTGTGTAGTCCAAATTTTGTAGGAGAAACAGATGAAAAAAAACTTATGAATATATTATTTTATTAGGCTAAATTAAGTAACCTAATAATTTTCTGTTAAAAACAAGTCTAACAACTTGTTAAATTCAAATAAAAGTATAAATTTTAATAAAAAATCTTATTTTAAATCATTTGTCTATGTATTATACAATACGTACAATTTTACGATATGATACGATTCATACAATACACACATTGTACCGTACAATTCATGAGCACTTACAATGCTCCAATACAATATAAAACTTTTTACCCACAATACGATATGATTATTAATTCTACTTATCATTAAAATTACTTTTTAGCTTATTAACTTGCTATTTAAAATTTGTTAAAAAAATTATTATAAGACCATATTTCAAAAAAAAAAAAAAAAAGATTCGTGTTCACATGGATATGGCAGTATGAGTCCTATTTAATATTTATTACAAGGGTGCCCTGAGACAAATTAAAAGCATCAAATTAGGTATGTCCTATTTTATCTTTCCCACTTTCCCAAAAAAATAAACAAAAACAATTGATTGCCCAATGCAAATATATTAAGCATAGAACAAAAAAATTGACTGCCCAATGCAAATTAGCCAAGGGCCCAGTACTACCATGATACCCTTCCACTGGCTAATTTGCATTGGACATTCAAATTTTTTGATCTCCCCTTAGACAAAAACAATTAACTGCCCAATGCAAATATATTAAGGTTTCTGGTAAAAATTTAACAAGATATTTCTTTTTGTTTTAAACAGAAGCTGCCACATTACTCACTAATAAACCAACAGTGGAGATTAAAAACCTAATACTATCTCACTAAATTTCAAGCAAAAACTAATAGGGCCTACCCACAAGACTAAAGCTGCTTCTAACGTTTGATGCTACTATGAACGTTAACATTTAAATTTTAACCAACATCGTCCTCTTCACAGCAAAGCAACCTCATCCTCTTCGTAGCACATCAATGAAACAAAAAATGCTACTGTCGTTATAGTAGCTACAACACTTGCACCAGTTATAGCACTACACCAATTATGCGGCAATGCTACAACACTGCACTAGACACCTATTAGAGATTTTATAACAACAAGAACATAGATTAATATATATATATATATATATGTGTATGTATATATATATATATATATATGTATGTATGTATATAAAAGAGGATTCTTCATTTTCAAATGGACTTTTATGTGGTTCAAAAATACCTTCATTAATGAAAGCTAACTTCATTTAGAAAAATAGTCATAAATGTCAAATAATAAATCTCATTTTGAATTTAAAAAAAGAACACCTAAAAGTTAGGATTTTTTTCCCTTTATGTTCAAAAAAGAAATTACTGCTTATCTTTAAAGTTTATCTTTTTATTTGTTTGAAAAGTAAAAATATATATTTCTAAATTATAATAGATGCAAATTATTACTAATTTTTGTTTAAAAAAATAGAAGAGCCTCTGAGCACACGTAACGTGCGTGCTTAGAGGCTAGTATATATATGAGAGGACTCCTCTCTTTCAACTGGACTTTTGTGTGGTTCAAAAATACCCTCATTAATGAAGCGTAACTTCTCTTAGAAATAAGGTCATAATTGTCAAATAACAATTTCATTTTGAATTAAAAAAGAGAACTTTTAAAATTTAGGATTTTTTTTTTCCCTTCAGGTTCAAAAAAGAAATTATTGCTTATCTCTAAAGTTTATCTTTTTTTATTTGTTTGAAAAATAAAAAAATATTTTTCCAAATTATAATTAATGCAAATTATTAATTTTTACCCAAAAAAATAGAAGAGCCTTTGAGCACGCGCAACGTGCATGCTTAGAGGCTAGTACCATATATGAGGATTTCCCTTTACTAATTAGACTTTTATGTGGTTCAAAAATACCTCTAGGCCCTAAGTTTAATATTGACAAAACTTGGGGGCAACCAGATAAAAATATATCTCCAACTTCATTTAAAATGCCTACAAAAAAAAAATTCTTCTACCAATTTATGTTTTCAAAACATACTTATCCAATTTTTTTTTTTTAAAAAGGAAATTATGACACCAGATTGAAAAAAAAAAAAAAAAAAAAAAAAAAAAAAAAAAAAAAGCCTCATCACACGTGCAAGGCGCGTGTGACGAGGCTAGTATATATATTCTTTCTCCAAGCCAATAGCACAACAACATACTATTCTTCCTTAAAAAAGATACTATTCTTCTAATTTGCACAAATTGTTTGCTACAAAGTAGCATTAAAGATAAAAAGAACTTTGAACATTACAAACTTTGAGCTCCAACAAAATAGCATAAAATGTGAGTTCCACGATTACAATCTTCAAGATCCAAAAAAAAAAACCTATGAGCTCTAACAATTACAAACTTTGAGCTCCAAAAAGTAGCATAAATTGTTAGCTCCACCAATTAAAAACAGTGGTTATTTACAATCATTCAAAACTAAGAATTCGCTACTCCATTCAAAGATAGGTAGAAAAAGCTTCAATTCTACCAATTGTAGACTTTGTAAGCAATGAACTGATATCATCCCCTTCAAGATCACTAGGATTCTTAGAACATGGAAAATGAATATGAGGATTTGTCATTCCTGCTTGACACATTGCAACTATTAGCCAAATATTAAGTATTAGAAAATCCACATAAGTCTCTTGAAAATTCTCCATTTCTTTTCTTACCTAAATTTATTAACAATGACAAAAAACCCACAGATTTAATAATACTTAACTTGAATTTAATATTTTAATAATTTTGACATCTCATACACATAGGATTGAATAATAAATAAAAAGTTAGGATGGAAATACCTTCTCTAATACTCTAATGGTTTGGAAAGAAATTTCTTCTTCTTCTTCTTCACTCTTTTTTTCTATAGTGTTAGGTTCTAAAGACTTAGGATTTAATGTATTTAGAACTCTAATATGTAATGTTGGCAAACCATGATCAAAACAATATGTTTAGTATTGTTTAGGCTTGCTCAAAGTTGATTAATTATTGTAAAGTTGGAATCGAGTGGCTGCAGAAGTCTTTGTGACTTTCGGCCTGGCTCGATCGATCAAAGAATAGACTCGATAGATCGAAAGTCGGCCAGATTTTTTTTTCTGCAGAATTTCCAACTCAGCCCTACCTCATTAAACATTTAGGATTTTATGTTTTTACCCTAGGTATTTAAAAAAAACCCTAGCCACGTTTTTGTAGGTTGTTCCAATTGTATTGTTGCTCATATTTTGCTGTTTTGTGTGAATCTCTTGTGAGATCTTTGAGGAGCTTTCCTTTACACAAAACTTAGGGTTTTCAAGGTAGAGATTACTTCAACATCTTGATGATCAACTCGGTTGCTACCATTGGAGCTTAAAGATAAACAAGCGGGGAGCTTGTAGCTGATTGAAGAGTCCAAGAAAGAAGGAGTCCGTGGATTCAGAGTTTGCACGTGGTTATGTCAGTAAGTTCTACTGGTGGGTAGCATTAGGAAGTCAAGCGGGGAGCTTGTAAGTCCTTTTGTATGAACTTCGATTCTTTCGCATAGTGGATTCAGGTTTACCTTGAGGATAGCTAGGTCAAATCCTCCCCAGGTTTTTATCGTGTAGTTTCCTGGGTCATCATATCTTGTGTTATTTATTTTCTGCTGCTTTATATATCTTGATATGATCATTTAATTGTGTTAACCTAGATATGCATGAATTAACTAAGTTAATCACTTGGCTAATTAACTAGGTTAATCTGGTTGGTTTAAGGGGTCTAAATAACCCAACAAGTGGTATCAGAGCAGGTAGCTCTTCTGTTGTAGATCTTTTGATCACTGAGCTGATCCTTGACCCCTGTTGTTATGGAACACGAACACTCTCTTGTTATTCCTCCTCACTTTGACAAGAATAACTATGCCTATTGGAAAGTAAGGATGAAAGCATTCCTGAAATCCATTGATGAGAGAGTTTGGAATTCTGTTGAGTACGGATGGGAGAAGCCCACTACTCCTGTGAGTGAGTGGCAAACTTCTCAAAAAGAAGCAGCTGCATTTAATAGCAAAGTTATGAATGCCATCTTTAATGCTGTTTCTATAGAGGAATTTAAGAGAATCTCAAATGTTGAGGTTGTTCATACTGCTTAGAAAATCCTCCAAACTGTGCATGAAGGCACAAAGGCTATCAAAATAAATAAGTTGTAGCAATTAACTTCTAAGTTTGAAAGCATTAGGATGTTTGATGATGAATCCTTTGATGAATTTTATGCCAAACTAAATGATATTGTTAATTTTGCTTTTAATTTGGGTGAAGTCTATGATCAACCTAAAATTGTTAGGAAGATACTTAGATCTTTAACTGAAGACTTTAGATCCAAAGTGACTGCCATTACTGAGAGTAAGGATATGGACTCCATCCTTGTGGATGAACTTGTAAGATCTTTTCAGTCCTATGAGTTAGACCTATCCAAAATTAACAAATCCAAATCAATGGCTCTTAAGTCTGTTGATGATATTGATGCTGGTGTATTTGATGATGAGCTCTCTACTGCAGAGATAGCTTACCTTGCCAAGAACTTTAGAAACTTTCTTAGGAATACTAATAGGAGGGCAAGGAATACAAACACTGCTGAACCTAAAAATTTTAGGAAGAATGATCCCATTAAGGTTAGCAACACTGAAAAACCTAGAGAAAGAGTAGGTCAATCTTCCAACAATTCCTTGGGTGCTCAATGTTTTGGTTGTCAATGGTACGGTCATGTTAAATCTGAATGTCCAACATTCTTGAGGTCTAAGGGCAAAGTTATGATTGTAACCCTTAGAAATAATGAGGTTTCTGATGATGAGTCTGGATGTGACGAGGATGGAAACTTCATTGCTTTCACTACTACTGCTGTAGTCAATGAAAGTATATCTGCTGAGGAGAACCCTTCTGATGGGAACTCTCTGAGGACGCAGATCTTCAAGAGGCCTATAATAAACTTTGCAAAGTTGCTGCAAAGGATGCTATGAATGTTGAACTTGGCCTGAAGAAAATTGATTCTCTTGAGCTTGAAAAGAAAATTTTGCTTGTGAAATTGTTTGATGCTAATGATCTTTTGAACAATGTGAAAACTGAGAATATGATGTTGATTGATAAAGTGAAGAAATTAGAACTTGATTTATTTGTTACTAGATCTGCTAGTTCTAAACTTGATCAAATGTTGAGTGTTCAAAAGTATTCTTCTGACAAATTTGGTTTAGGTTTTGTTGAGAGCATCTCTGTGTCTGCACCCCATTCCACTATCTTTGTTCCTTCATCTTCTTCTGAACCTTCTGTGAGTGAGGTTGTGAGTGAAACTATTAAACCCCCTGTGAGTGAGGTTGTCAAACCTGTGGAAATTTTACCACCTAAGAAGATTAGGGTTGATTTGAGAGAGTCTAAACCTAAGGAGCCTACCAAATCTAAGGACAAGATGCATGGTAAACTTGTTTGGGTTTGTCATTATTGTGGAAAGTCTGGACACATTCGTCCTAATTGTTACAAGCTTCAATCTGCTAAGAGAGCAAACAAACCAAAAGTGTCTGTGCCTCAAGCACAAGATCCTATGGCACTAATTGGTGAATTGGTAAATGCGTTAAACCTTTATTCCAATCCTGGAGTTGGGAATCACTTGAATGTGAATAAGAACTCCAATGCTCATGGTGCATCTAAAAAGTTTTGGATGCAAAAGACTCGATTTAAGTGAGTCTTTCTGACATGGTCCTTGTGCTTCATTGCTCTATTCATCTATGACCATGGTTCTTTGGTTTTTAATTTTTGTTCTAGGATTTGCATTGCATTACATTCATGCATTTCATTCTAGGATTTATTTGTTTTCTCTTTAAATAAATAAATTAAAAAAAAAGGGGAAGCAAAAATTGTGTTTGACACTATTTTTCTTATTTTTGAAAACAAGGTTGGTCAATCTATCTATACATATCTTGTCATGTGTACCTTGTTTAGCTTTGATAAGCTTATTCATTGCACTTTACTAGTTTGAGCTGTGTAGTGCATGTTGTGTGGGAAAAATGTTTATAGTTTTTGATCACTTTGTCTTGATCTTGAAGTCACATGCCTTTGATTGTCGGACTTGATCCTTTTGAGAAAGGCATAAATAACCATCTTACCACTGTTCACTAGCCAATCATGAACACCTTAGTGCATATCATAAGATTTTGTGCTCGAAAAAGTGTAGCACATGCACAAAAAGAATATAAGGTGTAGCCTTGGTTAAATCTCATAATTAAAACTGGTGTGTACTATTAGGCTTGATGCCAGTTCACTTAATTAAAACTGGTGTGTACTATTAGACTTGATGCCAATTCACATAATTAAGAGGCAAAAATTCAAGAAACTTACATGATTGCAAGCTTTTGTTCTAGGAGATGTGGGAGTTATATGATGTAACTCTTTAGGTGATAGTCTCTTTTAAACTCTATGTGATGAATTGTGTAGACTTTGTGTTTGATTGCTATTCACATATCACCTCACATGTATCTCAAGTTTTTGCTAGTATCACACACTACACAAGTTACTCATTGTTAAACACTGTACATGTTATTGTGTGTGTTTTTGGTCTGACCAATCAAGTTTGAAAATACCTTGAGAATTGTGCACAACATTTTTGTTGGTTGAAGAATTCAGTGCAAGTATGATTGAAACTGTGCTATGAGAGAATTGGGCTTAAAATTTTGGGTTTTTGAAAACACATTCCATTACATCTCATACTCATGCATTTTGTTTCTTCAATTTTAATGCTTTGAGGAGTTGTTTTCAAAATGTGGTTGTTGTCTTTCAAAACCTGTGATTTTCTCAAAATTTAGTGAGCCTCTGCCTGTTTCGATCGATCCAATATGTTTTTCGATCGATCGAAAATGAGCTTTTATTTTCTTATGAGTCTCGGATTGATTCGATCGATCGAAGATCGCGAAAAAGCTTTTTTAAAATTCAGATCTGACTTTTTCAAAATCACTATTTCAAAAGTTTTTCAAACTTTTCTTCTCTCTCCGACTCGGCAAGGCTCCACAAAGATTTTTTGTCGTTTTCCTCCGATTTCTTTGCAAGGTTTCTCTCTCTTCAAGCCAGTAAGACCTTAATACCCTTCCTTTTAATTTTATTTTCATGTTTTCATGCATAAATCCATGCATTTGAGGGAAATTTTTGGAACTTTTCTTTTTGGGATTTTTGTTGATTCAAACCCTATTTTATGTAATTGATCAATGGGTTTTTGTGGGGACATGATATATACAGTATATTGATGGTTTAATTTGATCAATTTTGGGTTTTGTGAAAAATTGGAAATTCTAGGGCGTGTATTGGATCCGAATTGGGGATTTTGTTTAACTAGGTTTAAATTGATGAAATTGGCTTCTTGTTTTGATATAATTGAGCATTATAATCTGTGTATTGTGTTCTGTGATGCTCAAAAATCGGATATAATTGATATAATTGTGTTTTAAATTGTGTTCTATGACTAAAAATTGGAGGAAATTGAAGGATTTAATGGGAGGGAATCTTATCCCAATATAATTTTTTTAAAATAATTTCTAAATTTATTATCATTAATTCAAATATAAATTTCTTTGAAAAACTTATTAATCTATACTATATATAAGAGGATTCCCTCTTTCAATTGGACTTTTATATGGTTCAAAAATATCTTCATTAATAAATGGTAACTTCATTTAGAAATAGGGTCATAAATGTCAAATAACAAATTTCATTTTGAATTCAAAAAGTGAATTTCTAAAATTTAAGATTTTTTTTCTCTTCACGTTCAAAAAATAGATTACAGTTACTGCTTATCTCTAAAATTTATCCTTTTTATTCTTTCTAAAAAAAATTATATTTTTTATTTGTTTGAAAAATAAAAATATATATTTCTAAATTATAATAAATGCAAATTATTAACCTTTACCCAAAAAAATAGAATAGCCTCTAAGTGCGTGCTCAAAGGCTAGTAATACAATATTATGTTGTACATTTTCGATCGATTTTTATAATGAAATCAATTTTAGTAACTTTTTTTAAAAAAATAAAATAAAAATTTTATCAAAATCAATTTTATTAATTTTATTTTGTATGAGGATTTTTGTTTTTGTTATTGCAAAAAGTATGAAAATAATTTTCAAAAAATTGAATGTGAAACTAGTTTTCATATAATAATTTTCAAAAAATTGAATGTGGAACTAGTTTTCATATAATAATTTTTACATTATATGTGTTTGGCTCTTACATTTAAGAACAATTTTCAAAATATTAAAAAAAATATTGTTTGGGAGACCATTTTTGCTTGAGATTAAAAAAAAAAAAAAAAAATTCTATAGACAGTAATGTGTAGGTTACTTTTTTTGGGGATAACGATAAATTTCAAAATTGAAATATGGGAATAAAACTAATGTACATTTTTTATATATATATATATATATAACAATAAAATTCAAATTTGTGATGAAGGTAAACTTCTTAATTTAAAAGATAGAAGAGTTTGAGCAAAATTTATGAGGTCCATTATTTTCAATTTATTACCAATAGTGCCATTAAAAACATTTTATGTATCTTGAAAATATCTTCTTGGCCGTTTCCAATATCCAATTTTCATTCAGGAAAATAGGGAATAATTTTATGAAAATTGTATTTAGAAAGTATCAGTTAAACAATAGATTAAAGTGTAGAACTCATTGCCAAAGGCCTTGTAATTGAATTGACACCTCCCCACAAAGTGCTTGGGGGTTTAGAGGGGAAGGGTTCGAGCTGCAGGGTTAGCAGCATATTATAATTATCTCAAAAAAAAAAAATAAGTGTAGAACTCACCATTTTATGGTTTTCAAAAAAAAAAAAATTGCGGTTAAATCCTCTTACCAAACAGGCCCAAGATACAAAATATTTGGATTTAAATATTAATTCTAAACACCATATCACATCACAAAATGACATCAGTTTACGAAATAAACCAAAATAAAATTAATATTTTAAAATAACATTACTTTAATAAGTAACAGTAAAAAAATTCCATGTTATAAATTAATCAACTACATAAACTAATCTTGTGCACTTACAAACTTTTTTTAAATTTTAAGGGTTGCAAAATCCTTTGAGATTCCTTCTCAAAAAAAAAAAAAAAAAAAAAAAAAAAAAAAAAAACTAAACTAAACTAAACTCCTTTGAAATTGTCTCATTAGTAACAAAATGAAGTTTTTTATTTTATTTTATTTTTAAATTTATAATAAACAGTAGTCAATTTATTGAGATTTGAGCATGGAAATTAGATTGTAAAAGGGATAGAATAAAAGGAGGACAATCCTTAAGTCAAACCTGGGAGTCCTCCTCTTGTAATGTCTTTGCTAAAGCATGAGCAACTCTCTTACAATGCCCTATTAAATATAGGAAAAAGAAACAATTAATGATCCTCATAATAATTAATTAGACTTTCACTTTTTAGAATTCTCTTTCTTTGGAAGAGGAGAATTACGAAGAAAACATTATGGGATTGAAAGTTTTCAAACTATTCTCGAAAACTCTAGAATGATCTTCTCAACAATATTAAAATTTCCAACGTACTGACAAACCACCTATGTTTATCTTATACATACGTATAATTCATTTTTTATATTTCCTTCTATGTTTTAAAGAATATTGCAATTAATCAAATAATGTATTTTTTTTTTACAAGACTAGTTATTTATTATCAAAAGTATAGATTAGGATTAATTTGGTTAAGATTTGATTAATTTTCCTACGTTCATTCAAGTCCCTGTAAGTTTGATCTCATTCTTGTCAAATTATACTTTGGTACTTTTCAACAATATTAAAATTTCCAACGTACTGACAAACCATCTATGTTTGTCTAATACATACGTGCAATTTGTTTTTTATATTTCCTTCTATGTTTTAAAGAATATTGCAATTAATCAAATGATGTATTTTTTTTTTATATAAGACTAGTTATTTATTATCAAAATTATAGATTAGAATTAATTTGGTTAAGATTTGATTAATTTTCTTACATTCATTCAAGTCCTTGTGGGTTCGACCTCATTCTTGTCAAATTATACTTTGGTACGGTTCGTACACTTGCGATTACTTTAAAATTTCACAACAAAAGTCTACAACACAAAAAAGTTTGAAAAAATTTTTCGTACCTATTGATGTGATAGAATGATGTTGGTAAGTAAAAGTGTGATGTTAGTGGTAGACATAAGTGTGAACTAGTAAAAATTTGTCAACTCACTTTTTTGTGTATAGCTCCTTCTTTTTTTTTTTCTTTTTTTGAGAAGTGCTTCATTCACAATAAAACCCATCACTGAAATTCATTTTTTGCTATCAATAACAGCCTATAACAATCTGCAACTTAGGATTTGTTGTAAAAGTGTAGTGAAAATTTTTGTGAAAGTAGCATTTTTATCAATTTATTGGCTAATATTTAGGCATAACTAAATTAAAATTTGGGGCCTTCTTTATACTTGGGGCCTTAGGCGATTGCATCAATTGCATTTAGTAGTAAGCCGGCACTAATTCGAACCTTTTATGATCGGGAGTTTGAAATTGTTGATTTTCTTTTAAACATATGTATTATTATACCTCGTTGCTAGTGAAATTGATTGTATGAGATGGTAGCTAAATAGTAATGGATAATTCAGTGAAGAATTAACATGACGTTAGTATAATATATAAGACAGAAATAGAACAAAAGTAAAATTGGTGTCTATGAAGTAGATGCATGAAGCTAACGGTCCAAATATTCACCTTGATTTGAAAACAATATATAAAAATCAAGGTACCTAAAATTGGACTTGGCTTGGTCCAATGACCGTCAAGATCATGACATGTGGTTAAAAGTGAACACGTGTCATAATTCTGACTGGTTCGTTGCACAAAGCATTGGATCCAATCTTTGTCTTCTAGTATTAATTTACTATGGATGATACACTTGGTAAATGTTAACTTTTATAGGTACATATCGTTTTTCCCTATTATTATTATTTTTTTAATAACTTTTTGTGCCAACACTTGAGAGGTGTGACAAATTGCTTATTAGTTTGTCCGTCTTCAATTTAAGTTCAAAAGAATCAAATCTCTCCTCCAACCAAAAGTTTTGTAATTCAGTGGTATTGAATGATCTCCTTTATGAGGAGAACCATAATTCAAATCCTCATTCTCTCACTTGTAAAAATTTATTAAAAAAAAAAAAAAAATCTCCTCTCCTCCACTTTGGTAACAATTGAATTATTATAAAAATAATTCCAAAAAAAAAAAAAAATTTGTCCATCTTTTCCTCCAAGCACAATCTTCTATCCACCATATTACTTTCCTTTTCCCTTCCTTATTATTATTATTATTACTATTTTAAAGCAAACAATAAATTGTTGTTAAAAATCAATAACAAAGAACAAAGGAATTTCAATTTATTAAAAATCAATAATAATGAACAAAGGAATTTCTTGGGTATTTTCACTATACGGAAGCACTTATTTCTCAGTAAATGCCTATGCACCTAGGCTACTCACAGAAACCTGACCAAGTGAATAGGCTCCAAATGTTCTTTAAGATGACAACCTTATTCCAATCAGCTACTATATACAAATCCAATTTAGCCTACCTTCTTAACTTCTTAACTGTGTGGGCAATTATCACCTTGCAGAAAGCGTTGCCAACATGTGTAGAAGTAACATTGTTGTTTATGATAATTTTTTTCTACTCAATTATCTCAACATAGAGATCACTTTCTAGTGATAACTACATGAACATGCATTTATTCCCTTAAAACGAAGAAAATGTGCAAACAAAGAGTTCATTTTTAATCGTTCCTTCCAATAAAATTAAAGCATATTTTTAATAGCTCACTATTTGTGACAATGCCTTTGTTGCCACCTATTAATGCAAAAACTAAAGATAGTGCTCACATTAGTCCAAGGAACAAGAAGCTCGAGACCAATATTGAGTTAACTAAGCAGCAGAGATTATGAGTGTCTAGTTAGACTTGTAATTGAGAACAGAAGGGAGAACCGCTAAGAAAAACAGCAGAACAATAAAAGGAGATGCTATTCTAGCACATGCTTGCCTTTCTCTTTAAGCATGGAGAGGTTTTGCTTATTTCTTTTTCTATTGTGAGCCGTCAAATGAAGGATGAGACCCCAATTGTCAGACAATGAGGCCAAGCCGCGCCTTGTAGTTTGCTTAAACTCTTCCTCATCATGCTGATGTACAAGATGGAGTCCCCACTTCACCACTGTCAAGTCTGGACAATTGCTAACAATTGAAGCCTCAATGTGATTACATTGATTCAACCAATCTGGAAATGAGCTACGTGGTATATAGGATAGCCACATGAATCCACCTAGATGTAACAACATGACGTCTTCTTTAGTAAGGCAATAGGCATGGAGAGGTTCCAAAGAACCAACATTGCTTTCCAAATGACAATAAAGATGATGAGCATTTTCTGAATTAAGAATGTCTACGATGGCAGTAGGATCCTTGATGTTGACTGAGAAAGAAACACATAGAGCGAGTCCCCTCCAAGCACTATCTTCATATAAATTTGGAGGTAGATGGATTGTCACTGGTGGCTCGCCACTACGATGGTTGAACCACTCAAGAATTTCACTTGGAGGAAAACAAGAATTATATACCAAACTTTGACCAAATTCCTGTAAAATAGGAACATGATGTTCAATGTATGGCTCTCCTTACAAGGGGGATCAGACAATGCCACTGATGACTGAACTAGAAGGGAGCTTGACAGTAATTTGAAAGGAAAAACATATTAATTTGTTACCTGTAAATCACTTTTGCTGAGTTGATTATCAGGGTGTTGATCTTCAAGATGGATGCTATCTCTACTGCTTTGCTCTGAGTAAATGGGTCTTCTCAACCTTCCAAGGTTTGGATCCTCATAAGAGCAACCTGCTTCATTCTTTGGCTTATCATTTGGAGAATCACTAGCTACTGATTGATGGATGAGTTCCATATTGTAAAAAGGCACAGTAGAGCACTTAATGATCCTTTGCTCAAACTCTTCCACATCTTGATGGTATAAGAAACGCTGCCCACACTTCTACACCATCAAATCTGGGAAGTCGCTTCCAATTGAAACCTCAATCTGACTGCTCTGATTAAAAATATCTGACAATGACCCACGAGGTATATTTAACCACGTGAAGTTCTCCAGTGATTTGATAGAGAAAGGGAGATTCTAGGCTACCTTTCTCAGCATCCAAATGACAAATAAGGTGGTGGGAAATGTCTGAATCCAGATTATCACCTGTGATAGTTGGATGCTCATGGACTGAAAATGAAGCACATAAAACTAGTCCTATCCAAGTACTAGCATTACTGAAATTTGAAGGTAGTTGGATAGACAGAGAAGGGCCTGTACTTTGATGCCTAAACCATTCCAGAAATTCACTTTGAGGAAAACATTTATTCATAGAGAATGTTTGATTTGAGGATGCTTTTGAGGATGATTTTAATGGTCGGTGTTCCACTAAATCTTCACGAATGATGTCCCAATTGTCATAAAGTGAAGCCCCCGAGTGGAATCGAATTTGCCAAAACTCTTGTTCATCTTGTAGGTACACAAGACGAAGTCCACACTTCTGTACAATCCAGCCTGGCCAGTCGCTTGCAATTGAGACCTCTATGTGGTTGCATTGATTTATCTTATCTGAAAGCCACCAATATGGTATCTAGGATAGCCAAATGAATCCATGTAGATGTAACCACTTGAGTTCTTCTTTAAAGGTGCTATATACATGGAGAGGTTTCAAACCACCTATATTCATATCAAACAGACAACTAAGATGGTGGGGAATTTCAGTTTCCAGATTGTCAAGAAACTCAGTTGGATACTCTTGGAATGAAAATGCAGCACATATAGCAAATCACAGCCAATTAGAATCATTACGCAAATTTGAAGGTAACTGGATTGCCATTGAGGATCCAGAAGCGTAATGACTGAATAACTCTAGAATCTTAGTTGAAGGGAAACAACAATCATATGGATAGTGTAAATGAAATTCCTGTAAAATAGATATATTGATAACTATTCGGTAACACATACAATGTTGGGAAAATTTCAACAAAATATAAATTTGATAATTATAGACTTATAGTAGTCAATATTTGATAAGTGTTTATCAATTGATGGGATAAATATAAGAGGTTTTATAAAGAAGTTTTGTAAAATTTAAACTCAATTAAAAAATACATATTAGAATAATGATGTGGAAAAATATGAACTTCCAAAACGCAAAACCTTTTGTAAAAAAATTTGGACTTTCAAAAATTTATGGGATTATATCATAATTATAATAAAAAAAGCTCTTCACAAGTGCAACATGTGTATTCAAAAGTTAGATGTTTGCAGTTCATTATTTTTAATTTCATCTTATTAGTTTAAGTTTTTTAAACTTATTATAATTTGTTGGGTTCTAAGGATTTAGGATCTAAATGTTTTAGAACTTCAATATGTAATGTTGGCAAACTATGATCAAAACTTAGAATCTAAATTTAGGCTGCTGAAAGTATGTTTATTGTGAAGTTGGAATCAAGTAATTGCAGAAAATTACTATTCACTTTCTGCAAGGCTCGATCGATTGAAAATAAGACTCGATCGATTGAAGCTCGTGCAAAATGTTTTTCTGCAGATTTTTCCAACTCAGTCCAAGCCCATATGACGTGTAGGGTTTTATGTTTTGCCTTAAGTATAAAAGGAAAAACCCTAGCCACGTTTTCAGGTTGTTGTTTATGCTGTGTGTGTGAATCTCTTGTGAGATCTAGAGGTGTTTGTTTTCATACACACTTAGGGTTATCAAGATCAGGATTGATGTTGAGAGCTTGGTGATCGCTTCAGTTGCTACATAAAGAGCTTAAAGAAAAAAACAAGTGGGAGTACTTGTGGTTGTTGTGAATCCAAGAAAGAAGTAATTCGTGGACTCAGAGCTGTCACGTGATCGTGGTAGTAAATTTTCTACTTGAGGTAGCAATAGAATGTTAGTGGTCTAAATCATTATTGTAAAACTTCAATTCTTTCATAGTGGATCGGTTTTACCTTGAGGATAGTTAGGTTAAATCCTCCCTAGATTTTTTACCGGTTTGGTTTTCCTGGGTTATCATATTGTTGTGTTCTTTATTTTTCGCATTGTTTACATGATATGATTTACTTGTGTTAACCTAGATTTGAATAATTTACGTAAGTAACTACTTGGCTAAATAACTAGGTTAATTAACTTGTGTTTCAAGGGGTCTAAAAACGAACAAGTAGTATCAGAGCAGGTTAGCTCTAGTATTTAGATCCTTTGATCTAATAGTTGATCCTTGACCCCTGTTGTCATAGAACACGGTCACTTTCTTGTGATCCCACCTCATTTTGATGGGAACAACTATGCCTACTAGAAAGTAAGAATGAAAGCATTCCTGAAATCTATTAATGAGAGAGTTTGGAATTCTGTTGAGTATGGATGGGAGAAGCCCACTACTCCAGTTAGTGAGTGGCAAACTTCTGAGAAAGAAGCAACCGCTTTTAATAGCAAAGCTATGAATGCTATTTATAATACTGTTTCTATGGAGGAATTCAAGAGAATCTCTAATGTTGAGGTTGCTCGTTCTGCTTGAAATATTCTCCAAACTGTGCATGAAGGCAAAAAGGCAATTAAGATTAACAAACTGCAGCAGTTAACTACTAGATTTGAAAGTATTTGAATGTCTGATGATGAATATTTTGATGTATTCTATGATAAACTAAATGATATTGTTAACTCTGCTTATAATTTGGGTGAAATCTATGATCAACTTAAGATTGTTAGGAAGATACTTAGATCCTTGACTGAGGATTTTAGACCCAAAGTGACTGCCATAACTGAAAGCAAGGATGTGGACTCCATCCCTGTTAATGAACTTGTAGGATCTCTTTAGTCCTATAAGTTAGACCTACCCAAGAAAAAGAAATCCAAATCAATGGCTCTTAAGTCAGTTGATGATGTTGATGGGAATGGATTTGATGATAAACTCTCTGCTACAGAGATTGCATATCTTACCAAGAACTTTAGAAATTTTCTTAGGAATAATAACAGAAAGGCAAGAGGTAATAACAATGTTGAACTTAGAAATTTTAGGAGGAATGATCCCACTAAAGTAAACAATACCGAAAAACTTGAAGAGAAAGTAGGTCAAACCTCTAATAATTCCATGGGTCAACAATGTTTTGGTTGTCAAGGGTATGGTCATGTGAAATCAGAATGTCCTACATTCATAAGATCAAAGGGTAAGGCTATGGCTGTAACCCTTAGTGATGATGAAGTTTTTTATAATGAGTTTGGTAGTGATGAGGATGGAAACTTCGTTACTTTCACAGCTACTGCTGTAGTTGATGAAAGTGTTGTTGATGAGAACCCTTCTGATGGAGAACTCTCTGAGAATGCTGATTTGTAAGAAGCCTATAATAAGCTTTGAAAGGTTACTGCAAAGGATACTATGAATGTTGATTTAGGCTTAAAGAAAATTGCTTCTCTTGAACTTGATAAGAAAAACTTATTGTTAAAACTGTTTGATGCTAATGAATTGTTAGATAAGGTGAAGACTGAGAACATGTTATTACTTGATAAAGTTAAGAACTTGGAACTTGAATTATCTGTTGCTAGAGAACAAACAAATAGGTCTGCTAGTTCTAAACTTAATCACATGTTGAGTGTTCAGAAGTCTCCCTCAGACAAAACTGGACTAGGTTTTGTAGAAAGTATCTCTGTGTCTGAAACTTATTCCACAAACTTTGTTTCTTCTTCTGAGCCTCTCGTGAGTGAGAATGTCAAACCGGTAGAAGTTACACCTCCTAGGAAGATTAGGGTTGATCTTAAAGAGTCTAAGCCTAAGAATTCTACCATTCCTAAGGATAAGTTGCATGATAGACCTGCATGGGTTTGTCATTTTTGTGGAAAGTCAAGGCACATTCGTCCAAACTGTTTCAATTTGCAAGCTGCTAAGCGAGCAAATAAGCCAAAAGTACTTGTGCCTTAAGCACAAGATCCCATGGTACTTATTGGTGAGTTGGTAAATGCTTTAAACCTTTATTCCAATCCTAGAGTTGCTCATCATTCTAATATGAATAATAACTTCAATGCAAAAGTTGCATCTAAAAAGTTTTGGATGCAAAAGGTTCGATCTAATTGAGTTTTTCTGACATGGTCCTTGTGCTTTATCTCTCTATTCTTTCATTTCTTTGTGACCATTCTTCTTTGTTGTTTTTGTTTTTCTTTGTTTCTAGGATTTGTATTGCATAACATTCATGCATTTTATGCTAGGTTGTTTTTATTATTATTTAAAAAAAAAACAAAAAACAAAAAAAAGGAGGAAAAGGAAAGAAAAATGGGTTTTGAATTATTTTTCTTGGATTTGAAATCTAGGTTGGCCATATTATCTTTACATAACATGTTTATGTACTTTGTTTAGCTTGGATGAGCTTCTTTTACTGCACTTTACTAGTTTTAGTTTTGTAGTGCATGTTGTGTGGGAGTTGTTTATAGTTTTTGATCACATGATCTTGATCTTAAAGTCACATGCTTTTAATTGTAAGGACTAAAAAAATCCTAAGAGAAAGACATAAATAATCATCTCACCACTGTTTACTAGCCAATCATGAATACCTTAGTGCATATCTTATGATTTTGTGCTCGAGAAAGTGTAGCACATGCAACATAAGGTGTAGCCTCGGCTTATAATAAAATTCAAATTGAAATAAAATTGGTGTGTACATTATCTTGGCTATCTTAATAAGTTTCAAATCTGAAAGCTCGAAAATGTGTCGAAAACACACGAGCGGTGTAGACCCCCAAATTAAAATTACGGCTTGGTTGATTTTACACTAACTTAATGATAAGTGCGGAATAGTGTAAACACAAGCGTAAAGGCAAAACAACTACTCTAATCCATATTTAAAGCAACACAGCAGTAAAAAGAAAATGAACAAGAGTAGGGAAGAAGGATGCAAACACAGATAACACCGAGACGTGTTATCGAAGAGGAAACCGAAGAACTCGGCGAAAAACCTCTCCGCCGACCTCCAAGCGAAAATCGATCCACTAGACAATCAGTTGGGATACATTGGTTAGCAAAAGACCCTCCAAGCCTAGTCTACCCGATGTACCTAAGCCCTCCAAGCTCCTACTCCAACAAGGCTTCTCGAAACCGTGTCTTGTCTTAGTTTTCCGGATCCCACAACAAGCTCCATGTTACATTTGCCATCCTTGGCTTCTTCCAATGCTTCCCAACAGCTCCAAAACACTCTCTACACTCTGAATAGGTGTGGGTTGTGTTTGGGTACAAATATCTTCTCAAGGTATGATAATGGGAGAGGGATGGAGAAGAGACTATAATGATTTCTCACTAAGGAGGAGTAGCTTTCTCTCAAAAGATGGGTGGGTGAGTTGTAGAAAACCTATCTAGGGTTTTTCTCTCTGAATAGCCACACCAACATATGTGGGTAATGAGGGTATATATAGTATGGGTGAAGGGTAAGAAAGTCACTCATAAAAATCCTCCAGGCAGAATGTTTCGTGACTGTCTCGCGGGAAGGCCTTACTAGCGAGACACTCGCGAAAACGACAGCCTGGCATGACTCTTCAGCTTCCAGCATGTGCTTCTCACATGGTTCACTTCGCGGGAAGCTAGGTCGCGACATACCCGCGAGAATTCTTCAGCCTTCAAATGCTTGAATCTTCACACACACTCTCTAGCACACAACCCTTACAACAAATCCCACAACAAATACAGGGTTTAAACGATTGAGAATAATTACAATCAAATTTGGCACGGAATAAAAGCCAACAAAAACACAGTTGTAAATTACAACTTTACAAAATCAAATAAAATTGGTGTGTACATTATGAGATAAATCAAGAAACTTACATGATTACAAGCTTGTTTTCTAGGAGATGTGAGAGTTATATGATGTAACTCTTTAGGTGATAGTCACTTTCAAACTTATGTGATGAATTTTTTAGAAATTGTGATTGATCACTATTTACTTATCACCTCACATGTATCTCAAGTTATTTTAGTTACACACACTACACAAGTTATTCTTTGCTAAACTTAGTACATGATATTGTGTGTGATCTTGTTGTGGCCATCCAAGATTAAAAGTTCCTTGATTTTAATGCAAAATGTGTTTTTAATGTTTGAGATTTGAGAACAAATTGATTGAAAATCTTGTTTTTGGAAGATCTAGGTTAAATTCAAGGGTTTTTGAAAAACTTTTCATCTCATACTCATGCATTCTATTCATAAAACATTGTACTTTGCAAATCTTATCACCTCACATGTATCTCAAGCTATTCTGCATTAAAATGCTTTGTTTTTCAAAAAAATTGATTTTTCCATATTTTCGGTCGATTGAACCTATTGCTCGACTGATCAAAATTGCGATAAAAAAACTTGGGTTGAATCTGCTTGGCTCGATCATTACTCGATTGATGCTGGATCGATCGAATGTGATTTTTGATTGATCGAACCTAATTTTCGACCGATCGAAAAGCGTTCAGAGAGCTTTTTAAAACAAGCTTTTTCACATGTTCTTCACTATTTCAAACTTTTCAAAAAGTTTCTCTCTCTCTCTCTCTCTCTCTCTCTCTTTGACCGATCCAGATTCAAGTCAACTTGTTGTCGTTTTCCTTCTAAATTTTTCTCAAGGTTTTTGTCCTATAGTGCCAGTAAGACCTTTATACCCTTCCTTTTTTAGTTTATTCACTTTTTCCGTGCATTTTTCATGCATTTTTAGGGAAATTTTCGGACCTATAGGAATTTGGGATTTTTGATTTTTATGTTGGTTTCTGTCCAAATTGATTCATGGGTTTTTGTCTCTAGATGCTATTAACTTGATTCTCATGCTTTAATTTGATTAAAATTGTGCTTTGGGAAAAATTTGAAATTCTAGGGCTTGAAACTACACGAATTTGGGGATTTTGTTCAATTGGACTTAATTCGGTAAAATTGGCTTGTGAAATTGATTGATTATGTCATTATATGATGATTTCTATCTAGTGTAATGATTAATTACTCAATTTGATTAAATTTTTGAAAGTGGGTTTTCAAAATTTGGGGTTTTTGTTATAAACTCTATGTTCAAGTCAATTCTTGGTTTTTAAAGTATAATTGGTCTGTTCTCAATACATTAGAGCATGCATCATGTGTTTATTTTGTTCATGCATCATATAGAGTGATATTTTCAATTGTTGTTTTCTCTCTAACCCTATCTGATGCAATCTGCCCTTGGTTTTCTTTGTTTTTTTCTTTGGTTTCTTTTCTATCTATCCTTTCCAACCCTTAGCATCATGGTTAGGAAGACTAGAGCCCATAGGACATCCACCTCCTCTTCTACTCCAGCCTTTGACAGTGATAGGTTTCGAATTGAGAAAAACCAAGAAACCTATGAGAAGTTGAACATCTTTAGATCAGTTTGGGCTAAGAGGAAGATAGTGTTAGATGAGCTAGATCCAAAAATTAAGAGGAACTATGAGCGTAAGGGCTGGCTTCCTTTGTTAGATATCTCTCATCCTCCTCCAGCTACCTTGATTAGAGAGTTCTACTCGAACCTCTCTGTCCACTCTAATGATTCCAACATTCAGTTTGTGAAGAGTTGGATACGGGGTGAAGAGTATGTCATTACTCTTTCGGTAGTGACCTCTGCTCTTAGGGTGCCTAAGGTACAGTAGCCTGTGTAGCCTTATGATGAGACCCCTCCTCTAGATGAAATTATGTCATATCTCATTGGTACTTCCATTCAGTGGGGTACTGATCCTCGGATTATCTCTCATGAGTTGACTGAGATTCATTACTTGTTTTTTCAGATTTCTTGTCATTCCATTTAGCCCATCTCTCACTTGCACACCATTCCTATTGAGAGATATGCATTTTTGTATGCCCTTGTGACAGATGTTCCTATGAGTTTTCCTACTATTTTCATTTGATCCTTGGTTAAGGTTCATAGGAGTAATTCTACTGCACATGGTCTTTTCTTCCCTGTTTTTATTTATTGGATTTTGTTACATCTAGGATTAGATGAGTTTCTTGCATCTGAGCTCGTACACATTATAGCTCCCATAGGTGCCACCTTTCTTCAGCAGAGAGCTGCTCAGATGAGAGCTAGCTCTAAATGCCCTCGTGTTGAGTCTTCTTCGAGTGTTGCACCTCCTCCTCCTCCTCCTCATTCTTCAGGTGATCCCACAACTATGGAGTATATTGATCCGATGGCGATACTCCACCTTCTACTTCGGGTGATTCTAGCATTCAGAGTATGTTAGACACTGTCATGACCGTTCAGGCGGCTTATGGTCAGCTTTTGGTGGATGTGCTTACGAAGCTTCAAGCCCTGCGTGCGGATTTGGCGAGCATTAGACGGTCACCTCTACCACCTCCTTTTAATTATGAGTCTTGATTGCCATTTGGCAATTCATTACAAAAAGGGGGAGTACATATGGATGGAGATAGGAGGAGATTTTTGAGTTTTTGGAGCTTTGGAGCTTTAGATTGTATCTAGGTGCTTCGTCTTGTACTTATTTTTTTGGCTCATGATGTATTTATCTTGATGTATTTATTTTTATGTGATGTATATGTGAGGGAGAGACATTATATATATATATATATATATATTTTTTTTTTTTCTGTTTCTTGTTTCACATTGTGCTACATTGGCTATTGATTTATATTATGAGGTTATTCATGACATATGCCTTTTATTTTATGTTTTGTGAAATCAATAATTTATTTTGTTTTACTTGTATTTTTCACACATGCGTTTTTGTGTTTGTTGAATGTTTTAGGAATATACAGGTTGATTCAGTTCGTGCTGTTGTCTACACTTACAACTGATAGATAGTAGTTAGGTTGAGTTTTTTTTGGTTGGGCAATTTTATTGTAATAGGTTGTTTTTGTAACTTTGAGCATTTTGTTTTATTATGTGTTTTGTCACAGATTGCCAAATGGGGAGTTTGTTAGGTTCTAAGGATTTAGGATCTAAATGTTTTAGAACTTCAATATGTAATGTTAGCAAACCATGATCAAAACTTAGAGTCTAGATTTAGGCTGCTCAAAGAATGTTTATTGTGAAGTTGGAATCGAGTAATTGCAAAAAATTACTATTTACTTTTTGCAAGACTCGATCAATTGATTGAAGCTCGTGCAGAAAGTTTTTCTGCAGATTTTTCCAACTCAGCCCAAGCCCATATGACGTGTAGGGTTTTATGTTTTACCTTAAGTATAAAAGGAAAAACCCTAGCCACGTTTTCAGGTTGTTGTTTATGCTGTGTGTGTGAATCTCTTGTGAGATCTAGAGGTGTTTGCTTTCATACACACTTAGGGTTATCAAGATCAAGATTGATGTCAAGAGCTTGGTGATCATTTCAGTTGCTGCATAAAGAGCTTAAAGAAAAACACAAGTGGGAGTACTTGTGGTTGCTGTGAATCCAAGAAAGAAGTAGTCCGTGGACTCGAAGCTGTCACGTGGTCGTGGTAGTAAGTTTTCTACTTAAGGTAGCAATAGAATGTTAGTAGTCTAAGTCGCTATTGTAAAACTTCAATTCTTTCATAGTGGATCTGTTTTACCTTGAGAATAGCTAGGTTAAATCCTCCCCAGGTTTTTTACCGGTTTGGTTTTCCTGGGTTATCATATCGTTGTGTTCTTTATTTTTCGCATTGTTTACATGATATGATTTACTTGTGTTAACCTAGATTTGAATAATTTACCTTAGTAATCACTTGGCTAAATAACTAGGTTAATCAACTTGTGTTTTAAGGGGTCTAAAAACAAACATAATTAATGTATAAGAGTATTTTAGATCATTTATAAAATAGAAACCAAAAACATTATGCTCTCTTTAACAATGGTATAGAAGGCTATAGATGGTGTAAAGTGTAAATGAAAGTCTTGTAAATTAGACATATAAAGGTCATGAGAGAAACAGAGAGGTACCTCAGACAATAATGGGTTGGCCCCCTGACATCAATGAATTTTTGATAGCAAGTTGCACAAACTTTTTCCTAATAATGTGGCACTCTTAATGTTCCCATTAGATCTATGAGTTCCACTGGTTTCTCCCTCATCTTCATCATTATGGCTCTGCTGCTTTATTTATTCCTGAAGCCCTTTCAATGTCCCATTAGATCCACCAGTTCCACTAGTTTCCCCCTCAACGCATTATCATCATCATGGCTCAGTGATGTGTTCAGACTTAGTGATGTAGTGTTTATTTGACATCGTCCAGCAGCCCATGTCACTTTTCAAAGAAGAAGAAAAGCCATGAGAAATTTCTGTAGCCAAATTGTCAAGAATTAGAGTTGGATGCTTGTGCACTGTGAATGTAGCACATAGAGCAATTCCTATCCAGTCGGAATTAGTATAAAGATTTGGAATTAGCTGGATTCTTAATGAAAAACCACTTTGATGGCAAAACCATTCCGGAATTTCACATTTAGGAAAGCAATCATTATAAATATAGCGTTGACTAGAGCAACCCTGTAAAATAGAAAATATGGAGATTCATGAGAGAGTGAGAGAGAGACAGTCAGAGTGTGAGTGGGAAAGAGAGAGACCTGAAAGTAGCTTTTTGATACAATTACTGAGTTCATTCTCGTCCAATACGCTTAATTGGATAGAACTGAAGTTTAAATCTCTTGTAGCACCCTCGATACTTGAGTCTATTCCAAGTAAAGCACAAACCCTCCTTGTTCTCATCAAATATGCTGTTTATGTGGAAATTTAAATTGAGGCAAGTTCTTGAATGGACAAATGTCTATGGATATTATTTACCTGAGGACAAGCATGCCAAGAGGCAATTGTTTTGTCATTTCCTCCAACTTGAAGGAAATAATGTCTCATCCTGTATTTGTAATGCAGGGTTAAGCCGAGTCTGAGTCTAAGTGACTTCATCAATGTGCAGAGGAGGAGCTTCAAGTTTACCTCAGAGTAGAGGGCTCATCAAAGGAGTTTTTTTTTAAAGGTTCCACACAAAATTTTCTAGATTGTCGTTGTCTTCAGTTTATAGTATGCCATGAAGTTTGAGATGCTTATAGCTCATAACCTTCTGCAAAATTTAGAATTGGGTCAACCTATTAAATGCTGATTTTCATTTTCCAACTATCTTTTCTACTTGCATAAGACTGACTTGAAATTGAAGCTTTCCTGTTAATGCTTGTCTTGTATTCTAAAGGCAATAGGGTGACTCAAACTACTTTGAAAATTAAGTTTGACCTTTGGAGGATTGGCTATAAAATGTGGACAGAGGATCCTAAATGATAGAAAGATCATTTTAAATGCAAAAACTTAAAGGAATAAAAGAGTTATAATAGTCGCTACAGTTGCTATGCCAACAATAATAAAATTGTGGCCCTGCGATCCTCACAATATCAAATATTCCTAATTAATAGAGAAAGAACAAAAAATATTTAAGACCTGTTCTTTTAGATTATATCTTTGAAAATCAGCTCTTCAACCAGTCAAATACGAACTATATTCTTCCAGAGACCCAACCAAAGACATTAAAATGCACAGCCTTTCTAATTTTTGGTTAGCATGTCTTAAGTGACCAGCTAACCTAGTAAATTATTATAGACCATTTAGGTGTGACGCTGTAATGCGAATCATTTATGATTTATCTCAAACAATCTTGTACACAGCCAACAAATTTGATGTAGCTTCTAAAATTCAAAATGATACACATTTTCTACAAAAGTTAGGATTCTAAGCGACTAGTGTACATAATTTTTTAAATCAAGAAACCAATTAAGTCCAAACGAATGAATAAAACTAGGAAACAATTGCAAGATCTTTCTTCACCATGGTAAGCTAAGCAAAAATTATGCATCTCAATTTGAAAAATCAGATTGAAAAAACACAAAATCATACCAAACAGAGGTCGCATCCAAGGCAAAAGGAAATTTGGGGCCTGCCAGTGACTTCAACCGCAACCATCCTTGTCAACTGTATTAACAAAAAAATAAGACCAATTAACCAAATTACAATTTTTAAGTTCAGAAACTTATTCAGTACCTTTTTTTTTTTTTTTTAATAGAAACACAATAAATACTTATAAGTTGATATGATATCCATTGCCATTGTGTAACAGATGCAAATGAACAATGCTACCAAAAATGGAAACATACCTTGGCATCAAATGCAAAAAGAAACCGGTCAGAAATGACCAAGGAGAAATAGTTTCAATGTGATTTTTTGATTGACGTATATTTCTTCAGAGTTCATCAACATGTCCTCTGTTTCTTCGACCCCCAACCTTTTATAGAATACCCATAACCAACAGCATCATCTTCTTGAGGAGGACAGATGCATTCTACGTGGACCCCCCACATTTTTATAGAATAACAGGTGTCATCTGACTCATATCTAATTGAAACCTTAACAAGATTCTGGTCAGTTGGATTTGATTCATTCAAATGTCTCTGCAACAGAGACCACTGAGTTAGAGAAAATAAATATTGTGAACATGGAAATTGTGTATTATTTCCCTGTAGATGAATAGACTCATATGCACGATTTTCATAACCATTGATGGAAATTTCAACAAAGCAATCAAAGCTCTCTGGTCCAGGAACAATACAGACAACCAATTTTGGAAAATTGCGACCAATAAAGAAAAATATGGAGTTATCGACACTTTGATGATTAAACCATTTCAGCATCTCAGTTCCCGAAAAACTAATATCACGATCAAAGCCATCAAAGCCCTCTCCCCAAAAATCAAGCCATCCAAGATCCATTGATATGTCCCCATCTTTAGATTCAGCACCCTCAGTTTCAAATGGGAAATTATTGGAGATCTGCAGATCCATTAATTTGTTGCTTCTTGCCCTACCACATACTCTATTTGGTAAAATTCCAATAATTCCTATTACCTGCATGCAATTAGAAAATTCAATATTTTTCATTTAGCAAATCTCGTAAAGTATTTAGATAAAGTAACAAAAATTGTTTCTTTATATATATCTTAAAGAAAGAGAGAGACCTGATTAAATAGCCCACTTGGTGAGGTATTCAACAACATGGAATTATTCACATAAACCCTACTTATTGATTGTGGAAGTCCTTGAATTTCATGAAGAAGCTTGCAATTCCTAGCATAAAGTTGTTTTAATCTGGGAAATTTGCTAATGCTTTCAGGGATGGTAACAATATTGGTAGAACATAGAATTATCATTTCCAATGCGGGGAAGTAATCAGGTTTCATCAAAAGATCTAATTCAATTATGCCTTCGTATTGATGGAAATCCAGTCTTGTCATGTTCACAAACCCATATCCGGAAGAGCTATCAAAAGAATTGCACGTCGGTCTCAATTTGGCAGTAGGAGTCGCCAAGTCCTGAAGCTGTTGCAATTTATAAATGCTATCTGGAAGATCCCGAAGGTTTTTGCACTTAAAAAGGTTTAATTCGTCAAGCTCAGTGAGATGCTCGATTGATGAAGGCACCTCTCTAATACCACTATTTTCTAAAGATAAATATTGTAAACATTCCATTTCTGGATGAAAATTAGGGAGCTTCTCAAGGCTTGAGCAGCCAGAAAGAACAAAAAGATAAAGAGAATTCAACCTAAGCTGGCTTGGAAGAATTTGAAGTTTTCTACAACCATGGAGAACCCATGTTATAAGCTTTTCAAGAGATCCAAAGCATTCATCAATCTCAACTAAATTTTCACAACCTGAAAGGTCCAAATGCTCTAAATTTGGGGCCCCTAATTCAGTTAATTTAACTAAATTTTCACAACCAATGAGCTTTAAACTCTCTAAATTTGGGGCCCAAAATTTAGGTAATTTCGTAATAAATTCACAATCACTGAGATTGACATCTATCAATTTTTCTAACCGACCCTCCTGTAGGGAAAAAAAAAAAAAATCAAAAGTTAACTACAACAAAATTTGAAATAAAAAATTTAACAAAAATCCCAATTTAAAAATATACATGATCATACCTGGTTGATTAGCTTTGGCAAGCTAATGCGACTATGTGGCATCTCAATAACAACAAGTTGTTCAGGAAAATATTCAGATGGCCAGTGAAAAGGATAATGGGGCCACTTAAGAAATATTAGACTGGGGGGAAGAAATTCAAGTGGTTCACAAATATGTACATTCTCAACTATTAGAAATTTGAGATTTTCCATCTTTTTGAAAGCTTCTGTGTGTAGTTGCACTTTTACCGGTTGGGGCGAATGCAACATTATGCCTCGAATTTTTTTTGATCCCTAATTGGAGAAGCATCAAGTCAACCATAGAAAGTAATATAATTTTCCAAATGTATAATAATTTTGAAATTTTAAGCCAAAATAAAAAATACTAATAAACTAATATTTTATAAAATGTTAGAAAGAACAAAAAAATTAAAGAAAAAATACAATACCTTCACCTAGTGAAAAAGGAAAAAAAAAAAAGAGCCAAATAATTGAAGAAAAAGAACTTATACCTTATTTCTAGTTAGTACTTCAAGCGAATCCTTATAACAA
Organism: Quercus gilva; assembly: GCA_023621385.1. Taxonomy (NCBI): domain Eukaryota; kingdom Viridiplantae; phylum Streptophyta; class Magnoliopsida; order Fagales; family Fagaceae; genus Quercus; species Quercus gilva. The sequence goes on along the minus strand of CM042475.1, from coordinate 7,626,863 downwards.
CATAACCTACTACGTTTTCCGAGGATGTCTGGTGCTTGTTGTCGAACAACTTCCCTGCCCATTTGTTGTATCAAGTCATGCATTGACAATGTACCATATTGATCAATGGTTATGAGACATTTATTAACAAGTCTCGGAATACCAGAACCTGGATATAATTCACATGCATTTAATATCTTTACAACATAATCTTTGTCCCATCCTTTGAAGAAAAATGCAATATCGAGAAAAATATCTTTCTCGGTGTCTTGCAATCCATCATAACTTACTTGAAGTATATTCTGAATGCCTTTATTGGGAATTTTCTTATACATATCTAATGCACTTTCCCATTCATCTTTAGCTCTTCCACACAAATCACGAGCTATTATTTCTAGAGCAAGTGGAAGGCCATTGGCAAAATCTATGAATTTAGTTGCAAGTTTAGAATAATCTTCATCACGAGGTATGTTTCCATGAAAGGCATGCGCTTTAAAGAGTCGAAGAGCTTCATGTTTGTTTAATTGCTCAACCTCAAATTCCTTGACCTTGTAAATTGTACAAAATTTTTGTTTAAGGGCAATTAACACGTGTCTATCTCTTAATGTTATAATGACTCTACTTCCGGGAGCAAACCAATCACATTTTCCAAGCAAATTTTTTATTGGTGTCGAATCATTGACATCATCAAGAATTAAAAAAACCTTTTTATAGCAAAGTGTATCCTCTATCAGAGTGATTCCTTTAGGACTGTTGCCCACTTTCCATTTTCCATCCCTCAAGATGTCATTAAGAAGTTGCTTTTGTAGTTTGATTATGCCAGCATTTGTCCCTAAATTTTCTCTTACATTCTCTAAAAAGCTGCTTCCATCAAAATGTTTAGCAATTTTATTATAGACAGCTTTTGCGATTGTAGTCTTTCCTACTCCGGGAAGGCCATACATCCCTACCACACAAAATTCATCTAACCCAATATCCAAAAGTGTCTCTATGGCCTTTGCATGAGAATTTATTCCAACTGGGTATTCAGTAACATATAACGGCGTCCAATTTAATTTAGCATTTGATATCTCTTCAACAATGTTTTGGATGAAGTGAGATTCAGATTTATATGTAGCGCTGCTGACAATCACATAGCATAAGAAAACATATAATTAGATAGATTAGCAGATGAACTACGAATTCAAGATATCTAGTAGTGAGCTATAGCACATAACTGTCTTTGATATTAACATCATATTAGAAATATAAAAATACATGGGAGAAACTCGTAATTGGACCTTGTTAGACTAATTAACTTCATACTAGATCAGTGGCGGCTTCAGGAATTTTTTTTAGAGTGGTCATTTAAAATTTAAATTAAAAAAAAAAGCTAACAAAAATAAAACTTGAATATATGTATTGACATCACAAAAAAAAGGCTCAAATACATGAAGTTTTTTATTTTCCTTTCACAAGTTTTTATATTTTGAAATCGCTGTATGATAGCTTTACTATCAATGCTAGCAGCTACATCTTTTTCAATGTACATAGCTAAGCAATTATTAAACTATTGATCTCCTATTCAATTACCCATATATTGTGCATTGACATCATAAAAAAAAAAAATGCTCAAATATCTGAAGTTTTTAAATTTCCTTTCACAAGTTTTTATATTTTGAAATTGTTGTATGATAACTTTATTATCAATGCTAGCAGCTATATCTTTTTGAATGTACACCGCCAAGCAATCATTAAAATATTGATCTTCCATTCAATTACCCATATATTTCCTAAATAAGTAACAATATAAATTAAATGCACTATTTTTTTGGAAAAATGTATCACATAAATCCAATAAATTCAGTTAAAGACTAAAGCAAGCACTAACAGAATAGCTAATGAAAAATGTGCATTTTTTTTTTTAAATGGTGATTTTAAAATATGCCATTTGTCAACACAATTTAAAATATTACAATTAAATCGATTTGGGCTTTTAGGCTAATTTTTTTGTTTGGGCAATTTTTGAGAAGTGCTACATCCACAATATTTTCGCAACACTTTCACAACAAAGCCTATAAGTGGTAAGTTTATATTGGTTCTAATTTGAACCTACTACTGAAATTATTTTTTTGTCCACCAATAATAACCCGCAACTTAGGATTTTTTATGAAAGTGTTGCAAAAATGTTATGAACATAGCATTTCACGCAATTTTTTGGTTCAACATTCAATGAACTAAAATTTTGGAGAGGTTGAATTCTATTTTTAATGGGCTCAAATTTTTATTTAGATTGTTATTTTTTTTTTTTTTTTTACGAGTGGTCAAGATTTTTTTCTAGGTGGTCAATGACCCATGGTAATTTAAAATTCAAAATTTTTTTAAGTTATATAAAATAAATTTTGAAGGTTAGGGTGGTCATGTGACCACCCTAATTAACACTTGACACCACCCTTGTACTAGATGATATGATCAAAATAGAATACTTTTGCATGCAGTGGTTATGACAAACCAGATTAGCAGTATTATATTAGTAAACTCATGAATCATGATGTCAACAATTAGATACATACCCTTTCTTATAATGCCATCCAGATGCATTTGCTGCTTTACTTAGAGCATCCCTCCACCTCTGCACCTTGTCCTTGTTATTCTTGAACTTCTTTTCATGATTAGCCAATGCAATTCCAAAGTTTCCATTTTGATTTCGTATTTCTGATGGATCAACGTTGTAAAAAATTGGACAAATTTGAACCTGCTGGTCCTTTTCTTTACACTTAACAATCTCAGCAAGTTCATCTAAGCACCATTTGGACTCTGCGTAGTTTTCAGAGAAGATAATAACCAAAATCGATGAATTTTTTATGGCTTCGATAAGTTTTTCTGAAATTTCTTCTCCCCTCGGAAGATCAATATCGTCGATGAAAGTAGTAATGCCTTTGTTATCCAAAGCCTTATATAAGTGGCTAGTAAAACCTTCGCGGGTATCTTCACCTCTAAAGCTCAAGAAGACAGCATACTCCCATCGGCGAGTGGAAGAAGAAGGGCTGGCTCCTTCATTTTTTAGGGAAGCCATTGATGGGATCTATATAAATGGAAGATTAAGAAAAGAGTGAATTGAATCAGAGAAAGAAATAGGAATCAAATTAGTGCAATAGGAAATGTGTTTGGAATGCAATTAAAGAGAAGGAAGTATTAGAGTGGGGTGTAGGTATAGGAAAACGGAAAATGCATATCTTTTTAAATAAAAAACAACTGTAGAGTAAAAATACTAGTGTAAACACACCTGTACAATTGTTCTTCGTTCCATATTTGCCCTAGTATTTGCAGAAAATGACAAGGCAGGAAGTGTGCAGGCGGGGTTTGTGTTCATAATGTTCTGGACACTAATAGCATTGTCTGCATCAGTTTCATCATAGTTAAATATATCATCGGCATGAACATTGGTAGCAATTTCATGGTTATCAATGTCTATCTCAAAGTCGCCTTGATAAATCCTCTCTTCATGCTCATCTCTATCGACAAAATCTTCAACATTAATGGCAGTATCATCAACATAGTCTTTGTCATCGTCATCGTCATCATCCTCTACATGTGTAAAAGATTCATATTGAGCATCTGAAGCTGTAACTTGCAAACTTGTGGTTGTTTGTTGGATTTCCTCAACGCCAACTTCTGCACGCAGCTCCAACTTTATGTACAACTCAATAGCACTTACTTGGGCTATCCTCTCCATCTTGTCAAACATGATCTTCACATGTTTGTCTACTTCTATTGCCATATACTTGTAATTAATCCGATGCTTGAGGACTTCATGTGGAGAACGACAAATAATTTGTATGTCATGCAAAGCAGGGTTCACACACAATTCTTCCATAACTATCATCTTTAAATCATTAAGGGTCTTCAACCTATGATCAATTTGAGTATAATAACACTTTATACCTGGCCCTTCAAATGGCAATCCCTTGTTCGCATTGGCATTGCTAAGCGGACCACCGTAGTATAGGATTATATCAATTACAGTCATTGTAAACCTATTAGAGTCAATTGTAATATGTTAGTTACAAAACATTTTATCTAGTCAAAGTAGAAAACATTTTATCTGTCAAAGTACAAATTCCAATTCATTCAAAGGGCATGACTTTCGTTATACATTCTTATGTTAGAAAAAAAATGTCTTCAAATTAGTTCTGATAAAAAAACCTAGCTATATAGCTGTTTCATACCCAATACAAAGAGACCAAATCCTTCTTAGGTCATGCTAAGACTACCTATTTCATACCCAATACCCACCAAAAAAAAAAAAAAAAAAAGCCAAAATCCTTCTAAGGTCATGATAAAAACACTCTTGATAAGAGCCTAACATTACTAAAGATGCTGAACAAATTTTGCTAACAAAAGCCATGCAAATAAATACTCAAATATTTGCACTAACAAAACAAAGTTGTATATATTTGCAATATCATAGTATCTTAACTAAGTTATGTTAAGTATCTATCAAATAAATAAGCAAAGTAAAACCCACACCCCAACAATAAATAATACCTAACTACAATGGCAATAAAACCCTTACTTGAAATGTAAATTTGTTGAGAGGGAGGAGCAATGCCCGAGAGAGGCCATGTGGTGTGAGACGTGTGGGTGTTATGGGTGAGTGAGCAGTGAGGCAGTGGGTTTGTTTTGGGTTTGAGTGTTTCAGTTTTCTGCTAAGTGTTCTATGTGTTTCAGTTTTCTGCTGACATAAATCAAGTCTTATAGACTCGGGTTTACTTTTTAAAAACTTGAGTCTGTAAGACTCGAGATCCATGTGGCAAAAAAACCTCCACATCAGTAAATGGAACTCGAGTCTTTGAGACTCGAGTTTTATATGGAACACGAGCTATAAAAACTCAAGATGTTACTAACAACATACAATATCAAAATTATGCTAGCCTGCAAATTACCCCCCATGTGTACGTCAGTGAGTGCATAATAGAAAAGGAGGTGAAATTTACCCAGTATTGCTCAAAACTTACCTGCATCAGACTGTATATTACTGTGTAAATATGCAAGTTAGCTACAATAACCATATAAATATACACGATTACTGTAGCTTTTTGTAGCTTTGTATTTTAATTTTTTATATATTTTCTCTCTCCTCTCTCATCATATCTCTTCCTCTAACTCTATTCTCTGACTATCTCCTCTTGAATTCCAGCATCTCTACAAATTCATCAAAATCATCCTAAATTTAGATCTAAACTCATTAAACCCATATCGGGGGGGGGGGGGGGGGGGGGGGGTGAGTGGTGGTGCCCCCTAAACTGCTGAAAAGATGGTAGAAATGAAAAATGATGTTTCATATCTATTGGTTTACTCATTAGTGACCTTGGCTTTGATCTTACCAGTTGCAACAACTATTATTAAAAGAGATTTTTCAACAATGAACATAATTAAAAATCGACTATGCAATCGAATGGGAAATTAATGGATAAATAATTGTTTAGAAAGATATATTTAAGACTACTGAAAGTGAAAAACTTATGCAATGGTTTTAAAATATGAAAAATCGTCAAAGGCAATTGAGTAAATTAAACTAGGTGTAAAAAGCCAAATTAAAGTTTACATTTTATGTTAGATTCTAGATGACAACTAAATTAGCATATAATTACTTATTTATTTTGTTATTAATATTAATTAATTTTTTTAGATTAATTTTTTACTTTTAATCTTGCCCAGACCTAAATTCTTCTCTTCGCCACTTACCCATACACAAAAATTTAGATCCCAAACCCGTCAAACGTATATGAATCATTATACCCATTATACACCCAAAAAAAAAAAAATCGTCATTAAATCCGTATACAAAATATATATATATATATATATATATTATGAATCATCAAACCCATATTGTACAAAAGAAGAAGCACCAGCAGCAGCAGCGGCGAAGAAGAAGAAGAAGAAGAAGAAGAAGAAGCCGTAGCGGTGAAGAAGAAGAACCAGTAGCAACAGCTGGGCGGCGAAGAAAAAGCAAAGCAGCGGCAGCGGTGGCTGTGAAGAAGAAGCAGAGCAGCAGCAGCGGTGGCAATATGGCTGAGAGAGGGGTGAGAGGCGACAGATTTGATCTCTGGCCCACCTCAAAAAAAAAAGTTTGTGTCTGTGTGATGACTACCATGATACCATCCTATATATATGTACGTGGAAGTGGAAGTGGAAGTGGAAGTGGAACACGCGTTTTCCACAAAGATACTTTACAGTTGTCTCCTCTCGACTGTCCTCTAATTTTTTGACAACGCGCAATGAATTCTTCTTTTCCACCATCATGTCAGAAAGTTTACCACTTTTTCCACAATACATGCCTTTCTCTTTTTGACTGAAAATTATGAGCACAGAGTGAACGCATTCAAACGTAGGTCAGAAACTTTACCGTTCTTTCCGCAACACGGGAAGTTATAGATTTTCTGGTTGACTACGTTACTTGCTCACCGTTTAATTAAAATTTTTTTATTTGTTTAAAATTGTTGAGTTTTTGTTTAAAAAAATTTTTATCTAACAATTTTAAATAAATAATAATTTTTTAATGAAATAATAGACCACATCACTTATCTACTAAATGAATCTTATAATTTTTTCCACATCACATGCCTTCTCTTGTTGACTCTTTGAAAAAGTGAGAGTGAACGCATTGAAAAAGAAGAATAGTGGGTTGTCTGTGTGAGTAGTGAGTACGACCGTATTTGGGGCCCATAATTTAGGTAATCTAACTAAACTTTCACATTTAAAGAGGTTCAGGCTCTTTAAATTTGGGTCCGTAATTTAGATAATTTAATTAAATTTTCACAAAAAGAGAGGCTCAAATTCTCTAAATTTGGGGCCCCATAATTTAGGTAATTTCTTAATAAATTCACAATCATTGAGATTGACATTTATCAAAAAAAAAAAAAAATCAAAAGTTAACTACAACAAGATTTGAAATAAAAAATTTAACAAAAATCCCAATTTAAAAATATCCATAATCATACCTGGAAAATATTCGGATGGCCAGTGAAAAGGATAATGGGGCCACTTAAGAAGTATTAACTTGTTGGGAAGAAATTCAAGTGGTTTACAAATATGTACATTCTCAACAATTAGAAATTTGAGATTTTCCATCCTTCTGAATGCTTCAGTGTGTAATTGCACATATACTAATTGACACGAATGCAACATTATGCCTTGAATTTTTTTTTTTTGATCCCTAATTGGAGAAGCATCAAGTCAACTATAGAAAGTAATAGAATTTTCCAAATATTTAATGATTTTGAAATTTTAAGCACACAAAAAAAAAAAAAAAAAAAAACACTAATGAACTAATATTTATAAAATGTTAGAAAAAAAATTAAAGAAAAAATACAATACTTCTACCTAGTGAAAAAGAAAAATAAATAAAGAGCAAAATAATTGAAGAAAAAGAACTTATACCTTATTTCTAGTTAGTACTTCAAGCGAATCCTTATAACAACATAACCTGTTATGTTTTTCAAGGATGTTTGGTGCTTGTTGTCGAACAACTTCCTTGCCCATTTGTTGTATCAAGTCAAGCATTGACAGTGTACCAAATCAATCAACGGTTATGAGACGCTTATTAACAAGTTTCGGAATACTAGAGCTTGGATATAATCCACAAGCATTTAATATTTTTACAAAATAATCTTCATCCCATCCTTTGAAGAAACATGCAATATCGAGAAAAATATCTTTCTCGGTGTCATGCAATCCATCATAACTTACACTAAGTATTTTTTGAATTTCTTTACTAGGAATTTTTTTATACATATCTAATGCAGTTTCTCATTCATCTTTAGGACTTCCACACAAATCACGAGCAATTATTTCTAGAGCAAGTGGAAGTCCTTTGGCAAAATGTATGAATTTAGTTGCAAGTTTAGAATAATCTTCATCATGAGGTTTTTTTTTCCAAGAAAAGCATGCTTTTCAAAGAGTTGAATAGCTTCATGTTCATTTAATTGGTCGACCTTGAATTCCTTGACCTTGAAAGTCGTACAAATGTTTTCCTTAAAGGCAGCTAACAAGTGTCTATCTCTTAATGTTATAATGGCTCTACTTCCAGGAGCAAACCAATTACATTTTCCAAGCAAATTTTCTATTCTTGTCAAGTCATCAACATCATCAAGAATTAAAAAAACCTTTTTATGGCAAAGTCTCTCCTCTATCAAACTAATTCTTCTAAATTTGTTGCCCACTTTCCAATTTCCATCCCTTAGGATGTCATTAAGAAGTTGCTCTTGTAGTTTGATTATGCCAGCATCTGTCCCTAAATTTTCTCTAACATTCTCTAAAAAGCTGCTTCCATCAAAACGATTAGCAATTATATTATAAACAGCTTTTGCGATTGTATACTCTCCTACTCCGGGAAGGCCATGAATCCCTACCACGCAAAATTCATCTAACCCAATATCTAAAAGTGACTCTATGGCCTTTGCACGAGAATTTATTCCATCTGGGTATTTAGCAACATATAACGGTGTCCAATTTAATCTAACATCTGATATCTCTTCAACAATGTTTTGGATGAAGTGAGATTCATATTTATATGTAGTGCAGCTGACAATCACATAGCATAAGAAAACATATAATTAGATAGAATAGCAAATGAACTAAGAATTCAAGATATCTAGTAGTGAGTTATAATACACAACTGACGTGTATATATATATATATATATATATGAGTTAGGTTCAAATTATACATAGTGTAACTTTTAGCAATATTACACCACTCAATATTTTTTAATTAGATGCGAATTTTGACAAGTCCACCGTTGGATTACATTATCTACGTATATTCTCCATGCTTGCAAAATTTCAAGGTAATCAAAGATTAATAGCCATGTCATCAATCAATTGTTTAAATTCAAAATTTTATAGTTTATAATAATGAAATAAAGATGAGTTTATGAATCGAACGATAAAGAACATCCAATTGGCATAAAAATAGGCATGCATGTTAAAAACATATAGAATATGTAATTCAACGATATGATTTTCAAAATATGAATTCAATAACAAATTATTGGATGGTGTAACATTACTTAGAGTTACACCACCCTATATATATATATATATAATGTAATTCATATATTTTTGATAATTGTCATTGATATTAACATCATATTAGAAGTATAAAAATACATGGGAGAAACTCATAATTGGACCTTGTTAGACTAACTAACTTTGTACTAGATGATATTATCAAAATAGAATACTTTTGCATGTAGTGGTTATAACAAACCAGATTAGCAATATAAAATTAGTAAACTCATGAATCATGATATCAACAATTAGATACATACCTTTTCTTGTAATGCCATCTAGATGCATTAGCTGCTTTTCTTAGAGCATCCCTCCACCTCTGCACCTTGTCCTTGTTATTCTTGAACTTCATTTCACGATTAGCCAATGTTGTTCCAAAGTTTCCCTTTTGATTTCGTATTTCTAATGGATCAACATTGTAAAAAACTGGGCGAATTTGAACCTCCTAGTCCTTATCTCTACACTCAACAATCTCAGCAAGTTCATCCAAACACCATTTGGACTCTGCGTAGTTTTCAGAGAAGACAATAACAAAAATCAATGAATTTTTTATGGCTTGGATAAGTTCTTTGGAAATTTCTTATCCTCTCAGTAGTTTACCATCGATGAAGGTGTAAAAGCCTTTGTCGCACAAAGCCTTATGTAAATGATTGGTAAAACCTTCACAGGTATCTTCACCTCTGTAAGGTTGAATTTATTCAATCATTTTGTTGGCTTTATTTCGTGCCAAATTTTCTTGTAATTTAGCATTTAGAAACCCTGTATTTAGGTGGGAATCATGTAAGGGTAGTGTGTAAGAGAGTGTGAAGAAAAGCTCAAGAGTGTGCACTTAAGCAGGGCTTCGCGACTGGATCTCGCGACTGGCGAGTCGCCAAAAGTGACACACGTGTGAAGCATGCAGGGGAGCTAAAGAGTCACGCCAGCTGTTGCACTACAAGACAAAACCTTTAGCTGGCCAGGTAGTTAGTTCGCAACTCAAACTTGTGACTCATTCCAGTCGCGAGCTCGAGTTGCCAGAACACCCTGTTTGTTACAAAATTGACTCTTCGCATTCCATACACACCCCACTATATATACCCTTATACCTACGTATTGTAGAGAGTTTCTAGAGAGAATTTTCAGAGAGAAACCCTGGAGAAAAACAAGATTGACCCATCCACAATCTTTATCCTTTGATTCTCTAAATTCTTCTACTTTCACCCTCTCCATTTATACATCATTAACAGGTACATTGGCCAAATCCTTATCTAACCATACCCATATCTGTGAGAAGACTTTTTGGTGCTTAGGAAGCAGTTAAGAATGGACCAATTCATTTTGGTTAATGTAATGGGTGATTGCAGGATCCGGTAAGCTAGAGAAGATAAGGTTTGACGTAACCCTGTTGGAGCAAGAAACTTGGAGGGCTTAGATGCACTGGGTAGATTAGGCTTGGAGGGTCTTCTGCTATTCATGTATCACAGCTTTATTCTCTAGTGGATTATTGACCACTTAGAGGGCGGCAGAGAGGTTTTACGTCGAGGACTTCGATTTCCTCTTCGATAACACATCGTTGTGTTGTCTTTGTGTTTGCATCTCTCTTTCCTTAATCTTTGCCTTTTAATTACTGCTGTGATTGTGATTAATTTCGATTTAGATTATTTTACCAATTCTGTTTTAGCTTATTTTCATATTCCGCACATACATTGTTTGATTATAAGTTTGTGTTGGTAATTTATAAATTGGGGGTCTAAACGTTCATAGGTGTTTTACACACTATTTGAACATTCAATTGGTATCAGAGTAGGTGCACTTGCTGTGGTTGAATTACCTAAGTGCGATCCTAGACCCCTTAGCTATGGATGAAGCCATGGAAAAGGCAATGCTGAATTGTGGTTTAAATGTTTGTGATAATGACTCTATGAGTATGTTTGAAGGGTATCCTAACAATGAACTCCTAGAGTTATTAAAAACAAAGAAACATGCTAGAATGTTTGTGAACATGCTAAAATATTTTGAAAATGAGAATCACATCTTACACAATAATCTATGTGAGTCTAATTCTTTGATTAAGAAGTATAAAAGAAGAAATAGAATATTGTGTGATAAGGTTGATAATCTGAAAAAGAAAATTAAATCTAACAAGAGCATTGAAAATGAAGATAAGTTTCTGTTTGAAGGTCAAGAGTGCTTGTCCCATGCTTGCTTATTTGTGCACACCTATTTAAAGGTATTTAATTCATGTTTATGGTGCCTTGATAGCAGCTGTTCTCGTCATATGACAGGAGATAAATCACTGTTTAAGTCACTCAAAGAGAAGGTTGGTGACTATGTGACATTTGGCGATAGGAGTCATGCTCAAGTTCTCGGCAAAGGGACTGTTGAGATACCGGGATTACCTCTATTGAAGGATGTCTTATACATCAAGGGGCTAAAGGAAAATCTCTTAAGCATCATTCAAATATGTGATGAAGACTTCCTTGTTCAATTCTCAAAGAAGGGGTGCATAATCATTGATGAAGAAAGGGTTCAAGTCTTGGAGGGAAATAGGACTATCGACAATTGCTACGGAGTAGTTCCTATGGCACCAATTTCCTATAGAAGTGCTCGTGTTGACATGTTGGAACTTTGGCATCACAGATTTGGGCATGAAAATTTCAAACAAGTAGCTAAAGTATCTAAACTTGAAACTGTTGAGGGACTTCCCAAGTTTGGAAAGGTTAAGAAGACAATTTGTGGTGCATGCCAAATGGGAAAGCAAACAAAGGCAAGTCATCCCAAGGTGAATGTGATTGCTACCTCTCGTTGTTTAAAGCTTCTTCATGTTGATTTAATGGGGCCTACAAGAATTGAAAGTCTAGGAGGAAAAAGGTACATTATGGTCATTGTTGATGATTTCTCAAAATACACTTCGGTGGAATTTCTTAGAGAAAAATCAAAAGCATGTGAGAAATTGGAAATTCTATGCAAGAGACTACAAAACGAGAAAGGGGTTCCGATTGTCAAGATAAGGAGTGATCATGGCAAGGAGTTTGAGAATGCAAGATTTGAGTCGTTTTGTGAGAAGAATGGGATCAAAAAGGAATTTTCAGCCCCCAAAACTCCTCAACAAAATGGGGTGGTTGAGAGGAAAAATCGGGTCATTTAAGAAATGGCAAGAGTTATGCTACTCAACAAGCAAATTCCTCAAAAGTTTTGGGGAGAAGCTGTGAACACCTCATGTCACATTGGTAATAGGATATTCTTTCAAGCGGGAACAAAGAAGACCGCTTATGAAATTTGAAATGGAAAGAAGCCGAAAGTGAAGTACTTCTGAGTGTTTGGAAGTAGGTGTTACATTCTAAATGATTGGGAGAACCTTGGAAAATTTAATGCAAAGAGTGATGAAGGCATTTTCCTTGGGTATTCTACCACTAGCAAGGCATATAGAGTTGTCAACAAGAGAACAAAGACGGTAATGGAATCTATCAATGTAGAAATTGATGATGCTATAATAAAGGTAGAGATGGTTGATGATGGAGAAGGGCCAAGCACTAAAAAGCCCACAGCTAAGGTCAAAGCTCTTGATATTGAAGTTGAAGGACCTACACCGGAAAAGGAATCAACTCCCGTGAACTCAAGAATGGAAACAATATCAATGTCTAGAACATCAAGTCCTCTCACTCCTCCGGAAGTTCATCCTTCTATCTCCTGGAATGATGAAGTGTCCACATCAAAGAAGCCATCATCAAGAGTGATTAAAAACCATCCGAACAGTAACATCATTAGGTCTTTAGATGAAGGTCTTCACCTTAGAAAGGGAAACATACTTCTGGCTAATAATGTAATATACCATGCTACCTTGCTCTATTTGTGTCAAAAAAGGTAGAAAAAGCTCTTCAAGATGAAAATTGGGTTGAGTCAATGCATGAAGAGCTAAATCAATTTGTGAAAAATGATGTATGGGAACTTACTCTTAGGCCTGAAAATGTTCACGTCATCGGTACCAAATGGATCTTCAAAAACAAGACCGATGAAGATGGAGAGATTATCCGAAATAAATCTCGACTAGTGGCTCAAGGATACACTCAAGTAGAAGGAGTAGATTTTGGTGAATCCTTCGCTCCCATGGCAAGACTTAGTCTATTCGCATTCTTATGTCAATTGCATGCACTATGAACTTCAAACTCTACCAAATGGATGTGAAATGTGCATTTCTAAATGGCTACTTGAATGAAGAAGTGTTTGTTGAACAACCCAAAGGCTTCGAAGATCCTCACTTCCCGGACCATGTGCTGAGATTGAAGAAAGCTCTTTATGTCTTGAAACAAGCTCCAAGAGCTTGGTATGATCGGCTTACCCATTATCTCCTAGATAGAGGGTTCAAAAGAGGGTATGTTATCAAACTTTATTTGTCAAAAATGATGGGGATTACCTTCTTGTGGCTCAAGTATATATTGATGACATAGTATTTAGAGCTACCATTGATGCTCGAGTTATAGAGTTCTCCGAGGAGATGAAGAAAGAATTTGAGATGAGTATGGTGGGGGAGCTTACATTTTTCTTGGATCTTCAAGTCAAACAAAGGAAAGAAGGCATATTCATTTCACAAGAAAAATATGCTAGAAATATTGTCAAGAAGTTTGGATTAGATTCCAAAAAGCATGCCTGTACTCCTATGAGTTCATCTACAAAGCTTAATGTTGATTCTTCCGGGGTAGAAGTGAGTCCAACCTTGTATAGGAGTATCATTGGGAGTCTACTTTATCTTACAACCAGTAGACCGAATATTGCTTTTAGCATTGTGCATGATATCAAGTTGCATCAAAGGAATCCCACCTGACTGCGATGAATTGAATCATACTATATGTCAACGGAACTTCAGATTATGGCTTGTGGTACTCAAAGGACTCAAATGCTTGCCTTGCAGGTTATTCAGATGTAAATTGGGCTGGAAGTGTGGATGATCAAAATAGTACTTCAAGTGACTACTTCTATCTTGGAAACAATCTTATCTCTTGGATGAGCAAGAAACAAAATTCCGTGTCTCTTTCTACGGCTGAAGCAGAGTACATAGCTGCTGGAAGTTGTTGCACACTATTCCTTTGGATGAAAAAGCTACTTCATGACTACGGGATTCCACAAGATACAATGTGTGTTTTCTGTGATAATACTAGTGCTATAAATCTCTTTAAGAATCCGGTTCAGCATTTAAAGTCGAAACACATAGAGATACGTTACCATTTCATCTGGGATTTAGTGGAAGATAAAGTTGTATGTCTTGAATTCATACATACAAATAATCAAAAGGTGGCCTCTCGATGGTCCACGGTTTGAATCACTCCGTAAGACCATTGGTGTTGGTACAATTCCTTGAATCTCATGTGTGATTTGTGCTTTACCTCTTTATCTTGATTTGATTTCTCTTTTGTAGGGCACACACTACTTTGTTGGCTATGTGTATAGCATGTCATGTTTGTTTGCTATTTGTTTTAAATGTTTTTACATTTTTTTTTTTGGGTCAATCTTTTCTTGTTTTTGTGTCAAAAATCCAAAAACACATAAAAAGTAGAAAATCCAAAAAGTTTGATCGACTTTGTTATGTATTGTCACAAGCATGTTTTGCCTTGTACCTTTGTACTAATGGCTTTATGCATTTATGAGCATAGTTCGTTCTTTATGCGCTCATATCATTGTGGGAAAAATCTTGAAATCTATGTGACTGTTGTAAATAGATCTTCAAACTTGTCATGAATGATTAGTTAATGGTTTTGTTGATCTTGAAACTTGCATAGACTTGTGCCTATATATCTTCCCACTTTTTTTTTTTTTTTTTGGTTGTTGCTTAAATAGCTTAACAAATGTAAATCTCAAAATAAAAAGAGATAATAAGCTGTAAAAGCCTTCACACATACTAGAATTTGACTAGGAAAAAAGGAAAGCGACTTTTATGAAAAATGTATGATGCCCAAAAAGCCAAAAGCTTGTTCATCAAATTGAAATATTAAATAATCCAGGCATCGATCTCAAAATGAGACGTATTGATTCAAAATGATCAAATGTTATGATGTACATGGAGCCAAATGAAAAGCTTCAAAATAATGTTATCAAGTTTTGTGGGAGGTCATATATGCATATTTCTATAATTGAGATAGGTCATTTTCCTAGTGCTAATTTTGTATGCCTTGGTTGAATTGATCATTGAAGCTTCACATTAGACTAAGGATTATCTCATCTTTGGTACCCTCACACATCACACATGTCTATGTTCAATGAATGCCTTATTCATTTGTGTAATTGTACTTGATTAAATATGTTGCACATGCTCAATTATATGTTGATCAAACACAAAAAGATTTTTGAGTGTTTTAATTGTTTTTGAAAAGTGTTTTTATTTTGAAAAATGTCAAAAATTTCAAACACTGTGCAACCTTGTTCTGGTGACTTGCCTCGCGGGTTAAGCCAGTCACATGCCCCAGTCGCGAGCTTACACAGTAGGTTTTCGTGACTCATTGGCAGGTTAGAGTCCCAGTCGCGAAAAAGACTTAGAAAATTTTTCTAAAATTTGTTTTTTATTTTTATTTTTATTTCACACAACTCGGTTTGGCAACTTGTTTGCTAGTGGAAGCTCTAGTCACTTCCACTCGCGAGATGTACTCAGAAAGTTTCGTGGCTCCCTTTGCGACTACCTCGTGGGTGGACCTTCCAATCGCAAAAAACACTTAGACAAATTTTTCAAATTTTGTCTCACAGGTGTCTAGCGACTTGTTCACAATTCAATCCAGTCACGAAAAACGCATGTTTTACAAAATGAGGGTTATTTCAGGACTGGTTTCAAAAACTTTTCATTTTTCCCTCGCATTTAGTGATTATTCATCTTCGTGTCTATCTTTCCTTCTTTCAAAATCACCGTGTTCACATACAATTTTCCATATTCTTCCTCACTTCTTCCCCAATCTTCAAGAAAAGGTATGGTTTTTGGTTCTTTCTCAATGTATTTCACATCTCTTACCTAAGATTTCTAGAATTTGGTGTTTTTCTTTTGATATCTGTGAATATGATGCTTGAATATGGGTATTTGATGCTTTGGTGAGATTGCTGTGTGGGTGGTGTTGATTATGTGTTGTTACACTATGCCTTTGGTTGCACAATGTGTTATTTGTGAGACACACACATTCAATGACATGATTAAGACCTTAATCTCATGATTTTAGGGTTTTCTTCAATATTCCTGTTTTGGGACTAACTCAATGCTAATAGAGTTTGTTGTCTTGTGTGGTTTTTGTTGCTCTTTGGTGTAACATGATGCAGATTGAAAATGTCTCTGTTCAAAAGATCAGTTGTAAAAGAAGGGAGCAACAAAGGCAAAGAGCCCGTCATTAATGTTGATAATCTTTCTCCTAGGTCAAAGAGGACCTGCTCATTGACGGGAATGTATGACCCTGACAAGTTCAGATCTTATGCTGCTTTTCAGATCTATGACAACTACTTTTGAGAAGCCTTATTGTTAGTTGAAAGGGCTGTTGACCAGCCGTCTCTCTTGGAAACCGACAACCTTAAATGGTTTGCCACCAAGGATTGGAACATCCTTCTCTCCAACCTTGATGATGCATACGAAAATTTGGTGAAAAAGTTCTATGCTAATGCCATTGTTGAAGGCGAAGAGCTCAAATGCTGGGTTAGAGGAAAGATTTTCTCATTGACTCCTGTTTATCTAGCAGAAATCCTACACATTAACCGGCCGATGTTTACCAAGCCATCGGAATATGATGATTTGAATCCGGATGAGGAATTACTTCGAGATGCTTTTGGAAGGAACTTGGAGTTCTCACCAAATGGGAACTCAATCAGTGTTTCCTCACTTTCCTCGGAACTACGAGTGCTTACAATAATCTTGTTTCACAATCTATATCCTTTATCCAGCACCGGATACATGAATCTCGGGAGAGCTTTGTTCCTTCATGATCTGATTACTGATGAAGAGATCGATATTTGCGCTCATATCTTTCATATTCTATGCAAAAATGTTACAAGAATTGAATCAAGGATTTGCATTCCTTTTTGCTGTTTCATTTCAAGAATATTGAAACTCAAGGGCATTCATCCATTGGAAGATGAGTCTCCCTACTCGAAGCCAAGTCCAATCAACATTTGTACACTTAACACTAGCATTGGTCATAGTCAGAAGGGAATCAAGACAGAGACTCCAGCTTCTCATAGTGGTTCACGCTCTAGTTCATCCTCCTATGATGAGAAGTTAGACAACATTATGGCATCCGTCTATGACATAAGTACCAAGATGTCCGGACTTGCCTCTCTTCTGCACCATCACAACATCCGTTGTGATACGAAGTTTACTTCTCTCCAAACTCAATTGGATCAGATTCAAAGAAAGCTAGAAGAAAATGAGGACTAGCTATTCCATAACAAAAATGGGGAGATGATGAT
This sequence comes from Quercus gilva, assembly GCA_023621385.1. Classification (NCBI taxonomy): domain Eukaryota; kingdom Viridiplantae; phylum Streptophyta; class Magnoliopsida; order Fagales; family Fagaceae; genus Quercus; species Quercus gilva. The sequence goes on along the minus strand of CM042475.1, from coordinate 7,609,422 downwards.
GATAGGGGGAGTAAGAGCTTGATCAAAGGGGGAGTACTGATATTGAAAAGCAGGAGATAGAAAAGGCCTATGTTTATGTTGTGTTTTTTTATGTGATTTATACCCATGCTTTGTAGCTTAGTACTTGTTGTTAATGTTATGCATTTCTTTAAGTACATCACTCTTGTGCCCTTGTTGGATTTTATATCCTTGATACAATTACCTTGTGTTGTTGTATTGGGTTGAGTGTTGGACATGCAAATGATACTTTGCATTGAACTTATTAGCTTGCATGTCCGGATGTTCATTCCTTATGTGAATGTTCATTGTGGTCACTATTTATAGTGATTGTTCGTTTTTGGTCAAGCCATGCTTTATTGTTTCATTCCTGTTTGCTTGATCGCATTGTGCCTGCTCCATATGCATTTCAAGTTTTCTGCGTACAATGATCGTATTGTGTTGTTATTTTCAGGAAATACTTGTTCGTATGGTTCAAGAGCTTCACAAATTCTAGAATTAGGTGTGAGTGAGTTTTGTTCAATTGTTCCCAACTCTCATGTTAAGTCTAGAGTTTGTTTTAAGGTTTTGTCATGGAATAGCCAAAGAGGGAGACTGTAAGGTTGAATTTATTCAATCATTTTGTTGGCTTTATTCCATGCCAAATTTACTTGTAATTAAGCATTTAGAAAAACTGTATTTAGGTGGGAATCATGTAAGGGTAGTGTGAGAGAGAGTGTGAAGAAAAGCTCAAGAGTGTGCACTCAAGCAGGGCTTCGCGACTGGATCTTGCGACTGGCGAATCGCCAAAAGTGACACACATATGAAGCATGCAGGGGAGCAAAAGAGTCACGTCAGCTATTACACTACAGGACAAAACCTCCAGCTGGCCAGGTAGTTAGCTTGCAACTCAAACTCACGACTTGTTCCAGTCGTGAGCTCAAGTCGCTAGAACACCTTGTTTGTTACAAAACTAACTCTTCGCATTCCATACACACCCCACTATAAATACCCTTATATCCACGTATTTTAGAGAGCTTCCAAAGAGAATTTTGAGAGAGAAACCCTAGAGAAAAACAAGATTGACTCATCTACAATCTTTATCCTTTGATTCTCCAAATTCCTCTACTCTCACCCTCTCTATTTATACATCCTTGAAAGGTACATTAGCCAAATCCTTATCTCACCATACTCATATCTGTGAGAAGGCTTTTTGGTGCTTGGGAAGCAATTAAGGAGGGACCAATTCATTTTGGTTGATGCAATGGGCGATTTCAAGATTTGGTAAGCTAGAGAAGAAAAGGTTTAGCGTAACCCTGTTGGAGCAAAAAGCTTGGAGGGCTTAGGCGTACTGGGTAGATTAGGCTTGGAGGGTCTTCTGCTATTCATGTATCCCGACTTTATTCTCTAATGGATTATTGACCACTTGAAGGGCGGCGGAGAGGTTTTATGCCGAGGACTTCAATTTCCTCTTCGATAACACATCGCTGTGTTGTCTTTGTGTTTGCATCTCTCTTCCTTTAATCTTTGCCTTTTAATTACTACTGTGGTTGTGATTAATTTCGGTTTAGATTGTTTTGCCAATTCTGTTTTAGCTTATTTTCATATTCCGTATATACATTGTTTGATTATAAGCTTGTGTTGGTAATTTGTAAATTGGGGGTCTAAACGTTCATAGGTGTTTTACACATTATTTGAACATTCAACCTCTAAAGCTCAAGAAGACATCATAGTTCCATCGGCGAATGGAAGAAACAGAAGAAGAGATTCCTTTATTGTTCAGGAAAGCCATCACAGGATCAATAAACAAAAGATTAAGAAAGGAGTGAATTGAATCAAAGAAAGAAATAGGAATAAGATCAGTGCATCAAGAAATGTGTTTGAATGCAATTAAAGAGAAGAAAGTATGAGAGTGGGGTGTAGGAATAGGAAAACAAAGGGGCCGTTTGGATTTACTGTTTTCATAACTCATAACTCTATTTCCATAACTCATAACTCAAAAATGGTGGGACTCATGGCTGAGAAGTCCATTTGGATTTTGTTTCTAGTTTTTGTTTCCATCACTCAATTCTATGATTTTTGAGTGATGAGTTATGGAAATTGAAAACACATTTTAGGTGTTTTCAGTTTCCAATTCTTAGTTTCCAATGGCATTTTCGTAATTAAACTCACAACTCTCTCACTGTTTAGCCGCAATGTTTGACTTTTGGGTTTTTTTTAGAGAAATGATATGTCTACAACATTTTCACAATATTTTTACAACAAATCATAAGTGGCAGGTTGTTATTGGTTATTATTGTTAGGACAAAAAAGTAATCTTAGTGTTAGGTTCAAATTTAAACCAATAACAACTAACCACCTATGATTTGTTGTGAAAATGTTGTGGACGTAGCACCTCTTTTTTTTTTTTTTGAAACAAAGCCTAGCCGCATATCAAGACTTTTCAGTTTTTTTTTTTTTTTTTTGAAACAAAAAGTAACAGCAAAACTGAGTAATGAGTGCCAAACGGGTGGGTTTGGAGAAATTAGGGTATTTTAAGTGATGAGTAATAAGTGACGAGTGATGAAAATTGAGTAAGTGAAGAGTGATAAGTGACGAGTGATGACAAAAAAAAATCCAAACAGCCCCAAAAAAAATGCATATCTTTTTAAAAAAAGCAGCAGTAGAGTAAAACACTAGTGTAAACACGCGTGTACAGTCTTTCTTCCTTCCTTCCAAGAAGGTAACTGGTAAAAGACTAAACTCATATACAATGTACCTACAATTGAGTCACACGTCACACACCGTGGTTTTGGTCTCTATTCTTAAGATAAGATAATCGGAGTAGTTGAATCTTTCCACAAAGGCAGCCAACTATGTTTGTTTCAAATTGATTCTCAAAAAATAAAAGTTTGTTTAAAGTTTGTCACTGGTCGTTAATAATTCAGGGGTTTTAAATAATTTAATGAAAAAACATCATAACATCATGTTTTCTAGAAGGTGATTTATTTTATTGGCTTAGAATATCTCTATAGTAACCTATATTCCAAGAGTATCCATTTAGTTAGTGATACTTAAAACTTTAGGCTAAATTACAAACTATATCTAGACTTATGTTTTAAAAGTTTCATCCTACACCAAAAGGTTTGTAAGCATCATCATTTTCTCATTAGAAAATTGTAAATATATCTATAAAATAAGATAAAATAAGGTGAAACTACATTGTTAGTCTCTAAAATTTGTCTGTTGAGCGCTTTTGGTCCCTAAAATTTTAAGTGTGCATTATTGGTCCCTAAAGTTTTAAATATGAGTGTTGTTAGTCTCTCTGTTAACTTCCGTTAGTTTGTTTGCCTATGTGTCTAACGGAACAATGATGTGGCATATTTTAAATGACATGGCAACCTATTTATTATTAAAAAATTATACATTGTATTATACACATCAGAATTGGCTAAACGCAAATAATATAGGTCTTCAACACATCAAACCCATGTCTTTCTCCAAATTAAAAGTTCCTAGATTTTGTTTTCTTTTCCTCCTTTTTCTCGGAATCCAAATAGGACCAAGGAATATGTTTATGGAGAGAGAGAGAGAGAGAGAGAGATTGTAACCAAGGCTGGAGGTATCTACATAATTGCATCTATATATACACGACCAAGTAGAAATCTCTCAAGAAAAAAAAAAATACCCATCTTTCAAAATTGAACACTGAAAAATCCTTAGACCCTCAAATTAAATGTTTACGGCATAATAATTTCAATATGTATTTGATCAAATGGTTAACAGCAAATACTCAATAGAATGATCACTTCCATTTCTCACCCAAAGAATTAATGAAACCAAAGAATATAAAGTTTTAGGTTCAACGAATATATGTATCTACATATAAAATAAGTGTTTATGCATAGTGAGAGATCCGATTAGAGTGTTTGAGATGAGTTGCATAGGCCTTGACAAACTCGCTGTCTCTATCTTCTTTTAGTGCTGCTACTGCGGTAGAGTTTTGCAGTAGCAAAATCCTTTAAAATATATATTAGTTATTTGATTTTGAATTGAACATATTTCTAGACCCTATTTGGATTTCAAGAAAATGAAGGAAAATGAAAAAAATAATCCAGGTTCTTTGATTTTGGAGAAAGATCCAATTTTAATGAGTTTGATGTGTTGAAGACCCACATTATTTGGGTTTACCCGGTTCTATGTTTATAATATGATGTATAATTTTTTCATAATAAATAGGTTGTCACATCATTTAAAACATGCCACATCATTGTTCCGTTAGACATGTAGACAAACAAACTAACGGTTAACAGAGAGACTAATAACACTCATATTTAAAACTTTAGGGACTAACAATGTTTTCTTGAAACTTTAGGGACCAAAAGCGCTCAGCAAGTAAATTAACTTTAGGGACCAGCATTAGAGTTTCGCCTAAAAATAAATAAATAAAAATTTTTCTATAAAAAACATTTACAAATTCAAAAGTGATAATATATTACAAATGACTCAAAAATAATAAAATTTTTCACCATATTCATCATATTGTCTAATCAATCTCATCTAAGTCAATGCTATCATCACATTTATCATTTTGCAAACTTATTTCTTTATTAAAACTTTTTTCATCGTTATTAACATATACTATCTCTTCTTGTTCTTTCTATTTTAATAATTTTTTTCAAAATTTTTTTCTTGGCATTCTATTTTTCTTGGACTTATAACATTAATGATAAAATAAAAAAATTATTATATTGTCAATTAATATCTTATTTATAGTATATAAAATATATTTGTAAATATTAAAGTGGATTGTAAGTGTGTATTGTGTAATCCAAATTTTGAAGGAGAAAGAGAGGAAAAAAAAAAAAACTTATGAATATGTTATTTTATTATGTTAAATTGAGTAACCTAATAATTTTCTGTTAAAAACAAATCTAACAACTTGTTAGATTCAAATAAAAGTACAAATTTCAACAAAAATTTTTCATTTTAAAACATTTGTCTATGTATGTACGATACATACAATTCTGCAATACGATACAATTCACACAATATACACATTGTATCGTACTATTTATGAGCACTTATGATACGTCAATACAATATGAAATTTACGTATGATTATTAATTCTACTAATTATTAAAATTACTTTTTAGCACATTACTTAAAATTTGTAATAAAATTATTATAAAACCATTTCAAAAAAAAAAAAAAAAATGATTCGAGTTCACATGGATATGGCAGTGTGGGTCCTATTTAATATTTATTATAATGCTTCGAGACAAAAGTAGCAAATTAGGTATGCCCTATTTTATCTTTCCCACTTACCCAAAAAGAAAATCCTACGAGCGTCATTCACTTTTTCATATTTATAATTTATTTCCATAATGCCCCTAGCCATAATGAGGTGGACACGTCAAACTCCACAATCAAAGTGAGACTGTTATGAGATGCACTAACTATAAGTTAGCAAATCTGTGTGTAATCCACTTCTGTAATCTACTTTTTATAACAATGTGTAAGTGCGTGTTGAATAATAATGTGCAATAGATATATTTTATAAACTTTATCTATTTTAAACTTTATCAATTATAATAACTGGGGAGTGGGTTTGTAAAGTTTGTCTGTGACACAACTCAAAAAAAAAAGTTTGCATTTGTGTGAGACTGTAGTACCATGATTGATGATACCATCCCATATTATATATATATATATATATATATTATTTGCTTATTTTACAATATTGAAATAAAAAGCGCGTTTAAATAAATTACTGGCTTGCTTAAAAACAAAAAACTCTACTTTATTTTGTTTATTACAAAACTATTAAAGGGTGAGATAAATTGATTTTAGCAAGGAAATAAATAAAATAAGTTGTAAATAATTGGCAAATCTTTGTGTAATCCACTTCTGTGTAATCTACTTTTTAGAACAGTGAATAAGTGCATGTTGAATGATATTGCACATACATTTATAAATAAAAATTACAAGCTAATCCTATGATGCTAGGTTTCAGTTGGTGCATTCAGTGTATAAAATTGTATACATATTTATTTTTCTTCTATTGTGGAATTATTAGACTAATAGAATTAGATTATAAATTTAAGGACTTATTCATTATTCAACTTATATTGGGTTGATTTTTTTTTCTTTTTGTTTTAATTCTTTTATATGTATGGAAAGAAATAAGAAAAAAAAAATGATAAGAACTGTGTTCAATTTTTTTTTTCAAGTCTCATGGCAGCATGTGAGCCGATTGGTCGGCCTTGAGGAGTTCATAGTGGTGACTCAAACACACAATGGATATCATTTTAGTGTAACAGTGCTCGTACAACACACACTCAATTAAGGAGGAACCTTAATTGTGACTACACTAATTCTTTGAAGTATAAGCACAAACATGGCTAGTATTTTCCTTTGAGTCATGTATTAATTAGCACCAACATGTATTAATTAATTGAAGTATAAGCACAAACATAATCAGTTATAACAATAATCAGCAATGATGACTAATAGCTGCATTGGTTTGGTATGGTTGTTAGTGCAATTTGTGGTCGTGACATGTTGGCCCACTTCATTAAGCATTGATATTTGGGGATGCCCCATGAACACGGCGGAAAGCAATAGAAAATACTTTTTTGTGTTTTTCAAAAGCAAAAGCACAACAAGAAAAAATTGCAATCAATTGCATGCAACTTTAAAAAAGTAAGTCAATATTTTGATACTAGATTTCTATTTGTTGGAGCTATCTAACGATAAACAAACAAAACAAAAAATTGATGACGAAGTTTGTCCACAAATTGAAAATATAGTCCAAGAACTTTCGCGTCAATTGTCATGAAATTTCCCAAGAGTATACAGTGCTTATAAGTCATCATATGTTGATGAACACTTCCACATCCACAAAATACTAAATTGAAAAGAAAGTACCTTGCCTTTACTTGTTGAACATAAAAGTTTTGATAGGTATTACATAATAGACCTTAAATACCAAATTCATATGTTATAGCTACTTCAATCTCTCTTAATTCCCTAGATTCATATGCACGGTACATTCTCTTTGTCATCTTCATTTAATTTTCAATTATTATATATGCCTTCATGTCTATGAGCTTTTGTAGGTCCTAATTTTCAATTAAGGATGAATTGGAAGAAGACATCTTACAACTCCAAGATAATTGAGATATTTGATTTGAACTTAAATGGAAACATAAAAGTTAAATTAACTCTTTCTCAATTAATCAAGATTTAAGTCAATCCTTAAAACGTGCAAGATCATTCAGGACGAATCAAGATCATTTAAGTTTAATAAGGGAAGATACTCAAACTTTAATGAAACTTTCACTTCAATTAAAGTTCTTCTCTCATAAGACTTAATCACCAAACTTTAAACAAAGCTTTTAATCTTGGCTGATATCTACATGCATGTGTCTCATACACATGCATGATTGGGTATATATATGCACATACTTGAGCGTAGTTGATATGATTTTCTCCATGCCTATATGCTGATGATTTGAGTTTGAAGCCACAAGTTGTTTGTCTCTTTATTATATATGTATATCTCTTCACATGTTTTTGTGGTCATATGTTTTATCTATCTTTCTTTGTTTGCCTCATAGGACACATGGACTGCTTTTTAGGCTTTAGATATAGATGCATATTCGCTTGAGCATCTAGGATAACTTACATTCCATCTAGTTTGAGTAACGATATATGAAGGTTAGCTATGACTGGGCAGACTTAGGGTACCTAACCTCTTCTCATCTTGTATCCTAACTTTAAACCTAGTTTGGTTGAAAGACATTCGGACAAAAGGGGCTTCTGCCCTTTTTGGGCAAATTAAATAGGAAAATGCCTCATTTCCCAAACTAAATAGGAAAGTGCCCCTTTTTTAAAACTTGATTTTTGATAAATCGAGTTAGGAAAAAAAAATTCTAAAGCTCTATAGTGGCGTTTTTAAGGAGTCTATAGTGACGTTTTAAGGACCTATAGTGACGTTTTTTAACTCGACTTTAAAGAAATCGAGTTATAGGTAAAAAAATGCCACTATAAGTTGATTTCAATGCCTATAACTCAATTTTATTGAAGTCGAGTTAAAAAACGTCACTATAGGTCTTTAAAACGTCACTATAGGCTCCTTAAAAACGCCACTATAGGACCTAACTCGATTTATCAAAAATTGAGTTTTAAAAGAGGGGCATTGCCCTATTTAATTTGGGAAGGGGGGCATTTTCCTATTTAATTTTTCTAAAAAGGGCAGAAGCCCCTTTTGTCCAAAGATATTCATGGAGTCATGTTTTAGTTCCTAGACCTAAAATTAAGTGGCGACTCCTTTGTCTCTTTTTAATAGTTTTGTGTACTTCCATGCTCGTGCTAGCTTAGAGTCTAAAACTGCTTTTAGGGAGGTTAAGTATCATGTATCCCGCCTTTGCAAGAAGGAACCGACATATCGATGTGTCATAAAAATGGGGTAAGGTTCACAAAACTTACAATAGGTATAGTAGTTGAGATTCTACTTCTAATCCATTACATGACATTGATCAGTCAGAGCGGGATCAAGATCATGCTGTTTTAAGATTCATGAGTCCACTTATTTGCTGAATTTTAATTGAGTATTGTTTGAGGTGGATCTAGGTTAATGTTATAACTTCAAAATAGTTTCATCGGATTATCATATCTTTGTTTAATCTTTTCTAGTTCCTATTGTTGGTTAATTTGTTTGAGAACTATGTCCTTTACTGCCCTTGGACGTAGGCTTTTTGATAGCCTTTTGCGCAACAAACTGATATTAGAGCACTCTCACTACACACTATTGCTCATATGATATGCGAATCATTAGTGATAAGAGTAGCCAACCTGGGCCATCAATAAAAGCCTTTTGATTTCTTATCTTGTACTTAGGTAGGTAATTTGTTTCAAAAACTTACGATTCATGATTTATATGGTGGAGGAGCACTACTAGTTTCGGACTCTAACTTGTGCATGCCGATTGATCTATATGCAAAGATTGGTTAGTGATCTCCAAATATCTTTCATGTAAAGCCTGATTACAACTTCCTCATGTCTTATCTCATCATATCTTGCGTGTATATTAATATTCCAATATGTAACCTAAAGATTTGATAAAGAAGATCCTTTCATGTTTGAAATTAAGAGGAAAGCCAAAGAGGAGACAGAAACACCATTTATAAAGAATGGAAAAATGTTATCAGAGGAGTTAATTGCCTTTTGCAATGGAAAAGACAATCTTATTCATGTCTTCTTCTCTGCTAAAGAGCTTAGAAGAGCAACAAACAACTATGACCCACTTCAAATTTTCTGGATGCAAATGGTTTTCATTTTTATAAGGGTTCTTTGGAAGATCGCTTATTTGCAGTTAGAATGTATGGCAAAAGATCATGGGCTATAAATCTGATAATGATAAGTTGGTGGGGGCTTCTCAGTGGGAAGGATTAGATTTTGCATTGGCATATGTTAGCTAGTAAGCTCCTTATCTACGGAGGGAGAGAAATTGCAGATAAATATATAGAAAAAATAAATCATTGGGTGTTTTATTTCCAATAAACAACAATTAAATGTTTTGAAAAACCTCTTGATGGGGAATAGGAAGAATCACCACTAATCAAGAGGCACATATTTGAAGAAGGGCTAAATTAATGCTTAATTAGTTTTAATTGTAATTGTAAGGCAAAAATACAAGAATGGTTTGGTGGAGTAAATGGGATACATGAATTGAGAGAGAAGAAATTGAATTGGAAAGGTTTGCAGTGAATGGGATTTTTATTTTTTATTTTTGACTGAAGGTGATAGGAAATGGAAAGTTGGAAGGAGCAAAGCATTAATTGCAAAAGGAAGGGAAATAAAAATTGTAAGAACCATGTTGCCAAATTGATTGATTTCTCACTCTCCATGTCAATTCCCAAAGGTCAATTGCATGTACAAGTTTTTCATATTCGTGGAAAACATAGGGACGCAATGCCTGAATATGCCCGTATGGGCTATTTAATTGAGAATGCTGATGCATATAGTTTTGGTGTGCTTATACTAACACTTTTGGCAGGATGGGGTTCATGTTTAAATGGTGAACATGAATATATGATATGAGGCTTATAATCTAGTAGATTGGCCAATGCTTTGGTATAATGCCACTGAAAGAATTATCTTGAATGTTCCTGGCAAAAGAAATGTTTAAGCAGGCAATCAGGATCAATATAAGTTGCAAAGTGTAGTAAAGAACAGCTATTGAGAAACCTACAAGTCAGTGGAAGCAATAATAAAGAATGGCAACTAGATTTTTGAGTGTCTTTTTACCATTAAGCCTGTCCAACTCACAAAATAAGCCAATAATAAAAAGAGCATATTTTGACACTCCAGCCTTGAATGAAACAGTAGGAAGATATTCAAACATTTCCCTTTGATCTTGGTACATGCAAACATGCCCATGATGGGAAGATTTCGCACCCTTGGTTCTGGGGAACTCTTAGCAAGACTGCCTGGTAAATCAGGACCTTACTGAAGTTTGTTATGACACAGATTATAGAGCATTTCCTTGACAAGGGAGATCAAACTATATTCACTAGAAACATTATATTAAAAATGAACAAACCCTAGATGGTTTAGATGAAGGAGGAGTGTAATTCGTTTGTCAACATATATAAGTTTATTTGGCTTTTTGCTGGAAAGTGGATTAAGGTATATTTGTGCTTTGAAAAAGTAAGAAAAACAAAATTAAGGTAAATGAAAAAGCTGTACTTAAACAAGAAAAACTAAAAGCTAAATGTAAAAGCTAGTAGAAAATGGACATGTATCTACACAGTTTTTCCCATTTCCCAAATGAATAAGATATTGAAGGAGTTCAAATTATGGCAGTGGGGAAAGTGCAGCAATGGTTGTGATTTACAAATACTGATACAACAAAAGAAAAAGACCAGATCAAACAAAAGGAATTTAAATACCACAAAGGAGATCAAAATTTCTGATGTACATAGTAATGAAGTAAAATTCTGTAAAATTTTTGTCAAGATAACATCCCTGGTTTCAAATACAAAATTGCACAACATCCTCCAAAATAACTTTAATTATGCAATTGTTCACAAAAGAGATCAGAACCATCATTATACAGGCAATAAGACATTAAAAATTTAAATAAAAAGTACCCATTCAGCTAATTGGAACCCCTGTATCAGGCAAAGATGTAAATAGAAAAGTTTATGATATTGAACCTTGTATCAGCCAAATGTACAACATTGCATATATTAGTTGTCGCAAGACATCCCCAAGATCAACTTCACAAGAACGTAAAAAAGGCTTTCGGATGCTAAGCAATAAAGTGAGTGCATCACACAATTCACTCAAGTAAATGAAACTATAAGAACCAATGGAGTTATATGCAAATTCCATATTTATATTTGTATTATCACCATGAATTCAGGACTGCAAAAATGTAATAATTATATAATGTTCTATAAATGTGTAAGAGAATTAGTTTGACTAACAGATAGACTACATGGCTCTAACTACGTCGAATTCTTCCTCAAAACTTACAATGATTCATATCTTGGATTCAAAGAAGTCATACTTTGAGAAACATGCTTAATCATAAGCACAAAATTGATTGAATTAGATAGAAATAATAATGTAATCTAGTTCTAGTGTTCATGGCAAAAGAAAGCTGTGCTCCAATACCCTCAAATTATGACAACAAAACAGCAAATGAAAAGTTATAAGTCTACATGGAAAAAATTTGATTCACTGGATCAAAGGAAGCAACTACAACATATTTTTGCATGTATCCTCAAAAACAACAAGAACAATCAAATGGACATAATGGGGTATTTCCAGCATCAGACTTATTGATACCCAATTCCTCTTCTGTGTAAACATTAAACGGCGTAGCATATCTAGTTTTCTAACAGCCCAATGCTTAAACTTAAATTGCGCGATGAATTATTCAAATGAACTACTACAAGAAAGAAGACCAATTTGATGGTTTAACCTGGGAAGAAGAAACAGTTGCCCTTCCTGTTACTATATAAAAAGAAATATAACGCCTAAGACAGAATAAAGAAGAAACCAGAATGTTAGTATATAAACAAATAACAGTTGCCCTTCCTGTTACCAAACAGTTTCACCCTGAATGTTATTGAAGCTGACATCCCTAAAGAAGAAACCAAAATAAAGAATTAAATAAACAGTACAGGTACCATTTCAATAAGAGCTAAATGTAACAAGGTAGTTTCAGTTACAGGTGCTTCAAATGATGCAGGTTATTAAGCTGGCCTCCAGTCCACCCAGTGAGGTTTAGTCCTTGAATTTTACTGCATAAAATTAGTAGAGACCATAAAAGGGTAAGGTTTTGGGCTTTTATGGCAATGTGGCATTGTTAGTAGAAAAAACAGGTTAGCTAAGTGGATTACAGGTGTATAACAGATGAATCAGAACACGACACTCCTGTCCATGACTCTCCATCCCTTCAGCACTGGTGGGTTGTTCAGGGACCTGTATAGATCTTGAAGAGCACTAACTGCACCATGTAAGCAAAGGAGAGCACAGCACAACAGAGCAATATTTGAACTCCAAAACAAATATAGAGAGAAGCAACAATAACACTACTATAGTACACAAAAAAAATGAGAAACAGTAGTGCTAAAAAACTAGAATAGCGAACGTTATATCACTCATACTAGAATAATGAAGAAACATATTATTACACTTCTTCTGCAGCAGACTATACCTCATAAATGCTCTCTTTGAAAGAAATACATATTATAACCCCAAAAAAGAGTCAAAGCCTGAATCTTTGTGAGGCATTCTATTGTAGTCTTCCGCATTCTACTGAAACTAAAAGATTCACAACAAGAACACATTTATTCCAATAGAATGCTACAATCAAAGATTGACTCTTCAATAACAAACGATTCAAAGTTTTAATTCCCGTTTTATATTTGTTCCTCTTTAATTTTCCTTGAATTTTTTTTCTAGGGTAAAATTGTTACTCTTTCTGAAATCAAAGGCATATATATAGACATAAACCACCAAGCTTCCACATAAGCATGATATTTTTTTCGTTCATTTTCTCGGTAACAAACAGAGAAAAAGAGAGAAAAGTTACCTTGAGCAAAGTGAGTTCCCCCAAATTCACTGGCTCCACGGTGTACTTCACAAATGAAGAATCTATTGAATTCACACAAAAATTTTCTTAATTAAACCGGTAAATCAATAAATTAATCAACAAACAAACAATTAGTAATAGGAAACGCAATTTCGTTCAAAATTTTTTTTCACGGGAAACAAACGGAGTGTTAAATAGATCAGAGAGACCTGAAAAAGTGGCGTAGCTGAGAACGCCGACAACCGCGCCTCAGCTAGTCGTTGGAGACTTAATGAAAACTCATTTTTATGCTTTTGATTATGGGCTTTGGGTCTTTCATAGCATGGGACTTAAAAAGTATATTTTATTTGTTTCCCTTAAAAATAAAAAAGTAATATATTTCTTAAATAATTGAATCCTTACAAGAATTGAAAAATGAGAAATTGAACTTCGGTTCTTTTCGTAAGGAAATTAGTAAAAATCACTAAACTATGAAGCTCTTGAAGTGGCGAGTAAAAAGTGAATTATTAATATGGCATAAATAGATATATTTATGCCAATGATTACATTCTTACATAAAAAAATCAATTGTAACGAGTGATGAATTTGTTTTATATCAATCAAGTGAATCTTTAAAATTCTAATTGAGTTTTTTTTTTTTTTTTTTTAAGTTCAATCTACTTTCATGATCTACCTACCGACAAATAGTCAAATTTATACTTATTTATTTGTTGATTTCATATTGAAATTAACATGCACGTATCTAAACTAAATAATTAAAACCTCAATGAGTTGGTATAACGGTTCTGAAAACATCACGAAATCCATGAGGTTTAGGGTTCAAAACCCCTAACTCCAACTCCTAAGGAATTCCTCCAATTAATGAAGCTAATTTATTCTAATTTAGATTGGGATAAGAGTAGGATCCCCTCATATTTAAATATTCAAGTTTCTTTCAATTTTTATCAAGCACACAAAATTAAATAAATGTCAAGTGTCTTGCATATGACTAAAAATTGGAGGAAATTGAAGGATTTAATGGGAGGGAATCTTTTCCCAACATAATTTTTTAAAAGGAATTTCTAAACTTATTATCATTAATTTAAATATAAATTTCATTGAAAATTTTATTAATAATACATTATTATGTTTTTCCTTTTCAATTGATTTTTATAATGGAATCAATTTTAGTAACTTTTTTTTTAAAAAATAAAATAAAATTTTTATCAAAATCAATTGTACCATAATAACAAAATTTAATTTGTGAAGTATAAAACTAAGCATGTTAATTGAGAAGTTCAATAAGCTACTTCTAAATTCTTTTTCTAATCGAAAGGGAATAATACATGATGAGCAATTTGCATGCTCAATTAACTAGTATCCTTACAAGGAGTTTTTCATGAATTGTAAAAAATTTAAAGATAATTCTAAGATAATGCCTAAAGTTCCCATAAAAGAAAAAGATAATTCCTAAAGCCCTAAACATTCAATCTATATATATATATATATATTTTAATAGGTTAATTTAAACATATCAAGAAATTCTACTTTGTTTAATATATGAATGAATTTCATATAATAAATAAGGGTTTGTTTGGTAGGAGGATTTTTGTTTTGTTTTAAAAAAAGTATGAAAATAATTTTCAAAAAATTGAATATGAAAGAGAAAGTGAAACTAGTTTTCAAATAATAATTTTTTACATTATATGTGTTTGGCTCCACATTTAAGAACAAATTTCAAAATATTAAAAAAATAATGTTTGGGAGACCATTTCTACTTTGAGATTAAAAAAGAAAAAGATCATTCTATAGAAAGTAATGTGTAGATTACTTTTTTTGGGGATAACGATAAGTTTCAAAATTGAAATAAAAAAAATTTATATATGATAAAATTCAAATTTGTGATAAAGGTGAACTTCTTAATTTAAGAGATGGAAGAGTTTGGGCAAATCTATAGGGTCCATTATTTTCAATTTATTACCGGCTATGCCATTAAAAACATTTTATGTATCTTGAAAACATCTTCTTGGCCATCTCCAATATCCAATTTTCAATCGGGAAAATAGGAAATAATTTTATGAAAACTGTATTTAGAAAGGATCAGTTAACTATAGATTCAAGTGTGGAACCTATCATTTTATGGTTTCCAAAAAAAATAATTGTGTTTAAATCCTTTACCAAACAGGTCCAAGATACAAAATATTTGCATTTAAATATTAATTCTAAACACCACATCATATCACAAAATGACATCATTTTATGAAATAAACCAAAATAAAATTTATTTTTAAAATAACATTACTTTAATAAGTAAGAGTAAAAAAATTCCGTGTTATAAATTAATCAACTACATCATCTAATCTTGTGCACTTACAAACTATTTTAAATTTTAAGGGTTGTGTAAAGTTGTTATTTACAACTATGTGTTTTGATGGCTTATATTCCGTGCCAAATTTGATTTTAATTTCATTCAATCTTTTGTACCCTATATTTATTGTGGGATTTGATTGTAAGGGTTGTGTATTAGAGAGAGGGGGTGTGAAGACTTAAGCACTTGAAGACTGAAGAGTTTTCGCGGGTAGCTCTCGACTAAGCATCCCGCGAAGTGACTTATATGCCTTACACATGCTGGAATGCAAAGAGTCAGGCCAGGATGGAGACAACTGTGTTTTGCGAGTATCTCGCGAGTAAGGCCTTCCCTCGAGACACCCGCGAAACATTTTGTTTTGCCAGACTGTCCATTCTGATCCACACTTTCTGTGCCCACACTATATATACCCACATTACCCACAAATATTGAGGAGTGCTTCTAAGAGAAAACCCTAGCCAAACACCTTGAGAGTTAGAAATTGTTATACCCACAATTCTCTACGCATCTGCTTGTGGAATTTCCTTAACTCCTACCTCTCCATTTCCATACCATTGAGAGGTTGATAGCCCAAACACTTACCACACCCTTTTAGAGTGTCAAGTGAAGTTTTGGTGCTGCTGAGAAGCATTGGAAGAAGCCAAGAATGGCAGATGCAACATGGAGCTTGTTGCGAGATCCGGAGAACTAGACAAGACACGGTTCGAGAAGCCTTTTTGGAGTAGGAGCTTGGAAGGCTTAGGTACATCGGGTAGATTAGGCTTAGAGGGTCTCTTGTTAATCCATGTATCCTAATTGGTTGTCTAGTGGGTCGATTTTCAGTTGGAGGGCGGCAGAGAGGTTTTTTGCCAAGTTCTTCGGTTTCCTTTTCAATAACACATCGGCGTGTTATTTTGTGTTTGCATCTTTCTTCCCTACTTTTTTACATTCCATTTTACTACTATGTTGCTTTGATTATGGATTAGAGTAGCTTGTTTGTTTATCCACTCACTTTTACACTATTCCGCACTTAGTATTAAGTTAGTGTAAAATTAATCGAGCCGTAACTTTAAATTGGGGGGGGTCTAAATAGCTCTTGTGTTTTCAACACATTTTTGAGCTTTCAAGTTGCAAACTCCTTTGAGATTCCTTCTCATTAGTTACAAAATAAAGTTTTTTTTTTTTTTTTTTTTAATTTTATAATAAACAATAGTCAATTTTTGAGATTTGAGCATGGAAATCATATTGTAAAAGTCATAGAAATTTAGAGCCCTTAAACCAATAATTTGATTAACCTAGTTAATAGCCAAGTGATTAACTTTGTCAAATTAAGCAATTCTAGGTTATCACAATCATACAATCATATCAAGAATATATAAAGCAGCGAAAAATTAAAGAACACAAGATATGATGACCCAAGAAACTACACGGTAAAAATTTGGGTAGGATTTGACGTAGCTATCCTCAAGGTAAACCTGAATCCACTATGAAAGAATCGAAGTTCATACAAAAGGACTTACAAGCTCCCCGCTTGACTTCCTAATGCTACTCACCAGTAGAACTTACTGACACGACCACGTGCAAACTCCGAATCCACAGACTCCTTCTTTCTTGGATTCTTCAATCAGCTACAAGCTCCTCGCTTGTTTTTCTTTAAGCTCCAAAGGCAGCAACCGAGTTGATCATCAAGATGTTGAAGTAATCTCCACCTTGAAAACCCTAAGCTTTGTGAAACTGAAAACTCCTCTAGATCTCACAAGAGATTTACACAAAATAGCAATATGAGCAACAACCTTAGAGAGGTTTGGGTACAAAACCCTAAAATACCAAAGAGGCACAAGAGGCACTCTAATCTCTCTAAAAAGCTCTGAAAACGCTACCTAGGGTTAGCTTATGATGTCCTTTAAATACTGGAAAAAACGGCTCGCGATTTGGGCTTCAAACGAATAAATTATGGCCTTTTTACGTTTGCTGATTCTGCTGATATGCGACTTTCGATTGATCAAGTCTAATTTCTGATCGATCGAGCCAAGCCGAAAGTCACTAATACTTTTGCAGCCACTCGATTTCAACTTTATATAAAAGACATAACTTTGAGCAAGTCTAAACAAGACTTAACATATTGTTTTGATCATGGTTTGCCAACATTACACATTAGAGTTCTAAATACATAAAATCCTAAATCTTTAGAACCTAACAAAAAGGGATAGAATAAAAGGAGGACAATCCTTAAGGCAAACCTGGGAGACCTCCTTAGTCCTCAGCTTGTAATGTCCTTGCCAAAGTATGAACAACTCTCTTGCCCTATTAAATATAGGAAAAAGAAACAATTAATAATCCTCATAATAATTAAATAGACTTTTACTTTTTAGAATTTTCTTTCTTTAGAAGAGGAGAATTATGAAGAAAAAAATTATGGGATTGAAAGTTCTCAAATTATTCTTGAAAACTCTAGAATGATCTTTTCAACAATATTAAAATTTTCCAACGTATCAACAAACTACCTATGTTTATCTAATACATACATGCAATTCGTCTTTTATATTTCCTTCTATGTTTTAAAAAGTATTGCAATTAATCAATTAATGTATTTTTTTTTTTTTACAAGACTAGTTATTTATTATCAAAAGTATAAAGCCCCCGTCAATGTCCTTTCCCTTACTTCCTTGCCCTTTATCTAATATTCTAATTGTCGTGGGTTCCAATTAGCTCAACTGGTAAAGTCTCTGATGGTTTTATAAGAGATCTGGGGTTCAATCCCCGCCTACACCAAAAACTGATTGGTATCTTGGTCTGATGATAAAGAGCTATCATCAGAAGCGGACGCCATAAGTTGAAACTTTCTCAAAAAAAAAAAAAAAAAAAAAAAAATTCTAATTGCCTATCCCCATTTTGGTGACATTTCTTTTATACTAAATCTACATGAAGCAAAACTGGTGTCTTCTCCATCTTCCCATTTTTCTGACCTACCAAACTGACCTTAAGTTGTCTTTTGCCACATCCTTGGTTGAATTTGTAAATCTGGGCAATCATGGATATCAATTGATCACTTCGTTTTATTTTGCATGTCATTCTTGGATTTCTACTTTGTTAGGTGTAAGGTTGAATTTAATCAACCATCTTGTTGGCTTTATTCCGTGCCAAATTTGCTTGTATTTTAGCATTTAGTAACCTTGTATTTAGGTGGGATTATTGTAAGGGTAGTGTGTGAGAGAGTGTGAAGAAATGTTCCTCAATTTGCAAAGAAGCAGGGACTCACGACTGAAACTCGCGGGTGACTCGTGGGTGTAAGCCGCCAGATGAGAGTCACGTGCCAATCATGTGGGAAGCTGAAGCGTTATGCTAGCTGGTGCACTACAGGACAAAAGTCCCAGGTTGGCCAGGCCTTTACCTCGCGGCTGGAACTCGCGACTCAGACCAATTGCGAGGCCAAGCCACCAACCAGCCCTGCTTGGGAAAAACTGTCTCTTCATATTCCAAACACTTGCCACTATATATAGACCCTTATACCCACCAAATGTAGAGAGCTTCCAGAGAGAATTTTGTGAGAGAAACCCAAGAGAAAAACAAGATTGATTCATCCACAATCTTTACCTTAGAGACTCTTCAAATTCCTCTACTCTTTTCCTCTCCATTGATACATCCTTAAGAGGTTCTTCACCAAATCCTTTCTCACCATACCCATATCTGTGAGAAGGTTTGTTTGGTACTTTTGGGAAGCAGTTAGGAAGGAACCAATGTCTATTGGTTGATGCTATGGTTGATAGCGGAATCCGGTAAGCTAAAGAAGAAATAGGTTTGGCGTAACTTCGTTGGAGCAAGAAGCTTGGAGGGCTTAGGTACATTGGCTAGATTAGGCTTTAAGACTGCTGTTCATATATCCCAACTACATTCTTTAGTAGATTATTTACCGCTTAGAGGGCAGCTGAGAGGTTTTATGCCGAGGGCTTCGGTTTCCTCTTCGATAACACATCATGTGTTGTCCGTGTCTTTGCATCTTCCTTCCCTTTATTTTTGCCTTTTATTTACTGCTGTGGATGTGTTTATATTTGGCTTAGATTATTTATCAATTCTGTGTTTGGCTTATGTTCATGTTCCGCACATTAATTGTTTGATAATAAGCTTGAATTGATAATTTGTAATTTGGGGTCTAAACGTTCAAGGGTGGTTTATACCCATTTTGAACATTCAATAGGTATTCAGGATTCAAAACTAGTATACACTTTTTAAGGTTTCCATTAAAGAGGATTGGATTTTTGTTATTCTTTCTCTTTGAACATGTTTGATAGATAAGAAAGAACATACGCATCGTGTAAAAATTCCTGTCTATTTTAGAATAAGAATTTATTATTATTATTTTTTTTACATGCTCACCTTTTAAAACAGTCCACATTAAATTATCTATTTTACACTACATTTCATTAAAATATTAATTTTTCTTGATTTTTTTAAAATTATTTATCTTTCTTCATATGCAATAACCATCATTTACTCTCTTCATTCATTCTTGAAATATGTAACTGAAAGTTCAAAATGGGTATGAAACACCCTTGAACGTTTGGACCCCAAATTACAAATTATCAATTCAAGCTTATTATCAAACAATTAATGTGTGGAATATGAACATAAGCCAAACATAGAATTGATAACTAATCTAAGCCAAATATAAACACATCCACTGCAGTAAATATAAGGCAAAGATAAAGGAAGGGAAGATGCAAACACACAGACAACACACGATGTGTTATCGAAGAGGAAATCGAAGCCCTCGGCGTAAAACCTCTCCGCCGCCGTCCAAGCAGTGAATAATCCACTAAAGAATGTAGTTGGGATACATGAATAGCAGAAGACCCTCCAAGCTTAATCTACCCAAGTACCTAAGCCCTCCAAGCTTCTTGCTCCAACGAGGTTATGCGGAACTTATTTCTTCTTTAGCTTATCGGATTCCGCTACTAGACCATAGTATCAACCAATGTATATTGGTTCTTTCCTAACTGCTTCCCAAAAGTACCAAATAAACTTTCTCACAGACGTGGGTGTGGTGAGATAAGGATTTGGCAAAGAACCTCTCAAGGGTGTGACAATGGAGAGGAAGAGAGTAGAGAAATTTGTAGAGTCTCTAAGGTAAAGATTATGGATGAATCAATCTTGTATTTCTCTAGGGTTTCTCTCACAAAATTCTCTCTGGAAGCTCTCTTCATTTCGTGGGAATGAGGGGTATTTATACTAGGATGAGAATGGAATGTGAAACGTCAGTTTTTCCCAAACAGGGCATTTTGGCAACTTGACCTCGCGACTGGGTTGAGTCGCGAGTTCAAGCCGCGAGCTAACGGCCTGGCCAGTGTGGGACTTTTGTCCTGTAGTACAACAGCTGGCGCGACTCTTCAGCTTCTGACATGCTTGGCACGTGTGCAACTTCTGGCGACTTGCAAGCCGCGAGTCACCCGCGAGATCCAATCGCTAGTTTCTGTTTCTTTGCACAATCTTGAGCATTTCTTCACACTCTCTTACTCACTACCCTTACAAGTTTCCCACCTAAATACAGGATTACTAAGTGCTAAATTACAAGCAAATTGGCACGGAATATAGCCAACAAGATGGTTGATTAAATTCAACCTTACAGTAATGAAAGAATAAATAACTAAATACAAAATGAATAGTATTAGTGTAAATTTACACGATTATTGTAACAAACTTGTAAATTTACATAATTATATACGACTGATATGAGTCATTTTTAGGAAAAATTGTGTAAATTCTACATTTACTCTTTCTTCAATTTTTCTTGATTTTTTTTAATTGTTTATCTTTTTTTATACGCAAAAACCACCATTTACTATCTTCCTTCATTCTTGAAATATGTAACGAAAGAATAAATAACTAAATACAAAATGAATAGTGTCAGTGTAAATTTACACGATTACTGTAACAAACTTATAAATTCACATAATTATATACAGCTGATGAGTTATTTTTAGGAAAAATGGTGTAAAAATCTAACGTGAATGCCCATACATTTTCCAAAAAAAAAAAAAAGACGTAAATGGAATTCTCATAGAATGCGAAAATTTGAATATCTATTAAAATGGTCGATCTTAAGTACCACTTGCACCGTGCCCGAGAGAAAGCGAGGAAGTGAAGGAAAATGTATACCCGTAAATGCTGTCTAATAAGATGTCCAATGACCCTGTTGGTTTTGTAGATAAGCTGATAAGGTCCCTTTAGTCACAACCAGTAAGCAATAATTACATGGATGTGAGTACCATGCAAACTTGACAAGCCTTTCCCTGCGCAACCTCACTGTCACACAAAAACAAACACAACACAACCCAACCAACAGGCGAAAATGGGTAACTAACCATAACTTTCCAACCATATAGTTAGTAGGCAATATTTGCAAACTATATTTTTTGCTAGCATCTCGAGTTTAAGAAACTCGATTTTGGCCTATAAATCAAGTCTCAAAGACTCGATTTCCATGGCCTGATCACGTGGCATCTTTTTCCACGTGGCAATCACCTAGAAATCGAGTCTCTAAAACTCGATTTATAAACCAAAAAAATTTAAAAAAATTTCAAGTCTCAAGTCTCTCATGTACAAGCTGAAATACCAAAAAAAAAAAAAAAAAAAAATACAATTAGATCAAAGAGAGAGAGAAAGAATCCAGAGAAAGAGCGACCTAAAACCCCATCTTCCGTGGACAAAGTAAAGGTTAGACTCAAAGCTCTCAAGCTCAAATATCCATTTTCAACCCACCACCCCAAATCTCAAAAACCCAGTCAAGATCTACCTCCACATCGGTGGAAACACCCCAGTAGCCAAATGGGTCCTCTTCGTAAACCCCGTCTTCTGTGGACGAAGAAGAGGCTTGGGGCTTGCGCAGCATGGGCCACGCGGGGCCTGGACATCTAGTGGTTGCGGTGGTGTTTTTGTTTCTTGGATTGAAGCATGAGAAAGAGAGAGCAGCCTTTTTGGCTTTCTTTTCTTCTTCGGCTTCTTTTTTTTTTTTTTTTTTTTCCTGGCTCTGATTTCTTTGTTGGTGTTGTTGTTCCTTTTTATCTTCAGGTCTGGCCTTATAAATCGAGTCTTAGAGACTTGATTTTTAGGTGGTCGTCATGTGAAAAAAGTGCCAACTCAAACCCGATCAGAACGTGAAAATCGACCCTCAAAGATTCGATTTATAGACCCTAAATCGAGTCTCTTAGACTCGAGATGCTAGTAAAAAATATAGTTTGCAAACATTGCCTACTAACTATATAGTTGGAAAGTTATTGTTAGTTACCTATTTCCTCCCAACCAACACATATGGCAGCAGCTAACGCTCTTCAAATCAGCCCATTTTCTTCTTTTCCTCCAAAACCCACCACAATAATAACCTCTCCTCCTCTGTCTCTCTAACCCCATTGCACTTCTCTCAGAGAGCTCAAGCAAATCCAAGCCTTTACCATCAAAACCCACCTACAAAATGACATTACTATCCTCACCAAGCTCATTAGGACCATGCCCACCAACTGTTCGACCAAATTCTCCAACCAGACATTGTCGTCTTCAAATCCATGGCCCGTGGATACTTCCGCTACAATGCCCCTCTTCAGGCCATTTTGCTCTTTTCTGATATCCTATGCTCTGGCATTGTCCCTGGTGACTATACCTTCCCTTCTCTTCTCAAGGCATGTGCAAGCTCTAAGGCATTGCAAAAAGGTAAACAATTGCATTGCCTTGCTACCGAACTTGGTCTCAACCATAACATATACATATGTCCCACATTGATAAATATGTATACTGAGTGCAATGATGTGAATGCGCTGTTGTTTGTTATAATGCAATAAACACAGGATATGCTCAAAGTAGTCGGCCCAATGAGGCATTGTCATTGTTTCGCGAATTGCAAGCGAGTGATCTCAAGCCTACTGATGTAACGCTGCGTAGCATACTTTCATCTTGTGCTTTGTTAGGAGCATTAGACTTAGGGAGGTGGATACATGCATATGTGAAGATACATGGTTTTGATAAATATGTAAAGGTCAAAACTGCTCTTAAGATTTGTATGCAAAGGGTGGAAGATTGGATGATGTTGATTATGACTTGTACAATTTGCTGTATAGAGACAATACCCACATAGATTCTTCACCACCCGAATTTTTGTACCAGGGGGAGAGTTTAGAAGCCCAAAAGCAATAGCCTATTTCTCACTATGATATCTTAGAGTAATTTCTTTGTCCTCATCTTCCATGTCTTCATGAAAAACTAAAGAAATATCAGGAACATACCCAACCAACTTCAATTCATTGACTAACTTGTCAAGTGCCCAGAGCAAATCTGTAGAAACCGATTGCACTCCCTCCCCAGAGAAGAATTCATACACTACATTGTTCAACTCCACTGAACTACACCCAGGTACCTTCACCACCCCCTTGTCTTTCATCAGTTTCCTCAAATAATTCACATCTTCCCATCTTCCAGCCCTTGCGCACAAGTTCAATAAGATCACAGTCTCCCCCATGAGAGTCATCCAGTTCAAAAATTCATCTAATCACTCACTTTGCCAATTCTACATTGCCATGGCTGCTACAAGCAGATACCAAGGTTTGCCAAAGTATGGGAGTGGGCTAAATTGGTAATCCATCGATGAACTTATAAGCCTCATCTAAGCGACCAGCTCGACTAAGCAAATCCACCATCCATCCATAGTGCTTGATACCCGGAATAATCCCATACTTGTCACTCATGCTATAGAAATACTCATAACCTTCCCTCACTAAGCCAGTGTGGCTGCAAGCCTTTAAAAGACACAAAAATGTAATCTCATCAGGTCGCACTCTTGCCCTCTTCATTTCTTCAAACAATGATATGGCTTTGGAACCATGCCCATGAGTTGCACATGCCATAACCATGGCTGACCAAGCCTGTGTATCTCTTACTGATATGTTTGCAAATTGCATTATGCCACGAGTAATGAATTATATAAATCTAGCAAGTTGATGATCCGTACTAGCTTCTGGGCTTAGGCAAATGTATGATGCAAGAATGTGCATCTTTGGAATCTATTTGTACAAAATTGGTTCCAAAGAGTGGAATAAAGCCTTTTGTTGATTTATACAGATAAAAAATTGGTTCCAAAAAGTGGAATAAAGCCTTTAGTAATTTAGGCAAATCAATTACTTTTAAAGTCAACTTTTAAACACAAAGCTGAGGAAAATGATGTGGCAGAAGTTTTTCTTGCTCTCAATGAGGACATTTTACAGGTCTAAGTGTCTTTTTTTTGCTATTTTTTGTGGTTGGTTTTCTGTAACTTTTTATGTATCAAGGAAAAAAAAGAAGTCAAAGTTAGTTGTTTCAATATGATAAGTAAATAATAATTTTATTAAATTTATTTTTTTCACAAAAATACAAACAAAACCAATGAAGTTGTGGAAATAAGTCAATAATTTTGTCCCAAACTCTTCCCAAACTCCCAATGTGAAAGGCTAATCAGGGGCATTTGTTTCACACAACACAGGTGATAAATTAATAGTAATAGCGGTAAGCATATGCTGCACCAAATATTCTGTCCACACGTACGTTTTTGCCTATAAATACTGCCATTCACATCATGAAACTATCACCCTAAGTCCAAAAACAAATTCCACACACACACACACACACACAGATGAAAGTATGAAACCCAATTGTGCAATCTTCATCAAGCTTTTATTAGTACAATGCCTCGCAATTGGCTGTGTTTCAGAGAGTTTCGATTTCTTCTACCTTGTACAACAGGTGAGTAGGATTATTTAAGAGAGAGATCATCCTTTTGAACACTAACTACTCTTATTTGATGTTGTCATAACGTCAGAACTTTTTTCTTGATTTCACCACTCTAAATCTCTAATGCAGTGGCCTGGATAGTACTATGACACGAAACAAAGTTGTTGCTATCCAATAACAGGAAAACCCAAAACTGATTTCAGCATTCAGTGGCTTTGGCCTAATTACAATGATGGCTTATACCAATCCAACTGCAATCCTAACAGCCCTTTCGTGAAATCCAAGGTACCAATTTCTCATTAGGAAAGTGTTAAAGTTGTTATCAATTTTACAATATGAAACTTATAAACTAGCTTGATAATAAAGGTAATTGGTGCTACATCGACAACATAAGTACTTAAATTCCATCACTAATAAAGTTCATTGTATATCATTCTATAGATTTCAATTAGCAGAATGCAAGTAAGTTGGCCAACACTGACCTGCCCAAGCAGCAGTGGTTCCTCATTTTGGTCAGATGAATGGCAGAAACATGGGACTTACTATCAATTATTTCATATTGAACGAGGTGCTTTGCAGTTTTTATTAAAATTTCTCTAAGAATCTTTGTTAAATAGAAAATCCTAGCTGGTTGATTGTTACGACCTTTGGGAACATGGTACAAAAATACAGAGAATGTTTGACCATGGAATAGAAGTAAGGAACCAAGCCAACAAAAACTTAGGCATACACGTCCAAACAAAAAAAAAATTATGCACAAAGGTTCATCCTATTACTTTAATTTAGTAGCTTTCCTTCTTTGCCATTTGAGTTACAACTTATTGGCTTTTTCCAATTACCTTCATCTATAGCCTTTAGGGTGCTATCTTTAGAAGCAGCTGCCACAGTAATACCTTCAGCTCCTATATATAGAGAACAACTTCAACATTGATAATGCAAAGAAGTAGTTACTGAAACATTGACCATTAGAAGGAAGCATATATTTCCATATTGGCGAACAAAGGATAGATGAAAAACCTATCTTAAGAAACCAAGTTGGATTAAAAAATGTATAAAATTATTAATAAATTAATTCAGAGATACAAAGTTTGTAATCAATTCAAGGCAGAGAGGTCCCAAGCTCAAGTGCAACAACAGTTACTTTTGGCATTTTTGGGAAGTAAGAAGCAATTTAGATTATTAATCACTGTATTTGGTATGTAACAAGCAATTTAGGTTATCAATATTTTGCATATTTAACTTCCTAACAATGGGGAAGAAATACCCTTTCTTTATCTCATATTTAGGCTTCTTATAAACATCCTTTTCCCCATTCAGTAACAACATCACCACCTTAACAAAAGCAGTCCCCATGAATCAAAATTCCTAAGAAAATTTAAACATCCACATAAAGCATATATTAATCTCCAAAAGGAATATAAGCAAAGCACTTACCAATAGGACTACTATTTTAATATGAAATTTCTTCCTCAAAGCCAAAGCTTACCTAAAAACTTTTTAGTGAAGCCTAGAGGAAATCAAATGCAACCCATACCCATGTAATGGTAATGATTATAACAAATTTGTATTTCTATTGCAATTACAGTGCATAATGGTATGTTTACTATTTTCCATACCTTCTGTTGTTTAGTTTGTAAAGTTTATTTAATAATACTTATCCTTCTAAATTGCATTACACGGGGTATGTACAATCAAATTTAAATCTGGCTAAGCATTAGAACACAATCAATGATTTAAGAAAAAGAAAAAAAATGTTGGTATTGTTTCTTGGTTCTCTCAGTTTGCTATTTCACATAAACAATGCTTGGGCACAATTTCTAGTTAAGATATCTATCATTCAAGGATTCAGATAGAAGTTTGGATACAAAATAACTTTCACTAAGGAAACATGGTTCTATTAAGCTCAACAGAAAATTGCAAGTCCTTTCTAGAGATCACAGCAAAGTAGGACAAAATGTGAAGAACTTGAGGGAGAGAGAGAGACTAACAATTAGATAAAAAGGTAGATTCAATGCTAAAGTATGATAAACCTATACCAGTTTTCTATATAACACAAACAATGCTTGGGACACAATTTCCAATTAAGATTTCATTGGTGGATTCACATTGAAATTAAGATACAAAATAACTTTCAGTAAGGATGGAAAGTTTTCTATAATATTTTTTTGCCTTGTACTTCCTGAGTGATGGAAAGTTTGGTTTAGGCATTCTTACAGACACTTTGAGGGAGCAGATAACACATGCAACTAACCTAAATCTTCAACTTTTAGTACAACTTTAAACAATGAATAATTCTTTGACTTTCAATTCCAAATTCATTTGAAAACTAGTACCAAAACAATAATTAAGCTCCACAAAGTTACACAACACTCCAAATCATCACACCAGTATATCTTAAACCCAGTAAAAGAAAACAGAAATTACATAAATAGTAACCAAGTATTTACCATCTAAGCACTCTAAATTATCACACGCTCTAGCTGACCCAATACAGAATATTGCATACTAAACCAAATTAAACAACTTCAACACCACTGATATAAATAAGAATATGAAATATAAAGAAAATTTTTAATACCAAAAGCAGGAAAAACAAAGAGAAAGTAAGAAGAACACGGAACGGATACTTCTAATGTGGATCATGTGGTCGTGAGAGATGCAGAGGAAGTATTATAGTATAGCTTGCTAGAGACATCAACCAATAATATTGAAAGCCAAATTGAGAGTATGAAAGCTTATGCAGGTTTTGCGGCCTGCGATTGACAGACCCTTCACTAATAACCTTTTTTTGAATATTCATAACACTCTTGGCTCTGCAACTTAATCGAGGAGAGAGTCTGGATTGGAGTAAAGAGAGAAAATTGTGAAGAGCAATTATTGGGTGGTAGTCGAATGGTTGGGTTATAAAAATAAAGCATTAAAAAATTAATAATTAATAATGGTGACATGTAAATTTGTAAGACCTCTAAAGCTTACGTGGCATAATTTTAGAAGATCAACAAAAAGTTAGACACTTCAGCTTTATAGTATTTATAGATAATGAGAACAAACTAAGATTTTTGAATGGCTTGAATTTTTAAAAAATGTACAAAATGATTTCTTTCATCTCCACATTTCTTTTAACTTTGATATGTAGTCTTTAGGGAATGCATACAAACGACAAAGTGAGCCGAATCCTCACAAGTTTTCTTGTGCTCAACATCCTAATTAGGAGCTTTCTCGCATTTTCCTTATTCATTGTTCTCACTTTTAAATCAGATCTCTCTATCCAACATCTTACCCCTACTTTTCAGAAGGAAGCTACAATAGCACTCGAGCATTGTTGATAAACAACAATACTAACCTTCAACTGTTTATGCAGAAAAGCATACATTTTATGAGACACTTATCAAGGAAAAAATAATGGTGCTACATAAGCTGTTTCATAAAATAAACTTCACCAGCATGATTTTTAGTAGTCCAACAATGATTATGTAGATTTCCATTCCTAAACTGCTAACAGAAATTGCAAGTGCAGGCAACATTCAGTGTCTAGAAGTAGGGGAAAAACAGAGAGAGAGAGAGAGAGAGAGAGAGAGAGAGAGACAAACTTAAAAAACAAAAATTGGCAATAGCGCTCACCCACAGTAAAAAAAAAGGAACAAGAGTACAAATAAACCTAAGATACAAATAGTTCTAGGTCTAAGTATCATATTCAATTGCTCCAAAAGTGTTTTCCACTATCTTTAAGGGTCCGATAGCGCACCACCTGAGGTAATACTTTTTCATCATAGGTACCTTAGGGTTGAGGCAAAGGGACTCATTACAAAGCATTAGCAATATGGAAACATCTTGACAAAGTGTGGAAAACAACATTTGGTAGAGGATAGGAAATACTGACCTTGAATTTCAGATAATGCATAAAGCTATTAATAAATTTGAGCTGGCTAAGGCATAGGAGTGAAAACCTAGACATTGCAATTCCTTGCATGTTTAAGGGCACGAACTCCCTGAAAAATTATATTGCAAATGAATTATAAGATCATGAAAAGGCATGTAATATGCAAGAAGGAGAGAATATATAAAAAGTATTTTTTTTTCATACTTGATGCATTTGCCACATCCCTACAGAGCTGATTGTCTAAATTGATAGGCCACAAACTGAATGACCCCTTGTGATTTAAACTAATTAATTAATTAAGTCAAGTTATTAATTAATCAATTTAACATGCAAATACGTGGCAGCACAAACAAATCACCGAATAACTAAATATGCAGCGGAAAATAAATGACACGGTGATTTGTTCACGAATGGGGAAAAACCCTAACGGCAAAAACCCCACCGGGTGATTTTCAGGTCACCACTCCCGAAACTCCACTATTATCAAATCAAGCAGTTACAAATAAGGAATCCCAAGTACCTTATCAACCTACAGTTGAACTCTTACCCCAATACCCAATCGGACTTGATCTGTAGTGACAGTTCCCCCTTTTGATGCACGGCTCCCAAGTACGTGACTAACCAGATGCGCAGATCCCAGTACGCGACTTCAAAACACCAACTTTAGAAAGAGAGGTTGGCTGCAAAGTTCTTCAGATCATCCTATGCAATGAAGATCAGGAAGATGCTTGGTCACAAAACCCTACGGTGCAAAGTACACAGCAACTTCTTGAAGAAGATGAACTAGGTCAAGAACTTCGTCTTAGATCACAATTTGCTTGAACAAGGATTGCTCAATGCTTATGCAACTTGTGTCTATGTTGACGGCTCTTAAAACACTCCTTAAATATGTTTAGGGTTAGAAGAAAAGAAGGCCCAAAAACACATTCACGGATCCCAAGAAAATCAGATTAGAATTCTGACTTTTGTAAATCTCGACAGCTAGCAGGTGTCGAGGTAGGTGTCGAGCAAGTGTCGAGATTTAAAAATTCTGCACTTCAACTTGCTTTTTCTTGGACAGACTTGATGACTTCAACACTTGATCTTGAAACATAGTTTCTTGAAGTATTAAATACACCTAGAACTACCCAATTACAAGTAGAGTGCGTTTTGTCAAAGGATTAGCCAATTTACATAAAATATGACATATGTTCTTAACATGTGAACACATATGTCCTAACATAAATGTTTACAATGACACAAAGTGAAAAAATCTGTCAGGGTTTTGCTAGATAAAAGTATAGAAAATGGAAATTTTCCCTGAAAATGAAGCAAAACATTTCTAAGAAATTCATGGTCATGACATAGGATAGTATAGACATTCTGGATGAGAAGAGTCAAACCAAGGAGAACATTCAGCCAAACGTATAGAAGATATAAAAAAAAAAAAAAAAAACTACAAATATCCATCTAACAAAATTAATAAAAAAGTAAAAAACAAGAAGGATTCCTCTTATAAATCATAATAAGGATAAAGAGCATCAATGATTAGATTCCTCGTTGTAAACTCTCTTCTTACCGAAGACTATCATTTAACACTTTCCAAAGGAAAATAAGCACTTTGAGAAAGGATTTAAGCTTCCATAGGTCGGCCCACATTTAAGAACTATATCTCAGAGTTCTGCTCCTTCCATATAAGCATTCACTATAGAGAAGCCAGTAGGCTTGGTTGAAAGTAAAAAGACCGTACTGATTCATTGGGCCTAATCAGTATTAACTGCACTTCCCGACCTAGGAGTTAGCTCCTTCTAAATGATAGAGTTGGCTACATGAAATGCATATCAATTCCTCACTAATACACAATTTCATTGTGCAGTAGATTGGTCAAAAAAATAAAAAGCCCTTGTAATATGTGGATAATTTCCCCAAGACACATTAGATCTTACAGTAAGCCAAAAGTCATAGTTATTAGGAATTGAGTTCCCATTTCTTACCAGCCATTAAGCTTCTATGGGAATAGATAATCCGATTTCTTTTTTTTAATGGATATATAATTTCATTAAAAATAAAGAAAGTTGCTACCTCAGTACAAAGACTTGACTTAAGTACAATTTTCTTTTCACTTCTCATATACATGAAAACTTCCTAGAAAGTAGTGTGAATTTGCACCTAACCTCTGTTTCAAGATGTGATAGTAATTTGCTTTTGATTTCCATGGGTTGGTAAGAAGTCATTTTATCAATATTATAATTGTAAGTTTGATGCATAATACATATATACAATTTATAAAAGCCTTTTTTTTGTCTTTTGACATGTAATGAAAAGTTGTTTATAAATTGAAGTTGGCTTTTGGTGGAAGAGTACTACTAGTTTCAAACTCTAAATTGCGCATGCTGATTGATCTATATGCAAAGATTGGTTTGTGATCACCAAATATCTTCATTTAAAGCCTGATTACAGCTTCTTCATGTCTTATCTTATCATATCTTGCGTGTATATTAATATTCCAATATGTAACCTAAGGATTTGATGAAGAAGATGATTTCATGTTTGAAATGAAGAGGAAAGCCAAAGAGGAGACAGAGACACCATTTGTAAAGAATGGAAGAATGTTATTAGAGGAGTTAATTGCCTTTTGCAATGGAAAAGGCAATCTTATTCATGTCTTCTTCTCTGCTGAAGAGCTCAAAAGAGCAACAAACAACTATGACCCACTTCAAATTTTCTGGATGCAAATGGTTTTCACTTTTATAAGGGTTCTTTGGAAGATCACTTATTTTCAGTTAAAAAGTATGCCAAAAGATCATGGACTATAAATCTGATAATGATAAGTTGGTGGGGGCTTCCTAGTGGGAAGGATTGGATTTTGCATTGGCATAGGTTAGCTAGGAATCACCACTAATCAAGAGACATATTTGAAGAAGAGTTGAATTAATGCTCAATTATTTTTAATTGTAAGGCAAAAATACAGGAATGGTTTGGTGGAGTATATGGGATACATTAATTGAGAGAGAAGAAATTGAAATTGGAAAAGTTTAAAGTGAATGGGATTATTATTTTTTTATTTTTGACTGAAGGCGATGGGAAATGGAAAGTTGAAAGAAGAGCAAAACATTAATTGCACAAGGAAGGAAAAAAAAAATTGTAAGAACAATGTTTCCAAATTGATTGATTTCTCACTCTCCATGTCAATTTCTGAAGGTCAATTGCATGTACAAGTTTTTCATATTCGTGGAAAACAAGGGTATGCAATGCCTGAATATGCATGTATAGGCTATTTAATTGGGAATGCTGATGTATATAGTTTTGGTGTGCTTATACTAACACTTTTGGCAGGATGGGGTTTATATTTATATGGTGAATATGATATGAGGCTCATAATCTAGTAGATTGGCCAATGCTTTGGTATAATGCCACTGAAAGAATTATCTTGAATGTTCTTGGCATTTCCTTGACAAGGGAGCTCCAACTATATTCACTGGAAACATTATATTAAAAATGAATAGACCCTAGATGGTTAAGATGAAGGCAGAGTGTAATTCATTTGTCAACATATACAAGCTTATTTGACTTTTTGCTGGAAAGTGGACTAAAGTATATTTGTGCTTTGAGAGAGTAAGAAAAAAAAAAAAAAAGGTAAATGAAAAAGTAGTACTTAAACAAGAAAAACTAAAAGCTAAATGTAAAAGCTAGTAGATAATGGACATGTATCTACATAGTTTTTCCCATTTCCCAAATGAGTATGATATTGATGGAGTTCAAATTATGGCAGTGGGGAGAGTGCAGCAATGGTTGTGATTTACAAATACTGATACAACAAAAGAAAATGACCAGATAAAAAAAAAAGGAATTTAAATACCACAAAGGAGACCAAAATTTCTGATGTAAATAGTAATGAAGTAAAAATCAGCTTCAATTTTTGAGTTAATGCTAATATGTAAAATTCTGTATCAGTCAACTGCAACTTTTGTCATGATAACATCCCTAGCTTCAAATACAAAATTGCACAACATCCTCCAAAATAACTTTAATTATGCAATCGTTCACAAAAGAGATCAGAACCATCATTATACAGGCAATAAGACATTAAAAATTTAAATAAAAAGTATCCATTCTGACAGGGTTTAGACCCCTTAAACCACAATTAAATTGCCTAGCCTAGATTAATTAGCCAAGTTTTTACTTAGTCAAATTAAGCAATTCTAGGTTAAAGCAATCAAATAATCATATCAAAAATATAATGCAGCGGAATAATAAATAACACAGAGATATGATCACCCAGGAAACCACACGGAAAAACCTGGGGAGGATTTTACCCACCGATCCTCAAGGCAAAACGGAATCCACTAAGAAAGAATTGAAGTTGTTACAAAAGGACTTACAAGCTCCCCGCTTGACTTCCTAATGCTACCCACCAGTAGTAACTTCCTGACACGACCACGCACAGGCTCCGAGTCCACGGACTACTTCTTTCTTTGTCTTTCTTCAATCAGGTACAAGCTCCCCGCTTGTTTATCTTTAAGCTTCAATGGCAGCAACCAAGTTGATCATCAAGATGTAAAAGAATCTTAATCTTGAAAACCCTAAGTTATGTGTAAAGGAAAGCTCCTCTAGATCTCACAAGAGATTTACACAAAACCGCAAATATGGGCAACAATACAACTTGTGCAACTCTAAAAACGTGGCTAGGGTTTTGCCTTATATACCTAGGGCAAAAACAGAAAACCCTAAACGTTTAAAAGAGTTTGGGCTGAATTGGAATTCTGCAGAAAAACGCATCTGGGCCGACTTTCGATCGATCGAGAATTACCTTCGATCGATCGAGCCAGGCCGAGAAGCCCCAATGCTTCTGCAGTCTCTCGATTCCAACTTTACAATATAAAACCAACTTTGAGCAAGCCTAAACAAGACTAAATACATTGTTTTGATCATGGTTTGCCAACATTACAAATTAGAGTTCTAAATACACAAAATCCTAAGACCTTAGAACCTAACACATTCTACTAATTGGAACCCCTGTATCAGGCAAAGATGTAAATAGAAAAAGTTTATGATATTGAGCCCTGTATCAGCCAAATGTACAACATTGCATCAGCCAAATGTACAACATTGCATATATTAGTTGTCGCGAGACATCCCCAAGATCAACTTCACAAGTACATAAAAAAGGCTTTCGCATGCTAAGCAATAAAGTGAGTGCATCACACAATTCACTCAAGTAAATGAAACTATAAGAACCAATGGAGTTATATGAAAATTCCATATTTATATCTGTATTATCACCATGAATTCAGGACTGCAAAAACGTAATAATTATATAATGTTCTATAAATGTGTAAGAGAATTAGTTTGACTAACAGATAGACTACATGGCTGTAACTACGTCGAATTCTTCCTCAAAACTTACAAAGATTCATATCTTGGATTCAAAGAAGTCCTACTTTGAGAAACATGCTTAATCATAAGCACAAAATTGATTGAATTAGATAAAAATAATAATGTAATCTAGTTCTAGTGTTCATGGCAAAAGAAAGCGGTGCTCCAATACCCTTAAATTATAACAACAAAACAGCAAATGAAAAGTTATAAGACTACATGAAAATCTGATTCACTGGATCAAAGGAAGCAACTACACCCAACAGATTTTTGCATGTATCCTCAAATGGACATAATGGGGTATTTCCAGCATCAGACTTATCGATACCCAATTCCTTTTCTGTGTAAACAGTAAACTTCATAGCATATCTAGTTTTCTAACAACCCAACGCTTAAACTTAAATTGCGCGATGAACTCTTCAAATGAACTACTACAAGAAAGAAGACCAATTTGACAGTTTAACCTGGGAAGAAGAAGCAGTTGCCCTTCCTGTTACGATATAAACAAATATAACGCTTCAGACAGAATAAAGAAGAAACCAGAATGTTACTATATAAACAAATAACAGTTGCCCTTCCTGTTACTAAACAGTTTCACCCTGAATGTTACTGAAGTTGACATCCCTAAAGAAGAACCCAGAATAAAGAAATAAATAAACAGTACAGGTACTATTTCAATAAGAGCTAAATATAGCAAGGCAGTTGTAGGTGCTTCAAATGATGCAGGTTATTAAGCTGGCCTCCAATCCACCCAGTGAGGTTTAGTCCTTGAATTTTACTGTATAAAACTAGTAGAGACCATAGAAGGGTAAGGTTTTGGGCATACGATTTATCTCAAACTGTCTTGTACACAGCCAACAAATTTGATGTAGCTTCTAAAATTCAAAATGATACACATTTTCTACAAAAGTCAGGATTCTAAGCGATTGGTGTACATAATTTTTAATCAAGAAACCAATTAAGTCCAAACGAATGAATAAAACTAGGAAACAATTGCAAGATCTTTCATCACCATGGTAAGGCCACATGATAAGCTAAGCAGAAATTATGCATCTCAATTTGAAAAATCAGGTAAAAAAAAAAACACAAAATCATACCAGACTGAGCTCACATCCAAGGTGTAAGGTTGAATTTAATCAACCATTTTGTTGGCTTTATTCCGTGCCAAATTTGTTTGTAATTTAGCATTTAGAAACCTTGTATTTAGGTGGGAATCATGTAAGGGTAGTGTGTGAGAGAGTGTGAAGAAATGCTCAAGATTGTGCAGTGAAGCAGAGACTCGCGACTGGATCTCACGGGTGGCTCGCGACTGGCAAGTCGCCAAAAGTTGCACACGAGTGAAGCGTGCAGAGTAGCTGAACTGTCATGCTAGCTGTAGCACTACAGGACAAAAAATCCAGATTGGCCATTCAATTAGTTCGCGGCTTGAACTCGCGACTCAGTCAAGTCGCGAGGCCAAGTCACCAGCCAACTCTGTTTTGGAAAAATGACTCTTCGCATTCCAAACAAACACCGCTATATATAGACCCTTATACCCACAAAATGTACATAGCTTTCAGAGAGAATTTTGAGAGAGAAACCCTAAAGAAAAACAAGATTGACTCATCCACAAACTTCACATAGAGACTCTTCAAATTCCTCTATTCTCACACTCTCCATTGTTACATCCTTGAGAGGTTCTTAACCAAATTATTTTCTCACCATAT
Source organism: Quercus gilva (assembly GCA_023621385.1). NCBI lineage: Eukaryota > Viridiplantae > Streptophyta > Magnoliopsida > Fagales > Fagaceae > Quercus > Quercus gilva. Next base: position 7,573,338 of record CM042475.1, on the reverse strand, counting down.
CCATATCTATGATAAGGCTTTTTGGTGCTTTGGAAAGCAGTTAGAAAGGGACCAATTCATATTGGTTGATGCTATGGGCTATAGCGGAATTCGGTAAGCTAAAGAAGACAAAGGTTCGGCTTAACCTCGTTGGAGCAAGAAGCTTGGAGGGCTTAGGTACACTGGGTAGATTAGGCTTGGAGGGTCTTCTGCTGTTCATGTATCCTAACTTCATTCTTTAGTGGATTATTGACCACTTGGAGGGTGGCGGAGAGGTTTTACGCCGAGGGCTTCGGTTTCCTCTTCGATAACACATCGTTGTGTTGTCCTTGTGTTTGCATCTCTCTTTCCTTAATCTTTGCTATTTAATTTTTGCTTTGGATGTAATTTTATTTGGTTTAGATTGTTTATTAATTCTGTTATTAGCTTATGCTCATTTTCCGCACATATATTGTTTGACATTAAGTTTGAATTGATAATTTTGTTTTTGGGGGTGTAAACATTCATAGTTTTTTACATGCTATTTGAACATTCAATTGGTATCAGAGCGGGTGCACTCTTTGTGGTTTAAACACCTTAGTGTTAACACCCCATTTTGCAACCTGCATTTAACCTCACATGAAGGGTAAAAGGGTAATTTTGCCTTGGAAATATACATCTTGATTCTGGTCACTAGATCCTTAATCTCATTTCACCAAAACGATCTTGATGTTGTAACAATCAAATCAACTGGTCATAAGCCCCAATCGGACCATCAGATTGAAAGTTATCATCAAATCAAGTTTTAATGGCCAAGATGCATTATCACAAATTGAGTCTGACTATATGTGATTATGAACAATTGATCCCAATTGGTTATGATTATAATCAATTTGAGATTTATAACGTTTCATAATCTGATTGGTTAGGACAACATTTTATAGCGAGGTTGCATACATCTAATTAATTAGATAGTTAAATATTAATTATTCAATGAGTAATTTGTGTAATTATCTTTTAATTAGAGTAAATTTGGAACCAATTAAGTCTGAAATGGGAGTGATTGGAGCCATTTAATGTTAATTGGAGCTAATTTGGGACCTATTAATGTTAATTGTGCTGAAACCATTTTCTAACAAATGACCTCTGCTCACCATTTCATCTATATCTCTCAGAATATTTTGAATCTATGAATGAAGTTAATGTTTTCAGAAACTAGACATCCAAGGCTTCAATTTGAGCATAAGAACAAGACAATTCCGATCAGAATTGAGTCAGATATGATTTTTCGAAGTTGGCTCTACAGGCTGTTACAGCAGCTACGGGAAAACCAAATTTTGGCTTGCTCCTCACTCCCACCAATCTCTCCGTTTAATGCACCAGATTTTCCCCAAGGCTAAAATGAGGTCTAGGTTCATGATTCTTTGTCAACCCTCATTAAATAGCCTTCCATTCATATTTTCTCCATCACTACTATATAAACCCTCCCTCTCCTTCATTCCAGGGCAGACCAAAACCCCCTCTCTTCTCCTCTCTTGAGTTCTAGGAAGTTGAATAGTCTTGTCATATCTTGGTCTTCTTGAGACTCAAGGTATTGAGTGAGACTCACTCTTCCTCTCCTAACTCTTCTTTTCCTCCATCCTTAGACCTCCCTCAAGAGTCTCCACCTCCACCATATGGATCTTGCATGAAGGTATAATCCATTTCCCTAATTGTTTTTCATGTTGCTATGATGAGAGTTTAAGATTAAAACATGATAATAATCATTTAAATTCCTTTCAATATGTTTGAATGTTCTTAGTTGTTCTTATATGTTCTTCACATGTTCATGCATAACACTAATTTTGATCTTAAATCCACATCAAAAACATGAAAAGTATATTTATTTAATAATTCTTGCAAATCCTTGAATCTAGGATATCACCATCCACACACACTCACTAGAATTTATTTTTCAATCCAACTAAAATGCTTAGTAAATTGAATTAGGGTTTATCACATGCACATACTTTAAATTCAACATGCAAATTAATTGATAACATGTTGGATGATATGATATGAATGTTGGCCACCATAGTCTAGAAGACCGGTTTCACCGGGTAAGATGGGTGCCTAACACCTTCCCACCTTGTAACATAGCCTCCAAGCTTAGATCAAGGGTTAGTAGATCAAATGCTTATCCATGTAATTTTTTATTTTTAGATTGTAATTAGGAAATAAAGCCATGTACTTTATCTTAGACTATATCTAGGACCAAAGCCATGTAATTTTCCTATGATCAATGTAAATTTAATTACAAATTAATAAAATAAGGAATTTTTTAATTTTGGTTTTCTTATTTATTCTAATAATTAAATAAGTGGCGACTCCATTGTAAAATCCTTAATCTAAAGGGGGAAATATAATTAGTCGAACCTCCATTTTGAGAGTAACACGACTCCACCCATTCACGTGAGTTTGGCCCAACATCCTTAAAAACGGGCCAGGGGCGTGGTTTCTCACACTTAGTGCGATCCTTGACCCCGAATTGAGATGGACCGGTCTCAATCGTTAAATGTTCCACCATTTTTTTATGGTAATAATTATGGATTTTGGAAAGTCCGAATGAGGGTATTTTTGTGTTCTATTGATGATGCTATGTGGGATGCGGTTGAAGTATGTTAAACAAGGCCGGAGGCTGCTAAATCCACTTGGGATAAGGTAGTTCTTGCGGTAGCTAACGCTAATAGTAAAGTTTTGAATGCTATTTTCTGTGGTGTTTCTCCAGAAGAGTTTCACAGGATTTCACATATTACTGTCGCCAAGGAGGCATGGGAGATACTAGAGACCACTTATGAAGGAACGAAGAAAGTAAAAAACACAAAGTTGCAGATGCTGGCCACCCGTTTTGAGGAGCTCAAAATGAGTGAGGATGAGTCCTTAGACTCTTTCTATAGCAAGCTGAATGAGGTGGTCGTCGACAAGTTTAATTTGGGGGAGAAAATGGAGGATTCTAAGAAAGTGAGGAAGATCCTTTGGTCATTGCCGGAAAGCTTCCGTGCCAAGGTGATAGCGATTGAAGAGAGTAAGGACCTTGATGATATCAAAGTCCAAGAACTGATTGGCTCACTTCAGACGTATGAACTACCGTTGCCTACACAAAGGAAGAGCAAATCTCTTACTCTTAAGACAATTAATGAAAGGGGAGAAGCTCATGATTCATCAGATGAGGATGTTGTCGATAAAGATGTGGCGTAACTTATGAAAATTTTTCAAAAATTCTTGAAATTCAAGAACAATGGAAAATTTGGTGATAAAGGGAAATTCCAGAGTTCTGGGAAGGGCAAAAAGGAATTCAAAAGGAAAGATGGTAGGAAATCCTAATCTACACAAGGAATCACCTGTTTCGAGTGCAATGGACATGGACACTTCAAGAAAGAATGTCCCAATTATTTGAAGTCGAAGGGCAAGGCATATGCCACAACTCTTAGTGACTCGGATTCATCTAATTCTGATTCTGAGGAAAGCTGTGACGGAGAAGGAAATTACTCCGCTTTTATGACTATTGCTCATGTTGAGTCTTCGGAGGACTTAAAGTTGCTTGTACAAGAGCTTGGGGAGCATAGTGATGAGGAATCAATGGGAATTGTAGAAGAATTAGATGGTGAAGAAGATGAGATTGCAGAGGGTCTTCAAGAGAACTACAATTCACTCCTTGAGAAATCAGGAGAATATGCACGTGTAGCCAAGGTAGCCGTGAAAAAGATGAAGAAGGCAGAGGAGGACTACAAAATTCTCCTAGGGCGACATAAGAAAGCCAAGTGTGAGATAGAAAAGCTAAATGGAGAGTTGTCAGAAGCTTACTTAAAGATTAGATTCCTTGAGCTTGAGGTGGTTCAAGCAAATGCCAAGGTAGAGAGGGTCTCCACCAAGAAGCTAGATGATGTCATTTCTTCTTAAAAACATTTCTCAGACAAATTCGGGTTAGGATATATTGGAGAAAGTAGTGCAACTATGAATATCTCCAAGGAAGTGAAGTTTGTGAAGGCCAAAGAGCCGATTGTAGTTACCCCTACTGTGGAGAAGGCAAATGATGAAAAGAAGAAGACTGTGACTGACCAAAGGGTGTTGAATAAGCCCTAGAATCAATCTGTGGTCAGGTCTGAAGCCAGAGGGAAATCTCTTCCAAGATCACAAAGAGGTCCGAAAACGAACCACTTTTGCCATCATTGTGAATTTCAAGGACAATTGTCATAAGCTTAGAGCATTGAAGAATGCACCTGATCAAAGATCAGGAGGACCAAGAAATGACTGTTGAGTCATCAAGAGGTCAAAATGGTGATCACAGTGTGATGGACGTGATGAAGATGATCGGTGCATTCACCACTTGTTTGGAAAGCTTCACTAGAAGGTTTGAAAGTCCTAACTCTCGTACCCAATCCCATAGGGATATCACCCCAAACGCACGTGATGTGTGGGTGAAGAAGGGTACTCATGCATAAGCATTATAACATGTCCATGCATTAATACTTCCTATGTTTTGTGAATATGCTTGGTTATGTGCTTTTTACTAGTTGAGTTGAGAATTGTTTGTTTTGTTTGTTTGCTTTTGCTTTAAATGTTTTTACATTGTTGTTTTTTATCAATCTTTTCTTGTTTTTATGTCAAAAATCCAAAAACCACATAAAAAAATAGAAAATCTAAAAAGTTTGATCGACTTTGTTGAGTTTTGTCTCAAAGCATATTTTGCCTTGTACCTTTGTACTAATGGCCTTGTGCATCTACGAGCTTAGCTTGTCTCCTATGCACTCATATCATTGTGGGAGAAATCTTGAAATCTATGTGACTATTGTAAATAGATCTTCAACCTTGTCATGAATGATTAGTGAATGGTTTTGTTGATCTTGAGACATGCATAGACTTATGCCTATATATCTTCCCACTCTTTATTTTATTGTCTTGCTTAAAGAGCTCACCAAATGTAAATCTCCAAATGAAAAGAGATATTGAGCTACAAAAGCCTGTCGCACATACTAGTATTTGACTAGGAAAAAGGAAAAGCGACCAAAAATAAAATGTATGATGCCCAAAAAAGCCAAAGGCTAACTCATCAAATTGAAATATCAAAAATTTCAAGCATCGATCTCACAATGAGATGTAATGATTCAAAAAGATCAAATGATATGATGTATATGGAGCCAAATGAAAAGCTTCAAAGTTATGTTATCAAGTTTTGTGGGAGGTCATATATGCATATTTCTATAATTGAGATGGGTCACATTATCTAGTGCTAATTGTGTATGTCTTAGTTGAATTGATCATTGAAGCTTCACATTAGACTAAGGACTATCTCAATTTTGGTACCCACACACATCACACATGTCTACATTCAATGAATGTCATATTCATTTGTGTGATTGTACTTGATTAAATGTGTTTTCACATGCTCAATCTTTGTTGATCAAACACGAAAAGATTTTTGAGTACTTTAGTTTTTTTTTTTGAAAGTATTTTGTTTTTGCAAAAAGTGTCAAAATTTCAGGAAAAAAAAAAAAAAAACAGTGTTGTCCTGTTCTGGCTACTCAGTCGCAGGTTGGTCTAGTCGCATGCCCTAGTCGCGAGCCCACACAGAGATTTTTCGCGACTCACTGGCGGGTCAATGTCCCAGTCGCAAAGGATACTTAGAATATTTTTCAAATTTTGAATTTTTATGTTTCTCGCGCCTCAGTATGGCGACTTGTTCACGGGTGGAAGGTCCAATCGCAAGGGATACTCAAAGATTTTCGCAGCTCACCTCGCGACTCCTTCGCGGGTAGACCTTCCAGTCGCAAAAAACACTTGGAAAATTTTTCAAAAGTTTTGCTTTTAAGTGTTCTGACGGCTGGCCCTGGCGACTTCCACACGACATGACTCAGTCACGAAAAACTCGTGTTTTGTGCTTTAAAGGTAGTTTTCAAAACTTTTCAGTTTTCCTTCGAACTTTTGTGACTGTTCATTTTCTTTCCCATTTCAACTCTCTCTCAAACTCACCGTGTTTCACACAAAAACCTTCATTTTTGCATCCTTTCAACCTCAAATCTTCAAGAAAAAGGTATGGGTTTTCTCTTTCTCATTACATACTTCATGTTTTGAGCATTGTTTTCTTGATTTGTGTGTTGTTAGTGAGATTTAAGAAATATTTGTAGTTTTAGATATGGGTTGGGTTCTTGTTTGTGAGTTTGGGCATCTAGGTTTGGTTGATGTTGTTTCTAGGATACTAAAAATGGTTGTTATCATGTTTAGTTTCTCTGTTAGTGTTTGTACACTGATCTGTGTTGGTTGGTAATTCTCATACCCATGTTAATTTGTCTCATTGTCATATTTTTGGGTTTACTGTGATATACTCTGTGTGTGAGTATGGTTGGTTCAATATGGTTGTGTTTTGATGGTTGGGTTATAATGTTTTGACTTTAAGTTGCTATAGATTATTGATTTCATATGTGTTGCTTCTACCTTGAGGATATTGTCTGCTCTGTGTTGGTTTGAACATCTCATACTCATTAAGATATGTCTCATAGACATATGCTTTCTTTTGGATGAATGTGGTGTACACTGCTTCAATACAGCTGATTATTGCATGATGAAGTCTGTCATTTGGATTGTGCCCCAAAGTCTTCTTGATTAAGTTGTTGTGCTCACTGTCACAATGTGTTTTGCATAAGTATTGTTGATAGGTAGTTCTATTTTGTTTATTTGAGCTATCCCTTACAATGTCTGAATCTCAATTGAATATGGATTGAATGGAGATACAATTCTTTGCTCTTTTCAGTTTTACTAACCTGTTACTAATGTTTGAATTTCCATCCATTGTGTTCTGTTTTGTGGTCTTATCTGCTATATTTACAGATGACTCCTACCAAGAAGAAAACCACTGCTAAGAAGAGTGATAAAAGGCTGAAAATGGACAACTCCAAGTTCAGATCTACTCAACATTTTGAGAGATACAAAGTGTACTACATGAATGCAACAATCATTCAAGAAAGATTTGTTGACTTAGTGGATTTGAAGGACACTTTCATTCCCAGCTATTTTGAGGGTAGAGGTTGGGATAAGTTGTTGAGTAACTTGCCTGGAGTGTGCGAGCCTCTGATCAGGGAGTTTTATGCTAATGCTAGGTTAAAAGAGGATGAGATAGATTGTTGGATTCGAGGACATGAGTTCACCATAGATGTGGATGACATAGATAAGGTACTGGGGTTTGAAGGTTTGGATCATCTTGACTTCACCCATTCTAAAGACAGGATGATATCCATTGAAAAAATTCAATATCATATTGGTGGTGTTAGAGAAGGGAGATGCCTTAGCACTAATGCCTTCCCAGCTGACATGAGGTGCCTAACAACCATCATGATGTTCAACTTGTATCCAGTAAGGAAGCTTACTACAATCAACAATGCTAGAGAAATTTTCCTTATGGAGCTCAAGGAGAAGACCTACATAAACATTAGTGCTCATATCTTCTTCATTATAGCTGATGAAACCAGAACAACTTCAAGGGCCAAGCTGATTTTTCCCAACCTTCTTATGAGGATTTTTAGACTAAAAGGTGTTGACATCCCTCAAGATATCAGTCTCATGCCTACACCCTCAGCCATCAACAAACTGAGCATCACTAGGATACAAGTTCGTCTTCCAGGTGATGAAGATAAAGGTGACCAAGGAGAAGGTGAACCAATGGAGACTGAAACAGAGGCTGCAGGACAAACCTCAAGCTCAAGAGGTCGTGGCAAGAGGAGCAAAGCTTCATCTTCATCAGCTGTACCTTCAGATGCATTCCAGATCATCCTAGAAAGGATTAATGGGCTCAAAGATGTCCAGAATGAACAATCTGACAAGCTGGCTGCAATTCAAGATCAAATGAACATTTTTTCAGCAAAGTTTGATAGCTTCTCCACTCAGCAGTGACCCTTTGGCCATTCCGGTCAAAATGGGGGAGATTTTTGAGGCAGCTCTTGAAGGGGAGTGCCAACTTGAAAGGGAGATTGCCATAAAAACTTTATTTCAGTTTATTGTGTTTATGTGTTTTTGTAGCAGGTTGTGGATAATGCTGTCTATATTATGGGTTTGCTACACTTTGATTAATAGTTTGACTTAAACTCTTGGATCTGCTTACTTTTGAAACTTCTTGGCTCATTGGTAGTATATATATATGTTGTTATTCTGTTTATGTGTATGGTACATTTGTAACCTGTGCTTTTGTAAGCTTTTAGGTTTTTGTACCCATGCTTTGAAGTTTAGTACTTGTTGTTATGCTATGCACTACTTTAAGTACATCACTCTTGTGCCCTTTGTTGGATCTTTATCCTTAATGCAATTACCTTGAGTTGTTGCATTGGTTGAGTGTTGGACATGCAAATAATACATTGCAAATGAGCTTATTAGCTTGCATGTCCGAATGTTCATTCCATGTGTGAATGAGCATTGTGATCACTATTTATAGTGATTGTTCGTTTTTGGTCAAGTAATGGTTTATTGCTTAAGTTCGTTTTGCTCGATCGCATTGTACTTACTCCATATGCATTACAAGTTTTCTACATACAATGATCATACTGTGTTGTTATATTTCAGGAGATACTTGTTCTTATGGTTCAAGAGCTTCACAGATTCTAGAGTTAGGTGTGAGTGAGTTTTGCTCAACTGTTCCCAACTCACACATTAAGTCTAGAGTTTGTTGTAGGGTTTTGTCACGGAATAGCCAAAGGGGGAGATTGTAAGGTTGAATTTAATCAACCATTTTGTTGGTTTTATTTCGTACCAAATTTGCTTCTAATTCAACATTTAGAAACCCTGTATTTAGGTGGGAATCATGTAAGGGTAGTGTGTGAGAGAGCTTGTAATTTAGCATTTAGAAACCCTGTATTTAGGTGGGAATCATGTAAGGATAGTGTGTGAGAGAGTGTGAAGAAATACTCAAGATTGTGCAGCGAAGCAGAGACTCATGACTGAATCTCGAAGGTGGCTCGCGATTGGTAAACCGCCAGAAGTTGCATAGGAGTGAAGCGTGCAGAGTAGCTGAACCGTTATGCCAGCTGTAGCATTACAGGACAAAAAGTCCAGACTGGCCATTCAGTTAGCTCGTGGCTTGAACTCGCAACTCAGTCAAGTCGCAAGGCCAAGTCGCCAGCCAGCTCTGTATTGGAAAAATGACTCTTCGCATTCCAAACAAACACCAATATATATAGACCTTTATACCCACAAAATGTAGAGAGCTTCCAGAGAGAATTTTGAAAGATAAACCCTAAAGAAAAACAAGATTGACTCATCCACAATCTTCACATAGAGACCCTTCAAATTCCTCTACTCTCACCCTCCCCACTGTTACATCCTTAAGAGGTTCTTAGCCAAATCCTTTTCTCACCATACCCATATTTGTGAGAAGGCTTTTTGGTGCTTTGGAAAGCAATTAGGAAGGGACCAATTCATATTGGTTGATGCTATGGGCTACAGCGGAATCCGGTAAGCTAAAAAAGACAAAGGTTCGGCGTAACCTCGTTGGAGCAAGAAGCTTGGAGGGCTTAGGTACAATGGGTAGATTAGGCTTGGAGGGTCTTCTGCTGTTCATGTATCCCAACTTCATTCTTTAATGGATTATTGACCGCTTGGAGGGCAGCGGAGAGGTTTTACGCCGAGGGCTTCGGTTTCCTCTTCGATAACACATCATTGTATTGTCCTTGTGTTTGCATCTCTCTTCCCTTAATCTTTGCCATTTAATTTCTGCTGTGGATGTGATTTTATTTAGTTTAGATTGTTTATCAATTCTGTTATTAGCTTATGTTCATTTTCCGCACATATATTGTTTGACATTAAGCTTGAATTGATAATTTTGTTTTTGGGGGTCTAAACGTTCATAGTATTTTACATGCTATTTGAATATTCACAAGGCAAAAGGAAATCTGGGGCCTACCAGTGACTTCAATCGCAACCATCACAATCAACTGCGTTGACAAAAGAAAATAAAACCAATTAACCGAAATGAAATAATTATTTTATAAATAACAATTTTTAAGTTCAGAAACTTATTCAGTTCCCAATTTTTTTTTTATAGAAACACAATAAATACTTATAAGTTGATACGATATCCCTGCCATTGGGTAAAAGATGCAAATGAAACAGTGCTACTAAAAAGGGAAACATACCTTGGCATCAAATGCAAAAGAAACCGGACCAAAATGACAGAGAAGCAGTTTCAATGTGATTTTTTGATTGAGGCATATTTCTTCGGAGTTCATCAAAATGTACTCAGTTTCTTCGAAGTTGGCAAGCAATCAACAACATCATCTACTTGGACCCCCAAACTTTTTATAAAATACCCATAATCAACAGCATCATCTTCTTGAGGAGGATAGGTGCATTCTACGTGGACCCCCCCACCTTTTTATAGAATAACAGGTGTCATCTGACTCATATGTAATTGAAACCTCAACAAGATTCTGGTCAGTTGGATTTGATTTATTCAAATGTCTTTGCAGAGACCTTTGAGTTGGAGAAAATAATAATAAATTATTTTCTTCAAGGAAAAATTTGCACCGATCAAATAAATGTGGCATCTTTCTTGTAAATCTAGATAAATCTCGAATATACAGATCTAACTTTTTATAACCATTGATGGAAATGTGAACAGAGACATAAGAAAACTCTCGTCCAGGAACAATACAGATAGCCAGTTTTGGAAATTTGCGACCAACAAAGAAAAATATGGAATTATCAACACTTTGATGACTAAACCATTTCGGCATCTCAGTTCCCCAAAAACAAATAGTACGATCAATGTCCCCATCTTCATATTCAACACCCTCAGTTTCAGAAGGGAAATTATTGGAGAACTGCGGATCCATTGATATGTCCCCATCTTCATATTATGGCTTCATCTCCCCAGAACTTCAGTTCTATCATGTTCACAAACCCATATCCGGAAGAGCTAACAAAAGAATTGCACGCCGGTCTCAATTTGCCAGTAGAAGTCCACAATTCCCGAAGCTGTTGTAATTTATAAATGCTATCTGGAAGATTCCGAAGGTTTTTGCAACCATAAAGGCTTAATGTATCATGCTTAGTGAGATGCTCGATTGATGAAGGCACCTCTCTAATACCACTCACATCTAAATATAAATAATGTAAACATTCCATTTCTGGATGAAAATTAGGGAGCTTCTCAAGCCTTGAGCAATAAGAAAGAATAAAAAAATCAAGAGATTTCAACCTTAGCTGGCTTGGAAGAATTTGAAAATTTTCGCAATGATCGAGATACCATCTTTTAAGCTTTTCAAGAGATCCAAAGCACTCATCGATCTCAACTAAATTTCGACAAAAAGGGAGGTACAAATACTTTAAATTTGGGGCCCATAATTTAGGTAATATAACTAAATTTTCACATTTAGAGAAGGCTAGTCTCTTTAAATTTGGGGCCCGTAATTTAGGTAATTTAACTAAATCTTCACAATAAGAAAGGTCTAAATTCTCTAAATTTGGGGCCCATAATTTAGGAAATTTCGTAATAAATTTACAACCTCTAAGATTGACATCTATCAAATTTTCTAACCGACACCCCTGTAGGAAAAAAAAAAATCAAAAGTTATCTACAACAAAATTTAAAATAAAAAATTTGACAAAAATCTCAATTTAAAAATATACATAATCATACCTGCTTGATTAGCTTTGGCAATCTAATGCGACTATGTGGCATCTCAATAGCAACAAGTTGTTCAAGAAAATATTTGGATGACCAATGAAAAGAATAATTGGGCCACTTAAGAAATATTAGACTGCGGGGAAGAAATTCAAGTGGTTCACAAATATGTACATTCTCAACTATTAGAAATTTGAGATTTTCCATCTTTTTGAAAGCTTCCGTGTGTAGTTGCACTTTTTCTGGTTGGGGCAAATGCAACATTATGCCACGAATTTTTTTTATCCCTAATTGGAGAAGCATCAAGTCAACTCATAATATAATTTTCCAAATGTATAATGATTTAAAAATTTTAAACAAAAATAATACTGATGAACTAATATTTTATAAAGTGATAGAAAAAAAAAATGAAAGAAAAAATACAATACATCTACCTAGTGAAAAAGAAAAAAAAAATAAAGAGAAAAATTCTACATAATCTACTTACTGTGTTATTTTTCAGTACATGAAGGACATCATCCTTGAGCCACAACCTACTGCGACTACCTGGTTGTTTAGGGAACTCGCTATGAACAATTTGCCGACCCAATTCTTGTAGTAAATCATGCATCCACAAATTTCCCCTTAAGATGGTTATGAGATATTTTTCCACAAGAACATCTATATCAATGCTTGGCTTGTAACAGGGAGTTCGTAGTATATTTGTTACACGATCTTTATCTTCTCCTTTGAAGAAACAAGCGATATCTAAAAATATTTTTTTCTCTGTTTCTTCCAAGCCATCAAAACTTATCCGAAGTGTATCCAAAACTTTTTTTTGAGGAGTTTCTTCTAGTCTATCTAGGGCACTTTCCCATGCATTAGGGTTTCTACCTTTCAAGAAGGTACCCAAAACATCAAGAGCCAAAGGAAGGCCTTGAGCATAACATATCGCTTTCTTGGACAACTCCACATAACCTTCTAAAGGATGGTCTTTCTTGAAGGCTTTAATACTAAAGAGCTGAAGAGCTTCATCACTATTCAATTCCTTAGCCTTATATATTTCAGCTCTAGCCATATCATGTTTGATCAATAGATGTTGATCTCTTGTTGTTATAATGACTCTACTCCCTCGACTAAACCAAACTCGCTCACTTGCTAACGCTTCTAATTGATCAAGTTGATCCACATCATCAAGAACGATAAGAAAACTTTTATAACATAATCTTTTCTCTATCACGTTACTTCCCCATTGAACATTTGAAAAATCAATATTTCTTTCAATCAAGATATCAAAAAGAAGTTGTTTCTATAAATGAACTAAACCATGTTTTACACATTCTTCTCTAACATTGGCAAGAAAGCTGCTACCTTCAAAATAATAACAAAATCTATCATAAACAACTCGTGCTAGAGTTGTTTTGCCCAATCCCCCCATTCCCCAAATCCCTATAAAGCGGACATCATTCAACCCCATGCCTAATAAATTCACCAATTCCTCCATACGAGAGTTTATTCCAACAAAATCCTTGTGGACAATTGAGCATGTAGAAATCAATTTATTAGATATCTTTCTAACTATTTCTTCAACAACGTTTGCCTCATGTCTGCAACGAACATAGGACAACAATTTGTTGAGTTAGCAAAGGCCATATAGAGAAAAGATTCCGCAAGTCAGTTGTCCTAGCTTATCAAAGCATTTCTACACACACACGCACACAAATATGTGATCTGAGTAGTGGTCTCATAAAAAATAATAATCTACATAGTGGTATTGGGCGAGAATGGTAGAAATATACCAACATCTTTAAATATAAAATTAATAACACTACAAAAAACTGGTCCTATAGTGGCGTTTTTTAGTGGCGTTTGTAAAAAACGCCACTATAGGTACCCTATAGTGGCGTTTGGAATGTCCTATAGTGGCGTTTGAAAAAATGGGTCTATAGTAGCGTTTCTAAAGGCCTATAATGGTGTTTTTAAAACGCCACTATAAGTCCTAGTCTTACAAGGGCCTATAGTGGCGTTTGTCAAACGCCACTATAGGCACTTTTTATTATTATTATTTTTTTTTTTTCAGTTGGGTAGGGCCTATAGTGGCGTTTTGCAAACGCCACTATAGGCATTTGACCTAGAGTGGCGTTTGCAAACACCACTATAGCCCAGCACAAACAAAAAAAGAAAAAAAAAAAAAAAAAAAAAAAAGTCCAGCAAAAAAAGGGGGCCTATAGTGGCGTTTGTCAAATGCCACTACAGACACCTTTTTTTTTTTTTTTTTTTTTTTTTTTTTTTTTCGGTTGGGTAGGGCCTATAGTGGCGTTTGACAAACGCCACTAGAGGCCCTTATAACAGTAAGACCTATAGTGGCGTTTGCAAACGCCACTATAGCCTAGCAAAAAAAAAAAAAAAAAAAAAGAATCCAGCAAAAGAAAGGGGACCTGTAGTGACGTTTGGAATAGGACCTATAGTGGCGTTTGGAGGCGTTTTCCAAACGCCACTATAGGTCCAAAAAGTGCTTCTTCTACGATATTCCAGCAAAAAAAAAAAAAAAAAAAAAAAGAACTGAATGATTTTGAGCGGTAAAGGAAACCATGGAATATGCCTAGGATATTCTATGGCATATTCCAAAATATTTGAATATAATATAAATATAAATATATATATATATATATATATTATTATATATTTATATAAATGAGAGATGCTATGTCCACAATATTTGCACAACAAATTATAAGTAGTTAATTGTTATTGGTTCAAATTTGAACATAACAATAAGATTATTTTTTTGCCTTAACAATAATAACTAGCAGCAACCTGTCATTTAAAATTTGTTGTGAAAATGTTGTTGACATATCATTTCTCTTTATATATATATATATATATATTATGTATAAGAGATGCTACGTCTACAATATTTTTACAACAAATCATAGGTGGTCAGTTGTTATTGGTTCAAATTTGAACCTAACACTAAGATTAATTTTTTGTCCTAATAATAACAACTAGTAACAACCTATCACTAAAATTTTTTGTAAAAATATTGTGAAAATATTGTAAATATATAATTTCTATATATATATATATATACACAATTATCATTTCTCTTTTTATATATATATATATATATTTAAAAAAAACATTAAACCCCACCTACCCCCACTCTCCCTTATCTCCAGACTTCCTTCATTTCTTTTCTTTTTTTTTTTCCCATCTTTCTTTTTCTCCCTTATCTCTCCACGCCAACTCTCAGACTTCCTTTCTCTTTTGTTTTTTGTTTTTTTTTTTTTTTTCTTTCCTTCTTTTTCTCCCTTATCTCAGCTCCTCCATCTTTCTTGTTTTCTTTTTCTTTCACTCTTTTTTCACTTCACACCTGAATTGATACTCTTCTCTTCCTCTCCATTTTCATTTTATTTTTTTTTGTTTTATTTGTGGTGGTGTTAATGTTTGTGAATTTTGAATTTGCAGATGGTGTTGCAGCTTTTTCATTTTGTTCAAATTTGTAGATAGTGTTTGAAGCCATTGGTTGTATAGTTGCAGGTAAGCATTTTTATTTTTTAAAAAAATTATGATTGTTTTGGATGTGAGCAATTTGTGTTTGATTTTAAATTTTTTTGGTGGGTTTGTGTTTACGTTTTGAATTTGCTGGGATAGTTGTAGTGTTTGTATGTGGAGTTGCTATTTTTTTTTTTTTTTTTTAATTTTTGGATGTAAGCATGTTGGGTTTGATTTTGAATTTTTTTAAGTGGGTTTGTGTTTTCCTTTTGAATTTGCTAGGATAGTTACGGTGTTTGTATTTGGAGTTGCTATTTTTTTTTTTTTTTTTTAATTTTTGGATGTGAGCATGTTGTGTTTGATTTTGAATTTTTTTAGGTGGGTTTGTGTTTCATTTTGAATTTGCTGGGATAGGAATAGTGTTTGTATTTTGTTTTGTTTTGTATCTTTTAATTTAATTAAAATTATAATATTAATTTAATTACAATCTTAATTCAATTAAAAAAAATTCTTTCACGTCAAAAAAAAAAAAATCTGTTGATTACCAAAAATTAATTTTTGGTAATCAAAATTTTTTTTGGTGGTTTTTTGGCTATAGTGGCGTTTGTAGAGTCTATAGTGGCATTTCACAAACGCCACTATTGTACCGTCACTATAGACCTATAGTGGCGTTTTCAAACGCCACTATAGACCAATTTTTTTTATTTTTAAAAAAGGCTATAGTGGCGTTTGTTAGGGGTCCTATAGTGGCGTTTGCAAACGCCGCTATAGGGTGGTCCTATAGTGGCGTTTTTGTAAAACGCCACTATAGGTCTATAATAGCGGTACAAAAGTGGCGTTTGTAATCGCCACTATAGCAAACGCCACTATAGGCGAAATGGGCCTATAGTGGCGTTTTTAGTACCTATAGTGGCGTTTCACAAACGCCACTATAGGTCCAGTTTTTTCATCACAACATCTCAAAATGGGACTTGAACTCATTAACCTGGTTAAACTTGAAGAAAAAAAATACGCGCGCGCGCGCACACACACACATATATATGGATCTAGTTTTTTTGGACCCATGAAAAGATGAGTCAATTCAATCTTGTGAAAGTCCGGGTCAGGTCGATTTACAGGTTGACCATTTTTTAACAACACAAGAACTTTTCATTTTGAGTCCTTCTTTTTTGTTCTTTTCTTTGACATGTGTTTATTGAATACTAATTTATATTAAAATTTATATTGGAGTTGAAAACATTGACAATATTATTCACCAACTTGGTGTACAATTCTCAAGTAAATGGAGATGTAATTCTTCTTAATTATTTACTTATTTTTCTTTTCCCCAATATGTTATATTTTATTCGTAACATTTTATATATTTAGTTATCTTTGAACATAATCTAAGTTTATTTAAATTTTGGATGCAATAGGTGCACCTAATGAGGTTGTGAATGTGATATGGTCCAAATCTAGTGTTTGTTTTACTGTTCTTGTGTGATGATGATAAGTTTAGTAAACATGTAGAAGTGACAAAAAAAACTTAATTTGGACTATGTTCATTTATGATTTTATGTATTATTCAACTTTGTCAAAAAAAAAAAAAAAAAAAGATTTTATGTGTTATTCAACATTTATTTTTAGGTGATTTTGTTTATAAGTTCTCTTATTTCTTATAAAAGGAAGAGAAGATAGAATGATTGATTTTTTTTATTTTATATAGTTTTTAATGTGAAAAGATATGGGTGATATTGGGTCAACCCAGCCCTCAAAAGACTAGGTTAGAGTCATAGGTATTGTGACCCATTTAGGACAAATGTTTCTAACTCGAAACCAATTTGACCCAAACTCAACTAGGTTGAACCCAAACCTAATCAACCCACCTCGTTTGCCAAGTCTAGTAAAATAATATATAAAAAGGATGGGTTCAAATTACATGTTATAAGGTTTTACAAGAGTTAAACATTTTCTAAACCCTACAATCCTATTATAGATTTATCGATGAAAATTCAACAGATGAAAATTCACTATTTGTCATATTATAAAAGAAGACTAAATTACAATTTGCATCATCTAACTTCGACCAAAATTCAATTCAGTTCTCTAACTTCACTTCCATTCAATCAAGTGTAAATTTCAAATTTTAAATTTATTCAATTAAGGTCTTCAATTAGGCTTTGTTTGGGAGTTCATAAGGAAATGGAATGGAATGGAAATGAATAATCATGAAGAAATGGAAATGAATGAAATGTATCTAAGTAAGGGAAATGAATGGAAAAAAAAAATGAATGAAATTGAATTAGGTAACCTTGTTTGGATGTTTAAAAATAAAGGAATGGAAATGAATGAAATGTAAATAACCTTATTTGGGAGTAACATAGAAGGAAAAAAACGGAATCATTTTATGAAAATATTACCATTAGACCCTTATTTTAAAATAAATGGTTGAATATATAGGAGTATTTTGAGAGTTTTAGTAGAAAAATTAGAATGGTTACATTCCCTCCATTAAAATTCTCTCAAATAAAGGAAGGGAAAGAATATTTTAAAATTATTATTTTTCATTTATTTCCATTTAATTTTATTCCATCCTCCTAAATGAGTGCTTAAGATCATATTGCTATTGTCGCCAAAAACATTTTTTAAAATTAAAAAATCTAAAAAACTAATACAAACTTTTTAAAATGCAGGTGACATCTACGAGATGAAGGTGGTGGACAGAGGCCTTGGTGAAGAAGAAGAAGAAGGTGCAGAGAGCGGAGATGGAGAGGAAGATGCTAGACCATCCATCCTTTTTTGCCTAAGCTCCATGCCGAGTTTGAAGCCTCGCATCTCTGTTGCATTGTCATGGAGTTTTGCTCTGGCGATGACTTGCATCCTTTGCGCCACAAACAAATTGTCAGTGACAGAAAAGGGTGTAATGTGTGGAAGTTGTTTGTTTGTTGGGAACATTATGGAAAGGTAAAGAAAAGTTGTTTCGGAAAAAATATTTTATAGAAAATTTGTTGGATTTTTTTTTTTTTTTGGGGTTAAATATGTATAAATTTGTTGTATTTATGTATTCTAGAGGAGATTTTAAAAAACTTTCCTTTCCCTTTTTTCCTCCAATTTGGAAAAGAAAAGATAAATATTTTTTCCCTGATTATAATTATTTTAATTAAAAATTTTCAAAATAACAAAACCACATATTACTAAGCATGAATTGTGATTTAACCTATAAAAATGAGCTATTATTTTGTGTAATTTTGTCTGTATATTATTTTGGGTACAAAAAAATGTAAAAGTGAGTCTTTATATAGATGTATCTTTCTTGTAGTATAAGCAATAAGAATGAAGGGCAAGTTTAATACTATAATGGGCCCAAGCCCAGTAAGCTAACATGTATACACTAACAACTGACATCGATCATCAATCCTCACAAATCTAATGTAATTGTTTAGGTGACTCATTAAAAATCATAGACTTTAAATACACGAATTTGTTTTAGACAAAGTCCAAAACCAACCAGTCGACAACAAAAAGCGTACCATTTGACATCAAGATTCATAGCCCAAAAAGAAATTCATCAAATTAAAAATTTTAGTATTAGTATGACACAACTAGTCCAACAAAAATGTGAGCAAGAAAACCAAAACCCATAAAAGCAACCATCCATTTCCAGGCATCCAAGTTGCACCAAAATAAAATCAAATGCTCAATCTTTTTTTATCTAGTTTCATTATTGGATCCACCAACCTTTGGGATTAGAGATAAAAGTGTATTATGATGATCTTAGTTTTACCTAGAGAGAGAGAGAGAGGATGGGATATGAGAATTAATGATATTTATTTTTTTTGCAAAATTCACCATCTTCCCTTGAGATTTCAGAAAATAATATTTTTACCTTGAGGTTTAATAAATGTAAATAGTGACAGAGCCAAAGTTTGGGTTCATGGAGACAAGATTAAAATAAAATATTGAAGAAAAAAAAATTAATTCCAAAAATGTTTATTAATATAAGAAAAAATAGTTAATTTATTAAAAAAATTGATTGATAAAGAAAACATAGTGTAGATGTAAGTTATAACTTTTTTTTTTTTTTTGGGTAATTGGTTTCAATTTCTTATTTGAGCCTAGTATTAGAGGGTTTTTTTTTTTTTGGACAGCACCTAGTAGTATTGGAATTAGTATGATGTCATTGTTATGTTTAAACTACATCATAATTTAAGCTTACTATAATATATATATATATATATATGTGTGTGTGTGTGTATGTATGTATGTATGTATATATGTAAATATATATTTCAAAGAAGTAAAACATATAATTTGAATGCTTAGAAGTAAGATGAAAAATAAATTAACTTGGAAGTATTAATAGTATGGTCATCTATTCAAAATTTTTTAAATGTTCTACGTATGTCTTTCATTTTTTAAAGTCCTTTAAAAAGTACATAGCAATGTAAAAAAAAGTTTTAAAACCTCAAGTAAAATTCAAAAAATTGGTTAAACAAAATTGTGAAAACATACCATGTCATAATTTTTATGCTACAAATAAGAATTTTTTTTTTCCTTGATTATATTGGGAGAGTTAAAAGACTAAAGTATATCGCAGTTTCAAAGAATACTGAAAACAACAACATATAAAAATTGGCAAATTGATTAGGGGATATTTCAATAATATATCATATTATAATTTTTTTTTTTTTAAAGATAATGACAGAAATTTAATTCAATGTGAATGTATATCATGTTATTATTTTAAGGTTGCAAATAAGATTTTTTTGTGCTTTTGGAGAGTGTTATATTTTCAATTAAAAATTTTAAATTAAGAATATTTTGTACACACAAAACTGAAATCTCAATTTTTAAGAGAACCTGAGGGAATTTAGGGGTGGGGTTGGAGAAATTATAAGATCCACATGGTGGACAAGTGATGTGGTCCACCATTCCACTAAAAACTGCCACTTGTTTAAAATTGTTAATTAGAAAAAAATTTTAAACAGAAATTAATTACTGACTCAGCAATTTTAAACAAGTGAAAGTTTTTTAGTGAAATGATGGATAAGTGACGTACTCCACCAGAGGACCTTATAATTTCTCGTGGGGTTGGGGGCTATTGTGCCCACCTTGCTGGTCTGGCTCCACCCCAGATGCAATAGATAAGTTCATCGCCTCTTATAAGTTATAACAACGCTCTTATATAATGGAATATTCAATTAGAAAAGTAATGATTTGAGGGGAGATGACTTATCTGTATTTATAGAATTTCAAAAATGAGAGTGTCATATCTTGAAATGTTTGGGAATAAGTGTCATCTTGTGAAACCTCAAAGAATATTGGTGCATTACTTTTTTAAAAATTAAAATACTAAGAATAGACAAGTTTCGAGGGCATGAATAGAATACTAGCTGTATTTTCTACATTGGAATTAGACAAGAATGATGGAATTGACACTTGCTATTTTTAACAAATATACATAAAGTAACTTATGTGTGATCCATATAATATTTTTGACTTGAAAATTTATACGAGAAACTGAAACTCATCAAATTCCCTTTGAAGTGTAATTAATTATATACAAACTTTGCAAAAGTTACTCAATTATCAAAGTTGGAATTTGATTGATTTAAATATCACTAGCCAGTAGAAAATGAAAAGCAAAAAAGACAAGAAAAGAAAGTGATCGTATGGTCAAGTGAAGAAATTCTTACTTGTCTCGTAAATCCCATCCAGCAATTTTAGCAACTTGTGTCAAAGCAGCTTTCCATCTATGTTATCTTTGTAATGCTTTTCATGTTTAGCAAAGGCTTCTCCAAAAGTCTTCTTCAAATTCCCCACATCACTAGGATCTATGTAGTGGAAAACAGGCAAAACTATAAGCCTCTCCTTTTCCATGAACTCAACAATCTCTGCTAGTTCAACCAAACACCATCTCGATGAAGCGTAGTCTTGTGAGATAATGACAACAGTAAATCTCGATTATTCTATTGCTCTCAAGAGCTTTGGAGCAATGAATGTTCCTTGCTCAAGTTTTTCATCATCCTTGAATGTGAATATACCTTTTTGATTCAAAGCAGCATATAGATAGTCTGTAAAATTTTTACGGATGTCACTACCTCTGAAACTAAGAAAGACATCATATGTCCATCCAGACATGGTAGAAGAAGAAGATGAGGATGCACTTTTGGTGCCCATAGAAGCCATCGGATATTAACTTGGTTATTTTTGAACTACAAAATAGATATGTATCAAGTGTAATGAAGCCAAAAACAGAGAGAGAGAGAGAGAAGGTGAAGGTGTCACTGCCAACTCCCATAGTTGAATTAGCGCTATATATATATATATATATATGCAAGTAGTTCTCCTCGTACCGCGTTGAGGTTAAAAAATGATTGTAGAAAAGCAGACAATCGGAACAAAGAAGTCAAAGAACCAACTTTATTTACGCGTTAACCATGTGTCGGTGGCATGATTTCGAACAAGTAGAATTGTTGGCGTGATTTGTTTCACAAGCATTAAATTGTATCTCTCTTTTGCGGAAAAATACACCATGTTGTCTTACCTCTCAAAATATGAAGTAATTTTATGAAAACTATATTTAGAAAACATTAGCTGAATCCACCATTTTATGGTTTTCAAAATAAAAAATTGTATTTAAATCCTCTTACTAAACAGATCCAAGATACAAAATATTTGGATTTAAATATTAATTCTAAACACCACACTATGTCACAAAACGGGATTAGTTAATGAAATAAACCAAAATAAAATTATTTTAAAATAACATTACTTTAATAAATAATAGTAAGAAAAGAATCCATGTTATAAATTAATCCACTAATCTTTTGCACTTACAAATTATTTTTAAATTTTAAGGGTTGCAAACTCCTTTGAGATTCATTCTAAAATAAAATAAAATGAAATAAAAAACTCCTTTGAGATTGTCTCATTAGTTACAAAAAAAGTTTTTATTTATTTTAAATTTTGTATTAAATGATAGACAATTTATTGAGATTTGAGAATGGAAATCAAATTGTAAAAGAAACAATTAATGATCGTCTTCTTGTAATGTACATGCCAAAGGACGAGCAACTCTCTTACAATGCCCTATTAAATATAGGAAAAAGAAACAATTAATGATCATCGTAATAAAGTTTTCCATCGTACCAACAAACTACCTATGTTTAACTATGGGTTTCAATTAATTAAATCAGTAAAATCTTTGTTAGTTGCATAAGAGATCTAAGATTTAATATCCACCTACATCGAAAAATCGATTAATGTTTTGGTCTGATAATAAAGATCTATCATCAGGAATGGACGCCACAGGTTGAAGCTCTTTCTCAAAAAAAAAAAAAAAAAAAAAAAAAAAAAAAAAAAAAAAAAGAAAGAAAAAGACCTATGTTTATCTATTTTTTTTTTTTTTGAAATGACACCTATGTTTATCTAATACATAGGTTCAATTCTTCTTTTATCTTTCCTTTTATGTTGTTTCTTAAAAAAAAAAAAAAATCCTTCTATGTTTTTAAGAATATTGCAATTAATCAATTAATATATTTTTTTTACTACCGAAAATTTTTGAAAGCTAAAATATAATTTTCAACTCACTTTCCTGAACTTTCTGAAGTGTTACAACCGAAAATTTTGAAAGCTAAAATACAAATTTCAACTCACTTTTCTAAACTTTTTGAAGTTTGGGGTGATGATCCACAGTGGGATTTTAGAACCACTACAAGTGTCCCTTTCTTCTCATTTCTAGTCCACATGTTGTGGAATCAAGTAAGAACTTTGAGCTCTTCTCCATGATTTCATGTGCGTTTGGCTCTGTTTAAAAAGCCAGCTTATTTTATTATTCAGCTTATTTTTATTACTATTTATGAGTCTCACTGTATTTTTTAGTACTATTCATAAGTCATACTGTATTATTTCAGCTAATTTTTACATTTATTTATGGTAATTTCAGTAAAAAGTTTTCAATTTCATCAAAATAAGCGGATCTTAAATAAACCCTTCGTGTACCATTTGGTTTAGAAGGAACCAAGTTCGATTATCAACACAGACCTTCCCAACCCAAGTGAGCAGATTAGTCAGTGAGCTTTTGATGCATTACAGGAGTTTGTCAATGCTTAAACTCGACTCTCCCCTTCTTGAGTTAGACCACGGTTGCTTTCAAAATTAACTTCGATAGAGCCATGTTTGCTAAGATTGAGCAGGTATAGGGGTTGTTATTACTTATTAGGGATGATATGAGTAGGTTATTGCATTTATATCTCAAAATATTGCTATGCCGCTTTCAGTTGTGGAGATCAAAGAAGGATAGTGGATTGTCGAGTTTGTGACGCTATTGTAAATAACATTAGCAATACCAATCTTTCGAACTACATATAAAGAGAGTTTTTTTTTTTTTTTTTTTTTTAAATTAGCAATACCAATTTTTTTAAAAAAAATTTCTTTGAGAAAGATACTAGATTACAAGTACTGTAGTACATATAAAGAGAGTTAGAGATAGAAAAGGTTATAGGGTATGTGTCATTTGGAATAAATATGACAAAAGAGGTGAAATGTGGACATGGAAGGGAGTAGGGAGTTTCGGCTTCACATGACTCAATATTCCCAAATAAGCAAAAGGGTTCGGGTTCTCGTATAAAAAATAAATAAATAAAATATTTACATCTATAATATTTTTACAATAAATTATAAGTAATAAGTTATTATTAGCATAGTTGTAAAAATGTAAATCATATCGTGAATTAATTTTTTATTTTTCTGTATCATATATCGTATAGTATCATGTATCGTAAGATACACAAATACTTAATAAATTATTTAAAAATTATTTTAAAAAAATTATAGATGTACATATATAAAGGGTATATTCATTATAAATTTTAAATATATTCAACAAATGACTAATTTATATATCATTTATGTAATAATATTTAACAATTTAACTAAATAAATCAAACTAGCACGTGTTTATAACATATACATTCAAATTGCTTAAATTCAAAAGTGATAATATATTACAAATGACCCAAAAAGAATAAATTTTTTCATCATATTCATCATACTGCCTAATCAACTTCATCTAAGTCAATGCTATCATCACATTTATCATTTTGCAAACTTATTTCTTCATTAAAACCTTTTTCATCGTTATTGACATGTACTATCTCTTCTTTTTCTTTTTCTTTTAATTTTTTTTTCAAAAATATTTCTTCTTGGCATTCTAGTTTCTTAGACTTATAACAATAATGACAAAAATAAAAAATAATTATATTGTCAATTAATATCTTATTCATAGTATAGAAAATATATTTGTAAATATTAAAGTGAAATGGAAGTGTGTACCATGTAGTCCAAATTTTGTAAGACAAAGAGAGGAAAAAAGACTTATAAATATGTTATTTTATTAGGCTAAATTAAATAACATAATAATTTTCTGTTAAAAACAAGTCTAACAACTTGTTAGATTCAAATAAAAGTATAAGTTTTAATAAAAAATCTTATTTTAAATCATTTGTCTATATATCGTACAATATGTACAATTTTACAATATGATACGATTCATACAATATGCAAACTGTACCGTACGATTTATGAGCACTTACAATACTTCAATACAATCTAAAACTTTTTACCCACGATATAATATGATTATTAATATCATTAAAATTACTTTTTAACTTATAAACTCGCTACTTAAAATTTGTTAAAAAATTATTATAAAACCATATTTCAAAAAAAAAAAAAAATGGTTCGAGTTCACATGGATATGGTAGTATGGGCCCTATTTAATATTTTATTACAAGGGTGCCTGAGACAAAAGCAGCAAATTAGATATGCCTTATTTTATCTTTCCCACATTCCCTTATTCATATTTATTCCCATAATGCCGCCCCTACTCATAATGAGGTGGACAGGTCAAACTCCACAATCAAAGTGAGACTGTTATGAGATGCACTAACTAATGTCGGGGCAACTTTGTTTTAAAGTGTAGACCAAAAACATTTGACTGCCCAATGCAAATTATCCAGTGGCGCACTACTCTACCATCATTTCCTCCCACTTTTATTTATAATAAGTTGGCAAATCTTTGCGTAATCCCCTTTTATAATCTACTTTTTTTTTTTTAAATCTACTTTTTAGAATAATGAAGTGCATTTTTTTTTTTTTAATAATGTGCAATGGATATATTTTAAACTTTTATCAATTATAAATGGGTGCTGGCTTGCAAAGTTTGTCTATGACTCACCTCAAAAAAAAAAAAAAAAAAAAAAATTTTGCATCTGTGTGAGACTGTACTACCATGATTGATGATACCATCCCATATTATATATATATATATATATATATTTGCTTATTTTCTAATATTGAAATAAAAAGTGCGTTCAAATAAATTACTGGCTTACTTAAAAACAAAAAACCTACATTATTTTGTTTATTATAAAACCATTAAAGGGTGAGATAAATTGATTTAAGAAAGGGAATAAAAAAAAATAAGTTGTAAATAATTGGCAAGACTTTGTGCAATCTACTTCTGTGTAATCTAATTTTTAGAACAATGAGTAAGTGCGTGTTGAATGATATTGCACATATATTTGTAAATAAAAATTACAAGCTAATCCTAAGATGCGAGGTTTTAGTTGGTGCATTCCGTGTATAAAATGTATACATATTTATTTTTCTTCTATTGTGGAATTATTAGACTATTAGAATTAAATTATAAATTTAAGGATCTATGCATTATTCAACTTATATTGAGTTGATTTTTTTTTTTTAATTCTTTTATATGTATGGAAAGAAATAAGGAAAAAAAAAATGTTAAGAACCGTGTTAAAGGTTTTTTTTTTTTTCAAGTCTCATGGTAGCATGTGGGCTGATTGGTTGGCCTTGAGTTCATTGTGGTGACTCAAACACACAATGGATATCATCTTTGTGTAACAATGCTTGCACAACACACACTCAATTAAGGAGGAACCTTAATTGTGACTACACTAATTCTTTGAACTATAGGCACAAACATGGCTAGTATTTTCCTTGAGTCATGTATTAATTAGCACCAACATGTATTAATTAGTTGAAGTATAAGCACAACCATAATTAGTTCTAACAATAATCAGCAATGATAACTAATAGCTACATTGGTTTGGTATGCTTATTACTACAATGTGTGGTCGTGACATGTTGGCCCACTTCTTTAAGCATTGATATTTGGGTACGTAATTTGTTTCAAATACAATTCATGATTTACATGGTGGAAGAGTGCTACTGGTTTCAAACTCTAAATTGTGCTTGCCGATTGATCTATGAGCAAAGATTGGTTAGTGATCTCCAAATATCTTTATGTAAAGCCTGATTACAACTTCTTCATGTTTTGTCTTATCATATTTTGCGCGTATATTAATATTCCAATATGTAACCTAAGGATTTGATGAAGAAGATGGTTTCATGTTTGAAATGAAGAGGGAAGCCAAAGAGAAGACAGAGACACCATTTATGAAGAATGGAAGAATGTTATTAGAGGAGTTAACTGCCTCTTCTCTGCTGAAGAGCAACATACAACTGTAACCCATTTCAAATTTTTTGGATGCAGATGGTTTTCACTTTTACAAGAGTTCTTTGGAAGATCACTTATTTTCAGTTAAAAAGTATGGCAAAAGATTATGGGCTATACTTGGAGAGATGATCAAAGACATTGTCATTAGATCACAAATGAGTGTCCACCAAAATGTTCTAAAACTCTTAGGATGTTGCTTAGAGACCCAAAATCCAATTCGAGTGTATGAATTTGTAAGGGACATCATTCTCTCCAAATGTATTTGTACCTAATCGACTAAGGGACGTAACTCTCAACCATTTCCATTGAAATGCAAATTAAGGATTGCAATGTGCATAGCTAATGCAGTTGCATATCTCTACACTGCATTTTCAGGCTTGTTATCCATACATATATATTCAGCCGGGTAGCATTATATTGGATGAGAACAATGTTGCCAAATTGATTGATTTCTCAATCTCCATGTCAATTCCCGAAGGTCAATTGCATGTACAAGTTTTTCATATTCGTGGAAAACATGGGTACGCAATGCCTGAATATGTACGAATGGGCTATTTAATTGAGAATGCTGATGTATATAGCTTTGGTGTGCTTATACCAACACTTTTGGCAGGACGTGATTCATGTTTATATGGTGAATATGATACGAGGCTTATAATCTAGTAGATTGGCCGACGCTTTGGTATAATGCCACTGAAAGAATTATCTTGAATGTTCTTGGCGAAAGAGATGTTTAAGCAAGCAATCAGGATCAATATAAGTTGCAAAGTGCAGCAAAGAACAGCTATTGAGAAACCTACAAGTCAGTGGAAGCAATAATAAAGAATGGCAACTAGATTTTTTAGCGTCTTTTTACCATTAAGCCTGTCCAACTCACAAAATAAACCAATAATAAAAAGAGCATATTTTGACACTCCGGCCTTGAATGAAACAGTAGGAAGATATTCAAACACTTCCCTTAGATCTTGGGTACATGCAAACATTCCCATGATGGGAAGATTTCGCACCCTTGGCTCAGGGGAACTCATAGCAAGACTACTTGATAATACAGGACCTTACTGGAGTTGGTTATGACAGAGATTATAGAGCATTTCCTTGACAAGGGAGCTCCTACTATATTCATTGGAAACATTATATTAAAAAATGAATAGACCCCAGATGGTTCAGATGAAAGCAGAGTGTAATTCGTTTGTCAACATATATAAGCTTATTTGGCTTTTTGCTGGAAAGTGGACTGAAGAATATTTGTACTTTGAAAAAGTAAGAAAAAAAAACTTAAGGTCAATGAAAATTCTGTATTTAAACAAGAAAAACTAAAAGCTCAATGTAAAAGCTAGTAGAAATGGACATGTATCTACACAGTTTTTCCCATTTCCCAAATGAGTATGACATTGAAGGAGTTCAAATTATGGCTTTGGGGAGAGTTGATTTACAAATACTGATACAACAAAAGAAAATGACCAGATTCAACAAAAGGAATTTAAATACCACAAGCCTAGGGTTGATTCAGAAACTTAAGCTAGGTAATTCATAAATGGCACCTAAAGACCTTTTTTTTTTCTTTTTTTGGACAAAGGAGATCAAAATTTCTGATGTACATAGTGTTGAAGTAAAAATCAGCTTCAATTTTTGAGTTAATGCTAATATATAAAATTCTGTATCAATCAACTGCAACTTTTGACATGATAACATCCCTAGTTTCAACTACAAAAATTGCACAACATCCTCCAAAATAACTTTAATTATGCAATTGTTCACAAAAGAGATCAGAACCATCATTATACAAGAAATAAGACATTAAAATTTTAAATAAATAGTATCCATTCTGCTAATTGGAACCCCTGTCTATCAGGCAAAGATATAAATAGAAAAAGTTTATGATATTGAACCCTGTATCAGCCAAATGTACAACAGTGCATATATTAGTTGTCACAAGACATCCCCAAGATCAACTTCACAAGATGTAAAAAAGGCTTTCAAATGCTAAGCAATAAAGTGAGTGCATCACACAATTCACTCAAGTAAATGAAACTATAAGAACCAATGGATTTATATGAAAAATCCATATTTATATCTGTATTATCACCATGAATTCAAGACTGCAAAAATGTAATAATTATATAATGTTCTACTTTAAATGTGTAACATAATTAGTTTGACTAACAGATAGACTACATGGCTCTAACTATGTTGAATTCTTCCTCAAAACTTACAAAGATTCATATCTTGGATTCAAAGAAGTCATACTTTGAGAAACATGCTTAATCATAAACACAAAATTGATTGAATTAGATAAAAATAATAATGTAATCTAGTTCTAGTGTACAAGGCAAAAGAAAGCTGTGCTTCAATACCCTCAAATTATAACAACAAAACAGAAAATGAAAAGTTACAAGACTACAAGAAAATCTGATTCACTGTATCAAATGAAGCAACTACACCCAACCGATTTTTGCATGTATCCTCAAAAACAACAAGAACAATCAAATGGACATAATGGGGTATTTCCAGCATCAGACTTATCGATACCCAATTCCTCTTCTGTGTAAACAGTAAATGGCGTAGCATATCTAGTTTTTTAACACTTAAACTTAAATTGCGCGATGAACTCTTCAAATGAACTACTACAAGAAAGAAGACCAATTTGACAGTTTAACCTGGGAAGAAGAAACAGTTGCCCTTCCTATTACTATATACACAAATATAACGCTTAAGACAGAATAAAGAAGAAACCAGAATGTTTCTATATAAACAAATAACAGTTGCCCTTCCTGTTACTAAACAATTTCACCCTGAATGTTATTGAAGCTGACATCCCTAAAGAAGAAACCAGAATAAAGAATTAAATAAACAGTACAGGTACTATTTCAACAAGAGCTAAATATAACAATGCAGTTTCAGTTACAGGTGCTTCAGATGATGCAGGTTATTAAGCTGGCCTCCAATCCACCCAGTGAGGTTTAGTCCTTGAATTTAAATGCATAAAATTAGTAGAGACCATAGAAGGGTAATGTGGCATTGTTAGTAGAAAAAATAGGTTAGCTAAGTGGATTACAGGTGTATAACAGATGAATCAGAACATGACACTCCTGTTCATGACTCTCCATCCCTTCAGCACTGATGGGTTGTTCAGGGACCTGTATAGATCTTGAAGAGCACTGACTGCACCATGTAAGCAAATGAGAGCACAGCACAGCACAGCAATATTTGAACTCAAAACAAATATAGAGAGAAGCAACAATAACACCACTATATAGTACCCAAAAAAAAAAAGAGAAACAGTAGTGCTAAAAAACTAGAATAGCGAACGTTATATCACTCATACTAGAATAATGAAGAAACATATTATTACACTTCTTCTGCAGCAAACCATACCTCATAAATGCTAGAATAATGAAAGAAATACATATTATAACCCCAAAAATGAGTCAAAGCCTGAATCTTTGTGAGGCATTCTATGGTAGCCTTCCCAGGTTTTTTTTGATTGGTATCCTTGTACCCAAGATTCCACATTTTACTGAAACTACAAGATTCACAACAAGAACACATTTATTCCAATAGAATGCTACAATCAGAGATGGACTCTTCAATAGCAAACGATTCAAAGTTTTAATTCTCGTTTTATATTTGTTCCTCTTTAATTTTCCTTGAATTTTTTTTCTAGGGTAAAATTGTTGCTCTTTCTGAAATCAAAGGCATACATGTAGACATAAACCACCAAGCTTCCACATAAGCATGATATTTTTTCATTAATTTTCTAGGTAAACAAACAGAGAAAAAGAGAGAAATTTACCTTGAGCAAAGTGAGTTCGCCCCCCAAATTCTATGGCTCCACGGTGTACGTCACAAATGAAGAATCTATTGAACTGAATTCACACAAAACTCATTTTTATGCATTGATTCTGGGCTTTGGGTCTTTTATTTTGAGGGTGGAATATTTTGTATTCTTTATATATATAGAGTTTGAAAGCACAAACTTTGTAAAAATCAATAAATAGATCACTAAACTATAATGCTCTTGAAGTGGAGACTAAAAAGTAAATTACTAATGGGACGTAAATAGATACATTTTATGTCGATGAATACATTGTTACATAAAAAATTAGTTGTAATGAGTGATGAATTTGTTTTATATTAATAGTTATCGGCCAAGTGAATCTTTAAAATTCTAATTGAGTTTTATTTATTTATTTATTTATTTATTTATTTAATTTTAAGTTCAATCAGCTCTCATGATTTACCTACCAATAAATAGTCAAATTTATACTTATTTATTTGCTGATTTCATATTAAAGTTAACACGCATGTATCTAAACTAAATAATTAAAATTTCAATGAGTTGGTGTAACGGTTTTGAAAACATGAGATTTTGGGTTCAAAACCCTAAACCCCATCTCCTAGGGGATTTCTCTAATTAATTAAGCTAATTTATTCTAATTTAGATCAGGATAAGAGTAAGATCCCCTCCCATTTAAATATTCAAGTTTCTTTCAATTTTCATCAATCACACAAAATTAAATAAATGCCAAGTATCTTGAATATGGCTAAAAATTGGAGGAAATTGAAGGATTTAATGGGAGGGAATCTTATCCCAATATAATTTTTTTTAAAAGAATTTCTAAAATTATTATCATTAATTCAAATATAAATTTCATTGAAAAACTTATTAATAATACAATATTATGTTGTACATTTTCAATCAATTTTTATAATGGAATCAATTTCAATAAATTTTTTATAAAATAAAAAATAAAAAATTTATCAAAATCAATTGTTCCATAATAACAATATTTAAACTGTGAAGTAAAAACTAAGCATATTAATGGAGTAGTCAATAAGCTACTTCTACATTCTTTTTCTTATCAAAAGGGAATAATATATGATGAGCAATTTGCAATTTTGCATGCTTCATCAACTGGTCTCCTTACAAGGAGTTTTTCATGAATTGTAAAAAATTTAAAGAAAATTCTCAGATAAAGCCTAAAGTTCCCATAAAGAAAAAGGTAATTCCTAAAGGCCTAAACATTCGATATTTTAAAAACAAAAGGTTAATTTAAACATATCAAGAAAATCTACTTTGTTTAATATATGAATGAGTTTCATATAATAAAAAAGGGTTGGTAGGAGGAGTTTTGTTTTTTTTTTTTTTTTTTTAAAGTATGAAAATAATTTTCAAAAAATTGAACGTGAAACTAGTTTTCAAATAATAATTTTTAATTATATGTGTTTGGCTCCTACATTTAAGAACAATTTTCAAAATATTTAAAAAATTAATGTTTGAGAGACCATATTTACTTTGAGATTTAAAAAAAAAAAATTATTCTATAGAAAGTAAAGTGTAGATTACTTTTTGGGGGATAACAATAAGTTTTAAAATTGAAATGTGGGAATAAAACTAATGTAAAGTTTTTTAATTTTTAATTTTTATACTCCGTAGAAGAGTTTGGGCAAATCTATGGGGTCCATTATTTTCAATTTATTACCAACTATGCCATTAAAAACATTTTATGTTTCTTGAAAACATCTTCTTGGCCATTTCCAATATCCAATTTTCAATCAGGAAAATAGGAAATAATTTTATGAAAATCGTATTTAGAAAGCATCAGCTAAATAATAAATTTAAGTGTGGAACACACCATTTTATGGTTTCCAAAAAAAAAAAAAAAAAAATTGCGTTTAAATCTCTTACCAAACAGGCTCAAGATACAAAATATTTGGATTTAAATATTAATTCTAAATACCACATCACATCACAAAATTACATCAATTAATGAAATAAACCAAAATAAAATTAATATTTTTAAAATATTTTAAAATAACATTAAGTTAATAAGTAACGGTAAAAAAATTCTGTGTTATAAATTAATCAACTACATAAAATAATCTTGTGCACTTACAAATTAATTTTAAATTTTAAGGGTTGCAAACTCCTTTGAGATTCCTTCTAAAAAAATAAATAAATAAATAACTCCTTTGAGATTGTCTCATTAGTTGCAACTTACAAAACTAACCTTAAGTTAAGTTGTCTTCTTTTTTTTTTTTTGTGCACACCTTAAGTTGTCTTCTACCACATCCTTGGTTGAATTTGTAAATGTGGGCAATCATGGATATCAATTGATCACTTCGTTTTATTTTTCATGTCATTCTTGGACTTCTACTTTGTTAGGTATTCAGGATCCAAAACTAGTATACACTTTTTAAGGTTTCCATTAAAGAGGATTGGATTTTCGTTATTCTTTTCTTTGAACGCGTTTGACTCTTTAAAGTGTCATTTTTATTTATATACATTTAAGGCGCACTTTTTATTTTAATTTTTAAAATCTATAAAGAGGCTTGAAGAGCGGTAATCATGGGACCTTTTAGAAATTTTATGCTAATTGTTCTTTTGGTTGATACACATACATATATATATATATATATATATTTTTTTTTTTTTCATTTCTTAACTAGCCTCTAAGCATGCGCTCACGCGCGTACTCAGAGGCTCTTCTATTTTTTGGGTAAGGGTTAATTTAGAGCATCTATTATAATTTGAGATTACTATATTTTCTAATCACAAAAAAACCTAGGGGTGTGAGGGGTGTGATGAAAAATTATTTCACCACACATAATACTCATCACACCCCTAGGTTTTTTTGTGATTAGAAAATATAGTAATCCCAAATTATAATAGATGCTCTAAATTAACCCTTACCCAAAAAATAAAAGAGCCTCTGAGCACGCGCGTGAGCACGTGCTTAGAGGCTAGTATTTTTTTAAAAATATGTACATATCTTATGTGAAACGGTGAGTAGATAGTGAAAAATAAATGATAAAATGAAAAGGCACGTCTCAACCATTATTCTGCCAGCCGTGTATACACTATCAGCAAACCAGTCTGATCCCCAGTAAAAAAGAGGCCCCCAGGACCTATTTGAAGAGTCTGGACTTCTTGTTTTGCAAATAATCTGCCCCTGTTAGTGAATCTAAAACAAAAATCACTAATATTAGTCAAATCCAATCCAAGACAGAAATGAAGAAATATTTTTGACAAACGGAGAATTGTACTTACGTTGGCAGTTCATAGAGGTGAATAGATTTAACATCTGGATCAGTCATCCCAAAAAGTGCAAGGATACTCTGTACCATGAAAAATCATGCCATCCAGATTCCAATTAGTTGACACTTTTTAAAAACTAAGGTTACAACATGGCATTGCAACAAAATGCTACACCTATTGAGTTTCTAACATAAAAATACAATTTTGCCATTACCAGACCAATTAATGACAATGCTCAATGACTATAGCACACCTCAAATATTTAAGGGGGGAAGCAAATAAGAAAGTAAATGAAACTAATTGTGGTTCAATAACTTACTTGTTCTTCACTGTGAGTATAGATTACTTCCAAGCAACCATCCTCAATAGAAGCCCAAACTTTTATCCTGCAATCCAATGAACCAGAGAACAAATACTTATCTTAGCACATGAGAGACTTCACAACATCATCATGCCCATTCAGTGTCATAATACATTGCCAATTTTCATGATCCCAAACCTGAAACAAAAAATAAGAACAGAAATTAATTCTTTTTTTTTCCCTGACATATCTAAAAACAAAATATATGATCCTTGTGCCAATATAAAGAAAACGACAACTAAAACTAAAAAAAAAAAAGGATATTTAATCAATTAAAATCATATCAGTATCAAATCAGATATATATATATATATATATTGCTAAGTTTTATAGAGTGGAACTCAATTAATCAATTTAAGTAACTTAATCAAAATACATGAGGTAAGTACATCAATCAATCAAGAACAATACAAAATCGCTAAAACAAAAGGTTAGCACCATGTCTAAATGAGATACCATCCGCTCACAATCCTTCAAATACTAACTACTCATAACAACAGGGAAAAATAAATCTTAAAGAGAAAAAACTAACCCTTATTGTATGGTCCTTGGAACCTGTGTACAGACTGTTGCCTCCAACAACTAAAGACGTTATACCATGTGTGTGGCCTTTAAGGGTTGCAGCAAGTTGAAATGTAAGATTACTTTCGCAAGATGGGAGTGTATGCGGGAGGTTTTTTTTTCGCAAGAGGAAACGGATGAACTGTGTGGGTTAGTGGGAGGTTTTATTTATTTATTTATTTATGTATTGGTTAGTGGGAGGTAGATTTTTGGGATTTGTATATGTGTTTATCCCTGATTTTTGTTTTTCTTTTTAATTTACACAAAAGATGGGAGTGTTTTTTTTTTAAGAATTAAAAAAAAAAAAAAAAAAAAAAAAGAAGAAGTGGACGGATGTGGACTTTTAAAAAAAAATTTATAGTTAAAACTATTTAATTGATGTGATAATTCATTATCTATTTTTTTATTTAAAAAAACAATAAACGTGTAGTTGGTTTGAAGAAGTTAATAAATGAAAGAGTGTTCCTATTTTGTAGGCAATATTTTAGTGCAAGTTAGACATATATTTTTACTGAACTATCCTTTAGTTTTATCTCTACGTGAACATAGGGGCATAAGGGTATTTTGGAAAGAAAAAAAATCTGTTCCAAACAGGTGCAACTCCTTAAATAGTAGTATAGAATAGATATAATAATGCAGTTAACATAAAACCTAATTTTGTGAATCTGCTTAGGATCTTTCCAATGGTCTTTAGACCAAATTATATCTCCTTCCCCTATTTTTGAGAATCGCTTACAATTTTGCCAATGATCATGGGTTGAATCTTGAAGAGTGTATGAGTTGTATTTATGCATGCGTGTGTGTATAGAAAATCTGCCATAGAATTTCTTGTGGCAAAACTTGTGGTCCTAGTATTTTCCTAGAAAAATAATGAAAGTTCAAGAATTGAAATGAAAGAAAAAAATTAAATGTGAAGAACTGAATTGAAAATGTATCAAAGTTAGAGACTATAAATTGTAATTTAGTCTATTTCAGTTAGTGAACCTTTTCTCCCTTCGACCTCTGTACGTGCAAGTTAGATTTGAGCTTATTTGTGGAAGTGAAATAAGTTATATAACAGTACATTTACATGAGAAAGCTCGAAAAGATGCAAGTTTTGACATGACGCTCAAACAAGAAATAAAGAAATGATAGTAAGACATGAAAAAGACGCACATTTAGACAAGAAGAAACTGACTATCAAAACAACACAGGATGTACATGGAAAACCCTAGAGAAGGGATAAAAAACCACGATTTGAGCAAGAACATAACATTCTTGCTTGGCTTAGCTTGTATTATATATCAGAAAGAGATTAGTTTACAATGAGGTTGCTTTTCTTTCCAACCAACTCTCTATTTTCATCTCAAAATATCTATTTGGGTTCTTGCCCTAGAAGTTAAGTTGCATGTTCCTTTTATACTCTAAGGAACATGACTAAGTACAAGAACAGGTGTCAAGTCATTATATTATATCTTTTGAGATCTTTTTACAGCTATGATGTTATTTGCTGACTAAAGAATAAGAACTGCGCCAACGTGGCACTGGGACCCGTAGGTAGGTAGCTTTGCCATTGCTTGGGAGACAAGTCTTGGTCATCAAGAGAGATATCAGGAATACTGTGATTAGTACACGTGTTTCTAGGGTAACTCATTATGCATTCAACCAATAAGAAATGTCCTCATAGCCTTCAACTTTGAAAAGTCACTGTCCTTTTTTGGTAACACTTGAGTACTGTGTCAGGTGTAAATCTCACTTCCTTCCCAAGACAGTCACGCCTTCAACACTGACCAAGACAAAGTCTTTCAGCCATCACCTACTCTCACTTGCCTCACAGTTGCTCCATGTGTAGAGTTCGGATTCAACCACTTATGCATTCTCCCGTGCCTTAGTGGTGTTATATACAACCTCCAAATACTTTGTGCATGGAAATGTATCAATTAAGTTTTAAGACTTTTGGCTAATTACTAACAATCCTTAATCTATAATTTACATTCTAAAATTTAAAGAAAGTTATAGTAATAAACACCTCAATTAAACCAACTGTGTGAATTAGCACCCTTGGTTAATTGTGGTTTTGGTCAATAATTACGTATGTAATTTTTTTAAATTTAAAATTTAAGCACATATTCGTACTTTTTGAATCGGTATAAAGCTTTGCAATAGTATAGTGTTATATTGGAGATTATGATATTCGTTTCGAATTAGATTTAAAACGAAAGTTTTTTCGCCAAGAGTTTTGTAATTAAGTAAATATCACCTTTTCTCCTTTATCAAGATAATTGTTATTCAAGGACCAAAAAAAAAAAAAGATAATTGTTATTCAGATTCCGCCTCCTATGCCTCCTATTATTGTAACGATCAAATCATTGTAATAAAAAATAAAACTATAGTCTTATGCAACATTCTTCTTATTTGTTTAATTTATCTTTTTCCAACTTTGGTATATAATTTGATAGATAAGAAAGAGCATATGTATCAACTTGTGCAAAAATTTCTGTTTATTTTAGAATAAGAACTTTTTTTTTATATACTCATTTTTTAAAACACCCCACATCAGATTATTTATTTTATACTATATTTCATTAAAATATCAATTTTTCTTAATTTTTTTAATTTATTCTCTTTCTACATACGTAATAACAACTATTTACTCTCTTCCTTCATTTTTGAGATATGAAATGAAAGAATAAATAACTAAATACAAAATGAATAGTATTAATGTAAATTTACATAATTAACAAACTTATAAATTTATACAATTATATAGGTTATTTTTAGGAAAAAATTGTGTAAATTCTACGTATTTACGCAATTTTTAGGACCCTGTTGGTTTTGTAGATAAGGTCCCTTAGGCACAACCAGTAAGCATTGAGCAATAATTACATGGAAGTGATTACCATGTGAATATGACAAGTCTTTCCTTGCACAACCTAACAGTCACGCAACCGACACATATGGCAGCAGCTAACGCTCTCCAAATCAGCCCACTTTCTTCTTCTCCGCCAAAATCCAACGCAATAAACTCTCCTCCTCTGTCTCTTACCCCATTGCACTTCTCTCAAAGAGCTCAAGCAAATCCAAGCCTTTACCATCAAAACCCACCTCCAAAATGACATCACTGTCCTCACCATGCTCATCAGTTGCTGTGCTTTCCATCCTTCTGCCACCTTTATGGACCAGGCCCACCAACTGTTGGACCAAATTCTCAAACCAGACATTGTGGTCTTCCACACCATGGCCTGTGGATACTCCCGCTCAAATGCCCCTCTTCAGGCCATTTTGCTCTTTTCTGATATCCCGTGCAGAGCATTGTCCCTGATGACTATACCTTCTCTTCTCAAGGCATGTGCAAGCTCTAAGGCATTGCAAGAAGTTAAACAATTGCATTGCCTGGCTACCAAACTTGGTCTCAACCATAACATATATGTATGTCTCCCATTGATAAATATATATACTGAGTGCAATGATGTGAATGCGGCTCGCTGCGGCTTTGATAAGATAGCTGAGCGTTGTGTTGTTTATTATAATGCAATAATCACAGGATATGCTCGAAGTAGTCAGCCCAATGAGGCGTTGTCATTCTTTCACGAATTGCAAGCAAGTGATCTCAAGCCTACCGATGTAACACTGCTTAGCATACTTTCATCTTGTGCTTTGTTAGGAGCATTAGACTTAAGGGAGGTGGATACATGAATATGTGAAGATACATGGTTTTGATAAATATGTAAAGGTCAAAACTGCTCATATAGATATGTATGCAAAGTGTGGAAGCTTGGATGATGGCATGATGCAGTTTGCAAACATGTCTGTAAGAGATACACAGGTTTGGTCAGCCATGGTTATGGCATATGCAACTCATGGGCATGGTTCCAAAGCCATATCATTGTTTGAAGAAATGAAGAGGGCGAGGGTGCGACCTGATGAGATTACATTTTTGGGTCTTTTAAAGGCTTGCAGCCACACGGGCTTAGTAAGGGAAGGTCGTGAGAATTTCTATAGCATGAGTGACAAGTATGGGATTATTCCAGGTATCAAGCACTATGGATATATGGTGGATTTGCAGTCGAGCTGGTTGCTTAGATGAGGCTTATAAGTTCATCGATGGATTACCAATTTAGCCCACTCCCATACTTAGGCAAACCTTGGTATCTGCTTGCAGCAGCCATGGCAATGTAGAATTGGCAAAGCGAGTGATTAGATGAATTTTTGAACCGGATGACTCTCATGGAGGAGACTGATCTTATCGAACTTGTGCGCAAATAAATACTGCCATTCACATCATGAAACTACCACCCTAAGTCCAAAAACAAATTCCACACCTCTCTCACACACACACATATGAAAGTATGAAACCCAATTGTGCAATCTTCATCAAGCTTTCGTTAGTACAATGCCTAGCAATTGGCTGTGTTTCACAGAGTTTCGATTTCTTCTACCTTGTACAACTGGTGAGTGGGATTATTTAAGAGAGAGATCATCCTTTTGAACGCTAACTACTCTTATTTGAACATCAGAACTTTTTTCTTGATTTCACCACTCTAAATCTCTAATGCAGTGGCCTGGATAATACTATGACACAAAACAAAGTTGTTGCTATCCAACAACAGGAAAACCCAAAACTGATTTCAGCATTCAATGGCTTTGGCCTAATTACAATGATGGCTCATACCCGTCCAACTTCAATCCTAACAGCCCTTTCGTGAAATCCAAGGTACCAATTTCTCATTAGGAAAGTGTTAAAGTTGTTATCAATTTTACTATATGCAACTTATAGACTAGCTTGATAATAAAAGTAATTGGTGCTACATCGACAGCATAAGTGCTTAAATTCCATCACTAATAAGTTTATTGTATATCATTCTACAGATTTCAGACCAAATTAGCAGAATGCAAGTAAGTTGGCCACCATTGACCAGCCCAAGCAGCAGTGGTTCCTCATTTTGGTCACATGAATGGGAGAAACATGGGACTTACTATCAATGATTTTATATTGAACGAGGTGCTTTGCAGTTTTTATTAAAATTTCTCTTAAAATCTTTGTTAAATAGAAAATCCTAACTGGTCTATTTTTACAACCTTTGGGAGCATGGTACAAAAATACAGAGAATGTTTGACCATGGAATAGAAATAAGGAACCAAGCCAACAACAACTTAGGCATACACGTCCAAACAAAAAAAAAATTATGCCCAAAGGGTTCATCCTATTACTTTAATTTAGTAGCTTTCCTTCTTTGCCATTTGAGTTAGAGCTTATTGGCTTTTTCCAATGACCTTCGTCTATAGCCTTTAGGGTGCTATCTTTAGAAGCAGCTGCCACAGTAATACCTTCAGCTCCTGCATATAGAGAACAACTTTAACATTGATAGTGCAAAGTAGTCACTGAAACCCAGTTGGATTAAAAAAATGTATAAAATTAGAAGGAAGCAGATATTTCCATATTGGCGAACAACTTTAACCATTAGAAGGAAGCAGATATTTCCATATTGGTGAACAAAGGATAGATGAAAAACCTATCTTAAGAAACCCAGTTGGATTAAAAAAATGTATAAAATTATTACTAAATTAATTCAGAGATACAAAGCTTTTAAACAATTCAAGGCAGAGGTCCCAAGTTCAGGTGCAACAACAGTTACTTTTGGCATTTTTGAGAAGTAAGAAGCAATTTAGATTATCAATCACTGTATTTGGTACATAACAAGCAATTTAGGTTATCAATATTTTGCATATTTTAACTTCCTAACAATGGGGAAGAAATACCATTTCTTTAACTCATATTTAGGCTTCTTTTAAACATCATTTTCCTCTTTCAATATCAACATCGCCACCTTAACAAAAGCAGTCCCCATGAATCAAAATTCCTAAGAAAATCTAAACATCCCCATAAAGTATATATTAATCTCCAAAAGGAATATAAGCAAAGCACTTACCAAGAGGACTACTATTTTAATAGGAAATTTCTTCCTCAAAGCCAAAGCTTATCTAAAAAAATTTTAATGAAGCCTAGAGGAAATCAAATGCAACCCTTACCCATGTAATGGTAATGATTATAGCAA
Source organism: Quercus gilva (assembly GCA_023621385.1). Lineage (NCBI taxonomy): Eukaryota > Viridiplantae > Streptophyta > Magnoliopsida > Fagales > Fagaceae > Quercus > Quercus gilva. The sequence continues at coordinate 7,532,742 of CM042475.1, read as the reverse complement.
ATTTGTATTTCTATGGCAATTACAGTGCATAATGGTATGTTTATTATTATCCATACCTTCTGTTGTTTTAGTTTATAAAGTTTATTTAATACTTATCCTTCTAAATTGCATTACACAGGGTATGTACAATCAAATTTTAATCTGGCTAAGCATTAGAACACAATCAATGATTTAAGAAAAAGAAAAAAAATGTTGGCATTGTTTCTTGGTTCTCTCAATTTGCTATTTCACATAAACAATGCTTGGGCAAAATTTCTAGTTAAGATATCTATCATTCATGGATTCAGATAGAAGTTTGGATACAAAATAATTTTCACTAAGAAAACATGGTTCTATTAACCTCAACAGAAAATTGCAAGTCCTTTCTACAGATCACAGCAGAAAATGACAAAATATGAAGAACTTGAGAGAGAGAGAGACTAACAATTAGATAAAAAGGTAGATTCAATGCTAAAGTATGATAAACCTATACCAATTTTATATATAACACAAACAATGCTTGGGACACAATTTCCAGTTAAGATTTCATTGGTAGATTCGCATTGAAGTTAAGATACAAAATAACTTTCAGTAAGGATGGAAAGTTTTCTATAAGATTTTTTTACCTTGTACTTCCTAAGTGATGGAAAGTTTGGTTTAGGCATTCTTACAAACACTTTGAGGGAGCAGATAGCACATGCCATAACCTAAATCTTCAACTTGTAGTTGTAGTACAACTTTAAACAATGAATAATTCTTCGACTTTCAATTCCAAATTCATTGAAAACCGGTACCAAAACAATAATTAAGCTCCACAAAGTTACACAACACTCCAAATCATCACACCAGTATATCTTAAACCCAGTAAAAGAAAACAGAAATTACATAAATAGTTACCAAGTATTTACCATCTAAGCACTCTAAATTATCACACACTTGAGCTGACCCAATACAGAATATTGCATACTAAACCAAATTAAACAACTTCAACACCAGCATATAAATAAGAACATGAAATATAAAGAAAATTTTTAATACTGATAGCAGGAAAAACAAAGAGAAAGTAAGAAGAACACGGAACAGATACTCACAATGTAGATCATGTGGTCGTGAGGGATGCAGAGGAAGTATTATAGTATAGCTTGCTGGGGACATCAACCAATAATATTGAAAGCCAAATTGAGAGTATGAAAGCTTATGCAGGTTTTGTGGCCTGCGATTGAGAGACCCTTCACTAGTAACCTTTTTTTTGAATATTCATAACACTCTTGGCTCTGCAACTTAATCGAGGAGAGAGTCTGCATCGGAGTAAAGAGAGAAAATTGTGAAGAGCAATTATCAGGTGGTAGTCGAATGGTTGGGTTATAAAAATAAAGCATTAAAAAATTAATAATTAATAATGGTGACATGTAAATTTGTGAGACCCCTAAAGCTTACGTGGCATAATTGTAGAAGATCAACAAAAAGTCAGACACTTCAGCTTTATAGTATTTATAGATAATGAGAACAAACTAAGATTTTTGAATGGCTTGAATTTTTAAAAAATGTACAAAATGATTTCTTTTACCTCCACATTTCTCTTAACTTTGATATGTAGTCTTCAGGGAATGCATACAAACTACAAAAGTGAGCTGAATCCTCACAAGTTTTCTTGTGCTCAACATCCTAATTAGGAGCTTTCTTGCATTTTCCTTGTTCATTGTTCTCACTTTTAAATCAGATCTCTCTATCCAACATCTTACCCCTACTTTTCAAAAGGAAGCTACAGTAGCACTTGAGCATTGTTGATAAACAACAGTACTAACCTTTTACTGTTTATGCAGAAAAGCATACATTTTATGAGACACTTATCAAGGAAAAAATAATGGTGCTAGATAAGCTGTTTCATAAAATAAACTTCACTAGCATAATTTTTAGTAGTACAACAATGATTATGTAGATTTCCATTCCTAAATTGCTAATATAAATTGCAAGTGCGGGCAACATTCAGTGTCTAGAAGCAGGGGAAAAACAGAGAGAGAGAGAGAGAGAGAGAGAGAGAGAGAGAGAGAGATAAAAAACAAAGATTGGCAATAACGCTCACCCACAGCAGAAAAAAAGGAACAAGAGTACAAATAAACCTAAGATACAAACGGTTCTAGGTCTAAGTATCATATTCAATTGCTCCAAAAAGTGTTTTCCACTATCTTTAAGGGTCCGGTAGCGCACCACCTGATGTAATATATTTTCATTGTAGGTACCTTGGGGTTGAGGCAAAGGGACTCATTTCAAAGCATTAGCAATATGGAAACATATTGACAAAGTGTGGAAAACAACACTTGGTAGAGGATAGGAAATACTGACCTTGAATTTCAGATAATGCATAAAGCTATTAATAAATTTGAGCAGGTTAAGGCATAGGAGTGAATATCTAGACATTGCAATTCCTCGCATGTTTAAGGGCATGAACTCCCTGAAAAATTATATTACAAATGAATTATAAGATCATGAAAAGGCATGTAATATGCAAGGAAGAGAGAATATATGAAAGGTATTTTTTTTCATACTTGATGCATTTGCCACATCCCTACAGAGCTAATTGTCGATGTGTTTACAATGATACAAAGTGAAAAAATCTGTCAGGGTTTTGCTAGATAAAAGTATAGAAAATGGAAATTGTCCCTGAAAATAAAGCAATACATATCTAAGAAATTCATGGTCATGACATAGGATAGTATAGACACTCTGGATGAGAAGAGTCAAACCAAGGAGAACATTTAGCCAAATGTATAGAAGATAAAAAAAAAAAAAAAAAACTACATACATCCATCTAACAAAATTAATAAAAAAGTAAAAAAAACAAGAAGTATTCCTCTTATAAATCACAATAAGGATAAAGAGCATCAGTGATTAGATTCCTCGTTGTAAACTCTCTTCTTACCGAAGACTATCATTTAACACTTTCCAAAGGAAAATAAGCACTTTGAGAAAGGATTTAAGCTTCCATAAGTCGGCCCACATTTAAGAACTATATCTCAAAGTTCTGCTCCTTCCATATAAGCATTCACTATAGAGAAGCCAATAGGCTTGGTTGATAGTAAAAAGACCTGACTAATTCATTGGGCCTAATCAGTCTTAACTACACTTCCCGATGTAGGAGTTAGCTCCTTCTAAATGATAGAGTTGGCTACATGAAATGCATATCAATTCCTCACTAATGCACAATTTCATTGTGCGGTAGGTTGGTCAAAAAAATAAAAACCCCTTGTAATAAGTGTATAATTTCCCCAAGACATGTTAGATCTTACATTAAGCCAAAAGTCATAGTTATTAGGAATTGAGTTCCCATTTCTTACCAGTACACAGACTTAAGTACAATTTTCTTTTCACTTCTCATATACATGAAAACTTCCTAGAAAGTAGTATGAATCTGCACCCAACCTCTGTTTCAAGATGTGATAGTAATTTGTTTTTGATTTCCATGGGTTGGTAAGAAGTCATTGTATCAATATTATAATTGTAAGTTTGATGCATAATACATATATACAATTTTTAAAAGCCTTTTTTTTTTTTTGGTCTTTTGACATGTAATGAAAAGTTGTTTATGAATTGAAGTTGGGGTTTGGTGAAAGAGTACTACTAGTTTCAAACTCTAAATTGTGCATGCCAATTGATCAATATGCAAAGATTGGTTAGTGATCACCAAATATCTTCATTTAAAGCCTGATTATAGCTTCTTCATGTCTTATCTTATCATATCTTGCGTGTATATTAATATTCCAATATGTAACCTAAGGATTTGATGAAGAAGTTGATTTCATGTTCGGAATGAAGAGGAAAGCCAAAGAGGAGACAGAGACACCATTTGTAAAGAATGGAAGAATGTTATTAGAGGAGTTAATTGCCTTTTGCAATGGAAAAGGCAATCTTATTCATGTCTTCTTCTTTGCTGAAGAGCTCAAAAGAGCAATGGACAACGATGACCCACTTCAAATTTTCTAGATGCAGATGGTTTTCACTTTTATAAGGGTTCTTTGGAAGATCACTTATTTTCAGTTAAAAAGTATGGCAAAAGATCATGGGCTATAAATCTGATAATGATAAGTTGGTGGGGGCTTCCCAGTGGGAAGGATTGGATTTTGCATTGGCATAGGTTAGCTAGTAGGCTCCTTATCTATGGAGGGAGAGAAATTGTAGATATATATATATATATATACATAGAAAAATAAATCAATAGGTGTTTTATTTCCAATAAACAACAATTAAATGTTTTGAAAAACCTCTTGATCTGAAATAGGAAGAATCACCACTAATCAAGAGACACATATTTGAAGAAGGGTTGAATTAATGCTCAGTTAGTTTTAATTGTAAGGCAAAGATACAGGAATGGTTTGGTGGAGTATATGGGATACATTAATTGAGAGAGAAGAAATTGAATTGGAAAAGTTTAAAGTGAATGGGATTTTTATTTTTTATTTTTTATTGAAGACGATAGGAAATGGAAAGTTGAAAGAAGAGCAAAACATTAATTGCAAAAGGAAGGAAAAAAAATTGTAAGGACAATGTTGCCAAATTGATTGATTTCTCACTCTCCATGTCAATTCCTGAAGGTCAATTGCATGTACAAGTTTTTCATATTTGTGGAAAACATGGGTACGCAATGCCTGAATATGTGCGTATGGGCTATTTAATTGAGAATGCTGATGTATATAGTTTTGGTGTGCTTATACTAACACTTTTGGCAGGATGGGGTTCATATTTATATGGTGAATATGATACGAGGCTTATAATCTAGTAGATTGGCCAATGGGTAGGTATAATGCCACTGAAAGAATTATCTTGAATGTTCCTGGCAATTCTTTGACAAGGGAGCTCCAACTATATTCATTGGAAACATTATATTAAAAATGAATAGACCCTAGATGGTTTAGATGAAGGCAGAGTGTAATTCGTTTGTCAACATATATAAGCTTATTTGGCTTTTTGCTGGAAAGTGGACTGAAGTATATTTGTGCTTTGAAAGAGTAAGAAAAACAAAATTAAGGTAAATGAAAAAGCAGTACTTAAACAGGAAAAACTAAAAGCTAAATGTAAAAGCTAGTAGATAATGGACATGCATCTACACAGTTTTTCCCATTTCCCAAATGAGCATGATATTGAAGGAGTTCAAATTATGGCAGTGGGGAGAGTGCAGCAATGGTTGTGATTTACAAATACTGATACAACAAAAGAAAATGACCAGATCAAACAAAAGGAATTTAAATACCACAAAGGAGATCAAAATTTCTGATGTAAATAGTAATGAAGTAAAAATCAGCTTCAATTTTTGAGTTAATGCTAATATGTAAAATTCTGTATCAGTCAACTTTTGTCATGATAACATCCCTAGCTTCAACTATAAAATTGCACAACATCCTCCAAAATAACTTTAATTATGCAATCATTCACAAAAGAGATCAGAACCATCATTATACAGGCAATAAGACATTAAAAATTTAAATAAAAAGTATCCATTCTACTAATTGGAACCCCTGTATCATGCAAAGATGTAAATAGAAAAAGTTTATGATATTGAACCCTGTATCAGCCAAATGTACAACATCGCATATATTAGTTGTCGCGAGACATCCCCAAGATCAACTTCACAAGAACGTAACACAATTCACTCAAGTCAATGAAACTATAAGAACCAATGGAGTTATATGAAAATTCCATATTTATATCTGTATTATCACCATGAATTCAGGACTACAAAAAAGTAATAATTATATAATGTTCTATAAATGTGTAAGAGAATTAGTTTGACTAACAGATAGACTACATGGCTCTAACTACGTCGAATTCTTCCTCAAAACTTACAAAGATTCATATCTTGGATTCAAAGAAGTCAGACTTTGGGAAACATGCTTAATCATAAGCACAAAATTGATTGAATTAGATCAAAAATAATAATGTAATCTAGTTCTAGTGTTCATGGCAAAAGAAAGCTGGGCTCCAATACCCTCAAATTATAACAACAAAACAGCAAATGAAAAGTTATAAGACTACATGAAAATCTGATTCACTGGATCAAAGGAAGCAACTACACCCAATAGATTTTTGCATGTATCCTCAAAAACAACAAGAACAATCAAATGGACATAAGGGGATATTTCCAGCATCAGACTTATCGATACCCAATTCCTTTTCTGTGTAAACAGTAAACGGTGTAGCATATCTAGTTTTCTAACAGCCCAATGCTTAAACTTAAATTGACTGATGAACTCTTCAAATGAACTACTACAAGAAAGAAGACCAATTTAACAGTTTAACCTGGGAAGAAGAAACAGTTGCCCTTCCTGTTACTAAACAGTTTCACCCTGAATGTTATTGAAGCTGACATCCCTAAAGAAGAACCCAGAATAAAGAATTAAATAAACAGTACAGGTACTATTTCAATAAGAGCTAATTATAACAAGGCAGTTTCAGTTGCAAGTGCTTCAAATGATGCAGGTTATTAAGCTGGCCTCCAATCCACCTAGTGAGGTTTAGTCCTTGAATTTTACTGTATAAAACTAGTAGAGACCATAGAAGGGTAAGGTTTTGGGCTTACGATTTATCTCAAACAGTCTTGTACACAGCCAACAAATTTGATGTGGCTTCTAAAATTCAAAATGATACACATTTTCTACAAAAATCAGGATTCTAAACGACTGGTGTACATAATTTTTTAAATCAAGAAACCGATTAAGTCCAAGCGAATTAATAAAACTAGGAAACAATTGCAAGATCTTTCTTCACCATGGTAAGCTAAGCAGAAATTATGCATCTCAATTTGAAAAATCAGATCAAAAAAACACAAAATCATACCAGACAGAGCTTGCATCCAAGGCAAAAGGAAATCTGGGGCCTGCCAGTGACTTCAACCGCAACCATCCTAGTCAACTGAATTAACAAAAAAAATAAGACCAATTAACCAAATTACAATTTTTAAGTTCAGAAACTTATTCAGTACCCTTTTTTTTATTATAGAAACACAATAAATACTTATAAGTTGATATGATATCCATTGCCATTGTGTAACAAATGCAAATAAAACAGTGCTACCAAAAATGGAAACATACCTTGGCATCAAATGCAAAAAGAAACCGGTCAGAAACGACCGAGGAGAAACAGTTTCAATGTGATTTTTTGATTGAGGCATATTTCTTCAGAGTTCATCAACGTGTCCTCTGTTTCTTCGACCCACAACCTTTTATAGAATACCCATAATCAACAGCATCATCTTCTTGAGGAGGACAGGTGAATTCTACGTGGACCCCCCACATTTTTATAGAATAACAGGTGTCATCTGACTTATATCCAATTGAAACCTTAACACGATTCTGGTCAGTTGGATTTGATTCATTCAAATGTCTCTGCAGCAGAGACCATTGAGTTAGAGAAAATAAATATTGTGAACATGAATATTCTGAATCTCCCCCTAGATCAATAGATTGATATTCACGATTTTCATAACCATTGATGGAAATTTCAACAAAGCCATGACAACGCTCTGGTCCAGGAACAATACAGACAACCAATTTTGGAAAATTGCGACCAACAAAGAAAAATATGGAGTTATCAACACTTCGATGATTAAACCATTTTAGCATCTCAGTTCCCGAAAAAGTAATAGCACGATCAAAGCCATCAAAGCTCTCTCCCCAAAAATTAACCCATTCAGTAGCCCTAGTTTCAGATGGTAAATTTTTGGAGAACTGCAGATCCATTAATTTGTTGCTTCTTGCCCTACCACATACTCTATTTGGTAAAATCCCAATAATTCCTATTACCTGCATGCAATTAGAAAATTCAATATTTTTCATTTAGCAAATCTCGTAAAGTATTTAGAGAAAGTAACAAAAATTGGTTCTATATACATCTTAAAGAAAGAGAGAGACCTAACTCAATAGCCCGCTTGGAGATTGGGTATCCAACAACATGCAATTCTCTGCATCAATCTGCGTTATCGATCGTGGAATTCCATGAAATACATGAAGAAGATTACCCACAATACCAAGTGATTCCAATCTAGGAATTCTGCTAATGCTTCCCAACGCGGGGAAGTAATCAGGCTTGAACCGAAAAAATAATCTAACTATGTTTCCATTGCCCCAGATATCCAGGTGTGTCATCTTCTCAAACCCATATCCAGAAGAGCTATCAAAAGAATTACACGTTGGTCTCAATTTGAAAGCACCGGTACACAAATCCCGAAGCTGTTGCAGTTTAAAAATGCTATCTGGAAGCTCCCGAAGGTTTTTGCAATCATCAAGCAATAATGTTTCGAGCTTAGTGAGATGCTCGATTGATGAAGGCACCTCTCTAATACCACTCCCCCCTAAAAATAAAGCCTTTAAACATTCCATTTCTGGATGAAAATTAGGGAGCTTCTCAAGCCTTGGGCAATCTCCAAGACCCAAAAGATCAAGAGATTTCAACCTGAGCTGGCTTGGAAGAATTTGAAGTTTTCTGCAAAATCTGAGTGTCCATATTTTAAGCTTTTCAAGAGATCCAAAGCATTCATCAATCTCAACTAAATTTTTACAACCTGCGAGGTTCAAATACACTAAATTTGGGGCCCCAAATTCAGTTAATTTAACTAAATTTTTACAACCAGCGAGCGCCAAACTCTCTAAATTTGGGGCCCATGATTTAGGTAATTGCGTAATAAATTCACAACCACTGAAATTGACATTTTTCAAATTTTCTAACCGACGCTCCTGTAGGAAAAAAAAAAAATCAAAAGTTAACTACAACAAAATTTGAAATAAAAAATTTAACAAAAATTCCAATTTAAAAATATACATAATCATACCTGCGTGATTAGCTTTGGCAATCTAATGCGACTATGTGGCATCTCAATAGCAACAAGTTGTTCAGGAAAATGTTCAAATGGCCAGTGAAAAGGATAATGGGGCCACATAAGAAATATTAGACTGTGGGGAAGAAATTTAAGTGGTTCACAAATATGTATATTTTCAACTATTAGAAATTTGAGATTTTCCATTTTTCTGAAAGCTTCCGTGTGTAGTTGCACTTTTACTGGTTGGGGCGAATGCAACATTATGCCTCGAATTTTTTCTGATCCCTAATTGGAGAAACATCAAGTCAACTATAGAAAGTAATATAATTTTCCAAATGTATAATAATATTGAAATTTTAAGCCAAAATTAAAAATACTGGTGAACTAATATTTTATAAAATGTTAGAAAGAAAAAAAAATAAAGAAAAAATACAATACCTTCACCTAGTGAAAAAGAAAAAAAAAAAAAAAAAAAAAGAGCAAAATAATTGAAGAAAAAGAACTTTTACCTTATTTCTAGTTAGTACTTCAAGTGAATCCTTATAACAACATAACCTACTACGTTTTCTGAGGATCTTTGGTTCTTCTTGTCGAACAACTTCCCTGCCCATTTGTTGTAGCAAGTCATGCATTGACAATGTACCATATTGATCAATGGTTATGAGACATTTATCAACAAGTCTCGGAATACCAGAACCTGGATATAATTCACATGCATCTAATATCTTTACAACATAACCTTTGTCCCATCCTTTGAAGAAACATGCAATATCGAGAAAAATATCTTTCTCGGTGTCTTGCAATCCATCATAACTCACTTGAAGTTTCTTTTGAATGTCCTCTTTGGGAATTTTCTTATACATATCTAATGCACTTTCCCATTCATCTTTAGATCTTCCACACAAATCACAAGCTATTATTTCTAGAGCAAGTGGAAGGCCATTGGCAAAATCTATGAATTTAGTTGCAAGTTTAGAATAATCGTCATCATGAGGTTTGTTTCTAGGAAAGGCATGCTCCTTAAAGAGTTGAAGAGCTTCGTGTTTGTTTAATAGCTCGACCTCAAATTCCTTGACCTTGTAAGTTGTACAAACATTTTCTTTAAGGGCAGTTAACACGTGTCTATCTCGTAATGTTATAATGGCTCTACTTTTGGGAGCAAACCAATTACATTCTCCAAGCAAATTTTTTATTGGTGTCGAATCATCGACATCATCAAGAATTAAAAGAACCTTTTTACAGCGAAGTGTCTCCTCTATCAAAGTGATTCCTTTAGAACTATTGCTCACTTTCCATTTTCCATCCCTTGAGATGTCATTAAGAAGTTGCTTTTGTAGTTTGATTATGCCAGCATTTGTCCTTAAATTTTCTCTAACATTCTCTAAAAAGCTGCTTCCATCAAAATGTTTAGCAATTTTATTATAAACAGCTTTTGCAATTGTAGTCTTTCCTACTCCGGGAAGGCCATACATCCCTACCACGCAAACTTCATCTAACCCAATATCTAAAAGTGACTCTATGGCCTCTGCACGAGAAATTATTCCAACTGGGTATGCAGCAACATATAACGGCATCCAATTTAATTTAGCATTTGATATCTCTTCAACAAGTTTTTGGATGAAGTGAGATTCAGATTTATATTGAGCGCTGTTGACAATCACATAGCATAAGAAAACACATAATTAGATAGATTAGCAGATGAACAACGAATTCAAGATATCTAGTAGTGAGTTATAGCACACAATTATCTTTGATATTAACATCATATTAGAAATATAAAAATACATGGGAGAAACTCGTAATTGGACCTTGTTAGACTAATTAACTTCGTACTAGATCAGTGGCGGCTTTAGGAATTTTTTTTAGAGTGGTCATTAAAAATTTAAATTAATAAAAAAAGATAATAAAAATAAAACTTGATATACGTATTGACATCACAAAAAAAAAGGCTCAAATACATGAAGTTTTTTATTTTCCTTTCACAAGTTCTTATATTTTGAAATCGTTGTATGATAACTTTACTATCAATGCTAGTAGCTACATCTTTTTCAATGTACACAGCTAAGCAATCATTAAACTATTGATCTCCTATTCAATTACCCATATATTGCGCATTGACATCGCAAAAAAAAAAAAAAAAAACACACACACACACACACTCAAGTACTTGAAGTTTTTAAGTTTCCTTTCACAAGTTTTTATATTTTGAAATTGTTGTATTATAACTTTATTATCAATGCTAGCAGCTACATCTTTTTCAATGTACACTGCCAAACAATCATTAAACTATTGATCTCTAATTCAATTACCCATATATTGCCTAAATAAGTAACAATATAAATAAAATGCATTATCTTTTTGGAAAAATGTATCACATAAATCCAACAAATTCAGCTAAAGATTAAAGCAAGCACTAATAGACTAGCTAATGAAAAATGTGCATATAAAAAAAAAATAATAATAATGATTCTAAAATATGCCCTTGGTCAACACAATTTAAAAAATTACAATTAAATCGATTTGGGCTTTTAGGCTAATTTTTTTGTTTGGGCAATTTTTGAGAAGTGTTACATTCACAACATTTTCGCAACACTTTCACAACAAAGCTTATAAGTGGTAAATTTATACTAGTTTTAATTTGAACCTACTATTGCAATTATTTTTTTTGTCCACCAATAATAACTCGCAACTTAGGATTTTTTATGAAAGTGTTGCAAAAATGTTACGAACATAACATTTCACGCAATTTTTTGGTTCAACATTCAATGAACTAAAATTTTGGAGAGGTTGAATTCTATTTTTAATGGGCTCAAATTTTTTTTTTAGAGTGTTCAATTTTTTTTTTAAGTGTGGTCAAGATTTTTTTCTAGGTGGTCAATGACCCATGGTAATTTAAAATTCAAATTTTTTTTAAGGTATATAAAATAAATTTTCAAGGTCAGGACATGACCACCCTAATTAACACTTGACACCGCCCTTGTACTAGATGATATGATCAAAATAGAATACTTTTGCATGCAGTGGTTATGACAAACCAGATTAGCAGTATAAAATTAGTAAACTCATGAATCATGATGTCAACAATTAGATACATACCCTTTCTTATAATGCCATCCAGATGCATTAGCCGCTTTTTTTAGAGCATCCCTCCACTCCTGCACCTTTTCCTTGTTATTCTTGAACTTCTTTTCATGATTAGCCAATGCAATTCCAAAGTTCCCATTTTGATTTCGTATTTCTGATGGATCAACATTGTAAAAAATTGAACGAATTTGAACCTCCTGGTCATTTTCTCTACACTTAACAATCTCTGCAAGTTCATCCAAGCACCATTTGGACTCTGCGTAGTTTTCAGAGAAGACAATAACCAAAATCGATGAATTTTTGATGGCTTGGATAATTTTTTCCGAAATTTCTTCCCCCTTTGGAAGATCAATATCGTCGATGAAGGTGTTAATGCCTTTGTTGCACAAAGCCTTATATAAGTGGCTGGTAAAACCTTCGCGGGTATCTTCACCTCTAAAGCTCAAGAAGACAGCATACTCCCATCGGCGAGTGGAAGAAGAAAAGCTGGCTCCTTCATTGTTCAGGGAAGCCATTGATGGAATCTATAAACAGAAGATTAAGAAAAGAGTGAATTGAATTAGAGAAAGAAATAGGAATCAGATTAGTGCAACAAGAAATGTGTTTGGAATGCAATTAAAGAGAAGAAAGTATTCGAGTGGGGTGTAGGTATAGGAAAACAAAAAATGCATATCTTTTTAAATAAAAAACAGCTGTAGAGTAAAAACACTAGTGTAAACACACATGTACAATTGTTCTTCGTTCCATATTTGCCCTAGTATTTGCAGAGAATGACAAGGTAGGAAGTGTATAGGCAGGGATTGTGTTCATAATGTTCTGGACACTAATAACATTGTCTGCATCAGTTTCACCACGGTCATATTGAGCATCTGGAATTGTGACTTGTAAACTTGTGGATGTTTGTTGGATTTCCTCGGCGCCAACTTCTGCACGCAGCTCCAACTTTATGTACAACTCAATAGCACTTACTTCGACTATCCTTTCCATCTTGTCAAACATGATCTTCACATGTTTGTCTGTTTCTATCGCCATATACTTGTAATTAATCCGATCCTTGAGGATTTCATGTGGAGAACGAAAAATAATTTGTATGTCGTGCAAAGCAGGGTTCACACACAATTCTTTCATAACTATCATCTTTAAATCATTAAGGGTCTTCAACCTATGATCAATTTGAGTATAATAGAACTCTATACCCGGTCCTTCAAATGGCAATCCCTCGTTCGCATTAGCATTGCTAAGCGGACCACCGTAGTATAAGATTATATCAATTACAGTCATTGTGAACCTATTAGAGTCAATTGTAATATGTTCGTTACAAAACATTTTATCTAGTCAAAGTAGAAAACATTTTATCTAGTCAAAGTACAAATTTCAATTCATTCAAAGGGCATGACTTTCATTACACATTCTTACGTTAGACAAAATATGTCTTCAAATTAGTTCTGATAAAAAAACCTAGCTATATAGCCGTTTCATACCCAATACAAAAAAGCCCAAATCCTTCTTGGGTCATGCTAAGATGACCTATTTCATACCCAATACCAAAAAAAAAAAAAAAAAAAAAAAGCCAAAATCCTTCTAAGGTCATGATAAATACACACTTTTGATAAGAGCCTAACATTACTAAAGATATTGAGTAAATTTTGCTAACAAAAACCAGGCAAATAAATACTCAAAATTTATACTAACAAAACAAAGTTGTATATATTCGCAATATCATAGTATCTTAACTAAGTTTTTTTTTTTTTTTGGGAGAAAAAGTATCTTAACTAAGTTATGTTAAGTATCTACCAAATAAATAAGCAAAGTAAAACCCACACCCCAACAATAAATAATACCTTACTACAATGGCAATAAAACCCTTATCTGAAATGAAAATTTGTTGAGAGGGAGGAGTAGTGATAGAGAGAGGCCATGTGGTGTGAGATAGAGACAATGTGGTGTGAGACGTGTAGGTGTTATGGGTGAGTGAGCAGTGAGGTAGTGGGTTTGTTCTAGGTTTGAGTGTTTCAGTTTTCTGCTGAGTGTGCTACGTGTATTAGTTTTATGCTGACATAAATCGAGTCTTATAGACTTAGGTTTACTTTTTAAAAACTTGAGTACGTAAAACTCGAGATCTATGAGGCAAAAAAACCCTCCACATCAGCAAGTGGAACTCGAGTTTTATATGGAACTCGAGCTATAAAAACTCGAGATGTTACTTTAGTGAATCTTTTTTTAACACATGCTAACTAATTAACGACATACAATCCCAAAATTATGCTAGCCTACAAATTACACCCACATGTGTACATCAGCGAGTGTATAATAGAAAAAATGGTGAAATTTACCCAATATTGCCCAAAACTCACTCGCATCAAACTATGTATTATTGTGTAAATATGCAAATTAGCTGCAATAACAATGTAAATATACACGATTACTGTAGCTTTTTGTAACTTTGTATTTTAATTTTTTATTATATTTTCTCTTCCCTCAATCATCGTATTATCTCTCTTCCTCTAACTCTATTCTTTGACTATCTCCTCTTGAATTCCAGCATCTCTACAAATTCATCAAAATCATCCTAAATTTAGATCTAAACTCATTAAACCCATATGCAAAAATTTAGATGCCAAACTCATCAAACATATATGAATCATTATACCCATTATACAAAAAAAAAAAAAAAAAAAAAAAATCATCAAACCCATATACAAAATATATATATATATATATATGAATCATCAAACCCATATTGCACAAAAGAAGAAGAAGTAGAAAAGAAGAAGCAACAGCACCAGCAGCAGCGGCGAAGAAGAAGAAGAAGAAGAAGGCGTAGCAGTGAAGAAGAAGAACCAGTAGCAACAGCTGGGCGGCGAAGAAAAAGCAGAACAGCGGCAGCGGTGGCTATGAAGAAGAAGTAGAGCAGCAGCAGCGGTGGCAGTATTGCTGAGAGAGGGGTGAGAGGCGACAGATTTGATCTGTGGCCCACCTCAAAAAAAAAAAGTTTGTATGTGTGAGTACCACCCTGATACCATCCTATATGGGGGAAGTGGAAGTGGAAGTGGAACACGCGTATATAGTTGTCTCCAACGCGCAATTAATGAATTTTCCACAATACATGCCAGAAACTTTACCACTTTTTCCACAATACATGCCTTCTCTTTTTGACAGAAAATTATGGACACAGAGTGAACGCATTCAAACGTACGTCATAAACTTTACCGTTCTCTCCGCAATACATGCCTTCTCTTGTTGACTCTTTGAAAAAGTGAGAGTGAACGCATTGAAAAAGAAGAATAGTGAGTTGTCTGTGTGAGTACGACCGTCTACCGTCTCATATGTGTAAGTGTAACTAGCGTTTTCCAGGAAGGTACGTCTCCTCCTAACTTTCCTCTAATTTTCTGACAACGCGCAATGAATTTTCCACAATACATGCCAGAAATTTTACCACTCTTTCCACAATATATGTGATTTTTTTTTTCTATTAGCTTATTTTCTAATGTTCGAAATAAAAAGTGCATCTTAATAAATTATTTGCTTAATTAAAAAAAAAAACTAGTTTATTTTGTTTATTTTTTAATTATTAAAGGGTGAGACAAATTTAGAGTCCGTTGGGTTGAGCAGATAGAAAAGTGAGAAGATAAAAAATAAGTAGGGAATGGAAAAGTGGGAGAATATAAAAAAAAAATTTATTTTCCTTCATTTGTGTTTGGTATAAGAGATGAAATTTTTTTATTTGGTTGAGAATAAAAATGAGAGCATAAAAAATGTAGTTTGTATAAATTTATAATAATGTCCATATTAGATAAAACACAAAATAATGCTATTTTATATTTTTATTAAAAAAAAATGAATGACCACTTCATTTAAAAAAAAAACACACAAGAAATTCAAGAATCCAAAATTGTTTATAAAAAAAAAAAAAAAAAACTAATGAAAAAAAAAAATCCAAAACAAATAATGCCTAAAAGACCAAAAAAAAAAAAGAAAAAAAAACGAAATGCACTTGCACCTAAGAAAACAAAACAAACCTGTCACTAAGAAGTAAGAATTAATGGAAGCAAATGACGCAAAAAAAAAAAAAAAAAAGAAAAAAAAAAAAGAAGAAGAAGAAGAAAAAAGAAAAAGAAAAAGAAAAACTGAACAATAGAAACGTTGGTAAGGGGGCATTTTAGTCAAAAGTTTTGGACCACATTTTCACTCCTATTTTCTTCCTATTTTGGGGAGATAAAGTTTTGGTAGGCCAGTCGAGCCCTACTATTTTTCTCTCTCCCCCTTCCTCCCAACCAAACAACCCTCTCACTCATTTTCATTTCTATTTTCCACTCATTTTTTTTTTCATCTTCCCTCAAATCCACCCAATCAAACATAAGTACATAAACAAGGGAATTAAAATATATATATATATATATATATCTGAAGTTCTTATGAACCCAATTAGTTTGTTGGTTGTTTCAAGGGAATTAAGACCTCTTAATTGATAAATTAACTATTTCAGGGGAGTCTAAACCTTCAAATTAAATACTCACTCAATAATAAATAATTTTTTAGCTTTCTTTATTTAGTTATTAATCAACATTAAGTTATATAAATAGATAGTTTTACAGGATAAAACTAACTTTTAAATTTAAAAGAAACCTAATCTTTATCTACTACAAGTAGATAAGAGTTATTCAAATACTAAATTAACAATTTATCCTATCATTATCTAGTGAGAGGTGCTATGTCACAACATTTTTACAACATTTTCACAACAAATTATTAGTTGTTATTGGTTCAAATTTAAACCTAACACTAAGATTACTTTTTTACCTCAACAATAGTAACCAGTAATAACCTGTTACTTAGGATTTGTTGTAAAAATGTTTTAAAAATGTTGTGGACATATCATTTCTCTTATCTAATTATTGAACTCCTAAAAAGATGTTAAGAATAGTGTTAAAGTTTCTCTTTTCAAGCCTCATGGCTGCTTAGGTGGCTGTTTTTGGATTGTGATGTGGGCCAATTGGTTGGACTTGAGGATTTCATGGTGGTGATTCAAACACACGAGAAATTATTTGGTCCACCAACCAATTAAATAATGTCATTTATGTAAATGTGTGAGTCGGATTCTTAATTAACACAAGAATTAAAAATAAAAAACTACCAGGTGATGTCACATTTGTATAAATAGCAACTATTTATTGGTTAGAAGGACTTGGAGGACCACATTAGCAATCCTCTTGGTAGATCTAATAATTTCTCTAAAGACACCATGGATATTTAGGATGTGGGTTTGATGTGGTGGTGCCCCATAGACATGGCTAAAAGCAAGAAAATACATTTTTGTGTTTTTCAAAGCCAAAAGCACAATAAGAAAAAATATATCACAATCAACTGCATGCCATTTTTTTTTTTTAAAGTAAGTCAAGTCAAGTAAATATTTTGATATTAGATTTCTATTTGTTGGAGCAATCTAACTATAAACAAATAAAACAAAAAAAAAATGATGAAGAAGTTTGTCCACAAATTGAAAAGAAAGTCCAAGAACCTTCAAGTCAATTGTCATGAAATTTCCCAAGAGTCCAATACGATGCTTATAAGTCATCATATGTTAAGAACACTTCTACATCCACAAAATACCAAATTGAAAAGAAAGTACCTTGCTTTTACGAGTTGAAAATAAAAGTTTTGATAGGTATTACATAAGAGCATTAACATCCGAGATGCCAAAAAAGTTCTATTTTACACCCTAAAAACCTACTTTATCTATTTTGTCATCTTATTTTACAACTCTCCCAAAATCTCAGTTTCTATTTTTACATAAATTATAATAAAATAATATAAACTTCCTAATAAAATAAAAGCATGAATTATTAAGGACATTATAGGCAATCAAAGCCTAAAATCTACTAAACTAAGTGTTACTTAAAAAAACAAAGCACTAAAGTATTGAAAATTGAATTTACCTACACTTTTAAGAGCTTTGAGGAGGTTTGTCTTCCCTTTCAAACCGAGAGCTATATCGAAGTATCCATGTTGGTTAAGCCCAGACTTTGAGCATGTCCCATGTTTCTCCCACTTGTGTGTCCAAAATTGTATACTGTTGCTACTATGGAAACCTAGTGATGGCCAATTTTTTTGAATATTGCTTATGAGGTCTGATATCTATAGCCATGAAATAGGAAGATTGAGAATCATAGTTCAATCTAGAGAAAATTATAACAATATTGAACTAATTTAATTGAAGCCTTCCCATAAAAAAATAATAATAGTAGTTGTGGGTGTAAAAGCCCAAAGCTACATATTGGGCCTGGGACCCAATTTGAGTATCACTATGCGTCCGAAGAGAGAAAAGGGATTAGAAATGAGTCCGTATGGGGGAAATGCACCTGGAAATGAATGAGAGGAGATATCCGAAGACAATCATATTGGTCCGAAGAGGTCCCTCTCATCGGATCACAAGGGAACTTGATCAAGCAAATATACCGAAGGCCTGAGCGACCTTTTCAACTAACTCCACGATAAGAGCAAGCTCTGTGCATGCCTAAAGATGATGAAAACAGAGAAATATCTAAAAGGAAAAGCTGCTACCACCGCATTTAATGCACTGCAACAAATTTCCTGGCCGCATTTATGTGGAGAAGACCCCTGAACAGTGCAACCTCAGCTACTACCACTCATGGCAGACTAAAACAGATGTCTGATGTGACATGTACTCAAGTGAATGCTTGGATGAAGAACAAGTGTACAGTGAAGATGAGGAAGAATGAGGATATATAAATGGAATAGGCCTCTAGATAGAGGAGGACGGAAAAATTGGGAGAAGAAAGAGAAGGAGAGAGAGAGAGAGAGTTGTATTCACTTTTTCATGAATATTAAGCCTCTTCGGATTTGTGTATCATCTACTCTACAATTGTTTTTACTTCAATTTATTCTTACTGGCATAAGTGAATTGTTGCTAAATCCATAACCAGCCCAGCTTTTTCACCCACTCTCTACAAATTTATTGTTCTGGGTTCATTGAGCTCACAATTCGCAAAGTCTGAGCTTGGCCTACCAAATTTGGACCCTATAGTAGTAATTGAAGCCTAAACTCCAAATGTTTTTAAGATGAGCAAGGTTTGGGTTTAGTTCAGTGCATCCTTTGTATAGGACCAAATATGATACAGATAATTGAATCGTGACATATAGAGACTTGTGGTTGTGGCAGGAACATATCAAGTCTAGTGCACAAAACTGAAAACACTCAAACCCAAGAGTTGTCCTTGCAAAATACTACTAATTGTCATGATTAAAAAACTATGCAGTTTATACCCTTTTGCTTTTTAGCCCAATGCAATTTCTACTGTTTTATTTTACGTTTTCAAACGGAAACACATGTTATGGTAACTCATTTAAGCCGTTACAATAAGCACGCCCATGATTTAAGGAAATTATTTATATGGGCTTTGGTTCAAGTAGCTGGGTAATAAATATAGAATTTGAATAGTTTTTTTTCTTTTTTCTTTTTCCTTCTTCCCAAATAATACTCAATAATAATGGAGAAAAGTCAACAGATTCCCGCATTAGTTTAGAAAATATGTTTAGAAACTTTTAATAGAAAAAAAAAATCAATTTTTTGGCGACTTTTTATAGTTTCCATAAAAATGGTATCAAAACTTCTATAAAATAGTTGGATTTTTGTTAACTAAATCTATAATAATAAATAAAAGGATGCCATTTCTCTGGCCATGAATTAAGGAAGGAGAGAAACAAAAATGTTTTTTTTTTAAGAAATAATTACAACATGCTGCTAACCCAGCTCGAACCCTTTCTCCCCTAGACCTCAAGAACTTTGTACATGGGAGGTGTCAATTCAGCTAGAAGGCGAGAAACAAAAATGTTTTAGATATGCATTCACCTAAAAGGGAGGGGGGGGGGGGGGGGGAATCTAAAATAGGAAAATTTATAAAAGTAAAAGGACATTTTTCTCCTTGAGAGTTGGCATTATTAGTTGGTTTATACATAGTAAGAGCATCTCCAATAGATTAGCTATATCTATTTTTTGGAGAGAAACCCCCACTGTTCAAACTCTAACAGATTCTCTAAATGCAAAACTTTTCCAAATATTTTTTGAAGTTGCTACAGTGCTTCTCTAAATATAGAGAACACTGTAGCAACTCCAAATGAATTTTCTTACTTAAAAAATTCATACATCTCAATATATATATATATATATATAACAATTCTTTCTTTATTCTCTCATAGCTACAAACACAATGGTTACAAACACAACAATCTTTCTCTCAAACTTCTCTAAACTCAAGCATAATTAGATTATCAGAATACAAACTCAAAAACACAATTTTAAAATTAATCAAATCATAACAATAAAAGCAAAAAAAAGAAAAAAAAAAGAGATAGAAGATAGAAGCCATTTGACCCATTTGGACTACGTTGGGGAGGAAGATGAGCGACAACACAGTGACCCATCTCTCTTGTTCTTTCTCTCTATACCTCTTTTCTTTTTTTTCTTATTGCAGAGAGAGCTAGTGAATGTTCTGGAATCAAGTAAAAAAAACAGAAAAAGAGAGAGCTGGAGAAAAAAAGAGAGAATGAGAGCTCGTTGGAATGTTCTTAAATGAGGGAGAAAAAGAAAATAAAAGAAGGGGGATAGAAATAGGACACTGGAGAGATAGGATACTGGACATGTGTGTGGAGGAGAAAAACAAGAAAAAAAAAAGAAAAGAAAAAAAGAAATGAAATGTATGGATGAAAATGAAAGGAAAGAAAGGAAAAATAATATAAAAAATAAAAAATTCTAAATTGAGAAATACTACCACAATATTTTCATAATAAATTTTAAGTAACAGATTGTTATTTAGTTAATATTGATGAGTAAAAAAATAATTTCAGTGGTAAGTTCAAATTAGAACTAGTAATAACTTTCCACATAAATTTTGTTGTGAAAGTATTGCAAAAAATGTTATGGACATAATACCTTTTATTGAAAAATATAGTTGTTAAAAAAAAAAAATGCAAGATGAAATAATATTTAAATGAGATAGAGAATGTATAGAGAATCTGTTGAGAGATGTATTTGAAAAAATAAACAAGTAAAAGTTAAATGTTATTATTTATTATTTAAACAATATAAAAATATGGAGAAATGGTTGAAAATGCTGTCATAGTATAAGCTAATAGCCTAATAGTCTAGTAATTTCTTAAAAAAAAAAAATTGTTCAATTAATATAGTTTCCATAAATTACGTGGCCAGACTTAAAAATTGATGAAATTTCATAGCTAAAAATTGACAATGCACAATGAGTTTTTATTAGTCATTATCAATTACCCATATGTTCATTCAATCGTACGTCAGAAACTTTACCACTCTCTCCACAATACATAGCTTCTTCTTTTGTTGACTGTAGTGGGTTGTCTGTGTCAGTGTCACTGTAACACGCGTTTTCCACGAATGTACTATACCGTTGTCTCCTCACTTTCCTCTAATTTTCCACAATACATGCCAGAAACTTTGCCATTCTTTCCACAATACATGGCTTCTTCTCTTGTTGACTGAGGACTAAGATCTAAGATTAAGAAGGGAGTGTGAACGCATTGAAAAAGAAGAGTAGTGGGTTGTCTGTGTCAGTGTCACTGTAACACGCGTTTTCCACGAAGGTACTATACAGTTGTCTCCTCACTTTCCTCTAATTTTCCACAATACATGCCAGAAACTTTGCCATTCTTTCCACAATATGGCTTCTTCTCTTGTTGACTGAGGACTAAAATTTAAGATTAAGAAGAGAGTGTGAACGCATTGAAAAAGAAGAGTAGTGGGTTATCTGTGTCAGTGTCACTGTAACACGCATTTTCCACTAAGGTATTATAAAGTTGTCTCCTCACTTTCCTCTAATTTTTCACAATACATGCCAGAAACTTTACCTCTCTTTCCACAATGCATGCCTTCTCTTTTTGACTGAAAATTAAGAACGCAGAGAGTGAATGCATTAAAAAAAATATATTGCAATCAACTACATGCCAGTTTCTAAAAAAAAGTTAAGTCAAGTCAAGTAAATATTTTGATATTAGATTTTTATTTGTTGGATTTATCTAACTGTAAACAAACAAAACACAAAAAATTGATGAAGAAATTTGAAAACAAATTCAAAAGAAAGTTTAGGAATCTTCAAGTCAATTGTCATGAAATTTCTCAAGAGTCCAATACGGTGCTTATAAGTCATTACATGTTGAGAACACTTCTACATCCACAAAATAGCAAATTGAAATGAAAGTATCTTGCTTTTACGAGTTGAAAAATAAAAGTTTAGATAGGTATTACATAAATAGAGCTTATAAGATAAAACTTTCACCACATCCACAAAATACCAAATTTTGGAGCTTCATATGCAGGGTGCATTTTCTTTGCCATCCTCACTTAATTTTTGATTATTATATATGCCTCCATGTCTATATGTTTTTGTAGGTTCAAATTATCGTTAACAATAGGCGTAAACATTCTATTTCATTTTGACCTATGCCCGAGCCCCTCGATACCAATGACAAGAAATCAATCCGCTATCAAAATTATCAGCATTGTGTGTGGAGTCTAATGAGCAGATTAACCCAAAAGTGGTCAAATACAATCTAAACCCAAGCCCAACTAAAACCCAAGAACTAAGCACAAAAACCCATTTCTGACTTAATTTGGACGAGGCTTATAGAAGGCGCATACGCCGAGTATATGATGCGTATGCACCCAATCTATGGGGTACGCACCTTCTGTAATATTTATAGTCTAACAGAAAATATCTCTTATATATATATATATATATTAATAGGTAAAGTGGATAGAAAATCTAATTAGATTTCAAATTGGAATTTAATTAGACTTTAATTTTGGGCCACGTGTCCCATCTAACCTAAGTTTTAAATTTTTGTGTCAACTGAGTTAATTCAATGTCAAAATTGGATTTTAATTAGAGTTTAATTTTGCACCACGTGTCACATTTAGTCTAAGTTTTTAAATTTTTTTGGGCATAAATGCACTTTTAGTTCCTATTTTTTGACTTTTTTTCATTTTAGTCCCTATATTTTATTTTTACCACTTTTAGTCCATAAACCAATTAACGTAGAACATTTAAGTCCTTGAAGCACTATTCCGTCAGCCACCTAACGGGGAAACTAACGTGGGCATTAAAATATTATTAAAAAAATTATTTGACATTTTTTAAATGCCAAAATTAAAAAAAAAATTACTCAAATTTAATTAAAAAAATAAAAAACAAACAAAAAAAAATTTATTTTCCTTCAAACAAAAATTTTACTTTCTTTTAATTAAAATGAATTTTTTTATTCTAATCGTTTTTTTTTTTTTTTTTCAGAAGGACATATTCATGTTCTTTATGTTCTTCCCCAGTATGATTCATATTCTTACCAAATTAATCCTTATTTTCTTATCATTTTCTTTTCCTTTCTTGTACTTTCTTTATAACCAAACACATCAAAACAAAATAAATTAAATTAATTAAATGTCTTTCTTGTCTTTTTTTTTTTTTTTTTTTTTTTTTTTTCTTTTTGTGGGGCCCCATATGTTTAAACTACCCCGGCCCACTCTATACTCAGCCCAAGACCCACACCGAGGACAATGAAAACAGCTCAGATCACGCAAAGGCATCGCCGAGGATGACACGTCCTCGGCGAGCCGACCTCGTTAAAGGGAAAATATCCCCCATTCGTTGAACATATCTCACCAACATTCTGACCGCTTTAATGGTGATGTGACCAACGAACCCAGTTGCTTCGGTTACCCCGACTAATAGAAAGCCTGCAAAGACGGCTGAGAACTAACATAAAGCTTACAAAATCAGATGATAGGACAAACTCTTATCCAAAGTGACCAAATAACCGACAGATGGACGGTCAAGATTAATCAAAACAACACTATATAACCAAGAGGATTCCCCACAGAAAAGAGGGGAAGATCAGTCCAAAGAAAAAGGACAGAATATCTATCAACTCCAGGGATAATAGATCCTCGGCCTGGTCCGAGGATAAACATACTTCGTAAACACACAACCAAATTGATGGTCATTCCCTATAAAAACACTTAGCCTAATTTCTTTGAAGAGTTTCTTATGAACTCCATGTCACCATATCAATCGTTGTTTACTTCGGTGACGCCAAATCCTTATACCCACTTCTCTACAAATTTTATTGTTAAGGGTCTATTACAAATTGAGGCCTTACTTTTCATTATTTTTTTCAGAAGAACATGTTCATGTTGATTGTGTTCTTTCCTAGTGTTCTTCCCTATAATCAATCTGCAGCAAAAAACAAACCCTAAACCCAGATCCTAACTAAACCCCAAACCCATATCCCCAGTAAAGCAAACCTTAGCCTTCAAATCCATAAATTTTCTTGGCAAACAAACTAAAAAAAAAACCCACTGAAAAAAAAAACCCCAAATCACCACCACCAAATCAAAGAACATGAAGATCAAACCATGAAATCTGCCACTACAAAGAAAGATTAAGACCCATGAAAAACAACCCCACCCATGTCGTCCATTAAGCCACCAGATCAAACAACTGAGACCCAAAATCCATCAACCAAAAACTATACAATCTTGATCACCAGATCCATCTCCGACCCACTAAAAGCAAGTCCCACCACAACCCAATCTTTAGAAACCCAGCTAAATAATATTGAAGAAGGAACAAGATTGACAGTGGCGCTAAGAGAACTTGAGAACTGGTGGTGGCGTCGATGACATGGAGCTAGAGATGGGTAGCAACGGTGAAGGGAGCCGGTGATGGGTTTCAAGGGAATTAAGACCTCCTAATTGATAAATGGACTATTTCAAGGGAGTCTAAACCTTCAAAGTAAATACTCACTCAATAATAAATAATTTTTAGCTTTCTTTATTTAGTTATTAATCAACATTAAGTTATATAAATAGATAGTTTTACGGGATAAAACTAACTTTTAAATTTAAAAGAAACCTAATCTTTATCTACTACAAGTAGATAAGAGTTAATTCAAATACTAAACTAACAATTTATTCTATCATTATCTAATTATTGAACTCCTAAAAAGATGTTAAGAACAGTGTTAAAGTTTCTCTTTTCAAGCCTCATGGCTGCTTAGGTGGCTGTTTTTGGATTGTGATATGGGCCAATTGGTTGGACTTGAGGATTTCATGGTGGTGACTCAAACACACGAGAAATTATTTGGTCCACCGAGAGGATTGTTGAAATTGTCTCCCCAACTAATTAAATAATGTCATTTATGTAAATGTGTGAGTAAGATTCTTAATTAGCACAAGAATTAAAAATAAAAAACCACCAGGTGATGTCACATTTGTATAAATAGCAACTTTTTATTGGTTAGAAGGACCTGGAGGACCACATTAGCAATCCTCTCGGTAGACCTAATAATTTCTCCAAAGACACCATGGATATTTAGGATGTGGGTTTGACGTGGTGGTGCCCCATAGACATGGCTGAAAGCAAGAAAATACATTTTTGTGTTTTTCAAAAGCAAAAGCGCAACAAGAAAAAATATATTGCAATCTGAACGGTTTTAGACCCCTTAAAAACAACCAGATTGCGTAGCCTAGTTAATTAGCCTAGTTAATTAGCTAAGTTGTTACTTCGTCAAATTAAGCAATTATAGGTTAAAGCAATCAAATAATCATATCAAAATAATAAAGCAGCGGAATAATAAATAACACAATGATATGATCACCCAGGAAACCACATGGTAAAAACCTGAGGAGGATTTGACCCACCGATCCTCAAGGCAAAACAGAATTCACTAAGAAAGAATTGAAGTTCTTACAAAAGGACTTACAAGCTCCCCGCTTGACTTCCTAATGCTACCCACCAGTAGAACTTACTGACACGACCACGTGCAAGCTCCAAATCCACGAACTTCTTCTTTCTTTGAATTCCTCAATCAGCTACAAGCACCCATGCTTGATATTCTTTAAGCTTCAATGGCAGCAACCAAGTTGATCATCAAGATGTTGAAGTAATCTAAATCTTGAAAACCCTAAGCTTTGTGTAAAGGAAAGCTCCTCTAGATCTCACAAGAGATTTACACAAAACAGCAATGTATGAGCAACAATACAACTTGTGCAACCCTCAAAACGTGGCTAGGGTTTTGCCTTATATACCTAGGGCAAAAACATAAAACCCTAAACGTTTAATGAGTTAGGGTTGAGTTGGAAATTCTGCAGAAAACGCATCTGGTCCGATTTTCGATCGATCGAATCTATTCTTCGATCGATCGAGCCAGGCCGAAATGCCCCAATGCATCTATAGTCACTCGATTCCAACTTTATAATATTTGAACAACTTTGAGCACACTTAAACAAGACTAAACATGTTGTTTTGATCATGGTTTGCCAACATTACAAAATAGAGTTCTAAATACATAAATTCCTAAACCTTTAGAACCTAACACAATTAACTGCATGCCATTTTTTTAAAAAAGTAAGTCAAGTCAAGTAACTATTTTGATATTAGAATTCTATTTGTTGGAGCAATCTAGCTATAAACAAATAAAACAAAACAAAACAAAAAAAAAAAAATTGATGAAGAAGTTTGTCCACAAATTGAAAAGAAAGTCCAAAAACCTTCAAGTCAGTTGTCATGAAATTTCTCAAGAGTCCAATACGATGCTTATAAGTCATCATATGTTAAGAACACTTCTACATCCACAAAGTACCAAATTGAAAAGAAATTACCTTGCTTTTACGAGTTGAAAATAAAAGTTTTGATAGGTATTACATAAGAGCATTAACATCCAAGATGCCAAAAAAGTTTTATTTTATACCCTAAAAACCTACTTTATCTATTTTGTCATCTTTTTTTACAACTCTCCCAAAATCTCAGTTTTTATTTTTACATAAATCATAATAAAATAATATAAACTTCCTAATGAAATAAAAGCATGAATTATTAAGGACATTATAGGCAATCAAAACCTAAAATCTACTAAACTAAGAGTTACTTAAAAAAACAAAGCACTAAAGTATTGAAAATTGAATTTACCTGCACTTTTAAGAGCTTTGAGGAGGTTTGTCTTCCCTTTCAAACTGAGAGCTGTATCGAAGTATCCATGTTGGTTAAGTACAGACTCTAAGCATGTCCCATATTTCTCCCACTAGTGTGTCCAAAATTCTATACTGTTGCTACTAGGGCAAGCTAGTGATGGCCAATTTTTTTGCATATTGCTTATGAGGTCTGATATCTATAGCCATGAAACAGGAAGATTGAGAATCATAGTTTAATCTAGAAAAAATTATAACAATATTGAACTAATTTAATTGAAGCCTTCCCGTAAAAAAAAAAAAATAATAATAATAATAGTAGTAGTAATTGAAGCCTAAACTCCAAATATTTTTAAGATAAGCAAGGTTTGGGTTCAGTTCAATGCATCCTTTGCATAGGACCAAATATGATACAGATAATTGAATCATGACATATAGAGACTTGTGGTTGTGGCAGGAACATATCAGGTCTAGTGCACAAAACTGAAAACACTCAGACCCAAGAGATGTCCTCGCAAAATACTACTAATTGTCATGATTAAAAAACTATGCAGCTTCTACCCTTTTGCTTTTTAGCCCAATGCAGTTTCTACCCTTTTATTTTGCGTTTTCAAACGGAAACACATGTTATAGTAACCCATTTAAGTCGTTACAATAAGCACGCCCATGCCTATTTATTCTAATTAGTAGTAATATAGTTTATTGATTGATTTAGAATAAAAAGAAGAATTTTATCATATCTTTAAAAAAATAATTAAAATTTTATAGACCAATACAGAGAAGATATGACTTATTGCTCAAATTAGAATTATGCATAAGCTTGCCATCACTTTATTATAGAGAAGGTGACAAATTATAGTAATTTGTTCCAAGACTAAACATAAACAAATTATAACTAGTAAATAATGATAAAAGATATATTCCTCTAGCTAGTACTCAGCCACAATCTTTAGAACTTAGGAAACTGGACTTTTGAAGCACATCTTCCTTTTGGAGGCACTGGACACTCAATGATTTCTGGCCCAGAACTGTCCACACAGAAGTAGATTTGGTAAAGTTGGCTGTTACCATGTGAATCTTTATTGCACTCTATCCTAGGAGTGTGCCCAATGCCATTTATTGTTGCTCTTACAATGTTGTCTAAGCTGTAAAATCCATCATCTGGTTCAATTCTTGCAATCCTGAGTATTTGTAGCAGGTTTACTTATTTCTTTAGATTGAGAGCTGCTTCAAAGTAGTCATGTTGGTCAATTTGAGATTCTGAGCATGTCCCATGTTTTTCCCATTCATGTGACCAGAACCTAAAGCCATTGCTACTTGGGCAGCTAAGTGATGGCCAATCCTTTTGCAGATTGGTCATGAGGTCTGAGAGCTACAAAAACCATCATATCTACCTGAATCACATGCATAAGAAAATTTAAGGCAAAATATGTATTATATACACTGATCAGACAGACTTATAATTAACTTGGGCAAAATGTCCTAGCTTGTGAAGTACCAAACTCAAAAGAGGCTGAAGTGCATGACAATAATTGGAATTCTCCTTTTTCATAGAATTTGATAATTACAAAAATGAGGAAGAGAAGACTTGAAAATGGTTTTAACAATTCTGATGTGGGATTCAAGCCTAAGTTCTCCTTATAAAGAGAATTAGATAATATCACTAAATGACAAAGCTCTTGATAATAGTGTGCTTTACATTTGGTCTTTGAAGTGGATAAGAAAATCGGAGTGCATGAACATGTCCTTGTTCATATATATATATATATATATATATATCCTAAGGGCAGGGGTTTCACATTTTACACACTGTTTTTTACATGATTTAATTTAAAGTGGCCATATAAAATGTGTCATTAATTTCCATATGGGAGCTCTAATCTTGCATTCAATTTGCAAAAAAGAGAAGACAAACTTTTTGTTTTATGAGTGGCCATGATATAGAAAATAATTTGAGATGTTTGAAAGCATTTACTTTCTATTTTTCCAATGAATGGAAAATATTATTAGCAAGTTCTTTGGCAATTGATCGAGGAATAGACCTGTATTTTTTCACTTATAGATGCATGCATGGCATTTGTAAAAACAAATATGAGATAACCCTAGAAACTATGTGCCTAATCTTCAAATGCATGTTATTATATATGATAAGCTCAATTCAACTTCCACTAATAATTTATAAGATCATAGTACTAAAAATTATAAGTACCCGAGATTTCTCGAAGACACTGTTAAGATCACAGTTTGAAGGATATGAGCCATCCTTGTATTCAGGCCAAAGTCCATGAATGGTGAAATCAGTTGCAGGCTTTCCTGTCTCAGGATAGCAACAACTGTGCTTTGAGTCACAGTATGCTCCTGGCCACTGCATACATTCACATATGATGTTTGAAACAATAAAAGAATGTTTTTAAGTTTTGTAAACCCCCATATTAATTTAGAGGAGAAAAACGTTTA
Organism: Quercus gilva; assembly: GCA_023621385.1. Lineage (NCBI taxonomy): Eukaryota > Viridiplantae > Streptophyta > Magnoliopsida > Fagales > Fagaceae > Quercus > Quercus gilva. The sequence continues at coordinate 7,503,409 of CM042475.1, read as the reverse complement.
TGAAAATGATATCAAACACCAAACTCACCTGTAGAACGAAGTAGAAGAAATCAAAATCCTTTGAAAGGCAAAGAACAGATAGATATTGTAATATCAAAAGCTTTATCAAGATTGAATAGTTGAGCCTCATCTTTTTTTTTTTTTTTTTTTGGGTTCCCTTTTCCTTTAACAACTTTGTTGGATTGCTTTTTCATTTATAAAAGAATGATAACATAATGGGGTAGGTTTGAGTTTGAAGCTGAATTTCTGGGCAAAATGTAAATGTTGTGAACTGAGTATCTGGGAGGATGGTTACAGTATATGCTCAGGGATTAGCAGTCTTATTAGTTTATCGCATTGTTTGCGTGTGCGCCATGACTGTTATGAGTTAGCTTCCCTTCCCAATTTCCTGATAAATTCATGACTTTTTGTTCTCCTTGATATATCATGCTAGTACTGAGGTGGGAAATCTGAGTGAAACCTAATTCTTGGAGTAGAAGCCAAATCTTGGTTCATTATTATGGAAGCCATAGTAAAGAAAATCCATCAACCCCATAACTATATATATGTAGTCTAGAGGTCTTTTTCCTCTGGCATTGCCATGTATTGGTGCTTAGATTGGCTTCACTTTTAGTTTTAGACCAAGGTTCAAAACGGATGCTGAATTAATTCACTACTCTTGTCAACACGTATCGTGGTGAAGGCTAGAGCTATTGCCTCAAAAACTGCACACAAAAGCATTTACTTGCAAATAAAATGAGTAATAGCACAAATATAACACCACTGATATAACCTCTCTTTTTTTTCTTTTTTTTGGTAGTGTGATGATAACAATCAAATGTTAAGAAAATTTCTGTGGGGTCATCAACAAAATCTCCAATGATGAATCGGTGATACATTCTCATTGGAGTCGAAAATTAAATGGTAGATTTATCTTTAAAATTTAAACCTAAGAAATATAGTACTTGATCCCCTTCAAGAATTAAAACTAGTCCCCGCAGAAACTAAAATTAGCCCAAATAATCAAAAAAAAAAAAAAAAATGGCCATGTTGGCCCATTCTTTGGTCCGTGGCCCCTAACAAACCCAACTTTACAAATCAAAAATCCCTAAATGGCATGTGTATCATTGGCTGTGAAGTCGCGTGTATAGTTATATGTGGTGCATGATAGTGTGTTAAATTGATTAACATTTTGCTTTTTGCTACTTGACTGCACCTAAAGAATTCATTTTTTTTTTTTCAAAACCCATTATTTTTTTAGTTAGATCAATATTGAACATATACTGAAATAATAATTTTTTTTGATTTGTAGATTATGTGACAATTAACTACAATTTAGCTTCAAGAAAAAAATGCAAATATTTCAAAAGTCAATGCTATGCAATATATTTTATTTTATTTTATTTGTAGATTAGGTGAAAGTTAACTGCAATTTAGCTTCAAGAAAAAAAAAATGCAAATATTTCTAAAGTCAATGCTACGCAATATTGCAACCTCTAATGCCAATATCTCAATCTCTAAAAATTCACAAACAAAATTTTATAAAGAATTTTTTTATTATGGAATACGAATTTTTAACAGACTCTTCATTTTGTACCTTGAAAAAGAGAGTGCTACTAAATTTAATATAGAATCAATCATAAATGATTTTAAAGGAATGCCTAGTTTCATTTTGATATAAGATTTTGGGTAAATAGCAAATTACACCCTTGAAGTTTGGGTTGCTTGAACTTCACACCTCAAAGTTTCAGAACTTTGATTTTATACCCTGAAGTTTGGTTCCGTTAGCAATTCACCTCCACGGTTAGTTTCTGCGATTAAAATAAAAGCTTACCTAGCACCATCCAAACGGTACAGTTTTGCCCAAGCTAAAATACAAAACTTCAATCCTAAACTATATCATTTCAGTCATATTCTAAAATCCCTAATCACTCTTATCATCACATCAACTACTCCAAAATCGCATAGCAAACCTCAACATGAGTTACTCAAATCCTGTTACTATACTAACCTGGGCCCTTTGGATCCGTCCTTGCTTGTACTATCTTTAAAAAAAAAAATGGTCGGGTTAAACAAACCCAACACAAACCCAAAAAACCAGAAAGTCAGATTGGGCGGTTCCATTTCCTTATATATATATATATATATAAATTCAAAACCCTAATCATCCTCAAATCCTATTACTATACCCACACCCAAATTTTATTACAAAAGGCATGCTGCTAGTAAAGTCATGGGTAGTCGACTTAGTCTAATTGAGGGATTTTGAAATAGTGTCTATATGGTATATTTTTTAAACTCTTGTTAAAACTGTGCTGTCTAAGGACATGTTTTCTCATTTGTTGGCGCCTTTCTTTTATTGTTTACTGAAATTTATTTAGTTACATTTAGTTATTCATGTTTGAAATTTTTAATTTTTAGCTTATAGAACATAGGTATCTTCAAATTTCAAGAAAAAAAAAATTCCTAGATAATAGAGTTCACAAATGGATGAAAGAAAAAGTAAAATTTTCAAGAAACTCATAGACAATAAAAAATCCTATGTAACATTGGTTGGCTCAGTAGGCAGGGCTTGGTTATCTGGCCCCTGATCCAAGCAAAAAGTTTGAGCCATGGGGCTTGGGCTCAGTAGGATGTTTGGACTTTGGTTGGGCTTAGATTGGCATTACCAATTGGTGATTAGCTTCTGCTCTTGTCCACGGTGGATGATGGGCTAGTTGTAGAGAGGCCCATGGTTACCTGAATTGCCTAGCTCAATTGAACAAACACCTTTTTTTTTTTTTTTTTTTTTCTTTTTTCAAAAAAAAGAGAATTACTTTTTGTCTTTCTTGAATTTGAGTTCAATTATGTTATAGTAATTCCTTAGAGGGTGTTTGATTTAAGAAAAAAGTAGATGTTTTATGTATTCATTTTTAGTTTTTTGTGAGACCCACCACTGAAAAAACTAGTATATTTTTACTTAGTTTTCATTTTTAGTATCTTAAAATTTGGATTTGAATACACAGTTTCAATGTTTTTCATTTTAAGTGAAAATGAGTAGAGTGGCATTCTCATTAATTTCTTGAAAATGACTAGAATCCACCAACTATTAAGTCCTTTCAAGTCTTACCTGCACAATAATTGGAGTGACTTGTGTAAGTAAAAAAAAAAAGTGCTTTTCTCCTAAAATAGAGAACAATAGCCAAACTGAACTCAAATTATACATTCAAAACTGATTTCCAAATAGACTCAAATGTGAAAATGAGTCTTTTTTTATATATTCAAATTCTTAAATGAATATAAAAAACTGAAAATGAAAGTGAATACACCATTTTTTTAAGAACCAATCATCACCTTAGGTTCTCTGTTTTTCCCTCATGTAAGTAAAACTGGAGGGCACTTATATTCTAACATACTGTTAATTGTACCGATATCTAGAAGTTTGTCAAGGGACACTAACTTTTTGCGTGTGATAAATGAGCTGATGTAAAAACTGGAGGGCACTGAAATGGAACTATTTATCACTACAACATGGCATATCCTCTCTCTCTCTCTCTCTCTCTCTCGGTGCAGCATGGCATATCTGGAGTAAAAGAAATCACTTCATACATGGGGGACTTCTATTAGACCACAATATCATACCAGAATATGCCAAAAAGTATTTGTAGGAATATGAATCACTCCAAATAAATCTACAGCATTTACAGAGAATAGAATGGTGACAACAGAAAATAAAAGTTATATTTGGAATCAAATGATACCATGTTAGCGGTATCAAAATCTAATAAGTGTGAAACATGTTAACAAAAAATAACTACTCCACTAACAAATGAAAGACATACATATTAGTAGGTAGTTATTTTTGTACATATATTTTTAATTTATTGAGTTTTGATATAAATGACGTGGTATCATTTAATACAAAATATTTTTCCTTTCTAGAGATTTCTATAATATGAAATGCGAAGGTTACCCAACATTGAGTCAAAGATGGAAATTGGTCTATTTATCCCAATGATTGCAACTGTTGGTGTATGGGTGGAGGAAAGCCCAAGTTTTCTCGCGAGAGCTTTACAAAATGATGTTGATACAACTTTTTCTTTTTCTATCCTTCTATTTTTAGAAACAAACATGCACACATGAAAGAGAGAGAATGAGATTCTACACAAAAACATAAAACAAATTCTACTCAAAAGTTACCTCTAACTTTTAGAAGAGGGTGTGACAAATTATACAACACAGTACTTTTTGGTTTAATGAAATATGTTATCCTTTTTTTTTTTTTTTTTTTTTTTTAAGGTGTTATAATAAATAAACTTTGCCTAATTTTAAAGTGCTTAAGGGTTAAGGCTTTCAAGCTTTATCTTCGATAAGGTTCGATACATAAGTCTCTAATGCACAAGTGCAATCATGATTTTATGCATAAAATCAAATGGAGGACCAGGCTGGTAGGTAGAATTAACGTGCAAGTGAAAATTATTTTGATTAAGGAACACCTACCTTAACATGTGCAATGCTGTCAGCGTGAAGTAGAACCAAAAGTTTCAAACTGTTTGGACGGTGATTTATTAAGTTAGGAGAACCACTTTCTTTCCTTAGGGATCTCATCATATACACATACATTGATAAATGTCCTTTCGATCAATTACCATCACACAGTCACATCGGGCCAAGTTGCTTTCAACGTTTCACATTTGATAAAGCTTTGCCATTGAGATTTGAGAGAGAGAGAGAGAGAAAGAGACCAAACCCAAAGCATGAAGATGATGGTTTTCATGCAAGTTTCGTGCCATGTAATGCAATGAAAGAATATCAACAAATTTAGAAAGTAACAAAAGGCATAGAAGTCACGTTATGCTAATGATTCGTCCACACGACCATACCTAGCTACCACAAAATGCCAATTCTAGAACTATTTCACGTAGCAATAAGTCTAACAATTTTCAGTTTCAGTTAGCTCAACTGGTAAAATATTTGATGATTGAATAAAAGATTTGAGATTTAATCTCCATCTATACTGAATACCGATTGGTGCTTTGGTATATGATGATAAAGAGCTATCATCAAGAGTGGGACATCATAAGTTGAAACTTCCTCAAAAAAAAAAAAAGTCTAACAATTTTCACAAATGATTTCATATAACTATCAACGTAACAATTTATAAATTGTAAATAAAAAAATGATATTAATGATATATTCAAATGAAAATTAATTAATATAAACCTGTTAACTGAAATTTTATGAAAAATTTTGTAAAAATTGTTGTGTCATAAATTGATAATGATATCTCTTGCTTCCACTAAATCAAGAGGTTATTGTATGTTAGAAATCAATTATCTGTTTTTTTTTTCCTCCCCTTTTTTCCGTACAATTATCACTCTGAACAAACCTTGCTCGTATCTCTAGATATGTCTATTTAATGAAATAAATGTCCCAAAGTTCTGTAGCTGTCCATAATAATCGCAAATTATCGTACCACTTCAAATTTAAATTTAATGTTCACCTAAATTCAATTTACTATAGTAGCAAATTGTGATCTTGATTTGTTTGGCTCACACAAGTAAACTTAAGTTCATAAATTATAGATCACTAGCCCAATTCTAATTGTTGGCACTCCCTATCGAAATTCCTCGCAATAGTATTCCTATGGAATTTTAAATTCCACATGCAATAATTTATATAAATTTGTATTTGATGTATAATTTTAATGATTGAGATATGAAATATTTATGAAAAGTTTAAACTATTGATTAATCAGGATTTTTTGGAGCCATTTTTGGTTCAAGGTAAAAATGAAAACATTTATTTTTTCCAAAGCCGAATTCCCGAAGTAAAATCCAAAGTAGCCTTATAATAATGAATTAAAGAAAAAAAAAATGCAATCTTGGAGTTCAAACTTGGGGTCATTCAGTAGGGCTGTCCACGGGCTGGATTTGTGCCCAACCCGGAACCGACCCGCCGGAATCGGGTGGCAAAACATTAAACCCGCCGCCGACTGCCGGAGTAATCGGATCGGGCGGATTAGACCATCAACAGGTGGCGGTCGGGTCGGTCGGAGTCACAGATCTGAGAAGCTGGCGAGAAGACGGCAAGAAAAAGGCGAGAAAAATTCAGATCCGGCGAAAATCTCCTCGGATTCGATGAGATTTGGCTAGATCCGGCGAAAATCTCACCGGATTCGATGAGATTTTGCCATATACGGTCAAAATTTCACCGGATCTAAGTGGAATATTGCTGAAATCTGGGTTTTTTCGTCGGGATCTGGAAAATTTTGGCCAGAATCCAGAAATTTTCGTCGGACTCTGTGTTTCTTCGGTCGGTTCGGATTTTTCGGGTATTAGGGGAGGAAAACCGAGACCGACCCGCCGGAATCGGTTTCTGGGGTTGAAGAACCGCCGCCGACCGCCGAAGTAGTCGGGTCGGCCGAAATCGGGTCGGATCTGGTCGGTTTCCTCGGGTGGGTCGGGTCTCGGTTCATTCTGGACAGCCCTAGGTTATTGGATTAATTTGCGGAACAAATTCATAAATCAAGGGTTTATTTTCAAAGAGAGGTAATAATAAGTTAACAATTAATCATCATGGCACCTCATGATAGAGACATATATGCTCATAGTCCTAGAGTTCTAATTAAACATCTAACTTTCTTTTTTGGATCAAGTTAAATTTGAAAATATACATAACTATTCTTATTCTTGTTGACCAACAAGGCCTAGACATAACTTAGAAAGTGTACGTCTTGGTCTTGTTTTGTCTAAAAGGAGAGGTCAATTTTCAAGATTTGAATTTAAAAACAATCTTTAATTAACTCCAAGAGTAATCATTCCGAGAGAGGGGAAAACAAAATCCATGATAGTTTTCAATTATGAGAGCAATTACACCCGAAATGTTAATTATTTCTTAGTGAAAACAATTGCATGAGAATATGAGATTCCAGGGGAAAACCCGCATCGCCGTCCAATGTGTGTATCCAATTGGCATTTAGGAACATGTCAAGAGATTAATAGATTTGATGCCAAACAAAATTGACTTGCACGCAATGCTATGAAACCAGCCTGTTCATCCACATATATAAAAAGCATATAAATTGATATAAATGCCTAGTCGATCAGAATAACGTATCGAATCATTTCGATACAAGAAGATGAGCTTGAAAGCTTTCACAATTCACATTAACCTGAAGGAAAATCTATGGATAACCATTGCTCACTTATGAATTTAAAAGCAACATATATAGTGCATTTTTATCATTAATTAGGTTCTCGAAAGTCCAATTTTAAAGGGGACAATATTATAAATGGACCAGGATAGGCACATGGAATTTTCCATTAAGATGTGGAAAATTTTAAAATGAAACTTGGAAGAGAATTGCTTGCTTAATTACTTTAATTAAGTTAGCATTAGTCAGTTACCATACGAATATTCGTATGGTAACTGACTAATGCTAACTTAATTAAATTAAGATTTATCCTATCGATAACCTTAAGAAAAATTACACAAAACCCTTCCTCTAAATCTAGAGGGTTCTAGTTTTAAAACTAGAACCCTCCTAGATTTTGATCTTAACTCTTAATTCTTTGTAGTATATTATTTTATGTGTAAGTATTTGATTGTGCAACGCTTAGCTCTCTTGAGTTTTTGAGTATAATACAAATTTAATAATAAAAATAAAAAGAGAAAAGGGTTTGTCTTTAAACATATTTGGATCCCTAGATTCCAACCACCTATAGAAAAATGATATTTGTCTCGTCATTTTCCTATTCATAGTTAAAGTCCAAAACTCCAAATATGCTTGAAACCAAATTTTGTCCATTAGAAAAAAAAAATATTACACTCAAAACTGACGTAACAATGATTGTTAATGGTGTCATTTGAACAATACACAATTTAAATTTCTTAATTTTTTTTTATTTTTTATTTTTTTATGTTTGACACATTATTATTATTATTATTATTATTATTATTTTTGAGAAAAATGTTTGACACATTAATTTATAAAGCCTATATAGTTAAATTTAGAAAAATTTATATTTTAAACCTTATAATTATAACAAATTTTACCTTATAATTCCAAATGTAACAAATTAAAATTTCAACCATACTAAATCTCAAATACACAATTAAATTGATGTATTGAGGTTTAATTTGTTACTTTTGAAATATTATCGTATAATATATATTACTATTGAAAATATTTGATTTAATTTGTTATACCCCAAAACTATAGACTTTAAATGTAATTTTCGCGTTGAACTTATATTCCGTAACATCACTCTTGTTTATGAAATGGGGTACTGTTTTGGTTGGTTGGATTTATTTTCACCCAAGGGGTAAGAGATCATGAATGAGGTAAGCCATCATATTCACATTTATGATTTATCCACCAGATGATCGATAAAACTAAGGCTTCTCTTCCACCTCCTTAGCTAGCTCTTCATTTTAGCATTGAATATGAAGGAAAATACCATAGAAATTGTTATTAAACAATTAACTTCAAAACAAATACAAAAAGGGTAAGACATAACAAACGTGAGAATGATACTCATGTAAGCCAAGACAATAAATTAATAATGAAGATCGATAAGCTACAAGTATATACTGTTTCGGATATTCTATCCTTAAGGACCTTAACCTTTCCTTTTTTCCCTATAAATAAAGCCTAAACCTACTAAGCTAAAAGAATACAAAGCTTTAAAGTCTCTTTAACCTAACCCTAGCTAGTACATTCTCATTATTCCAAAGCTTACAAACCAATCCCCAAAGAGTTGTTGAAAAGAGAGTAACAAACATGCAGCTCAAATGGTCAATATTGATCAAGCTTCTGATAGTGCAATATCTCTCAGTTCTTTGTGTTTCACAGGATTTTGATTTCTTTTACTTTGTTCAACAGGTTAGTTTGGTGTTGCTCTCCCTTTATAACATAGTTCTCTTCAACGTAACAAGTTATTTTCTCTCTTTTTTCTTTTGATTTTGAAAAATCTTTTGTTGACACAGTGGCCAGGAGCATACTGTGACACAAAGCACACTTGCTGCTACCCTAAGACTGGGAAGCCTGCAGCAGATTTTGGCATTCATGGACTGTGGCCTAATTACAAGGATGGATCATACCCTTCAAACTGCGATCCAGACAGTGTCTTTGATAAATCTCAGGTATATTGCTTTCATTTTTTACTGTGATCTGATCTCTTACAAATGATAAAAATGGTTGAAGTTTGAATTCAAATGATCAAATGAAATAATGACGAAGACAACAAATCTACATTTCAAAACTTTGGTGTCACTCAACAAATTAATTACCATCAACATTTATTCTTTTTCATCATTTTATTTTGTCATTACTTTTGATTTTCTCTTTTATTAATATATATATATATATATATATTTTAAGTACCTTTAAAATATGAGTGAGACCCTTAGCTTTTAGGGTTAACTAGTCGCTAACCCGTGCGATGCACGGGATAGTTAAATAAAATGACAATTAACCAACATCACGTTAAGGTAAAAGAATTAGTAAGAGACTGATTTGCCCATCAAGAATTTAAAAGAAAAAAAGATTGATATAATAAAATCTAAGAAATTTAGAAATAGAAAATTGGGTTAATAATATGCATATTATAGAATCTCCAAATTCTACTTCAAAACCAAACACAACCCTTTAAATTCAAAAAATTCATATATAATATACCAAATAAAAATTTACCACATCTTGGGTTAGAAGACATAGGTTGCAGTTTTGATTTTTCTCCAAAAAATAGAGATGCTTCATCTGCTGTATACAATATAAAATAATTATTAGAAATTTCAACCCAAAAACCAAACCTACAAAAATACTATCAAAATATAGAGATTAACCCAAATACTTAGAAGAAAATAAATTCTAAACATAACAAAACAATAAAATAGAATGAAAATTTCAGGCACATATGAAAGCAAATAAAAAAGACAAAACCTACGTTTTTTTTTTTTTTTTAGTTGAGTCTCTCTCCTTATTTTTTTTAATTTTAAAGTGAAGTTAAGTTTAGGATTTTGAGATGGTAATTGCTAGGGTTTTAAGGAGAGAAGAGAGAGTCCTACCAGGAGTCTAAATAATATAAACAATTCAAAACATGGAACATTATCAAATTTATAACACCTAATTCTATTATCTTCTACGTTGAATCCAAACAAATAATTAATTGAAATTAATCCAAACAAATAATTAATCAACAAAAATCAAAGCTTTAATAAAAAAATAAAAAATCACATGAACCCAAATAAAAATTCTCAATAAAGCAAGAACATATAAAAATTTACCACACCTTGGGCTGGAAGACATAGGTTGCAGCTTTGATTTTTCTCCAAAAAATAGAGATGCTTCATCTGCCATATACAATATAAAATAATTATTAGAATTTCAACCCAAAAACTAAACCCATAAAAACACTATCAAAATATAGAGATTAACCCAAATACTTATAAGAAAATCAATTCTAAACATAATAAAACAATAAGATAGAATGAAAATTTCAGGCACATATGAAAGCAAATAAAAAAAAACAAAACCTACGTTTTTTTTTTTTTTTTTTACGTGAGTCTCTCTTCTTCTTATTTTTTTAATCTTAAAGTGAAGTTGAGTTTAGGGTTTTGAGATGATAATTGCTAGGGTTTTAAGGAGAGAAGAGATTTTGGTATTTTAATGCAAAAAACGTTATTTTTGGTCTAGGTGATTTATTTCCTTGTTTTTAGGCTCTTTTAATGTTTTTTTAGGTCAAATTTGGTTCCCATTATGTTTAGGTATTAATTAGGGCTTATTTTAAAATATATTTTCTTGTCCATCAAGTTTTATGGAGTCCTTAAATAGGCCTCTAAGTTTGTATACGTTTTTCAATATTATTGTTATAAGATATAAAACCTAAAATAAAAAGAATCAAAAATAAAAAGAAAAAGAAAATAGTGATGATGTGGAAAATTGTGAGAGCTTCAAAAGCTTCGGTTTTATATATATATATATAGATTAAGCATGTCACAAAGTAGCTGAAAGGTATGGATATATCTAGACCTCGATCAAATATCCAATATTTGAAAATTTTCATTCATCGATGAAAGAGATAAAATAAATCTGGATGAGACATTTTATCTATAGATAAATGTCAAAATCTAAGTAAAATGATATTTTTATTATTATTATGGTTGGTAATATATATATAAGATGAAAGTTTTATATATTCTTTATATATTACTTTACTCCAATCTTCATAAAGTTGGGCAAGACGACAATTGCAAGCAAATCCCATTAGTTTGCTTTATGACCATCATAGGCAGGACCACACCATTCCCTTATAAGCTATATTGTCACGTACCAAATGGCAATCACCCAACTAAGCCACCAAGTGAAAGTTTGATTGGGTGTCCCTATTAGCTTTTTGTATAGTCCATATATATTATCTATTTATATCTGAAGGTAAACTTTTATAATTTATTTGACATTCTCCATTGTCCATTTTGAGCAATTCTGATTGTAAAAATATAATAAATGATTAGATAACAGAAAATGGTATTTAATATATATATATATATATATATCAAATTAAATCTATCCCTGCTTCAAGAGATGGTGCAAGATTAGGGATATGTACATGAGGATCGAGCTAGATTGGGTTTAGAGTCTTTTTGAACCCAACCCAACTCCTCAAGTTGAAAGTTTTCTAACCCATGGTTATTCTAAAAGTCAACATAACTTAAGTCGTGTGAATCAATTTAACCGTCCTGTCAAAGTTACTTTATCAATTCTAATAAAAAAAGAAGGATCTTCATTCAACTATTTAAACTCATTATTTTATAGATGATTAGAGTTTACGTAATTTGGTTTAATATTATTTCATCAAAACTAAGGCTCAAACAACAAAATAAATCAAATTAACAAATGTAAACTAAATCCCCAATTTCAAAATAAATCAGAATCCAACGAATTTAATATATATACACACACATGTTAGGTTGGATTAGTCAAGTTGATTTTTTTTTTTTCTATTTGATATATTTTATAAATAAATTAAATTAAATAAATAAAACCAATTCAACTCAACCTATCAACCCACTAAAAAGAAATTTCAAACACCCAATTGGATTAGTTTGGGTACAGTTAATCGAGTTGGTGGGTTGAATGTACATCTTTAAGCAAAACCTGTAGTGAATAAAATGCGTAATCATCCCCTCCCCAAGATTATGAAGAAAGCTAATTAATGTCACATGGAAGCCAATTTTCTTATCACTTTCAAGAACCCACATGAAATACATTTTCATATCAAAACCATTAGTAACAAAGAAATCGTTACAAACTGGCATGGAACTTGAACACCCTTCCACTGGCACATTTTGACACAAGTGTAATTTATGAGATATTGTTTATTTTGTCTAGTCACGAGTTTAACACAATTCTTAACTTTCCATATATTGTTTTTCATGTTTTCTTGGTATAATGTCTGATGCAGCTCTCAGAAATCATGAGCAGTCTGCAAAAGGATTGGCCATCACTTAGCTGCCCAAGTAGCAATGGCTATAGGTTCTGGTCACATGAATGGGAAAAGCATGGGACTTGCTCAGAGTCTGAACTTGACCAGCGTGAGTACTTTGAAGCAGCTCTCAAACTGAAGGAGAAAGTAAACCTCTTACAAATCCTTAAGAAAGCAGAAATTGTACCAGATGATGGATTTTACAGCCTAGACAGCGTTGTAGAAGCCATAAAAGAGGCCGTTGGTTTCACCCCTGGGATAGAGTGCAATAAGGATTCAGCTGGTCACAGCCAAATTTACCAAATTTTCTTGTGTGTGCACACTTCAGGATCTGAAATCATTGAGTGCCCTGTCCTTCCAAAGGGCAGATGTGCTTCAAATGTTCAGTTTGCTAAGTTCTAGAGATTAGAACTAGAGATTGTGGTCGAGGAGAAGGTATTTTGTGCATCCGGTATATGCATTATCTCTCTTACAACATGTGAGTTCCACTATTTTAAGTTGTTCACATGATGTCAAAGAAATCATGCACATGCTAGATGTATGAGATAATTATTGTTGGCTAAGGTTATCTGAAAAATAACTCTCCTCAAAACATTTACTTATTATCATTTCCGCTTAATTGAAAAGAACTTGACAATCAGTTACTTTATGTAATAAATTAATTTCCACATAATTCTCTCTGCCAAAATTGTCACTCCATGATCAAGATCCTGATGTTCGAGACATGAAATGTGTAATAAATTATTGATTAATCAAGATTTTAGAAACAATTTTCTTACATTCAAGTTAGAAATTAAAACAATATATGTTTTTAAAAAGCTAAAGTTTGGTAATTAATTCAAATAACCAATTGCTCAAAAATGAATTTCGAATAACCTATATTTTAGGCTTATAATAAATTGAAGAACTGTGCAATACTAAAGTTTAAGCTCTAGGGGTCTTATCAAAAAAAAAAAAAAAAAAAAAAAAAATCTATAGGGGTCTTACAAGGTTACAACTAAATGACATTTCCTGTTTCTCTCCAAGTGGAAAATCTGGATTCAAATCCTCCCCCTCACTTATTATGTTATTAATTTTGAATAAAAAAAAAGAAGAAAATGTTTAAGCTCTAGGATGCCAATGCCCAAGAAAATGAATTCATGAATCAATGTTCTAGATTCTTGCGGTGAATAAGGAGATTATGCCTACACTCTACACTATTTTTAGGCCTATCTCTGGCTGGTAAGGATGCTGTATTTTAGAACATCAGCAGTTAGATCTAAGTTTTTTAGGATGTTCGAGGCTAAAATTCACCCTAATGGATCACTTGCTAGCCGCTTCTATTGTTTTTTTTTTCTTAAACAATAAAATAATGTAAGGAGTGAGAAGAGTTGAAAATAATTAGAAAATACATTCTTTAGTGAAGATGATATTTAAGCTTTAAAGTATTTAGCAATAGATCAATGTTTAGTAAATATAAATGAATTCGATAGAATTGGAGAGAAAATTATCTTGGTGATCATATGGACAAAGAAATATCCCATTTTTCACTTTGCTAAATACGAAAATTTCACTTAATTGAATATTATAACAGTGATGATTTTAAGAACTAATAAATGAGAGAAAAGTTCGTCATCAACGATTTATTTCTGATGCTCCGTACCAAATAAATATTCGTGCCCGTGTAAGAATTGTGGAGCCCAAAATTCTCATCGTGAGCAAGCATGGTATCATTGATATGTGATGGTTACGCTCCTTTTCTTTTCTTTTCTTTTTTTTTTTTTTTTTTTTTTTTTTTTTTACAAGATAGAACTTGAAGCGGCACATAAAAAACGTTAAAAAAAATAATTTAAATAAGAAAAAGTTATATCAGCAGCTGGATGAAGGTGGAAAAAATAAATAAATTATTTTATCAACGGTTATAAAGATGTTGAAAATAAAAACACTGAAATTATATATATTCTACAATAAAATCAAAGACTTATACAGACTAGAATTTCTTGGGTACAATACTATAGCTGTTTTCTTCTCTCTCTTGGCTTTACATCTCCCTTTATCATTTTCATGCTTGAGACTAGAATTATTTTTTGATTTTGATTTTGAATTTCAATTTGAGTTCCTTTCAATGTGATATGATGGTTTCACTCTATTGCTGATAGTTCATTTTAATAGCTGCTAAAAAGTTTTAGTACAAGAATAAATGATTTTTTTTTGGTTTTGTTGTTTTAGTCATTTTCATTTTGAGTGAACTATGTATTCAACTCAAATGCATCTCAGGTTGTTAGGTAAAGATTTATGTTGGCAGTCCATGATTCTTGAAGGTCATAATATCCTATTTTGTCTCATACGCCAATGAAATCTAGTAAATGACATCTGACAGGGTTTAAACCCCTTAAACCTCAAATAAATTGCGTAGCCTAGATTAATTAGCCAAGTTTTTACTTAGTCAAATTAAGCAATTCTAGGTTAAAACAATCACAAAATCATATCATGCATGTAAAACATATAAAGCAGCGGAAAATAAATAACACAGTGATATGATCACCCAGGAAAACCAAACCGGTAAAAAACCTGGGAAGGATTTTACCCACCGATCCTCAAGGCAAAACGGAATCCACTAAGAAAGAATTGAAGTTGTTACAAAAGGACTTACAAGCTCCCCGCTTGACTTCCTAAAGCTACCCACCAGTAGTAACTTCCTGACACGACCACGCGCAGGCTCCGAATCCATGGACTACTTCTTTCTTTGTATTCCTTCAATCAGGTACAAGCTCCTCGCTTGTTAATCTTTAAGCTTCAAAGGCAGCAACCAAGTTGATCATCAAGATGTAGAAGAATCTCAATCTTGAAAACCCTAAGTTATGTGTAAAGGAAAGCTCCTCTAGATCTCACAAGAGATTTACACAAAACCGCAATGTATGAGCAACAATACAACTTGTGCAACTCCGAAAAACGTAGCTAGGGTTTGCCTTATATACCTAGGGCAAAAACATAAAACCCTAAACGTTTAAAGAGTTAGGGCTGAGTTGGAATTCTGCAGAAAAACGCATCTGGCCAGACTTTCGATCGATCGAGAATTACATTCGATCGATCGAGCTAGGCCGAGAAGCTCCAATGCTTCTGCAGTCTCTCGATTCCAACTTTACAAAATTAAACCAACTTTGAGCAAGCCTAAACAAGACTAAATATATTGTTTTGATCATGGTTTGCCAACATTACAAATTAGGTTCTAAATACATAAAATCCTAAGACCTTAAAACCTAACAAACTCCCCCTTTGGCAATCCGTGACAAAACACAAATCAAAAGCTCAAAGTTTACAAGTAAAAAAGCCCTTTACAAAATAATGCTCATAAACAAAAGTTCAACCTAACTACTATCCATCGGTTGCAAGTGTAGACAGCAGCTTTGTTGAATCAACCTGTATATTCCTGAAATACTCAACAAACACATAAACGCATGTGTGGCAGAAAAATAGTATATAAACAGGTATAATATTCTTGTAAGATTCACACAACTCAAAATAAAGATATATATCAATGAATCAACTCATAAATATAAATCAATAAGCAATGAATCATAAGTCAACAAGAATCAAAAGAAAATCATGTATATCAATATATTAATCAATGTTACTCCCCCTAACATGAATATCCCCAAAAATGATATACAAAATGAAGCACCTAGATACAATCTAATAATATCCCATGCTAAACAATATGTCTCCCCCTAACTACAAAAACTCCTCAAAATCAAAAGGTCAAACACTCCTATACAAAACTCCTCTACAGTAACCACTCTCCCTTTTTGTGACGGAATGCCAAAGGGCAATCAAGAGTCGCCATCAAAAGGTGGTGGTGAAGATGAATGAAGACGCGCCAAATCTGCCCGCAAAGCTCGAATCTCATCGAACAAATCCATCAAAATCTGACCATGAGCCGCCTGAACGGTCATGACAGTCTCCAAAGTACGACGAACATCGAAGTTAGCCGCAGGAGGTGGAGGAACAGCAGCAGCAGCAGCATCAACATCATCACCAACTGGATCAGGAATATCCTCACCAGCAGGACCTGTAGAAGATGAAGGAGGAGGAGGAGCACTAGAAGAGGGATCGGACCTAGGGTGTTTAGAACCAGCTCGAAGATGAGCGGCCCTCTGTCTAAGAAAAGACACACCTATGGGACAGATAACATGAACAGGCTCAGAAGTAGGGAAATCCTCTAAACCTAGATACAGTAAAATCCTATGAAGGAAAATAGGATGGACAAGAGCATGAGCAGTAGATGAACTCCTATAAACTTCGTTCAAAGAACGAAGAAAAAGATGAGGAAAACTAATAGGATCATCTGTAACAAGAGCGTACAGAAAAACACACCTCTCAAGAGGAATGGTGTGCAGATGAGAAATGGGCCAGAGTGAGTGACAGGCTATCCTAGAGAAAAGATAGGTAGTCTCAGGAAGCTCAGCAGAGGTGATCCGAGGATCAGAACCCCACTGGATAGATGACCCAGTGATGTAGGATATGACATCACTCAACTCGGGTGACTCATCATAGGGATAGACAGGATCCCTAACCAAAGGTACCTCAAGAGCATCAGCCACTACCTGGGGAGTAATGGAGTACTCTACGCCTCGTATCCAACTCCTAACAAGAGTGTTAGAATCATAGACGCGGATCGAGATGTTCGAGTAGAACTCTCAAATCAAGGTGGCCGGAGGAGGAGGGTCAGACACAGCAAACAAGGGAAGCCAACCCCTATGCTCAAAATTTGCCCTAATGGTAGGATCAAGCTCATCAAAAGAAACAGACCGCTTAGCCCAAATCTTCCTCTTAAGGTTTAAAGTCTCGTAAAGCTCTTGGTTTTTCTCACTAGGGAACCGCTCACTATCAAAGGAGGGAGGGGAAGGAGTAGGAGTGGGAAGAGTCCTACGTGCTCTAGTCTTCCTAGGCATGGTGCTAAGGAAAAGGACAGAGACACAAAGAGAAAACCAAAAAGAACAAACACAAAACCAAGGGCAGACTGCAAGTTAGCACAAAAAAAATATAGAATAAAATTCTATATGATGCATGAACATTAACAATGTTATGATGCATGAACTAATGCAGTAATCAGGATCCAATTAAGTTCAAATTTACAAAATTGGCTTGAACATAGAGTTTCTTAACAAAAACCCTAAAAATTTGAAAACCACTTGAAAATTTTTGTACCAAATTGATGAACCAATCATTACAGACTATTGAAAACAGCTTATAATAACCAATTGCATCAATTACACAAGCCAATTTTATCAATTAAACCCAATTTCACAAAAAGCCCAAATTCGGATCAATTATAAACCCTAGAAATTTAAGTTTTCCATAAAACGCAAAATTGATCAAATTAACCAATCAAGAACATGTCTATAGGGTGTCCCCAACAAAACCCATTGATCAATTGCAAACAATTTTGTCCGAATCAACAAAAATCCCAAAAAGAAAAGTTTCGAAAATCTCCTCTAAAATGCATGAAAAATGCATGAAATCATGAAAATAAATTGAAAAGGAAGGGTAAAAAGGACATACCGGCTTGAGAAGAGAGAGATTGTGCAAAAAATCCGGAGGAAAACGACAAAAATTGAATCTTTTGGTCTTTGCCTTGTCGGAGAGAGAAAAGGATTTGAAAAAGTTTTTGAATAGTTCTTTGAAAAAGTCAGAATTCCTCTTTTAAAAAGCCTTTCCACTATATTCGATCGATCGAAAATTACATTCGATCGATCGAATGTGACAGTCAATTTTGCACATTCTGAGGCACTTTTTCAATTGATCGAAGAATACAGTGGATCGATCGAAATGGGCAGAAACTCTCAAAAATTTTGGGAAAAAACACAGTTTTGAAAAATGCAAGTCCAATTTTGAAACAACTCCTCAAAGCACTTGAACAATGAATACAAAATGCATGAGTATGAAATGGAATGCTTTTTCAAAAAAAACCACATTTTCAAACCCAGTTTCATCAAAAACAAGATTCAATTAACCTCTCATTTAATTTTCTCAAGCCAAATTATGTTGTGCACAAATCTCAAGATATTTTTAGACTTGGTTGGTCAGACCAAGGACACACACACTAACACGTACAGTGTTTAACAAAGAGTAACTTGTGTAGTGTGTGAGACTAGCAAAAACTTGAGATACATGTGAGGTGATATGTGAATAGCAATCAAACACAAAGTCTACACAATTCATCACACAGAATTTAAAAGAGACTATCACCTAAAGAGTTACATCCTATAACTCCCACATCTCCTAAAACAAAAGCTTGCAATCATGTAAGTTTCTTTCATTTTTGCCTCTTATTTATATATGAATTGGCATTTAGCCTAATAGTACACACCGGTTTGAATTAAGTGAATTGGCATTAAGCCTAATAGTACACACCAGTTTTAAGTTAATTTGAGGCTGCACCTTATGTTCTTTTTGTGCATGTGCTACACTTTCGAGCACAAAATCTTATGATATGCACTAAGGTGTTCATGATTGGCTAGTGAACAGTGGTGAGATGGTTATTTATGCCTTTCTCAAAAGGATCAAGTCCGACAGTCAAAAACAAGTGACTTCATGATTAAGGCAAAGTGATTAAGAACCACACACATCTTTCCCACACAACATGCACTACAGAGTTTCAACTAGTCAAGTGCAGTAAATAAGCTCATCCAAGTTAAACAAGATACACTAGACATGACATGTGTAAAAAGAATGACCAACCTTGAAAAAAAATAGTGTTCAACAAAAATTTTGCTTTCCCCCTTTTTTTTTTTAAATTTAAAAGAGAAAACAAATAAATCCTAGAATGAAATGCATGTATGTAATGCAATGCAAGTCCTAGAACAAAAGAAAAACACAAAAACCAAATAACAATGGTCACAACAGAATAGAGCAATGAAGCACAAGGACCATGTCAGAAAGACTCAGTTAGTTCGAGTCTTTTGCATCCAAAACTTTTTAGATGCACCCCGAGCATTGGAGTTTTTATTCACATTAGAGTGATTCCCAACTCCAGAATTGGAATAAAGGTTTAATGCCTTTACCAATTCACTAATTAGTGCTATAGGATCTTGTGCTTGAGGCACAGGCACTTTTGGTCTTTTTGTTCTCTTATCAGCTTGAAACTTGTAACAGTTAAGACGGATATGTCCAGACTTACCACAATAATGACAAACCCAAGCAGGTTTACCATGCATCTTGTCCTTTCGTTTGGTAGGCTCCTTAGGTTTGGATTCTCTTAAGTCTACCCTAATCTTCTTTGGTGGTGAAACTTCTACAGGTTTAACAACCTCACTCACAGGGGGTTTAATAATTTCACTCACAACCTTACTCACAAGAGGTTTAGAGGAAGAAGAAGAAGGAACAAAGACAGTGGAATGGGGTCCAGAATCAAAGATGCTTTCAACATATCCTAATCCAGCTTTATCAGAAGGATACTTTTGAACATTCAGCATGTGATCAAGTTTAGAACTAGCAGATCTAGCAACAGATAAATCATGTTCCAAAGTTCTAACTTTATCAAGTAAAAGCATGTTTTCAGATTTCACATTATTCAAAAGTTCATTAGCATCAAACAATTTGACAAGCAAGTTCTTCTTTTCAAGCTCAAGAGCATCAATTTTCTTCAGGCCTAGATCAACTTTCATAGCATCATTTGCAGCAATTTTGCAAAGTTTGTTATAGGCCTCTTGAAGATCTGCATCTTCAGAGAGTTCCCCATCAGCAGGGTTCTCCTCAGCAGATATGCTTTCATCAACTTCAGCAGTAGCAGTGAAAGCAATGAAGTTTCCATCCTCGTCACAACCAGACTCATCATCAGAAACCTCATTATCACTAAGGGTTACAGCCATAGCTTTACCCTTATTCCTCAAGAAAGTAGGACATTCAGATTTGACATGACCATACCCTTGACAACCATAACACTGAGGACCCAGAGAGTTATTAGAAGATTGACCTACTTGTTCTCTAGGTTTTTCAAAATTGTTAACCTTAGTGGGATCATTCTTTCTAAAGTTTCTAGGTTCAGCAGTGTTGGTATTCCTTGCCTTCCTATTTGTGTTTCTAAGAAATTTCTAAAGTTCTTGGCAAGGTAAGCTATCTCCGTGGGAGAGAGCTCATCATCAAATCCACCAGCTTCAACATCATCAACAGACTTAAGAGCCATTGATTTGGATTTGGCAGTCTTGGGAAGGTCAGACTCATAGGACTGAAGAGATCCTATAAGCTCATCCACAGGGATGGAGTCAACATCCTTACTTTCAGTAATGGCTGTCACTTTGGGTCTAAAGTCTTCAGTTAAGGATCTAAGTATCTTCCTAACAACTTTAGGTTGATCATAGACTTCACCCAAATTATAAGCAGAATTAACAATATCATTGAGTTTAGCATAAAACTCATCAAAGGTTTCATCATCAGACATTCTAATGCTTTCAAACCTAGAAGTTAATTGCTGCAATTTGTTTATTTTAACAGCCTTTGTGCCCTCATGCACAGTTTGGAGGATTTTCCAAGCAGTATGAGCAACCTCAACATTAGAGATCCTCTTAAATTCCTCCATTGAAACAGCATTAAAAATGGCATTCATAGCTTTGCTATTAAATGCAGCTACTTCTTTTTGAGAAGTTTGCCACTCACTCACAGGAGTAGTGGGCTTCTCCCAACCATATTCAACAGAGTTCCAAACTCTCTCATCAATGAATTTCAGGAATGCTTTCATCCTTACTTTCTAGTAGGCATAATTGTTTCCACCAAAGTGAGGAGGAACAAACAGAGAGTGTCCATGCTCCATGACAACCGGGGTCAAGGATCAGCTCAGAGATGAAAATCTCAACCAAAAGAGCAACCTGCTCTGATACCACTTGACAGGGTTTAGACCCCTTAAACCTCAAATAAATTGCGTAGCCTAGATTAATTAGCCAAATTTTTACTTAGTCAAATTAAGCAATTCTAGGTTAAAACAATCACAAAATCATATCATGCATGTAAAACATATAAAGCAGCGGAAAATAAATAACACAGTGATATGATCACCCAGGAAAACCAAACCGGTAAAAAACCTGGGGAGGATTTTACCCACCGATCCTCAAGGCAAAACGGAATCCACTAAGAAAGAATTGAAGTTGTTACAAAAGGACTTACAAGCTCCCCGCTTGACTTCCTAATGCTACCCACCGGTAGTAACTTCCTGACACGACCACGCCCAGGCTCCGAATCCACGGACTACTTCTTTCTTTGTATTCCTTCAATCAGGTACAAGCTCCTCGCTTGTTAATCTTTAAGCTTCAAAGGCAGCAACCAAGTTGATCATCAAGATGTAGAAGAATCTCAATCTTGAAAACCCTAAGTTATGTGTAAAGGAAAGCTCCTCTAGATCTCACAAGAGATTTACACAAAACCGCAATGTATGAGCAACAATACAACTTGTGCAACTCCGAAAAACGTAGCTAGGGTTTGCCTTATATACCTAGGGCAAAAACATAAAACCCTAAACGTTTAAAGAGTTAGGGCTGAGTTGGAACTCTGCAGAAAAACGCATCTGGGCCGACTTTCGATCGATCGAGAATTACATTCGATCGATCGAGCCAGGCCGAGAAGCTCCAATGCTTCTGCAGTCTCTCGATTCCAACTTTACAAAATTAAACCAACTTTGAGCAAGCCTAAACAAGACTAAATATATTGTTTTGATCATGGTTTGCCAACATTACAAATTAGGTTCTAAATACATAAAATCCTAAGACCTTAAAACCTAACAACATCTCTTCCCATGTATGAGCAAGGTGAAGGTCACAATTTTGGATTCAAAACCCATCATTTGTGTGTATTGTGTTCACTAACTGATAAAAATATAAATTTTCATGCTTTATATAATTTTTCATGCTTTCTTAAATTTTCTAGGGTCTAAACAAGATATTTTGAGTTGAATTTTTTTAAGATTATAATTATTTTGGTTTTTGAAGATATTTTGTATTATAAAGATTTGTATTCATATACAGAGAACTATTGCTCTCCTATCTTATAATCCAATAGGAGAAGTATGCTCTCCTATCTTAAAATTGTGGATGGTAGAATTAATTAATGCAGGTGTTTATTGATTATCAATGTCATTTTTAATGTATATTGATTTTTGGACTTCTTTGGTCATGTTATTTTGATTACGATAGTGATCCAGAGGACAGATTCACACCTAGACCTGTACTAGCAAGGTTTTCATCTAGCTCTTTTGACTTACAATTTAATCTAAGATACTCTTAGTCTCTTAACATAGTCAATTGAGAGTTTTTATTTTGGTTTTTTACTTACCTTTTCATCAGAATAAAATGCTTACATCTTATTTTTGTTTACAATAGGACACCGGAGGAAGTTCTGGAGATGAATGATCATGGTCAAGGTGCTCATTGGAAACAATAAAATGCTTACATCTTATTTTTATCTTTTCTACTATTTTGTCACTCTTAATACGGTTACTAAGAGCATGATTAGACTTTCATTCCATATGAGGATTTTCCCTTGTTGATTTAGATGGTAATAATAATGTGTTCTAGCTCTTCATTTGCAAATGTTAGTGTTCATGGAGAGATCAACGTGACATTTAGCATAGATCATTTGTTCATAAATGGTTACAATATTGACATGTTTTGGTATGTTTTGGCAAGATTGATGGGAAAGTATTGTCATAGTTTATTTCTTTTTTATTATTATTATTGCATGTGTGTGTGCTATGCTGACTTGTTTAAGATTATCTTATTGAAAGTGCAGTCGTTCATTTCCAATTATATTATTTTTTCCAAATTCAATTACAAAAGATCTAATTAAATTGATAGACTTTTCTGACAATTGTGTTGTATGCAGATGCTCTCTTATATGGGGAAGAACGGAATTGAAGTTCAGGAGTACGGAGCAGTGGGCTCAAATGCAATATGAGGATTAGGATGATGAGAGTTTAAAGAGATGGAAGGAACAGCTTCTTGGGAGTGTGGACTT
The DNA here is from genome assembly GCA_023621385.1 of Quercus gilva. Classification (NCBI taxonomy): domain Eukaryota; kingdom Viridiplantae; phylum Streptophyta; class Magnoliopsida; order Fagales; family Fagaceae; genus Quercus; species Quercus gilva. The sequence goes on along the minus strand of CM042475.1, from coordinate 7,479,983 downwards.
CAATTCTGTTGTAGGTAATCATTTTGTCTTTTCCTAACTGTTTATTTGTGAATTTTGTTGGGTTGTGAAGAAAATGGAGGGCAAAAAATACAAATTTGGAATCTTTCATTGTTTTGAATTCCAAATTCTGCCTCTACTTTTCTTTTTCATGGAATCAGAAGTCATAACTTATGTTATGCTCTAAGATAGCTAAAATTAGCCACAAAGAAAAGTGGAAAATAAAATTTTCCAATATTAATTTTGTAGAAAATTTAGACCCCTTAAACCACAATTAGATTGGTTAGCCTAGATTAATTAGCCAAGTTGTTACTTAGTCAAATTAAACAATTCTAGGTTAAAACAATCAAACAATCATATCAAGAATATATAGCAGCGGAATAATAAATAACACAAGATATGATCACCCAGGAAAACCAAACCGGTAAAAAACCTGGGGAGGATTTTACCCATCGATCCTCAAGGCAAAACGGAATCCACTAAGAAAGAATTGAAGTTGTTACAAAAGGACTTACAAGCTCCCCGCTTGACTTCCTAATGCTACCCACCAGTAGTAACTTCCTGACACGACCACGCGCAGGCTCCGAATCCACGGACTACTTCTTTCTTTGTATTCCTTCAATCAGGTACAAGCTCCCCGCTTGTTTTTCTTTAAGTTCCAATGGCTGCAACCTTGTTGATCATCAAGATGTAGATAATATTTCTAACTTGAAAACCCTAAGTTTATGTGAAGAAAAGCTCCTCAAAGATCTCACAAGAGATTCACATAAACAGCAAATATGAGCAACAAAGACTTCGAGAGGTTTGGGTACAAAACCCTAATAAAAGGAGGCACAAGAGGCACTCTAATCTCTCTCTCTAAAAAGTCTCAAAAACGTTCTAGGATTTTCCTTATATATAGGAGTGTTTTACTTGGACCCCAAGACGTTTAAATAGAGTTTGGGCTGAACTGGAACTCTGCAGAAAAATAAATCTGTACGTGGTTCGATCGATCGAGTCTAATTTTCGATCGATCGAGACTTACAGATTTAGTCCAATAAATTCTGCAATCACTCGATTCCAATTTTACAAATAAACATACTTTGAGCAAGCCTAAACCTAGACTAAATGTTTTAATCATGGTTTGCCAACAAAATACAAATTGAAGTTCTAATACATTAATTCCTAATTTCTTAGAACCCAACAAATTTTATGGCCTTCGAATTAAACAAAATGTACTGACTTTCAAAACAATTTTGCTTCCAAATTTTGCTAGCTTTTACTTTAAATCTTGGCTGTTTGATGGTCTAACTTCAAGTTTTAAAATAAGTTTTAAAAATGAAGTATCTTTGGTGTTAATCCATGTTATATACCAATGCAATAATTTACTTCTACGGGTACTTAATTTGGCCCCTTTTTTTCTACTATTAATTACCCCATATTGCTAATCTAATAAGTGCAGAGGATCTTACCCATCTACTTTTGACATTTATGACCGTTGTGTTACCTATTCTATTTAAAATAGCAAGAGTAGTTGCTAAGTGGCAGTGCACTTAGTATGACTATTTTCATATAGCTCTAAATGAAGCATTGAAGAAGAAAGTTGAGAGGCTCAAGATTGCAAATGGAGAAATAATGACATGTGCTGGGGAAAAGCTCTAAAAAAGTGCGAAAGAAAGGCCATGGCTTCTGCTTCTACATTGTGCTGTGATGGAGAGGAGAATTCCTTATCAAATACAATGGATAAGGTAATTAAAGCTCCGTTTGTTTTGGTGGTAAATGATTCCAGGAAATCATTTACCACCTGACCCCACTGTTTGGAAGCAAAGGAAAATAAAAATTTCCGGAAAATATGATTTAGTTGACCGAAATTTACTCATTTGACCCGGAAATGATTTTACAATTCTATTTTCCCTTCAAATCGTTTCCAGAAAAGAGCCTCATATGCACAGAGAGAGAGAGAGAGAGAGAGAGAGAGAGCGAGAGAGAGAGAAATGGTGAACGAACCAAACCAAGCTCCAATCCACCACCACAGCCCATTGCCCGCACCCACAAGCCTTTGACTTCGCCGGGGCCACGAACCGACGAACCCACGAGCCTTCGACTTCATCGGTGGCACGAACCCACGAGCCTTCGACTTCGCCTTCGCGTCACAAACCCACAAACCCACGAACTGATCTTCGACTTCGCCGGCGAACCCAGAGCCCAGATCACCACCAAAGGTCGATCCACCCAGACCGATCGCACCCATGACCAATCTCTCCCTTTCCCTCCATTTTTATCACTCTCTCTTCCTTGCTTTCTCAGTCTGACCGAATGGTGGATTTGATCGAATGGTGTTGTTGTGATTTTTGTTTTTTTAAGTTTATATGTTGAAATTTTCTATTATAAAATTTGTTTGGTAACTGAGAAAATGTGAGAAAGTAGTAGGAAAATAGTATTTTCAGAATGCAACCAAACACATGAAAACATTTTCTAGAAAAATTTTCATAATGCAGCCAAACACTTAGAAAATATTTTCCTTTTCCGAAAATACCATTTCTGGAAAATATTATACGGGAACCAAACACAGCCTAAATGAATGTACGTGTGGCTGGTGTGTGAAGTCTCAGCTTTTGTTATGCTAGTTTGGTTGGGGAGTAATTTTGGTTTTGGGCCTAGGATCTATTGGGAAGTAATGACTAAGGACAAAGATTCGTTATTGTAAATTTAAAAGTGTGAGGGTTGTAGGCAGAGTAGTTGAGTGGTGAAACAGAGTGGTTGAGTTGTGTTGATTTGTTTCACTGTGTTATAAGTGTAGTTGATTGACTGTTGTAATTTAATTTGGAATTGCACAGTTGTGATTACATTTATATTTTTAATCATTTTATTAAATTTTGATTAATGTGAAAGTGTGCATTCAATTTTTTTTTTTTTAAATAAAATACTTATTTCAACGGTTATAAATTGTTGAAACTTATCTCAAGATACCTTTTACCAGCGGTTGGGTGCTTGTGGATAAAAGTAATAAGCATACTTTAATCTATATTTATGTGTATATATTTCAACGGTTTATAGTAATATTTCGACCTTTATTAACTATTGATAAATGTGTAACACTTTTTTCAACATTTATATAGGCTATAGAAAAATGTTCTCGACACAATTTTTAATAACGGTTCTCTACGGTCATTCCAACTGTTGAAAATACTTTTTTCGACGGTTTCAATCGTTGAAAATAACCAAATTTCTTGTAGTGGTGCGTGGTGATGGTTACACTTACAGGTGCTCTTTTATTCATGCCATATCAATGTGATAAACAGAGAGAGGGTGAAAGGAGCGGATCATAATTAATTACTTACATTAATGAATGATAGGTTCAAAATTTCTTGTACCACAAACTAAGCCACAATTTTTATCACAAATATTCATGTGTAATTTTGATTGGTGGAGAAAAAGTTATGGATTTATGTGGGAGTGACCTGTAGCCTGTCACTAGGAATTTTTTTTAGGGTGGTTACTAAAAAATTTGAATTTTACAAAATTTAATAATTTGATAACTTGAATATTTGCTACAATTGCGAGTAAAGTCACTAAGGAGAGCAAAATTGTTGCGATTGCAAAGCCCAAAAGAGTATAACTAACGTTACCATCAAAGAAAACTCACAAATATTTTTCTTAGTACAATTTTTTAAGGAAAAATAAAATTAGAGATTATTTTATTGAATAGGTTGAACGATCTACAAATTTGAATGATTAGTAATTTTTATCTTTTATTTTATAATAGGCTTTGTGTTGAATAATTTGTTCGTTTGTTGTTGTTTGGTCTTGTCTTATTTTTGTTTGGTTTATGTTTGTTGTTATTTGGGCTAATATTTATTGTTGTTATTTAAGATTTTTTTTTTAAAATTTATAAAAGGGATTAAGGATTATGTTTGGGGGCAGAATTTATTTTCGAGTAATGCTATGTTCACAACATTTTTACAATAAATCTTATGCAAAAAATTGTTATTGGTGGGTAAAAAAATAATATTGGTATTTGGGTCAAATTAGAATTAGTAACAGCTTATTACATTGAATTTGTTGTGAAATTATTATAAAAATGTTGTGAATGTAACATTACTTTTATTTTTGTTGAACTCAAATTTTTGTAATTCTCAAATCAGGGTGTTCAATGTGTTTATTAGGGTGGCCACAATAGGTTAGTTTAGCATATAATTTTTTTTTAGCAAGTGTATATATACATTTTTTAGCAAGTAAGGTGCAAGTTGTAGTCTACCACGTAAGATAATTGTGGTAAAAGTTGTAGTTTTATTCATGGTACTAAAATTACTCATAGGAATTAGATGAAGAGTGAAAAGAAAATGACATTTCATTTGTGCTACTAAATGAGGGAAGCATCAGTGTTGGACTTACTGATTATAAAAAAATGAAAGTTTTTTATGTGCAAAATTAATTGAAACAGAGAGTTTGTTAGGGTTGAGTTAATGTTGAAGTTTTATGCTACTTTAGCCATTACCCTTAGGCCATTCGTCAACAAAATCCTTATTGTATTAGTAGAATTGGAGGCTTTGGACAGTGAAATTTATGGGAGATCCAGCTGCATTTTTTTATGCTAAACAAGGCAATTTGGTTTATTGCTGTAAGGGAAATGACAAAGTTTAGCTACAACTTCACTCAATATTTTTTTATTAGTTGTGAATTTTAACAAATAAATCATCAGATTACATTTTCTTCTTATATCTTTATGCATGCAAAATTTCCAGAAGATCAAAAATTAATAGCTACATTATCAATTAAATGTTTAAATTTCAAAATTTGTAGTTTGAAATTATGCATAAAAAAATAAGTTTATGAATCGAATAGTAAATAACATCTTATTGGTACAAAATTTGAAATACTTGTTTTTTTTTTTTTTTTTTTTTTTTTTTTTTTAAGGAGGTGAAATGCTTGTTAAAAATATAAAAAACATGCAATCTAACTAGTAAAAATATGTAGTCATATTAATTTATGTTTTTTTTTTATATTGGAAATGAGGTTGAAAACTCTTGGGGATGTTAAATTTGTGGGTTTAGGACAATGAATATTAATTGTAATTAAGCCAAAATTAAATGCAGATTTAAAGCCATGGGCCGTGGGCCAAAGCTTTTATATCAACAAATGTATGAGTCTTCCTCGTGCACTTTAGCTTTTCTACACAACAATACAACATAACTATCGTGGATTGATGGACTTGCAAACAATCCAAGTCCATTTGCAACCATATAAAACCCAAATTATGCGAAGAAACAGTTCTCTTTTTCCCTTTAAGTCACAACTTCCACGATTTCCCTTGAATTTAAATATGGGGGTTTATTCCATACATTTGGATTTCATCTTTGTGGTTGAATAAGATTCGTAGCTAGGCTGCATGACATATGTGGCTCAAAAAAGTGTCCTCAACATACTCAAATTCATCACTGGCCCATGTAAATATGCCCATCACCATGCTCAAGTCACTGCATGGGAAGCAATGTCAGAAAAATCAAGAATTTAAGAATTGCAGTTGAGTTAAATGGTCTGTCATTTACACAAGTGATTGAGTCTAAGACATTCTTACAGTCTTGAGTTCTGTGATGCCGTCCGGGTTTGGATTTTGTTGGCCAAATAAATTGAGCACCTCCTTTCTTGCCTCTTCTTGCCAATCTGTGTGGATTGCTGGAAGAAATATAGTCCACCCAAGTAAGGTACTAGTGGTTTCCTGACCAGCAATGTAAAATGTTTTGCACTCGTCCAACAAATCTTCTATTGAAATTTTTTGGCTAGCATTGGGATCATGATGAGCCTCTACAAGTAGTTGAAGAAAATCACCCCCAATACCCTCTCCAGTCATTACCTTCTCTTCTCTCTTCTTTATTATCTCTAATATAGCGTTGTGTATTCCTTTTACAAGCTCCTTTGATTCAATTTCGTCATTAGTTTTATAAATTTTACTGTAAAAATGGACAAATGATATTAGGACATTGACCAATGGTACAATAACAACAATAAGCATTAGTTTCAAAATTTCGAGGTTAGTTATGATTGTCAACATACTAGTTAGAGTCAGTCACATTTTAGAACGCTACTAGGACATGAGGATGCTAAGAATATTAAATGGAGAGTAGTTCTATGTTCCCCAATTGTTGGTTTAACTAAAAGAACTTTACCTGATGCCAGGAAACCTGAGTTTGTAAGTATTTCTAGATGATATCAAGGCCAATTTCATCAACATCTCAAAAATGTTCTTCCCTTCTAAGTAACTGCTCCCAAAAGCTGTCCTTGAAATCACTTCGGAAGTCAATAGCCTAAATTCTTCAAATACCTCAATCTCTTTACCTTCATGATGTTTCCATCTTTTTAGTGTAATGTACACATCAGCCCATGGGATGTGTAATGTGCACATGGCTGGCTCTTTTAGTGTAATGTGCACATAGATGTGTGCTAGTGCAACTAATAAACAATAATTTAATTAACCATTAATTAATTGGGGAAAGCAACTAATAAACAATAATTAATAATTTAATTAACCAATACATTATAAAAGACAAACAAATTAAATTATGTTAGGCTAAACAACAATTAATAATTTAATAATTAATGAAACAACAATATAACAAATTATAGTTTATAAAAGACAAACAAATTAATGAAACAACAATAATTAATAATTTTATTAATATTTCAAATTAACTTATAGTTTATTGTATAGGTACCTTGTTCATTTCTTTTCTTTTCATTTTTTTCCTTTTGAGGTTCTTCGGTGTACGGAATGCAAATTTGTTTTGGTTTTAAGGACATTTTTTTTTTTTTTTAAGCACAAACTTCATGCCGTCCAAATCTTGAATTTCGGCTGGTATTTCTAGAAACACTCGAAATAGACCAAAATGACCCAAAATTTTTTCAAAGTAGAATAAGAACACCCTGGAAAAAATTCATAGAGTTGCCACAGTGTGTGTATTCGCAAATTCGTAATGAAGCAACTTTTACACACCTGTTGGCATATATCAGCCATCATAGTCTATATGAGGTTGTTAAGCTAAGTATTCAACCAATCAGTGCCGCTAATGTCTTCATTCTGCGTAATATTAGATGATCACTAACCATGTAACCAAGATCAAAAAAGGGTCATAGTAAATTAAAATTAAGCACAAGCATATAAGACAACAGTCATGACTTTAATTAAGACACGCGACCAACAGTCCAGATCATATTAGATCTTGAGATACCTGAAAAGTCTCCAAATACCATTACGTTACATTAACTAATGATAAACATAATCTTCATATTGGTCACCCGTCTTCAATGTCTCTACTGATTCTATTAATTCAATGTTCATTCACTTTTAGTGTAGCACATAGATTTTCACTTACTCTCCAAGCTACCAAATCCCAATTAAGCTAAGAAAAACTGAAATAAATAAAGGCTACAGTATACATCCCAAGGCATTGATGTCTGGATATTCTGTGCACATTTTATTACCAGTTCTGGTCTTTACAATGAGTGCAGCATCACTTGAACTCCATGTTGTGGGCGAATGGTAAGAAGCTGAAATGGTGAGTGGACATAGGCTGGGGAAAGGGTGAAGGCATAGCGTTGTAGAATCATGGAAAGAGCAATCTTTGCTTCAGTTGTTGCAAAGTTCAACCCCACACAACTTCGAGGCCCCACTCCAAAGGGAAAAAAAGCAGTTATGTTGTTGTTAGTAGCCTTGGCAACACCTTCTGAGAATCTCTCTGGTTTGAAAAGATGCACGTCTTCTCCCCATATTTTGGGGTCATGGTGAGGTGCAAGAGTTGGGATGTACAATAATAAATTAGCCGGAAGAGTGAGCTTCCCAAGTCTAACTTCCCTTTCAACTTTTCTTGATATTGCAGTTATGGGTGGATATAACCTAAGAGACTCATTGATGATCATACCCATCTGCATAGGAAACAATGTCAGAAAAATTAAAAATTTAAGAATTGCAATTGAGTTAAATGGTCTATCATTTACACTAGTAATTGATTCGAGTTTGAGACATTCTTACAATCTTGAGTTTTGTGATTCCATCTGGGTTTGGATTTTGTTGGCCAAATAAATTGAGCACCTCCTTTCTTGCTTTTTCTTGCCAATCTGTGTGGATTGCTAGAAGAAATATAGTCCACGCAAGCAAAGTACTTGTGGTTTCTTGACCAGCAATGTAAAATGTTTTGCACTCGTCCACCAAATCTTCTATTGAAATCTTTAGGCTAGCATTGGCATCGTGATAAGCCTCTACAAGTAGCCGAAGAAAATCACCCCCAATGTTGTTACCCTCTCCAGTCATTACCTTCTCTTCTCTCTTCTTTATTATCTCTAATATAGCGTTGTGTATTCCTTTTACAAGCTCCTCCGATTCAATTTCATCATTAGTTTTATAAATTTTACTAAAAAAAAATGGACAAATGATATTAGGACAACATCGACCAATAGTATATCAACAACAATAAGCATTAGTTTCAAAATTTTGAGGTTAGCTATGATCCTCAACGTACTAGTTAGAGTCGGTCACATTTTGGAATGCTATTAGGACATGAGGACGCTAAGAATATTTAATGGAGAGTAGTTCTATGTTCCCCCATTGTTGGTTTAACTAAAAGGACTTTACCTGATGCCCAGAAACCTGAGTTTTAAAGCATTTCTGGATGAAATCAAGGCCAATTTCATCAACATCTGAAAAATGTTCTTCCCTTCTAAGTAACTGCTCCCAAAAGCTGTCCTTGAAATCACTTCTGATGTCAATAGCCTAAATTCTACAGATACCTCAATCTCTTTACCTTCATGATGTCTCCATCTTTCTAGCATCACCTCAATGCTACTGATCATTGATGGAATCATATTCTGCAAAAGTGAATTCCTTCTAACAATTTAGACTAATTTCCAAGAATTTTTTTCCTTGATACACAAATAATTTGCTGGGCAGGAATTTGAACCATCAATTGATATCTCCATTAGAAATATTAAAAAGTACTGATTGAACTACAACTACACAAGGCTCTTGACAATTTCCAAGATTGTATATCTATGCTTTTTGGATTGAATTTTGTTAATAATACGATATGCTAATTTGTTATTGGGTTTAATTCATTTAAAATAGACTAGTGATACTAAATATATTACAAATTTTACTTTTAGCTTTACAAATAGATATGTCAATTTCAAATCACGCAAAAAGTAATAAGAAATTTATTTGTTACATGTATATTGTTGATGAGACATGAATTTTGTTAATAGACTATCTAGTTTGTAAAATTTTTATAAAAAAATTGATAGTAGATTTACTATTTTATTTTATATTAAAAAAAATCAATTAAACATATTTTTCTAGGCTAATAATTGCAATATTAATGGTGCTAATTCTAAATGGTAAGACTAAGAGTAAGAGATTACTTTGAGGCTCTCTGCATGAAAGGCAGAATTAGCAAGTTTCCGCATCTTTGCCCATTTTTCACCTTCAGAAGTCACAAGCCCATCTCCTAAGAGCTTCTTCGTATAGTTTGTGGTCTCTGGCTTTGGATAAGCGTTGTCTCTATTGTTCATTATCTCTTTGATTAGCTCTGGTTCAGTAAGAACCAGTTGAGCTTTAGGGCCAAACCATTGAAGATAATTCTTACCTGTACCAAAGAATAAAAGGATACAAAATTAAAAATGGCTAAATTTATTGAAATTGACTAAATCACTTTGAAAGATTCTTTTACCATATTTGCCAACCCATGAGTGAACATGAGGCAGAATTGTGGAAAATATGTCATGTGATAAATTCATTGGCTTGCTCATGGCTTCTTTTCTCATGTTGAAAATTTCTTTGGTGCTTCCATGGAAGAATCTGTATGAAGGACCTTTGATTCCCTGTGAACTCAATTGATTCTTCACGTGAATTGGAGTCCACCATAGTTTGTGAAGGCCCCGGATGAGAGTTAAGAGAAAGTACAGGCACAGAGAGCTTGTAAGACTCATTACAAGGATTTCAACAGCACCCATTTTCTCTTTTTGAAGGAAACTTTTGGGAAGTTTAGAATTAGATGGTTATCCTCAATGTTTCAACTTTTAATTAGTGATGATAAATGTGGATTTGTTGAATTGACTTTTGTGGGCTTCAAGTACAAGTCCAATATGAATTAAAGTACTGAATTATTGCTAGAATGGTTGGATGATGATATTATAAACAATTTATTAGTTAATTAACATATTAAAAAAACTCCTTCCATCCTCTCCATCTGGCAGTACTTGTGTTTGGCCTCCACCAGATAAAACTGAAAACACCTTTTTGTAATATTAGAAAAATTGACATTGTTGTGATTTATGTTGCCTTTGTCTGCCTGTCGGTTATTGCTGTGAGATTGCATAGTCAAGCCTGTTAAGGATTTCTAATACAATTTGTTTTAAGGTAAATGTGTAATCATATGCAGAATGCTGACAAGCTTGCTCAACTTATTATGGTATGGTTGCTTGAATATTGTCGCCCTTTGAATTTTGGTTATTCACAAATTAGTAAAACTAGTCATGGATCCCACGTGTTTGCACATGATAATATTTTTAGGATGGTCTTTTTTTTTTTTTTTTTTTTTTTTTCAATTTGTACTAATTTAATAAATAGTAATATAATTCATAATCATATTCTCATTTATTATAGGAACAATCACAAAGTGTAATATATATAATTTCTGTTGTATGTATCAAAATTAAAAAAAAAAATACATTTTTTCTCAAGAATTCAAAGGTAATTTAGTGAAATATTAATTTTTTTAATACAATTAATTTTATAATATTTTGTATATCATTAAAATATATATATATATATAATTTGGAAATTATTCTTTTAGTTTTAAACAAACTTTTTCAAACCCAATTTTTTCTACCATACAATCAAAAACACCAAGAAAAATATATTAAAAAAAAAATCAATAAAACTCAACAAAACTACAATTCAAAATAATAAAAAAGGGAAAAACAAAAGAAGAAGTATTGTGTTAATGTTGTCATAATTTAATATTACATCTAATCCAACATGTGAAAAATGAATAGATAAATAAATAATTTTAAGCACAAAATTGAATTTGTTTTCTTAAAAATCTCAATGAATACACTAATAAGATAAGGAAGATAAAAAACAGTATAAAATATTCGTAAACGCTTAAAGCAATTATTTAGGCATCTAAGAAAATGAAAAATGACCAAATTTAGTAGCTAAAAAATAGTTGAAATATATATACATTGTATTTATGATGTGTATTGTGCTTCTGATACAATGATACTAATTGATAACAAGTTACGTTCACACTTCCTTCTTAAGAGAGATTATAATATGTACTTATAGGGACATATATTACATCCACTCATAATAAAAAATAATTAAAAAAATTTGACAAAGCCATATATACTTCAAATTGAGAGAGGAGAACAACTTGATTAGGGAAAGAAAAACAGCACAAAATCCTATTTCAACTACTAATTTGTATAATTTGTTTTGACCATATTTGTTGACCTATGAGTGAATATGAGGCTGAGCTTTGGAAAGTATATTATGAGATAAATCCATGGGCCTGCTAATGACTTCTTTTCTCATGTTCGAAATCTCCTTGGTGCTTCCATAGAAGGATCTGTAGGAAGGACCTTTGATTCCCTGTGAACCCATTAGAAACTGCATGCGAATTGGAGTTCAACATAGTTTGTGAAGGATCCAGAAGAGAGCTAAGAGAAAGTATAGACACAGAGAGCTTGTAACACAGAGTACAAGGATTCCAACGACACCCTTTTTTTTTTCAATGAAACTTCATAAATGTTTAGAATTATACGGTTTTCATCAATGTTAAACTTTCAATGTGGTCTTTAAAAGTTTTGATTGCTTTTTGTGTTTTTACGTTGTTATTATTTAATAAAACTTTTACCGCCTAGTCTAGAATATAGTTAGACTAGTCATAAATGGCACAAGTTGTGCCGCAACACACCATGTGGGTGAGTTGTGGCACAATTTGTGCCATTTTATGCAGCACCAACATTACTTATTTTTCTATTCAATAATATGATAATAATGAGTTAAAACTTATAATATGATAAAACAAATCAACGATAGCGACATTTATATTGGTTACATATGGTACAGAAAAAAAAAAGAAAAAAAAAAGACGTTTTACATATTTTTCTATATGAACATGGTTTTAAAAAATTGAACAATTAAAATTACTGGAAAGAAGAAAAACTCAGGGTTTTAAAATTTGATGGAGGTTCAACGGGAGGTCGAACTGTAACAACTATTTCAATAATAATTAATTAATATAAAAATAAACGTGAATCTTGACTAAAATACTATTTAAAGAGGTTGAAGTTATCTCTCATTTGAAGATTAGGTATTCTCTTATTAGTTCAAATATTTTATTAAATTTTACAATAGAGTAATAAAATTAAAGAGAAAGTATTTCTAAAGTTTAAAGCTTAAACAATCCGTGCAAGAGATTTTTTTTTTTTTTTTTTTTTTTAATTTAAAAAAGTCAAATATCTCATGAGTGATGAGATGAGACCATGATATTTAGCTTAAAATAAAGGGAAAAGTTTACGGATGCCTTAACGGCATTAGTTTACTTCAAAAAGCCTTATAACTTAACTGACACCTCATGTTGTTTCCAATAGAAATATCCTGAGTTTCAAATCCCTAGCTGAAAAAATTAAAGAAGAAGAAGAAGAACTCCCTCCTTTTGCAACTTGAGACCTTATTCCTCCGCAATTGCTTAAAATAAATAGATATTGCTTCCTTAGGCTATAATTCTTTACAAATTTAATATCAATTACAAATTATTTTAATACATTGAAATAACTTACAACACAACATTGCCAAGTTAAAATTAATTTATGAAATTAAGTATTTGCTTTGAGTAAATTATTTTTAAGAGTCCTGTTATATTTGTTACTAATAAGAGTCCAAGTGTCAGCATCCTATGCATCTGTCCATGTGTCAGCATCAGAGGGATTTTAGCTATAGGTTGTTAGAATAGTTCCACATTCTTCGGAAGTAGTTATCATATAAGATCTTGAGATACTTGGAAAGTCTCCAAATGCCATTACGTTACACTAACTAATGATCAGCATAATCTTCATATTGGTCACCCTTGTCTTCAATGTCTCTACTGATTTTATTAATTTCAATGTTCATTCACTTCTTGTGTAACACATTGATTTCACTTACTCTCCAAGCTACCAAATCCCAATTAAGCTAAGAAAAACTGAAATAAAAAAGGCTACAGTATACATCCTTAGGCATTGATGTCTGGATATTCTGTGCACATTTTGCTGCCAGTTCTGGTCTTTACAATGAGTGCAGCATCACTTGAACTCCATGTTGTGGGCGAATGGTAAGAAGCTGAAATGGTGAGTGGACATAGGCTAGGGAAAGGGTGAAGGCATAGCGTTGTAGAATCATGGAAAGAGCAATCTTTGCTTCAATTGTTGCAAAGTTCAATCCCACACAACTTCGAGGCCCCACTCCAAAGGGAAAAAAAGCAGCTATGTTGTTGTTAATAGCCTTGCCAACACCTTCTGAGAATCTCTCTGGTTTGAAAAGATGCATGTCTTCTCCCCATATTTTGGGGTCATGGTGAGGCGCAAGAGTTGTGATATACAATAAATTAGCTGGAAGTGTGAGCTTCCCCAGTCTCACTTCCCTTTCAACTTTTCTTGCTATTGCAATTACGGGTGGATATAACCTTAGAGACTCATTGATGATCATACTCATCTGCATGGGAAACAATGTCAGAAAAATTAAGAATTTAAGAATTGCTATTGAGTTAAATGGTCTGTCATTTACACTAGTAATTGATTTGAGTTTGAGACATTCTTACAGTCTTGAGTTTTGTGATTCCATCTGGGTTTGGATTTTGTTGGCCAAATAAATTGAGCACCTCCTTTCTTGCTTTTTCTTGCCAATCTGTGAGGATTGCTAGAAGAAATATAGTCCACGCAAGCAAAGTACTAGTGGTTTCTTGACCAGCAATGTAAAATGTTTTGCACTCGTCCACCAAATCTTCTATTGAAATCTTTAGGCTAGCATTGGCATCATGATGAGCCTCTACGAGTAATTGGAAAAAGTCACCCCCAAAACTGCTACCCTCTCCAATCATTACCTTCTCTTCTCTCTTCTTTATTATCTCTAATATAGTGTTGTGTATTCCTTTTACAAGCTCCTCCGATTCAATATCATCATTAGTTTTATAAATTTTACTGTAAAAATGGACAAATAATTTTAGGACAACGCTGACAATGACAACAACAATAAGCATTAGTTTCAAAATTTTGAGGTTAGTTATGATCCTCAACATATTAGTTAAGGTTAGTCACATTTTCAAATGCTATTAGGACATGAGGACGCTAAGAGTATTAAGTGGAGAGTAGTTCTATGTTCCCCAATTGTTGGCCTAACTAAAAGAACTTTACCTAAGTCCAGGAAACCTGAGTTTATAAGTATTTTTAGATGATATCAAGGTCAATTTCATCATCATCTGAAAAATGTTTTTCCCTTCTAAGTAACTGCTCCCAAAAGCTATCCTGGAAATCGCTTCTGATGTCAATAGCCTAAATTCTTCATATACATCAATCTCTTTGCCTTAATGATTTTTCCATCTCTCTAGCATCACCTCAACACTACTGATCATTGATGGAATCATATTCTGCAAATGTGAATCCCTTCAAACCATTTAGACTAATTTCTAAGATTCTTTTTTTATGATACACAAATAGTTTGAGGGGTCGGGAGGGGGCAGGGAGGATTTGAACCCTTATGTTTCCATTAGAAATATCAAGAAGTGTCAATTAAGTTACAAAGCTCTTGGCAATTTCCATGATTCTCCATCTATATTTTTTTTGGATCGAATTTAATTGATATGCTAATTTTTTTTTTTTTATTGAGTTTAGTTCATTAAAATTAGTCTAGTGACTTTCTCAAAAAAATTAGTCTAGTGACACTAGAGATATTACAAATTTTAATATTGGATTTACAAATAGATATGCCAATTTTAATTGCATCACAAAAAAGTAATAAGAAATTTATTTGTTACATTGTTGATGTGATACGAATCATGTTAATAGACTGTCAGTTAAATTGTAAAATATTATTATTTAATAAAATAGATAGTAGATTTTTAGCTTTTTAAAAATAAAAAAAAAATCAATTAAACATGTTCTTCAACGCTAATAATTGCAATATTAGTGGTGCTAATATTTCTAAATAGTCAGTCTAAGAGTAAGAGATTACTTTGAGGCTCTCTCCATGGAAGGCATAATTGGCTAGTTTCTGCATCTTTGCCCATTTTTCACCTTCAGAAGTCACAAGCCCATCTCCTAAGAGCTTCTTGGTATAGTTTGAGGTTTCTGGCTTTGGATAAGCGTTATCTCTATTGTTCATTATCTCTTTGATTAGCTCTGGTTCAGTAACGACCAGTTGAGCTCCAGGGCCATACCATTGAAGATAATTTTTACCTATACCAAAGAATAAAAGGCAACAAAATGAAAAATGGTCAAATTTAGTAAAATTGACTAAAACACCTTGAAAGATTTTTATTACCATATTTGTTAACCCATGAGTGAACATGAGGCAGAGTTGAGGAAAATATGTCATGTGAAATATTCATTGGCCTGCTCATGGCTTCTTTTTGCATGTTGAAAATTTCTTTGGTGTTTCCATGGAAGAATCTGTATGGACCTTTGATTCCCTGTGAACCCAATTGATTCTTCATGTAAATTGGAGTCCACCATAGTGTGTGAAGGCCCCGGATGAGAATTAAGAAAAAGTACAGGCACAGAGAGCTTGAAAGACAGATTCCAAGGATTTCAACAGCACCCATTTCTCTTTTTTAAGGAAACTTTTTGGAAGTTCAGAATTATATTTATATGGTTATCCTCAATGTTTCAACTTTCAATTAATGTCGGGTTTAAAAAGTTTTAATTGCTTTCTGTCTTTTAGTACCAAGAGCCAAAAGGTATTTAACATAAGAATCTTTGTGCATTTTGTAGAAGAGTTAAGAAAGTTGAGCAAGTAATCTAGATGTCTTTTTTTTTTTTTTTTTTTTTTTCCCTATTATTATTATTATTATTATTATTATTATTATTATTATTATTGATAAACCTTTATATTTTAAGATGGTTATAGGGGTGACGGAGTCCTTACTTGGACGTAACTATAGTAGTACTCTAGCCACTTGGAGTTAAATAATCTATTATATAATCTTATACGTGTTGATGAGAAATTTGGAGGGTCTCCAAGGCTTGAAGATCAACTAATGTCAATTTTTTTTTTTGTGGGCTTCAAGTATACTAAGGGTCTGTTTGAATACCGTTTATTTTGCCGAAAACTGAAAACACTATAACAAAATAATTTTTAAATGTATAAATAGTACTGTGGGACCTAGTTTTAAACTTTTTTTTTCTAAATAAAGTATGTATGGCTCTCGTGAATAGTGCATAGGACCTACTGAACATTGCATAATCACGTGAAATGCTCTTCTCCAAAAAAAAAAAAAAAAAAAAAAAAAAAGAGAGAAAAGAAAACAGCAAAATGCCAAAACGCAGACGCTAGCATATTATAAACACTTTTTTAATTAATTAAATATTTAAGTACACGTACAAATAATATATATCACTTTGTTACTAATTGGGGACTTTCTCTTTACAAGTAATATATCATTATCAGATTATGCCTAAACCATTGTATAGTTTTCCAGATATGTTGGCTAGTGTATGGGAATAGGAGAGAGTCAAAGGAATAAACTTCTTCTATCTTTTTTTGAGAGAGTTTTAGGAGGTGTTTGGTATATGTGTTTGAAAACATGTGTTTTGTTGTTTGAAAACATGTGTGAAAATACGTGTGAATGAAAAAGTGTGTAGAAATATGTGTAATGTTGTTTAAAAACTGAAAACATGTATTTAAACAAGTCTACCAAACAGCCCTTTAACTTATGACATCTGCTCCTGATGATAACTTTTTATCATTAGACCAAGACACCAATCGGTTTTTTGTGTAGGCGGAGATTGAACTCCAAATCTCTTATTCAATCATCAGAAATTTTACCAGTTAAGTTAACTGGAACCCACAATAAACTCCTTCCATCTGGCAGTTGTTTAACAATCTATGTGGACATACTCATGATTGGCCTCCACCAGGTAAAACTAAAAACTTTGTTTTGTAAATATTAAAAAAATTGACATTGCTGTGATTTAGGCCAAAATTGGAAATTAACACTGTTTTTTAAATAATATAATTAGTAAGCACTGTTTTCAAACTATATATATTACTAAACACTGTTTGTCAAACAAAATAATTAGTAGGCACTGTTTTCAAACTATATATATTACTAACATCTCGAGTTTAAAATACTCGATTTAGGGTCTATAAATCAAGTCTCAAAGACTCGGTTTCCATGGTCTGATCACCTCTGATGTGGCGTTTTTTTCACATAGCGTCTACTTGGAAATCGAGTCTCTAAGACTCGATTTATAAGTCAACCCTTTAAAAAGAACACCATTCTATGTTTAGGAAAAAAAAAATTAAAAAAAAAAATTTAAGATAAGATTAAAAACATCTCTCGGCCTCTCTCCTCTCTCATCCCTCTGCTTCACACACATTAACAACCAACGGTGACCGCAACCACTGCAAAAACACCAACAACCACTACATCCACACAAAACAAAACAACCACCGATCTCAATACTACCAAAAGCAACCCACAAATTCACTGATAGCAACCCACGAAATCCCATTCACCGCCAAACACCAACAACCACCGTGATCCATGGGCTGCAACAAATCAATTACTCCTATACAGTTGCCATTCCTAAATCTTTTTTCCTTTTTCAGCAGTAATTTGCTGCTTGGATTTAATTTTTTTTTTTAAAAAAATCTAGGACTATCTTGGGAATAGAAAGAAAAAACACAAAGAATATTTGTTTTTAATTTTCTATTTTTGGTTCTGTGGAGTCACTGGAGTGTGGAATCCAAAACAAAACAAACAAGAAGCTAGAGGACATAGGAAGGCAAAGTAGATGATGATTGACATCGTAAAAGCCAGGTGCTTGGGTCATGTAAATCCGGGGTCTTGTAATTTTTAATCTCGAAAGGCATTCTTGAAGTTAAGTTTGATGAGTTTATGTATAAATATCACGATTTATGTCACTGTGTATGTATTGCTTGTGTGGAAGTGGAAAGTTAAGATTTTTGTGAGAATGGTATACGATATTAGGGGGGACTGGCTAGGGTTCTTAGGGTTCCCGAAATTTTATTTGACTCAATATGCATACACGAGTGAATATGGTGCATATGTATCTTCTGTGTATACACACTGAGAGTTTGCTTAGCAGAAAGCCTGAAAACGTACATATATCCTTGAATGTTTATGTTTGATTATGTTAATTTGATCCATATATCCTAATGTATACATGATTCCATGATTCTTTATTATAGTTTTTTTGTCCATAGCCCTTTTTTTTTCTTTTTTTTTTTTTCTTTTTTTTTTTTTTGAGGATCCTACTTAATAAACCCTTCTCTAAACTTTTGCATACTAATGAAGGTTAATCATTCGATCAAACATGAGATGAGATGATTAACACCTTCTCATACTACATGACTCTGAACCTAACTATTTTGTCTTTTAGATACATAAATTTGCATATAAATATAATTAACATCAATAATTTAACTTTTTGGTTAGAACTTACGTACACATTAAAGTATAAAATAACAGTTTAAAAAAAATATAAAATGTATACAAATCAATTAATTTTAGATAATTTGAATATAGATGTCACTTTTATATATCTTAACATATGCTTTGTAAAATAAGAAAATAATAATAATAATAATAATAATAATAATACTAAATAAAAATTTTCTTTTATTTTGAATTGACAAAATAGAACATGCCCCAAATTTGCAACCATGAAAATCATAACCTATTTCATTTAATTAAAAAAAAAAAAAAAAAAATCCATGCATCCCTATATCCATAACTTTTTAGATACAAAATGAAGGGATTTGTTTTTGGAAGAGAAAAGACAATTTTACTAAAGTGATTTACTTATATAATACAAGCTTGTAACCCCTATAGTTTATCAACAACAAAAAAAATTAAGCTTGTAATCCCTACATACACAAGGGTGTAATTTTTTGTTATAACTAAAATTACATACATACATATATGTGTATATTCATGTGTGTGTGTATGTAACTTTTTATCTATTAAGTAATAGATTTTACTCATCCATAATATTACGTAGAAGTATAATAAATTTGAATTTAGTTTTTTTTTTTTTTCCAATAAGTTTAGATGCATGATTTGTATATAAATATAATTGATATAAAATTGATTCTCAAAAAAGAAAATAATATAAAATTAAAGTATAATTGGAAGGAAACTTGACTTGAAATTGGAGTGCATTGAAAATCTAAGAAAAAAAAAACCTTGACTATAGTACAATTAGAAGATGATTGTAGTGCAATTAGAATTTAATTTGAATTCTTGATTGAAATTCCACTTAATATATTATATATCATTTTTGGAAGCATATGCTTTAAATGCTTATAAAATTAATGAGTTATATAAAGTGAAAATGCTTTAGATATTATATTGAATATTACAAAAAAATTAAAAATAATTAATTAAATGAGTATTTGTATAATTTTTAAAATATATATATAAATGAAGACCTTAATAAATTTATACCTATTTAAAAATTTTAATTAATAAAACAGAGGAGGGTAGGAGATATTTGAAAAATCATAACTTTCCTCCAAAGGAAATTATTTCACCTAAGAAGCATACTGAATTTTTACAACTTTTCTATGGAGAGACAACTTATTTCACATTTGTTATTTTCAATTTTTTCATAACTACTTTTATTTTCTACTACTCACTACATGTTACTTTAACAAGATGTACACAAGTTGTGTCACCAAAATTATTCTATTTTTTTTATGAATGAACGTGGGTAGGTTTTTTATTTTATTTTTAAATGTTTCTTTATATTAATTGTTCAAGAACGTTTTCAAATTCTCATGGAAAAAAACGTTCTTTTTTTTCCTTAAAAAGAAGAGAAATGATATTTTAAGTACCTTTAAAATATGAGTGAGACCCTTAGTTTTTCAGGTTAATTAAGCATAGCTGAAAGGTACTGATATATCTAGGCCTCGATCAAATATCCAATATTTGAAAATTTTCATTCATCGATGAAAGAGATAAAATAAATTTGGATAAGACATTTTATCTTATAGATAAATGTCCAAATCTAAGTACAATGACATTTGTTTATTATTATGGTCGGTAATATATATAAGATGAAAGTTTTATCTATTCTTTATATATTACTTTACTCCAATCTTCATAAAGTTGGGCAAGACAACAATTGCAAGCAAATCCCCTTAGTTTCCTTTGTCACCATCATAGACAGGACCACACCATTCCCTTATAAGTTATATTGTCACCTAGCAAATGGCAATCACCCAACTAAGCTACCAAGTAAAAGTTTGTTTGGGTGTCCCTATTAGCTTTTTGTAAGGGTGGCAAAATTAGACATGACCCACGAACCTAACACAACACAAAATTAGCAGGTTATAGATTGAGGTTAATTTAATGGATTCGTATCATATTCAGATTGACACGACTAACCCGTTTAATAAACAGGTTGTGTTGGTATTCAACATATGGAACTCGTTTGACTCGTTTAACCCATTTAATTAAATGACATTTAACCAATATACCCTTCAAACCCTAAGTATATAAATTTATTAGTTGTTGTGGTTTATTTTCTTTAACATATTGTGATTGATTATTTGTGATATTGAGATATGCTTTAGCTTTGAATGATTATTTATGATTATTGTGATATTTGCTTGTTTTTTTATAAATTTTTTTTTTTCATTTTGATAAAATTTGATAAACAAGTCGACACGACTGACCTGTTTAATAAATGAGTTGTGTTAGAGTTGAGAAATCTTGACCCGTTTAATAAACATTTCAAGTTAGTGTTGACCTATATAGTCGGATACTCATGAGTTGACACGACACGAACCCAACACACAAACACGAATTGACACCTCTAACTTTTTGTATGGTCCATATATATTTTTCTATTTATATCCGTAGGTAAACTTTTATAATTTATTTGACGTTCTCCATGGTCCATTTTGAGCAATTTTGATTGTAAAAATATATTACATGATTAGATAACAGAAAATGGTATTTAATATATATATATATATATATACATATATTACAAATTAAATCTATCGTGCTTCTGGAGATGGTGCAAGATTAGAGATATGTACATGAGGGTCGAGCTAGATTGGGTTTAGAGTTTTTTTGAACTCAACCCAACTCCTCAAGTTGAAAGTTTTCTAACCCAACCTAGTTAACTCATGGTTATCCTAAAAGTCAACATAACTCAAGACGTGTGAATCAGTTTAACCGTCCTATCAAAGTTACTTTATTAATTTTAATAAAAAAATAAGGGTCTTCATTCAACTATTTAAACTCATTATTTTATAGATGATTAGAGTTTACATAATTTGGTTTGATATTATTTCATCAAAACTAAGGCTCAAACAACAAAATAAATCAAATTAACAAATGTAAACTAAATCCCTAATTTCAAAATAAATGAGAGTCTAACGAATTTAATATATATATATATATATTGTAGGGATGATAGGCCCAAAAATATATATTGGGCCGTGGGCCCTGTCCGAGGACACTTAATAGTCTGAAGATGAGTAAACGTTATCATGGAAATGCATATTAGTGAATAAAGAAAGGGGTCTGGTCATAAGGTTCCAGGAAGGAGGTCCGAGGACAAATGCCACCTTGGCTTAACAGAGCAAGGGTCAGAAGGGTGAACCTGCCATCAAGAGCAACGTTTTGGACAGTTTTACTAGTAAGGATAAGCATCAAGAAGGGATAAGACAATGGGAAAGCAAGAAATATCTAAAGGAAAGTTGCTGCCACCGCATTGAATACTCTATACCTAACTCTTTGGCCGCATTAATGTGGAAGTGATACTTGAACAGTGATATTCAGTCTTACAGCTACCTCTAAAAACTTGAGGAATGTGCTGATGGACAAGGGTAAAAGCTAAACATCTGATCAACACGTGGATGGCTAAGATGGAGTGAAGAGGGTAATATAAGGAAGAAAAATCCCATTATAGAAGGGATTGGAGAATTTGTAAAGAAAACACTGTAGCATTGAGAACTGAAATTGTATCCAAGTCTAAGAATAATATAATCAAGAACTACTTCCTCGAACTTAGCCGAGGAAGGCTTTCTTTACATAAAACTTGTTTTTCTTGGCTTTCCTACCATCTTCAATTCCTTGTGTGTATTGCATAGTTCATTGAAGCCTAGTTTTTAGCCCACTCTCTACAAATTCATTGTATTAGGCTCTTTGAGCTTTAATCCATTTACCTTTTAGGCCTAGGATCCAAAACCCGTCCATACATATATATATATATACACACACACGCGCACGCGCACACGTTAGGTTGGATTAGTCAAGTTGAAATTTTTTTTTCTATTGGACATATTTTATAAATAAATTAAATTAAATAAATAAAACCAATTCAACTCAACCTATCAACCCACTAAAAAGCAATATCAGACACCGAATTGGATTAGTTTGGGTATAGTTAATCGAGTTGGCGGGTTGAATGTACATCCTTAAGCAAAACTTGTAGTGAGTAAAATGTGTAATCATCCCCTCCCCAAGATTATGAATAAAGCTAATTAATGTCACATGGAAGCCAATTTTCTTATCACTTTCAAGAACCAACATGAAATATATTTTCATACCAAAACCATTAGTAACAAAGAAATCGTTACAAACTGGCATGGAACTTGAACACCCCTCCACTGGCACATTTTGCCACAAGTGTAATTTATGAGATATTGTTTATTTTGTCTAGTCACGAGTTTAACACAATTCTTAGCTTTCCATATATTGTTTTTCATGTTTTCTTGGTATGATGTCTGATGCAGCTCTCAGAAATCATGAGCAGTCTGCAAAAGGATTGGCCATCACTTAGCTGCCCAAGTAGCAATGGCTATAGGTTCTGGTCACATGAATGGGAAAAGCATGGGACTTGCTCAGAGTCTGAACTTGACCAGCGTGAGTACTTTGAAGCAGCTCTCAAATTGAAGGAGAAAGTAAACCTCTAATAATTCCTTAAGAAAGCAGAAATTGTACCAGATGATGGATTTTACAGCCTAGACAGCGTTGTAGAAGCCACTAAAGAGGCCGTTGGTTTCACCTCTGGGATAGAGTGCAAAAAGGATTCAGCTGGTCATAGCCAAATTTACCAAATTTTCTTGTGTGTGGACACTTCTGGATTTGAAATCATTGAGTGCCCTGTCCTTCCAAAGGGCAAATGTGCTTCAAATGTCCAGTTTGCTAAGTTCTAGAGGTTAGAACTAGAGATTGTGGTCGAGGAGAAGGTATTATGTGCATTAGGTATATACATCGTCTCTCTCATAACATGTGAGTTCGGAGTTCCACAATTTTAAGTTGTCCACATGATGTCAAAGAAATTATGCATGTACCAGATGTATAAGATAATTATTGTTGGCTAAGGTTATCTGAGAAATAGCTCTCCTCGAAACATTTACTTATTATCATTTCCGTTTAATTGAAAAGAACTTGTCGATCAAGTTACTTTGTGTAATAAATTAATTTCCACATAATTCTCTTTGCCAAAATTGTCACTCTATGATCAAGATCCTGATGTTTGAGATATGAAACGTGTAATAAATTATTGATTAATCAAGATTTTAGATGCAATTTTCTTACATTCAGGTTAGAAATTAAAACAATATATGTTTTTAAAAAGCTAAAGTTTGGTAATTAATTCAAATAACCAGTTTCTCAAAAAAGAATTTCGAATAACCAATATTTTAGGCTTATAATAAATTGATGAACTGTGCAATACTAAAGTTTAAGCTCTAGGGGTCTTATCACAATAATAATAATAATAATAATAATAATAATAATAATAATAATAATAATAATAAAAAGTTCTAGGGGTCTTACAAGGTTACAACTAAATGACATTTCTTGTTTCTCTCCAAGTGGAAAATCTGGATTCAAATCTTCCCTCCTTTACTTATTATGTTACTAATTTTGAATTAAAAAAAAAAAATGTTTAAGCTCTAGGATGCCAACGCCCAAGAAAATGAATTCATGAATCTATGTTCTAGATTCTTGCGATGAATAAGGAGATTACGCCTACACTCTACACTATTTTTAGGCCTATCTGTGGCTGCTAAGGATATTGTATTTTAGTACATCAGCAGTTAGATCTGAGTTTTTTGGGATGTTCAAGTCTAAAATTCATCCTAATGGGTCATTCGTTGGCCGCTTCTTTTTTTTTTTTTTTTTTTTCTTTTTTCTTTTTTCTTTTTTCTTTTTTTTTCTTTTTTTTTTTCTTAAACAGTAAAATAATGTAAGGAGTGAGAAGAGTAGAAAATAATTCTTAAATACATTCTTTAGTGAAAATGATTAAGCTTTAAAGTATTTAGCAATAAATTAATGTTTAGTAAATATAAATGTATCCAATAGAATGGGAGAGAAAATTATCTTGGCGATCATGTCGACAAAGAAATATCCTTTTTCTCTTTGCCAAAAATGAAAATTTTACTCTATTGAATATTATACCAGTGATGATTTTTTTTTTTTTTTTTTTTTTGAAATCATACCAGTGATGATTTTAAGAACTAATAAATGAGAGAAAAGTTCCTCAGCAACGATTTATTTCTGATGCTCCGTACCAAATAAATATTCGGGCCCGTGTGATTTAGGTATATGTTAGGTGATTTAAAACATATGTAAGTGGTCATATGTATAAACAATAAATGAATTCTTCTAATCTTTTTTTTTTTTTTCTCACCTCTTCTTCCTCTTGCATGGATTTGGTGATGCCAAAGCTAAAGCGTATAATGGGAATGGGAGACATGCCTGGTTCAGCTTTCGTGCAATTTAGCTCTAAGAAGAAGTGTAAGGGAAGTATTGGTGGCAGTGAAGGTATGAATTTGGGAGAGATTGCTTGAAACATGAGAGGTGCTGAAGGCAAATGGTTCATTGTCAAAGTTCATGAAGGAGGACATTCAGGGTGTTACGTTGCTGATGGTGTATGTGGTGATGATGTTTAGATGATTTTGCTTGGCATTTGGAGGATCATGATTTGCATCATTAGGCAACTTGAATTATTTGCATATTATGGGGAGATCAATCCTCTTGGTGAGTTTTTGGACGAATGGGTGTGGGTCCTGCTTATATATAAGTTTATAACGTGTGTTTTGTGCTTTGACGCTTTTCAAATTATAGATACCAAACTTATACTTGACAGTATAAATTACTGTTTAGAATTAATACTAAAATGACATTGATTACTAACATGTATAAGTAATAAATAAATATGAACATTTTATTTTATTTTTAAAAAAAAATTTAAACAGTCGTTGTTTTTGACCATAGGTTATAGAATATCCTTAAATCCAGCTCATATCCTAGGATTTTATCTCAAGTTAACTCTATAAACTAATTCATTGGCAAAACTGGGAATCGTTGTCCAAACCAAAGAAGGAAGTGGGGATGGGGTTTAGAGACATCCGGAGCTTTAATTTGGCAATGCTAGCAAAACGGGGATGGAGGTTGATGCAGGCAAAGGATTCACTGCTTTATGGGTGCTTTAAAGCAAAATACTTCCCAAGATGTAGCTTTGGTGGAGTCTCCAAATTGTTGCTTTGTTTGGAGGAGTATAATGGCAGCCAAAGAGATTTTAAAGCAAGGATGTTGCTGGAGAGTTGGAGATGGTTCGGCCATTCGGGTTACTAAAGATAAGTGGATCCCTAATCATCCAACGAACATGGTGATTCATCCACCCCAAGAAGATGAATGGGAGTGGAGGGTGGTGGAGCTTATTGACTGGACAACTCGGACATGGGATAGACATTTGGTCGAGACAAAGTTTCATAGAGATGATGCGGAGGCCATTCTTCGAATTCCGCTGAGCAAAAGACATACTGACGATATTCTGTTTTGGCTACACAACAGAGAGGGGAAGTACACATTTAAATCTTGATATCATATTGCAAGACAGATTTGGAAGGAAGCACAATCACTAGGGGAGTGCTCTACAGGTACAGGGGTCAGTCCGTTTGGGGCAAAATATGGAAACTCCACATCCCAAATAAGATAGAAGTCTTTGGCTGGCGTGCTTGTCAGAACATCCTCTTAACCCGTGAAAATTTAGCCCGAAGACATATAGTTGAAGACACCACATGTGAGCTGTGCAAGAGAACAAAAGAATCTGTACTACATGCCTTGTGGGAATGCATCGTTGCAATGGATGTGTGGGCAGGGAGTTCGAGGAGATTACAAAAAAGTGTGAGTGTCCAAACTGATTTTCGGCAACTAGTGGAAGATATGATACGAAAATTGCCAGTGGAGGAAGTTGAAACTGTTCCTAGTGCAAGCCTGGATGATATGGACGCAACGGAATGTGGCTACAAATGGAGGAACATTGCAAGATCCGTCTCAACTAGTGAAACGAGCCTCTGTTTTTCTGGACGAATTCATAGCATCCCAGGAGCAGCTGGCTGTACCGAATCCAATTGAGAGAGGGCCGAGATGGGTTCCACCACCTGGAAATTGCTTCACACTAAATTTTGATGCGGCTATCTTTCAGGAACTACAAGCTTCTGGATTTGGGTCAATAATCCGGAATGGCAGTGGAGAAGTTATGGCGTCAATTTCAGCCAGACGACCACCAGTTATTGATAGTGAGGAGGCAGAAATATTAGCTTGCCGAAAAGCTTTAGAATTTGCAGTAGATGCGTGATTCAGGGATTTAATTGTTGAGGGAGACAATAAGGTGGTCATGACCTCCATTACAAACACTCATACTACATCCTCTCGGCTGGGACACCTGTATGGAGACGCTAATTGCATTGTACATAAAAGAACAAGGAAAGGGGAAAACAAAAAATTAGATCCACGAGGACCACAACATCATTGAAAGTTAGGAACTATACGCTGTTTTTCTTTTTCTTTTGGATGAGTAATCCTTTAATAAACTTTGTTTTATTCAAAGAGTCACACGTAAAAATAACAAATTTTCACAATGTTTTTTTTTTTGATAAGTAATCCTTACATAAACATTGTTATTTATTTATTCTTTGATCAGTAATCCTTCCATAAACATTGTTTTTAGTCAAAGAGTAAGGCATAAGCATAAAAAATTTCACAATCATTAATTGTTGGACAATCACTTAAACCCCAAAGCTAATTATAATTTTAAATATGAATTCATGTGAGACTAATTGTATTGTATTTATTAATTTAAAACTGATATCATGAGTTCAAATTAATTTTTTAGTTTGGCTTAGGTCCAATATTGCACTGGAGCACTGGACTCATTGAGATGCTAACACATGTCAAATGTAATATTTGTCATTTATTAAAATTCTAACAGGTTCAATGCTCCTATGTATTGAACCCAATCCTTACCCATGAATCCTTACCCAATTTGACAGAAATTTTCTGTCCTAGTAATGAAAGTTCCCTACTGGTTTCTCAAAAAAGAAAAAAAAAAAAAAAAAAATCCTTACCCATGAATCTTTAGCTTACTATTCAAGTCATGCTGTTTGGTTTTGTTTGGCATTTTGAAAGCATATATTTTAGTCAACGTTTTGATCCACTAAGATAAGAAAATGAGGTATTTCCAAAAACCAATCAAGTAATACTTTATATGGACATCCCATACCTTGTTATCGAATCAAGAGTCTTGTAATTTAACTAGTTGGTAGGTTGAACTTCCTAGTATTTCCTAACTAATAAGATATATTGACGGTTCAAATCCCTCTCAATTATAGAGTTATAATATATATATATATATATATTTTGGTTGAAAATTTATGAATAAACACCATCCCATTTTGAATTAATTAACATTCTTATACATTCTCAAAAAAAAAAAAAATCTTATAGTACTTGAATGTACAATATTGGTCATCAAAACAATGACGACTTTGAATTAATGATAAGAGGATAGAAATGAAAATTAAACCATCATAGTGGTTGTCACTACCATTTTTTAAAAGGAAGGGAACCCAATCTCTGAACCACGTTTTCCCTTGGAAAACAAAGGACATTCAATTAGGTTTGACCTAGAAGTATCCACAATCCACACAGAGATAGATTTGGTAAAGTTAGCTGTTTCCAGATGCAGCCACATTACACTCTATCCATGGAGTATAGCCAATTGCACCTTTTATTGCATTTTTTATGTTTACTAAGCTATAAGAGTTCCCATCTGGATTTATTCTTGTATTTATTTTCACATAAAGCATGAATTATTAAGGACATTATAGGCAATCAAAACCTAAAATCTAGTAAAATAGGTGTTACTTAAAAAACAAGACACTAAAATATTGAAAATTGAATTTACCTACACTATTAAGAGCTTTGAAGAGGTTTTTCTTCCCTTTCAAACAAAGAGCTGTATTGAAGTATCCATGTTGGCTAAGTACAGACTTTGAGCATGTCCCATGTTTCTCCCACTCGTGTGTCCAAAATTGTATACTATTGCTACTAGGGCAAGCTAGTGATGGCCAATTTTTTTGCATATTGCTTATGGGGTTTGATAACTATAGCCATGATAAAGAGGAAGATAATCATAGTTCAATCTAGAAAAAATTATAAAAATATTTAACTAATTTAATTGAAGCCTTCCCAAAATAAATAAATAATAATAATTGAAGCCTAAACTCCAAATGTTTTTAAGATGGGCAAGGTTTGGGTTCAGCGCTTCAATGCATCCTCTATACTAGACCCGATATGATATAGATAAGTGAGTCGTGGCATATAGGGACTAGTGGTAGCAACATATCGGGGCCAATGCACAAAACACCAAGGGGTGTTCTTTCAAGATACTACTAATTGTCATGATTAAAAACCCTATGCAATTTTTACTCTCTCTCTCTCTCTCTCTCTCTCTCTCTCTCTCTCTCTCTCTCTCTCTCTCTCTCTCTCTCTCTCTCTCTCTCTCTCTCTCTCTCTCTCTCTCTCTCTCTCTCTCTCTCTCTCTCTCTCTCTCTCTTAGCCCAATGCAGTTTCTACTTAAAACTTAAAAGTGACATCTTTAGAAAATGTTTTACACTTTAGCGCTAAAATGACGTGAAAGCTTTTATTTTGCATTTTCAAATAGAAACACACCTTAACTCATTAAAGGCATTACAATAAGCACGCCCATGATTCAAAGAAATTGTCCCTATGGGCTTTGACTCAAGTAGCTAGGTAATAGTAGGTTCCAGTTAGCTCAATTGGTAAAATCTCTGATAGTTGTATAAGAGATCTGGGGTTCAATCCCTGCCTACACTAAAAACTGATTGGTGTCTTGGTCTGATGATAAAGAGCTATCATAAGGAGTGGACGCTATAGGTTAAAACTCTCTCTCAAAAAAAAAAAGTAGCTAGGTAATAAATATATAATTTTTTTATATATTTTTTCTTCCCAAGCAATACTCCTTAATAGTAATATTATTAGAAAAAAGTCAACAGACACTAGCATTAGTTTAGAAAATATTTTTAAGACATTTTTATAGAAAAAGAAAAAAAAATTAACTTTTTAACGACTTTTATAGTTTCCATGAAAATTATATTAAAACTTTCATTAAAATGGTTGGACATCCTGGACCCATAATAATAAGAAAATGATCATGAATTAAGAAAGGAGAGAAATGTTTTAGATATGCATTCACCTAAAAAAGGGGAAAAAAAATCTAAGATGGGACAAGTTATAAAAGTAAGAGAACAGTTTTCTCCTTGAAAATTGGCATTATTAATTGGTCTATACATAGTAATAGTATATAGCTAATAGTCCAATCATTTCTAAAAAAAACTGTCCAATTAATAAAGTTGCTGTTAATTATGTGGCCAGACTTGTAGAAATTGATGGAATTTCATAGCTAAATTACACTGTGTTATACTTGTGACTGGTCACAATTTGCTATAATTTTCATGCCAAAAGACAATGATATATGAAAAAAAGAAAAGAAAAAAGATTTCAAGTACCTTAGCCCGATTGAAGGAATTGTTAGGATCACAATTTGATGGGTAAGAACAATCCTTGTAATTAGGCCAAAGCCCATGAATACCAAAATCTGCAGTAGGCTTCCCAGTGTTTGGGTAGCAACAACTTTGCTTTGGGTCACAGTATGATCCTGGCCACTATTGAAATAATTGAAGATTAAGAAATGAAAAAAAAAAAAAAAAATTTAAGTTACCCATAGATTAATTTAGTAAAAACAATGCGCAAAAGAATGATATGATAGAAACTTACTTGTTGGACAAAGTAGAGGAAATCGAAATCCTGTGACTGTGAAACACAAAGGAGTGAGAGACATTGTAGCATCAGAAGGCTTAGCAAGATTGAATATTTAGACTCCATGACTCTTTCTCTTCTTCGTCTCTATGGGGTTTGGAATTAGGAATTGAGATTAAAGATGAGATGGTATATAATGGTGCAAGGGATAATTGTATTTATAGAGAAAATGGAAGGTTTTGGGAAGAGAATATGTTTGGCAATCATATTCATTTATGACATTGTTTAAGAGTTTATGTGTGTAATGGTCGAGAGTAATGATTGGTACATGTCGACGAGTAATTCTTAAGTACTCCCCGAGCATGGAGAATAGTGCTCCCTCCTCTCATATTCATGGTGGAGTCCACTCATTAAATTCATGGTGGAGTCTACCATAAATGTGAGTGAATGGAACACCATTTCTTCATGCTCCAGGAGTACCTAAGAATTTACCTCGATGAGCCTTTTTGCTTGTCAAATCAAATTTTGGGTACTTTTTCCTTATTTGCCTCCTTTCCCTAAAATTACAGTGCCAAAACCCAAAAGCCATTAAAGGGAATCATGTCAACTAAAATAAGGAAAATTAATAGCTAAACTAGTTTTTGTTCTAAGTGGGATAGAGAGATTCAACTCTTAACTCTTGGTTCTTTTTAATTTTTTTTTACAAAAAATACTAGCTCGACAATATTATCATAACACTTTCACTATAAATTCTATGTAACAGATTGTTATTAGCCGTTATAGATAAACAAAAAAGTAATTTCAGTAATGGGTTCAAGTTAGAACCTGTAGGGATATTGGACCCAAGAGTTCATTACCTATTTGTATATTAGGCCTGTGGCCCAAGCCGAGGACGAGGGTTTGTCCGAAGAGAAGGAATCTTTGTCAGAAAAAAACGTGTTAGTAAATAAAGAAGTTAGTTTTAGTCATAATGGCTCAACAGGATGGGCTAAGAATAAATGCCTCCTCGGCTTGCCAAAGCCGAGGTCTGAAGAGGTAGTCTATCGACCAAGGTAACTTTCTAGGAAGTTCTGTTGGTACAGATAAGCATTGCAAAGACATCAGACAAAAAGGAATCCTAAAATATCTAAAGAGAAAGCTGCTACCTCCACATTTAAATGCACTGCAGCTAACTCCCTGGCCGCATTAATGTAGAGATGATACCTGAATAGTGGATTTCAGCATTATAGCTACTACATGAAGGCTTATGGGAGGTGCTGATGGGACACATATCAACACCAACTATCTGTCATGCACGTGGAGCAAAAAAGATGAAAGGAGAAGAGAGTATAAAAGAAGGAGGAAGCAACGAAAGAAAGAGATCGGGAAATCAAGAAAGAACACTATAGCAATCTAGAACTAGACTTGTAACCATACTTAAGAGCATTATATAAGAACAAGTCTCCTCAGACTTTGCTGAGGGCATTTTTTTTTTCAGTTTAAACTTGTATATTTTCACTCTTTTGTCATCAAGCTTACCTAACTTGTTGTTTGATTAACTAAAGCCAGTTTTCTAACCCATTCTCTACAAATTCATTGTTTTAAGCTTTTTGGGCCTAAGTCCATTCATACTATGGGCTAGAAATTCAAATTTGGTCCTTACAGAACCAATAATAACTTACCACTTAGAATTTGTCGTGAAAATATTGTAAACATAGCATATCTTTCCATAGGACCATAGAGTAATGCAAGACCTTTTGGCTTTTGCTTTTTTTTTTTTTTTTTTTTTTTTCCTTCTTAAGCTCCGTTTGGATTGCATTTCTGGGATGCACATCTGCGTCTGCCTTTTTCTTTTTTTTTTGGGAGAAGCACATTTCAACTTTTCTAGTGAGTCCCGTGCATTGTTCACGAGACCTACAAACATCTTTTTCAACAAAAATTTCATTAAAAATAAGTCTCACGGTACTACTTATACATTTAAAAATTATTTTGTTACAATGTTTTCAGTTTTCAGCAAAATATACGGTATCCAAACACACACTTAACCTCTCTACTTTAATCTTGATTGTGAGATGTTCAAAAAAACTATAATTAAGGATTTTGTAATTAACTTATTAGAGTCCAAAAAGGAATTGTGAGGGAGTCAAAGCTTTCAGACTTGTCTGGGTAGGATTAACTTAAAAGCCTAATAAAATAATTCATGCTTTCATATTTGGGACAAATTACAATTTTTTTCTCACCTAAGAAGTCTGACCACGCTCTTTCTCTCTCTCCGTCAACAAGCTTTTCCTCTCTCTCTTATTTGCCTCTCTCTTCTTCTCCATCACCACCGCCACCTGAGCATCATAGCCACCGAAATCAGAGCTTGCCAGAGAAGAAGGGTAAAACAAGATAGTGGATTAGGAAATTAAAAAGCGCAAAAGATCTTTGTGAACTTATGGGAAGCCAAGCAAGCTATACTGTGAGAGGGAGGTAGGTGTGCAGTTTGCCATTGTTGTCTTTAACTCCACCTTCTCTTGGTCGGAAGCCAGTGATGTCAGGTTCTTGTCCAACATGCCAAGAATGATATAAATTCCCAAAGCTCTTGTCCATTTTGGGTTTTGTTTTAGTAAATTATTCTCTTTGATCAAATTGTAGTTCTTATTTCTTTTCTGGTTGTGGAAATTTTTGATTTTGTAAAAACTTTTGAATTGTTCTTTTCAATTAGATGTTAATAATGTTATGACTGATTTTGTGGTAACATTGGCAGTGGGTATGATTTATATTAAAAAGATCTTTTGCTTTTTTTTTTTTTTTTGGGGGGAATTGTCTCTGATTGTAGGTCATTGTCCTTGATGCTAAAAAAAAAAGGATATAATTTGTATGCACTTTTTGTTATTTATATTTGATCATACCCTACCATTTTATTGTAAACTAATTGAAGGCTTATGCTTGGGGTTTGTTTTATTGTTTACCCAAGATTATTTGTTGGTTTGTTTTATTGATATCCCTAGCCTATTGCACTCAATAAAAAAGTTATGAAGACCAAGTCTGGCATCATATTCTAACATCTATTAATGCAGCTATAATATAAGAAAGTTTAAATAATAATCTTAGAAAGGCAATGATCAAACCATGTCCACGTAGGTTCCATTTCGGGTTCTTGAAGATTCGATCATGACCCATTCAAGCATGATCTAAGGTCGTACCAAAAAAATAGTCTTATTAAACCTAATAAGAAATTTGTGGTTCTCTCATGCCTTACATCATTAGAAAGTCCAAATAGCATTTTCATTGGAGGGGTTGTGACTTGTGACTTGTGACTTGTGACTTGTGAGTGAGGGCAATGACAATCATCACGTAACGCAGACTCATCTTTTTTTATTATTTGATGAATACTAGTTCAAAGATCTTGCGTAAGACACATAGCCACACTGATAAGGGATAAGTCCTGCGTACACACCATGGACAGCTCATTGCATGGAATATTCTTACAGTCAAAGATTATTCTTTTGAAAATTGCCCTTGAAATGTGATAGCCCACAACTTAACAAACATTGTGTTCATGTTCAGTCTAGTGTGAATGCCACAATGAGAGTCCAATTTATGTTACATCTCTTTGTGGATGGAGAGAAGAGAACTGAGTTTGGGGGAAATTGGGTTTTCAATGACTTTAATAATTAGGGTTATAATATTCGAAGCTTTGGTAAAAGAAAAGTAAAGAAGCTAATAGTTTAACTCAATAACATTATTTGATTTTTTTTTAATAGGGTCTTAGATTTGAATCCCCCACCATACTTAGAAGAAAAATAATATTGTAATACACTAAGTTCATATGTGAATGTTTGTTAAAGGAATTTTATTTGGTGAGATTTTGTTGGATTGAATAAAGGGAGAATCAAACACTAGCATGAGAGAGAAGCATGTTAGGCTGATGGAAGAATTTATTTGTCTAATCATGGAAGGCTCGTGCTTCTTTTGAGCACTTTGTTGAGCCTTCCTACCTAGTTTCTATCTCTTTTAATTGTTCCAATCCATGTGGCTAATAGCTAAGAGAAGTTGCAACATATTCGGGTGGGACAAATGAAGAATTTAAATTTCACTTGTTTGAATGAAATTGGTGTACCCTGTGAAGTATGGTGAGTTGTTTGGGGTAAGCAAACTAAGTGTCTTTTTGTTAGAATGCATATTTCACTTTCCAGGTCATTGAAGACCAAATCAAGACATTGATTTCAAGAGAAAATTATATAATTGATTACAACAGAAAATTGTTGGATTGAGACAATTAATATGCAATTCAAATTCAAGTTCAAACTTTTTATTTTTTATTTTTATTTTTGTATGTAATCACATTATAACAATGGATTCTATTGTAATGTATTACCAAGAAAAATGTACAAGAAAATTTGACTTTTTAGGCTCTTGTCCCATAAATATAGGCCACAAAGTCAAACCATGTACACTATTATGTTTTCTTTCTACTTTTTTTTTTATTCATCATAATTTTTGCACATATTCAACTAATCTTTGTTGAATAAATGGTCTTAAAGTTTTGTTAGGAGGGAAGGGATAAAATTTGGAGACTTGCAATTGTGTTAAAAATTGGTCACGATTCAAAAGATTGCCCAACACCAACTGAACAGCAGAAGACCGAGAACCCGTATGGAGAGTGGCTTAGAGCAGGGTATCGTAAGACTGGTGATACCTCAGATCGACGACGAAACAGCACACCATGGCAAGAAACGACACCAGATTTGACATCGGGACGACGGTGGAAGCCCAATGAAGCAAGGCTAACGTCCAAGGAAGGCATTGATGACATTAATGACCAAAACGGATGTTGAAATATTTAGTCAAGCTGCAAGTAGTTTAGGTGCTTTAGTTGTCACTGTTGTGCTACATGCAGTTTTATATTCTCTGTTATTTGTTCTTTTATTTCATCACGTGTTGGTCATGTGAGTTAGTTATTATGTTTGTTAAGTTTGTTAATGAGTTTGTTAATGAGTTAATGACTCAGTGTATATAAACAGATCAGTTCTTAATAATAAAGCAGTAGAAGCATTATTCATTTTTCTTATCTCGTCCAAATCTCTCTCTCTCTCCCAATTTCAATATGGTATCAGAGCGAGTTGGCTCGGTGCATTCCATCGATTCCTAACTCATCCTCCATTGTTAGGGTTTGTTTTGAAGCTTTCTTCACTCTGCATTCCCTTCTTCTTTCATTGATCTTTCTTGCAAAGTTTCTTTAATTCTTTGCTTTCTCTGATTCTTGAAACTAAGTTCTCTGTAAAACCTAGTTCAAGCTTCTTCAATGGCTTCCGCATCTGCCAATACAGATTTCGTATCATCTACTTCTCAATCCTCTGTTCCTGCTTGGGAAAAAACCATCCAGTCCCTATTTTTTGCATAATAGTGAGAATCCTAGCTTGATTCTGGTTAACCAGCCTCTTACTGAAGAGAACTATGCTACTTGGAGCCGAGCTATCATTTATGCTCTTGATTCCAAGAACAAAACTGATTTTGTTGATGGCACCATCAAAGCTCCAACAAGCTCATCGAATCCAATTTTTCCTGCTTGGAAGAAATGCAACAGGATGGTTCTTTCTTGGTTGATCAATTCGATGTCCAAGGATTTGATCTCAAGTGTGATTTACCTGAATACTGCGCAAGAAGTTTGGGTAGATCTCAAGAACCGATTCTCTCAAAGCAATGGCCCTAGGGTTTTTAAACTACGAAGAATGGTGAGCAATCTCTCTCAGGATATTCTTTCTGTTAGTAGTTATTACACGAAATTCAAGGTAATCTGGGATGAATTGGTCAATTATAAGCCAATTCCCTCATGTTCTTGTGGTATTTGCACCTGTGGTTCAATGGCTGCTCGAGTTGAGTATCAAGAAGAGGAGTGTACTATGAACTTCCTGATGGGGCTCAATGAGTCTTTTGCAACTGTTAGGGGACAAATCCTACAAATGAAGCCCTTGCCTTCACTGAATCAAGTCTTCTCTCTCATCACTCAAGAAGAGAAGCAAAGAAGAGTTGGTTCTAATGCCATTGCAGTTGAATCTGCTGCACTCTTCTTTAGAGGTCCTAATAATTCATCTAACAAAGGAAATTATACCAACAAGCCTAATGGAAGAAGGGAAAGGCCAATTTGTTCACACTGTGGGATTCTTGGTCACGTGGTGGACAAATGCTACAAGATTTATGGCTACCCTCCTGGGTATAAGAACAAAGGCAAGGGGCACTCAGCTAATCAGGTTTCAATGGGTTCCAATCTGGATCACACAGATTCTATGGAGGAGTTGACTACAGTGGCTCTCACTTCTTCTCAATGTCACCAGCTCATGTCCATGTTGCAAGCCCATACTTTGGGATCACAAGGAAATCAAGATTCTCCTCTTGGAACTCATCAAGCTGCCACACTCATCAGTCATACTGCTCCTGTCACCAAGTCCTTGCCGCCTGGTAGTTTTCACACTGCAGGTATTTTACCTACACCTATTAGTGACATTTTAGATAAACCTGAATGCTTAGATTCAATTAATTCTATGCCTCTTTGTTTGCATTCATCCACCAACTTAGAACACTCAGTTTTTTCTTCCAATCTTGTCATTCCACCTACCCTGTTACCTAATGAATGGATTGTTGATAGTGGTGCTACTGATCACATGGTTCATTCCATTTCATATCTTACCAAAATTACTTCTGTAGCTCACATCTCTGTCAAACTTCCTAATGGTGAATCTGTCTTAGTCACTCATGTTGATCAAGTGCAGTTATCATGTGATTTGGTTCTTGACAATGTGTTGTGTGTTCCTTCTTTTTCATTCAATCTCATTTCCATTGGGAAATTAACACATTATCTGAGGTGTTGCTGCATTTTCCTCTCTCAATTCTGCTTTATACAGGACTTACTCCAATGGAAGACGATTGGTTTGGGTAGAAAGCATGGTGGCCTGTACATTTTACAGCAAACCAATTCTGCCAAGCTTTCTGTCCCAATTCAACTTTCCAATTTCATGCCCACTGTTCTATCCCATCCTGGTGTTTACTCTCCTTCCTCTGTTATTGCTGATTGTAGTCTTGTCTCATGTAATAACACTACTGTTTCAAATTCTGTCTTGTGGCATAATAGAATGGGTCATCCTTCTTCATCTAGGTTGCACCTGATTAGCTCAACTATTCCTGATGTAATTTTCTGTGATAAAGAGCTTCCTGTTTGCACTGTTTGCCCTTTAGCCAAACAAAAAAGGCTTCCTTTTCCTAATGAGAATAACATTTGTTCTTCCATTTTTGATCTTGTTCATTGTGATATCTGGGGACCATTTTCTATTCCTTCTATTAATGGTTTTAAATACTTTCTGACCATTTTTGATCTTGTTCATTTTTCTTAACAATGCTTCTAACTCTCAACCACTTTCTGGTGGTTCTTTATTTCCACCTCCCTCTTTCATTTTTGATGATTCACCATTGGAAGTTTCTGACACTATGATTGACACTCATACACCTCACATATCTGATTTACCTATCTCTTCTCCCCATGCTATACCAGCCCATCCCATCACTCCTGACCCTACTCCAGTCACACTTGATTCCCCTGCTCAGCTTGTACTACCTGCTCACTCTGTCCAACCTGCCCAACCAACACCCAGAAAATCATCCAGACCTCACAAAGCACCTGCTTACCTTCAAGATTTCCATTGTCAACTTGCCTCAACCAATCCCCTACCCTTACCTACCACCCCTTTTCCTATTGAATCTGTCCTTTCTTATGATAGGTTATCTACCCCTCATAGAGTTTTCACCTTTGCTCTCTCTATTTGTGCTGAGCCCAAGTCCTATGTTGAGGCTGCCAGGGACCCTCGGTGGCAGGCAGCCATGCCTGGTGAGATACAAGCCCTTGAAATCAACAATACTTGGCAGCTTACACATTTGCCAGCTGGTAAGGTTCCTATAGGTTGTAAATAGGTCTATAAAGTCAAACATAGAGCTGATGGGAGTGTTGAAAGGTTCAAGGCTAGGCTGGTAGCAAAAGGGTACACTCAACAGGAGGGTTTGGATTACTATGAAACTTTTAGTCCAGTTGTGAAGTTTGTCACTATTAGGACTCTACTGGCTGTTGCAGCTGCTCTTGATTGGCATTTGGTCCAGTTGGATGTTAATAATGCTTTTTTGCATGGAGATCTCGATGAGGAAGTATACATGCTACCTCCACCTGGTTTTGGTAGCAAGGGGGAGCCTGATTTAGTCTGCAAACTCACCAAGTCCTTGTATGGACTGAAGCAGGCCAGTAGACAATGGTTTGCAAAGCTCTCAACCACAATCATCAACCATGGATTCACTCGGTCCAAATCTGATTACTCTATGTTTACAAGAGTTCATAATGATGTTATCATTGTTATCTTAGTATATGTTGATGATATTTTGGTAGCTAGTAACAACCTTGAAGCTGTTTCAGAGTTTAAACAATTTCTTCATGATCAGTTTAAGCTAAAGGATCTTGGTCCTTTGAAATATTTTCTCGGATTAGAGGTGGCTCGATCCTCCACAGGCATTAGTGTTTGCCAAAGAAAATATGTTTTAGAGCTTCTAGCAGAAACTGGACAGCTAGCAACCAAGCCTATTAAGTCACCTATGGAGCAACACACTAAGCTATCAAACTATCATGGAGACTTGTTAACAGATCCTTCTCAATATAGGAGACTTGTTGGGAAACTATTGTATCTGAAATTGACCAGACCAGATATTGCATATAGTGTGCATCAACTGAGTCAGTTTCTTGCACAGCCTAGACAGCCACATCTTCAAGCAGCCAATAGAATTCTCAAGTACCTAAAAGGGACACTTGGACAAGGTCTCTTTTTCTCAGCAAGTTCAGATTTACACTTGAAAGGTTATTGTGATGCTGATTGGGCCAGCTGTCCTGACACAAGGAGGTCTATCACTGGATTTTGTGTATTTTTGGGTGAGTCCTTAACTGCTTGGAAGTCCAAGAAACAACACACTGTGTCTAGGTCTTCTGCAGAATCAGAATACAGGTCTATGGCTACTGTTGTTAGTGAGTTTGTATGGTTAAAAGGCTTGCTTAAGGACTTGTCAATCAGTCATGAACATCCTGCTCTTTTGTACTGTGATAGTAAAGCTGCAATCCACATAGCAGCTAACCCGGTCTATCATGAGAGGACTAAGCACATAGAGCTTGACTGCCATTTTGTGAGGGAGAAGATACAAGATGGCTTAGTCAAGACCTTTCATGTTTCAACAAAGCACCAATTGGCTGATTTACTTACAAAGCCTCTGGGACATCAATAGTTCAGCAACTTACTTTGCAAGATGGGCATTAGCAACATATATGCTCCATCTTGAGGGGGAGTGTTGAAATATTCAGTCAAGCTGCAAGTAGTTTAGGTGCTTTAGTTGTCACTGCTGTGCTACATGCAGTTTTATATTCTCTGTTATTTGTTCTTTTATTTCGTCATGTGTTGGTCATGTGAGTTAGTTATTATGTTTGTTAAGTTTGTTAATGAGTTTGTTAATGAGTTAATGACTCAGTGTATATAAACAGATCAGTTCTTAATAATAAAGCAGTAGAAGCATTATTCATTTTTCTTATCTCGTCCAAATCTCTCTCTCTCCCAATTTCAATAACGGAAAAAAAAAACATAACGGTGAAGCAAGTGCAAACTCTCAGGAAACGGTTAACAGACAAAATAATGAAGGCGAGTTAATGCGGGAGGATTTTCAGGAGGTCAATCAAATCCATATGGAAAGTAGAACGGATGACTACTTGAATGGGAAGGAGGTTACGGGAAAGGAAGTAAAGTTAACCAGAGAAATAAATCCCATGATTGTAGCAAAAAATTTAGTAAATGTCCACGTTGAATACGTAGGTGAAAATCAACCTGCATGCAAAAAAGTACCCCAGAACCAGGAAAAAATAGCACGTGAGGAGGCACGTGAGATTATTAAAACACAAACCAGGGACCACACGGAGAACACGCCTAAATGGAAGAGACTAGTACGCCAAACGGACTCTCCCATGAAGGTTACCAATACTGCTCCTAATAACTCGGGGCCAAAGAGAGGGCAACCAGAAAGGGACCGAGATGATGAAGAAGAGGAGAGGAAAAAAAGGAAGAACGGAGAGGAAGGCCATGAACAACTTTGTCCAACGGTGGAGGCTGCGGTGCAGCCCTGCCGAGAACAATGAAAATCCTCAGTTGGAACTGCCGGGAGCTTGGGAACCGACGAGCAATGGATGTCCTCTCTCACCTTGTGAGGGAAAAAGCTCCCAAAATTTTGTTTCTTATGGAAACAAAACAATCAGTTGACAAGATGAGAAAGATTCAAGCAGACTTACCATACCGATGTATGTTTGCGGTTCCAAGTATTCGAAGAAGCGGTGGATTAGCCCTGTTTTGGATGGAGGAAATAGACTTGCATATCCAAACTTTCACTATGCACCACATTGATGCTCTCATATTCAATGGCTCAAATACTTCGTGGAGATTGACAGGTTTTTATGGTTGGCCGGATGGACAAAATAAACACGAGTCATGGCAGTTGCTGAAGCATCTTCACACTAGAATTTCGACTCCTTGGATTTGTGTTGGGGATTATAATGAGATCCTGGCATCAAACGAAAAGCAAGGTGGTTTACCAAAACCATTGAACTAGATGCAGGAATTTCGAGCTACACTCCTACAGTGCGGCTTGGTGGACTTGGGTTTTCAAGGTAATATTTTTACTTGGAATAACGGTAGGCCTGGAGATGCATTTGTGCAGGAAAGGCTTGATAGAGCATGTGCCACGGTAGAGTGGAAGGAAATCTTTCCAACAGCTCGAGTGACTCACCTCCAATCAACATATTCTGACCATGTGCCGATCCTTATCACCACACATGATCCAAACCAGCCGGATAGGAGAAGAAGGGTACCAAAAAGATTTGAAGAAAAATGGGCCACCAAACCTGACTGTGAGAGAGTAATTCAAGAAGCATGGATGACTGAAGTGGGGGAGGGCAGCCCTATGTCAATTCTATTTGAGAAAAAAAAAAAAAAAAACAAGATTTGCTTTGGTGACTTGGAGCTGTGCAGCCTTTGACAACTCAAAAACAATAATTTAGGAAAAACAAAAACAACTGGAGGCCCTATGCTCCCTCAATAGTGCTGATCAACTACAAGCTATTAAGGGACTAAAATTCGAGATAAATGATTTGCTACATCAGGAGGAATTGGCATGGCGTCAAAGATCTCGATCCATTTGGCTACCGGCGAGTGACAAAAATACAAAGTTTTTTCATCAACGGGCCAACCACCGAAGACGCAAAAACCAGATCTTGGGGATTTTTGATGAGGATGGCAACTGGAATACTACAGAGGGAAGTATAGCCCAAACCGCAAAACACTGCTTTTAGCACCTCTTCACCTCTTCCAACCCAGACGAAATTGGAGTACTAAATTCAGTGGACAGGCGAGTCACCCCAAGTATGAATACCTCTCTCCTTCAACAGTATACTCCTGAGGAGGTTAGAAATGCCCTATTCCAAATGCATCCATCCAAATCACCAGGCCCCGATGGTATGTCCCCATTCTTTTTCTAGAAGTTTTGGCACATTGTAGGGAATGATGTCACAACAGCTGTACTATCAGTTTTAAAATCTGGCCATATGTTTAGAAAAATGAACCATACACATATTGTATTAATTCCAAAGAAAAATGACCCTACACACATGGGGGACTATAGACCCATTAGCTTAGCCAATGTAATATCTCGAATCATATCAAAGGTTATTGCTAATCGCTTGAAATTTATTTTGCCTAATGTGATTTCTGATGCCCAAAGTGCTTTTGTCCCAGACCGCTTAATCACTGACAATACTACTGTAGCATATGAGATGCTTCATAGGCTGCGAAATAGGAGGAAGGGAAAGAAAGGGCAAATGGCGGTGAAACTGGACATTAGCCAAGCCTATGACAAGGTGGAATGGATCTTCCTACAACAAATGATGGTGAAATTGGGCTTTGATCCTACTTGGATTCAGTTGGCAATGGAGACGGTGACCACAGCCTCGTACTCAGTTCTAATAAATGGAGAGCCAAAGGGATTTATCACTCCTACTAGGGGGATACGGCAAGGTGACCCTCTCTCACCATATCTGTTCCTCGTGTGTGGAAGGCCTTTCAGCCCTAGTGAGAAAAGCAGGGGAGACAGGAGGGTTAAAAGGAATCAAATCCAGCCAAAATGGAGTTTGGGTATCTCACCTCCTTTTTGCCGATGATAGCCTTTTATTTTGTCATGCAACAATGGAGGAAAGCCAAAAACTATTACAAGTTTTGGCACAATATGAGGCTGCATCCGGTCAAGCAATAAATAGACAAAAGACTTCCCTTTTTTTTAGCAAGAACACGAAGCCGGAGGTAAAAGAGCAAATCAAACAACTATTTGGGGCAAGAGTTATGACGGAATGTGAAAGATATCTTGGGTTGCCTATGGCCACGGGTAAATCAAAGGTTAACACCTTTAAAGATTTACAAGAAAAAATCACCAAGAAAGTCATGGGTTGGAAGGAAAAAACTATTTCAAAGGCAGGAAGAGAAGTTCTTATCAAAACGGTGGCCCAAGCGATACCTACGTATTCCATGAGTCTATTCAAGCTGCCAACTTCCATCTGTGACAACATAAATTCCATGATGGCCAAATACTGGTGGGGTCAAAACAAAGAATAGCGTAGGATACATTGGATTAATTGGACAAAATTGTGCACTGCAAAGAAGGAAGGAGGGCTGGGTTTCCGTGATCTTCATGCTTTTAACCTAGCTATGCTGGCTAAGCAAGCTTGGAGATTAATTGAGGATAATCATTCTCTGTTTTACAGAGTATACAAGGCACGGTATTTCCCAAACTCATCTTTCATGATGGCTGAGCTAGGGAATAACCCCTCCTATGTGTGGCGTAGTCTATTATCAGCAAGGGATGTCATTAAGGCAGGCACTCGGTGGAAAGTGGGAGATGGCCGTAGCATTGGAGTATTCACACACTCGTGGCTATCACACACCCCTATAACACGGATTGAAGTACCACCAGATATGAAGGTTTGTGAGCTAATAGACCAAGACTCAAGACAATGGGACCGGGGAAAAGTTTTTGCCACGTTCACTGCCCAAACCAGGGATGAAATCCTCTCCTTGCCACTCAATAACATAAATGGCCATGACTCTGTTATTTGGATGGAAAACAGGGCAAAAAAATTTACGGTGAAATCAGCATACAAACTAGCCTATAGAATGCGACATCAACACAAAGCAGAGCACTCAGCGGCCAGAATGCACGGGTCCACTTGGAACATGGTCTGGTCATTAAATGTGCCGCCGAAGGTGCGCACCTTTATATGGAGAGCTTGCACAAATTGCCTGCCTACACGGGACAATTTACACCGACGTAGAGTGGGGGTAGACCCGTCTTGCGAGATGTGTAAACAAGAACCCGAGACCACCTCCCATGTGCTATGGACTTGCCCCTTTGCAAGGAACGTATGGGCTCTGGTCCGAGGAAGAATTCAGAAGAGCAACAATGGTGTGGACGACTTTTTCCTCCTATTGAGACAGATGCAATCAAAAGTAAGCAAGCAAAGAGCTGGAGTTATGGGCGACCACGGCCTGGGCAATATGGAATGCACGAAACAAGATGATCTTTGAACAATTCCAGACCCACCCGAAGATAATACTAGAAGGGGCGACGGGCTTGCTAGAGGAATACCAATGTCTGATGGAAACACAAAGGATAGCATGAGTTTTTAAATAGTGTTTTTAAAATAGTGTATTTATATTGCTTCATTGCATGGACTCAGCATAAGTACTTGGCTGGGGCCCCTCATGC
Source organism: Quercus gilva (assembly GCA_023621385.1). Taxonomy (NCBI): domain Eukaryota; kingdom Viridiplantae; phylum Streptophyta; class Magnoliopsida; order Fagales; family Fagaceae; genus Quercus; species Quercus gilva. The sequence goes on along the minus strand of CM042475.1, from coordinate 7,435,809 downwards.
CTGTGGCTTTGTCCACGGGTTTGTATACTTTTTATATCAATACAATTTCTGCCATTCATCTCAAAAAAAAAAAAATATATATATATATATATATATAGAAAGGCTTAAAGTAAATGGGCTACTAAAGGCCGTTTTGATTTGACTAGTTTTTGGAGTAATATTGAGTAAGAGAGTCAATTTTGTACTAAAGGCTACTTTGATTTGATTAGGAGAATGAAATATTTCAATACCAGCTGATATTGATGTTCTATTTCAGGTTACTACTCTTTGTATTCTTATGCACGCGTGTATATATATATATATATATATATAAAATCAAATCCATATATTTTATAAGCTCAAACATTAGCCTAAATACACTAACACAATGCATTAGCTTAAATAATATTTTTTATGACATTTTTTTTGTTTTAAAATATCTTTTATTGTATCAATTGAAATATCTATTTTGGGTGAAACACTCGAAAGTTGCCAGTACGACCTTATATTTTATCTGATGATACATTTTAGAGGAGTAGCAACTTATTTGATGGCCAATGCAGTATATATTGTTGGTATAGCTATTACTAGTACGATATTGACTTATTTGGTATTAGGTTTGTTCTTTGCTTTCGTTAATTTGGGATTAGAATTAATATGAGGATTAGGTTTTGCTATAATTTTTTTATGCTGGGAACTAAATTTAAACTGTGTTTCCTAATTTGTTAAGACTTTTATAAAAAAAAAAAAAAAAAAAAAAAAAGAAAAAAAGAAAAAAAAGGAAGCAAAAGAGAGTTGTTAGACTTAGAATCCATTTGGGAACATCTTACTTAGCTGAAATTGAAAACTTTTTGCTGAAAGTACTGTAAATAAAACTAAAAGGTAGCTGAAATAATACAGTGAAGCCATGAATAATATCAAAAAGTGCAGTATGATCTATGAATAGTAGAAAAAGTAAACTAAATAAAATTAAATAAAATTAAAAAAAACTAACTTTTTAAATCAATGTCAAACGCAACCTTAAACTACGCATTTGGAATCTCAAGTTTATTCGAATTTCAAACCTTTTATGATTCGGAGTTCGAACTTGTTGATTTTCTTATAAACATGTGTATTATTATACCCTGTTGCTAGTGAAATTGATTGTATGAGATGGAAGCTAAATAGTAATGGATAATTCAGTGAAGAACATAACGTTAGTATAATATATAAGAGGGAAATAGAATAAAAGTAAAATTGGTGCCTATGAAGTAGATGCATGAAGGTAGTGGTCCAAATATTCACCTTGATTTGAAAACAATATTCAAAACTCATGGTACCTAAAAAATGGACTTGGCTTGGTCCAATGTTTTGGACCGTCAAGATCATGACACATGGTTAAAAGTTGACACGTGTCATAATTCTGACGAGATCGCTGCATAAAGCATTGGATTCAATTTTTGTCATCTTATATTAATTTACTATGGATGATACACTTGGAAAATGTTAACTTTTATAGGTACATATCGTTTTTCTCTGTTATTTTTTTTTTAACAACCTTTTTGTGCCAACACTTGAGAGATGTGTGACAAATTATTTATTAGTTCATCCGTCTTCAATTTAAGTTCAAATGAATCAAATCTCTTCTCCAATCAAAAGCTTTGTAGTTTAGTGGTATTGAATGATCTCCTTTATGAGAAGAACCATAATTCAAATCCTCATTCCCTCACTTGTTGTAAAAATTTATTTAAAAAAAAAAAAAATCCGCTCTCGTCCACTTGGTAACAATTGAATTATTATAAAACTAATTCAAAAAAAAAAAAAAATTTGCCCATTTTCCAAGCACAATCTTCTATCCACCATTTTACTTTCCTTTCCCTTCCTTATTATTATTATTATTATTATTATTTTAAAGCAAACAATAAATTGTTGTTAAAAATCAATAACAATGAACAAAGGAATTTCTTGGGTGTTTTCACTATTTGGAAGCACTTATTTCTCAGTAAATGCCTATGCACCTAGGCTACTCACAGAAACATGACTAGGTGAATAGGCTCCAAATGTTCTTTAAGATGACAACCGTATCCCAATCAGCTACTATATACAAATCCAATTGAGCCTACCTTCTTAAGTCTGTGTGGGCAATTATCACCTTATAGAAAGTGTTTCCAACATGTACGTAGAAGTCACATTATTGTTTATGATAATTTTTTTCTACTCAATTATCTCAGCTGGAGATCACTTAGCTAGTGATTACTACATAAACATCCATATATTCCCTTAAAACGAAGAAAATGTGCAAACAAAGAGTTCATTTATAATCGTTCCTTCCAATAAAATTAAAGCATATTTTTAACAGCTCACTATTAGTGACAATGCCTTTGTTGCCTCCTAATGAAAAACCTAAAGATAGTGCTCACATTAGTCCAAGGAACAAGAAACTCGAGACCAATATTGAGTTAACTAAGCAGCAGAGATTATGAGTGTCTAGTTAGACTTGTAATTGAGAACAGAAGGGAGAACCGCTAAGAAAATCAGCAGACCAATAAGAGGAGATGCTATTCTAGCACATGCTTGCCTTTCTCTTTAAGTTTGGAGAGGTTTTGCTTATTTCTTTTTCTACTGTAAGCTGTCAAATGAGGCTAAGCCGTGCCTTGTAGTTTGCTTAAACTCTTCCTCATCATGCTGCTGTACAAGACGGAGTCCACACTTCACCACTATCAAGTCTGGGCAATCGCTAACAATTGAAGCCTCAATGTGACTACATTGATTCAGCCAATCTGGAAATGAGCTACGCGGTATATAGGATAGCCACATGAATCCACATGACATCTTCTTTAGTAAGGCAATAGGCATGGAGAGGTTCCAGAGAACCAACATTGCTTTCCAAATGACAACAAAGATGATGAGCATTTTCTGAATTAAGAATGTCTAGGATGGCAGTAGGATCCTTGATGTTGACTGAGAAAGAAACACATAGAGCAAGTCCCCTCCAAGTACTATCATCATATAAATTTAGAGGTAGATGGATTGTCACTGGTGACTCGCCACTACGATGGTTGAACCACTCAAGAATTTCACTTGGAGGAAAACAAGAATTATACACCAAACTTCGATCAAATTCCTGTAAAATAGGAACATGATGTTCACTGAGAGAGAATTTTTCCAACAATTCAAAATTGTTAAAATCAGTAACAGAGGGGGTGATTCAGCTATGGCTCTCCTTATAAGGGGGATCAGACAATGCCACTGATGACTGAACTAGAAGGGAGCTTGATAGTAATTTGAAAGGAAATACACATTAATTTGTTACCTGTAAATCACTTTTGCTGAGTTGATTATCAGGGTGTTGATCTTCAAGATAGATGCTATCTCTACTGCTTTGCTCCAGGTAAATGGGTCTTCTAAACCTTCCAAGGTTTGAATCCTCATAAGAACAACCAGCTTCATGCTTTGGCCTATCATTTGGAGAATCGCTAGCTACTGATTGATAGATGAGTTCCATATTGTAAAAAGGCACAGTAGAGCACTTAATGATCGTTTGCTCAAACTCTTCCATATCTTGATGGTATAAGAAACGTTGCCCACACTTCTTCACCATCAAACCTGGGAAGTCACTTCCAATTGAAACCTCAATCTGACTGCTCTGATTAAAAAAAATCTGACAATGACCCACGAGGTATGTAGTATAGCCAAATGAATCCCGGTATATTTAACTACGTGAAGTTCTCTTCAGTGATTTGATAGAGAAGGGGAGATTCTAGGCTACCTTTCTCAGCATCCAAATGACAAATAAGGTGGTGGGAAATGTCTGAATCCAGATTATCACTTGTGATAGTTGGATGCTCATGGACTGAAAATGGAGCACATAAAACTAGTCCTATCCAAGTACAAGCATTACTGAAATTTGAAGGTAGCTGGATAAACAGAGAAGGGCCTGTACTTTGATGCCTAAACCATTCCGAAATTTCACTTTGAGGAAAACATTTATTCATAGAGAATGTTTGATTTCAGGATGATTTTAATGGTTGGTGTTCCACTAAATCTTCACGAATGATGTCCCACTTGTCATAAAGTGAAGCCCTCAGGTGGAATCAAATTTGCCAAAACTCTTGTTCATCTTGCAGGTACACAAGACGAAGTCCACACTTCTGTACAATCCAGCCTGGCCAGTCGCTTGCAATTGAGACCTCTATGTGGTTGCATTGATTTTTCTGATCTGAAAGCCACCAATATGGTATATAGGATAGCCAAATGAATCCATGTAGATGAAACCACTTGAGTTCTTCTTTAAAGGTGCTATATACATGGAGAGGTTTCAAACCACCTATATCCATATCAAACAGACAACTAAGGTGGTAGGGAATTTCAATTTCCAGATTGTCAAGAAACTCAGTTGGATACTCTTGGACTGAAAATGCAGCGCATATAGCAAATCCCAGCCAATTAAAATCATTATGCAAATTTGAATGTAACTGGATTGCCATTGAGGATCCAGAAGCGTAATGGCTGAATAACTTTGGAATCTTAGTTGGAGGGAAACAACGATCATATGGATAGTGTAAATGAAATTCCTGTAAAATAGATATATTGATAACTATTCAGTAACACATACAATGTTGGAAAATTTCAACAAAATATAAATTTGATAATTATAGACTTACAGTAGTCAATATTTGATAAGCGTTTATCAATTGATGGGATAAATATAAGAGGTTTTATAAAGAATTTTTTTTAAAATTTTAAACTCAATTAAAAATAGATATTAGAATAATGATGTGGAAAAATATGAACTTCCAAAACGCAAAACCGTCTGTAAAAAAATTTGGACTTTCAAAAATTTATGGGATTATATCAGAATTATTATAAAAAAGCTCTTCACAAGTGCAACATGTGTATTAAAAAAAAACATATTAGATGTTTGAAGTTCATTATTTTTTATTTGATCTTATTAGTTTATGTTTTTTAAACTTATTATAATTAATGTATAAGAGTATTTTGGATCATTTAAAAAACAGACACCAAAAAAGTTGTGCTTCTTTAACAATGGTATAGAAGGTTATAGATGGTGTAAAGTGTAAATGAAAGTCTTGTAAATTAGACATATAAAGGTCATGAGAGAAACAGAGAGGTACCTCGAGTGTTCTTGACGATGACAATAATGGGTTGGCCCCCCGGCATCAATGAATTTTTGATAGCAAGTTGCACAAACTTTTTCCTCATAATGTGGCACTCTCAATGTCCCATTAGATCTGCCAGTTCCACTGGTACAAACATGATCCAAATGAATTTACGTTGGTTTAACCAAATAATTTGTTGTGTTCAGACTCAGTGATGTAATGTTTATTTGACACCATCCAGCTGCCCATGTCACTTCTCAAAGAACAAGAAAAGCCATGAGAAATTTCTGTAGCCAAGTTGTCAAGAATGAGAGCTGGATGCTTGTGCACTGTGAATGTAGCAAACAGAGCAATTCCTATCCAGTCAGAATTAGTGTAAAGATATGGAATTAGCTGGATTCTCAATAAAGAACCACTTTGATGGCAAAACCACTCCGGAATTTCACATTTAGGAAAACAATCATTATAAATATAGCATTGACTAGAGCAGCCCTGTAAAATAGAAAATATGGAGCCTCATGAGAGAGTGAGAGAGAGAGAGTGAGAGTGTGAGTGTGAAAGAGAGAGACCTGAAAGGAGCTTTGAACCAATGCTCAAGGCCTCTATTGATACAATTCCTGAGTTCATTCTCATCCAATACGCTTAACTGGATAGAACTGAAGTTTGAATCTCCTGTAGCACCCCCGATACCTGAGTCTATTCCAAGTAAAGCACAAACCCTCCTTGTTCTCATCAAATATGCTGTTTATGCAGAAAGTTAAATTGAGGCAAGTTCTTAAATGGACAAATGTCTATGGATAATATTTACCTGAGGACAAGCATGCCAAGAGGCAATTCTTTGAGTACTTGAAAGGTTTGTCATTTCCTCCAACTTGAAGGAAACAATGTGTCTCATCCTGTATTTGTAATGCAGGGTTAAGCCAAGTCTGGGTCTAAATGACTTCATCAAATGTGCAGAGAAGGAGCTTCAAGTTTACCTCAGTGTAGAGGGCTCATCAAAGGATTTTTTTTACAGGTTCCACACAAAGTTTGCTAGACTGCCCTTGTCTTCAGTTCACAGTATGCCATGAAGTTTGAGATGCTTATAGCTCATAACCTTCTGCAGAATTCAGAACTGGGTCAACCTATTAAATGCTGATTTTCATTTTCCAACTATCTTTTCTACTTGCATAAGACTGACTTGAAATTGAAGCTTTACCGTTAATGCTTGTCTTGTATTCTAATGGCAATAGGGTGACTCAAACTACTTTGAAAATTAAGTTTGACCTTTAGAGGATTGGCTATAAAATGTGGACAGAGGATCCTAAAAGATAGAAAGATCATTTTAAATGCAAAAACTTAAAGGAATACAAGAGTTATAACAGCCACTACAGTTGCTATGCCAACAATAATGAAATCATGGCCCTGTGATCCTCACTATATCATTCCTAATTAATAGAGAAAGAACAAAAAATATTAAAGACCTGTGCTTTTAGATTTTATCTTTGAAAATCAGCTCTTCAACCAATTAAATATGAACTATATTCTTCCAGAGACCCAACCAAAGAAATTAAAATGCACAGCCTTTCTAATTTTTGGTTAGCATGTCTTAAATGACCAACTAACCTAGTAAATTATTATAGACCATTTACGATTTATAATAATGCTATAATGCAAATCATTTACGATTTATCTCAAAAAGTACCAGCCAAAAAATTTGATGTAGCTTCTAAAATTCAAACTGATACAAATTTTCTACAAAAGCCAGGATTCTAAGCGATTGGTGTACATAATTTTTTAAATCAAGAAACCAATTAAGTCCAAACGAATGAATAAAACTAGGAAACAATTGCAAGATCTTTCCTCGCCATGGTAAGCTAAGCAGAAATTATGCATCTCACATAAATAAAACACAAAATCATACAAATGAATCACATGCAAGGCAAAAGGAAATCTGGGGCCTACCGGTGACTTCAAACGGAACCATCCCAGTCAACTGCATTAACAAAAAAAAAAATAAGACCAATTAACTGAAATGAAATAATTATTTTATAAATAACAATTTTTAAGTTCAGAAACTTATTCAATTCCCAATTTTTTTTTTTTTTTAATTTTTACAGAAGCACAATAAATACTTATAAGTTGATAAAATCTAAACAGTGCTACCAAAAAGGGAAACATACATTAGCAGATTCTTGAGGAGGACAGGTGCATTCTACGTGGACAGGTGCGTATCCATCGATATGTCCCCATCTTCAGATTCAGCACCCTCAGTTTCAGATGCGAAGTAATTGGTCAACTGTGGATCCATTACTTTGTGGCTTCTTGCCCTACCACTACCACATACTCTATTTGATAAAATCCAAATCATTTCTACTACCTGCATGCAATTAGAAAATTCAATATTTTTCATTTAGCAAATCTCATAAAGTATTTAGAGAAAGTAACAAAAATTGTTTCTTTATATATATATATATATATATCTTAAAGAAAGAGAGAAACCTGATTCAATAGCCCGCTTGGTGATTGGATATCCAACAACATGCAATTCTCCGCAAAAACCTGACTTATCGACTGTGGAAGTCCTTGATTTTCACGAAGAAGCTTGCAATTCATAATAGAAAGTTTTTCTAATCTGCTAATGCTTTCAGGGATGGTAACAATATTGGTATAAGATAGATCTATACTTTCCAATGCGGGGAAGTAATCAGGCTTCATCAAAAGATCTAATTCAATTATGCTTTTATAGCCCCTGAAAGATAGTTCTTTCATGTTCACAAACCCATATCCAGAAGTCGGTCTCAATTTGGCAGTAGGAATCGACAATTCCTGAAGCCTTCACAATTTATAAAGGCTATTTGGAAGATCCACAAGGGTTTCGCCATTATAAAGACTTATTTCGTAAAGCCCAGTGAAATGCTCGATTGATGAAGGCAACTCTCTAATACCACTCCCACTTAAACGTAAAATCCCTAAACATTCCATTTCTGGATGAAAATTAGGGAGCTTCTCAAGCCTTGAGCAGCCAGAAAGATCAAACTTATAAAGAGATTTCAACCTGAGCTGGCTTGGAAGAATTTGAAGATTTTTGCAATCAGAGAGATCCCATCTTTTAAGCTTTTCAAGAGATCCAAAGCATTCATCAATCTCAACTAAATTTTCACAATTAGAAAGGTACAAATACTCTAAATTTGGGGCCAATAATTTAGGAAATTTAACTAAGTTTTTACAACAATAGAGGTGCAAATACTCTAAATTTGGGGCCCGTAATTTAGGAAATTCAACTAAATTTTTACAACCATAGAGGTTCAAATGCTCTAAATTTGGAGCCCATAATTTAGGAAATTCAACTAAATTTTCACAAAAACCGAGGTACAAATACTTTAAATTTGGAGCCCATAATTTAGAAACTTCAACTAAATTTTTACAACCAGAGAGGTCCAAATCCTTTAAATTTGGGGCCCGTAATTTAGGAAATTCAACTAAATTTTCACAAAAACGGAGGTTCGAATTCTTTAAATTTGGGGCCCATAATTTAGGAAATTCAACTAAATTTTCACAAAAAGAGAGGTCCAAATTCTCTAAATTTGGGGCCTTTAATTTAGGTAATTTCATAATAAATTCACAATCACTGAGATTGACATCTATCAAATTTTCTAACCAAAGCTCCTGTAGGAAAAAAAAAAATCAGAAGTTAGCTACAACAAAATTTGAAATAAATAATTTAACAAAAATCCCAATTTAGAAATATACATAATCATACCTGCTTGATTTGCTTGATTAGCTTTGGCAATCTAATGTGACTATGTGGCATCTCAATAGCAACAAGTTTTTCAGGAATATACTCCGATGGCAAGTTAAAAGGATAATTGGGCCACTTAAGAAATATTAGACTGTGGGGAAGAAATTCAAGTGGTTCATAAATATGTACATTCTCAACTATTAGAAATTTGAGATTTTCCATCTTTCTGAAAGCTTCCGTGTGTAGTTGCACTTTTACTGGTTGGGGCGAATGCAACATTATGCCTCGAATTTTTTCTGATCCCTAATTGGAGAAGCATCAAGTCAACTATAGAAAGTAATATAATTTTCCAAATGTATAATAATTTTGAAATTTTAAGCCAAAATAAAAAATACTGATGAACTAATATTTTGTAGAATGTTAGAAAAAAAAATTAAAGAAAAAATACAATACCTTCACCTAGTGAAAAAGAAAAAAAAAAAAAAAAAAAAAGAGCAAAATAATTGAAGAAAAAGAACTTTTACCTTATTTCTAGTTAGTACTTCAAGTGAATCCTTATAACAACATAACCTACTACGTTTTCTGAGGATATTTGGTGCTTCTTATCGAACAACTTCCCTGCTCATTTGTTGTATCAAGTCATGCATTGACAATGTACCATATTGATCAATGGTTATGAGACATTTATCAACAAGTCTCGGAATACCAGAACCTGGATATAATTCACATGCATCTAATATCTTTACAACATAACCTTTGTCCCATCCTTTGAAGAAACATGCAATATCGAGAAAAATATCTTTCTCGGTGTCTTGCAATCCATCATAACTCACTTGAAGTTTCTTTTGAATGTCCTCCTTGGGAATTTTCTTATACATATCTAATGCCCTTTCCCATTCATTTTTAGGTCTTCCACACAAATCACGAGCTATTATTTCTAGAGCAAGCGGAAGGCCATTGGCAAAATGTATGAATTTAGTTGCAAGTTTAGAATAATCTTCATCATGAGGTTTGTTTTTAGGAAAGGCATACTCTTTAAAGAGTTGAAGAGCTTCGTGTTTGTTTAATTGCTGGACCTCAAATTCCTTGACCTTGTAAGTTGTACAAACATTTTCTTTAAGGGCAGTTAACAAGTGTCTATCTCGTAATGTTATAATGGCTATACTTCCGGGAGCAAACCAATTACATTTTCCAAGCAAATTTTTTATTGGTGTCGAATCATCAACATCATCAAGAATTAAAAGAACCTTTTTGCAACGAAGTGTCTCCTCTATCAAAGTGATTCCTTTAGAACTGATGCCCACTTTCCATTTTCCATCCCTTGAGATGTCATTAAGAAGTTGTTTTTGTAGTTTGATTATGCCAGCATTTGTCCTTAATTTTTCTCTAACATTCTCTAAAAAGCTGCTTCCATCAAAATGTTTAGCAATTTTATTATAAACAGCTTTTGCGATTGTAGTCTTTCCTACTCCAGGAAGGCCATACATCCCTACCACGCAAACTTCATCTAACCCAATATCTAAAAGTGACTCTATGGCCTCTGCACGAGAATTTATTCCAACTGGGTATTCAGCAACATATAACGGCATCCAATTTAATTTAGCATTTGATATCTCTTCAACAATGTTTTGGATGAAGTCAGATTCAGATTTATATGGAGCATAGCTGACAATCACATAGCATAAGAAAACATATAATTAGATAGATTAGCAGATGAACTATGAATTCAAGATATATGATAGTGAGTTATAGCATACAACTGTCTTTGATATTAACATCATATTAGAAATATAAAAATACATGGGAGAAACTCGTAATTGGACCTTGTTAGACTAATTAACTTCGTACTAGATCAGTGGCAGTTTCAAGAATTTTTTTTTGAGTGGTCATTAAAAATTTAAATTAAAAAAAAGTTAATAAAAATAAAACTTGAATATACGTATTGACATCACACAAAAAAAGGCTCAAACACATGAAGTTTTTTATTTTCCCCAAGTCTTTATATTTTGAAATCATTGTATGATAGCTTTACTATCAATGTTAGCAGCTACATCTTTTTCAATGTACACAGCTAAGCAACCATTAAACTATTGATCTCCTATTTAATTACCCATATATTGCGCATTGACATCACACACACACACACACAAAACAAAAAACAAAAAACAAAAAAAGCTCAAATACTTGAAGTTTTTAAATTTCCTTTCACAAGTTTTTATATTTTAAATTGTTGTATTATGACTTTATTATCAATGCTAGTAGCTACATCTTTTTCAAGGTACACTGCTAAACAATCATTAAACTATTGATCTCCCATTCAATTACCCATATATTGCCTAAATAAGTAACAATATAAATAAAATGCATTATCTTTTTGGAAAAATATATCACATAAATCCAACAAATTCAACTAAAAACTAAAACAAGTACTAACATACTAGCTAATGAAAAATGTGCATTTAAATAATGATAATAATAATAATTTTAAAATATGCCCTTTGTCAACACAATTTAAAAAATTACAATTAAATTGATTTGGGCTTTAGGCTAATTTTTTTGTTTGGAAATTTTTGAGAAGTACTACGTCCACAACATTTTCGCAACACTTTCACAACAAAGCCTATAAGTGGTAAATTTATACTGGTTTTAATTTGAACCTACTACTACAATTATTTTTTTGTCCACCAATAATAACCCGCAACTTAAGATTTTTTATGAAAGTGTTGCAAAAATGTTATGAACATATCATTTCACGCAATTTTTTGGTTCAATATTGAAAGAACTAAAATTTTGGAGAGGTTGAATTTTATTTTTAATGTGCTCAAATTTTTATTTAGAGTGTTCAATTTTTTTTTTTTTTTTTTTAAGAGTGGTCAAGATTTTTTTTTCTAGGTGGTCAATGACCCATGGTAATTTAAAATTCAATTTTTTTTTAAGGTATATAAAATAAATTTTCAAGGTCAAAGTGGTCATGTGACCACCCTAATTAACACTTGACACCGCCCCTGTACTAGATGATATGATCAAAATAGAATACTTTTGCATGCAATGGTTATGACAAACCAGATTAGCAGTATATACAATTAGTAAACTCATGAATCATGATGTCAACAATTAGATACATACCCTTTCTTATAATGCCATCCAGATGCATTAGCTGCTTTTTTTAGAGCATCCCTCCACCTCTGCACCTTGTCCTTGTTATTCTTGAGCTTCTTTTCATGATTAGCCAGTGCAATTCCAAAGTTTCCTTTTTGATTTCGTATTTCTGATGGATCAACATTGTAAAAAATTGGACGAATTTGAACCTCCTGGTCCTTTTCTCTACACTCAACAATCTCAGCAAGTTCATCCAAGCACCATTTGGACTCTGCGTAGTTTTCAGAGAAAACAATAATCAAAATCGATGAATTTTTGATGGCTTGGATAAGTTTTTCCGAAATTTGTTCTCCCCTCGAAAGATCAATATCGTCGATAAAGGTGTTAATGCCTTTGTCGCACAAAGCCTTATATAAGTGGCTGGTAAAACCTTCGCGGGTATCTTCACCTCTAAAGCTCAAGAAGACAGCATACTCCCATCGGCGAGTGGAAGAAGAAGGGCTGGCTCCTTCATTGTTCAGGAAAGCCATTGATGGGATCTATTAACGGAAGATTAAGAAAAGAGTGAATTGACTCAGAGAAAGAAATAGGAATCAGATTAGTGCAACAAGAAATGTGTTTGGAATGCAATTAAAGAGAAGAAAATATTAGAGTGGGTGTAGGTATAGGAAAACATAAAATGCATATCTTTTTAAATAAAAAACAGCTGTAGAGTAAAAACACTAGTGTAAACACACCTGTACAATTGCTCTTCGTTCCATATTTGCCCTAGTATTTGCAAAGAATGACAAGGCAGGAAGTGTGTAAGCAGGGATTGTGTTCATAATGTTCTGGACACTAATAGCATTGTCTGCATTAGGTTCACCATAGTCAAATATATCATTGGCATGAACATTGGTAGCAATTTCATGGTTATTAATGTCTATCTCAAAGTCGCCTCGATCAATCCTCTCTTCATACTCATCTTTATCGACAAAATCTTCACCATTAATGGTAGTATCATCAACATAGTCTTCGTCGTCATCATCATCTTCTACATGTGTTAAAGATTCATATTGACCATCTGGAATTGTAACTTGTAAACTTGTGATTGTTTGTTGGATTTCCTCGGCGCCAACTTCTGCACACAGCTCCAACTTTATGTACAACTCAATAGCACTTACTTGGGCTATCCTCTCCATCTTGTCAAACATAATCTTCACATGTTTGTCTGCTTCTATCGCCATATACTTGTAATTAATCTGATGCTTGAGGACTTCATGTGGAGAACGAAAAATAATTTGTATGTCGTGCAAAGCAGGGTTCACACACAATTCTTTTATAGCTATCATCTTTAAATCATTAAGGGTCTTCAACCTATGATCAATTTGAGTATAATAACACTTTATACCCGGCCCTTCAAATGGCAATCCCTTGTTCGCATTGGCATTACTAAGCGGACCACCGTAGTATAGATTTATATCAATTACAGTCCTTGTGAACCTATTAGAGTCAATTGTAATATGTCAGTTACAAAACATTTTATCTAGTCAAAGTACAAATTCCAATTCGGCATGACTTTCATTACACATTCTTACATTAGACAAAAAATGTCTTCAAATTAGTTCTGATAAGAAAACCTAGCTATATAGCCGTTTCATATCCAATACAAAAAAGCCCAAATCCTTCTTGGGTCATGCTAAGACTACCTATTTCATACCCAATACCCAAAAAAAAAAAAAAAAAACCAAAATCCTTCTAAGGTCATGATAAAACACACTCTTGATAAGAGCCTAACATTACTAAAGATGTTGAATAAATTTTGCTAACAAAAACCATGCAAATAAATACTCAAAATTTACACTAACAAAACAAAGTTGTATATATTCGCAATATCATAGTATCTTAACTAAGTTATGTTAAGTATCTACCAAATAAATAAGCAAAGTAAAACCCACACCCCAACAATAAATAATACCTAACTACAATGGCAATAAGACCCTTGCCTGAAATGTAAATTTGTTGAGAGAAAGGAGCAGTGATAGAGAGAGGCCATGTGGTGTGAGATAGAGAGAATGTGGTGTTAGACGTGTAGGTGTTATGGGTGAGTGAGCAGTGAGGCAGTGGGTTTGTTTTGGGTTTGAGTGTTTCAGTTTTCTATTGAGGGTGCCACGTGTTTCAGTTTTATGCTAACATAAATCGAGTCTTATAGACTCGGGTTTACTTTTTAAAAACTTGAGTCTGTAAGACTCAAGATCCATGAGGCAAAAAAACCTCCACATCAGCAAGTGGAATTTGAGTCTTTGAGACTCGAGTTTTATATGGAACTCGAGCTATAAAAACTCGAGATGTTACTTTACTAAATCGTTTTTAACACATGCTAACAAACGACATACCATCCCAAAATTATGCTAGCCTACAAATTACACCCACGTGTGTAAATTACGGTGAGTGCATAATAGAAAAAGGGGTGAAATTTACCCTATATTGCTCAAAACTCACTCACATCAGACTATGTATTATTGTGTAAATATGCAAGTTAGCTACAATAATCATGTAAATATAAACGATTAGCTTTTTGTAGCTTTGTATTTTAATTTTTTATTATATTTCTCTCCCCTCTCTCATCATATTGTCTCTCTTCCTCTAACTCTATTCTCTGACTATCTCCTCTTGAATTCCAACATCTCTACAAATTCATCAAAATCATCCTAAATTTAGATCTAAACTCATTAAACCCATATACAAAAATTTAGATCCCAAACTCATCAAACATATATGAATCATTATACCCATTATACCACCAAAAAAAAAAAAAATCATCAAACCCAAATACAAAAAAAAAAATATATATATATATATATATATATGAATCATCAAACCCATATTGCACATAAGAAGAAGAAGAAGAAGAGGTAGAAAAGAAGAAGAAGCACCAGCAGCAGCAGCGGTGAAGAAGAAGAAGAAGAAGCCGTAGCAGTGAAGAAGAAGAACCAGTAGCGACAGCTCGGCAGCGAAGAAAAAGCAGAGCAGCGGCAGCGGTGGCTGTGAAGAAGAAGCAGAGCAGCAGCAGTGGTGGCAACATGGCTGAGAGAGGGGTGAGAGGCGACAGATTTGATTTGTTGCCCACCTCAAAAAAAAGTTTGTGTCTGTGTGAGTAGTGAGTACTACAATGATACCAACCTATATGTGTAAGTGGAAGTGGAACACGCGTATACAGTTGTCTCCAACGCGCAATAAATTATTTTCCACAATACACGCCGGAAACTTTACCACTTTTTCCACAATACACGCCTTCTCTTTCTGACTGAAAATTATGAACACAGAGTGAACGCATTCAAACGTACGTCAGAAACTTTACCGCTCTTTCCACAGTACATGCCTTCTCTTGTTGACTCATTGAAAAAGTGAGAGTGAACGCATTGAAAAAGAAGAGTAGTGGGTTGTCTGTGTGAGTACGACCGTCTACCATCCAGTGGCGACGCCACGTTTGGTTCAGGGTGTTCCCAGGAACAGCCTGACCTGAAAAAAAAAAAAATTATATATAATAATTTAAATTTTTTTTATTTATCTACCCTTAAAAAAAATTTAGGAACACCCTCAAACTTTTTTCTTATGCCAAACAAATTTTGAACTAAAATCTAAAAGAAAAATAAAATTGTGACAGAGAATCTGAAAAAAAAAAAAAAAAAAAAATTTGTAACAGAGAATATGTGAGAAAATGATTATGAAATAAGAAATATCTCTTAATTTGGGCGCTTTGGAGGAAACAGAGGAAGAGAGAAAACTGCAGCTCTGCCGTTGCTTCTTCTTCAGAGTGAGAGAATGAGATTTAAGCAATTTGCCCAGATAAGGAAAGGAGAGGACAATCTTTTTAAAATGTTTGGTATAAATGTGGGTGGATATCCTTTGGCCACGTTGAAGGGTAGGTGGGAGTGGAAGACAACTTCACTTTTTTTTTTCTAATGAGAAATACGTCTGTGATTTTTTTTTTTTTTTTTTTTTTTTTTTTCATTTGCAAGGAATACGTTTGTGATATGGCTTATGTGAGTTTGAGCGGTCAATCAAAGGCAAAAAATCTGAATTATTTGCACTTCAGACACGGTAAGGTTATTGCGATACTCAAGACAAGCATAAAATATTTTTATAATAAATATAATTTTTTTAGAAGAAATATTTAGATGTGAAATTATATTAACATAGATAAATATTTTTTAATTAAATAATAGTTTTGTTAAAAATCCTGAAAATTATATATGATTATAAAACTTTAAAACCATAACTTTTTTTTTTGTAGTTTGTTTTGGTTAACTTCTTTTTCTTCCTCTAAAAAAATGATAATTTATTTTTCTTTTAATTTGAGTTAAATTTAACATGAAAATACTTCTAAAATTTTATATCTTTTTTTAGTAAATATCAGTAGCTATATTCTTATTTATTTAATTTTATTATTTTTTATAATTAATTATTTATTAATTAAATTATTTATAACGTCACCAGTTTGACCACCGATCGAACTCTGGTCTGACCAGAAAACTAGTAACCAGTTCATTTTCCAATTTTTTTATGGTACCGGTTTTTAAAACCATGGTGGCGGGTGGATGGGAGCATGGGACTGAGGTGGGATATTTGAATTGGGGGAAGTAAATACACATAGGATGTGTGCTAGTGCAACTAATAAACAATAATTTAATTAACCAATAATTAATTGGGGGAAGCAACTAATAAATAATAAATAATAATTTAATTAACCAATACATTATAAAAGACAAACAAATTAAATTATATTATGCTAAACAACAATTAATAATTTTATAATTAATGAAACAACAATATAACAAATTATAATTTATAAAAGACAAACAAATTAATAAAACAACTAAACAACAATAATTAATAATTTTATTATATTTCAAATGAATTTATAGTTTATTATTTATTCTTTTGCTAGAATTATGGACAAATATTTGATAAGAAAACCACGTACCTAAGGAATATCCTGAAAAAAATTCCTAGAGTCGCCACTGCTACCATCCCATATGTGTAAGTGTAACTCACGTTTTCCAGGAACGTACTATACAGTTGTCTCCTCCTGACTGACTTTCCTCTAATTTTCTGACAACGTGCAATGAATTTTCCACAATACATGCCCGGAAACTTTACCACTCTTTCCACAATACATTGGATTTTTTTTCTTTCTATTAGCTTATTTTCTAATGTTTGAAATAAAAAGTGCATTTTAATAAATTATTGGCTTAATTAAAAAAAAAAAAAAAAAAACTAGTTTATTTTTGTAGGGGTCAAAATTTGATGGACTAGGCAATAACTTCCCGTATTATGAGCCCAACAAATCCCCAACAATGAATTTGTAGAAAATGGGTTAAACAGCTAGGCTGGATATGGATTTAGCAACGGTTCATGCAAGCGAAACAGGGCAAAAGACACTCAGGCTAGTATTCAATAAAAGTATCTTTGATCCGAAAAGGTCTTGCATTTATCAACTTCCTCCAAATCCTCCTCCATGTGAGACCTGTTTCCTTTATATATATACACATTTTTCCGTCATATTCACCGCACACTTGTCCTTCATCTAAGCGTCCACTTGAGTATTAGTCACATCAGAAGTTTGCTTTAATCTGCAGTGAGTGGTAGTGGCTGAGGTTTCACTGTTCAGGTGTCTTCTCCACATAAATGCGGCCAGGAAAGTTGTTGCAGTGCATTAAATGCGGTGATGGCAGCTTTATTTGTAAGATATTTCAGGATATCTCCGCGCTTAGGAATGCCCAGCGCTAACTCCCCTCTGAGGAATCTTCTACTTGATCAAGTTCTTTGGAGGTCTGACGAGCGGAACCTCTTCGGACATGCCAGGTTGTCTTTGGATGAAATATTAATCATTCCTTGGTTGCATTTTCGCCAGGATGGCAGGGCATTGATCCTTTTAACCTCTTCGGTCAGGAAGTTTTATTCAAATTGGACCACAGGCCCAACATATGGCGTTGGGCTTTCTCACCCACAATTTTGTTTATTTTTTAATTATTAAAGGGTGAGATAAATTTAAGATTCATTTGGTTGAGTAGATGAAAAAGTGGGAGAAATTATATAGTTTTCTGGTGGATCATATCATTTGTCCACCATTCCATTAAAAGATTTCCATTTGTTTAAAATTGTTGAGTAAGTAATTAGTTTCTATTTAAAAAAAAATTTTAACTCAGCAATTTTAAAAAGGTATGAGTCTTTTAGTAGAATGGTGGACTACGTCACTTGTCCATCATTGTCCATCATGAGGACCTTATAATTACTCGGAAAGTGGGAGAATAAAAAATAGGTAAGGAATGGAAAAGTAGGAGAATAGAAAAAAAATTTTATTTTTCCTCATTTGTTTTTGGTTGGAGGGATGAAATTTTTTTTTTTATTTGGTTGAGAAGAAAAATAAAATGATAGAAAATGTAATTTGTATGAATTTATAATCATGTCTGTATTAGATAAAATACAAAATAATATTATTTTATATTTTTATTAAAAAAAATATGAATGACCACTTCATTTAAAAAAAAAAAAAAAAACACAAGAAATTCAAGAATCCAAAATTGTTTATTAAAAAAAAAAAAAAAAAAAAAAACTAATGAAAAAAAATCCAAAACAAATAACGCCTAAAAGACCAAAAAAAAAAAAAAAAAAAGAAACGAAATGCACTTGCACCTAAGAAAACAAAACCAACCTGTCACTAAGAAGTAAGAATTAATGGAAGCAAAAAAAAAAAAAAAAAAAAAAAAAAAAAAAAAAAAAAAAAAAAAAAAAAAAAAGAAGAAGAAGAAGAAGAAGCAAAACCTGAACAACAGAAACGTTGGTAAGGGGGCATTTTAGTCCAAAGTTTTGGACCACATTTCACTCATATTTTCTCCCCATTTTGGGGAGATTGAGTTTTGATGGGTCGAAGAGAAAACAGCTGAGCCCTACTATTTTCCTCTCCCGCTTTCTCTTCCAACCAAACAACCCTCTCACTCATTTTCTTTCCTATTCTCTGCTCATTTTTTTTTTTTTTTTTCATCTTCCCTCAAATCCACCCAACCAGACATAAGTACATAAACAAGGGAATTAAAAAAAAAATGTCTGAAGTTCTTATGAACCCAATTAGTTTGTTGGTTGTTTCAAGGGAATTAAGACTTCCTAATTGATAAATGGACTATTTCAAGGGAGTCTAAAACTTCAAAGTAAATACTCACTCAATAATAAATAATTTTTAGCTTTCTTTATTTAGTTATTAATCAACATTAAATTATATAAATAGATAGTTTTACAAGATAAAACTAACTTTTAAATTTAAAAGAAACCTAATATTTATCTACTACAAGTAGATAAGAGTTAATTCAAATACTAAACTAACAATTTATCCTATCATTATCTAATTATTGAACTCCTAAAAAGATGTTAAGAATAGTGTTAAAGTTTCTCTTTTCAAGCCTCATGGCTGCTTAGGTGGCTGTTTTTGGATTGTGATATGGGCCAATTGGTTGGACTTAAGGATTTCATGGTGGTGACTCAAACACACGAGAAATTATTTGGTCCACAGGGAGGATTGTTGAAATTGTCTCCCCAACTAATTAAATAATGTCATTTATGTAAATGTGTGAGTAAGATTCTTAATTAGCACAAGAATTAAAAATAAAAAACCACCAGATGATGTCACATTTGTATAAATAGCAACTTTTTATTAGTTAGAAGGACCTAGAAGACTACATTAGCAATCCCCTCGGTAGACCTAATAATTTTTCCAAAGACACCATGGATATTTAGGATGTGGGTTTGACGTGGTGGTGCCCCATAGACATGGCTGAAAGCAAGAAAATACATTTTTGTGTTTTTCAAAAGCAAAAGCACAACAAGAAAAAATATATTGCAATCAACTGCATGCCATTTTTTTTAAAAAGTATGTCAAGTCAAGTAACTATTTTGATATTAGATTTCTATTTGTTGGAGCAATCTAGCTATAAACAAATAACACAAAACAAAACAAAAAAAAATTGATGAAGAAGTTTGTCCACAAATTGAAAAGAAAGTCCAAGAACCTTCAAGTCAATTGTCATGAAATTTCCCAAGAGTCCAATACGATGCTTATAAGTCATCATATGTTAAGAACACTTCTACATCCACAAAATACCAAATTGAAAAGAAAGTACCTTGCTTTTACGAGTTGAAAATAAAATTTTCTATAGGTATTACATAAGAGCATTAACATCCGAGATGCCAAAAAAGTTTTATTTTATACCCTAAAAACCTACTTTATCTATTTTGTCATCTTTTTTTACAACTCTCCCAAAATCTCAGTTTCTATTTTTACATAAATCATAATAAAATAATATAAACTTCCTAATGAAATAAAAGCATGAATTATTAAGGACATTATAGGCAATCAAAACCTAAAATCTACTAAACTAAGAGTTACTTAAAAAATCAAAGCACTAAAGTATTGAAAATTGAATTTACCTGCACTTTTAAGAGCTTTGAGGAGGTTTGTCTTCCCTTTCAAACTGAGAGCTGTATCGAAGTTTCCATGTTGTTTAATTACAGACTCTGAGCATGTCCCATATTTCTCCCACTGGTGTGTCCAAAATTGTATACTGTTGCTACTAGGGCAAGCTAGTGATGGCCAATTTTTTTTGCGTATTGCTATGAGGTCTGATATTTATAGCCATGAAATAGGAAGATTGAGAATCATAGTTTAATCTAGAAAAAATTATAACAATATTGAACTAATTTAATTGAAGCCTTCCTGTAAAAAATAATAATAATAATAGTAGTAATTGAAGCCTAAACTGCAAATATTTTTAAGATGAGCAAGGTTTGGGTTCAGTTCAATGCATCCTTTGCATAGGACCAAATATGATACAGATAATTGAATCATGACATATAGAGACTTGTGGTTGTGGCAGGAACATATTAGGTCTAGTGCACAAAACTGAAAACACTCAGACCCAAGAGTTGTCCTCGCAAAATACTACTAATTGTCATGATTAAAAAACCATGCTGATGCGGGAGAAACAAAAAGATTATTATTTAGTATTATTTATGTTTGCAAGCCCATTGTATTTTTATGTTTTAGGTCCTATTAGTTTATTGGGCTTTTAGTTATTAAGCTTTTAGTATTTTAATTTAGAAGTAAGGTTATTTTTGTAATAAGGCAATTAGGGTTTCTTAGCCAATTAGAACTAGGGTTTAGCAATCCTATATAAGCAACCTATTGTACTCCTTGAGGAGATAGTTGATTTTGATGAATGAAAACAATAGCCGTTTGGTCTTTCTTTGGTCTGGTGCCGACTCCAGGTCTACCCTAGGTGCTGACTCCTAGTGGTTTCCCCGCTTAGTGCTGACTCCAAGCAAGGCCTAAGTGCTGACTCCTAGGTCATATCTTTTATTTTTTTCGTTGTTTTAATTTTGTTCTGGTTGTCCTGCGTCAGTTTTGGTATCAGAGCAAACACCGATCTGTTGTAGCATCACCGCAGGAAAGAGCCAGAAAATCTCACCCATTAAAAAAAAAAAAAAAAAAAAAAAAAAAAAAAAAAAAAAAAAACAGATTTTGAAGCCAACCAAAAAACCTCAGATAAAAAAAAAAAAAGGCAACCCATGCAAGTCCATCAGCCACCAGCCGCCGGAACCCACAAATCAACAGCCACCGCCCCAAAACCCAACAGCCACCAGCTGCCAAACCCATTATCACACTTGACCACCGCCGCTGAGGACGTCGACCACCGCCGTTGAGGACGCCGACCCACTCCGATGCCAAGGCCCGAGACAGAAGCCGCCACTCCCCATGCTTCGTGCCGCCGCTGTCTTCCCCGACGTTGCATTGCCACTAGTCGTCGATCCCTAGCACCAGTCAAGTCCATCGCAGAGAAATTGTTTTCCAATTTTGAGTCCGTAGCTTGTTTCTTTAGTTTCTATAGTGTCTTTCTAAGTGTGTAGTTTCTTTCAAGTTTTAAGTCCGTGAACTGTATTTTGTTATTTTTTCATTTAAAAAAAAAAAAAGAAAAAAAAGAAAAGAAAAGTCAAAAGGAAGGAAAAGAGGTAACGTGTTCTGCTGCCAGCCCAGTGCATGTGTTGGGCCCTTAAGTTGCTTATCCACAGATCTATTTTGTGCAACCAGACCCACTCATTTGAGGAGCCAAGCCTCTGACTGTAGTGCAGCAAGTTGGCCACTGACAAGGAGAAAATCACAGCAACTATTTGTTGAGGCACTATTTTAGAGAATCATGGTAATATTAGATGCACCTTATTTTGATGGTGATACTACTTATCCACGAGATTTTATCAACTGGATAAATGGGATGGAGCAATTCTTTGAGCGAGCAAATTGGGCAGATAACAAAAAGGTTAGGTATGCAAAGATGAAGTTAAGAGGTCACGCACAAAGGTTTTGGGAGAAGCTTGAATATTTCCGCTATCTGGATTATAAACCTGCCATTAGTGAGTGGGAAGATATGAAAGAAAAGTTTTGTGATAAGTATTTGTCACCATACTATCGAGCTAAGTATCTACCCCAATCTCAGTGTGGTACTTTTCCAGCTGAATCAAGTACGATGAATTCTCATCCTCATCCTATTTCATGTCCTCAGTGCACTTTTGAACAATCTATCAAGGAATTAAAGGAATTATCTGTAAAGCTCATGAAAAATGTTCAAGACGTGATTGCTCAGATGAAACAAAAGAAGACTCAAACCGATTCAATTGGGAACTCAAGGATACTAGATCACAATGAACTTATTGTTGCCCCCATGGAAGACAACATTGATGGTGATATCTTGGTCGTGGAGAATCCTCTAGCAACAGCAAAGCCTAATGTTGACACAGACATACATGCCTCGACAAGTGTTGCTTTAACAAGCGTGCAAGGAAATGAATCTATTGAAGAGCAACAAGGTGAAAAGATGGTGCCTAAGGAGAGTATTATGTTAGAGGGTGCACATGATGTGAAAGTTGAAGTTGTTGAATGTGCTTTTGATCAACCCTCCACAGTCCTTGAAACCTCCACAGTCCTTGAAGATCTACATCTTGGTGAAGTCGAAGAGGTTAAAACTACAATGCTTCCTATGGTTCATAAGGTTCAAGACGAGATTATACTGATTCCACACATTGATTTTGTTATTCCAAATGAGTTTGAAGTGGCGAAATTCAAGGTTTTTCTTTTCCCTGTGCTCCCTAAGGTGATTCTAGATTTGAAGCAAGTGTTACTTGTCCGCATCCTAATCCTTCAACATTTTAGAACTCGAGGTCGAGTTTTTTCCAACCAGAGGAGAATGATGCGGGAGAAGCAAAAAGATTATTATTTAGTATTATTTATATTTGCAAGCCCATTGTATTTTTATGTTTTAGGTCCTATTAGTTTATTGGGCTTTTAGTTATTAAGCTTTTAGTATTTTAATTTAGAAGTAAGGTTATTTTTGTAATAAGGCAATTAGGGTTTCTTAGCCAATTAGAACTAGGGTTTAGCAATCCTATATAAGCAACCTATTGTACTCCTTGAGAAGATAGTTGATTTTGATGAATGAAAACAATAGCCGTTTGGTCTTTCTTTGGTCTGGTACCGACTCCAGGTCTACCCTAGGTGCTGACTCCTAGTGGTTTCCCCGCTTGGTGCTGACTCCAAGCAAGGCCTAGGTGCTGACTCCTAGGTCATATCTTTTATTTTTTTCGTTGTTTTAATTTTGTTCTGGTTGTCCTGCGTCACATGCAGCTTCTACCCTTTTGCCTTTTAGCCCAATGCAGTTTCTACCCTTTTATTTTGCGTTTTCAAACGGAAACACATGTTATGGTAACTCATTTAAGTCGTTACAATAAGCACGCCCATGCCTATTTATTCTAATTAGTAGTAATATAGTTTATTGATTGATTTAGAATAAAAAGAAGAATTTTATCATATCTTTAAAAAAATAATTAAAATTTTATAGACCAATACAAAGAAGATATGACTTATTGCTCAAATTAGAATTATGCATAAGCTTGCCATCACTTTATTATAGAGAAGGTGACAAATTATAGTAATTTGTTCCAAGACTAAACATAAACAAATTATAACTAGTAAATAATGATAAGAGATATATTCCTCTAGCTAGTACTCAGCCACAATCTTTAGAACTTAGGAAACTGGACTTTTGAAGCACATCTTCCTTTTGGAGGCACTGGACACTCAATGATTTCTGACCCAGAACTGTCCACACAGAAGTAGATTTGGTAAAGTTGGCTGTTACCATGTGAATCTTTATTGCACTGTATCCTAGGAGTGTGCCCAATGCCATTTATTGTTGCTCTTACAATGTTGTCTAAGCTGTAAAATCCATCATCTGGTTCAATTCTTGCAATCCTGAGTATTTGTAGCAGGTTTACTTTTTTCTTTACATTGAGAGCTGCTTCAAAGTAGTCATGTTTGTCAATTTGAGATTCTGAGCATGTCCCATGTTTTGCCCATTCATGTGACCAGAACCTAAAGCCATTGCTACTTAGGCAGCTAAGTGATGGCCAATCCTTTTGCAGATTGGTCATGAGGTCTGAGAGCTACAAAAACCATCATATCTACCTGAATCACATGCATAAGAAAATTTAAGGCAAAATATGTATTATATAAACTGATCAGACAGACTTATAATTAACTTGGGCAAAATGTCCTAGCTTGTAAAGTACCAAACTCAAAAGAGGCTGAAGTGCATGACAATAATTAGAATTCTCCTTTTTCATAGAATTTGATAATTACAAAAATGAGGAAGAGAAGACTTGAAAATGGTTTTAACAATTCTGATGTGGGATTCAAGCCTAAGTTCTCCTTATAAAGAGAATTAGATAATATCACTAAATGACAAAGCTCTTGATAATAGTGTGCTTTACATTTGGTCTTTGAAGTGGATAAGAAAATCGGAGTGCATGAACATGTCCTTGTTCATATATATATATATATATATATCCTAAGGGCAGGGGTTTCACATTTTACACACTGTTTTTTACATGATTTAATTTAAAGTGGCCATATAAAATGTGTCATTAATTTCCATATGGGAGCTCTAATCTTGCATTCAATTTGCAAAAAAGAGAAGACAAACTTTTTGTTTTATGAGTGGCCATGATATAGAAAATAACTTGAGATGTTTGAAAGCATTTACTTTCTATTTTTCCAATGAATGGAAAATATTATTAGCAAGTTCTTAGGCAATTGATCGAGGCATAGACCTGTATTTTTTCACTTAAAGATGCATGCATGGCATTTGTAAAAACAGATATGAGATAACCCTAGAAACTATGTGCCTAATCTTCAAATGCATGTTATTATATATGATAAGCTCAATTCAACTTCCACTAATCATTTATAAGATCATAGTACTAAAAATTATAAGTACCCGAGATTTCTCGAAGACACTGTTAGGATCACAGTTCGAAGGATATGAGCCATCCTTGTATTCAGGCCAAAGTCCATGAATGGTGAAATCAGTTGCAGGCTTTCCTGTCTCAGGATAGCAACAACTGTGCTTTGAGTCACAGTATGCTCCTGGCCACTGCATACATTCACATATGATGTTTGAAACAATAAAAGATAGTTTTTAAGTTTTGTAAACCCCCATATTAATTTAGAGGAGAAAAACGTTTATGAAAATGACATCAAACACCAAACTCACCTGTAGAACGAAGTAGAAGAAATCAAAATCCTTTGAAAGGCAAAAAACAGATAGATATTGTAATATCAAAAGCTTCATCAAGATTGAATAGTTGAGCCTCATCTTTTTTTTTTTTTTTTGGGTTCCCTTTTTCCTTTAACAACTTTGTTGGATTGCTTTTTCATTTATAAAAGAATGATAACATAATAGGGTAGGTTTGAGTTTGAAGCTGAATTTCTGGGCAAAATGTAAATGTTGTGAACTGAATATCTGGGAGGATGGTTACAGTATATGCTCAGGGATTAGCAGTCTTATTAGTTTATCGCATTGTTTGCGTGTGCGCCATGACTGTTATGAGTTAGCTTCCCTTCCCAATTTCCTGATAAATTCATGACTTTTTGTTCTCCTTGATATATCATGCTAGTACTGAGGTGGGAAATCTGAGTGAAACCTAATTCTTGGAGTAGAAGCCAAATCTTGGTTCATTATTATGGAAGCCATAGTAAAGAAAATCCATCAACCCCATAACTATATATATGTAGTGTAGAGGTCTTTTTCCTCTGGCATTGCCATGTATTGGTGCTTAGATTGGCTTCACTTTTAGTTTTAGACCAAGATTCAAAACGGATGCTGAATTAATTCACTACTCTTGTCAACACGTATCGTGGTGAAGGCTAGAGCTATTGCCTCAAAAACTGCACACAAAAGCATTTACTTGCAAATAAAACGAGTAATAGCACAAAAACAACACCACTGATATAACCTCTTTTTTTTTATTCTTCTTTTTTTTGGTTGTGTGATGATAACAATCAAATGTTAAGAAAATTTCTGTGGGGTCATCAACAAAATCTCCAATGATTAATCGGTGATACATGCTCATTGGAGTCGAAAATTAAATGGTAGATTTATCTTTAAAATTTAAACCTAAGAAATATAGTACTTGATCCCCTTCAAGAATTAAAACTAGTCCCCGCAGAAACTAAAATGAGCCCAAATAATCCAAAAAAAAATGGCCATGTTGGCCCATTCTTTGGTCCGTGGCCCCTAACAAACCCAACTTTACAAATCAAAAATCCCTAAATGGCATGTGTATCATTGGCTGTGAAGTCGCGTGTATAGTTATATGTGGTGCATGATAGTGTGTTAAATTGATTAACATTTTGCTTTTTGCTACTTGACTGCACCTAAAGAATTCTTTTTTTTTTTTTTTTCAAAACCTATTATTTTTTTAGTTAGATCGATATTGAACATATACTGAAATAATAATTTTTTTTTTGATTTGTAGATTATGTGACAATTAACTACAATTTAGCTTCAAGCAAAATATGCAAATATTTCAAAAGTCAATGCTATGCAATATATTTTATTTTATTTTATTTGTAGATTTGGTGAAAGTTAACTGCAATTTAGCTTCAAGAAAAAAAAAATGCAAATATTTCAAAAGTCAATGCTACGCAATATTGCAACCTCTAATGCCAATATCTCAATCTCTAAAAATTCACAAACAAAATTTTATAAAGAATTTTTTTATTATGGAATACGAATTTTTAACAGACTCTTCATTTTGTACCTTGAAAAAGAGAGTGCTACTAAATTTAATATAGAATCAATCATAAATGATTTTAAAGGAATGCCTAGTTTCATTTTGATATAAGATTTTGGGTAAATAGCAAATTACACCCTTAAAGTTTGGGTTGCTTGAACTTCACACCTCAAAGTTTCAGAACTTTGATTTTATACCCTGAACCTGAAGTTTGGTTCCGTTAGCAATTCACCTCCACGGTTAGTTTCTGCTATTAAAATAAAAGCTTACCTAGCACCATCCAAACGGTACAGTTTTGCCCAAGCTAAAATACAAAACTTCAATCCTAAACTATATCATTTCAGTCATATTCTAAAATCCCTAATCACTCTTATCATCACATCAACTACTCCCAAATCGCATAGCAGACCTCAACATGAGTTACTCAAATCCTGTTACTATACCAACCCAGGCCCTTTGGATCCGTCCTTGCTTGTACTATCTTTAAAAAAAAAATGGTCAGGTTAAACAAACCCAACACAAACCCAAAAAACCAGAAAGTCGGATTGGGCGGTTCCATTTCCTTATATATATATATATATATATAAATTCAAAACCCTAATCATCCTCAAATCCTATTACTATACCCACACCCAAATTTTATTACAAAAGGCATGCTGCTAGTAAAGTCATGGGTAGTCGACTTAGTCTAATTGAGGGATTTTGAAATAGTGTCTATATGGTATATTTTTTAAACTCTTGTTAAAGTTGTGCTGTGTAAGGACATGTTTTCTCATTTGTTGGCGCCTTTCTTTTATTGTTTACTGAAATTTATTTAGTTACATTTAGTTATTCATGTTTGAAATTTTTAATTTTTAGCTTATAGAACATAGGTATCTTCAAATTTCAAGAAAAAAAAAATCCTAGATAATAGAGTTCACAAATGGATGAAAGAAAAAGCAAAATTTTCAAGAAACTCATTAGACAATAAAAAATCCTATGTAACATTGGTTGGCTCAGTAGGCAGGGCTTGGTTATCTGGCCCCTGATCCAAGCAAAAAGTTTGAGCCATGGGGCTTGGGCTCAGTAGGATGTTTGGACTTTGGTTGGGCTCAGATTGGCATTACCAATTGGTGATTAGCTTCTGCTCTTGTGCACGGTGGATGATGGGCTAGTTGTAGAGAGGCCCATGGTTACTTGAATTGCCTAGCTCAATTGAACAAACACCTTTTTTTTTTTTTTTTTTTTTCAAAAAAAGAGAATTACTTTTTGTCTTTCTTGAATTTGAGTTCAATTATGTTATAGTAATTCCTTAGAGGGTGTTTGATTTAAGAAAAAAGTAGGTGTTTTATGTATTCATTTTTAGTTTTTTGTGAGACCCACCACTGAAAAAACTAGTATATTTTTACTTAGTTTTTATTTTTAGTATCTTAGAATTTGGATTTGAATACGCAGTTCCAATGTTTTTCATTTTAAGTGAAAATGAGTAGAGTGGCATTCTCATTAATTTCTTGAAAATGACTAGAATCCACCAACTATTATGTCCTTTCAAGTCTTACCTGCACAATAATTGAAGTGACTTGTGTAAGTAAAAAAGAAAGTGCTTTTCTCCTAAAGTAGAGAACAATAGCCAAACTGAACTCAAATTATACATTCAAAACTGATTTCCAAATAGACTCAAATGTGAAAATGAGTCTTTTTTTTTTTATATTCAAATTCTTAAATGAATATAAAAAACTGAAAATGAAAGTGAATACACCATTTTTTTAAGAACCAATCATCACCTTAGGTTCTCTGTTTTTCCCTCATGTAAGTAAAACTGGAGGGCACTTATATTCTAACATACTGTTAATTGTACCGATATCTAGAAGTTTGTCAAGGGACACTAACTTTTTGCGTGTGATAAATGAGCTGATGTAAAAACTGGAGGGCACTGAAATGGAACTATTTATCACTACAACATGGCATATCCTCTCTCTCTCTCTCTCTCTCTCTCTCTCTCTCTCTCTCGGTGCAGCATGGCATATCTGGAGTAAAAGAAATCACTTCATACATGGGGGACTTCTATTAGACCACAATATCATACCAGAATATGCCAAAAAGTATTTGTAGGAATATGAATGATCACTCCAAATAAATCTACAGCATTTACGGAGAATAGAATGGTGATAGCAGAAAATAAAAGTTATATTTGGAATCAAATGATACCATGTTAGCGGTATCAAAATCTAATAAGTGTGAAACATGTTAGCAAAAAATAACTACTCCACTAACAAATGAAAGACATACATATTAGTAGGTTGTTATTTTTATACATATATCTTTAATTTATTGGGTTTTGATATAAATGACATGGTATCATTTAATACAAAATATTTTTTCTTTCTAGAGATTTCAATAATATGAAATGCGAAGGTTACCCAACATTCAGTCAAAGATGGAAATTGGTCTATTTATCCCAATGATTGCAACTGTTGGTGTATGGGTGGAGGAAAGCCCAAGTTTTCTCGCGAGAGCTTTACAAAATGATGTTGATACAACTTTTTCTTTTTCTATCCTTCTATTTTTAGAAACAAACATGCACACATGAAAGAGAGAGAATGAGATTCTACACAAAAACATAAAACAAATTCTACTCAAAAGTTACCTCTAATTTTTAGAGGAGGGTATGACAAATTATACAACACAGTACTTTTTGGTTTAACGAAATGTGTTATCCTCTTTTTTTTTTTTTCTTTTTTTTAAGGTGTTATAATAAATAAACTTTGCCTAATTTTAAAGTGCTTAAGGGTTAAGGCTTTCAAGCTTTATCTTCGATAAGGTTCGATACATAAGTCTCTAATGCACAAGTGCAATCATGATTTTATGCATAAAATCAAATGGAGGACCAGGCTGGTAGGTAGAATTAACGTGCAAGTCAAAATTATTTTGATTAAGGAACACCTACCTTAACATGTGCATTACTGTCAGCGTGAAGTAGAACCAAAAGTTTCAAACTGTTTGGACGGTGATTTATTAAGTTAGGAGAACCACTTTCTTTCCTTAGGGATCTCATCATATACACATACATTGATACATGTCCTTTCGATCAATTACCATCACACAGTCACATCGGGCCAAGTTGCTTTCAACGTTTCACATTTGATAAAGCTTTGCCATTGAGATTTGAGAGAGAGAGAGAGAGAGAGAGAGAGAGAGAGAGAGAGACCAAACCCAAAGCATGAAGATGATGGTTTTCATGCAAGTTTCGTGCCATGTAATGCAATGAAAGAATATCAACAAATTTAGAAAGTAACAAAAGGTATAGAAGTCACGTTATGCTAATGATTCATCCACACGACCATACCTAGCTACCACAAAATGCCAATTCTAGAACTATTTCACGTAGCAATAAGTCTAACAATTTTCAGTTTCAGTTAGCTCAACTGGTAAAATATTTAATGATTGAATAAAAGATTTGAAATTTAATCTCCATCTATACTAAATACCGATTGGTGCTTTGGTATATGATGATAAAGAGCTATCATCAGGAGTAAGACATCATAAGTTGAAACTTTCTAAAAAAAAAAAAAAGTCTAACAATTTTCACAAATTATTTCATATAACTATCAACGTAACAATTTATAAATTGTAAATAAAAAAATGATATTAATGATGTGGGGCCCCAAATATTTAAACAACCCCAGCCCACTCCATAGCCGGCCCAAGGCCCGCGCCGAGGAGAGTTGGTAGGCCAAGGGTAAAAGGGATAATCCCAGGCCCTCCAAGGGTCTCGCCGAGGATGCCCACATCCTCGGCGAACCGACGTTGATGAAGGGAAAATATCTTCCATCCATTAAATAAACTTCACCAACATTCTGACCGCTTTGATGGTGAAGTGACCAGTGGGCCCAGGTGCCTTGGTCACTCCAACTAATAGAAAGCCTGCAAAGACGGCTGAGAACTAACATAAAGCCTGCAAAATCAGATGATGGGACAAACTCTTATCCACAGTGACCGAATAACCGACAGATGGACGAATGAGATTAACTAAAACAATACTATATAACCAAGAGGATTCCCAACAAAAAAGAGGATTCGAACATGAATTAGTCCAAAGAAAAAGGACAGAATATCTATCAACTCTAAGAAAAATAAATCCTCGGCCTGAGCCGAGGACAAATATGCTTCGTAAACACATAACCAAAGTGATGATCATTCCCTACAAAAACACTTAGCCAAATTTCTTTGAGAAGATTCCTATGAATTTCATGTCATCTATTACTTGTTATATACTTCATATCAACCGTTGTTTACTTCGATATTGCCAAGCCCTTTTACCCACACTCTACAAATTTTTATTGTGAAGGGTCCATTACAAATTGAGTCCCTACAATTGGCGCCGTCTGTGGGGAGAACTTGTGCGCTAGCAAGTGCGACGGTTGGTGTAAAAAAAAAAATCATCAATCAAGAACAACACAGTTTACAGTAACAACATTTGTTCAGAGGTCTACAATCACAAGAAACAAGAGTATGCGAAAAGTAAAAAAAAAATAATACAAAACAAGTCTACTTCTTTATTAATATACGAAGAAAAAGTTACATCTCTTATAAGTGATGCCCATGGGGCTTGTTCTAAAGTTAACTACAAAGACAGACGCCTAGCACAGCTGGCAGAGGAGCAAAAGATAGAAAAGAAAGCTGGTAGAGGAGCAAAAGATAGAAAAGAAAGTTGGCAGAAGAACACAAGATAGAAAGGAGAGAAGCAAGAGAAGAGGAAATGAAGAGGGGGAGACTGGTTGGGAGATGGAAATAGAAGAGATAAAAGGGAAAAGGAAAAAAGAAGACAACAGGGGAGGCGGAAGAGGCCGCGGCACAGGACGTTCCCACTTCTGGATTCCGCTTGGTTTCCCTCCCACCCCCATCGTTGCCGGCTTGGAGGGTCAGAGACCCAAACCCAAGGGAGGGAGGTTACGTTCTCTATGGATCATCTTCCAGACAGCGAGGAGGGCTCCGTCTCTGATTAGGTTGAAAAGAAGGAGAATCTTCGAATCTCTCCTACCCCAACCCCAACTAGGCGTCCAGGGTCGGAGCTCCATCCTCGGCTCCTGATGGGGGCTGTGCATCCTTGGGACCGCCCTTTCCCAGGGCCAATTCATTCGAAAGGGCTCAAATGGCTATGTCTTGCTGAACCTTTGGGTAGTGTTTTTGGGAGAAATTTAGGACGAGTGTTTATCAAGTGTGATGAAGAAGGTTGCCCTAGAAACGCCTTATATAGAAGGTGGAACATTAGTGAGGGCCAGTTTGCATTAAATCCCAGGGAGAGATTTTCAGAGGCAATAATTCCGCCACAAGTTCCAAGGGGCTTATCAGCCGTTAGATTCTCGCAGATCCACGGTTGACATTAATGAGGAGGCGCCTCATTAACGAGAAAGAACCGAAGCGTCACAACACATTACTCGGACAACCCAAGAGACGCCTCGTAATCAGAAGAGTCCCATCAAACGAAGAGGCGGAACAGGGCAAGGTCTTATTCTCCACCAACTCCAGCACGCATTTATTATTACTTTGCTTAAAAAGTGTATTTATTTAATGCTTATTGTAAATTATAATAATGTAGAGTTAAACGGTCACAGATAAATAGATAAAATAATAAATAAAATGAGAAAATTAGGTACTGGACAGAACTAAGGCCTTGCATGGTCCTCGGACCCAAGCCTCATGGGGAAACCAGATACTTCAGATGAAAAATGAGAAAACTAGGTACTGAACAGAACTAAGGTCTTGCATGGTCCTCGGACCCAAGTCTCATGGGAAAACC
Organism: Quercus gilva; assembly: GCA_023621385.1. Lineage (NCBI taxonomy): Eukaryota > Viridiplantae > Streptophyta > Magnoliopsida > Fagales > Fagaceae > Quercus > Quercus gilva. The sequence continues at coordinate 7,402,976 of CM042475.1, read as the reverse complement.
AGATACTTCAGATGAAAAATGAGAAAACTAGGTACTGAACAGAACCAAGGCCTTGCATGGTCCTCGGACCCAAGCCTCATGGGGAAACCAGATACTTAAGATGAAAAATGAGAAAACTAGGTACTGGACAGAACCAAGGCCTTGCATGGTCCTCGGACCCAAGCCTCATGGGGAAACCAGATACTTCAGATTAAAAATGAGAAAACTAGGTACTGGACAGAACCAAGGCCTTGCATGGTCCTCGGACCCAAGCCTCATGGGGAAACCAGATACTTCAGATGAAAAATGAGAAAACTAGGTACTGGACAGAACCAAAGCCTTGCATGGTCCTCGGACCCAAGCCTCATGGGAAAACCAGATACTTCAGATGAAAAATGAGAAAACTAGGTACTGGACAGAACCAAGACCTTGCATGGTCCTCGGACCCAAGCCTCATGGGGAAACCAGATACTTCAGATGAAAAATGAGAAAACTAGGTACTGGACAGAACCAAGGCCTTGCATGGTCCTCAGACCCAAGCCTCATGGGGAAATCAGATACTTCAGATGAAAAATGAGAAAACTAGGTACTGGACAGAACCAAGGCCTTGCATGGTCCTCGGACCCAAGCCTCATGGGAAAACCAGATACTTCAGATGAAAAATGAGAAAACTAGGTACTGGACAGAACCAAGGCCTTGCATGGTCTTCGGACCCAAGCCTCATGGGGAAACCAGATACTTCAGATGAAAAATGAGAAAACTAGGTACTGGATAGAACCAAGACCTTGCATGGTCCTCGGACCCAAGCCTCATGGGGAAATCAGATACTTCAGATGAAAAATGAGAAAAAGCCTTAGGAAAAACCAGATACTTCAGATGAAAAATGAGAAAACTAGGTACTGGATAGAACCAAGACCTTGCATGGTCCTCGGACCCGAGCCTCTGAGGAAAACCAGATACTTCGGAAACCAAGTGTTAGATAAAACTTAAGCACTGTATGGTCCAAAAACTCAAGCCAACAGGGAGATCACTTCCCCGTGAAATACAAAGTGCTAAGGAAAACCAAGGTCTTGTATGGTCTTCGGACCCAAACCTATGTTGAAACTGATCACTATAAGGCAATATAGGCGCTAAGCGGTACCAGGGTCCTTGTACTGACCACGGACCCAAACCTGCGGCAAAACCAACCCCCTTGATGCTAAATAATGAGCCCTATCAGGGGTGGGAACCGCGAGAAACTGAGCGCTAAAGCACAAACGACTTAAATGTACCCATCCTAGAGGAACTAATAAGAAGCTCAAGCATAAAAGTAAAAACTAAAAAGATAAAAGCACTACAAAAACAAGGAAAAATTCCTCGGACAAGCCTTCAGCACTAGAAACAAATTGCAAGAACAGTTGAAGTAACGGTAACACTGACAACAAGGCATAAAAATGTGCCGAGAAAGTCAAAATCCTCCTCCCCGCCCTAGGGGTCGTGCAGCAGAATTTTGAGGGGCTATTGTGGGGCCCCAAATATTTGAACAACCCCGGCCCACTCCATAGCCGGCCCAAGGCCCACGCCGAGGAGAGTTGGTAGGCCGAGGGTAAAAGGGAAAATCCCAGGCCCTCCAGGGGTCTTGCCGAGGATGCCCACATCCTCGGCGAACCGACGTTGATGAAGGGAAAATATCTCCCATCCATTAAATGAACTTCACCAACATTCTGGCCGCTTTGATGGTGAAGTGACCAGTGGGCCCAGGTGCCTTGGTCACTCCAACTAATAGAAAGCCTGCAAAGACGGCTGAGAACTAACATAAAGCCTGCAAAATCAGATGATGGGACAAACTCTTATCCACAGTGACCGAATAACCGACAGATGGACGGATGAGATTAACTAAAACAATAGTATATAACTAAGAGGATTCCTAACAAAAAAGAGGATTCGAACATGAATCAGTCCAAAGAAAAAGGACAGAATATCTATCAACTCTAAGAAAAATAGATCCTCGGCCTGAGCCGAGGACAAATATGCTTCGTAAACACATAACCAAAGTGATGATCATTCCCTACAAAAACACTTAGCCAAATTTCTTTGAGAAGATTCCTATGAATTTCATGTCATCTATTACTTGTTATATACTTCATATCAACCGTTGTTTACTTCGATATTGCCAAGCCCTTTTACCCACACTCTACAAATTTTTATTGTGAAGGGTCCATTACAAATTTAGTCCCTACAAATGATATATTCAAATGAAAATTAATTAATATAAACCTGTTAACTGAAATTTTATGAAAAATTTTGTAAAAATTGTTGTGTCGTAAATTGATAATGATATCTCTTGCTTCCACTAAATCAAGAGGTTATTGTATGTTAGAAATCAATTATCTGTTTTTTTTTTTCCTCCCCTTTTTTCCGTACAATTATCACTCTGAACAAACCTTGCTCGTATCTCTAGATATGTCTATTTAATGAAATAAATGTCCCAAAGTTCTGTAGCTGTCCATAATAATCGCAAATTATCGTACCACTTCAAATTTAAATTTAATGTTCACCTAAATTCAATTTACTATAGTAGCAAATTGTGATCTTGATTAGTTTGGCTCACACAAGTAAACTTAAGTTCATAAATTATAGATCACTAGCCCAATTCTAATTGTTGGCACTCCCTATCGAAATTCCTCGCAATAGTATTCCTATGGAATTTTAAATTCCACATGCAATAATTTATTTAAATTTGTATTTGATGTATAATTTTAATGATTGAGATATGAAATATTTATGAAAAGTTTAAACTACTGATTAATCAGGATTTTTTGGAGCCATTTTCGGTTCAAGGTAAAAATGAAAACATTTATTTTTTCCAAAGCCGAATTCCCGAAGTAAAATCCAAAGTAGCCTTATAATAATGAATTAAAGAAAAAAAAATGCAATCTTGGAGTTCAAACTTGGGGTTATACCGTTATTGGATTAATTTGCGGAACAAATTCATAAATCAAGGGTTTATTTTCAAAGAAAGGTAATAATAAGTTAACAATTAATCATCATGGCACCTCATGATAGAGACATATATGCTCATAGTCCTAGAGTTCTAATTAAACATCTAACTTTCTTTTTTGGATCAAGTTAAATTTGAAAATATACATAACTATTCTTATTCTTGTTGACCAACAAGGCCTAGACATAACTTACAAAGTGTACGTCTTGGTCTTGTTTTGTCTAAAAGGAGAGGTCAATTTTCAAGATTTGAATTTAAAAAGAATCTTTAATTAACTCCAAGAGTAATCATTCCGAGAGAGGGGAAAACAAAATCCATGATAGTTTTCAATTATGAGAGCAATTACACCCGAAATGTTAATTATTTCTTAGTGAAAACAATTGCATGAGAATATGAGATTCCAGGGGAAAACCCGCATCGCCGTCCAATGTGTGTATCCAATTGGCATTTAGGAACATGTCAAGAGATTAATAGATTCGATGCCAAACAAAATTGACTTGCACGCAATGCTGTGAAACCAGCCTGTTCATCCACATATATAAAAAGCATATAAATTGATATAAATGCCTGGTCGATCAGAATAACGTATCGAATCATTTCGATACAAGAAGATGAGCTTGAAAGCTTTCACAATTCACATTAACCTGAAGGAAAATCTATGGATAACCATTGCTCACTTATGAATTTAAAAGCAATATATATAGTGCATTTTTATCATTAATTAGGTTCTCGAAAGTTCAATTTAAAGGGGACAATATTATAAATGGACCAGGATAGGCACATGGAATTTTCCATTAAGATGTGGAAAATTTTAAAATGAAACTTGGAGGAGAATTGCTTGCTTAATTACTTTAATTAAGTTAGCATTAGTCAGTTACCATACGAATATTCGTATGGTAACTGACTAATGCTAACTTAATTAAATTAAGATTTATCCTATCGATAACCTTAAGAAAAATTACACAAAACCCTTCCTCTAAATCTAGAGGGTTTTAGTTTTAAAACTAGAACCCTCCTAGATTTTGATCTTAACTCTTAATTCTTTGTAGTATATTATTTTATGTGTAAATATTTGATTGTGCAACGCTTAGCTCTCTTGAGTTTTTGAGTATAATACAAATTGAATAATAAAAATAAAAAGAGAAAAGGGTTTGTCTTCAAACATATTTGGATCCCTAGTTTCCAACCACCTATAGAAAAATGATATGTGTCTCGTCATTTTCCTATTCATAGTTAAAGTCCAAAACTCCAAATATGCTTGAAACCAAATTTTGTCCATTAGAAAAAAAAAAAAAGTATTACACTCAAAACTGACGTAACAATGATTGTTAATAGTGTCATCTGAACAATACACAATTTAAATTTCTTAATTTTTTTTTTATTTTTTATTTATTTTTATGTTTGACACATTATTATTATTATTATTTTTTTGAGAAAAATGTTTGACACATTAATTTATAAAGCCTATATAGTTAAATTTAGAAAAATTTATATTTTAAACCTTATAATTATAACAAATTTTACCTTATAATTCCAAATGTAACAAATTAAAATTTCAACCATACTAAATCTCAAATACACAATTAAATTGATGTATTGAGGTTTAATTTGTTACTTTTGAAATATTATCATTTAATATATATTACTATTGAAAATATTTGATTTAATTTGTTATACCCCAAAACTATAGACTTTAAATGTAATTTTCGCGTTGAACTTATATTCCGTTACATCACTCTTGTTTATGAAATGGGGTATTGTTTTGGTTGATTGGATTTATTTTCACCCAAGGGGTAAGAGATCATGAATGAGGTATAAGCCATGATATTCACATTTATGATTTATCCACCGGATGATCGATAAAACTAAGGCTTCTCTTCCACCTCCCTAGCTAGCTCTTCATTTTAGCATTGAATATGAAGGAAAATACCATAGACATTGTTATTAAACAATTAACTTCAAAGCAAATACAAAAAGGGTAAGACATAACCAACGTGAGAACGATACTCACGTAAGCCAAGACAATAAATTAATAATGAAGATCGATAAGCTACAAGCATATACTGTCTTGGATATTCTATCCTTAAGGACCTTAACTTTCCTTTTTTCCCTATAAATAAAGCCTAAACTTACTCAGCTAAAAGAATACAAAGCTTTAAAGTCTCTTTAACTTAACCCTAGCTAGTACATTCTCATTATTCCAAAGCTCACGAACCAATCCCCAAAGAGTTGTTGAAAAGAGAGTAACAAACATGGAGCTCAAATGGTCAATACTGATCAAGCTTCTGATAGTGCAATATCTCTCAGTTCTTTGTGTTTCACAGGATTTTGATTTCTTTTACTTTGTTCAACAGGTTAGTTTGGTGTTGCTCTCCCTTTATAACATAGTTCTCTTCAACGTAACAAGTTATTTTCTCTCTTTTTTCTTTTGGTTTTGTAAAATCTTTTGTTGACACAGTGGCCAGGAGCATACTGTGACACAAAGCACACTTGCTGCTACCCTAAGACTGGGAAGCCTGCAGCAAATTTTGGCATTCATAGACTGTGGCCTAATTACAAGGATGGATCGTACCCTTCAAACTGCGATCCAGATAGTGTCTTTGATAAATCTCAGGTATATTACTTTCATTTTTTACTGTGATCTGATCTCTTACAAGTGATAAAAATGGTTGAAGTTTGAATTCAAATGATCAAATGAAATAATGACGAAGACAACAAATCTACATTTCAAAAACTTTGGTGTCACTCAACAAATTAATTACCATCAACATGTATTCTTTTTCATCATTTTATTTTGTCATTACTTTTGATTTTCTCTTTTATTAATATATATATATATATATATATTTTTTTTTTTTTTAAGTACCTTTAAAATATGAGTGAGACCCTTAGTTTTTAGGGTTAATTAAGCATGTCACAAAGTAGCTGAAAGGTATGGATATATCTAGACCTCGATCAAATATCCAATATTTGAAAATTTTCATTCATCGATGAAAGAGATAAAATAAATCTGGATGAGACATTTTATCTTATAGATAAATGTCAAAATCTAAGTAAAATGATATTTTTATTATTATTATGGTTGGTAATATATATATAAGATGAAAGTTTTATATATTCTTTATATATTACTTTACTCCAATCTTCATAAAGTTGGGCAAGACGACAATTGCAAGCAAATCCCATTAGTTTGCTTTATGACCATCATAGGCAGGACCACACCATTCCCTTATAAGCTATATTGTCACGTACCAAATGGCAATCACCCAACTAAGCCACCAAGTAAAAGTTTGATTGGGTGTCCCTATTAGCTTTTTGTATAGTCCATATATATTATCTATTTATATCTGAAGGTAAGCTTTTATAATTTATTTGACATTCTCCATTGTCCATTTTGAGCAATTCTGATTGTAAAAGTATAATAAATGATTAGATAACAGAAAATGGTATTTAATATATATATATATATATATATCAAATTAAATCTATCCCGGCTTCAAGAGATGGTGCAAGATTAGGGATATGTACATGAGGATCGAGCTAGATTGAGTTTAGAGTCTTTTTGAACCCAACCCAACTCCTCAAGTTGAAAGTTTTCTAACCCATGGTTATTCTAAAAGTCAACATAACTTAAGACGTGTGAATCAATTTAACCGTCTTGTCAGAGTTACTTTATCAATTCTAATAAAAAAAAGAAGGATCTTCATTCAACTATTTAAACTCAGTAATTTATAGATGATTAGAGTTTACGTAATTTGGTTTAATATTATTTCATCAAAACTAAGGCTCAAACAACAAAATAAATCAAATTAACAAATGTAAACTAAATCCCTAATTTCAAAATAAATCAGAATCCAACGAATTTAATATATATACACACACATGTTAGGTTGGATTAGTCAAGTTGATTTTTTTTTTCCTATTTGATATATTTTATAAATAAATTAAATTAAATAAATAAAACCAATTCAACTCAACCTATCAACCCACTAAAAAGAAATTTCAAACACCAAATTGGATTAGTTTGGGTACAGTTAATCGAGTTGGTGGGTTGAATGTACATCCTTAAGCAAAACCTGTAGTGAATAAAATGCGTAATCATCCCCTCCCCAAGATTATGAAGAAAGCTAATTAATGTCACATGGAAGCCAATTTTCTTATCACTTTCAAGAACCCACATGAAATACATTTTCATATCAAAACCATTAGTAACAAAGAAATCGTTACAAACTGGCATGGAACTTGAACACCCTTCCACTGGCACATTTTGACACAAGTGTAATTTATGAGATATTGTTTATTTTGTCTAGTCACGAGTTTAACACAATTCTTAACTTTCCATATATTGTTTTTCATGTTTTCTTGGTATAATGTCTGATGCAGCTCTCAGAAATCATGAGCAGTCTGCAAAAGGATTGGCCATCACTTAGCTGCCCAAGTAGCAATGGCTATAGGTTCTGGTCACATGAATGGGAAAAGCATGGGACTTGCTCAGAGTCTGAACTTGACCAGCGTGAGTACTTTGAAGCAGCTCTAAAACTGAAGGAGAAAGTAAACCTCTTACAAATCCTTAAGAAAGCAGAAATTGTACCAGATGATGGATTTTACAGCCTAGACAGTGTTGTAGAAGCCATAAAAGAGGCCGTTGGTTTCACCCCTGGGATAGAGTGCAATAAGGATTCAGCTGGTCACAGCCAAATTTACCAAATTTTCTTGTGTGTGCACACTTCAGGATCTGAAATCATTGAGTGCCCTGTCCTTCCAAAGGGCAGATGTGCTTCAAATGTTCAGTTTGCTAAGTTCTAGAGATTAGAACTATAGATTGTGGTCGAGGAGAAGGTATTTTGTGCATCCGGTATATGCATTATCTCTCTTACAACATGTGAGTTCCACTATTTTAAGTTGTTCACATGATGTCAAGAAATCATGCACATGCCAGATGTATGAGATAATTATTGTTGGCTAAGGTTATCTGAAAAATAACTCTCCTCAAAACATTTACTTATTATCATTTCCGCTTAATTGAAAAGAACTTGACAATCAAGTTACTTTATGTAATAAATTAATTTCCACATAATTCTCTCTGCCAAAATTGTCACTCCATGATCAAGATCCTGATGTTCGAGACATGAAACGTGTAATAAATTATTGATTAATCAAGATTTTAGAAACAATTTTCTTACATTCAAGTTAGAAATTAAAACAATATATGTTTTTAAAAAGCTAAAGTTTGGTAATTAATTCAAACAACCAATTGCTCAAAAATGAATTTCGAATAACCTATATTTTAGGCTTATAATAAATTGAAGAACTGTGCAATACTAAAGTTTAAGCTCTAGGGGTCTTATCAAAAAAAAAAAAAAAAAATCTCTAGGGGTCTTACAAGGTTACAACTAAAATGACATTTCCTGTTTCTCTCCAAGTGGAAAATCTGGATTCAAATCCTCCCCCTCACTTATTATGTTATTAATTTTGAATAAAAAAAAAAAAGAAGAAAATGTTTAAGCTCTAGGATGCCAATGCCCAAGAAAATGAATTCATGAATCAATGTTCTAGATTCTTGCGTTGAATTAGGAGATTATGCCTACACTCTACACTATTTTTAGGCCTATCTCTGGCTGGTAAGGATGCTGTATTTTAGAACATCAGCAGTTAGATCTAAGTTTTTTAGGATGTTCGAGGCTAAAATTCACCCTAATGGATCACTTGCTAGCCGCTTCTATTGTTTTTTTTTTTTTTTTCTTAAACAATAAAATAATGTAAGGAGTGAGAAGAGTTGAAAATAATTAGAAAATACATTCTTTAGTGAAGATGATTAAGCTTTAAAGTATTTAGCAATAGATCAATGTTTAGTAAATATAAATGAATTCGATAGAATTGGAGAGAAAATTATCTTGGTGATCATATGGACAAAGAAATATCCCATTTTTCACTTTGCTAGATATGAAAATTTCACTCAATTGAATATTATAACAGTGATGATTTTAAGAACTAATAAATGAGAGAAAAGTTCGTCATCAACGATTTATTTCTGATGCTCCATACCAAATAAATATTCGTGCCAGTGTAAGAATTGTGGAGCCCAAAATTCTCATCGTGAGCAAGCATGGTATCATTGATATGTGATGGTTACGCCCCCCTCTTTTTTTTTTTTTTTTTTTTTACAAGATAGAACTTGAAGCGGCACATAAAAAACGTTAAAAAAAAAAAAAATTAAATAGGACAAAAGTTATATCAGCAGTTGGATGAAGGTGGAAAAAATAAATAAATTATCTTATCAACGGTTATAAAGATGTTGAAAATAAAAACACGGAAATTATATCTATTCTACAATAAAATCAAAGACTTATACAGACTAGAATTTCCTGGGTACAATATGATAGCTGTTTTCTTCTCTCTCTTGGCTTTACATCTCCCTTTATCATTTTCATGCTTGAGACTAGAATTATTTTTTGATTTTGATTTTGAATTTCAATCTGAGTTCCTTTCAATGTGATATGATGGTTTCACTCTATTGCTGATAGTTCATTTTAATAGCTGCTAAAAAGTTTTAGTACAAGAAGAAATGATTTTTTTTTTTTTTTTTTGGTTTTGTTGTTTTAGTCATTTTCATTTTGAGTGAACTATGTATTCAACTCAAATGCATCTAAGGTTGTTAGGTAGAGGTTTATGGTGGCAGTCCATGATTCTTGAAGGTCATAATATCCTATTTTGTCTCATACGCCAATGAAATCTAGTAAATGACATCTCTTCCCATGTATGAGCAAGGTGAAGGTCACAATTTTGGATTCAAAACCCATCATTTGTGTGTATTGTGTTCACTAACTGATAAAAATATAAATTTTCATGCTTTATATAATTTTTCATGCTTTCTTAAATTTTCTAGGGTCTAAACAAGATATTTTGAGTTGAATTTTTTTAAGATTATAATTATTTTGGTTTTTGAAGATATTTTGTATTATAAAGATTTGTATTCATATACAGAGAACTATTGCTTTCCTATCTTATAATCCAAAAGGAGAAGTATGCTCTCCTATCTTAAAATTGTGGATGGTAGAATTAATTAATGTAGGTGTTTATTGATTATCAATGCCATTTTTAATGTATATTGATTTTTGGACTTCTTTGGTCATGTTATTTTGATTATGATAGTGATCCAGAGGACAGATTCACACCTAGACCTGTACTAGCAAGGTTTTCATATAGCTCTTTTGACTTACAATTTGATCTAAGATACTCTTAGTCTCTTAACATAGTCAATTGAGAGTTTTTATTTTGGTTTTTTACTTACCTTTTCATCAGAATAAAATGCTTACATCTTATTTTTGTTTACAATAGGACACCGGAGGAAGTTCTGGAGATGAATGATCATGGTCTAGGTGCTCATTGGAAACAATAAAATGCTTACATCTTATTTTTATCTTTTCTACTATTTTGTCACTTTTAATACGGTTACTAAGAGCATGATTAGACTTTCATTCCATATGAGGATTTTCCTTTGTTGATTTAGATGGTAATAATAATGTGTTCTAGCTCTTCATTTGCAAATGTTAGTGTTCATGGAGAGATCAACGTGACATTTAGCATAGATCATTTGTTCATAAATGGTTACAATATTGACATGTTTTGGTATGTTTTGGCAAGATTGATGGGAAAGTATTGTCATAGTTTATTTCTTTTTTATTTATTATTATTGCATGTGTGTGTGCTATGCTGACTTGTTTAAGATTATCTTATTGAAAGTGCAGTCGTTCATTTCCAATTATATTATTTTTTCCAAATTCAATTACAAAAGATCTAATTAAATTGATAGACTTTTCTGACAATTGTGTTGTATGCAGATGCTCTCTTATATGGGGGAGAACGGAATTGAAGTTCAGGAGTACGGAGCAGTGGGCTCAAATGCAATATGAGGATTAGGATGATGAGAGTTTAAAGAGATGGAAGGAACAGCTTCTTGGGAGTGTGGACTTCAATTCTGTTGTAGGTAATCATTTTGTCTTTTCCTAACTGTTTATTTGTGAATTTTGTTGGGTTGTGAAGAAAATGGAGGGCAAAAAATACAAATTTGGAATCTTTCATTGTTTTGAATTCCAAATTCTGCCTCTACTTTTCTTTTTCATGGAATCAGAAGTCATAACTTATGTTATGCTCTAAGATGGCTAAAATTAGCCACAAAGAAAAGTGGAAAATAAAATTTTCCAATATTAATTTTATGGCCTTCGAATTAAACAAAATGTACTGACTTTTAAAACAATTACCCCATATTGCTAATCTAATAAGTGCAGAGGATCTTACCCATCTACTTTTGACATCTATGACCGTTGTGTTACCTATTCTATTTAAAATAGCAAGAGAAGTTGCTAAGTGGCAGTGCACCTAGTATGACTATTTTCATATAGCTTTAAATGAAGCATTGAAGAAGAAAGTTGAGAGGCTCAAGATTGCAAATGGAGAAATAATGACACATGCTGGGGAAAAGCTCTAAAAAAGTGCGAAAGAAAGGCCATGGCTTCTGCTTCTACATTGTGCTATGATGGAGAGGAGAATTCCTTATCAAATACAATGGATAAGGTAATTAAGGCTCCGTTTGTTTTGGTGGTAAATGATTTCAGGAAATTATTTACCACCTGACCCCACTGTTTGGAAGCCAAGGAAAATAAAAATTTTCAGAAAATATGATTTAGTTGACCGAAATTTACTCATTTGACCCGGAAATGATTTTACAATTCTATTTTCCCTTCAAATCGTTTTCAGAAAAGAGCCTCATACGCACAGAGAGAGAGAGAGAGAGAGAGAGAGAGAAATAGTGAACGAATCAAACCAAGCTCCAATCCACCACCACAGCCCATTGCTCGCGCCCACGAGCCTTCGACTTCGCCGGCGCCACGAACCGACGAACCCACGAGCCTTCAACTTCGTCGGCGGCACAAACCCACGAGCCTTCGACTTCGCCTTCACGCCACAAACCCACGAACCCACGAACTGATCTTCGACTTCGCCGGTGAACCCAGAGCCCAGATCACCATCGAAGGCTGATCCACCCAGACCGATCACACCCATGACCGATCTCTCCCTTTCCCTCCATTTTTGATCACTCTCTCTTCCTCGCTCTCTCAGTCTGACCGAATGGTGGATTTGATCAAATGGTGTTGTTGTGATTTTTGTTTTTTTAAGTTTATATGTTGAAATTTTCTATTATAAAATTTGTTTGGTAACTGAGAAAATGTGAGAAAGTAGTAGGAAAATAGCATTTTCAGAATGTAACCAAACACATGAAAACATTTTCTAGAAAAATTTTCATAATGCAGCCAAACACTTAGAAAATATTTTCCTTTCCCGAAAATACCATTTCCGAAAAATATTTATTTTTCGGAAAATATTTTACGGGAACCAAACACAGCCTAAATGAATGTACGTGTGGCTGGTGTGTGAAGTCTCAGCTTTTGTTATGCTAGTTTGGTTGGGGAGTAATTTTGGTTTTAGGCCTAAGATCTATTGGGAAGTAATGACTAAGGACAAAGATTCGTTATTGTAAATTTAAAAGTGTAAGGGCTATAGGCAGAGTAGTTGAGTTGTGAAACAGAGTGGTTGAGTTGTGTTGATTTGTTTCACTGTGTTATAAGTGTAGTTGATTAACTGTTGTAATTTAATTTGGAATTGCACAATTGTGATTACATTTATATTTTTAATCATTTTATTAAATTTTGATTAATGTGAAAGTGTGCATTCAATTTTTTTTTTAAATAAAATACTTATTTCAAGTGTGCATTCAATTTTGATTAATGTGTTATAAGGTTATATTTCCATAAAATAAATCCACCTAAACAATATTGAGGATATATTTCCCTGACATTTTTAAAAGAACACTTGCTAAAAAATAATTGCAAGAAGTAAGATTTCATAATGTTTCTATCTTTTGATAATAATAATAATAATAATAATAATTAAAAAAATGATATTTCAAATTGACCCAAAAAAGAAAGTGACGTGGTTAATTGTCATAAAAAAAAAATAATGTTAATAAATAAAACAAAAAGAGAAGTCACATTACAGTAAAAAAAATCCAGCCCCACGTTGTTAAAAAAACACACACACACAATATCATTTTAACTTAAATAAAAAATGAAAAATAAAAAGAAAGAAAGAAGAAGACAAAACCCTACCTCTCCCTATCACTAAAAACCAAGCGCCCCACCTTTTTCTTTTTCAATCCCACGCCTCCCTTTTAACTCACTAAATACTAACACTATTTCACTCACTAAGAAAAGAAAGAAGAAGAAAAAGCTCTCACCTCTATAGCCCAGGTTAGTTTTCTTAAATCCTTATATCTTGATTTATATATTTTGTTAATGTAGTGGATTACTAAATGGATTTGTTGGTTGATTTATTTTATCTAAATTTTGGATTTGGTTTAGATATATGTCTTTCATAATATACAATCTTGTATTTTAGGTAAAGTTCTTGACAGTTTGGTACTAGACCAGAGTGTAATCTTTATGTGTATTGGTGGCCTCATCCAATTTGTTGATTAGTTTTAATTATATGCAAGGATCTATTACACATATAATTTTTTCTAATATAAACAACATAAATTTTTTTACCTATTTTATTGAGGTTGTTGAAATCAGTGATAAATTTGCTCATTACAGTTTTCAATTAATTGCTATTCTTAGTTCATATGTAATTTTATGTGACTTATGTGATGATGGATATACTGTTAAGAGTGATGGGAATGAACTATTAATGTGGTTATTGGTTGTGGATGTATTCTTGGAAGTTCTCATTCACAGGAGAACTACAAGGTTCTTGACAGTAGTAAGGTTTTATGATAGATGCAATGTTTGTGTCAGTAGTAAGGATTTATTTTTGATGTTTTGTCATTTTATCATGGTGATTGTGTTAATGTTTTTAAATGAATATATTTTCGTCAATTCTTTATTATTTACTGTAAATATAAAAATTTGTGTAGTTATAATTTTTGTATATTTATTCAGTTTAATCTAAAATATTGCAGACCAATGTTAGGGAGGAGATCGTAGTGTGAATAATTACACAAGATGACTTTGAGGAGGAAGGTGACTCTCAGCTAGAGGAAATTGGCTCGAATGATGACTAATCTTCCAATACTTATGCTTTCAAGTTTCGTGAAGGATATAATATAGCTTTCATGTATCATTGAACATCATGCGATTTTGTAGACCTTTTAATATTTTCATTTTTATTGCATTATTCACTTATTAGTTTTGAACAACTATGGATTTGTACTTGTTATTTGAATGGAAATTTTTTTATGAGATGTATGTTTGTAATTTATATATTATTTTATTTACTTTCATGTTATTCATGTATTTCTTTATCGTTAGAATTGTTTTGTTGCAATTAAACTACTAGAAATGGCCTTTTTTCTTCAACGAAGCTATTTTGTTGCAAATAATGTATTAGTGACGTGGTAACTTATTTTTAATAACGGCCAAAGTTCGTTGAAAAGACATAAATGGTCACTAAGATTTTGTATTTTTGACGAAAAGCTAAGTATTTACAATGGCTTTTGGACATTGGAAAAAATATATTAACGATGACTATAGTTCATCGCAAAATGTATTTGGTCGTTTGACTTCATCATTTGAAATTTTATTTTTGACGGCAAATCAAGTATTTATGATGACTTTTAGTCATCGAAAAAATACATTAACGATGGCCTTAGTTCGTCGCAAAATATATTTGGTCGTCCAACTTCCTCGTATGAAGTTGTATTTTTGACGGCAAAACAAGTATTTATGACAACTTTTAGTCATTGAAAAAATACATTAATGATGGCCTTAGTTCATCACAAAATGTATTTGGTCGTCCAACTTCCTCTTATGAAGAAGTATTTTCGACGGAAAAAATAAATTGCTTACGACGGCTTTTTACAGTCGAAAATGAGTGTTAGCAACGGCCTTGTCGATAATAAAGTATTATCGACGAGGCTTTTACCGACAGACGTCGACGGCCTTTTGCCGTCAACACTACTAATCTGCGACGGCTTTTTGTGTTGTTGTGACGAACTTTGGCAGTCACTAATAGCAATCTTTTTTGTAGTGGGTTATAAATTGTTGAAACTTATCTCAAGATACCTTTTACCAACGGTTGGGTGCTTGTGGATAAAAGTAATAAGTATACTTTAATCTATATTTATGTGTATATATTTCAACGGTTTATAGTAATATTTCGACCTTTATTAACTATTGATAAATGTGTAACACTTTTTTCAACATTTCTGTAGAAAAATGTTCTCGACACAGTTTTTAATAATGGTTCTCTACGGTCATTCCAACTGTTGAAAAACGGTTTCAACCGTTGAAAATAACTAAATTTCTTGTAGTGGTGCGTGGTGATGGTTACACTTACAAGTGCTCTTTTATTCATGCCATATCAATGTGATAAACAGAGAGAGGGTGAAAGGAGCGGATCATAATTAATTACTTACATTAATGAATGATAGGAATTCAAAATTTCTTGTACCACAAACTAAGCCACAATTTTTATCACAAATATTCATGTGTGTAATTTTGATTGGTGGAGAAAAAGTTATGGATTTATGTGGGAGTGACCAGCAGCCTGTCACTAGGAATTTTTTTTAGGGTGGTTACTAAAAAATTTGAATTTTACAAAATTTAATAATTTGATAACTTGAATATTTGCTACAATTGCGAGTCAAGTCACTAAGGAG
Source organism: Quercus gilva (assembly GCA_023621385.1). Classification (NCBI taxonomy): domain Eukaryota; kingdom Viridiplantae; phylum Streptophyta; class Magnoliopsida; order Fagales; family Fagaceae; genus Quercus; species Quercus gilva. Next base: position 7,387,302 of record CM042475.1, on the reverse strand, counting down.
AGCAAAATTGTTGCGATTGCAAAGCCCAAAAGAGTATAACTAACGTTACCATCAAAGAAAACTCACAAATATTTTTCTTAGTACAATTTTTTAAGGAAAAATAAAATTAGAGATTATTTTATTGAATAGGTTGAACGATCTACAAATTTGAATGATTAGTAATTTTTATCTTTTATTTTATAATAGGCTTTGTGACGAATAATTTGTTCATTTGTTGTTGTTTGGTCTTGTCTTATTTTTGTTTGGTTTATATTTTTGTTATTTGGGCTAATATTTATTGTTGTTATTTAAGATTTTTTTTTTTTAAATTTATAAAAGGGATTAAGGATTATGTTTGGGGGTAGAATTTATTTTCGAGTAATGCTATGTTCACAACACTTTTACAATAAATCTTATGCAAAAAATTGTTATTGGTGGTTAAAAAAATAATATTGGTATTTGGGTCAAATTAGAATTAGTAACAGCTTATTACATTGAATTTGTTGTGAAATTATTATAAAAATTTTATGAATGTAACATTACTTTTATTTTTGTTGAACTCAAATTTTTGTAATTCTCAAATCAGGGTGTTCAACGTGTTTATTAGGGTGGCCACAATAGGTTAGTTTAGCATATAATTTTTTTTAGCAAGTGTATATATACATTTTTTAGCAAGTCAGGTGCAAGTTGTAGTCTACCACGTAAGATAATTGTGGTAAAAGTTGTAGTTTTATTCATGGTACTAAAATTACTCATAGGAATTAGATGAAGAGTGAAAAGAAAATGGCATTTCATTTGTGCTACTAAATGAGGGAAGCATCAGTGTTGGACTTACTGATTATAAAAAAAAAAAAATGAAAGTTTTTTATGTGCAAAATTAATTGAAACAGAGAGTTTGTTAGGGTTGAGTTAATGTTGAAGTTTTATGCTACTTTAGCCATTACCCTTAGGCCCTTCGTCAACAAAATCCTTATTGTATTAGTAGAATTGGAGGCTTTGGACAGTGAAATTTATGGCAGATCCAGCTGCATTTTTTTATGCTAAACAAGGCAATTTGGTTAAGTTGGTTCAATTTGGTTTATTGCTGTAAGGGAAATGACAAAGTTTAGCTACAACTTCACTCAATATTTTTTTATTAGTTGTGAATTTTAACAAATAAATCATCAGATTACATTTTCTTCTTATATCTTTATGCATGCAAACTTTCCAGAAAATCAAAAATTAATAGCTACATCATCAATCAAATGTTTAAATTTCAAAATTTGTAGTTTGAAATTATGCATAAAAAAATAAGTTTATGAATCGAATAGTAAATAACATCTTATTGGTACAAAATTTGAAATGCTTGTTTTTTTTTTTTTTTTTTAAGGAGGTGAAATGCTTGTTAAAAATATTTAAAAAAAAAAACATGCAATCTAACTAGTAAAAATATGTAGTCATATTAATTTATATATATATATATATATATATTTTAGTGGAAATGAGGTTGAAAACTCTGGGGGATGTTAAATTTGTGGGCGTAGGACAATGAATATTAATTGTAATTAAGCCAAAATTAAATGCAGATTTAAAGCCGTGGGCCGTGGGCCAAAGCTTTTATATCAACAAATGTATGAGTCTTCCTCGTGCACTTTAGCTTTTCTACACAACATAACTATCGTGGATTGATGGACTTGCAAACAATCCAAGTCCATTTGCAACCATACAAAACCCAAATTATGCGAAGAAACAGTTCTCTTTTTCCCTTTAAGTCACAACTTCCACGATTTCCCTTGAATTTAAATATGGGGGTTTATTCCATACATTTGGATTTCATCTTTGTGGTTGAATAAGATTCGTAGCTAGGCTGCATGACATATGTGGCTCAAAAAAGTGTCCTCAACATACTCAAATTCATCACTGGCCCATGTAAATATGCCCATCACCATGCTCAAGTCACTGCATGGGAAGCAATGTCAGAAAAATCAAGAATTTAAGAATTGCAGTTGAGTTAAATGGTCTGTCATTTACACAAGTGATTGAGTCTAAGACATTCTTACAGTCTTGAGTTTCGTGGTGCCGTCCGGGTTTGGATTTTGTTGGCCAAATAAATTGAGCACCTCCTTTCTTGCCTCTTCTTGCCAATTTGTGTGGATTGCTGGAAGAAATATAGTCCACCCAAGTAAGGTACTAGTGGTTTCCTGACCAGCAATGTAAAATGTTTTGCACTCGTCCAACAAATCTTCTATTGAAATTTTTTGGCTAGCATTGAGATCATGATGAGCCTCTACAAGTAGTTGAAGAAAATCACCCCCAATACCCTCTCCAGTCATTACCTTCTCTTCTCTCTTCTTTATTATCTCTAATATAGCATTGTGTATTCCTTTTACAAGCTCCTCCGATTCAATTTCGTCATTAGTTTTATAAATTTTACTGTAAAAATGGACAAATGATATTAGGACATTGACCAATGGTACAATAACAACAATAAGCATTAGTTTCAAAATTTCGAGGTTAGTTATGATTGCCAACATACTAGTTAGAGTCAGTCACATTTTAGAACGCTACTAGGACATGAGGATGCTAAGAATATTAAATGGAGAGTAGTTCTATGTTCCCCAATTGTTGGTTTAACTAAAAGAACTTTACCTGATGCCAGGAAACCTGAGTTTGTAAGTATTTCTAGATGATATCAAGGCCAATTTCATCAACATCTCAAAAATGTTCTTCCCTTCTAAGTAACTGCTCCCAAAAGCTGTCCTTGAAATCACTTCGGAAGTCAATAGCCTAAATTCTTCAAATACCTCAATCTCTTTACCTTCATGATGTTTCCATCTTTCTAGTGTAATGTGCACATCAGCCCATGGGATGTGTAATGTGCACATGGCTGGCTCTTTTAGTGTAATGTGCACATAGATGTGTGCTAGTGCAACTAATAAACAATAATTTAATTAACCATTAATTAATTGGGGAAAGCAACTAATAAACAATAATTAATAATTTAATTAACCAATACATTATAAAAGGCAAACAAATTAAATTATGTTAGGCTAAACAACAATTAATAATTTAATAATTAATGAAACAACAATATAACAAATTATAATTTATAAAAAACAAACAAATTAATGAAACAACAATAATTAATAATTTTATTAATATTTCAAATTAACTTATAGTTTATTGTATAGGTACCTTGTTCATTTCTTTTCTTTTCATTTTTTTCCTTTTGAGGTTTTTCGATGTACGGAATGCAAATTTGTTTTGGTTTTGAGGACATTTTTTTTTTTAAGCACAAACTTCATGCCGTCCAAATCTTGAATTTCGGCCGGTATTTTCCGAAACACCCGAAATAGACCAAAATGACCCGAAATTTTTTCAAAGTAGAATAGGAACACCCTGGAAAAAATTCATAGAGTCGCCACAGTGTGTGTATACGCAAATTCATAATGAAGCAACTTTTACACACCTGTTGGCATATATCAGCCATCATAGTCTATATGAGGTTGTTAAGCTAAGTATTCAACCAATCAGTGCCGCTAATGTCTTCATTCTGCGTAATATTAGATGATCACTAACCATGTAACCAAGATCAAAAAAGGGTCATAGTAAATTAAAATTAAGCATAAGCATATAAGACAACAGTCATGACTTTAATTAAGACACGCGACCAACAGTCCAGATCGTATTAGATCTTGAGATACCTGAAAAGTCTCCAAATGCCATTACGTTACATTAACTAATGATAAACATAATCTTCATATTGGTCACCCGTCTTCAATGTCTCTACTGATTCTATTAATTCAATGTTCATTCACTTTTAGTGTAGCACATAGATTTTCACTTACTCTCCAAGCTACCAAATCCCAATTAAGCTAAGAAAAACTGAAATAAATAAAGGCTACAGTATACATCCCAAGGCATTGATGTCTGGATATTCTGTGCACATTTTATTGCCAGTTCTGGTCTTTACAATGAGTGCAGCATCACTTGAACTCCATGTTGTGGGCGAATGGTAAGAAGCTGAAATGGTGAGTGGACATAGGCTGGGGAAAGGGTGAAGGCATAGCGTTGTAGAATCATGGAAAGAGCAATCTTTGCTTCAGTTGTTGCAAAGTTCAACCCCACACAACTTCGAGGCCCCACTCCAAAGGGAAAAAAAGCAGTTATGTTGTTGTTAGTAGCCTTGGCAACACCTTCTGAGAATCTCTCTGGTTTGAAAAGATGCACGTCTTCTCCCCATATTTTTGGGTCATGGTGAGGTGCAAGAGTTGGGATGTACAATAATAAATTAGCCGGAAGAGTGAACTTCCCAAGTCTAGCTTCCCTTTCAACTTTTCTTGATATTGCAGTTACAGGTGGATATAACCTAAGAGACTCATTGGTGATCATACCCATCTGCATAGGAAACAATGTCAGAAAAATTAAAAATTTAAGAATTGCAATTGAGTTAAATGGTCTGTCATTTACACTAGTAATTGATTCGAGTTTGAGACATTCTTACAGTCTTGAGTTTTGTGATTCCATCTGGGTTTGGATTTTGTTGGCCAAATAAATTGAGCACCTCCTTTCTTGCTTTTTCTTGCCAATCTGTGTGGATTGCTAGAAGAAATATAGTCCACGCAAGCAAAGTACTTGTGGTTTCTTGACCAGCAATGTAAAATGTTTTGCACTCGTCCACCAAATCTTCTATTGAAATCTTTAGGCTAGCATTGGCATCGTGATAAGCCTCTACAAGTAGCTGAAGAAAATCACCCCCAATGTTCTTACCCTCTCCAGTCATTACCTTCTCTTCTCTCTTCTTTATTATCTCTAATATAGCGTTGTGTATTCCTTTTACAAGCTCCTCCGATTCAATTTCATCATTAGTTTTATAAATTTTACTGAAAAAATGGACAGATGATATTAGGACAACATCGACCAATAGTATATCAACAACAATAAGCATTAGTTTCAAAATTTTGAGGTTAGCTATGATCCTCAACGTACTAGTTAGAGTCGGTCACATTTTGGAATGCTATTAGGACATGAGGACGCTAAGAATATTTAATGGAGAGTAGTTCTATGTTCCCCAATTGTTGGTTTAACTAAAAGGACTTTACCTGATGCCCGGAAACCTGAGTTTTAAAGCATTTCTGGATGAAATCAAGGCCAATTTCATCAACATCTGAAAAATGTTCTTCCCTTCTAAGTAACTGCTCCCAAAAGCTGTCCTTGAAATCACTTCTGATGTCAATAGCCTAAATTCTTCAGATACCTCAATCTCTTTACCTTCATGATGTCTCCATCTTTCTAGCATCACCTCAATGCTACTGATCATTGATGGAATCATATTCTGCAAAAGTGAATTCCTTCTAACAATTTAGACTAATTTCCAAGAATTTTTTCCTTGATACACAAATAATTTGCTGGGCAGGAATTTGAACCATCAATTGATATCTCCGTTAGAAATATTAAAAAGTACTGATTGAACTACAACTACACAAGGCTCTTGACAATTTCCAAGATTGTATATCTATGCTTTTTGGATTGAATTTTGTTAATAATACGATATGCTAATTTGTTATTGGGTTTAATTCATTTAAAATAGACTAGTGATACTAAATATATTACAAATTTTACTTTTAGCTTTACAAATAGATATGTCAATTTCAAATCACGCAAAAAGTAATAAGAAATTTATTTGTTACATGTATATTGTTGATGTGACATGAATTTTGTTAATAGACTCTCTAGTTTGTAAAATTTTTATAAAAAAATTGATAGTAGATTTACTATTTTATTTTATATTTAAAAAAATCAATTAAACATATTTTTCTAGGCTAATAATTGCAATATTAATGGTGCTAATTCTAAATGGTAAGACTAAGAGTAAGAGATTACTTTGAGGCTCTCTGCATGAAAGGCTGAATTAGCAAGTTTCCGCATCTTTGCCCATTTTTCACCTTCAGAAGTCACAAGCCCATCTCCTAAGAGCTTCTTCGTATAGTTTGCGGTCTCTGGCTTTGGATAAGCGTTGTCTCTATTGTTCATTATCTCTTTGATTAGCTCTGGTTCAGTAACAACCAGTTGAGCTTTAGGGCCAAACCATTGAAGATAATTATTACCTGTACCAAAGAATAAAAGGATACAAAATTAAAAATGGCTAAATTTATTGAAATTGACTAAATCACTTTGAAAGATTCTTTTACCATATTTGCCAACCCATGAGTGAACATGAGGCAGAATTGTGGAAAATATGTCATGTGATAAATTCATTGGCCTGCTCATGGCTTCTTTTCTCATGTTGAAAATTTCTTTGGTGCTTCCATGGAAGAATCTGTAAGAAGGACCTTTGATTCCCTGTGAACTCAATTGATTCTTCACGTGAATTGGAGTCCACCATAGTTTGTGAAGGCCCCGGATGAGAGTTAAGAGAAAGTACAGGCACAGAGAGCTTGTAAGACTCATTACAAGGATTTCAACAGCACCCATTTTCTCTTTTTGAAGGAAAATTTTGGGAAGTTTAGAATTTGATGGTTATCCTCAATGTTTCAACTTTTAATTAGTGATGATGAATGTGGATTTGTTGAATTGACTTTTGTGGGCTTCAAGTACTCCAAGTCCAATATGAATTAAAGTACTGAATTATTGCTAGAATGGTTGGATGATGATATTATAAACAATTTATTAGTTAATTAACATATTAAAAAAACTCCTTCCATCCTCTCCATCTGGCAGTACTTGTTTTTGGCCTCCACCAGATAAAACTGAAAACACCTTTTTGTAATATTAGAAAAATTGACATTGTTGTGATTTATGTTGCCTTTGTCTGCCTGTCGGTTATTGCTGTGAGATTGCATAGTCAAGCCTGTTAAAGATTTCAAATACAATTTGTTTAAAGGTAAATGTGTAATCATATGCAGAATGCTGACAAGCTTGCTCAACTTATTATGGCATGGTTGCTTGAATATTGTCGCCCTTTGAATTTTGGTTATTCACAAATTAGTAAAACTAGTCATGGATCCCACGTGTTTGCACGTGATCATATTTTTAGGATGGTCTTTTTTTTTTTTTTTTTTCAATTTGTACTAATTTAATAAATAGTAATATAATTCATAATCATATTCTCATTTATTATAGGAACAATTACAAAGTGTAATATATATAATTTCTGTTGTATGTATCAAAATTTAAAAAAAAAAAAATACATCAATAATTTTTCTCAAGAATTCAAAGGTAATTTAGTGAAATATTAATTTTTTTAATACAATTTATTTTATAATATTTTGTATATCATTAAAAATATATATATATATATATATAATTTGGAAATTATTCTTTTAGTTTTAAACAAACTTTTTCAAACCCAATTTTTTCTACCATACAATCAAAAACACCAAGAAACATATCTAAAAAAATTAATAAAACTCAACAAAACTACAATTCAAAATAATAAAAATGAAAGGGAAAAACAAAAGATTGTAACTCTTTTTCCTTTTAGAAAAACCAAGATACAATTCCAAAGGGGGAAAAAGTTGAGAATTTTTTTTTTTTTTTTAAAAGGAGAAGTATTGTGTTAATGTTGTCATAATTTAATATTACATCTAATCTAACATGTGAAAAATGAATAGATAAATAAATAATTTTAAGCACAAAATTGAATTTGTTTTCTTTAAAATCTCAATGAATGCACTAATAAGATAAGGAAGATAAAGAACAATATAAAATATTCGTAAACACTTAAAGCAATTATTTAGGCATCTAAGAAAATGAAAAATGACCAAATTTAGTAGCTAAAAAATAGTTGAAATATATATACATTGTCTTTATGATGTGTATTGTGCTTATGATACAATGATACTAATTGATAACAACTTACATTCACACTTCCGTCTTAAGAGAGATTATAATATGTACTTATAGCAGGGGCGGAGCCAAGGGGGGTCGAGGGGGGGCAAATGCCCCCCCTGACCTTCCCCCAAACTCTTTTAATATAGCAGCCTAACACTTATGGCACTTTTGGTGTTTTACATTAATTGAAAATCAATAATTTTAAGGGAATCTTAGCTAGCTAATCCATGGGTTTTATGGGTCAACAAGTTGCTATTGCTGCAAAGTTTCAAAAGTTGGGAAAAATAATTTGTTTTAAAGTCATGAAACAGGACAGTTTCACGCTAGCTCCCTTGGCTCTCAAAACTTTTGAATTTAAAGTGTCCAGAGGAAATCCTTACTAGCTTTTAAGATGTGCTTAAAGTTGCATCATTTTCAATGGTGTTTTGTAACTTATGTTAGTTCTAAGTAACCAAAGTCATTTATAGCCAAGGTTTGTTTTGACGTTTTTGCAATTATAATTGAAAATCATGAACACAATTTCAGCTATGTGTTTCATTCACATAATTTGTAACTATCGCTATTCTTTTTAATCTTGCCCCTCCTAAACTAAAATCTTAGCTCCGCCACTAACTTATAGGGACATATATTACATCCACTCATAATAAAAAATAATTAAAAAAAATTTGACAAAGCCATATATACTTCAAATTGAGAGAGGAGAACAACTTGATTAGGGAAAGAAAAACAGCACAAAATCCTATTTCAACTACTAATTTGCATAATTTGTTTTGACCATATTCGTTGACCCATGAGTGAATATGAGGCTGAGCTTTGGAAAGTATATTATGTGATAAATCCATGGGCCTGCTAATGACTTCTTTTCTCATGTTCGAAATCTCGTTGGTGCTTCCATAGAAGGATCTGTAGGAAGGACCTTTGATTCCCTGTGAACCCATTAGAAACTGCATGCGAATTGGAGTCCAACATAGTTTGTGAAGGATCCTGATGAGAGCTAAGAGAAAGTATAGACACAGAGAGCTTGTAACACAGATTACAAGGATTCCAACGACACCGATTTTTTTTTTCAATGAAACTTCGTAAATGTTTAGAATTATATGGTTTTCACCAATGTTAAACTTTCGATGTGGTCTTTAAAAATTTTGATTGCTTTTTGTGTTTTTATGTTGTTATTATTTAATAAAACGTTTACCGCCTGGTCTAGAATATAGTTAGACTAGTCATAAAATGGCACAATTTGTGCCATTTTTAGGAAGGCAGGATATCAACCTAACAACATCTAACCGGGACTTGAGGTAATATCATGCACTAGTGAGGGAATGACACTCATACATATGAACGACGTCGTGCCATGTGAGCCCTAAGTTCATCTGGTCGTTCAGAGCATCTACGCTCCCCAGGACTCTAAACAGGTTAGGAGCGCACTGATGGAGACATAACATGTGGTTGAGCAGATAGTCTCTAGTTATCCTACCCATGGGAAGTGTCATTCCTCCCTCTATAAAAGTGATCATTGGAATGACAACTTAACCCACCTCTCTATTGGTAAGTATTTGGTTTGGGGCGCAATATTGAAGGCCTATTCCGTGTGGGATGTGGTATTTGGCCCTAAAACCCTCCATACCGGCCAGAGAGTCTACTAAGTGCTTGAATCTATCCATCTAAGCAAACGAGGATGACGCGAAGGAAATTTTCTAAAAAGGAAAGAAGGCCGTGGAGGATGGCCGAAGAAAAAGAAAATTTAAAGATATAAATACTTACGGGAACAAGTGCACTAAACTCTGGACCTTTCGAAAGATATTTTGGAAATTTTTTAAGGAAAAGAACTCGGGAAGTTTAGTGATTGGGAAAGCTTTGTGAGTTCGAGTGCCTGGGATCTCTGGAAAGCTTGAAGACTTGTGAAATGAGGAAAGTGATTTCCCTCGAGGCTTTATATAGAGGGTGAAAATGAGTGGGAGTTATCCCGCTCAAAATTCCAAGAGAAAGATCAATCGTTGGATCTGCACCTCACCGTTAGATTTGGGGAACAAGGCACCGCCTGGAGCATTTAATGGCGTCTCGCAGGCTTTAAAGCGTCAGTTGCAATTATGGGGCGCGTAAAACAACACCCCTACACGTGTGAGCCAGAGAGATAAATGGTTTTGTCTCTTAAAAATCAAAACCCCACTTTTTCTCCTCGAATGAGAGGGAAAAACGGAGTTTTAAGGGGCTATTGTAGGGATAAGGGCCCAAAATTATGTATTGGGCGTTGAGCCTTATCCATGGACGTTGGCATGTCTGAGGAGGGATAAATGGTTATGAGGGATTCCAGTTTAGAATCTCATAAATAAGAAAAGAGTGGAAGGCGGTCCGAGGAGGAATTCCTTCTCGGCCATGACAAATACGGCTCAGATATGTATTCCAGCGATGAACGTGACCTTCATAAAAGCTCTAATGATAGGGACGCGCCTCATGAGCACACGATAAGGAAAGGAACCCAAAAATATCTAAAGGAAAGCTGCTACCACTGCATTAAATGCATTGCAGCTACTTTTCTGGCCACATTTATGTGGAGAAGATCCCTGAACAGTGTTGTCTTGGCTACCGCAACTCATAGAAAGCCAGAGAGGGTGTTTAATGGGACGGGCACTTGAGTAAGGGCTCAAATGATCAACAAGTGTAGGGTCAAGATGGTTCAATGGGATGTATATAATGTAAGGGACCTTCCTAGAAATGGGGATCGGAAAAACTAAGAGAGAATACTGTACCAATCAAAGTTGCACTTGTAATCAATTTTATTGATTTATAATAAGATTTGCCTCCTCGGACAATGAATTCATTCAGTCCTATGTGCCTTGTTCTTGCTTGATCATCTCTCGAATCCATCTTAGCTGTTGTCAAATTCATTAGGTCCTAGTTCTTTAATCCACTCTCTACAAATTTATTATACTGGGCTCACTGGGCCAACACTCCTTACATTTTGGGCTTGGGCCGCAAAACGGGTCCCTATAGGTACACTCCATTTTGTGTATCATTTATATTTTTTAAAAATAATAATAATAATAATTCGATAGTTGGGGGGGCCATGTGATGTGAGCACTGAATGTCTCCACTGAAAACGTCATAATGTCCCAATTGAGTTATAAAACTTTTAACTTTTGTATCTCATTCACGTGTGGATCTACTATTAACAACATTTTTTATTTTTTACTGATCACAACTTACTATTTTTACGAGTTATGAAAAAAGTTGTATCACTAAACTTATTCTAATTTCTATGAAAAAAAATGTGGATAGTTTTTTTTGGAAAATGTTTCTTTGTTTATTTTTGAAAAGCGTGTTTAAATTCTCTCAAAAAATGCTACTTACTTTTTTTGGAAAAATTGACAATTTTTTTATTAAAAACAATACATATATTTTTATGGGCAAATATGATTTAAAAATAAGTCACGTGAACTTTCTTTTGAAAACAAGCTGTTTTTTATTTTTATTTTAAAATATTTTCTTAATTTATTTGAAAACGTGGTCTCCTTTATATTGGGAGATGCATTATTTTTTAGACGCATGCCATATTTTTATTATATATCCTTTTTTAAGATACGTTTAATAATTTTTCTTAGATATTATGCCTTTAAAAATTATAAAAATTATGATTTGATGCATGCCATACTTTTATTATATATATTTCCATTTTTTAGATACATATCATAAGCTTACTTTTCTAGATAAAATTCTAAAACATGATGATTTTCAAAATAATATACTATATAATAAAAATTAGGTATAGAAGCTGTGATTGTGTCAAATATTTATTTGTTCTTATTAACTACCGTTAGTGTTATTCTAAAAAAAAAATTAAAAACTATTGTTTGTGTTTTAATTTTTTGGTTTTTTACATTTCCAACAGCTTAATTGTTTTTATTAATATTTTTTTTAGTTCTAAACTTTTTTTTTTTTTTTTTTGGATAAGATAGTTCTAAACTATTTGATTTTACATTTGGTTAATAATATTGTGATAAAAACAATAGAATTTACTTTTTCGTTTTCTTTTTTTAAATCTATCCTATTTGATTTTACATTTAGTTGATATGTTATTAAAAATATTTTTTTTAATATAGGTATCTTTTGTTCTTATACAACCTAGATTTTAGGATTTGAAATGAAACAACCACATTAGCATCAACTCAAAATCTATTTTGTCTCTAAACCAAAAAAAATAAAATAAAATAAAACCACTTAAGCACTAAAATATCTTTTAAGACTCCCACTTGTAATTATATAGGTAAAACTATTACTTAATGTAGCTTTTTAAAAATAAATTTAGATTTAGAATAAGTACTACCAATCCAAGTTTTAAAAATCGAAAAAACCAGTAGTTCAACTGATTAAAACTGAGAATCGGACCATTGTTCGATTCTTGAACTGTTCCAGTTTTTAAAACAATACTCTCAACCCAAACTTGTATTTTCTCATTATTAAAGTGCACCAAATGGATGAAATTGGATCAAATAGACTGAATTGGACCTAAAGGACCTAAATAGACCAAGTTGGACCGAAATAGACCAAATTGCTGAATGAACTGAATTAGACTTAATTGATGGAATTGGACTGAAATAGACCCAATGGACCAAAATGAAACAAAGTGGACTAAATTAAATCAAATGGACTGATTTAGACTAAAGTGGACTGAATGGACCAAATAGGCTGAATTGGACAAAAAATGTGCAATGCACAGGACCACTACTAATATATTCAAAATTTTGAAAATTGAGTCAATAATATATATTTTATTTGAAAGCTTAATTGTTGAGATTTTCTAAATTTTGGTAAAATATTATTTTGTCATGAACCAACTCCCAAGGAAAGAGTTATCACATTTACACTATACTTTAAAATGACTAATTAAACTACAGTTGGAGTTCCCTATAAAAGCCTATATAGAACTCTAGCTAGTTCAACTTAATACATGACCAGTGTGGGATTCAATATATGTCCATGTAACATACATTCATAAAATATAATCTAATCCAAATACTTTAGGGTACTGCAAGAATGATAGTAATTCTTTCTAATTTTGTGTATTTATGTTTAGAGTATTTTCTTGGAAACACATTCCCATTTCCCACATAAGGCAATTTTTCCATATGACCAGACAACCCGTACTACTTAAGAAAGGACCCTCCTGTGTTGCTGAAATGTTTTTGAGAGATTTTGGACTGCTGGATTGAAAGGCATGGATCACGTGTGAAAGGTGGGGGTTAAGTGTGTCTCCACCGGTCCCCTTCTAAAAAATACTGTTTTTTTGCGGAATATATTTTATATAATCAACTAAAAATAAACCTAATTTGTTTGGATGGAAAATGTTCCACTTAACCTTTACCTGTATTTCAAACTGATTTGAACAACCTCCCTTAATAATACGCATTAGAATTTTTCTCAAAAAAAAAAAAAAAAAAATCAACAAAGTATAAAACGTTTTCAAAAATATTACATATTCAACAAATTATTGCAAATGAACTCCACACCACAAAAATCCCTCTTAAATGAAACTTCTCTCTATTCTTCCCCTTTGTGTTGACTGACTCTTAGACTTTTTCTTTTTTTCCAAATTATCCTTTTTACTCAAATCATTCTCTTTCCTTTTTTTCTTTTTTCTTTTTATTTCTTTCACAGGGTCTAAATTTTTCTTTTTCCCTTCGTTTGAGACTCTTCTAAATGGTTCCATTTTTTTTTCCTATTTTAGATTTTTTTTAAATGAATTATTTTATATATTATTATTTCAAATTATATGAAATATTGATGGTTTTCCATGCAATTCAAACAATAAAAATGTTTTTTCTTCATTTTTGGGATGAAACCAAACAAAGTAAAAGGAGTCTTTTTTTTTTTTTTTTAAGTATTTTCTATGATAATAAAAAAATGATTCATTTTTCAAAAACATTTTACATTGAAACGAAGTCTTATAAGTTATACTCACTAATCTCATTCACCAAAAGTCTCATGCCCATAGTAGCATTATTTGCTTTTCTCAATAGGAGAATTTAGATCCAAATTCCCTAACCTCCACTTATTTAATTAAAACAAAAAACAAAAACAAAACCTAGTCTTTTTCACCTCTTAATTACCCACCCCCCACAAAAAAAAAAAAAAAAAAAAAAAAAAAAAAAAAAGGTGACTTAAAAAAGAAAGTAAATGTCTTTGTTACCCTATTAAATATTGATAAAGAATCTTGCACCCATCCCCTCTTCAATCTGAACTTTGAAGCATGAAGCTATTTTTAGCCCATGTGGCCAGTTTGCTGGAAGAAAATTTAAACTTCAAAAGATAAGGAGGGCCCCCATAGCCCAGACAATGATTGGAGAAAAAAGGAAAAGAAAAGCTTAATAATAGCCCAAGAAATATCTTCCATCCAAAGAGTTTGTTGAGGCCCAATGAGATAATTGATGTTCAATAATGAGAAGCTCATATTAAGGGGTTGAGTACTTGAGATGACTACTCCTGCTCCAGCTACCAAACGGTCTGCGAAATAATTCAGCTAATCTCACATTAATATACCTAGTACTATAGGTCTACAGATTACAGACTCTAGGTCTGTTCGGTTAGGCAGAAAAAAAAAAAAAGGGTAATGATGGGAACCTGTGGAAGAAGAAAGGGAGATGATGAATTGAGTTTTCATCCTTTTAGTTGGGTGGAAAATGTGAGTGGAAAGAAAAGGGTGGATTTGGACCACCAAAGCTTTGTACTCTTAAATTGGAGGAGAAAATGTGTAGAGAATTTTTTTTTTTAGTTATTATTTTTTGTTGTTGATAATTTGATAATTACAGTGAAAAATGGACATTTGAATTCTAGATATTTTAAAAACATTAGAATATACCAACTAGTTAAGTTAAGAGGCAAGACTAGGGGCCACCTTTAATTACTTTATATATATATATATATATAAAGAAGAGTTTTAAAATTTAGATGCCTTCATTGAAAATATTAAGAAATACGGAATGAGCTATAGTACTCTTGGCTTTTTGTATAATTTTAAAGTATAAAAGAATTGTATAGTTTTAAAATCAATGACTTTCATGGTAAAAAGATTTGACTTTGTTAATTATACAATATAATTACATAATAGACATCCTAATTTTTTTTTTTTATATAGAAGAAATGGACATCCTCCTAAATCAATAATAACAATCCTTTTTTTTTTTTTTGTTTAACACAAAAAAAATATATAAAAAAAACTAATAAAAAGAAAAATAATGCAAGAAGTTTGTGAGGTGTCATAGAAAATTGTATGTCTACATAGCTTCACCAATTGACCTTGACATTTTGCCAACCTTCATTTCCGTACATACTTGCACAACAACAGCGTGTACCCAAACCAAAAAGGGGGGGTGGGGGGGACTATACATTTTATGCCCCTCCCTATATTCACTTGAAAGCCTCCTTAGATGGGTGTCTTATTCATTAAGAAAAACAAACAAATAAATATGTGAAAGACCCATTTACCTCTTTTCTTTTTCTTTTTTTAAGATAGAGGTTCATTTGTTCCTATCAAAAAATAAAAATAATAAAAGAGGTTCCTTTTGCTCCTACAAAAAAAATAATAAAAGAGGTTCATTTGTTTAGGTGGATCGCATGAATGTATGCGTCAAATCCCATCTCTCTTTTTGTCCACCCTTACACGTGCCCCAATTGTTTTTGACTATCAGATATAACTATTGATTGTTCCATGAAATTGAAATCCACAAAGAAAAGCAATTTGTTCCATTGTGTTGTGTTATTTTTCACCAGCAAAATAGGTAGGCTGTCGGTGCCATTGTTTGTTTAACATAGGAACCAATGATTATAATTATAATTAGTGAAAAAAAAAAAACATGATATATGATACAGATCAATATAAAAATAATGTTAGTCAAATCATAACTTATTAAGTTAACAAGTACTTAAAAAAAAAAAAGACTATAAAATATTATCATAAATCTAGAGTCACAATTTTTCCATATACGTTGATGACACGAAATAAAACTAACACATGATTATTTTAAAACATGTATAGCGTCTGATTGTTTGTGTTGTATTTTTTTTCATATATGTCAATAACACGATATAAACTGGACACATAATTATTTTAAAATGTGTATAGCGTTCGCTGTCCATATTATATCTAGTGCATTTGAGTACTAATCTAATCTCAACTCACACGATCTTAACAAATTAAGAAGAATATTATATGCTTAACATTATTAAAAAAAGAATTGGTATGCCTAACTAGTTTTAAAAATGAGTTTGTATATAAAGTCTAATGTTGTCTGATTAGGTGGCTTGTTTCGATTGGATTTTACTTTAGCCTTTGTAAAGTGGAGTTTCTGCCTCTCCCCATTATAACGTGACTTCCTGTTTGAAAGTCACCTTTCACCCGCAAACAACGCCATTATCTTTTTTTTTTTTTCCTTTTGTTGTACCTCGTAATTGTACAAAAGCAGTGAGGATTTCATTGTAAAAATCTATAAAATCCAGCTGTTTTGGCTTGGCCTTTATACATAGCTACAGGCCTTGGCCAGCAATTTTTTTTGTTTGTTTAAACAAAACTAAGACACAAGCATTGTTTGTTCAGATTTGTGTTATAATTAATCCACATGTTGGTCTGGTTCTTCCTCAATAGCAAATCCATTCCCTTTGATTCTTCTTTGTCTTAAATGATATCACTCCAAAAATTTATATTTAACAAACAATGTTGCAGTCCATTTATTGGAAAGTTGGAATTTGGTAAAGACAAAGTGTAAAACCCATGTTTTACATTGTCCAGTAAAAAATTGTCATATCAGTTTTTTAGTTAAAATTCAATATATCCTATCATATATAATCATAACATTTCAATAAACTCTCAATTGGATTGGATTTTCATATGGGTATTAAAATGGATTGAGTGTGATTTTACCTATACTTTAATATGTAATATGATAATATGACATGTTGAGATTAGAGGATGTACAACTTGAATTTTACACCACGTCCTTGTAGAATATAATCTCTTATTGAAAATGGTTGATTCCTTTACTTTATAATGCTAATTTACGTGTATTCCATTTAACTCAACTTATAGAATTTTTTGTTACCCAATAATTTCACTTGAGTAATGTTAGAGTTACAAACAATTTTAAAAAAAAAAAAATTTACAAATTGCTAATGTGGTGAGTGATTATTAGTAGATGAAGAAGTGATGTTAATGGTGGGTCTATATGAAACTAGAAAAAAGTTGGTCACAACTTTAGTTTGTAAAAATATTGGAAAATAATTTGTGTCTATAGCATTATTCATTTCTCTTACACTAAAAAAGTAATTTGAGTCAATAATCATCATAAAGCAATTATTATGAAACAAACATCATAGATTCAAATCTAATTGTATTTGGAAAAAAAAAATGTTAATCTATCTTTTTCTATTTTTACACAAGTGATGTAAAATAAATCAATGAAAATATACTCATCAAAACACATTTAACAATTTGGTAATGTTGTTCTAGTAACGTTATTTTTATTTTTTGAAAATACGCATAGGTGAAAAAGTGTATGAAAATACGTGAAATATTATTTAAACACTGAAAACTATTGTTCAAAATATCCTACCAAGCAGCCCCTAAATCTAGTAATTTTGTTAAAGACTCGTAGTTTAACTAGCACTTTTAAGTATTTTTAACGAAGATGTAGATGGTTTAAATTACCTCTTCCCCAACTATCAAATCATCAAAAAAAAAAAATATTTGTTTTTTCATAATAATTAACTTTAAGTGTTTTGATTACCATATAAAATTGATATTATTTTAATCAAAATTTACCAACTTTAACAAATTATGAAAGAATTTATTCTTCTAACATTGCTATATAACAATAATAATGATCATTGTCATGAATCTTATAGTTTAACTACAACCTCAAAGATGTTTTCAAGTCTCAAAGAATATGCCCGAGTGCAAAACTTCCCAACCCCAACTCTCCAAAAAAGTTTAAAAAAATAATCATAGTAATGATCGTAGATCACTAGGCATTAACTCTAGAATTGTCCAAATGAATTCAAAATAGTTAAAAATTAAGAGTAAGAAAAGAAAGGCATAAAAGTATTTTGTTTCTCCACCATACATTTCACATTCTTCCATCCACAGCAGTCCACGTCAAAGAGTTGACAAAAAAAGAGACCAGGAATAACGCTACGTGGCATTCTGCCATTGGGCACTGTAGTCAATACACACAAAAGTTAGAATTTCAAACACGCCGTCCCCAGTTTCAACTTTACAAGTAATAATCTATCTCTTTTGTTGGGTTGGATTTGGTTTTTAAATTTCAATGCCCCGCGAAATTAATTTACTAATCAGTATTCAAAAAATAAAAAACTAATTAAATAAATAAAAAGTTAACTGATTTCTTAAAGGTATTAGTTCAGAAAATATTTATAAACTTATTATGAGAAAAAAGTAATTTTTTTACAACTGTTTATATTTTTCAAGAAAATATTAATAAAACTTTCTTAAAATTTTTTATTTATAAAGAAAAAAGTTAACAAATACCATAGAAACAGCGGTTAAAGTACCCATCAAATAAAGGGAAAATTTAATTGATGTAGACATTAATTTATGAAATATTTTTTTATGAGAAAAAAATATGACTCAATTTTTTTTACAATTTTTTATATTTTTCATAAAAATTATATCAAAATTTTACTACAACAGCTTATTAACAAATATACTAAAGACATTTGTTAACAGATCTAAATAAAATAAGATAAACATTAACCGATGCTATAACGGCATTGATTTAGGATATGTATTTTAAAAATTTTCATGAGAAAACATAGTTAGGCCATCCTAAACTTGAACCAGGTATATCACTTGTGAACTAAATCATTGCACCTATAATCCAATCAATTGGGTAATTAATTTTTTTTTTTTATATCTCATTATATTTTTTGATATTAAAATTTTCTTAAAATAATCTATAATCCAATATTCTTAGAACACAAGTTAAGGAGACTCGGATAAATAAAATAAATAAAAGGAAAGAGAGAGAAGCTTGGCACTTGGATTGTTTAAGACAGTCAAAGCGCGAATTCTAACAACT
This sequence comes from Quercus gilva, assembly GCA_023621385.1. Lineage (NCBI taxonomy): Eukaryota > Viridiplantae > Streptophyta > Magnoliopsida > Fagales > Fagaceae > Quercus > Quercus gilva. Next base: position 7,368,427 of record CM042475.1, on the reverse strand, counting down.
CTAAAGACTTTCTATTCACTCTATATAAAAGAATTATGAACAAAGTCACCATTTTAGACCAAAAAACCGTTTCTCTCTCTCTCTCTCTCTCTCTCTATATATATATATTTTCAAGTCTTTCCCACCGTTAACGCGTAGTCTTCAAGTTCCAAAACGACACAGCATCGAACTTTCTCTCTCTCTATCTTTGTTTCCCTGAGATTTTCTCGCTGTCGCATTTTCCGGCATTCTCACGAGGAGAATTCCAAGGTAACTAACTAACTTAACTGTTTTTTTCTTTTTTTGAATTTCAAACATTTTGAATTTTATTTTTATTTTCGTGTGGTGGTACTGTGAATTTCCTTGTCTGTTTATTGTTTATTAAATATTTTTCCTTTTTTTTTTTGCTTTTGCTTTTCTTTTTATGTTTTTTTGAAGTACGGTGAGTTCGGATCTGTTTGGTTGCCGAGAAAATTTTCAGTAAACTTGAACTCTATTTTTTTGGTGTTGAAATGAAGTTGATCAGTTGAATCATGCTTAAATTAGTAAAGTTGTTTAGTTTAGAGCAGAACAAAAATAATTTTTTATTTGAATTTTATTTATTTATTTATTTTTTTGAATCTGTTATTTTCTCTAATTTTCTCAGTAACCAGTCAGGGCAGTATAAGATATATTTGAGCTATTGAATAATTAGCGATTTATTTATATATATATATATATATTTTTTTTTTTTCTTTGGCTGAGTAAATGTTGGCATTAAACTTCAATGGCAGTCAAGTAATTTTGGAAAATAGATTAGGTTTTGAATGAGTAAACAAGGGGTCAGTGTAAAATAATCAAAATAGCCTGATTAAAATCGAATAATTTAACACTAATTTTGAATGAAGTTAGGATTTCAATTTGATAAATTATATTTTTTGAATAGTGGTTGAAACTTGAAAGAAATAGTGTGGTCCCATTTGCTTCTTAGCTTAGTATAGGTGATTCTAAGATAGTTTTCTAGTAATATATGTATAGTTTTGTCTCCAAATACGAGTTCTTCTAGTTCAATTCAACGAGTCTTCACTAATATAATATTGGGCTAACCTTAGTGTATGTATTATATTGTTTTTGAACGAGGATAGTAATTGCCATCTCCATTTTTAAGCATTTGGTGTTGGTGAAGAGCTCAGGAAGGTGTTGACTCATATTTTTATAGGTGTGATTTGTTAATAATACTATATAATTGCATACTCATAGAGACAAACCCATATATTTACAAACACGCGTACACAGCACAAATAGATTGTTTTTATTTACAAAAACGTCCTTCATGAATTTGAGAGAAAATGTTCCACAGTGGGGGGGTGGCTCGAGAACATTAATTCAGTCAATGGTCAAATTGGGATTTATAGTGGAATGAAATTGGTGCAAAACCCAATTGAGCTTATTGTGGAAACTTATCTCAACAAAGGGTAATGTTCAAACTTTTTTTATTTGGTTCCACTTTATGTGTTTGTTTCATTAAAACTGTTTTCGTTATGTGATTTTAATACATGGAGGTTTACCACATTTTCATATTTTGGGCAAAATAAGGAGCAGATGTTCAGTTAGTTAACCTGTTGCTTACATGGTTTTAGATGCAAGTAGGTACATGTACTTTGTTTAGTTAATTTTGTTTGCAAACTTATAGACCGACTGTTTTGAATATAGGTTCAGTGTTGAGTGTCTCATGTCAGATGCTTTATGAGTAACTTTGGTAGTAGATTTTTCATACTCAAGAGCAATCAATTTCAGGCAAGAAGAACATTCTTGCATAACCTGACAGTTGACGTCCAGTGAGAACAGACTGAGAATGAGAAGATCTGAAGCATGCACTTCTGAGAAGTGAAAATCCTTCCATGTATGCCTCTATTGATCTGGTTATTTATTACTGAAGGGCTTTATTTTATGTGTTAAAACATAATTTGTTTCTAATGCGTATGATGATCACTAACTGGTGGTCTTTTGGTTTCTCTATGCTCAGTTACCATGGAGATCAGGTTCAAAACTTTTGATGCCCTGTCAATTAGTAGAATGAAGAAATGGTTTGGTGTTGTTTTAGTTGCATCAGTGTTTATGCTGCTGGTCCTGAGATATGGCATCACGAAAAATACTATTGGGCAAAATTTTTTGACAACTCCGATCTTCAATACCACTGGCATCAATCCTCTTGAATGGCTTGATCCAGGAGTTCCACCAGCAGCTCAAAATCCAGAGAATGCTTCTAAAGTGGTATCTGCTGATATCATAGTCTTAAGTCTCTTTGCTAAGAGGAATATATCCAATGAAGAGCCAAATTCCCTTCAAACATGGAACCGTTTGAAAGACTTGATTAATCATGCTCAGGGTCTACCTAATGCAGTAGATGCTATTAAAGAAGCTGGAGGAGCGTGGAATATACTTGTGGATTCAGTTGACAAGCAAAGACTTCAGAATGAAAGTTCACATGGGAGAGCAAAAGAGAAACAATGTCCTCATTTTCTTAATAAAATGAATGCCACGGACCTTAATAATACCAGTTATAAGTTGAGGGTTCCTTGTGGCCTGACTCAGGGTTCTGCCATTACAATTATAGGAATTCCAAATGGTTTTCTTGGTAATTTCCGTATTGACTTAACTGGCGAACCACTTCCAGGGGAGCCTGATCCACCCAACATCTTGCATTACAATGTAAGACTTCATGGTGATAAGATAACCGAGAACCCTGTAATTGTCCAAAACACCTGGACTATAGCTCATGATTGGGGTGAAGAGGAGCGTTGTCCATCTCCTGCTCCTGAGAAAATTAAGAAAGGTACAGATACCTTTCCCATATTTTTCTACTTATTGACTACTTAATTTAAAATTTATTTATTTTTAATTGATTTCATGTTTTAGTTCATATAAGGTGCGCGTTCAACCTCCATGTGACACTCTTACATTCAAAAAGAAAATGTTATCCCCATGGCCAATTGAGCAGAACTTTTACGTGCATAAAATTTTGAGTTGTGCCCATTTTGGACTCTTAGTTCAATAATGAAACTTTAGCCTAGGAGTTGTAGCTCAAATGTACTTCCTCCTCCATCCATCCCCCCCACCCCCCCCCCCCCCCCCCCCATAAACAAGGGGTGGAGAGTGAGATCGGAGAATCAAAACCCATTGGATGCATGTGTAATATATCCAAAAAAAAACTGAAGTTTGCAATATGGTAATCTTGAAAGCAATATGTGTTAGAAAAGACTGGTGTCTTTGTTGCCTTCAAACACATGTTCACCACATTGGTCAATTTATTGTTCTGTATCGAGGTGCGAAGCTTTATTACGCTACACAATCTGTCTTAGCAGCTGGCCATAGGCATCTATACCATTTATACAGCTTTTGTTATAGTAATGCTTGCCTTGTTCTCAACTTCTTAGAATGTTATAATCTGAAATCATATTCAAATTCCCTTTTTTGTTCTTTTATATTTACTTCTTTGCGATCTATTTAACATAATATTGTTTATTAGTCATTTAAATTGTATAATATCTCTAATAGTTTCTAATGCCAGTGGATGAGTTGGACCAATGCAACAAGATGGTGGGAAAAGATGATAACCAAGGATCTAAGGCTAGAAAATATTTTCCTTTTAAGCAAAGTTATCCATTTGTTGCAACGCTTAGAGTGGGATTAGAGGGGATCCAGATGACAGTTGATGGAAAGCACATTACATCCTTTGCTTTCCGTGAAGTAATCTTCTTATCTTCTTCTTTTCTTTTCTTTTTTCTTTTTTATTTTTTTATTTTTTTTAATTTTATTTTTTGACATTCTCACTCCAGTTGCATCTAGAAATCTGTGGATAAATACATTTTCCTTTCCATATATTCATTATCTTGGCTGGTTATCTTTTCAGACATTGGAGCCATGGCTTGTAAGCGAAATAAAAATTTCAGGAGATTTAAAGTTAATATCTGTCCTTGCGAGTGGTTTACCCACATCAGAGGATTCTGAGCATATAATTGATTTAGCATCACTCAAATCATCTCCTCTCTCTCCTCAAAAACCATTGGATCTCTTCATTGGTGTTTTCTCAAATGCGAACAATTTTAAGCGTAGGATGGCTGTTCGAAGGACATGGATGCAGTATCCTGCAGTGCGGTCAGGGACAGTTGCAGTTCGATTTTTTGTTGGTTTGGTAAGTTTCACATGTGAAATTTTGTGATCAGTATGAATTCTTTTTAGGTGATGGGTCTTCTACATGCTTGGTGATTTCAAACTACAAAAAATGATTTGTTCATCTTAAGGATGATCCTTCCTTAAATAGGTCCTGATCTTTGGTTTAAGACCACAAGCATATGGCAAATAATTCTAGCACTGAGATGAGTTAGATGCCTCAGGCATGTAACTTAGGAAACATTAGATTGCCATTGTTGCATGTTGCATTGAAAATTTAATCTGATTATTTCTCTCTTCCTCTCTTCTAGCTTTGAATTCTTTTACAACAAAACAAAATTTTAAGCCTATTGCTTGGATTGCAGCATAAAAACCAAATGGTGAATGAGGAACTCTGGAATGAGGCACAGACATATGGAGACATACAGTTGATGCCTTTTGTTGACTACTACAGTCTTATCACCTGGAAGACTTTAGCGATTTGCATATTTGGTGTAAGTTCTTATCTTTTCCTTAAAATGAGGAGAGTCCATTGTTTGCCTCACTGACCTAATATCTTCAACAGACGGAGGTTGTTTCCGCAAAGTTTGTTATGAAGACAGATGATGATGCATTTGTTCGCGTGGATGAAGTGCTCGCTTCTCTTAACAGGATTAATGTGAATCATGCATTGCTTTATGGGCTCATAAATTCAGACTCCAGACCACATCGAAATCCTGATAGCAAGTGGTATATCAGCCCCGAGGTAACTCTAAATTCTGGAAAACACGTTTCATTCAGCAATTTTCCCCAGTGTTTACTTTGCATATCGATCTTGTTGGATATAAATAACTTGGTGTTTTAGCTCCGTTACCTTGATCTAAAAATAATTACCAATCTTGTTTGTTTATGGTAATTTACTATTTCAAATACACAATCAGATTTGTTTCGGAATTTAAGATTTAACTTTCAGACTGATATTCATGCCTCTTTCTTCTCACTTTTTTCTAACCTCCATTTTATGTGCTCTACTGTAGGAATGGCGCGATGAAACTTACCCACCTTGGGCACATGGTCCTGGTTATGTCGTGTCACATGACATTTCAAAGGCAATCTACAAGAAATATAAGGAAGGAAATCTAAAGGTATTATAAGCAATTCACATTTTGAAGAACCCTTTTTTAAGAGTAATTTTGTGAAAGTAATAGAGTCTTTAAAAAAAAAAAGGAGTCTACAGTTATATTCCACACATTTCCACACCGCATGGTTTAAGCATTAACTTCTCAATCTGACAAAATGAATGCTATATGACAGATGTTTAAGCTAGAAGATGTGGCAATGGGAATATGGATTGCAGATTTGGCGAAGGGGGGTTTGAAAGTACGGTATGAGAAAGAAGGGAGGGTCTATAATGAGGGGTGCAAGGATGGTTATGTTGTTGCTCATTACCAAGGTCCCAGAGAGTTGCTCTGTTTGTGGCAGAAACTTCAAGAAGGAAATCGTGCTATGTGCTGTGGTGATCGATAAACATATTAGTTTCACTGGAGCTTTTTCAGGCTACAGGATACTTGGCAAGAAGAGTAAAAATCTTGGTAACGAGACTTGAAAAAAATTTAACTGACCAGGATTGTGATATAGACCAAAAAGAAGAAGAAATTTCTCTCTTTTTCTTTCTAATTAAAGGGAGCAAGGGAATTTTTTTGTGAGGGAGACGAGAGAGGGGCTTAGCATTGTTGTATAAGTAGGAATTCTTAATTAGTAATTAGTATAGTTCAGAGTTTTAAGATATGGTACGTACGCATTTTTCATGACTTGGAAGGATCTGTATTACATGTAGAGAGATAGACAGCAGTACCTTGTATAGAGTCCACTCTGTAATAGGATATCACAAATACTACCTATAATGTTGCTCCAATTTTTTGTATAATTAATGCCATGTTCCTTAAACCTTAATCATTGTATGATGAATCACTTCGAAGAGACAAGTTTGTAAATGTTTTTATTTTTCCCCGACCTGCCTGCAAATCGATCGGCAGTACAACCATTTCCTTCAAAATGATTTGGATCAGAATGTTAATTGAAGCCCTATCGGATGGGATGATATACACTTACAACTAGAATCATTTCAGCAGATATAATTTTAAGTAAATCAACAATCTTGGGAATAAGCGGTATGAAGTATCCAGGCTAGTCTATAAGACAAAGGTGCGCTCTAGGGAAAAGCATTTAAGAACAAATTTGTGTTTAGTGTAACACTTTAATACATCTACAATGATGTATTAAATTCCTGTTTGGGAATTTGCAAAAACTGCGTAAGAAAAAATTCTCTCACACTCTTACTCTTACACACACACACAGCTTCAACTGGTTAGAGAATTTAATTTACTACCATCAGTTCCCTTCGATTAATATAATTTTTTTATAATTCAATTTCTGAATTAAGTAATAAGATTATTATCATCTAAGTGTTTTCTAGAGCATTAAGTCGCAGGAAAGCAATGATAACACACACACACACGCACGCACCCATCATCATCATTATCATCAGCATCATCATACATGAACAATAGTTCCATTATATAGTTTTGCAATAACCCTCAATACCTCATTGATTATTACAGCCTATCATCCACAACTAACTAATAACAGTAAATTCATTTTCTCCAAATTGAGCAGTGAATTTAATAGAAAGACACAAAATTGACTTAAAAGGCCATATAATTCATCCACAAATAATGCAAATTTGATAATCCAATGCTAATCCGAGGAATATGACTATATAAATCAAATCCCAAACACATTCTAGCCACAATGTGTGTAAACAAGTGAGACATGTAAGTTTGGTTAAACTTACTTATACTCTGCATGGGAAGGACACGAAAGAACATAATCCAAGCACAACAGAAGACTCTAATTGTAGTGCAAGAGTATTCACTTGAGAAAAACCATGCAATTCTTGAAAAATTTTAAGCACTCTGAACTGAGTTAAGACACTTTAACAAATGACTTAAAATACCACCTTACCCTGCAAGATGCCCATTATATAAATCCTGAAACATGTGCTGAACATTTAGAAACACCACGAACGGTCATTTAGGAATTTTAATCAAACATGATATGCACAAATGCCAATAAACAGAATTATCCAATAATTTTATATGAAATATCAAGTCTAATCAAATTTAACACATAATCCCCCTTCACTTCAAACATTATACAATGACAATAATTACAATTTATAAAACAAATTTCGATTTTTTCAAATTTCGTCTAATGACAAAAACATTACATTCATACTGAATCAAAACATAGTAATCTTTGAACAATTCTAGCAAACCAGTAATACTAATACTAATCATAATCAAGCAGACAAGCATCCAATGCCGAATCGAGTATTTGGAAACACCAAGAACAGTCCACTACAAATAATCCCAATCATCAAAGGGAAACTCTCCATGACTTCATCCATGTCCTTGACATGACCAGGGAAAAGACAGTCCGTGACGCGATGATCCGAGAAAGCAATAGCCACGAAAACCATCACAGACATGATTGCATGAACGAAATCAGTGAACGCAACTTTGTACCTATCATCCTTAGGAACCTCAACACCAAGCCCTGACTTAAACAAAGCCAAACCTTTAGTTGTCACAAAGCCATAGTAAGTTTTCCCATCAGGGCCTTTGAAACTGTCAGTGAAGTGAAAGAAAAAGCAAGAGAGTGCGCATATGACTAAAAGGACATGAATCATGATTGTGCTAACATTGGAGCATAAACCATTGCCAGACACAGAAGGAAGAACCATCTCAAATGTGAGAAGAGTCCCTGTTGGAAGAAAGTTCACAAGCATTGATGTTTTTGAGATTGTTTTTTGGACCCCTTTGGCCACTGCTCTTCTTTTTCGGCCATGTTGAAGAGGGTCAGTGGATTCTGAAGATGGGTCTTTGGTTGTGTGTTCAACGGGTTCAGTGGTGTAGATTTTGATTCCAATGTCTTCAGGTTTTGGCTCCATTGTTGAGTTTTTTTTTTTTTGTGCGTAACAAAGCCAAAAAAAAAATTTTTGAGACACAGATGAATATGGAGTGAGAGAGAGCAGTGAGCGTAAATGTGTGTTTATGGGGTTTCGGGGGGGTCGGTTTTTGTAGTTTTTTTTAACGTTGTTTGTAACGGTTAGTTAACTGTCTCTCAAAGGTTGCAATTCACACATTTTCACGAAATACACTGTTTCCACTGTAGAGTTGTAAAAATCTTATCCATTTCATCACGAGAGATTGGAGCATTTATCATTTTTTTTTTAAAAAGAGAGATTTAAGTAAAAATATAAAAATAAAATAAAATGAAAGAAGGAAGAAACAAAATTACGAAGAGAGTTTTTCTTCTTTTCTATTTTTTTTTTCAATAATAATTACGAAGAAAGTTGAAGCAAAACCCAAGAAATAATGTGCATACGAGCAGAGCTCTTGAAAGGTATAAATGAGTGTTGTAATTTTAGGGATCTTGAATTTTTTTTTTTTTCACTATAAACCTTTTTATTTATGGGAGAAGTTAACATGAACCCTAAGGGTATTGGTTTAAGAAATATTTTTAGAAACTTTTTATAGAAAAAAATAAAAGTAATTTTTTTATATATAGTTTTCTATATTTCCCACAAAAGTAGTTTTCTATAGTTTTCTATATTTCCCACAAAAGTAGTATTAAAAATTTTCCTAAAATAATTTATTAACAATTGTTATAAGGACACCGATTAATAGAATTCTTTATTTATCTTGAGAATATAATTGTTAGTGCCCTAGTGGGAGAGATGGAATCTCCTGAGTTACACACTTATATAACATCTTTCTTACTGACATGTGAGTCTCACATATGAAAAATATGGTATCTCATGTGCTATGCTTATATAACATCTCTCTCACTGACACATGGATCCTACATGTTAGTGAGAGACAGAAGTTGTATAAATTCGTTATTTAGGCATATGAAATTTCTCCTAGTGGAGTACTCAAATATAACTTGATGGACAATATTAAATCTGTCAATATATATTTATATATCCTTGTTTTGGGGGGTCTTAAATCGCTTTCAATTAGATAATATGATTTGCTTCTAAAAAAATGGATAATATGATTTTTTTATTTATTTTATAATTCAATAGTTGGAAGAAGAGAAATTAGAACTCTAAACCTTTTAGTTGAAAACAATAATAAATTTCCATAATAATGATTTTTCTGAAAAAACGAACACAAAAAAGTTCTATTTCCCAAATATTCGATTTAATGTAACCCCACCAATAAACTAAACATTCATCTTTACTGCCTCCATCACCCCCTCCTTGGTGAAGTCAATACAACTCTTTTAGCCTTGAAACTTTCTATCCAACTAAGGCTGTAAATGAACCAAGCCGATCATGAACAACTCAGGCTTAGTTCGATAAAAAGCTTGTTCATGTTTGTTTGTTTATAAATAAGCCAAACTTGAATCTTAGTTTTAGGCTCGTTTAATAAACAAGCCGAGCCCAAGCAAAAAAATTTGTTCACGAACAAGCTCGTGAGCTATTAGGCTTGATATACAACAATTCAAGTATAGACTTATATCTTAATAATGATATGGCCAACATGAGACCACTATCTATATTACATTAATTTTTTTCTTCCCTTTAAACTGATTAAGAACCACTTTATTTAGACTATAGTTACATTTAAAAATAAATAAATAATTAAGTAGACCACATATCCTTCCCTATCAATCATCTAAAGTAAAGTTATGAAACATGTTAATATTTTCTCATTCATAATAGTTACAAATAGGTATTTTTCAAGTCCTTCACCATCTAACATGAATGTAAAAATTGTATTTTGAACAATTGCTGAAGCTGTAGATAAGAAATGATGAATGAATGAATTTAATTATGTAAATTATTAATTTGAATAATAGCTAATGTAGGGACTCAAATTGTATTGGACTCGAAAGAGGGATGGGATTCGAGCCCAACAAGCCCAAACAATAAAATTTTTAGAGAGTGGGTGTAAGAACTAGTTCCAGTGAGAGGAAAAAGACATCGTTCTTCTGCAGCAAAAGGAACTTCAAATAAAAGAAAAACTCTCTCATTCTCCTTGGCTAGGTTTTTAGTGTATATCTCTCTGGATTCTTTCTCCTCTTTTCTTTTTCTCTTTTCTCAAAAAGTTCTCTCTAGTGTACTCCGATTTCACGTTATATACTACATTCTTCATCTTGCATCCACCATACACGTGTAGGTTCCATTCTGGGAACTTCTTTCTGTCCTATCCAGAACTTCCTGGATCCTCCGCTCAGTGGTCATAAGGCTGCTTGGTCACTGTTCAGGTATCACCTCCACATTAATGCGACCAGAGAGTTAGCTGAGAAGCATTTAATGTGGAGGTAGCAGCTTTTAGGAGATATTTGTTACCTTTCCTGGTTCCTTCTTTGTTCAATATTCATTAGTTAATTTGCATGTAATTCTGTGAAGTTACTTGACTATTAAAAGAGTTACATCCACCTCGGACGTTGGTTTGAGTACTAAATCTTATCCTCGGACGTGGTTTGGACCATTATGTACGACTTACGTCTCTTTATCTTGTGTTATTCTCAACATCGTTCTATTTAACCATCCTCGGACATGTGAGTGTCCTCGGACTGGGTTGTTGGGATACAAGCCCACCTCCTATGAATTCTCTATTATCTTTTTGGGCAACAAGCCCCAAAATAGCCCTTCAAAATCTCACTTTTTGTCACCTCGGAAAAAATGGGGATTTTGATATCACGCCCTTACTCCCTTCGGTGGACTTTTCTAAATTTCAGAACGCCTTTCCATCTGTCCAAGGCACGCCCCTGACGTTTCGGCGTCAGGAGCACGCCATCATTAAATGATGGCGGCTTCTCTGTCTTCCACGTTTCAACAGGATACGAATCAAACGATGGAGGGCCGTTGAAATTTATGAGCGGGATTTTTCCCGCTTACGATTTCTGTGCCCCTATAAAGAGCTTTTCAAATCAAATTTCTTTTCAGTTACAAAAAATCTCACAATCTTAGCGGGTATTCATTGCACCTGTCCCTCTTTCTTTCTTCTCCACGCTCTCATAAATACCTGAAGTCTATCTGAGGAGCTCATTTTTCACACTCATAAGTTTCTTTAACCTTCTTCAGTCTTAAATCCTCTTTACTAATTTCTCTTCACGATTCCTAAGAAATGGATAGGTTTAAGTATCTAGTTGATTCCGAGGAGCAAATAGAGAAATTCAGGGCTAAGTATAGGATTTTCTCCACGGTGGGCATGAGATATGCTTCCACAGAAACGTGGTTTGATAATAGAAAAATAGGGGAAGTAGTCATCCCTATGATCACTTTCATAGAGGGAGGGATGACTATTCCGATGGGTAATCTCACTAGGAGTTATCTTAGATTCTTTAGATTGTACCCCACACAGTGCGCCTCCAATATGTTCAGGGTGTTAGAGAGTACAGAAGCCCTTAACAATAGGATGAATCTAGGCCTTACCCACTACGATATAAACTGGGTATACAACCTTCATCATTTGAAGGGCCAAGGATTCTATCTTAAGTTTAGGTATCCTGAGGTAAGGTTAATCCAATATCTCCCTACATCGAACAAGGGCCTGAAAGATTATTTTCTCATTTTTTTTGGGGCATGGCATGACGGTTTACCCTATCCGACCCAAGTGGGAAAACCAGTTTGGGTTCTAAGGCTGAGTGCCTCTAAACCTTAATTTGTGCTCTTTACTTTAAGTTAACTTTATTTCTGATGGAAATTTCTTTGCTGTCTTACTGATTTTGCAGACAAGCGCGCCACCAAGCCTCAATTCAGACTAGTTAACAGGGAGAGCTTGGACAAAATTCTACAATCCGAGATATCCGTGAACCCATCCGACGGTCAGTTGAGAGCAGCGCACATCATCCTCCAGTACAAGCCAATTTCCACAGCATTTCAAGCGTCCAAGTGCGTGATAAAGTCTAAAGATCCTCGACTGCATAGAATCAGCGTAACCTTTGAAGGATTCATAGTTCCTGAGGGTGTTCTAATCCCTGAAGGCACCCCTTTTACCCAGCCGTTACCTGTGGCCACTGTCTCTGTAGCAGCTTCCTCGTCCCGTTCTGTTCAACAGGAAGCGAAGGAGGAAGAGGAAGAAGAAGAAGAAGAAGAAGAAGAAGACAAAGTTGTAGAGTTATCGGATTCTGCCGACGAATTCGAAGTTTTTAACCGACCCCTATCTCCCCAGGTGACTTCTAATAACATGGGTATCCAAAGAAAAAACCAAAGGAGCTTACTAGACGTGATTGAAGGCAAATCTGGAAAAGGGCGCCAGTGAAGCTAGCTCAGACTAGTCTCCCCCCTCCTCCTCCTCCTCCTCCTCAACCAGCTCAAACACAGAGGGTTGAACCCACTGATTCCAAGAGGAGGAGGGAACAAAAGGGTAAAGAGGTGGTGGAGATTGGGAGGTCTCGCCCAACTCCTGAAGACGAGGTCCAAAGGGTTTCGAAGCAACAAAAAACAACCTATGGATCTCAACAAGTTGTGGCCAAACAGACTACACGGTCTTCGGAGCCCGAGGCTTGGCTCCCTACTCCCATGCTTGATAGAGAGCCTCTGAGGGAAGACGCTTCAATCAAGGACTACAATGTTGGAATTGGATGCCACGTTGCCTTAGCCCTAGAAGAGACACTCCTTCTCCCCAAGGACATGGCCGAGCTCAGAGGCATGAAGAAGAATGAGATCTTCATGAATACAAAAAGGCACCTGGGCATGGTATGGTATCCTTACTGCTTTACTTGTTACTTTTAGTTTATTACACCTCTGAATTTTTTTTTTTTTTTTTTTTAAGGCTGTTCAAGCCACTTTCAGGCTAGAGGAGATGGTCAATGCCTTCTATCAACAGTTAGATGAGGAGAGGAAGAGGTGAAATACTGCTATTCAGACCCTTTCCACTAGCGAGAAAAATGTTAAAGAGCTGAAGAAGAAGCTGGCCGAGGAAGAGCATGCTCGAAAGAGTGCTGACTCAGCTTTGGCTAGCTTTCAAAGGCAAGCTGATGATCAGAAGAAAAGCCTCCGTGATGCTAATGAGCAGCTGGCAGCTTCTAAGGAACAAATATCAACTTTGATGAAGCAGCTAGAAGAAGCTCAAAGGCTGAGGGGTCAGGCTGAAAATGAGAGGGATGAGGCTGAAAAAGCAAGAGCTAAGGCTGAGAATGAGAAGGACAAGGCCGAACAGCAAGGATATGACGTCGGCGTGGCTGAGACCGAGGATAGATTCCGAGCTGAGGTCCCAGTTGTGTGCCAAACATACTGTGCACAAACTTGGGAGGAAGCTCTCAATCGTGCTGGGGTTGAGCCATTATCAGAGCTGAGAAAGCCTGAGAACACTTATTTCCCTCCAGCCATACGAGCCCCAAGTCCTTCTTCCCAATAACAAGAGGTCTCCTCTACTGCTGTTGGCTTGGCTGAAGAAGCTCGGAATCAGAATCCTCTCCCAACCAATCAGCAGAAGCAGCCTGAAGGGTCTGAAGTGGTTACAGAGATCTCCTCGGCCAAGGCCACAGAGGAGCCTAAGGATGGAAAAGCCTCTTAGAGCTTTGAAAAGGACTTAGCTTCCATCATCTTGCCTGCTGGAGGTTTCAAAGGAGAAGGAGAAAGGTGTTCCTCCTCAGAAAACTGCCAAAGTTCCACCTCCTTAGTTACAAATAAAACTTAGCAAATAGTTGATGTAATTTTTTAATTTTAGTTTAATTTTTTTCTTTTTTGAGGATATTCTCAAATGTGATGTATATTTCCCTTCCCAGATTTATGTAAGACATTGTGATTTTATCTATTACTTGTGTAATTTCCTGCATAACTATTCTTTTACTTTTATATCATCCCAGGCTATGGAAGAGTAAACTCTGACCCAATGAGGGAAAACTTAAACTTATGCATGTTAATTGAGAATCAAAGCAAACTGAGGATGGTATTTCAAACCATTAGTTCTTGGATGTACTGAACACCCTAAAATGCGTTAAGTAAAGCTCATTGAGCTTGCCTTGATATAAAAAGATAATCACACATATCCAATTTGAAAAGCATTAATTTTTACTAAGTTAGCAGTATAAACAATCTGTTGTACCTTAGCATAATTGTAATACTCCAATTAAGGTCACAGTGTGCATTAATTTTTACCAAGCTGTGGGCCAAGAACCTAACCTGACTTAAGTTCTGCTTAACACTTCAATAAAAATGACTGTGTATTAATTTCCACTAAGTTGTGGTCCGAGGATCTTACATGACTTAGTTTCTGTTTAATACTTCAATAAATATAACAGTGTATTAATTTCCACCAAGTTGTGGTCTGAGGACCTTACATGACTTAGTTTCATGACTTAGTTTCTGTTTAATACTTCAATAAATGTAACAATGTATTAATTTTCACCAAGTTGTGGTCCAAGGACTTTACATGACTTAGTTTCTGTTTAATACTTCAATAAATGTAACAGTGTATTAATTTCCACCAAGTTGTGGTCCGAGGACCTTACATTACTTAGTTTCTGTTTAATACTTCAATAATTTGAGAAACACAAGCAATAGAATTAAGGATAAGCTATAAGAGGGAAATAAAGCGGAACTATTCATATTAATAGTAATACCTCTTTAAATTATTTACATTCCAAGGATGAAGTACAGTTTTTTCATCTAAATCTTCTAAGTAGTAAGCCCCTATTCCTGCTACAGATGTAATACGATACGGTCCTTCTCAGTTAGGCCCTAACTTTCCCCAGGCTGGATTTTTGGTAGTTTCCAAGACTTTTCTCAACACCAAGTCCCCTGGAGTTAATGGCCTCAGCTTTACATTTGCATCATAGCCCTGTTTCAGTTTATGTTGATAGTAGGCCAACTGAACCATCGCATTCTCTTGTCGTTTGTCTACCAGGTCAAGGTTCTTACTCAAAAGTTCATCATTGCCATCCGAGGTGAAAGTGCTAGTTCTTAGCGTGGGAAAGCCCGTTTCAAGTGGAATCACGGCCTCAGCCCCATACGTCATTGAAAATGGGGTTTCTCCTGTTGACCATCTGGGTGTCGTTCGATACGTCCAAAGGATATGTGGCAGCTCTTCCACCTATTTTCCCTTTGCATCATCTAGCCTCTTCTTAAGTCCGCTCACTATGACCTTGTTGACAGCCTCGGCTTGCCCATTTCTCTGTGGATAAGCCGGAGTGGAATATTTATTCTTTATCCCCAGTTTGGAACAATACTTCCTGAAAGCCTTGCTATCAAACTGAAGACCATTATCCGAGATGAGAGATTGAGGAACCCTAAATCGTGTGATGATGTTCTTCCAGACAAACTTTTTGACATCCACATCTCTGATATTAGCCAGAGGTTTAGTTTCGACCCATTTCGTGAAGTAATCCGTGCTAACTAACAAATACCTTTTATTTCCTATTGCCCTAGGGAAAGGACCAACAATATCCAGACCCTATTGAGCAAAAGGCTAAGGACTAGATAGAGGGTTAAGAACTCCTCCTGGTTGATGGATGTTTGGGGCAAATCTTTGACACTGATCACACTTCCTAACATATTCTTGTGCTTCCTTCTGCATGCCTGGCCACCAATACCCTTGGGTGATTGCTCGGTGAGATAAAGATCTTCCTCCAGTGTGACTCTCATAAATTATGGAGCTCTTCTAAGAGTGCCTCTGAGGTTTCAGGGTGCACACAAAGTAGGTAAGGCTTAGAGAAAGATCGCTTGTACAATTTTTGGTCCTCGGATAACCAGAACCAAGGAGCTTTTCTTCGTATCTTTTCAGCTTCTGAACTGTCCTCGGGCAATATGTCTTTCTCAAGGTAGAGCATTATAGGATCCATCCAACTAGGTGCCGAGCTAATTTGATTGATTTGAAGTGTGCTCTCTGACACTGGGGTAGGCGCACTTAGATCTTCGACCATAACCACCCGAGGTAAGTTCATCGCCGAGGACGTTGCGAGGGTGGCCAAAGAGTCTGCATGGGCATTCCCACACCTAGGGATATGGGACAACTCAAAGAATTCAAAATCCCCTTCCATACGCCTAACCTGGCTCAAGTAAACCTGCATTCTTGTATCACGAGCTTCCAACTCCCCTTTTACCTGGCCCACGATAAGCGCTAAATCCGAGAACATTTCCACTGTCTTTCCTCCCAGTTTCTTAACCATCCCCATTCCCATTAGTAGAGCTTCATACTCGGCCTCGTTGTTGGTGGCTGAGAATCCTAACCTTAAAGACTTCTCAATGATGGCCTGTTCAGGAGATATTAGAACCAGCCCCATTCCTAACCCCCTCTAGTTTGCTGCTCCATCCACATACACCTTCCAGGGGGAGGAACGTTGTGTGGAGATAAGGCCAACTGATTTTTCATCCATGCCTTGTGGGCTTGCTTCAATTTCTTCAGGGCCTTCAGCAAATTCAGCCACCAGGTCAATAAGAACCTGACCTTTTACAGAAGTACGAGGCATATACTTAATATCGAAAGCCCCTAGAATTGTGCCCCACTTGGCAACCCTGCCAGTGTAGTCTGCACTTCGAAGAACTGCTTTGAGTGGATACTGAGTCAAAATGACTACAGTGTGTGCTTGAAAGTAATGGGGAAGTTTCCTTGTTGCATGCACCACTGTTAGAATGGCCTTCTCCAACGGTAAATAACGCACCTCAGCCTCATGAAGCGATTTGCTCACGTAATAAACTGGTCATTGTACACCATTGTCCACTCGTATCATAACAAAGCTGATCGCATAAGGGGCTATCGCCAAGTAGGCAAAAGGGACCTCGTCCACTTCAGGGCTGGACATAATTGGTGGCCGAGATAGATATTCCTTGAGCTGCTGAAATGCTAGAGTGCACTCCTCAGTCCACTCGAACCCTTTCCGTTTGTGGAGTAAAAGGAAAAAAGGTCTGCACCTATCCGCCGACCTGGATATGAATCTGTTCAGCGCAATTGTCATCCCAATCAACCTTTGAACTTCCTTGGGATTCCGAGGTGGTTGCAAGCTATTTATGGCCTTAATTTGGTCGGGGTTCACTTCAATTCCCCTGTGAATCACCATGTAGCCCAAAAACTTCCCAAAGCAAACCCCAAAGGAGCACTTGGAGGCATTTAGTCGTAACTTATGCTTCCTCAGAATCTCAAACATGCTGGTGAGGTCCGTCACATGTTCGGCCACTACCTTACTCTTTACAACCATATCATCAATATAAACCGCTATGCTTTTGCCTAGCTGTGGCTCAAACATCTTTGTCATCATCCGTTGATAAGTAGATCCTGCGTTTTTCAAGTCAAAGGGTATTACTTTGTAATGAAAGTTCCCATTGGGGGTGAGGGAAGCGGTCTTCTCCTGGTCCTCTAGTGCTAGTGGGATCTGATGATAGCCCTGAAAGGCATCTAAGAAACTCATCCGAGGATGACCTACTGTTGCATCTACCAGTTGATCTATACAGGGCATAAGAAAAGGATCCTTCGGACAAGCTCTATTAAGATCTGTGAAATCAACACATACTCGCCATTTTCCATTTTTCTTCTTCACCACAACCGTATTGGCCAACCACTGAGGGTAAAACACTTCCTTGATAGCCCCTACCTCCTTAAGCTTAGTCACCTCATCTTTGATAGCCTCGGCATGTATTTTAGAAGGACGCCGATGTGGCTGTTTCTATGGTGTAACAGAGGAATTAACATTCAAATGATGACAAATGAAGTCTAGATCAACCCCTGGAGCTTTGTAGGAATTCCATGCAAATACATCAACGTTTCTCCTTAGAACCTCAACCAACTGCTCCTTTTTCAACAAAGGTAACAGTGCTCCAACCTAAAAGTATCTGTCTAGATCATCACCAACATTCACTCTCTCCAGATTCTCACACTCTGCTTCCTCAGCAGACGTGATGAAGATGGTTCCCAGATTTTTTGACTGCTATAAGTCATTCTCGGCCGTGGCCGATGTACCTACTTCTGGCCGATGTTGAATGGCTGCTATCATGCATTGTCCCGCCATAGCTTGATTTCCCAATATTTCTAACACTTGGCCTCCTAATGGATATATTTCACCTTTTGATGAAGAGTGGAAGAAACAACCCCTAGGGTATATAACCAGGGCCTACCCAAAATCGTTGTATACAGAGAAAAAACGCCTACCACGATAAAATCCATTTCCACTACATCTGAGCCTGCTTGCACCGATAATCTAATCATACTCATCGGAATGACTGGCCTTTCTTCGAAACTCACCAACGGGGAACTATAAGCTGTAAGGTCCTGGGGTGTCAAATTCAACCCCCTGTATAGGTCAGGATACATCACCTCAGCAGCACTCCCTTCATTTGTCATCACCCTTCTCACATCGTACTCCCCAATTCTAAGCGTAACCACCAAAGCGTCGTCATGCGGTTTTATCGTTCCTCTCTTATCCTCCTCCGAAAAACCCAACACCAGTGAGGCATTCAGTTTTGTTTTCTTCGGCACTGAACTAAAGCTCCCATCCATACAATGAGATACGGACATTATCCTGGAGGGACAGGACCCCGTTCTTTTTGAGGCAGCAAATATAACATTTATTGTGCCCAGGGGGGCTCCTGAAAAGGCATTCCCCCGAAATGTTGATCCTGCTTGACCTCCTCGGCCACTGGAATGATGCAGCAAGTGCACCAACTTTCCCTCTCGGACAAGCTCCTCTAAGTAGTCTCACAGGTTTCTGTAATCTTCAGTAATGTACCCATGGTCCTGATGGTATTGACAGTAAAATTTTTGGTTGCGTTTCATAGGATCCCCTGCCATTCTATTGAGCAGTCTGAAGTAGGGCTCGTCTTTTATCTTCTCTAGAACCCACTGCACTAGTTCTCGGAACACAACATTAACCGCCTGGGAGTAAGCAGATCCTGACTGCCCCCCAAAGTCCCTCCGAGGTTGATTGTTATTGTATCGGTCCGACCTAAAATCCCTCATCTCCTGAGGGATTACCTTGGACTTTCCTCTACCCCATATCCGATCCTCTTCTACCCTTCTATACTTGTCAATTCGGTCTATAAGTTGTCGCATGCTGGTAACAGGTTTGCCAGTCAGCGAACTCCTCAGATCGTGCTCGGTTGGAAGGCCCTCCTTGAAGGTATTAATGGCCACGTTATCATTGGCTCCATCTACCTCGTTAAACATTTTCCAATATCTGTCAGAGTAGGCTTTCAGGGTTTCCCCCTCTCGCATAGACATGGATAATAACGACCCCAAGAGCTGAATAACCCTTCTACAAGTAATAAAGCGAGCACCAAAAGCTCGGATGAGCCCCTCAAAGGAGTCAATAGTATTCACTCCTAAGCCGTTGAACCACCTTATCGCCACCGGACCCAGGCTTGAGGGAAAAACCTTGCACATCAGGGCCTCGTCCCTAGAATGAATGACCATTCTTTGACTGAAATGGCTAACATGCTCCACCGGGCCCGTCTGACCATTATAAATGGTGAACGTACGTTGATGGAATCGCCGAGGAAGGCTTGCATCCTCTATGCATCGCGTGAACGGCGATTTGGAAACTTGACTCAGTGCTTTGTTCAAAGCATCATTCCCTAAGCCCTGACGAGGTGGACTCTTATATGTTCGCCCACAGTGATGCTCCTCATCACGTGAAAAAAGCTCACTAGGCGGAGTTCTAGACCTTCGTCTATAACTGGTATCATCGAACTCCTCAGAGGACTGCCTTGAGTTGTAAGTCGTACGCTTCTGTCGCTCGTAGCGTAATTCCCTTTTTAATCTATTAATCTCAAGCTGCATGTCCCCATCGTTCTTCGCATGGGAGACATGGCTCTTCCCCCGAGATTGACTCCTCTCTGTGTGGGTTGTTCGCGCACTTCCCTCGCGATCCCCCCTCTGTTCATGGATTACCAACAAGTCACCATGTTGAGGCCCCCTGGACTCTGCCTGGTGTGGATTAGCATCCATCTGCTGTGGTGCTCCCTCTGCCATCAGCTGTTGCACCTGTCTTTTCCTACAATCGGATCAAGCTCTTCCCACAGTCGGCGCCAATTGTAGGGACTCAAATTGTATTGGACTCGAAAGAGAGATGGGATTCGAGCCCAATAAGCACAAACAATAAAATTTTTAGAGAGTGGGTGTAAGAACTAATTCTAGTGAGAGGAAAAAGACATCGTTCTTCTGCAGCAAAAGGAACTTCAAATAAAAGAAAAACTCTCTCCTTCTCATCGGCTAGGTTTTTAATGTATATCTCTCTGGATTCTTTCTCCTCTTTTCTTTTTCTCTTTTCTCAAAAAGTCCTCTTTAGTGTACTCCGATTTCACGTTATATACTACCTTCTTTATCCTGCTTCCACTGTACACGTGTAGGTTCCATTCTGGGAACTTCTTTCTGTCCCATCCAGAATTTCCTGGATCCTCTGCTTAGTGGTCATAAGACTACTTGGTCACTGTTCAAGTATCACCTCCACATTAATGCGGTCAGAGAGTTAGCTGAAAAGTATTTAATGTGGAGGTAGCAGTTTTTAGGAGATATTTGTTACCTTTCCCGGTTCCTTCTTTGTTCAATATTCATTAGTTAATTTGCATGTAATTCTGTGAAGTTACTTGACTATTAAAAGAGTTACATCCACCTCGGACGTTGGTTTGAGTACTAAATCTTATCCTCGGACGTGGTTTAGACCATTATGTACGACTTACGTCTCTTTGTCTTGTGTTATTCTTAACATGGTTCTATTTAACCATCCTCGGACATGTGAGTGTCCTCGGACTGAGTCGTTGGGCCACAAGCCCACCTCCTATGAATTCTCTATTATCCTTTTGGGCAACAGGCCCCACAGCTAATCATAAGTAAGAGTAGATGCATGATAAAATGAATATATTATTTTCTTTTTCTTTTTTCTTAATTTTAGAGATTTAAGCATTTAATAATGTAATTTTTTTAAATCTCAAGCTCAAAAACTTGACCTAAGCCCAAGTTTGAGCTTAATATTAAGTTTGAGTTTGGCTTGACTAATTAATCAAGTCAAGCCAAGCCAAGTTCAACCTTTTTGACTTTCCCGTGAGCTCAAGCTCAAATAATATATTTAAGCTTGTCACAAGCTCAATCCAAGCTCAAGCTTTTTATTTTTTCTAATGAGCCAAACTTAAACATGCACTACTCAACAAAACTCGGCTCGTTTACTGCCAATAATCCAACACAATTTTAGTTATGTTCAATTTGAAGGAAATTTCATTGGCAATAATAGAAGCTCTCCAAAATACGGCTTTTGCTACCTCTACACCAGATTTTCTTCTTCCTACTTCGAATATTTAAGATTAATCTTGTTGGGATTTTAGTTTTGTGCCTAGGAACCTGAAGTTTTTGGCCCATAATGTTGCTTCTTGGGCATCCTTTTGTAATTGGGATGGGCCTTTAACCATCTCTAAGCTCCCTGCTTGGTTTGCTGCCCAGATGGTAGAGATGGTTTAGGGCCCCTCTTCTTCTTAATGCAAGTATTCTTAATTATCAAACACCCCCCACCCCCAATCCAACGAAAAAAAAAGAAAAAAAAAGGAAAAACCTTCACCAAGAATGTTGATAACAGTTATATTCTTGTTTTCTGAACCAGCCAGAGTATATATGGCAGGGAAATCTTAGGGGTAGTTTTTTCGCTATTGGTAAAAGAATTTGAATGTTCTCTTTGCCTATTAACAAGAGGGGGACTATTAACTTCCACAAATGCCAAGTATAAACATAAGACTGTCCTTTTCTTTTTTGGCTATTTTGTGGGATAAATCAGAGAGCATAACATTCAATTTATCCCTTAATTAAAAAATCCACTTCCAAGAAAAAAATCAACTTTGAATAGACCAGGCAAAATTCTGTTTTGGCAATTGATGACACGAGTAAAGCCACTATATATATATATATATATATAAAAGAACCATGTGTGACAGTTTGAACAGCTAGCAAGAAGTTAACCGAGTTCTTTATTGCAGAGCTCTAGTTACAAAAATTATCAAGTGCTCAATTTGATGTAGATACAAATCTATCGTGGCAAGAACCCATGACGAGAAATTGCAATCTCAAATGCTTGCATTCTTTCCCCACAAGCAAAACCATTGCGATCATAAGATGATATTTCATTTATGTTTAGATCATTACAAGCCTTGACAAGCTCCTCCCCAACAAGCTTAGCAGCTTCCTGATATAATCAACAGTCAAAACAGAACAAAATCAAGACAATGGGGCATTACAATATGAACCATTAAAGGGAGATTTTTTTCTTGGGGGTGGGGGATTGCATTTAATAATTGAAAGGAATAATGGAATTGAAGTATGAAAACTGCACAATCAAATAGATGTCTATGATGACAGTGGCCAAGATCTCTCCACAAACATGTACTTTTACAAATTTATTATTTTAATAATTTTGATAACAGCCTCTAACTGAAGATGGAATACTTACTATAGTGGTACAAGAGGGATTCTGACGAATAGATTTCTGCAAGGTGCTTCCATAAAACAAACACTTCTTATTTTTGTCATCTACCAGCATAGCATACAACTGCTTATCTGAACAGAATACCGAAAGCCTTGGACTCGTAGGTGTGCCATTAAACTGGTCAAGAATTACACAAATTATGGTTTTGATAGATTAGTTGACTCATACTACCAAGACATAAAATAATTGTGCGACATGAATGTATACTTAGTGCCATATAACCAAAGAAATCCAGCACAGCAGCATCATCTAGACTCATATTCTTTTGTTATATCTTGTTATAGTTATGTGTGTGTGTGTGTGTGTGTGTGTGTGTGTTTTTTTTTTTTTTTTGTTGGTATATAGTTATGTTCTTCTAAGAGGTAAGCCCAATAAAAACTTCATTGACGCCCAAAGAAAGAAAGAAGACTATCTCATAGATTTTGTGACGAGGACTTGTACATGAAAAGGAAGTTTATGGAATTACATCATGGCTTTTTGTAGTCTTAGAATAAACCCTGAGTGTTATTTACGGACATAAGACAACTTCATGAGGGCCATACATCCAAGACATTGAGATAGGGAGCCTCTGACATGAAGAACGTGAAAACAATAGTTTAGTCTACTACAACACTCTCCCCTCCTGATTAAGTTGGAAGAGAAAAATATGCATATATCTCCAAAGCATGACACCAAAAAAATAAAATGCCCTATGCATCACATTAGCAAATTATTTTAAAATAAAGAGATGTCATACCTTCTTTTGCATCCTTATGTTTCTGATTTTTGCACTTTCTTTTCTTGCTCTTGCTCTTGCTCTCGCTTCAACAACCAATGGCCTCTCAGAGAAACCTATGAAAAGCCCAGCATTCGAGTCAACCAAGAGTGATAAAGGGAACAGAGTTGGCAGAGTGATTTTTTTTTTTTTGGATAAATACAAAGTTGGCATTGCGATATAGTTATATGCTAACTGGTCCTATATATGCAGCACCTCACGTTTACCTATCACCATGTGTGCTGCATGCATCTCCAACTCTGTGCACAAAATTGGAAAGAATACATTCTAACCACAAGTTCCCCTATGTGTGTAAAGAAATGACAAATGATAGTTTGCTTACCCTTACTTCTACTCTGCATGGGAAGGAAGTTAAATGGTTTTAAGGAGATCCCAAATATCGCTGAAGACTTGAGTTGCAGTGCAGGAGCATTCACTAGAGCCATTCTGTGCAGTTCTTGAAAATTTTGAAGCACCCAGAACTGACTACTGAGTAAGACGCTTTAGGAATGACTTACAAGACCACCTTACCTTGCAAAATGGCCACTACATAATACCTGAAACACGTGTTAAAACTTCAGAAACACAAAGTCCAGTCGTTCAGGAATTTTATCAAACACGTTAGGTGCAAATGTCAGCAAACAGTTTATGCTCAAAATAACAAGTACTATATCTAAGGTCAAAGAAAGTAAGAGTTAAATCAGCTACTTGGGTTTTTTAAAAGCTAGCATTTTGGCCTTTTTTTCTTCTGGGTTTCCACAAAAAATGAGATTTGACTATGATGGCTAAGAAAAATAAGAGAAGAATACAAGGGATTCACTGGTCCTTTGCACACGCATCTTAGCTAGAATAAAGTAGATATCTTGCCCTGTCACTAGTGGAGACTAAGGGGTTCCTATCCCATCAAGGCATCAACAAACCCACCAAACCCCACAAAAGGGGTTCCATTTTTCTATAATATAGCACATGCAAACTTATTGAAACCCCCCAATTACATAGCAACATGTCATCAACTTATCCAAGAAGGACTCAAATATACTTATTGATTGATTTACTTGAGTTGATAACACTCTTTTACTTGATGGAAGGGTCCCCAATTTTGCTTTACAGTTCCAATGCTTCCACCATCCCAAAAGCCAAAAGTAACAGCATAATTACTTGTGAAAAAAGATAACTCTATCAAACAAATGATTTGAGCTAAGAATAAAAGCATCCAAGAGTCTTACCATTTGTGACTGTGTGTTTCATAATTCATCACTACTTATTAATAATAAGTTAAAAGAAGATGAAAAATTAACGGTATAAAACTCATGATAAGGGGTTTAATGGTTGACCTTTGTCTTCCTCGGCATAAGTGCTTGGATTTAAGTTGTCATTAGCATTTGGGGTCATGAGACTATACATGAAGAGAATTTACTTCGAAATGACTAACCTTACTGTCTTACCTTCTTTCTTTTTTTTTTTTCTTTTTTTTTTTAAATCTTTATTATTTTTTTAATAAAAAAACCTTATATTTAAAAGGCAACCACAAATTCATAATTAATAAATACATTTTCCTTCACAAATACTTTCACAATTATTGACATCGAAGTGTAATAGGTGCACAAAAAAAAGTGATTTTAAGAATGGAACCATGTATTAATGATATTGCTTCAATCACAAGTTATTACCTTAATAAGTATGAAAGAAAGATTATAAAAAATTGTATCCCCAACCTTGCCCATCCAAAATTTCAACGCTATTAGGATTCACAAATGATTTTTTAAAGAAAAATGAGCTATTAATTTTGTTCTAAGCATATCAATAAGTTTAGAAATACGATAAATTTACAGAATAGCTAAAATGATAAGTTATGATTGGTATTCAATATAAATGATATTAAAAATAGTCTCATGTGATATAGCACTGAAAGCTCAATTAGTGTAAAAACACTAATGCTTGTTTAGGTCTCCAATTTTAAATTATTACTTAATTATTTTTACTTTAATTTATCTAAGTGCAGAACAAGAGTAAAATATACACAATAAACCGTTAATACTACTCTAAGTCATAAGCAAGTACAATAAGCAATAAATGTAAAGTTTAAAGAGTAGGGAAGTGAGATGCAAATACAAGATAATACCAAGATGTGCTATTGAAAAGGAAACCGAAGTATTTAGCGAAAAACCTCTCTGCAGCCTTCCAAGCTGAAATCGATTCACTGGTAAATAAGTTGGAATACATGAATATCAAAAAGACCCTCCAAGCCTAATCTATCAAATGTACTTTAGCTGTGTAAGCTCCTACTATCAACGGACTTCTTGGGGTCTTGTCTTCACTAACTTTCCAAATCCTGCAATTTCGCCCAATTGCATCTGCCACTCAATGGCTTCTACCAATGCTTCCCAAAGGTACCAAAACTTCTCTCAACACTTAGGATGAGTGAGGTAAATATTTGTGTTAAGAACTTCTCTAGAGTGTATAGATGGAGAGATGGGAGTAGATGAAAACCATGTGCGGCGCCATGTATAGTTCAGGGGGTTCAAATAAACCCCCTGAGCTAGCCTTTATATATATATATATATATAATATTTTTTTTATTTGACCCTTTAAATAAAAATTTCAACACTCTAATTCTAAATTTTTTTAAAACCCACTTGAAATAAGTTTAATTATGATCATCTTAACAATATTTTGATCTTTTTAAATACAAAAAAAATGCCTAATGTAACAATAATTCAATTTTATTTAAAATCTGGGAGAAATAGTAAGCTTAACAACAAAGTAATTTTTTTTTTCATCTAAAATTGTTTTAAAAAGCCCATTTAGATCTTAATAAATTTGAAATAAACTAATGAAAAATTCATAGTTTACATTGTACTATCATTGTAATATTTACTTTGTTTCTAAATAAATGTGTTCAATATTGTATAGTTTTTGCAAATGTGTATAGTATAATTATTTATAATATAAATTTTACATTGATAGTACAATGTAAACATATAATCGTCATAAACTAATAAATAAAAGTATTTTAAGCAGTAATAATTAAAATTCACTTAACAACAATTAACATTTTCATTATATTAAGAAAAAATATGTCAAATGAACCTATAGTTTATTTTTTTATTCTATTACTAGTACGTACTATAGACAAATTTGTAATAAGAAAGCTATTTAGACTAAAGATTCATATTTTACCTAAGATGTATCTTCTTACTAACTCTCTAGGAAAAAATCCTAGAGCCGCCACTGATGGAAACTTTAGAAAAATGATGTAGAGGAATATGGGTAAAATAATCTCTAACTCTCAAGTGTTTGGCTAAGGTTTCTCTCTCAAAAGTTTCTTTAGAAAATACTTATTTTTCTTTACATTTCGTAGATAATAAGGGTTTATATAGTATTAATAAAGAATAGAAAAAGTCACACTTCAAAAAGTAACATGTAGTGGGTTTCGCGAGTCATTAGTGACTTGGCCTGAGTCACGAGTCACTCGCGAAAACCAACATGTCAATGACTTTTCAAATTCCAGCATGTGTTTCTCATATGGTTTGTTTTGCGAGTCATCAGTTGTGAGTTAGTCACAAGTCCAGTTGTGAAAACTACTTTTTCACAGATTTTTTACCAAATTCTCACACACAGCCCTTACATTAAATCCCACAAAAATAAAGGAAAATAATTGAATAAAATTACAATAAAATTTGATACGAAATTAAAATCAACATAAAATATAGTTGTAAATCACAACTTTATGAGCATTAATTACAATCTACGAAAATATTCATTGTATTTTCCCAAAAAAAAAAAAAAAAAGGAAAAAAAAACTCATTGCTGGTATGTTGCTATAAATTAAGGGGGTGTTTGGTACACCATTTTAAATAATCATTTTCAATTTTTAAATAACATTACACGTATTTTTACATATTTTTTTATCCATACATATTTCTATATATATTTTTAAATAACAAAACATATATTTTTAAGTACATGTACCAACATCTCCTAAACATTCAACACTCATATTCAGGATTCTCATTGGCAGTCTACACTACAGAGATACTAGGGTATGCCCATCAGTCTATGATCACACCCATAAATATCCTCTCTACCCTACTTGGAAAATACTACTACTTTGCATTGAAGATTAATGAAGATGATAATCATGAATTGAAAAAAATAATTGAATAAAAAAACAAAAAAACATTGTACTACAACTACAAGTCTCTCTCTAAGTCTCTGTCTGCCTCACATGTACAGTGCTCACATTCCAGATCCTTCCACAATCTTCCAGTGGGCGCACACCCATTCTCTTCAACCTTATAATCTCCCCAAATCCCACTTCCTACATCTCCATTATCTCTCTCTCTTTCTCTCTCTCTCTCTCTCAATTCATAAAGCTTTCAACTTTTTGTATTTTGTGTGCTCTGAATCCCAGAAAGTTTTAAACTCTTTGTGTTTTGTGTTGTGAATCCCAGAAAGCACTAAACTTTTTTGAGCGTGTGTGTTTGTGTTGTGAATCCAATGACTTCTGAACCTGAGGTGTCAGAGAATGAACCAATGTTTGAGAGGCTAGTGAGAAACAGAGACCTCTCTCTGTTGCTGCCTTTCATCTTTGGCTTCACCACTCCAAGAAGAGACCCAGAACCGCAGCAACAAGAACACTCAGATCAAGAAACTGAGAATAGAGGTAGACCCAGAAGCCCAAATGACAGAATCATCCTCATAGACCCTTTTACACAAGGCATGGTAGTGATTGAAGGAAACACAGCATCAAGCTTGGATTCACTGATACATGAGCTGGGTACCAAGGATGGTCAGCCACCAGCATCAAAGGCTTCTATAGAGGCCTTACCAGATGTGGAGGTGAGTGTAGATGATAGTGGAGGGTGTGTGATTTGCTTGGAGGAGTGGGAGCTTTGTGGTGTGGTGGTCAAAGAAATGCCTTGTAAGCATAAATTCCATGGAAGTTGTATAGAGAAGTGGTTGGGGATTCATGGGTCTTGCCCTGTTTGCAGGTACAAGATGCCTGTTGATGAGGATGAGGTGGGCAAGAAGAGGGTTGAGAGAGAGATTTGGGTTAGTTTTTCTTTCAATAGTGGTAGGAGAAATAGGCCTGACTCTGATCAAACTCCCTCAAGTGATCCCAATGACTCTTCCTCAAGTCCTACTAGACCTGAACCTGATCATGAAATGGAGGTCTAGACAAAATTTTGTAAATTTTTTGTTTTTGAGAAAAAAAGAAATATGTACATCAAAAAGAATTTGACTTTGATTATGCTTTTCTTGCGAGGAATAAATAGATTGTATATTTTTTCTTTATTTAATTGAAGTTGGGAAACTAAGGTAAGGACAAAGTGACAAACGACTAAGCAATTGTTCACATAGGTGACCTTGGCTAGAGGGGACAAAAATTTATAGAGTTAGATTGATTACAAGAACTGAAATATTTTATTTCAATATTTGTTTTCACATTCTTACTTTTAGTCAGCTGATACATACTGAATCAGAATTTCTTATGGCCTTTGTTGCTGGGTATTAAATGCACCACCAGCATCTGATTTTTCTTTGATAATCTTGATCCCTTGGTATCTTCCTAACATTAAGAGAGTGGCCATTGGATTTGTGCCTGGTGATTCCAGGAATGTTGAGCCATCCACTACTCTCAATCCCTCGACCCCATACACCTTGTAATCCTTGTCCACAACTGATCCAACTGTACAACCACCATGGTAGTGATAAAAGGTCCTCACATTTTTCTTGCAAGATTTTCTCAGCTCATCTTCACTAGACATGAGCTTGCTTTTGTGTTCCACCCCCACAAACATAGTAATTGATTGAGACCTTGCAACTCTTTCAAGCAGTTGGCTCATCTTTACACATTCATCCATGTCCTTTTCCTTTGCTAGATAGTTGAACTGCACTGATGGATTTTCCCTGGGGTCCGTGCTATTCAATTCAAGCTTTCCTTTTGATGCTGGGAATGCAAGTTTGACAGCAACTGTCATTCTTGTTGCATTCAAGCTTACAGGTACGATTCCTGCTTCAACTATGAACTTGAAGTTATCTGCTATACCAACAACTTGGGGTGTGTCTGGTAGCTGATTTTGTGGCTTATTGTCCACTAAGAGGGCAATGCCAGGGTTGTCTTGCATTCTTTGTCCAACACCCTCTAAGTCAAGCATAATTGGGATATTGAACTCCCTGAGGTGTGCTTGAGGTCCAATGCCACTTAACAATAAAATTTGGGGGCTGCCTAAAGCCCCTGCTGATAATATCACCTCTCCCCAAGAACTGGAACATTCAGGTTGGTTGAGATATACTTCATGAGTTTGATCAGGGCTTCCATTGCTCTTGATAAACCTTATTCCCCAAGCTCTACTCTCATTCCTGTTTTCTGCATCATTTCAAGACAAATGTGAGGTTAATAAGAACTAGATGTTCCAAAAGAAAATGCTGAACCAAAAGTTTTTAGTCAATACAAAAAATGGCTATAAGAACTTTACAGCATCGTATTACTTTTAAGAACTTTACTATAAGCTTTCTTGCTCACCATTATAGAAGATGACATTCTTTACTGTTGCATTCAAAAGAACTGTGATATTTTCTGGATTTCCTGCCTCCAAAAGATCAGCTGAGGTGTGTCTCATTCCATGTTCATCAAACACAGTTGCACCCACCTTTGTTCCCTCAATATGTTCCAAACTAAAACCATTATAAGGTAGAATTCCTGCTTCAAGAAGGCCAAATTCTGCAACAATCTGCCACAGGGTCAACTCTGGTTTAGAGACAATTCTAGATTCCACCCACTCATAAGCATCCTTAACTAGTTCCTTCTCCAGCCCGACTTTTTCAATAAAATACTCACTTGCTCTACTATAGAACCCAAAATTTATAGCTGATGATCCTCCAAGAACTCTTCCTCTTTGATTCATGACTCCATCCTTGGAGACGAAGCTTTGTGCAACTGATGTGTATTCATCAGTTTCGATCAATGCAAACCCGTAGTACCTTTTATCCAATACCAAGGGGTTTCCATATGGTGAGCCACCTCGTTCTACCAATAGCACCGAGAATTTCTCAGACAACGTTGCAGCTAGGGCGCAGCCAGCAGTGCCTCCCCCAACAACAATGTAATCGAAAGATTTACTTGAAACTTCATCGACATCTGAAGTCATGTAGGGAAGTCTGTTTCCTACAGTGAATAAGAATGAGGTCAATGCTCAACTCAGTCAAAGGAGAACTGGAATGAGTTGTGCTTATTAAAAAAAAAAATAAAAAGGCTAATTAATGGGAAGTTCATACCTTGAGGCAGTGAAGAAGAAGCTAAATAAACGTTAATTAGTAAGAGAAAAGATGCAGTGAGAAGCCCATGGCCATGAATGGTTTGTGAAAGCTCCATGCTGTTTCCACATCACTGGCTTGATGAGTATAAGGAGGGCAATATTTATTGACCTTGTGGGCAGGCTTCATAATTATCGAGTCTTAGACTTAGTGGCATAATTGATTACAGTTCCTTTATGTTCATTTATATTTAAGCATACGCGTGGTTTGGTCAATGATTCTGTATTTGTTGGTTGGATAACTAATGATTTTGCTGTTATGATGATTTCTAAGCCATCTTTACTTTCTCACTTGGAACATGGAGAGGAAAATTATACTTAAACGTTAAACATGCCCTACTTTACTGTCTCTTGAGAATTATAATAAAAAGAATTCAAGCAGATACTGGAATTGTCTAGGTCAGAATGTTTGTTGGGAACATAGTGCGCACTGATTGATGGGATAGGGTAGAGACATGAGACATGCAGCAACACAACAGGATACAACAAAACTTGAGAATTTCGCTTAAAACTATGATTACAGCAGTGCATAAAACTCCTACTTTTGTGGGCTTAGGAGAGGTAATTGGGAGATAGCCTACTTTTTTTTTTTTTTTTTTTTTTTGAGAGGCTGCCTACAAACTATAATTATAGATTACCCATCAACTAAGTTTTGAAGTAAAAACTTGGGGAACTCTCTGTCAGTCATTAAGAATTTGCCACAAATAGAACCTTGGCAATGCATGGTAAAATGAGAGAGAGAGAGAGAGAGAGAGAGAGATCTATCCACGCAATATATATATATATATATATTATAATACCTTCTTTTAATATGAATACACTTTCGAAAGTTCTTGAGGGTCCATACATATAACAATATACATAGGCTATTGACAAAAGATTAGCTCTAAGAATTAAGTTTGCTGCATAGGCTATCTGACTAAAACCCATTGCATTGTTCCATTCCCTTGCAGTTCAGGTCTATTGCTTTTGGACCCGAATCAATGTCATTCTGATATTGGCTGTTGAGATCTAGTGTCCCCAACAATCCAGATTTTCTCAATTGGTGGCTACTTTTGTCTCTGTGAGTTGGTGATCTTTTAGCAACTGGTTGCTCTACACAAGTAGTATTAGAAATGGCACTACCAGTTCTCTTCTTCCCACTAGCTTGATTGCTTGTTTCAATGCTCCTTGGCTTGTCTTCTGGGTGTATGTTCATTAATGAAAGTTCAAGAGTAGTTGTATTAGACTTTTGGAGGTCACCACTCTCTTTCATTGGTCTCTTCTCTTCCTTCCTCCCAGAGCTTTCAGATGATGTTAAGGAGCTCTCCATGGAACATATTGTGCCTCTCATTTGATTCCTCTCTACAGTTTTTAGACTTAAACCTCCTAATTCTGTCAATTCTGAGATTGAAGAGCTGGGGCAGCCAGTGTTAACCATTGAGACTAACTGAGAGAGTTCAGCTTTAGCAAGTTCTACTCCCAGTGAAGAAGAATTATACCCGGCAAGCGTTTCCTGAGCTTTCTTTAGTACTGATTGTAAGTACTTCCCTTGGGCTTCAATTCGCAGCTGCAAATGCCTCTGTACCTGCAAACAGAATTCTAACATGATCAGGATGTAATGGTACATAAATTGAAAATTTGCATATTGCTAATGGGATCGGTTTATTAGTCATACCTCAATCTGCTCATGCAGTTTCCTTTGCACTTCCATTTGCAATTTGAGAGCCTGAGCAATCTGCAAGCTTCTGATAAACACAACACTTAATCAATAGAAGCTCTTGGGATTATCATTTTCCATCCAAATTCATCAAATAGATGTGATCTATCTCTAACTATTACTCATTATTCTGATTGTGGTTTGCATCACTGGTGATTTCCCTACTGAAATGCCCATCAGTTGTCTGAGTCTCTCTGTAATCTGCACCAATAACAAGAATGCCATCAAAACCAAAATGAGAAGAAAATCAATGGATCATGCTATAATTGCCTTATCTGATGCCTCAAAGTTACCTTCTTGCTTGCTGTCAGTGGATGACTCTGACTGTTGGCTTTTCCCCAGCCTGTATTTCTGCAACAATAAACACAAACACACACTTACAGTTCAGCTTTCATGTTTGGTTATATAATCAATAAAGACCTATAGAATCATTGTCAAGAGAAAGTGCCTGTAAATGACTCTTCAGGTGGTACAAAGTCAAGCCAGGAATTCCCATCACCCTCATCAAACTCTTTGGTGTTGCCTCTGGCCAATATATAAAAAGACATTAGAAACTTTATAGTATATACTATGACTAAAATATTACGAAGGGATCAATAAGCTTCTAGACTCACTGTCTGGCCCTCCAAGTTGATTCACTGCTTCAACAAATCTTTGATGAAGTTCTGGAGTCCATTTTAATCTGGGTTTTGCATCAGTGGACAAAACCAAATTCATGTTCTGATTTTGCATATTCTGCAGACCCATATGTGTTTTGTGAATGAGATATAGAGGTAGATGACTGAAACATAAATATTGGTTTTTGATTAGCTCTGGGTGGATATGTGGCAGCTATAGTTCTCTTTATAATTTGGAGGAGTTGTTGGCCTGTCCTATGTTCTCACTCCATATCTGGAAACATAAGTGGGGTTATGTTGGGGGAATATATGCCATGAGCTGTGGCTCTTCCTTTCTCTCATTTCCCATTTCATACTACTTTCCTTTTTCTTTTCTTTTTTTCCTCTATTATAATATGTATTTTTTCATGCTTCTTTGACTTGAAAGAGGTAGAGAGAATCTCTGATGCAGCAAAAACAGAGAAAGCCAACACATTTCAATTTGAGTCTTAAAAGGAGAGAAAAGAGGAAAAGTGTATGGTTTGTTTTTATCTTGCTGTTTTCCAATCTCTCTCTCTCTCTCTCTCTCTACCTCTTTGTGCTTGATTCCCTACTGAATTAGGTAGCCCCACCATCATGAATAATGGGTGCAACTTTCCTAGCACTGTGACTTGTGAGAAGCTTTGAAGCAAAAATTAAATAAATCAATCAATCAATATGTCTAAAAGAAACAACAAATTCCATAAATTTTTTTTCCACAGCTACTGAGGTGGTGATTATGATTGGTATACAATAAAAGTATATAAGTAGTGGTTCCATTTGAAAGTAATGTTAGACTAACAAGTTGTGGCAAAAACTATTAAATTTATTGTATTTGATTATTGAAAAAAAAATAAAGTCATGGGGATATAGTATGGATATTTCTTTTTGATGACTGAAAGGGAGTAACAAATGGGTTTTTCTTTCTTTCTTTTTTTCTTTTAATTTACCTTTCCCTTTTTCTTTTATGTTTTCTTTCCTGAGAAGAGAGTGGCCTGATTGGCAGATTCTTTTTGTTCTTAGTAGGGAAGGAGGAATCAAAGAATCTAACCCTAGATTTTTGGACCCAAACTGACTCTATTTTTTTTTTTTTTTTTCTCTTAAAGTACTCCAGCAAAAGAGAATCAAATCAGCTCTCTTATTGAATTTGTAGGTGATGTTCCCACGTAACCACATCCTCCATTTTTTTATTTTCTTTTATGAAAATTGAACCAACTGGTGTCATGTAATTGCAAGATTATCCAAATAGAAGGGAATCTCAGGCCCTGAGTTTTATATAGAGGCTGTCAATTTGGCCATTACTACACATTGCTTTTAACATACAGTACTAATAGCACCAATGGGTACTATATCAATCAATGTGTGATGTGTCCTGCCTTACAGATATATGAGCATCCAAGACCCAACATTACCAAAGATCCTTTTTTGGCTCAGACTCTAAAATGATTTCAATTGCATCCAGCCATCAAATGGCATATACAAAAGAGGACAAAGAAAAAAAAAAAAAGAACACACTATAAGTTCTTATTCTTTTAAGTTCTTATTCTTTCAAGACTGAACTTGCATGTTTCATTGCAAACTTCTTCATAGTTCAATTATAAAGATACTTGGAGATACCTCTCATTCTGTGACCAATTCTAGTATTATATAACTAACACTCTAAAGTTGAACTAGCATACCCACATGGTTGCAATATAAACCTAAAAAAGTAACAAGCTACTACATCTTAGGCAGCACCCCATTGGATTTAAGATACAATCAAAGAAAGCAACACAATCCCCATTGAATCTTTTCTCTCTAATTGGGACAAACACAAACTCATATTGAAATGACAAAAAGTTCCACATAATTTATGGTTGCAGACTTTTTCTTGCAATATGAAAGCAATCAATAGCACTCCTCTGCATAAAAGTCCCATAAAGGAACATATTCCAAAGGGAAGTGTTAGCTTTAATTCTGTAATCCATATCCAAGGCTGAACTGAAGAAAAGAAATTTTCATCTAGAAAAGAAAAGAGAAAAAGAAAAAGGGAAACCACAATGGCCAACAACAAATCGTAAAAGTCAATTGTATCAGATCAATCTTCACATTTTCTTGGGTTGCGGTCAAGTGTTTGATCACCGGAATCAAAATCCAATGATTGATCTTCAAAGTGTTGCTATCTCAGTGCCAAACATTCAGTTGGTCTGCTGCATTGATAAACAATTTCTCAGGATTCAAAGGTGAAAATTTTAGATACTTAAGTATTAACTATTAATTAATGAACAAACTAGAAGATAAATATATATATATATATATATACATGGATGTCTTTTGAGTCTTTGAATATGTTGTTGTTCTACAGAAAGATCTTAGTCAGATGACAGGCCACATGTTAGTAAACAGTTAAGAGTAAGACACATCACAGTCAGCATAGAGTGAAAAACGGAAAAAGTCCATTGATCAAAACTGTTACTATCACCATTTTCTCAAAAAATATTAATTGAAAGATCATTGTATGGATCAAAACAAGTGGTGGGTCCAAATTCACTAGGGGAGGTTCTTCCTGAGCAAGCATCTGCTTCTTCTGTCATGAGAAATATTATTCCTTAGTGGCAAGCTCATAGTTCACATTCAAAGGAAGGAATATAATTATTGACAAGTTTTAATGGTATGTGGCCCGAATGTTTGAAAAACAAGAAAAGAAGGGAAGAGTTATTGAAGTACCTTTCTCTTTAACCAGCTGCTGTACTTGGAGCTACTTTCTTACTTTAATATATTCCATAACAAGTAAAGGAGATTCTAGGATGATGCCCAATGACCCCCTGGTATTTTTTAGATCAGTAGGAGAAGGTCCGGTGAATCAAAAGTCATTTAAACAAAGGTGCTTCATGATCAATTATTATTCTTTAAAGGGTCCCATTAGATGAGAGATCTCACACATCTAAAAGCATGGAAAGAAGATGAGAAGAATATGGCCTCAGGAATCAGGAAAAGAGAAACAAAAGGAACTTGTCACTATCTCACCAAAGAATAATTGGAATTAAATTGATCAAATTTTTATGTCAAGAAACACACTTACTTACTCAAAACTGATGTCACCAATATGTCAGCAATAAATTTTATTTCTATTTATTAACTGTAATATACAATTTTTCTGCCACAACTTTGACGTGGTAAACTGTAATCATTTTTACATGGATTCACTACTTTTTCTCTACTTCACAGTAAGTCACATCAGGGTTGTGGTACAAAAGTTGTATCCACAAATTTTCTCATAAGCATATAATTAACTCTCTCTCTTCTTTCTTTATGGTGGTTTGAATATTTTTGTGAAATTTTTGGGGCCCATAGCAGAATTGTATATTAAGTGATCTTAGACTTCATGAAGGGAAAAGAATAAGAATGATTGCATTCAAATGACCGTTTACAAATATTTTTGTCGCACATAAATGTTTGCAGTGGGAGTAGAATATAGAGAGTAAAAACAAACTAAATGCAGAGTCATCAGTATTAACAATAGAAGCATATACACAAATGGACTCATGTCCCCTCAGCCTTGGTTATGCCATCATTGTCATCGGGTTCCATTCCAAAGTCTTATGGTGGTCATATTTCAATGAATGTTACAACTTTATAGGAGTTTCTTCTTTTATTATTACTGTTATCATTATTATAATATGGAGGTGGGGGTGGCTTAGGTCTATAGGAAATTCAAATCAAGTGAAAAACTTAAGGAAAAAAAAATGACAATACAATAATGGTAATAACAGAACATTCATAAACGACATTTTGTATTCTTTTTTAAATATGAGAAAGAGTTTCATTTTTAAGTGCATTGAGAAGATCAAAATAAAGCTGTTTTCTAGGTAATATTGAACAAAATAATGTTCTTCTATTTTTGTAGAGTTTCCAAAAAAAAAAAAAAAACTCTCTGTGAATCATCTCCCATTTGGGGCATAGACACAATAATCATGGTCTTGCTTCAACATAAAAGTTCTATTTTCAAATGGTAAACCATTTACTATATTAAGCATATATACACCAAAAAAAAAAAAAAAAATCCAATTTGCTACATAATCCAGAACTTGCAGAAGCTCCAAAAAAAAAAAAAAAAAAAAAAAAAGAGAGAGTAGAGTGTTTAAAACTACCAACTTGCTGCATTAGTTGTAATAAAACTTTTCACCAATATCTACATGTGCAAAATAGGTAACTGATGATGCAAGGTTTAAGGTGTTAAAGGTCATCTATGTCTTTGCAATATGAGATGTAAGCAAGAATCTAACATATCACATTGCGTATATGTGGTAGAGATGATTGATTTTTCCACCAAGACAGTAATTGTCACTTATCTCATTAAGTGATGTCTGATTTATAGAATCTTATGAGGCACAACATCTTTGTCCAAGACCCCACAACTTGATTGATGGAGACAAAATAGAATCATGCAGAAATATTCCCTCGAATAATTCAGGCAAGAATTACTCATTCCTGATAAAATGGTACATCCATATCCATAATACTTCTTGGTTGACATGACTCAACCCCAAAGAAAGCATATGGGTTAATTAGTTGCATGGAGAAGGCAACCTGTTGAAGAATAGAGGCAGAAGCAAAGTGCAGGAGATCTCAAAGCAAATATTGAAAACTTATTACTGTCTATAGTACTATATATGCTTCAATTATAACTTCTAATTACCATGCTTTTTCAAAGTGAAGAGCTATAATAAGTGCTGTAAATAGTTGTGCCGACACAACTCTTGTAGTTATTAGGAAAAAAATTGTTTTTTCCTAGTTTTTCCAACCTGACAAGTAGAGATAATTAAGGCCAACATATATACAGCTTTGATATATAATTCAGACATTTAAGACCTTGACATTGCTGTTTTCCATATATATAAGATTTGAAAGGTTGCGTCAGAAAAAAGCATGATAATGATTCCTGAAATGATAATGCTTTATTTGGTACCAGGAAGAAAGAGGGAATATAGAATTTGAAATTCTGCAGGTACGTAAGTTTGGAATGGTTCTTATCAAGAGTACTCCAAACTTACTTTTCTTTTCTTCATCTTCTCAGCATCTATAGTAGGAGGATAAGCATAAATAACATCTTGAAAGTATGTCAGACATCAAAATCTCAAAGATAAGGAATTTAGGACCTTGATCCACTTCTCTTCTTAAATTTCTAGGACTATTTAAAACATATATATATATATATATATTTATCATTCTCCGTCTGTTCCCACGTTTGTTTTTATCTTTTGGGATTCCTTTTGTTTAGATTCCACATACTTGTCTTTCACCCATTTGCACTTCTTAATGAACTTTCTTGTTTGTTTTAAGAGAGAGAGAGAGAGAGAGAATTGTTGAACCTGCATAAGTAATGGAAGGCAAGGCAGCCAAGCAGAGAGTATACAGTACTTCTTGTTACTTTGTATGCGTTTATTCTGGTTTCAAAAGTATAATTTAAGTTATACAGGTCCTACTAGAGGAGGTCGGCCCATATTTCTCTTTTTCTTTTTCCCATTGTTTAAAGTGGTAGCCCAACTTTGAAATCAAGAGGGCCCATAAGGCCTCATGATTCAACAAAGGCCTGTGGGCCCGCTACAGTACCATATAGCATTAAACCGAGCCCTTCTTCTTCTTCTTTTTGGGGGCCTATGC
Organism: Quercus gilva; assembly: GCA_023621385.1. Lineage (NCBI taxonomy): Eukaryota > Viridiplantae > Streptophyta > Magnoliopsida > Fagales > Fagaceae > Quercus > Quercus gilva. The sequence goes on along the minus strand of CM042475.1, from coordinate 7,329,790 downwards.
TGCATTAAATGCGCAGTGACAGATTGGAACTTCTGGAAAGCCTACTGAAAAAAAAAAAAGTTTAGGACTACAAAATTTTTTACAACTTTTTTAGATAACAGTGTAATTTGTGAAGAGAAAATTGTGAATCTATGCACAAGTGATAGTTAACCATTTAAACTGATACACATATTTAAACAAGCCTTGAAAATGTGAGAGTGAGTACTTCGAAAAACCCTGTGTCGACGCTTTCAGTCGATCGAACAATTCAGTTAGTCATGGGGCTTACCAAAGCCCTTGGTGACCCCACCATAAAAGAGGTCGAGGTGAGGGAATGGAGAGGACCATTACAAAAAAGACTTGAATATCAAGAAATGGAGCAAAACCTTTATACCTTGTGAGTCGTGACCAGGAATTCGTAATGTATTTGTAATAAAAATATTAAGAGAAATGATACGTCTACAACATTTTTACAACAAATTCTAAGTGACAAGTTGTTATTGGTTGTTATTGTTGGAGCAAAAAAGTAATCTTAATGTTAGTTTTAAATTTGAACCAATAACAACTAACCACCTGTGATTTGTTGTAAAAATGTTGTAAAATTGTTGTAACCGTAACATCTCTCAAATATTAAATACTCCATTTTGTAATAAAATTTATATGCAACAATAAAAAAAAAAAAAAAAAAAAAGTATATGCAATTTTTAACAAACAATGTTGTAAATCTAATTTTTATTAGCTTATAAATGAAAATTATTCTACTATAGTTATTTATTAAATATAACCATATTATATTTGTGAGAGACTAAAAAATTTAGTCATAGTGTTTTACTATAATAGAGTAAAATGGGTAAAACTAAATACCTAATTATCATATACATAAAATATTATACAGACAATAATTTTTAAATTTTTTTAATAATAATTTAATTGATAAGCTTTTACTGGTTCTCCGGTACTAAAACCAAGACAAACATCATTTTTTTCCTACCAATAATAACTTACACATCTGCACCTCAAATCTCCTTTGAGCCCTAGCTTCTCTCGCTCAGGTGAGTCCTCAATTCTTTTTATTTTTTTGTTATTTTTTATTGACATATCACATAGATTGTAGATTTGTGTAGATGATGTTTTGCTGGTCATCTTAGTGTGTGTGTGCTCGCGCGCGCATGCGCGAGAGAGAGAGAGAGAGAGAGAGAGAGAGAGGTATTTTTGGGGCAAGGCTTTGGCTTTAGAAGAAATGTGAATCCATGATTGTAATTCTGTGAATGAGTGAGTATGCGTGCTAAAACACTATATTATGGATCTGATGATGGTGGGATATGGCATTTTTCCATTTCTGTTATAAAGATAATCGATGGGATGAATTTGTCTTGGAATTTCCTTTTGTACTGTAAAATGGTGGGGATTGTTTACTTTTTCTTTTAAATTTTACAAAAAATATACAATGTGAATTTTAGTTTTTTTTTTTTTTTTTTTTAATAAAAGGTAAAGACATAAGGTAATTGTTTTTTTGGGAGAAAAAAAGAGTAAAAGTAATAGTGTTTGCTCCATGATAATTGTTTTTTATTATCATCAAGCTAAGACCCAATTTATTTTTAATTTAAGTAGGGTTTGAATCTCATATCTCATTTAACAATAAAAGATTTTACCATTGAGCTAACTGTATCCCACAAAAATAAAGTACTTTTCAACCTTAGAATATTTCATTTAAATCTTAAAATTTTAAATGTTTCTTTTAAATATAGGTTTCTAAAATTTTCCTTTAAACCTTTTTTATCACAATTTTTCTGTTAACATTGTATCTTTTATTGTTGTTGTTGTTGTTGTTGTTGTTGACCAAATGTATTAGAACTTCAATGTGTAATACGTTGGCAAACCATGATAATCAAAACTTAGAGTCTAGATTTAGGCTGTTCAAAGTGTGTTTATTTGTAAAGTTGGAATCGAGCGAATTGCAGGATTTATTGGCTAAATCTGCAAGGCTCAATCGATCGAAAATTAGGCTCAATCGATTGAACCTCATGCAGATTAATTTTCTGCAGATTTTTTCCAATTCAGCCTAAGCCCGGTTTGACATGTAAGGTTTTATATTTTACTCCAAGTATAAAAGGAAAAACTCTAACTACGTTTTAGGGATTGTTATTATGTTGTGTGTTGAATCTCTTGTGAGATCTAGAGGTGTTTACTTTCATACACAATTAGGGTTATCAAGATTTATGTCAAGAATTTGATGATCGCTTCAATTACTGCATAAAGAATTTAAAAAAGGTCTAAAACCTTTGAGTGAAGTCTCAAAGTCACAATTGGGAGTACTTGTGGTTGCAGTGGATTAAAAAAAAAAGTAGTCTGTGGACTCGGAGCTGTTACGTGATCGTGGTAATAAGTTTTCTACATGAGGTAGCAATAGGATGTTAGTGGTCTAAATTCTATTGTAAAAATTTCAATTCTTTCATAGTGAATCTGTTTTACCTTGAGGATAGCTAAGTTAAATCCTCCCTAGATTTTTTACCAGCTTGGTTTTCCTGGGTTATCATATCGTGTGTTATTTATATTTCCGCATTAATTACATGATATGATTTGATTGTGTTAACCTAGATCTGAATAATTTATCGAAGTAATCACTTGGTTAAATAACTAGGTTAAATAACTTGTGTTTTAAGGAGTCTAAAAACGTATAATTATTATTATTATTATTATTATTATTATAAATTGTTAATATTGCTAAACATCACGTAACTAATTGGTTTAAATGAAATTTATTCCAAACTTTGAGATTTAGTAATGAAGTTTATTTCAAAATTTGAAATTTGAATAAAATTTATCCAAAACTCGAAGCCTTAGAGTTTAAAGTTTAAATAAAATTAGCTAGGTTTAAATGATTTTTTTTTTCACATATATAAATGAAATGTTTTTAAAAACTTCGAAATTTACATAAAATATTTTAAAAGTTTAAGATTTAAATGAAACGTACCTTAGGTTACTATATCAGTGTGTGGCATTGTGAAAATGTGTAGTATTACTATGCATTCGGCTGAGCACTTTGTTGATTTTTCTCATTCGCTAAAAATTGGTTGAACTTTCTTTATTAGGCATAAGTTCTGTTAAAGTTGCTGTGGGGTTGAGTGATAAGTGAAAACATGAAAAAGATAGAACAAACAACACATGGTTTACGTGATTCAGTATTCCATGCAAGTTGTATAAAGACGATGAGGAAGAGGGTTGAGAGCAAGACATGGGTCATTTTTTTTCTTTTAATAGTTCAAGAGATTCCAAAGATTCTTTCTCTAAGTCCTAGTCCTAGAACTGAACATGAAATGGAAATCTAGAAAAATTTTGTAAAAAATTGGGAATAAAATGTATAGCAAAAAGGCTTTGAATTTAATCATGTTTTTCTTTGTAAGGAATAAATTGATTGTATATTCTTTTTTATAGATTGAAGTTGAGATAAAAATAGATTCCGATGATTCTTTTTAGTAAGCTATTTTTTGAGCTCTTGAGGCTGTAGAGAAACCATGTTAATGAGAGAGATAAACCATGCTTGACTTGAGCTTTAGCAGAACACAAATATGGTAATGAAAAAATTTCCCCACTTTGTTTCAAAGAAGGTAGGTAAGACTAAGTGCTCTACAACGCTGCCGTTTCATCTTTTTCCCGCTCCCCGTCAAAACGCACCGTTTATTTTTAAAATATTGAAATTGAAGTGACAGTTTAGGTTGTTAAGGCAACTTTGCAATGATCAACATTGCAACTCCCGGGCCTAGATGCTCCTCTAGGCAATGGGATATCTACTCACTATCTAGATGAAACTTTCATTGCATTCATCTTTATCTTTCAGAACATAAAACATGTACTTTTAGACTTAAATTCAACGGATAATTACAATAAATACATGTTTTTATTATTATCAAACACTATATTAATCAGCAGAGATTCATGTAGCAATTTGATGGTTTTAACGGGCTAGTGTTCATTAATGGTTTAATGGGCAAGTGTTCATTAATGGGTTCCACCAAGTAGAATAAAGAAGACTTTCGTGCCTCCGCCCATGGTTTAGTAAAAGGGTTCTACTAGACGTGTGTCAGTGACTCCCATAAACTCTCACGCTCACCCCACCTATGGTTGAGTAAATGTCATACAATTGGTGATAGTGATGGTAATGCATGACCCTTGTATTGTTAAGAAAAAGACTTCCATTCAAAGGGGAGACTAACTAAAGTGCTAAAATTGACTTTGTAGAATGCTCACACATGAAATGAGAGATTTGTTGTGATACACGTGTAAATCATGTGGTTGGTTAAATGGTAAAGTCCCACATTAGATATTAATTAAAAGAATCAATGGTTAATATAGAATAATTGAGTCCATACCCATTAGCTTAAGCTTTTGAATCAAGTGGTATCTCTATATGTCATATTATTATTAACTACTCAATTGAAATCTGTTCCAAAATATTAACATATTTTACGCATTTTTAACATTGTCCACATACCTAGCATTGTCCTTATCCAGCCATTGATTAATTTTGGCTTACATTAAACGATATCAATTGTCCTTTATTCAAGCCTAATCAAGGACCATACCAATGCAAGATAAATGTCAAAAATATCATGCTAGCTAAATGTTTTTGGACAATTTTTGTCTAAACTAGTTCAGAGAAAAGTTCATCCATCTCCTACATAATGATTCAAATGATCATTCTTATGTATTTTTAACTTTTAAGCCCATTGTCTATTTAATTTTCATTTAACCTATTTGAATCACTTAATGGATGATATGATTTAAAAAAAAAATATATGTGGATGGTTAGCTTGCCTTCACGTGATGAATTTGAAAAAAGAAATTGTCCTAACTAACCATTTTGTGATGACTTTTTTCAATGTTTTTCGTGGAATACATATCTTATCAGGATTAATTTATGCTATAAACTTTTGCAATGGACTTTATTATCTCTAAAAAGTCAAAAGCCATTCTCAAGAGCTATAAATGCCTCGTTAGCAAAAATACAATTAAAAAAAGAAAAAAGGCAATCTTGTTCGACCCAATCAGTACCAATGGGCTTTGGTTGTATTATTGGGCAAAATGCTCATTTGCTAAAATGAAAGAAACATCAGAGTGATAGAATGGAGAGGTAGTGACTACCAACTCAGACCCACTTCCTCCACTAGTTTTTCTAGTTCTATGCTTTTGATCTTTATGATTACTCACCTAACATGCTTTTTTAGCACTTTAAAGTTAAAATAAAATAATGCCCAAGTCCTTGGAAGCCCAAGCCATTCAAGGAAAACATGTAGTAATTTAGATACAAGATGCTTTTGATCGAGCATGGTAAAAGTTCCTCGATCACATCCATATTTTTCAAAGGCTATATTGTGCTTATTGTCTAGTGGCATATATGGCCACCATCTAGGCACCATCTAGGCAAGATTTATTTAAAACACTTTCATTTATAGAAATCCAACCAGTTTTAGTTGTGTGGCAACGAAAACTCTGATACTAATTTGTTATATATAAAAAAAATTATACGTAAAATAATAAAATAATACTATCACGACAAACAAATTTTAACACGATTGAATAAACTTTATACCTAGTAACGCCAACTAAAAATCCACCACCAACAATTAATGGAAATCACAAATTTAACCACACAAATTCTCATAAACCTCACAAATGATACTTCATCTCACATTACTATACTCTCCTACTAGATAAAACTTTATCTCCTAACTTTAACACACACTAGAGCTACTCCACCAAATTTTTTACAATACTATCTCTCTATCTATATAAAAGGTTTTAAAACATATTTTTTGTGGACTAGAATCATAACATTACCTTTTTTTGATAATGAATGAATTTTTATTCCACATCAGGAAAAAACTCAAATAAGTAATTTAATCATATAATAAAGTCTCCAAACTATTCCCATCATGAGTTGGACTCATCAATTAGATGTGGCTAATGGAGACTTAGGGTTTCTAGTACATAACTTGGATGATGGATGGCCAGCCACTACTTTGCTCATTATCCCTTTTCTCACTTTTGTATTATATTTATTGTCTTTTATGCATTTGCTAGGCACTAGCTATTTGCAACCCCACAATAGGAGTCTAATGGTCAAGCACCTCATTTGCCTCGCCTTAACGCTTGTATGAGATTCATTAGTACTAGAGATGTGGGGTCATCTAGCATATATTGAGCTTGCTCTGACAATTCTACCTTTTTATGCACTAGCCATCTACCATATGTGGAGATTCAGGAGCAAAACCAGAAATTTTATCCTAGGAGTTACCATAATATGTTGGGGTCTTTGTAGAAGTGTTATATATTGAAAATGTTAAAATAGAACAAAGGTAGAATGGAAATATCTATCATTTGGGGTAACATTGAAAAATTGTATAATCTTTTTTTTTTATAAAGAAAAATTGTATAATCTAGTGATAAGCCATTTAAATATATATATATATATATATATTAATACTCTCTTAAAATGAATTATATGTAGCAAATTGTTGGTCCATTGCTCTTTCAAATTACTTTAAAAAATGGCTAAATTGCATATTTTGTCATTGGCCTTTAACATTTGTTTCAAAATTGTTTTCAAACTTTAAAATGTTTCAAAAATACCTTTACTTATTTATCATCATCTAATAAATGAAAAATACTGATGTAATGATTGGAATTCATGAAATCAAGGACATGGAATCTTTAATGTGACATGAATTTTATTTGTCATCTCAACATTTTTTATTCATCAAATGATGATAAGGATTTTTATGGAATATATAAATACTAACATTTTAAAGTGTAAAAACAATTTTTTATAAGAAAGTATAAGGACGATTTTAAAATAAAGATGAAAATTTGAAACTAAATATATAATTTAACTGAAAAAAAAATAATAATAACTATGTCACCGTAAGCCATGGCAGTGACCATATATCACTCATTTATGGGTTTTATCTTCTTTCCTTCAAGTGACCCATAGAAAAGGAAAAAGAAAACAAAATGACGCGAATCATTGTCTATTTATACACAAGAGATCCTCAAACATTTGAACTTTCACCACATTAAAATACTACTTGTCGTCTACTTCAACAACAACAACAACAACAACAATAATGAAGGTGAATCATAGAATAACAAAAGGTGTGGCATATCTTCGAGAAAATGGGCTTTTGTCCTTATTTTTTAAAAAATCTAGCAATATGTCCATATTTTGAAACTATTTAAGTCCGTGTCCTTGTTTTGAAACTTGATTTTCTCAAAATCGAGTTTCAATGTAAAACTTGATTTGTAGAAAATTGAGTGTAGGGTCAAATTTTTGTTGGGCCAAGTATGGACTTTATGGGCTCAGCCCAATGAAACCCTTGACAATAAATTTATAGAGAGTGGGTTGAACAACTGGGCTAAAAATGGATTCAACAACGGTTCAAACGGACAAAACAAGGAACAAAAGTGTTGTTCAAACTAGTATTCAGCAGGGATCCTCTTGAATCCGAAGAGGCTTAAAGTTCAGAGACTTAAAATGACCCAAAAACTCCCCCTTTTCTGCGAGACCTATCTCCTTTATATATACACTTTTCACTTCATCTCCACCGTACACTTGTTCTTCATCTAAGCGTCTACTTGAGTACTAATCACATCAGAAGTTTGCTTTAGCCTGCAGTGAGTGGTAGTGGTTGAGGTTGCACTGTTCAGGTGTCTTCTCCATATAAATGTGGCCAGAAAAGTTGCTGCAGTGCATTAAATGTGGTGGCAGCAGCTTTATTTTTAAAATATCTCATGATCTTCTCGTACTTAGGCGCGCCCAGAACTCACTCCCTACCGAGGAATCTTCAGTATATCTACTTGATCAAGTTCTCCGGAGATCTGATGAGAGGACCCTCTTCGGACTAGTCAGGTTGTCTTCGGAAGCAACATTCGTCCCTTCTTGGTTGCATTTTCACCAGGATGGCAAAACGCTGAACACTCTTACCTCTTCGGACAGAAAGTGATACCTAAATTGGGCCCTAGGCCCAGCATATGGCGTTGGGCTTTCTCTCCCACATTGAGTATAGGCAATCAACTTAAAAAAAAAAAAAAAAAAAAAAAAAAAAAAAAATTATGGAACTTGAAAGGAACTCGAGTTCCTTTCAAGTTCCATAATTTATTTATTTATTTTTATTTATTTTTTAAAGTTTCATTTTGCATAACTCAATTTTAAACCGATTGAGTTTTACATTGAAACTTGATTTTAGAAAAATTGAGTTTCAAAACAGGGACACAAACCTAAATAGTTTTAAAACAGAGACATATTGTTGGATTTTAAAAAAAATAAGGGCAAAAGCCTAGAATTCCCGACATAACAAAATGAGGACATATTGTTAGATTTGCCCATTTTACCAAAACTTTTAAGCAAAATGCTTCATATCTTAAATTATTTAGGGAAATGCCCTTGTTTGAAACTCGATTTTCTAAAAATCGAGTTTCAATTTAAAACTCGATTTTTGGACAATCGAGTTATAGCTACTAAAAATTAAAAAAAAAAAAAAAAAATTGGAACTCGAGTTTCTTGAAAAAGTTCAAGTGGAACTCAAGTACTTTACATGGAACTCGAGTTCCAAAAAAAAAAAAATCTCCAAGTCCACGTTTGTTATAACTCAATGTTCCAAAAATCGAATTTTACATTTGAAACTCAATTTTTAGAAAATCGAGTTTCAAAACATAGATATTTCCTTAATTAGTTTTAGACATAGGACATTTTGCTAGAAAGTTTGTAAGAAATGGGTAAAAACCCATTTTGGCCCGTAATGCCTATATAAACCCTATTTAGGGTTTATTGTAAGATGGACAGTCGAAATAATAGAAATGTAACTGTCAAGGGTTTTATCCTAATGTTCTATCTCTCTTTCTTTCTCTCATTGCTTTTGCTTGTTTCTCAATGGTGGAAACCTTCATCTTGGAGCAGAAAATGACGCGCAAAAACTAATGCGTTAAAGTCACAGATCATCCACACATAACAGGTTCTCTTGGTAATTGATTGATTAGTATTGGGAACATGATTCTTTTGATAACTGATTGATTAATATTCGGATTTCTGATCCGAAAGTACTATATTGATTGAGAAATATTCAGATTCCAGCTCCTACAGTAATGTAAACAATGACAAATGCATGAATGCGGAAGACAATAAGATAATGTTTATAATTACTGATTCTATATCTTCTTCTACTTTTTTTTTGTGATGAAAAGTTAGATGTATCTATTTTGTGATATATAGATTAGTATCGAAATATTTCATTCGGATAAACAAACTGAATGGTCACTAGGATGGAATGTCAAATTCACTACTTACTAGCCTCTTTAAATATGACCCCTTTCTTGGTGGAAGAATCCTTGCCTCCTCGAGAAAATTTAGGAATAAAAAAATATTAAAAAATAGAAACTCCTGCTTTTTCTGCTTGAGAGGAATGTGTCGGAGAAGAACACATAAGGCAAAACAGCAAAAGGTTTAAACATAGTTTGGTGGCCGATCTATTCTCGGACTTTATTCTCAAACCCAAAATCCCAAATACACTTGAAGGTATTCTCATACTAATTCAAATGCTAGAAAAAGCTTTTCTTCTGACTTTCATATACCAAAAAAAAAAAAAAAAAAAAACCTTAAACTAATACTACCCCTAATTTATAGCGAAGGCCACACCCCCTACTCTCTTTATCAATATGAAGTGTTAACTACTATTCTTATATGATATTAAATTTTATAAGATAAGAATGTGGCGTAAAACTCAAGTTTTACACCCTTCAATTTTAACATGCTACATTATTTTATTATATATTAAAAATAAGTACAACTAAACTCAATCCATTATAATACCCATTTGAAAATCTAACCAAATTAAAAGTTTATTGAGATATTATTAGATGTGGTAAGATATACTAAGTTTTAAGTGAAAGCTTATGTAACAATTTCTTATTGAATAGGGTAAAACATGAGTTTTACACTCTATCCTTACCAAATTCGGACTCTTCTTACATTATTTTATTGTATAGATTTTTAAATACTATTTTACTTATAAATTTAGAATCCAAAACCAATAAAAAGAACTCATAAACTTATGTGACCTTATCCATCCTTACCAAATTTGAACTGTTCTTACATTAGTTTATTGTGTAGATTTTAAAATACTAGCTATTTTACTTATAAATTTAGAATCCAAAACCAATAAGAAGAACTCATAACTTATGTGACCTTACATTATATATAAGCTAAAAATGTCGAAGTTTAATGGCCTTGCTTGTTCTCCTTTGTGAAGAGAACCAAAATTCATATCCTCCCCCCTTGTTGTTGTAATTATTGAATAAATTTTTATATAAAATAATAATAAAACATTGTATATGAATGTAAAGTACGGTTAGGGTAAACTATTAATTAATTTGTGGCTATGTAGTTTGACTTTGTTAGACTTTTGCTCTTGACTTTTATATTATTATACTAAGTATGTGTTTGGATCCAATAAAGCTACGTCTATATTTGCGCGTTTTACACCCTTTTTTTTTTCATGCGTTTTAGGAACTGTAATCCTTGTGCAGCTACTGTTCATGAACAGTAGCCGTAAAGGTTGATTTTTCAACCGTAAATAGTGCACCCGTGCACTGTTCACAGATCCACAAACTTCACTTTTCAGCCACTTTTTCATTAAAAATGAGTCTCACGGTACTATTTACACATTTAAAAATTATTTTACTACAGTGTTTTTAATTTTCAGTTTTAGCAAAATAAGTTCTATCCAAACGGACCATAAGCCTTCTTATAAAATGGATTATATTGAAACATATTTTAGTTGAATTAACCAAGTGATGACACATCATCAATTAATTGACACTTGTTGTCTATAATCTTTTCTTTTCATAGTTTTTTATTTTATAGAAAAAAATGGTTATGGTCTCTTCATGAATTGCATTCAATTAATACACTTTGGATGGAATATTTAAGGAAAAAGTAGGAAGAACATCCGATACAACTAGAATGTTAAATGATGATGGTGTGACATCATTTAATAGTCTAACAAAACGTATCAGTTTTGTCTAAAACTATAAGAAGGTGCAGTGTAACTTTTTAAACATCATGGAGGTAATAATTAGGCTCAACCTTTCAACCAAAATAAAGTAAATTATAATCTACCCTAGAAGTAAATACTGAACAAAGAATTTCTATGTTGTGGTAGAAACATATGTGTAGTAGGTATAACAGTGTGATGACTATGATTAACCATTTGTTGGTACTAATGTAAATGTTTTCCAAATACAAACATTGCCCAAGTCCTTCCTACTATATATCTGATCATATTACAATTTTATTTCAATCCAATAGAAGACATGCATGGAGTCACTCTTCTTGCCTCCTACTGAAGTGGGCTTTCATTCTGCCCTTTTTATTTATTTATTACAGTAACTTAATAAACACAAGCAACTATACTTATATATATAATTCTTACTCAAGGTTGTAAATTTAGCATCAATAAGAACTAAACAAGTAACTTAGACTTTCACTGATGGTGGCGTTGGAGTGTGGTGGTTATTAGCTCCTGATCCTGGATAATCAGTGAATTCCAAATCATTCCTGCCATGGGTGAGCTCTTCTTCCTCATATTGCTTTGTGCTAGCCTGTTTTCAGGAGACAAACAAACAAACCCAAAAATAAATGGGAAAAAAGAGATGAAAACATAACTGCAATTTCATCTTCACTGGCCTCTATATATCAACAGCCTAATTAATATATACTGAGTGTCACATATTCTTGATTAAAAAGTACATAAACAAGGAAGTATTTGATCATATACCCTGTGAATACTCATAGAAGCTACAATATCTTGACTAGCATGCAATAGATTTCTTCTTCCTGTAATCACAAAACAAAGCAATGCTTCAGCATGAACTAGAACAGAAATAGTACCATTTTTGAGATTGATAGATAGATAAATAAGTTTTGGATCTTCACTTGGTAATATCGGGACAGCATCCAAGAAGAAAAGGTTGGAGAAAACAAATATGATCAAAAGTAGATGAAGGGTATTGCCTGCCATTCTCATTAAACACAAGTTAATGATGATAATCATTTGTTTCTCACTGAGCTATAGTTCTGCTTTTATAGTAAAGTAAATTTAATATATATATATATATATATTTTAGGTTGGGGTTGGTGAAGCTAAAGAGCCACAAACAGATATACATTGTTTCACCAAAGTCAAGAAGGCTGAGAGCACACTATCATATGGAGGATTACCAAACTTCTATACATGAACCCTTCTCCCACATTAAAAAAAAAAAAAAAACTCCCCAGGGCTCGGTTCTCTCCCTCTCTCTACAAAAAGCAAACTTTCTGCCTAGAAAAGAAAGAAACCTCAGGTGTCTTTCAGGGATTTGCTCAAGAGTGCTAATAATAGTTGTTAAGCACCATGTTTTGGCTAAGATAATTTGCTGCGACAAAAAATAGCAAAAAAAAACCTTCAAGTTCAACTTACATTAATTTTTTAGCGCTTTTAGGGTCTGTTTAAGATCAGTTTATTTTGTTGGAATTAAAAATTTTTTTATTAAAAATACAATAAAACTTATAAATAGTAATAAAAATAAATTAAATAGTAAAATAAATTAATTTTTTAATATAGACATAAGCACGCCTAACAGAGATTTTTAAGATTTTTTTTTTTTCCTTGACTATCAAATTATTATTAAAAATAATAATAATAAAATAATACAAAAGTGACTTTAAACGGATAAGTTAGGCTATTTAGCCTAGAAAATTAAAAAAAATATTAACTAAATTAAAGGTGACGCTCTGACTTTTCTAAGGTCAGTAAGGTCTAGGAGTTCAATAGTTCAATTTATAGTGGAGTTCCATCGTAAGAAAATGTCAAGAAGAAAATAATAAAAGAAAGACTGAAAACAGTTTGGAAAGTACAATCACCATGGAAGTGGGGGATGACAAGAGAGAGAGAGAGAGAGAGAGAGAGAGAATTTGACATTAGTCGTGTCCCGTGTTTAACCCCAGGGTGAAGTAAAAAATATCTTTTTAAAAGGCCACCAGCTTTCAGAAAATCCAAATACTGTCAAATGTCAATCAATATAAAGGTTTGAAATGTTGTTCAAAGATGGTACTTTTTAGAAAAAAAATTGTGAACTTTGAAGATGATTAGTTCCTTCTACTCCTAATAAACAGTATAAAGTATGAAAGATAAGTAGTTAGTTCTCTAATTAAGTTGCATCCTACTGGGTCTATTCCCCACCAACTTTTTCATTTAGTTTCTTGTTTAATATTTTTTTGGTAGTATTTAAAAATCTCTTTTTAAAAAAAATATAAGTATGTTTTAGTCTACTTTCAACACAAAAATAAAGACAATTACTGAAAAGCCAAATAAGCTAATGATGTTAAATACATTTCACCAAAGATTTCTTTTAGGGTAAGAACATCTATATCAATGGATGTAAAGTTTTGTATAAAGAAAAAAAATCACATTTTACACATTTTGACCCAAAAAACACTCATATCAGTGCGTGTAAAAATGTGTATTTATTCACAAGTGCTATAGTAACCGTGCATATATGCACGGTTACTGTAGATCTTATATTTAATATTTTACAATTTTTTCTCTCTTTTTCATCTCACTCTTTCAGCTTCTCACTCTCACCTCCCTCTCGTTTTATCTCTGAAATTTTAAACCACCGATCAGTCTAGCCACTGTCACCGATTAGTCCAGCCTCATGCTCACTAATCAGTTCAACGTTGCCACTAATGAGCGAATCGCAGTGATACGATCTCATAGCGTCGCCACCGATACAATCTCCCTACGCCGCCACCGAATCGCGGCTCACTCACCGAGACACCAATATGATCTCACTCACCTTTGATCCTTTTTAATTTTTTTTTTTTTTTTTGTTTGATCAATTTTGGATGTTTTGTTTGATCAGTGGTTTTTGTTTGACTAGTTTTGGATTTTTTGTTGATGATGGTGGCTGGGTGGGTTGATAGTGGGTGTGGATTGATCATTGATGGTGGGTGAAGATGAATATCTTATTTGAATAAATATGTATAATAGACAAACTGATGTGGGTGTTTTGTAAAAATGGTGTAAAATAGAAAAAGTAGGTTTTAGATGTGCAAATTTACAAATTTTTACATCCACTGATGCAGATGCTCTAAAATCAATTTAGACAAAGCCTTTACATATTCTACCATAAATATCGTCAAATAAAATCAATATTGAAAGTTTAAGTTTAGACCCCTAGAACGGCTTACTACTAATTTAATTCAAATTAACTTGAAATAAGTGATTGATTAATCCAAATTAAATAGCAAACGCAAAGAACAACATAACAGAAAATAAATCACAACATGCACATATAGAGACAAGAAGTTTTTATGGAGAGAAATTCTTAAGGGAAAAAACACTCTCCAACAGAATCCACTATGAAGATAGTTGCAGTACATAATAACTTACTAAACCTCTGATTAAACAATGTACATGTACTCTATCTTCCAACTCTTATTAGCAACAAACTGCACTAATTGTTTCTCTTCATAGTCTCCAAACGCAAGTTGAGTACGGTGACCATAAGTCTGAGCTCTCACACACTCTAAGGCCTCTTGAAAATTTGAACAAGTCTTTGTGCTTTTCTAGCAATCCAAATCACTCAAGGTTACACTAAATGGTTTGGTGAAGTTCTCTCAAAGATGGTCAATGAGAGAAGGTGAAGGTAGGGAAAACACAAGAAATTTTCTCAATGGGTACAATAGCCTCATTCCTTATTCTATATCAATTAGGGTTTTATTTTCATGCATATAAAGGGTTATGAACCAATGGTTGGATGGCTATACTCAAGGATAAAATTCTGATATATATGAAAATTTTCTAAGCAAGTTCAATCGACCCAACTGTCGGGTGAGGGTCAAGTGAACTACTCTGTGGCTCACTTTTCCTTCATTGCTTGACAGAATGACAAATCTGTTGATCAAACCCTTTAGACAAGTAGCTTCAACTTTCAACTATCTTCTTCTTGAAAACCCAATGTACAGTTATCTCAAATGACTCAAATACATAGAAAACTTGTTGTAATTATATTAAAAGCTTTGACATGACCACCGCATACCCTTGGTGCGATGGTCACTCCACAAGTATAAGTACTTGTAAGGTGTGGGGGGCAAGGACTGGGGGTTCAAATCTCCAAGAGGGAGCTTTCTAGAGTAGAAATTCTATCTTGTAAAAAAAAAAAAAAAAAAAAAAAAATCCTTTGACCTGGAATTTGCCAATACT
Source organism: Quercus gilva (assembly GCA_023621385.1). Lineage (NCBI taxonomy): Eukaryota > Viridiplantae > Streptophyta > Magnoliopsida > Fagales > Fagaceae > Quercus > Quercus gilva. The sequence continues at coordinate 7,314,515 of CM042475.1, read as the reverse complement.
AAATGATCCTAACAAATATAAATCAGTATCAAAATTAAATGAGTTACTTGGTTCACTTTTCTATAAATACGATAATTTATTATATATCTCCACTTATATCACACAAATTTATAATAGGAAAACATTAAAACGACAATCAGTTTAAATATAAAATGTTTACAAACTAATGTAGCAATAAATAATGAGTGTCACTTCAACAACATAATAAATAAATATATGAATTACTTTTTCCTAATTGATAAAACATCAATTTGTAAGCTTTGTATAATAATTGGTAAGATCCATTATTAAATGAGAAGAATGAGTTGCTGGGAAATTATTCAATATTTATGGAGTAATGTTCCATCTTCTCACGTAAATAGTGGGTCGTAGAATAAACTCAATTAGTAGAATTCACCATTATGTAAAATGAGAGAGTATTGCTTCCAAAGTATTGAATAATTATTAGTATTAATTGCCCTCAAAATATTGAATAATTACTCCTCAACAACCAACTTTAAATTTCGTTCTAGATGAATGTTAAGAATTTCTTTAATACCTCCTCCCTTAAAACGTGAGTTCATATATTTAAATCATTACCAAAAACAACGAAAATTTCGCATCTATCATTCTTAGATACCATTTTCATTAGAGTTGCAGTGCCAATAATGAGAAGGTGGCATGCCTAAATTTAATGGTCTAACACAAATGCCCACTAGGGTTTTAAGGAATTGTCAAATCTGAATGTTCTGTTTTCGAATAAGTCAAGTCCTTTCTCTTAATGTCCTGCTTTCAGCAAGTATAATCATAACAAGAGTTTTTGGTCATAAAGTTTGAGCCCATCTATATCGCTATTGTAAATGCAATCAAATTTAAGCACTTTATGACCAACTAATCCTTTCCGGTCGGCCAAAAATAAAAAAAAGTTGTGGCCCTCTTAATTTAAGCCAATTTGTTGAAAGCCTTTGAAGCCATTTTAACTCTCTCCCTTTTTTCCTCCAATCATGCTAATACTATATATAAATGCACACATTTTGCCACTATTATCTTACTTAACAAATTACAAGTGGCTGTTTGTTATTATCACATAAACTTATTTCTTTTTTTTCTTTTATCATTAACAGTCTACCATTTAAAATAAGAGAGATGCTACGTCTACAACAATTTTACAACATTTTTACAACAAATCACAGGTGGTTAGTTGTTATTGGTTCAAATTTGAAACTAACACTAAGATTACTTTTTTGCCCCAACAATAATAACCAATAACAACCTGCCACTTAGGAAATGTTGTAAAAATGTTGTAGAAATGTTGTAGACATAGCATTTCTCTTAAAATAATTATTTAAAATAATTGTAACAAAGTGTACATTTTTATGCGTGGTATTAACATTGTCGTTTTCTCTACCTAAATCTTACTTGAAAAAAAAAGAAGAAAAAGAAAAAATATCCCTTGTGCTTGCTTTCATCAGCAATATGAAATGACATGACATCTCTCATGAATCATGACAAAGTTAAAACTTTAAGGTAGTTCCACACTTCCACTCGATTTTTTTTCCACCTACGAAAACCCTTTTTCCAAGCACTATGAGAAATTCTTCCTCTTTCAAAGCATATATATTTGTTTTGACATGACTCATTTGTGTGCAATGTCGACCACAAATTGTAATTCCTACTTTTCTTTTCCCCTTTTTTCCCTACTTGTTGTAAACGTGATCTAGTCATATTGTAAATGTAATCTAGTTACGAACGTGAAGCCACCGTAATACTAGATAAGTAGATTTATAATCTCAGTCTTGTAATTTTTAATATTAGACATAAAACGAATATATCTCAAAATTAGAAAATCCTTTTTATAATAGCTCAATCTCGTAATACTAGATAAATAGATTTACGATCTTAATCTTGTAATTTTTAATATTAAACATAAAAACAGATCTATCTCAAATGGAGAGAATCCTTTTTATGATAGCTCAACCTCCTTGACAATAGATCAAGCTTTCAAAAGAATGGCCCAATAGGAAGTTAACAACAAGTTTGATTTTGCCCAAAAAAAAAAATTCCCAGCTTCATTGAACTAACCCAATACTCAAACAAACATGGAAACTAGTCAAAGCATTAGATGTGTATTCTCCTGTACTACTTTTTATGTTCCATTTAAATCCACCAATTGTGGTATGCAATGTATCTGATTTTTTTTTTTTTTTAATTTTCGTTATTTTATAAGAATATTAAAAAAAAATACATAAAAAAAATTGTGATTAGTAAAATATAAAATAAAACACAAAAAGTATAATAGAAGCTTTGTATTTTGTATTCATCATTCCATCATAACAGATAAAAGATGCTAGAGCAGTTTGGAATATTTATTACAGGTGTGATAGCAGTATGGAATTTTTGGTACGCATGCACGTCGGCACAGACACACATATATATTATTATTATTATTTTTTTTTTTTTTTGTGTGGATAGAATACATATCACACGTTTGTTTGCATCATAAAAGATTATATGTGATATTATTAGAATATTGGAGATAAAGTATGTGATAGCAGTTTAGAATATTTCGTACAAATGTGATAGCGGTTTGGAATATTTAGTACGCACACGCGCAGGCACAAATACACACATATATACCTACATTTTTTTTTTTTTTTGGTTTTGTTTTGATAGAATACATATTACATGTTTGTTTGCTTCATAAAAGATTATAGGTGATATTATTAGAATATTGGTCTAGTTTAATTTGCAGCTTGTAAAATGTTGGTCCAAGCCCATAATCTTAGTGACAAATAGTATGAAAATTGAGATATTCAAATTAAAATTTCCTCTGTTAGAGCATTCTCATCAAGTGTGTCAAATGTCAAATATTTAGCATTTGACACACAAGACTCTAAAAAACCACTTTCATCAAGTGTTTTAAATGTCACAAATGGTAAAATTTATATTATTTTTTTTTATTCAGGTGGGGTCTGCTTTCTTTTCTTCTTATTTATTTATTTATTTATTTGTCTTTCTCATTTCTTTGTCTTTCTTCCCTGTCTCTCATTCTTGCTCTAAGCTTCCAACCATTTCTATGCCCTCTCTCTCTCTCTCTCTCTCTCTCCCTCCCTCTACTTGACGTCTTTACCTCCCTCTCCGACAAAACCCAGGCCGGAGCATCAAGCCAAGCCAATCTCTATCGCAGTGGTTATTTTTTTTTATTTTTTTATTTTTTTAAGTTTGTGATTTGATGGTAGATTTGGCAGTGGTTGTGTGGATTATAGATTTGGCGTTTTGGGTTATCTCACACCTTGGGTTCTGATTTGGGCATATTTTGGTGGGTTTGTGATTTGGTTTTGGACGGTGGGTTTGTGGTGGGTGGTGGGTTTTGTGGTGGCTGTTGTGGCTGTTGGTATTGGGGTGAGGCTGGACTGCGGTGGGGGCTAGCAGTGGCTAGCTGTAGGTGTGGGTTGTGTCATGGGTTGAGAAAGATGGAGAGACAGTGGGAGAGAGAGATAGAGGGAGAGTGAGAAATTAAAAAAAAAAATGAATAAAAATATCAAAGAAAGAATATTTAAATGAAATTGTAAAAAAAATAGAATGTTTGATGTTTGGTATATTGTAAAATGGGGTGTTAAAATTATAAAAGTAGTGTATTGAAATTGTAAGTGCTAAAATTTTTATAATTGTTGATGAGAATGCTCTTAGCAAATACTAATATACTATAACTATGAATTATCTATAAATAAATAAATAAAGTTTTTTTTTTTGGTATTGACTTGTTAGAAGAGTTGACACGCACGATGACGTTTTCACAACGTTTTACTTTGAAAGACTTGACTCCCAGTTTCCAAAAGAGCATCTTGCTCTTTATGCATTTTCAACACCATTAGAATATTGACTCTCAATAACTCTTAAAGCCTTGCATCCAAATTAAAATGATACGCAATTGAGAACTAGGAAAATACTATTTTAAAAGTTGACTGATAGTTGAAAAATAGTAATTTCTTTCTTTTATTTATTTGGGGTTGAAGACTAATTTAATGTGTCATTAATATCCCTCCTACATTAGGTCAAAACAAGACATGCCATCCTCACTATTAGAAACCTAAGAATTCCAAAATTGACTTCTATTAGATATTTTTTTTAGGAAAGACATAGGAATAGACTTTATGTAAAATATTAAAATGTTTTTATTATAAATATCAAAATGTGTTAATTGAATTATGTACAAGGCTCTTGGCATATAAAACACATATTCTGTATTATGTAGTGTAATCAAAATATTAAACCGCCGAATTTACCATGTCAAACACCGAAAATAGACCATAACCATACATATAAATTCATGTACCCTTATATTTTTCCTTTTTTGGCTTTTCTCTTGTCAAAAAGGGGAAGTGACAGTTTGGATTTGAGCAAAATAACAACTATGAACTGGCCAAACTTTTACCTAAATTGACCGAGCAGATCTGTTTGCCTTTGTATGTGGTTTTGTTCTGTGTGCATGCACCTATTATCTTGGATGCAATTTAGCAAGCATTGTGGATAAGCCTAATTCTTTGAAAGCTTAAGTGTTTCTCTCGAATTAGTAAAGGAGGACCATATAGGAAACAACCTAACCGTATCTATACATTGAATCCTAATTGGTAGGTTGCTAAGTTGCTAGGGAAATAACAATGAAATGCCATGCCAAATGCAGTCTTACATGTTTTTGTGTTTGGAAACTTTGGTTACCATATCTATTTTTCATGAAAAAAAAAATGAAAAAAAAGAAAAAAACAAAAAGGCCATTTTCTTTATGATGGGTCCTAAAGTTGGCATATGATTCTAGCAAAACTAGCAAAAATGAATAGGGGTGGTAGATAAAGGAATAATACTACAAACACAATAATTTTTATAACTGTTGAGTTGACGAGTTATTATTGATTCTCATTTTTTTTTTTGATAATCATATTGATTCTCATCTTAGTTCATCATTTATATTATTTTATTATCCATTATTAATAAGCTGTTATCTCAAATAGTTGTAAAATTTGTTATGAATTATATTGTGACCATAAATTTATTAAAAACCGAGGACGTTGATAATTGATGCAAAGTGCCAATTAGGTCAAAAAGATTGACTTTTTTGCTCACGTAATAAACTAAAAATGTACTATTTATTACACATACCCTATTTTTTAACTAAAAATCTTGATTCGTCACGATTTCAACTTGAGAATCAAAACTTCAAGTCACGGTTTCAATTCAGAAAATAGCGTATGCGTAAAACTGTGGGTAACAGCCCAAAGTATTACTCTGCCTAAACTAAAAAAGGGCACCTAGATTAGGAAAATCAAAGAGGGCTAATTGGATAAGAGCAAAAGATACTGGTCCCAAGGCAAAAAACCTCCCTGAAATGGACACGTGGCATCCACAAAAAAAAAAAAGGGGCGATAACATTGGCTCCTCTAAAATTCAGCAAAGGACAGCCACTAGAACAAGATTCTTTCTTTCTTTCTTTCTTTCTTTCAACGCTTTGTTTCAATTCACCCCCCACCATGGAGCAACGTTGTTCTTCTTCTTCTATTTTCCCACTTTGGGTGGGCACGTGTCGAGATATTATTAGGGTAAAGATGAACGGCAGGGATGTTTGTACTTTGTCAGATAGGCTTTTCACTTCACTCACTTTTTTGGGTTTGTGGGTCCCTTGGTTGATGGTAGCAGCGCGCAAAGTGTTAACTCCTTGATAGCTGTACAAGGCACCTAGGTGGGCTCTACTTGCTTTTTAGGTACACAACAAAATACCTAGGCAGTCGGCAAGGTTTGTTCATTATTATTATTATTTTGTATAATTATGGCAATTTTTAATGAAACATTTAAGGTAAAGGTAGTAATAAACTTTATATATATATATATATATATATTGATAGTTGAGACAAGAAACTTGAATTCTAAATATTTTAATTGAAAACAGTAAAAAATATTAATTGAATTATAAGGTTTTTGACATTTTTTTAAAGAATAATTAAGTTAATTATATTGGTCGATAAATCATATGATTGAGTTTAATTATCATTATGAAAAGATAACAACACTTGTGTTGTATTGACTAATATATCAACATAATTGAATTAAATTAGGAAAGAAAATGATATACTATTACTTAAAAAGTTTTGCCTAAAATTTTTCTAAAAAAAAAAAAAAAGCATTTTTTAATGCTTTCAAACCAAGTTTGGGGGCTTGCATGACTAGAAAATCATATGTATTTTTTTTTTAACTAATAATTAAAAAAAAAAAAAAAAAAAACCTCATTTATTTGATCCTCTAGTAATGTTCACAAATTAGACTCAATCAGATTAATGATCAATTTGTCACCCAACTTATGGATATTGGGTTGGGAAGTGAGCAACTTGCGATTAACTTGAAATTATCAGGCTTTCAACTACTTTCTTCAAGTTGGTAGTCGATTATGTCAAGTTGGCGAGTTAACACCAACAGGGAGGGAGATTAGGAGAGAGAAATGGAAGAAAGATAGGTCGGTAACAGTAAATGACAGTATTGAGAAAAAGAGAGGGGAGAGTTTAGGGCAAAAATCAATACATTATAGATCTAGAATTCTCCAACATTGAAGGGAGGAAGAGAAGTGTCACTAGAACTAGCAAAGGTGGATGATGGTTGAAGAGGATTTGAGGATTTGGCAAGCTTGGTTAGACGAGTGATAGGTGTTTAGACTTGAAAATTGTTCTATAAAAGTCATGTTTGATGGTTCAAAACCCGCTACAAACCAATCAAAGCCAATTAAACCTAGCTAGCTCAAATTAGTCGGTTTTGTAGGGTTTATAGCATATGTGAACAACCCGAGGGTTCTTATTTCCAGCTGTAGTTATTATTGCTCTTTGTCAAGTAGAGAATTTGATAATGGCTTTAGTGTCTAAGGTATAGTCAAAGTCTAATAATATATTTGGACTTACACTTACAAGACTTTCTCTATTTTTCTTCTTTTAAAATTAGTTCGCACAAGGAAAAAAACAGGCATACATGCATATGAAATACAGCTAAATTCCCACAACAACCATAAAAACAATTTTCTTTACAAAAGCCTAGTGAAATAAAGACTTAAGCTGGATGTTCTTTTTCTCTTTTTTTATTTGTTTTGGTTATAGAATTGCAAGTCTATTCTTTCTATAATAAATGCTATAAAATTTTGCTTTAGAAATAGTAGCGAATGAAAAATTCCATATATTTATTATTGCTTGATAATTACGTCAAGCTTTACTCACCGTCACTCCTAATAATAATGATTGACTAAGTGTGAAGTTTTGAAGTTGAACACTCCACGACGTGAAGACTTATAATTCGATTTAAACAGGTATTACTAAATTCCATATAGCAATATTTCAAAGTCGTTTAGTTGTGATTAATTCATTTTAAGTGGAAACATTGTTTGATTAGCTTAATTGAAGTCAAATTGGAATTAAAAAAAAAAAAAAGCATTTGAGTACACTTTCTGAGAATTTCAAGAACATCATATTGTTTACCAAATACTAAAGTGAATGGACTCTATCATGAAGAAAATTTGGGTCAACCTATTCAACAATTTTGTTCAAAGCTTGTACTAAATTTAAATTTATTATAAAGGTTCTCAAACCTTGACATATGGGGTAAAAAGTCATACATGTGACAAAAAGTTAAAACAGAGCTCAAAAGGGATAACCAAAGTCCCATCAAACTAAACTACCAGGATGATTACAAATTATTGAAAAAATAATAATAATTAGGGTGATAAAAATGGAATTGGGGACGAGTACATGAGTGTCTTTTGCTTCTTCTTTTTTTTTTTTTTTTTTTTTTTCATTTTACTTTATTTATTTAATTTTATATTATTATTAATTAAGATATAAAATAATTTTTCTTTACCATTAAGTTGAAACACTAATAGTGTTCCTTTTGATAATGAAATACGAATTATTATCCCTTATTTAACATCAATTAAACTAAGATCTGATTAACAAACGTCAAAATGCATTAATTAAATTTAAGTTTTTCTTTACAACAGATCAGATTTTTTTAGAAAGTCAAACAACTTTATTATGATCATAACCTCTAAGATTTAGAGAACATGAGTTTGACAGTAAAAGAGCAATTTTAAGGACATGTGAAAGTGAATCTTAAGTCTAGTATTCTTATGCATTGAATTGAACAAAAAAACAGACCGACAATAGCGCTTTTTGAATACATGTCAAGTTTCTGTTACATTCGAAACATTAGAGCTTTGGACGCAAGCCAAATCTTAAATGTAAAATAAAATATAAAAATTGGTAGAGTCGAAATAGAGGTGCTGACATGGAACAAAAGGGGGAGACAACAGAGCACTATCTTTTGGAGAAATGTGGGGAATCCAACAGCACACAAAGATCTCAAAGGCCACAAGAACTTGTGGCTCACAAAATTTTCCCATTTGATGATGTGGCATACTCATGCTCACCTCGTTAAACACCCCCCTTCTTTTCTTTCATTTCACAACACACTCTGCCTCTTCTTTCTTTCTATCTTCCTCATTTCTTTGATCGTATATCTCATTTCACACTCTCACCAAAACAACATCAACAACAGCAACAAAAAAACTCCAACAGCAGAGACAAGCAGTACTGTTTTCTAAAAGCAAATACAGAGAGAGAGAGAGAGAGAGAGAGAGAGAATCTTGTGGTTGTTGAAACCTATAAGCATAAGAACAGAATGTTGGAGCTAAAAGACCCGGCGATAAAGCTGTTCGGAAAGACAATTCCATTGCCACTGAGGAAGCAAACTTTGACTAACGAGTCATCTGTGGCTGAGGATTGCTCTGACCAAAATCTTCATTCTTCAAACATTTCCTCCTCTTCGCGTGAAGAGAGCTCTGCCAGAGAACGTGAAGGGAATAAGGTATGCATGTGCCATGTCTTGTATCGAGTTTGAATTTCTTTTGACATGTGTGGCTTGTGTTTTATTTTTTTGCAATTTTCAAGACCAACTCATTTTTGAGAAACTCGAAACTTTAACTGGGTCAGTCTTGTTTTTACAAAAGGTTTTGGTATTTTATGGGTGTTAAGTTTTGTTATTTTTAAGCAATTCTAAGAGCAGCCCATTTTTAAAGAAATCCAGGATTTTCAAATGGTTGATTTTGTCACCTCTTTAAGCTTATAGTATTGATATCTTGGCTCAAATGTTATTTCTAAAGGAAACTAAAGAAAAAAAATTCTGGGTTTGCTTTGCTTTTGCTCAAGTGGGGTTTTCCAGTTTGATTTATTCACTTTTTACTATTATCCTTTTGCCTCTCCTTTTTGTTTTGGTTTGACCTTAAGGCTTAAAATTTGGAGTCATTGGCTTGAAATGAATTAGGCTCCAATTTACCCGAGATTTTACTTAGGCATGGCAGTTTGATTACAGCTTTGATTTTCAACCTTTTCTCATTGGGATACTCTGTTTTGGAGTACTAGTTTTATGTGTTTTTCTCTCTATAACCTTGCTTAGGACAATAAAAAGGAATTTTGAGGTGATTTTATTCATTTGCTAGATATTCTTAGTATATATTGTTGAACTGTAGGTTTTGTATCAATGTTTCACCATCTGTAATATATTCTTTACTGCTTTTGTAATGGAATTTTTGTTATTATCTCAAACCAATCTGCTTGTTCTGTAGATTGACAGAGAAGAATAAATCTTTAGTTTACATTACAAAAGGAGATATGATATTCAATAGCTTTCTCATGAATTCCTAGATGAGCTGGGTTTTTCTGTGGTGACTGAAAATTTTATCCACTTTGCTATATCAGCTTGTGTGTTCAATTGATTGTAGTCCATACACGATTGAATCAAGCTGACAATTACTAACAACATATCTATGCAGCTTTACACGTTTTTATTTTCCATTCTATTATTCATCATTTCTAAACAGCTTTTGAAAAAAGGTTAATTTATCATAGTATCAAAGTAATACTGAGTACGAAAACTGTCAGTTGGAATATGATCATTTGAATATCTACCAAAATTCTCATAATATTTACATTTAATTAAATAAATATATACTTAAAACATATCTGTAAAACTCTTTTTGCTTGTATTCACCATCAAGCTATTCACTAATACATGAAGAAAAGTATGCTTGAAGCTGAAGCTTCAGTTTTCTGGTGGTTCTTATCATAGTGTTCTTGATGCATTTAATAGCCTTATATTTTAGCTTTCTTGTACTTGAACTTTGTTTGCTGTCATATAGCCTGCTATTTGTTCTAATTGGAATTTCAATTTGGAATGTTAGGAACCTTTGGGAAGAGAACTCATCACAAATAAACAGGAAGATGGTACCTCGCATCAGATTTCAGAAGATTCAAAAGATCCTGCATCATCAAGCACTAGCGAGAACCCTACAACTCCCTCAGTTGACATAGAAACTTCATCAATAAAAGCCTCAAAGAATGGAGAACAAAGTGAGACAAGTATCTCACAAGAAAAAACTCTGAAGAAGCCTGACAAAATACTTCCATGTCCCCGGTGCAATAGCATGGACACCAAGTTTTGTTACTACAACAATTACAATGTCAACCAGCCCCGTCATTTCTGTAAGAACTGTCAAAGATACTGGACTGCTGGTGGAACTATGAGGAATGTACCCGTAGGTGCTGGTCGTCGTAAGAACAAGAACTCTTCCAATTCACATTATCGTCACATTATAGTTTCAGAAGCTCTTCAAACGGCTCGAGCTAATGGAGTTCAAAATCCAGCTTTTGGAAATAATAGCACTGTCCTCACATTTGGCTCAGATTCTCCTCTTTGCGAATCCATGGCTTCTGTATTGAACCTTGCAGAGAAAACGCAAAACTGTGTTCCAAACGTATTTCACAGACCTGATCAAAGAACTCTTGTTTCTGGAGGAGATACTGGAGACGATTACTCAAGTGGATCCTCTATCACAGCTTCAAATTCAACTGAGAAGGAATTGAATGCCAGTTTACAAGAGTCAGGAGTTAAGAATTACCAAGGGTTTCCTCCCCAGTTACCATGCTTTCCAGGAACCCCTTGGTCTTTGCCATGGAACTCAGCTCACTGGAGCTCTGCAATGCCTCCACCTGCTTTATGCCCATCAGGCTTCCCAGTATCATTCTACCCTGCACCAGCATATTGGGGTTGTAATGTTTCAGGCTCTTGGAATATACAATGTCTTTCCCCACCATCTTCTTCTCTCAGCCACAGCAGCCAAAGCTCGGCCCCTAATTCCCCAACCTTGGGCAAACATTCAAGGGATGGGAACATCATTAATCCTGCGAACTCACTGAAAGAGTCTGTTAAAGAGAACAGTTCAGAAAGATGTGTTTGGATTCCAAAAACTTTGAGGATTGATGATCCCAATGAAGCTGCAAAGAGCTCTATATGGACTACACTGGGGATCAAGAATGAGAAGACTAGTTCTATCAACAGTGGAGGTCTCTTTAAGGCATTCCAAACAAAGGGCAATGACAAAAGTAAAGTGATCGAGACATCTGCTGTGCTGCAAGCCAACCCTGCAGCCTTGTCCCGGTCGCTAAACTTCCATGAGAGCACATAATTGGAGAGAAACTTGCATTGTTAACTCTGCTTGTGGTGGCAATGCAACAAATGGGGTTTCCATCATTGTAACTCCTTGCTGACAAATTTGTGCAGCCTTTTTTCCCCAAATATTGTATGTTAACCAACCTCGATGCAAGAATTGGTTAGCAAAAGCAATCCAAATTAGAGGAAGATCATGCAGGAAGCAGTTAGCAAAGCAATATAAATTAGAGGAAGACCAGAGAAGTGTCCGCCTATTTTTACCTTGTAGGAGAGCAGAGGTATCTCTGACTAGCTCATATAACTTCCTTTTTATTTTTTATGAATATGTAGCTGCTTTTTATCTCATCTGTAACAGTATAAATTGGTGTTTTTGATTTGGACTTAGATGGTTTGTTAAGTGTTCATGTACATAAATATATGTAAGAATGTGAGATATAGCTGGGACAAATATAGATTCTTGGATGGAACAAAATCCAGTAATGTAGAATAAACTTATAAGTCTTAATCTGGAAGATTTTATTGCTTTCTTATTATGTGATAAATCTGGAATAATTTGTTGTTTTCCAGGAGCTTTCAATAAATAATGTTAGTTCAAATCTTACCAAATACTTACTCTTGCTCTGCCTTAAGCTTCTGAATTAAATTTTCTGTCTTTACACTTGCAGCCGTTAACTTCAATTCTGAGAAAATCAGATACAAGGATATAAAGCTATGTAACCTGGTTTGATTATGTAATGATGGGATTTCCCTATCTATTAAAAAAAACGAAGGCACAAAAAGCTACACTCTGTTGCTGTGGCAACCCAACCTTTCGTCAACTCTACATGGAATTCCTAATTATCATGTTAGATGTTACATCATTCACATAGACCCCAAAGGAGAACATATTTTTTAAAAAAACTATCAATATCAAGAAAATTGATTGATGTTCTTGTCCTGCCTATTTACAGAAGTTTGTTTTGGAAGTTCAAGGCTGCAACTAAATGTATGGCTGGTGCAATAAAATTTGGTAATGGTTATTGTATGTCATACTGTTAGAGGCACACAATAAAATAGATTTGGAGATGGGGCAGATTCAAAAAGATAGAAAAGTTCTCTAGGCCCACATTCATGCTGATAACTTTGAATATATTTCAAAAAAGGCCAAGCATCATGCTCTCTCTCAAGCCTAAAGAATCCTAACTGTTAATATCAAAAGGTGGAAAGCAAGGATAAAGTCATCTTTTTTTTTTTTCTGCTTTCTTTTTGCCTTACTTTTCCTTATCCTTCACATATTTACTTCACTTTCTTTGATAGAATACATACATAATATAACTATGTAAACTGTGCCTTCCTTTGTTTCATTCTGCTGGATAGATATATTCATAATTAGTAGCTGTATATGATGTGTCCCTGATCTATCAGCCAGGAAGCAACACTCAGATATTTCATTGTTGTTATCATCACTGGGAGGCTACAATTTCTGCACAGATTAGTTGTAATGGGACCCCAAGCATGTGAAGGCATGGATGGTTTTATTAAGCCCTCTGTCCCTTCCTTTTCTTTTTGTTCTTTTGCTTCTATATAAAGGCAAATGTGTTTGCTCTTTTACTTTCAGAATATCCTGATATTAGTCTATTATCAGTTATTAAATATGTGACAAGTGCTTGTTCAGTCTAAATGGCATGAAACTCTTTCTATCCACTATTTTCTAACAAAATTTGAGACCTTGACGTTTAATAAGGACTGGCAATATTCCATGCACCCCTCATAAATTCTTTCTTCTGAATATAGTGGTTCTCCTTTGTTGCATGTTGACATCAACACTCTGTCACACTTAAATTAGTTGTCCTAAAAATGTTTCATAAAAAAAAATTAAGAAAATTGCAAATAAGGCATATGAGATGAGGAAACGGGGAACATAGAGTTAATCTCACTAAACTCTCTTTTGAGGCATTAATCTCTGTTCTTATTTCATGCACTAAATCCTGACCCCGTTTCCTAGATAAGTTGGTATGAGAAAATGAAGAGGAAGGTGCCACAAAATAAAAATAAGGTGGAATATATGGGTGGTCTCTAAAATTTGGGCCACGTTCTATTTTAGTCCTTAAAATTTGAAATTTTCTTATTTTAGTCTAGAAAAAGTATAAATATATCGAATTAATAATTTTATAACTCGTAGGTCAACTAACAATTTTTGGTATTTCTCATTGAGATATTCAAGGTTGAAATCCTGCCTCCCTCAACTATCGATTTTTTTTTTTTTTCTAAAGGGTGTTACATGAAGAATTTCTTGTAAAGCCAACACAATAGATAGCACCTTGGAAAGTATGAAATTAATTTTCCCGCTGTCTATGTGAGATTTTTTTTTTTTTTTCTTGGTTTGAACTCGTGTAACTTTTCAAGATTTATGTGATAGCAAACCACTGATAATTTTCACTCTATTTACTTCGTATCAAAAGTGTAAAATTAATTTTACAACTTCATAGTTTTGGATGATCGCAAATTTTATTCAGTTGTTGTTTAAGTTATTTTTTCCTTGATCTCACTCAACTTTTCAAGATATATATAGGACACTGCAAGCTTCTGGCAATTTATCCACTCTATTTGGCATCATATCAAAAAGCATTTTAACGAATGAAATGGGACTAGGGGTGTTCATGAAGCCAGCAAAACTGGCCTGATTCGACCGCAACCGACTGCCAAGGTGGTCAACGGTGGCATTGGTAACGGTGGTTGAATGATGTCGCGGAAGCCTGAAGAAAAGCACACACGATGCTCTCTTGATGAAGCAGAAACTAAACTGTTAGTTTCTGGTAGTAAACCTCGAATCCACGAGGGGTTTCCCTGAATCCACAAGGAGATAAAACTGGAATCCACCAGAAGAAAATTTGACAAATGTCTGAAATTTTATTGATAATCAACTATAAAAAACGTTTACAGACTTAAGGGCCTATTTAAGGGCTCCTTAAAACTTGACTGACAAGAAAATATAATCTAAAATAACTCCTAATTGATACCTAACCATAACAGGAACCAAATTTGACCTAAAAAGCATTAAATGCACCTAAAAACAAGGAAATAAATCACCTAAACCTAAAATAACGTTTTTACATAAAAACGCCAAAAATAATAAATTACAATAATTGAATAGTAAATTGTGTCCTACATCAGACCCCTCCACTTGAAACAAACTCGTCCTCGAGTTCATCTTTGAAATCTGAAATCTTCCATGCCAAGAGAACAAATACTTTGAATACTTCATCTTCCTTGTCTTAATGCCAAACTTGAAAGTCATCAATTTAGCAACTTGAACTTCTTGTCCCTTGATGTTCATGCAATTAACAATATTCAACAAATAGGAGTCAATAATCACATCAAATCTTTCCACCCCAATAAAATCAATAAACTTTGTTTCGGTGTCTCCCACCAAAATAATAGGAGCTTGAACATTGCAATCATCAAACTTGACTTCATCTAGATCGTTGACAACTTCTTCTATAATTTCATCTTTAATGGTCTCTACTATCTCAACCTCAAGATCTTTCTCTATAATAGGGTCTTCATTAATCTCCTCCACAATCTTGATTTCAAATTCTTCTTCCATAGTAAGACCTTCATTAATTTCCTCAAAAATCTCTATAATTTCTTCTTTGACTTCTACATATTTTTCAAGAACAATATTTTCTTCAACATTCAATTCTTCCTTTAATGGTGGAATATTTGGCTCTTCAAAATAACTCAAGTATGAACTTCTTGGCCAATAATAATCTTGTATTGTATACGACAAGATTTCTTCACAATCCAAAGGATAAAATTTGATAGCAAGCATCTTTTTCATCCTTGGCCATGATCGAATTTTGTCTTTACCTTGTCGGATTCTATCAGATTGTATTCGTTCCCACCAACATAAGGCATACTTACTAAGTTTATACAAAGCAAGTCCAACTCTTCTCTCATAACAAATATTTTCATAGTCAAATAAATCTTCTAGATCAAGTAACCAATCAAGAAAATCTTCTTTTAAAAAATATCCATTAAAACTTGCAATTCTCCTATAAGGTCTATATGAAATTTGCTTACCAATAGGTTGCCCGTGAGTTATGTCTCCGCTGCAGTTATCCCTATTGTTTCCATTCTTCAACAGCGCCATCCTAGCATAGATATTTGTGAGTGCTTGTTGTACGTCACGTAATACTCGCTAAGTTATTCGTCGTTGTTGTGGTGGTGGTTACCGTCTCGCCGGTTAGCAATCAGACCAGGGTAAGTCAAGGCTCTGATACCAACTGATGTCGCGGAAGCCTGAAGAAAAGCACACACGATGCTCTCTTGATGAAGCAGAAACTAAACTGTTAGTTTCTGGTAGTAAACCTCGAATCCACGAGGGGTTTCCCTGAATCCACAAGGAGATAAAACTGGAATCCACCAGAAGAAAATTTGACAAATGTCTGAAATTTTATTGATAATCAACTATAAAAAACGTTTACAGACTTAAGGGCCTATTTAAGGGCTCCTTAAAACTTGACTGACAAGAAAATATAATCTAAAATAACTCCTAATTGATACCTAACCATAACAGGAACCAAATTTGACCTAAAAAGCATTAAATGCACCTAAAAACAAGGAAATAAATCACCTAAACCTAAGGAAATAAATCACCTAAACCTAAAATAACGTTTTTACATAAAAACGCCAAAAATAATAAATTACAATAATTGAATAGTAAATTGTGTCCTACATCATTGAAGCACAAAATTGAAAAATCAAAGTGTACCGACCATAAATATTTTATTTATTTTTATGTTTTTTTATATTTTTGAAGCATTAATATATGTGCAAAATGTCATTTTGGAGAGAAGAAACAGACTATTTTGAAGGAATTTTTATTTTGTACCATGGGGATATAAAACACCCACTCACATAGAAGCGAGTATCGCAATACAAAATTCCACCTCATTTTGGAGGGTGCTAAAAAAAAATTTCTCGCTCTCTCTTTGGAGTTTGTTATTTTGCAAATGAAATTTCACTCAATTTCTCTCTCGAATTTCATGTCCCTCAAGAGTCAAGAGGTTAGGGCTTTCCCTGTGTTCTTTTATCCTTTTTTTTTTTTTGGGAGTGAATAAATTTTAGTTTTGAACCATTTTTTTCTTTAATCAAATTAATTGCTTGTGATAAGAAAAGTTCTTTAGAAATGTAAGAATATTAATTGTTGTTGAGTTTTCAATATTATTGTAAGGTTGTGTGGTATAATCATTTGCCTTGTACTAAATGGAACTAAAGTTATTGAGAGTTCTATAACTCAATGACATTGTCTCTTTTCATTTATGACAAGAACTAAAGTCATCTTCACTTTTTATTATTGTAACTATCGAATCATCACCGCACGTGGAAAAAAAAAAAATTAAATAAAAAATAAAAACTGAAAGAAGAAGAAGAACATTGTTTAAACCGATGTAATCGTCTGCATCACACTTGGAAAACCGCCCTACAAGGTGATCAACATAGCTCACTTCGTGGTGTGGCTCGGTTTGCAAGTTGAGGCCATTGACCTCATCGATGTGGTGAAAAAATGGGCAAAATTAATGAACCTACACCAATGAACATTTCTAAATGGGACAAAGTGATATCTTAATTTTTACCATACCAAAAACAATAAACCCATTAATCTATACTACTATGCATCAAACTAAAACCTTCTGAGTTTTTTTTTTTTTTTTTACTTCTTCAAATGTTAGCTCATAAGTTTTTGAAAACTCATATTTTTCATGTTTATTATTCTAATATATATATATATATATATATTTAATTGAGCTTATTTTAATTCTCTAAGGGTTTTCTATTAAGAAAAAAAAAATCATCTATTTTTACACATTCCATTAGAATATTATCACATCATTTTTTTAAAAGAAAGTAGAATAAATAATTTTATATTGAAACAGAATGATAATAAAAGTATAGGATATCATTATCATTAAACTATCATTTCAAGTTTAACTCACACTGCACAAGTTACTTATGAGTAGTAATAATATGTAAGATTTTTTTTTTTTTTTTGAGAAGGTAAGTAATATGTAAGTTTATTATATTGGATAAGATATCATCAAAAAAGAAAAATACATACTAAATAAGATGCAAAAAATTGTCAACTTAAATTCCTAACTTTAGGGCAAAGATTGGATCTCATGCACATGACTATAGGAGCACTGGAAATAAGCTAAATCCCCTAACTTTAAATCACAAGCTCAGCATTAGACAAAATATAGGACCTCTCTCTCTCTTTGGTGTGTGGACATCACAACTTATTGGATTATTTTGCGAGAAATGTTATATTCACAACATTTTTATAATAATTTTATAAAAAATTCTAGATGACAAGTTTTTATTTATTTTAATATGGGCTCGCCATTGAAATTATATTTTTTCCCATCAATAACTGCCAATAATAACTTGTTATTTAAGATTTGTTGTAAAATTGTTGGATTATTTTGCGAGAAATGTTATGTAGGGTCCAAACTTTGTAGGCCAAGCCCAAAAGATTTGGATTGTGAGCCCAACAAATCCAGAACAATGAATTTGTAGAGAGTTGGTGAAAAAGCTGGGCTGGTTATGAATTTAGTAACGGTTCACTTTGGCGAATTAGGATGAATTGAAGTAAAAACACTTGAAAATTGAATAATACTCAAATCCGAAAAGACTTGTTATTCATGGAAAGGTGAATACAATTCTTTCTGTTCTTTTTTTTCTCCAATTTTTGCTCTCTAATTTTTGCTCTCCCCATCATTTAGAGGCCATTACATTTATATATTCTTCGTCCTCCTCATCTTCACCGTATACCTGTTCTTCATCTAAGCATTCACTTGAGTACATGTCACATCAGACATCTGCTTTAGTTTTTCGTGAGTAGTGGTAGCTGAGATTGCACTGTTCAGGGGTCTTTTCCACATAAATGCGGCCAGGAAAGTTGCTACAGTGCATTAAATGTGGTGGTAACAGCTTTTTTTTTAGATACTTCTCTGTTCTTATCATCTCTAAGCATGCTCAAAACTTATCCTCATCGTGAAAATAGTTGGGAAGGTCACTCAGACCTTCAGTATATTTGCTTGATCAAGTTCCTTTGGAATCCGAGGAGAATGACCTCTTCGGACCAATAGGGTTCTTTTCGGACTGCTCCTCTCGTTGATTTCCAGGTACATTTCTTCCACCTGGACTCCTTCCTAATCCTTTTCTTCTCTTCGGACACATAGTGATATTCGAATTGGGCCCTAAGCCCAGTACATGACGTTGGGCTCTTATACCCACATATTATATTCACAACATTTTTATAATAATTTTATAAAAAATTCTAGATGACAAGTTGTTATTTATTTTAATATGGGCTCACCATTGAAATTATATTTTTGCCCATCAATAATTGTCAATAATAACTTGTTATTTAAGATTTATTGTAAAATTGTTATGAACATAGTATTTCTCATTATTTCATATTTTCATTTCTTTACTTTTAACTCTAGATATGGATTATACTTCATATCTTTTTAGATAGGGATCAATTTCAACATTATCGATCTTCAGTTTTTTTTTTTTTTTAGGTTATCTTCAGTTGAGGGTTCTATGGGGATATGACCTTTAATTCGGTGGTTATATCCTGTCTGTTTAGCATGAGCTTATAAGCTCAGGTTTCATCTTTTAGCTTTTATGTACAGTTTTTTAAAACCTCTTTTTTTTTTCTCCCTTTTTCACACATTTTCAAAGTATAAGTACATTTTTAGCACAATTTTTTCAGCAAAAAGTTAGATAAGTTGTTCCCAAACAAACAAATTTTTTTTTTGCTTGGTGTAGATTCCAATCAAACCCTAAATGTTGATTCTTAGGCCATATATTTAAATTTTGTTCATTTTTTTTTTCTCCTTGTATCTACCTTTTTAATATTGTCCAATATCAACTTCTTTAATATATATTTCTCTCTATTGCAAGCGAAATTATGAAAATCTCAACTATAAGTTTTCACTCTCATTTCTCTTTTAAACCATGATTAATTTTAAAGATTAATGATCAAAAGACAAACCACAATCTTTAAAAAAAATATTTTTTATAAATATATATATATATATATACTTTATTACTCACATCACAAATAAAAGAAAAAAAAATTTACTTTTTTTTTCCCCTTAATGCGGTTATAGATGTAATACAGGTTCCAATAAATGATGAATATGACTATATTATTGAAAATAGAGGGTAGGTGAAATGTGTTGTGAGAAAGAGGCTTCACCTTCAAGAGACCATCTCATAAAATATTTTATTTCTTTATGATTTTATATACACACAAATTATGAACATCAAGTCCATCGTCTAGAAGGAATTGTCTTGACGTACTACACAGTCGTCATATTTTGTTTGAATGGAATGGTGATGCCTGTTGCCTCCTATTTATGATATCCAATTTCACATACTAGTATGAGTATTTCAATTTGTTAGGAAATTAGCCTAATTCTTAGAACATGTGAGATGTGAAAATAGAGAAAAATTGACAATCACGCAATACAAAGATTTATTTGATTCGGCAATATGTCTACATACAACTAGGAACTACAATAATTTTCACTATGTTAAAGAAAAAAAATACAAAGGTGGCTATACAGCAAATCAATACATCAAACCCTAATAAGCAACAATGTGTGTGTATATCTATCTCCCAAACAAAAAATCTAAAATAAGCCAAAAGTGCCGAAGCGTCCACTCTACGGACCAAGTTTTACAAAATCTCTTAATTAAAATCGTGACAAGTTGGGTTGGGTCACAAACTGAATCGAACACAAAACTAAGCCCCACATAACCTAAAACAACTTTCAATTTTTGAGAGGATTATTGGAACTTTCACTCTCACCATCCCAATAAACACATGGAAGTCAAGTGCCTCGAAAGTATTGAATCTGCCAAGATGAAAGACTGTTAAATAGCTAACTAGGTTTTGACAAATCCATTTGAAATGATTACCCCTAAGCCCTACTATTCTGTAAAATTATGTTGGAAGTGAAGTGCTTCGAAAGTAAATCAGAATTGAAACGTTCTTTTCCATGAAAAAAGAAAGAAAGAAAGAAGATGATGTGGGAATGTGCAAAAGATTTAACAACTTCCCAGCCAAAAAGCAGGCAGGAAAAAAGTGTACACGGGGACATAATAACTGGGTATTTTATCTTGGTTTCCTTATCCCTGCTAGTGGGAAAAGACTCGACTGATGGGGATGCAAAGAATTATTAGAATGAACAGAGTAGATTCCCAATACCAGGACTTGCCCTAAGGTCAAAAAGAGAATATTTTAATAGCAAAAGAAATCACCAATAATCAAATGTTAGGTAAAGCATACATACTTAAACATAGTTGGGATGGAAAGCTATTGAACTTTAGAAAAAAAAAAGTTAAAAAGTAAGCCAGAGATTAGATTATTTATTTGTTAGTTGATTGGAGCATGTATGTACGGCTTTTCCCTAGTAACATTAGTGTTAGTGATACACTATCGCAAGGTGTGGCTTGATGGCTTGATAATAGGAGTCTTTAATTATATCGCTTCACTTGATAAGTAGTTTGAGTGAGTCTTTACTCATTGCCATCATATAACATAGGGTCGATAAGTCCACATTGGAAATACCATTTTTTATTCAGCCAAAAAAAAAAAAAAGTTAGTGTTAACAATACAAAAATGTTCATAATTTATTTTGGTGGCAAATTATAATATATGCAACATCACTTTTATATAGAACATCATTGAACGGATTAATTAATCATCTATTACCATATGCCACCTCAATAATTATATAAAAAATTATTTTAATTGCTTTTTTTTGTGTGTCACTGGACTTTTCTTTTCCATAATGGGGCATGCCTTTCACTTAATAACATATTGACACAAAAATGAAAAACAAATTTGATTACCAATGTTAACTTATATTATCTTGGCCTAGTTATAAGCACATGGAGGCAAAGTATATCATGATTTAAGTGATGTTGCGAATCACAACTACCACATTAACAATTATGAAAAGAGTTAATGAAAAATATTGTGTCCATATTAGTACTGAATTAGAAGGGAAAATTTGGGCAGATCAGAAGTTTTATCAAGCTATTAGGGGCTCACAAATTGATCTCATGAACAGGTTTCCAAAGTTGATTCAAATTCTAAGCCTATAGTTTTTAGTAATTAGTACCCATTTATGGAAAAGTTGAGAATCCTCTTAAAACTGAGAATATCAAACATGATCTTGTAATCCAATGTGAAAGTGAAATAGAATTCACTCTTTTAAGACTAAGGTTATCTTGAGTCGCTATGTTTAGAGTAAGTTGAGGGATACTCTTTATATATATATATATATTGGTGCATAATAAAAGTGGTATCAATAATGAGCTTGTATGAAAGTTGTGCGACTACAACCTACACACACAATTTCATATTTGTAAGTTTTGAAAACGGTTTTAAATTGTGTCCTAGCATTACTTAAATGAAAATATAAAAATTTAATTATGAGCAATTTCATATGATATGGGCTCGGTCTTTTTTACTATTCTCTAAATTGGATAGTATGAGCTGAATTAGGTGTGTGAAAAATTCAAAAAATATAAATAATGGTGAATGAGAGCAGAGTGGATTAGGATTGAGATTTAGAGGTTAATTAGTTGAGGTCCAATATCAATCAAGTTTAAGGCCTGATTTGAAAATTGGGCCTTAAGAAACATGTAGTCAAGTTTCCACCAATTCTAGGACTATGAGTCAATAAGTGGGGTTTACATGGAAATTTCCTGAAACTTGGTAGTCACTTCATAGAATGAGAAGATTGGTAAGTAATCCTCTGCATAAAGAAGCAATTTTTTGATTTTTTCTCAACTTCATGTTCTTTGTACAGTTCTGCTAACTGTAGTTAGCCAGGTCCTTTAAGTTTGCTTTTTGTAAATTTCCAAATCCAAGCGCAAAGTATACGCGGCGACCGACTTTGACAAAGTAACTACATTCTTTATTCCGGAACTTCCACGAAATTTGGAGTCGTGCAAACCCACGTATCCTTTTATGTCTTTCTGTGATAGGCTCATCTTGGCCGGCAAGGTCCTTACCTTTTTTTTTTTTTTTTTTTTTGGTGGAGAAATGACTGAATGAGGATATTCAGAACTTTCAAATACCTTTTTATTACCTAACTTATTTCTTTAAAAGGTAGGTTTTTTCTTGGTTGAAAAGGAAATATATTGCAAACAGAATTAAGCATAATATATATATATATATATAAGCAGAGAACTCATGTAAGAGTATATGAGTTTCTATCTTGAAAAAACTACAAATTTGTAATGAAGCTACTAAATTAATTATTAATTTTTCAATATACATATTTCTTTACTCTAATTTAATTTACTTTTTTTTTTTTATAATATATGTACAATATTTTCTAAAACTATTTTACATAAATATTACGAAACGGACAACTTATTAGGTACTAGATGCAATCAAAGATAAGAGCACTGTACGAATGACCATCCGCAGCATACGTTAGCACAAGATGATCATATATTGATAAACATATATTTTGTTTGTCAGTCAACTAAAACAGTCACTTTCTCTTTGACGTGGTGAGTGTGATTTGCCGGTCAAGTGGTTTTAACTATTATATTACTATATAGAATAGTTCTTCTCATGCTTATTAGAGACAATAAAAAGTATATACTATTTTTAACAAATGAAATGAATTAATCTCCCTTGAATCATTACTTAGCATTTTAACTGATCATAAATATATTTGGATGAAACATTAATATATTTAAACAAATTCATAATTATCAAATAAATAATTTGATTGAATGTAAAAGTCATGTGTGGTCATTTGAATCGGCAGATAGTAAGTTGCAGGAAAATTCAGCACATAAAAAAGTACTATAAAGTATAAACCTTCTCATTCTTTGTACCTAAATATTGAGACACTTACATATCCAGAACCGAAAGTTATGTAGGTTTATATTAACCTTTTACATTTTGTATTTTTTTTGCACATGGGAGTTGCGACTTCTACTCCCTTATACACCTAACGATTTCCTCTTCGGACTCATTCTGCTAAGTCTTTTAAGATTGTATGAAGAAAAGTATTGTTTAATCTACTAGAAGACTGAAAAACAAATTTGGGATGTTTCCTTGTATGTACAGAGCAGAAAGTTTTTTTGAAAACAATTAATATAGGACAAAAGGAAAAAGCATGATGCTCTGAATAGTTTTATTTTCTCAAATTATTATAAATTAAAAATCAATTTATAAGAAAATTTTTTGTTCTTCCTAAAAAAAAGAAAAATTGTTTGTTTATTGTTCTTTCAAATCGAGTTACTTTAAAAAAATTAATAATTTTACACATTTTGCTTATGAATTTAGAACCAAGATATAAAGATGAGATGAGAGAATTATCTTATGTTGGACTGTAAGATGTGTCATTCCACCTCAAAACTAATTAGTGATGAGGAAAACACACTCAAATCTACCACGTAGGCTTGTTTTAGAGTGCTTGTAAAAAGTCAAATTGTGATCCCTCAACAATCCCTCCTTCACAATGACGCTTCCGTGACTCGAACTCATGACTTTAGCTTTGATATCACTTATTGAACCGTGAGTTATGCCATTTCACTTCAAAACTAATTAGTAATGAGGAAGATATACTCAAATCTTTTATGTCCTTTGACATCACACCACACAAGCATGCTTTTAAAGTGATTATAAGGCGTCAAATTAATAGAGATCACACACCCGTAGACGGTAGGTTCCAAGAAAATATCTTGTGAGACCGAGTCATACAAAGCTCTTCTCACATTTGGTAGGCTCCATGAAGAGGGTTGTATAACTCTATCCCATATATAAGATTATGTTTTCCCTAGAGATATGAATTTAACTTTATACATGCAAGATGCCATCTCCAGAGCTTAGTGAATTCTTCAGTAGAACTAGCTAGAGCTTTGTTATTGAAAATTCTTCTGCAACATCTTTCTTATTTCCAAGAAATTTGGAGCCATATATGAGTCCCTTTGCCCCCTCAAGAAGCAAACTACGTCGTTGACGCGTTTCCACCATAATAAGCGGTGCCGCTTTTGTTGACCCTTTCTGTAGAAGCTAACAGCTGAGCACTTTTTAATTCTTAAAACTCAGTCACATATATCCTTGCATCACCAGCATACCTCATATCATAAGAAAAATCCATCGAATACAAAGCCCCCGTGTACAAAATTATCAAAGTTCTTATCTTTGTGTTAACATAGAAAAGATGGTAGTAACAAACACTAACTTATCCATTAGAATTCTCGATTGGGTCGTTGAAATACACAGTTTCTTCTCAAAGTTGGTTGCGAATACCTTCACTAGATGGAAGTTTCGGACCAAGTTGGCAATGAGTGAGAAGTTATTAGAGGATGAAAAACTAAGCGAATCGGACGTGAAGAAGGTGATGGATGAACTAGGCGTAGCTTATAACCCAGATAGTGATATTATTGATCAAGAGAGAATTGGTGCACATGAACTCTCACAACTGTTTGATGAGGAGCAGCCTAGCTTGGAGGAAGTGAAGGAAGCCTTTGAAGTGTTTGATGAAAACAAAGATGGATTCATTGGTGCAACAGAGTTGCAAAGAGTTCTATGCAGTTTGGGACTAAAAGAAGGGTCAGAAGTGGAGGAGTGCACAAAGATGATAAGAGCAGTAGATGAAAATGGAGATGGATTGATTGATTTTAACGAGTTTGTGAAATTTATGGAGAATTGTTTTTGCTAATTGCTAGTTAGCTCTTTTGTCATCTGCATGTACTGCTGCTTGCATACGTAGAGTAATTCAAATAATTCGTGTCATGGTTATTATTACTCTTTTTTTTCTTTTTCTTTTTTTATTGCAGCCTTGGAATAACACTTTTTAGAATGTGTTAAACTACTTCAAAATTGTGATTTCAAGTATAATTTCAATAACTTTTTAGAGTATATGTAAAACTGTACGTATAAAACAGTTTGTGTAACGCTACTATTTTAGAATAGACATATTTTAGTGTGTGGTAGTGTGCCAATTGCCATTCTCTTGGTCTTTAGTCTAAGATTTCAACTATATTCTTATCTTCTTATGTAAGTTTTCAATATTGTATGTTTGTTTTAGAGTGTATGTAAAACTGTACGTACAAAACAGTTTGTATAACACTACTATGTTAGAATAGACATATTTTAGCGTGTGGTAGTGTGCCAATTGCCATTCACTTGGTCTTAAGTCTAAGATTTCAACTATATTCTTATTTTCTTATGTAAGTTTTTAATATTGTATGTTTGGTTTAGAGTGTATGTAAAACTTTACGTATAAAATAGTTTGTGTAACGCTGCTATTTTAGAATAGAGATTTTTTTTTTTTGATACGAGAATAGAGATATTTTAGTGTGTGGTAGTGTGCCAATTGCCATTCTCTTGGTTTTTAGTCTAAGATTTCAACTATATTCTTATGTAAGTTTTCAATATTGTATGTTTGTTTACTTGTGTTCTGAGTTTCAATATGATATAATTTTTTACATTCTCTCCCTTGTACTCTTCATAAATTAAAATAAAATAAAATAAAACAAAAACTTCATTTTATTTCTGTTCCTCTTAAATATTTTATTATAACATACATATTCTTGTATAACTAAAAGTGTTTTTTTAAAACATTTATCTTATAAGTTATGCATTTAAAAATCTCATGACTAATTTGCCATTTGAGATTTTATATATATAAGGTCTAAGGCTATATTTGTAAGTGGAGATTTTGCATTTAAATATCAATTAAATTAATTTATTGAATACTAACAAAACCATCGTTAATTTGATGAATCAAAAATAATTTTATGAATTGATACTAACCAAGAAAATTTTAATTTTATATAGGGAATAAAATATCTCAAGAATAAAATTTAACAAAAAATTATTATGTTAGAACAAAGGTTTACTTTATCTTAGATAAGGTAATGCATCGTAATAAATTTTGATTTTTGTGTTAAAAAATAAATAGAGATTATTTGGTATGTAACCAACACAAGATAAAACATCAAAACAATTCCCCCCCCCCCCCCAAACAAAAGTTTATGATTTTCAATTGGGTTGAATTTTGTTTAGGAGGTGAGAAAAATAGAACACAACCTTTAATTTTTTTTTAATAAACCACTTATTATTATATAATCTTGAAAAATGCTAAAGTTATTACAAATTTTATTACATAAAACACAAATTAATGTGACAATAAATGTGATAAGATATGGCAATGGATGTGATTAGTAGATTTCAACCATTTAACAAATATATGTTTGAATTTTTTTGTGATTAATGACACAAAAATTTGCAATATATTTAACATCATTCTACAGTTTTGGGTATTTTGATAATGAAATAAGCCATTTTTTAGAAGGTTGAAATCTTTTAAAAATTGAGGCCTTAAGCCTAAGCCTGAACTGCCCGTGTGTGTGAAACTTAAAATCACTTAATTATAATACTATAGTTACAAATATTATATTCAAGTTTTTCACTACACTTTTTAAATTATTTATTTAAAAAAATACATTTATCAACACATATGAGATCAGAGTTTCTTAAAATTTTGTAATTGAAATATTTATGATAATTGTTATATTTTATGTAAGAAAATGGTCAACCACTATTTCATAAACTACATAAATTAACACAATGCTTATTACTTTCACATTTATACAATATATGGACGAGTAAAATTAGTTTATGACATTTATTTCCTTGTTATTAGATCTTGAATTGTCAAGATTAGGGGTGTCCACGGGTCGGGCGGGTCGGGTTTGTGCCCAACCCGCAAACCGACCCCGTAGAAGATCGGGTTGCAGATTCTCAACCCGCAACCGACTTGTTAAGAGGGTCGGTTTTCGCGGGTCGGTTCGCCGGCGGGTGCCATTTGTTTCGGGTGAGGCCGAAACCCGACGGAAAACACAGAAAAACAACCAAAATCGGCGAGATCTCGCCCGATCCGGCCAAGTTCCGGTGAAGATTTCGTCAAATCCAACTATTTTTCTCCCAAATCGTGCTGGGAATCTCTGGATCTGGTGTATCTATGCCGGATCTACCTGTTTTGGTCGCCGAAATCTACCAAGTCAAGCTGAAAACTCGTCGGAATTGCTGGAGAAATCGCCAGATTTTGGTGTCTTCGGGCGGGTCAGGTTTCACGGGTTTTGAACGATGGGACTCGAAACCGACCCGCCGGTCGTCGGGTTTTGGAGATCGGGACCCGCGGCCGACCACCGGAGCTGTCGGATTGGGTGAACACCAGTCGGGTACGGGCGGGTTGGGCGGGTTGCCGGGTGGGTTGGACAACCCTAGTCAAGATCAACTATTATTCAAATAAGGTACTAACTATATATTTTTAATATCAATATATAACCTTAATTGGCTCCCTTTTGGAAAAATAATTAATTAATTAAATTATTTATTAAAAAAAAAAAAACCTTCTAACTCCGCCGCTAGTCATTTTAGGAGTAAAAGAAACTCTTATAATTTTTTTTTTCTCAAAAATATATATGTGGGATAGTTATAAAAACCTTATTTGAACATGATCATAGTTAACTTATAAGACCTAAATCGTAAGAGATGAGCCTCGTAAGGGGTACAAGCGCATGCTCCCTCATAGTTTATGAACATCAATATGAACATTGTATACATGCATAGAAATCTATGGTTGTGCCTATGATTTTATATGTCCATGCACACAAAATGGACGTAGATATCAGATACGCTTATGGAAGAAATTCAAGGGCAATGAAAAGGTTGTGCAAGTTAAATAGGGTGGTGAATTGTCACCCAAAAGTTAGATGCTGAGAGTTGCTTGATTTGGGTAGGATCAAAATTATCAATTTGTTCTGATATGCATAGGTTTCCTAATTAAAATTAAACACCTATGTGGATTGGATTTGATTGTCCTTGAAAAATACAACACTTTTTTTTCTTTTTCTTTTTTTGAGAAATAATTACCACATGCTGCTAACTCTGCAGTTCGAACCCTTTCCCCCCTAAACCCCCAAGCATTTTGTACATGGGGATGTGCCAATTCAGTTACAAGGCCATTGGCTGAAAAATACAACACTGATTGTATTTTATTGGTCAAAAAAATTAGGTATTTGAATTTAATTGAGAAATCTAATGTACTGCACCATATTGTATATAATTTTATATATATCAAATTAAACTAATTACAACTTGCTTTTTTATGGATGAATGTCCTTACAAATAATTTCTGTGAATGTGATAGGTGAATAGACTGAATGCCCTCTTAAATACCTAATTTATGATAGGAAAATGCCCCTACAAATACTTTACATAAGGCCACATTCACTCGCAGAAATATCTTCCCAATAATAAGTTGGTTACATTATGTTCACCAAATATCAAGATTAACAAAATTAAACCTTATTTCACCTAAAAAATGTTCATAAATGTGGTTTCTCATGTCCTAAAAATCTATTAAGGATATGAGTTTTGGGTTAGACAAAGATGAGATTTGATCGACACCCTAAAAATCCATTAAGGATATGTGTTGTGTGTGTGTGCAAATTAAAATTTACAGAAATGAGTAAAATAGACCAAAACAAACAGAAATTTTAAGTGATGAAATATTGAAATAATAATTTCTTTATATATATATATATATATATAAATACCACATACTTAACCGGAGTAGTGGACTATTTCATGGGCCTCTGAGTTTTTTTAAGACTTTAAAAGTTTACCCTATTTTGGGCTAAATAACAACCCTGCTTCTTTCTGCAGATAGTTAGGCTTTTCCAATATCAATTATAGCCCAAATTATACCCAGTTGGGCTGACCTCAGGCTGAGAATAATACAGCCTAGCTAGCCCGTCTTGCCCTTACGTTTTCTCAATAGTAGCATCATTTCAGAAATACACAATTCTCTTCAAACTAAATATATAATTCTAATGGGGCTTTTTCTTTTCTTTTTTTTAAAGAGAAGAATCCTTAATTTTGGTGAATTTCATACCTACAATGGTCAAGAAGGTTTGCATGCTGTGCGTGTATCATCTCTAATGTATGACCTCACAATTACATAGAATTTATATATACGAGAAAAATGATGTATATACTAAATGCATGAGATAATTATTGATGAGAGTCAAACTTTAGAAATCGGAAAAGATCAACTTTTTTTTTTCCAAATTGGAGAAAGTCCATCTCATGGTATGGCTTGTTACTCAATTATATTTATGTAAACGAAATCTGAACCATTAAATGAACCCTTTCCATTTCATGAGGATTCTAATCCTCCTAATCCCCATAGTTCCACCTTAAAGATAAGTATTGCTAATTTACAAATCCAGATCAATGAGATCTTGCATCACATATGGTTAAATAAATCAATTTTATTATTATTTTTTTCAAATTTAATAATTACTTACAATTAGAGGGAGAAGATTCAAATCTTAGATATCTCCAGTACTCAGTTTATTCGAATCCTATGTCCCACCCCTCAAATGTGAAGCATGTACTATTTATTACTTTTCAAAGAGTTCAAGTACTTCAATCAACAAACTACTGTTTAAGCCCGTCAATGAGTTAATATGTGCATCACACTAGTAACAGTTTTCGTCTTGGCTTTTGAAAACAGTTGGATATATATCATGTCACTGACCCTATTGCATGTTTCTTTTGAATCAGCAAAATATTAAATATCCTAGAGAATTTGCGGAGCATCCTCACTAAAGTATAGTATATGTAACAGTTTCAAACAGCTACCCCCATGTGGGTAGCATGAAGTCTCAGGAGATTCTGCTGATGAAGGAAGGGTGTTAAACAGTTTTCGTCATGAATGCATAAGATGTGGGGGGTCTTCAGTTTCAGAATTTGTGCCTGAGCTTTTGCAGGCCCATGAGAAAAGGATGTTCCAAATAGTTCCAATTTTTTGTTTTTGTCATTGCTACCCTCATCATTTTCATCATCATCCTCATAATTTTCACTCCCCACACATTTTCTCATCCTTGTCTTCCACTTTGTTGTAACAAGGACATTCAATTACAATTACAATTACTACCTTGTTTTATATATATTTTTTAAAATAGTAACATAAAAATTAAATAGGATGTTACAACGGAGATATAGATTGAACTCAAAACAATAAATTTAAGACCATTTGTCCATTGTTCTAACTTCTAACACTTTGAATGACACATGCTTTAAGTTTATGGGATTCTGACTGTCAACAATTTTTGTTTTCTAAATAATTCTTCGAAGTAGAAATGTTTTGTAAGAGATTATAGATCAATCACTCGTCTTGTGTTCTTGGGCAAGGCTCTTTCCTTATCAAAAGAGACCAATGAAAGAAAATTTAAAGCCAGAAAAAAATAAGAATAAGTGAAACAAAAGGTGACTTGGCATGTTATAAGAATAATATTTAACTTGATCTTTCACCTTGTGAAAGTGCCTCTCTTGTGAGAAAGGGAGTTACAAGAAAAAGATGGTGAGATATGACCTCAACAAACTGATGCAGATTTTCCCACTGTCCCCCATTTGCAACAACTATCCTTTCTGATTACTTCTAATGGTTTCTCATATACCTTGGACCACACCCACATTGAGGCACTCTTTTGATGATTCTGGGAAAGCTTCTTCAGCTTTACATTTGCTTGTAACTTCATGTGGCTCCTACTCCAAGAAAGTCAATGAATGGTGGTGGAATGGTCTCAAATTGGCTGCCAACTCTGGTTTCTGTAGCAGATGATGATGAAGGTTCACTGGCTGAAACTTGAGGTGTTGGTGTTGCTGATGGTTCTAAGTAATCATAAGGGTTGTGATTGCCTGACTGTTGCATTGCCAACATAAATGGAGGGTAGTGGGAATAGAAACCAGTTAAGTTAGCTTCATCACTTGGCCTATCCCAAGATCTCCCATGGCTGAACCTGCCCATGATGTCACTACTGTTGGGACCTGAAGAACACGATTAGAGAGCTAGTGAGTTAAGGTAACAAAGCTACAAAACAATGCATAAACGGAGCAGCACAAGAAAATGATCAAACAATGGAACAAGAAAATGAGGTTAAGATTTCAAAAAGGCGAACAAGGAGCAGCACAGAAACCCAAATGCACAAACTGCAGGAACTACAAAAAGGTTTAGAGGGCAAGGGAGGGGATTATGTATAAAAAGGACACACCAGTGAAGAAATCAAAAGGAGTTTGTTGTAGCGCACAGAAACCACCGTAAGAAGGGACCTTGGTGCTTGAGATTGCTTCTCCACCATTGGTCATGTGGGGCGAACCATTTAAGCCATTTAAGTTATAATCAACCCCACCACCACCACCACCATTATTGAAGGCTCCAAAGGGGAATCTAGTAAAATTATTGTTGAGTCCTCCATTAGGGAGATTGAGACAGTAAGTTAGTGGTTCTGTTCTTGTGGCTGTCTCTCCACAGACTAAGCTTGGATTTTCATCCATCCTTCGGTAAACAGATTGACCAAGCTTCCTCCTCCTGTAAGCATTGGATTGTTCTCTATATTTCCTAGCCATTATAACATGCCAATGGTTCTTGACTGCATTATCAGTTCTTCCAGGGAAAAGCCTAGCTATCATAGCCCATTTATTGCCATAAATTCTATGAGCTTGCATTAGCCTCTCTTCTTCTTCTTCAGTAAAAGCTCTTCTATTGATTCTTGGGTCCAACTGATTAAACCATCTCAGTCTGCAGCTCTTACCTTTCAACGCATATAACCCAAGAAAAGAAATAAGGATGTAGTAAAAAAAAGCAACATTAGTATTTTAAAATATAGTACAAAGAACAAGAACTAGAAAAAAATAAAATAATAATTTTAGTGATCTTTCCCTCACTTCCTTACCTGATCTTCCTTCCAACTTCTCTGCTATAAGGTTCCAGTTTTGAGGGCCATAAAGAGCCACCAGTTCCTTGAGCTTTGCATCCTCTGCAGGCCTCCAATGCCCTCTAGCACAAAGTTTTGACTGTCCACTATCTATATCTTTCCCACTGACCAAGTTCTTATCATTGTTTTGCTCATAACCATCACTGCTGTCAGAGACCTTACCTTCCCCAGCATTGCTGTTGTGGTTTTCCTCAAAGCTTCTTGTAATATTGGAGTTTTTTCCCATGAATGGAAGAGCACCCCAACAAGGCCTCCTATGATTTTCCACCTCATGAGAGCTCTTAGAGAGATTACTTTCTTGTGAAGAAGAAATTGCTGAAGCTACACCGTATTTAGGACTGAGTGAGAGAGAACCCATGTCTGCATAAACCATCCCCATTGAAGAAGAGGTAGAACAAGGAGTGGATGAGTAGCAACTAAGACCATTTGGGTTATTTTCTGGTGCATATATAGCATAATTGTTGGCCATGCCTTCATTTCATTTCCACTCTCACTCTCACAAATGCTGAAGATATTAGAAAAAAGACTGTTACAAAGTCATCGCACAGGAAGAAAAGAACATGAGAAATGACATGTTGTTAGGCCAAAAGTGAGAAGCAAATGTTTGACAGACAGATTAGGAGAAGAAGTAGGAAAGGAGATTTGTTGTGTGAGAACTTGAAAGTTGAAACTACAAGAAAAACGAGGTGTTTTAATAGAAACCTACAAAGCTTCTCTCCCAGTCACACTTCTTTTAATAAGTAGTTAACAACCCTGACTGCTGAATTGACCTTTCTAATTTAACTAGCTCATATGAATATATCAATAAAGATAGTATTAGTAAACATATCTTGTGTAAACATACAAAAAAAAATTCATATATTTTTTTAACCGTGGGAGATCATTTCATTTAGTTTACAATAAGCATAGTATTAGTAATATGCCAAATATAAAAATAATATTATCTCAATCATAACTTGTTACCTTTAAAAATTGTGAAAAAAATATTTTCATAACATTATTGCTTTTCCTTTTTCTTTTTTTTTTTCTTTTTAATTGTGCATGTGATATATTGTGAGTAATACATAATAAAATAATGTCATTAAT
The DNA here is from genome assembly GCA_023621385.1 of Quercus gilva. NCBI lineage: Eukaryota > Viridiplantae > Streptophyta > Magnoliopsida > Fagales > Fagaceae > Quercus > Quercus gilva. The sequence goes on along the minus strand of CM042475.1, from coordinate 7,281,032 downwards.
AAATCTACATGCAAAAAGTGGTAATCGAAATAGAGTTGTGAATTATACCTAATAAAAAAAATGTCATTAATTGATTTGTGTGAAAGTGATATTCCAATCAAAATTTGTCAACTTAACTAATTGTAAAAAAGACTGTAAGAGCATCTACATTGGCGGTGTCAAAAATGCTAAAATACTATTTTTAGCATCACAATATACAAAAAGTGTGCTACATTGGTGGTGGTTATGTAAAATATTTAACTACTCAAATGTTAAAGCAAATAATATATTTTATTCTCCCTTCAATTAAAATAATATTTATTTCCTTTTTTCTCTTTCTTTTTTTCCTAAACTCATCGCCGACCCAAGTCCCAAGTCGACTCATCTCTATTCTCTCTTCCTCCACTCTTGCAGACACAAGCCCATTCTTCCATCTCCCCTGCCCACTTCGATTCATCCATTATTTGGTGTGGGTTGTTGTTAGAGTGAGTTTGCTGGACTCGATGAAGTTGTATTCAGAAGTGGGTCACTATTGTGGTTGTGGGTAGGAGTTGTGGTGGTTGTTGGTTGTGGCAGCAGTGGTGTGGCTGGGTTTGGAATAATTTTAGGTAGTGGTTTTTGGTTACGGGATGGATTTTGTGTTGTTGATGTGGTGGGTTTGGATTTTGTTTTGATTTTTTTTTTTTTTCTAATTAATAGATTTGTGGTGGATCGTGGCTAGGTTTATGGTGGAGGATCAGTGGTTAATAGTGACTGAGTTTGTGATGGTGGATCGTGGCTGGTGGCAGATTGGTGGAGGTCGTGCCGTGAGTGGGTTGGGTTTGAAGAGAGGGAGAAGATAGAGATAGAGATGAACAGAGATAAAAATAATAATAAATAAATAAATAGTGTTTAACTATAGTGTGAAAATAAGAGCATTGATATTGAGTAAATAGTGAAATAGTAAGTTAAAATAGATAAAATAGTTTTTTTAAGTTCTAATAGCTAAAAAATTAATTTTATCAATGTCGATGCTCTAAAAATGGGTACCTTAAAACTGCTTCTATTATATTGTTAATCACCCTAACTACTCAACTTGACCTTTTAATTTAACTAAACAATTTTTTTTTTTACATTATTTACTAATTTGTGAGTGGAGCAATAATAACTTTTAAATTGACTCATTATTGATCACATTTTTATCGGTACACGTTATAATAAGTCGGTTTTAATATTTATATAAAAACATTATATCCTTTTTTTTTTTTTTTTTTTGCTAAATAAAAAAAAAATTTGTATCACTTAGATTTATTGAATTTAAAACTCACTCATAGCATTATGGTACAATTCTTTTTTTTATTTTTTTTTTTTATTTTTATTTTTTTTATGGACACAATTCTTGCTTTTCTTTCCACATTTCCCACATCTTTCACTGGTGTGAAAGTGAGAGGTACAACTAAACCTCTCTCTCATGGGGCTGAAGTTGAAGGTTCTTAGGCTGTCCCTCTCTAAATTGACAAGAAAGACTCATAATGTGATGTGTGCTAGCTTGGGCTCGTGCAGTGCTAGACACCTTTCTTTTCAAGGCAGAAGAAAATAAGACTTTGACACAACAAACCCGCTGTCAACACTAGTAAATAAGTTGTAGCCCCCATCTCCATCAGTCACCCTTTTTTTCAAAACTTTAAAGGTTGTTTAACCTGGGTTTCAGCTTAACCACCTGAAGTTGACCCAACAACCAAACCCCTATGGCCAAGAATTACTCGATTGTGTCCCTTCTTCACAACTAATCATGACACTACAAAATGTAATTAGCTTAGCTTCACAATAAAATCCCACTTGTTTTATGTCTCTTCCTTGAGTTTCATGTAAGAGATATTATAATTCAAAACATATAAATATTGATTAATTCTAAGACCATAATTTTTACTGTATCTTTTTTATAATTATTTAATGAGATTTTATTATAATTGATTGTTTGTCATTCTTACATGAATTCACTATTCATGACCTTATTAAATTTGTGATAAAGTTGTGGGAAAAAAATTATGCTATTAGATTTTCTTAGAAAGATTTTAAATTTATTAACCTTTCGTGACCTTTTATCATGTTTAACATGCATCCATTTTTGAGCTAAAATTGTCTACAAGTGAATTTCGAGGGCAAGAAATTATATGGTCTACTAAGAAGACTGCTGACGTGGTCTTCTCTAATCTCCAAACCAATAAAATGCTGTTATTTATGCAAATATAACTTCATCTGGTAATTTTTATTTTTTATTCTTTATGCTAATTAAGGAGCTTACATATACATTTGCATAGATGACATCTTCTCATTGGTCAAGGAGGACCGCATCATCCGTCCTCCCAGTGCAAATAATAATTTCTCCTTGAGTGCCGGAAAATACATTCAGGGTATTTAATTTTCTTTTTTTATTTAATTGGTTCAATTTAACCTTCCTGAGGATCCCACTTGGTACACCAATAATATAATCAAATCTTGATGACTTTTAGAACACCAAAATGAATGTAAAGTTCATAATGGGAAACAATTGGCACATTCTAAAGAGAGCCTCAATAAATCCACCAACCACAAACCAGTTAAAAGGATGGGGCATGTTTCCATGTAAGGTATGTTCTAGACTGCCTGTCATTGCCTAAAACTTTTACCCAGAAGGAAAAATATAAAAGCAAAAAAGCTACTATTTTTTTTGCAAAAAAGCTACTATTTAGTATAAACGAAACTGGTCTCATACATTAAAAAACTTTTCTCTCAGTTTTCACTCCCTGGAAAACCCAATGGCAGACGTTACATTTAAATTTTTGTCACAGTGTAACAGGAATGTACTATCTATGCTATGAAGAACTGATTCAACTGAACAGCTTTGGGTCAAAGAACTTTCAAAACCCTGACTCTCTTTTTTTATTGGAAACAGCCCAACTAAACTGACCCCGTCAACTGTAATTAGTAATTGCCATCAAACAGTAAAAATATAAACCACAAGGTGGAGTTTGCTTCCAACCTCCATAACTCTCTCAGAACATAGGGTCCCAAGCATAGGAGGCATGTTTGTGTATATCTAAATATCTTTCCTTCCCTATGAGGTTTGAATCTGTAACTGTACTTATTCATGCCAATAGCATTTAAGTTGAATATATATGCATCTGACCATGCTTATGATATCATTGGAGTCTCCTGATGTCATCAAGACCATGGACACTAGTATTATACATCCAAATATATTAATAAAAAATTTTTAAAAAAATTAAAAAAAAAAGTAATTACAGTAAACTTACTTGTAGTTAGGTTCAAATTTACATTGTCTACCCGTAATTTGAAAAGTGTCCTTCTGCCCACGTGTAAATATTAATGTGTGGAGGATCGGTCAAAATACAACCAAACCTCAAATACCAAGCTACCTAAGAAGACCAAATGGATTATTTTCATTCAATTCAATCGACCAAAACAGCCATCCATCCTAATACGACATGGCCATATCGACCATTGGATTTTTTTTAAAATCATTTATCACTAAAGTAATGGATGTGCCGATTGGCCAAACACCATTGGCAACGGCCTTTTGTTTTGTTGAGTTCATTGTGTTAGATTGGCAAATTGTGAACAACTTTAACCTTAAATTAGTGTCTTGTGGTATGTTTGAAGTCTATATGAAGGCCAAGACATGTTTCGGTTGTTGCTCAAGAGAAATTACAAGTATATGTTGCTTGACACCTCCTCAACACATAATTGATCAATCGAGACTTATCAATTATGTTGATTGATCAATAACTAATGTCGATTGATAGAAAATCGTGTTGACAAACTTCAATTTTAGCCCAATCAATCGTCAGTGCTTCTAGGATTTCATGGATTTCAAGTCATTTCAAACTTGAGCATGTTATTTGAAACTTTTGAAGAGTCATGCATTGTACACTTAGGATTAGGGTTAACCAAACTCTATCAAAGTATTAACTGGATATCAAGAAGAATTCAAAAGATATGGTGATCCACTTAAAGTTGGAGCATCTTGTGTACATTCAAACTGCTGGAGTGAAACTTCAAGAAAGCTCTAAAAGTTATAAGCGGATGTCTATGTTCGATAAAGTCCACAAATAAAAGAGCTAAAGGATTTGAAGTTGCATGGGGTTACATTAAGTATCAACCGGATATCAAGAAGAATTCAAAAGATATGGTGATCTACTTAAAGTTGGAGCATCTTGTGTACATTCAAATTGCTGGAGTGAAACTTCAAGAAAGTTCTAGAAGTTATAAACGGGTGTCTATGTTCGATAAAATCCACAAATAAAAGAGTTAAAGGATTTGAAACTGCATGAGGTTACATTAGTAAGTCTACATGAGATTGATAGAAATAAATTTAGGGTTAGATTTTTGTAAAACTTCTATTTTATTATTGTAGATATATTTTTCTTCTGGGGTTGGTGGTTAATTAAGCTATTACTAAAAGTAGTAATTAAATGGCATTATACTCTCTTATAAATAAACAAAAAAAAAAAAAAAAACTGTGGTAGAAAGAGATGAAATCCAATTCAGAATGACTGAGACTTTCTTTTATGTTAAATGATCATATCAATGGACCATGTTAGTTAGAACTTTGGACAATGTTTCTTGGCACATTATGAGGCCAAATAGAAAGCTTCCAAATTCCAGTGGACCATATATATGTCATATTTTAAAAGAAAGGACAATGGATCACTTGGTCTCCAACTTTTCAGACCAAAAAACGCAAAGTGAGTGAACCCAAATGTAGGGATTGACAGGTAAAAATTTTTAAAAAAATGTCCAGTAGTCTTACAGAATCTATTGCTTTCATCATGCACATATATGTTAGTATTATCCTCTTTCATCTTTTGCCGAAACCAAACCTGAAATCCTATACTTTTTCTTTGTTTTCTTTTTCTGCCATGTTATGTGCATTCCGGTGAGTCACACGTGCACCATTTATTGCACGTGTGGATCCTTGATTTGAAAGGCCAATTGCTTTTGCTTGCTTGCATGGAGGGGCCTTCAGTAGAAGAATTATTGGGACTGACTGACCCCTGAATCTCTGAATCAATCAAACTTAGGATGCCTCTCTATTTAACCCACTCAGCCTATAGTCATTTTTGTCCTTCTACCAAGCCCCACGTCATCAATGTGTGGCCTCACGCCCCAGACATGCATTCCATTCCTGTGTAGGCTGTGGCTTGATTGCTTTTAAAATCTCACCCTCAGCTTTAGAATATTTGATAGAGCCATTATCATTTGGACTTTACAAAACTAGAAAGAGTAAGAGTCCCCTTAAATACTGTTTATTTGTTAAAAATTAAAAATTTATTACTAAAAATACTGTAGTAAAATATTTTTTGAAATGTAAAATACTATTCACTTACTACTGTTCATGCGTTTTTGTGCTTTGGTTGGTCCATAAACAGCGCCATGGGACCAACCAAAAAACACAGACGCCAGCTACAACGCAAATGCGTTGCTAAACAAACGCACACTAATTAGTTGTGCTAACACTGCCTTTGAAGCACTACAAGTCACCGCTATCAGGTGTGACTTGATGGTAGGAGTCCTCGTATCACTTCATTTGGTAAACAATTCGAGTGATAGCCTAATCAAGTCTTAGTCATACAGATGCTATTACTTATTGCTGTCACGTGAAGTGATAGCCTCATCAAGTCCTCATGTCACCCACTCACAATTGCGTAAGTCAACAAATTGTGAAATCGAGTGTGCGATTAGATGTGTCTATAAAATATTTTATTTGTTGTTATAGTTTCTTTTGTCTAATTATCAATTTAGAGATAAACTTTTAGCTTCTTATAAGTGTTTAGTGTGTACGCAAAGGACTTATATTTCCTTGAGAGTCTAAGACATCAGTAGAGTGCAGAAGAGTAGCAGATACAATAATGAAAACCAATTAACATTAGAAAGAGACAATGGTTAGTTAATTGCAGCCTATATAAGATATAAGCATATAGTTTATGCTTAATCAAGTTTGCCTCATGAGAAAAATTGCAAATGTTAGCTCTATAGAATGTACAAAGTGTTCTGATTTATACTTATAGTTTACTAGATTGGTAAGCGAATAGTTGACTAGTCTATTGCAACCAGAGTGGAAATTTGTAGTTCTATTATAATTAGCATGTAATGTAAGTGATTTTAATTCATTTGCACGTGTAAAGAATATTTACAGCAATGCCATTGAATGACATGCAAGTCTATATGTTGTAATTTTATGCCATTGAATATAATAATTTGTTACATATTTACATAGCTCCATAACTCTTTTACTGCTGCTTGCATGGAAAATTATAAACCTAAACTAAACCTACCACAGCTTTGCTGCTTTTTATTAGGGTTTAGCTGCTTCACATTCAGGTTCCTGTGCCAAGGTCTTAATTAAACCATTAAAACCATCTTCTTTCACAATATAAATATCTTAGTTCTAGTCCAATTAAATTCAGATGAATTGCCTACGTACAATTAGTCAAAATCAGATTTCAAATCATGATCTTAATTTGACTTGGTTCTCCAATGAAAATAATCCACACTAAACTGATCAGAAGAGAACAATCACAAAACTTTTTACAAATAAAGTCAAGTTGGTTAAATGGACCACATCAGTTACAGGTGCTTGTCACATGAGCTGAAACCTGAAGTGAAAATGTTGTTAAATTGCCAAACCAAGTGGCATGCCTGTTGGGAGGAGTTGTTGGGAGCATTGTATGCATGTGTGTCTGTTGGTGTGCATCAGAAGAGGGGCAGTGACTGTGGTTTCTTGTAGATAAGGGCATGGGCACCCCAAATTCATGTGCTTAGGTTTGTTATATTGAACACAAATGAAAGTAACATGCTTTTAGAATGACCCCCATGTATAATAATAATAATACAATAATTAAGTCAATAACACAAAATTTCATAATAATTTTACTTACGCCACCACTGAAATGGTAAGTTCTTGATTTGTATAGAAAAAATAATAATGTTAATGATGGTCTCAATAAATATGATGTTCTACTAATTGTAATCTACCATCGTAATAAATTGTGTAATTTTTTTGTATCCATTGCATTGCATTGTTGATAATGATAAGATAAGTGGTGGGTAGCTAAAATCAAAGAGTGGAGCCAGAAATGCATGAAAAGGATTCACAAAAGGGTCATAACAATGGCCCACCGTATAAATAGTAGTACTGATCCATAAGATTCTGTTGGGGCTGTTCCCTTGGAACTATGTGAAAAGAAAAGGCATGGTGGTGCATCTTTTGCCATTGGGTACCCCACCCTTCAGCCTCCTTTACCGGAGCCCCCCTCAACATGACAATTCTAACCTGTAAAATGAGATTTGCAAAGGCAAAAAAGCATGAGGTTTATTTTATTTTATTTTATTTTAACTAAGGAGAAAAATTAAGACAAATATAGCCCCCAAAACACAAAATCCATCTATAAAACCTTTTTTTTATATTTATTTAGCCAAAAAAAAAAAAAAAACTTTTTTCTATTATATATATATATATATATATTCCACTAAACAAAACAAAATGCCCTATCTTATTGTCCAAAAAATGAAAGAGAAATATTAAACTAGTACACACAAATAATAAAATATAAAATGATTGTTTTTCAGTTAAAATTCTATTAATGAAACTTTTTTTTTTTCACAACTTGTTAAGTAAATAAGTAATAAGATGTGATTGAGGGACATTAAATTTAAAACTACTTTCAGATGGAAGCTGCTTAGTTTGAAGGCACAAGATCAAAGATTAAATTCAATTTTCATCCACAACATGTGATTTTGAGTGAAGATTAAGTCATAAAAGCATGAATTGAAAGGCTATGGGTATTTTTATTTTATCTTAAAACATTCATTTATTTTTACTTTCAGGTGTTATTTTTTAAAACTTAGCTTTTCTATAGGTATAAATCTATTTTTGTAAAACTTAACTTATATATTATTTAAACAAAAGAAATCAATAAACTCATGCAAAGACACTATATATAATTATATATCTCATTCAAACATGGGTGATTTTGCTCCTGCAGCAATTATATAAATGAGGCTATTCATGGCAGGCTCAATAATTCTGCAAGGACCAAAAAGCTCTAAAAAGCAACTAGCATTCCTTTTCATAAATTTACATGAAAGTCACGTAAAATTATTAGGTTAGACTACTCTCATTTTGAGTTGTTACAATCGCTCAGCACAATTGTTAATTTATTAAACACTTAATTTATATTCTCCAAAAAAACACTTAATTTATGCCAAATATTTGTCTGGTGGTTATGGAACGAAAAAAAACCCCAAACAAGATCTTAATTATGATGTGACATATTTGTTACATAGGGTCAAACTACTCTTGTATAGGTACCTCAAGGGCTCATTTATGTCTACTCTATAGCTTGAGAAATTTAACAGCTCAAGCTTCACTCAATAGTCAAGAGAGACCCACATTTTAATGTCGAAGGACGGGTACACCTGCAGAGCATAAATGCTTCTCACCCTACAAGGAAAATAAGGAAATTCAGTCTGCCAGAATAATAGTGTGTGATTTATATATATATATATATATATATGGATAGAGGTCTAGTATATTTATATATATAAATAGCATATGTTTTTATTATTATTATATATATAAGTATTATAGCCTATGGCTACATATGCTTTAGTTAATTACATCATGCTAAAGGAAGGTAATTAGATAGTCTTATAACCAAAAGGAGAAGGAAAGAAAAAAAGGTTGGAGAGTTCAGATGCTTTAAATTCCATATTCACTGCAAAAATTTAAAGATTTTACATATATGAGTTCAGATGCTAATTTTTTCTGTTGTATACCTTACTTTCCATTCATACAATTAAGGCCCTTGGTGTTTGGCAGGTTAAGTTTGAGTAACTGTCAGCCTCTAATTGATAACATTGTGGCAAGAGGCTATCCTTTGCAAGCATACTTCAGCTCCTATCATCTATATTATATAGCATCCAAATGTTTTGGACCAGCCAATTCTTATTACCTATGAAAGTTGTTGAGTCTAGAGCAATAATTTTATCACTTTCTTTGACGAGGTTGAGGTTCTAATAATAAGGGTGGCACTAATGTAGCATGGGATAAGGTATGTTTACCTAAGAATGAAGGTGGGTTAGGGCTGAATAGGATTGCCAATCGAATTAAGGCAACGTACAGTTCTAAAACATACATGTCGGCTCTTCACTAACTTGGTCCCCTTCCACTGGCTTAGGAGTATTTGAGATGATTTTTATTTTTGACTTGTCGATTTGACTGCAGGCATATATAGATGTTACAGTCAATGCATCGATAATCTTTCTCAAGTATCAATGACCTCGATCATAACTTCGCATTCATAGAATCAATGGGACTTTTATCTCTCGATGCTAATGGTGTTAAGTGTTAACTATGCCACATCGAATATTGAGGAAAATGCTAAGAAACAATGAAGAGCAATGAACTGCAATGAAAGAGGTTTATGAAACTAAAAATGTATAGGAAGGTTTAAAGGGTTCACATATTTCGCAAACTATGATACAGCCAAGCTGCATCAAATGAGAAACAATAAATGACAACTGAACTAGGGATTTTATAGATCTATTGAGTTAACAATTGCAATCTTGCTATGAATATAATAAAACTGCATAAACATAAAAAGAGTAAATAATTACACAGACTACTTACTCACATCAATGTCTTAAAACGACCCTAAGAATTAGAAAGTAAATACAATAACAAGATAAAAGTTACTGTTGAGTATCTTGTGATGAGAAAGTTCATTGACATTCTAGGAAATGAGTCCTCTATTTATACTCAAAGCCTTTTGTAGTTATCAACGATTATTGGTAGTTGTCAATGCTTTTGTCTCTCCACTGTGGCATCTTTTCTTTGCACTTTGATGGCACTTGTCCTTAATTTCAGGTGTTATTCAAAATTGATAACTAACATTATATATACTCCTCATTAGCACATTTAACTTGTGCTTTCCACTTTTATCAGTTTACATTAGGGTTATTCATGGGTCGGTCCAAGTTAGGTTTGGGCTCTATCTAGACTCAATCCAATCATTTCAAGTGGAAAATCGGAGGACCCACCGTTGACCAAGAGCATAGACAGATCGAATCAAGTCAAATATTCCATAAATCGAGTCGGTTTTGGTTAGAACTAAGATAGGCAATAACAATTGAAAATACAATAATTTTTCGTCAGAGTCTTGCTAGATTGACTAAGATCTCATCACATCTAGCGGAGATCTCATAAAAAAAATGGAGGAGATTGGCTGGTCATCAGACCGATCGAGTTCATTGGTTTCTCAAATAGCAAAATTTCCATTCGAATCAATCTTTGTTGGTTCTTATCATTAGAGACCCATCGTTGACCGAACGACCTTTTGGATCGGACGGTTTTGTTAGGTTCTAATTATTTAGAAATAAATGTTTGGGTTTTAATTTTATGTAAGTTGGCAAACCGAGAACAAAAACATGTCTAGTTTAAGTGTTAGACATTGCATTTGATGATTCAAGTCAAGATTCAAAAACAATCAAGCTAAAGAAAGAAGAATTCAAAATCTATAAGGCTCAATTGATTGAAAGAAAGGCTCGACCGATTGAGGATCGTGTTCTGCAGAATTTTATTCAAACCTAAAGCTCGTGAAAACGTTTAGGGCTTGTGTCCAACACTACCTAGTTTAAAAGGAAAACCCTAAATACATTTTAAAAGTTCATGGAAGTTTTGTAAATTACTCCTGTAAAATTTGTGAGATTTTTGTAGCCTTCTAACTCAATAAACATCTACTATAAAGAAAATCTACATTCAATAACTGGCGGATTAAGTTGCTGCATACAAGATCATACATAGCTGATGATTTAAAACTTTGAGTGGGATCTCAAAGTCACAAACTTGGGTTTTTGTGTTCAGAAAATTCAGATAGAATAGTTCATAGATTCAGAGCTGCGTATGGTCATATGAGTAAGTACTACAAGAGGTAGCTTTAGATTTAATAATTGACGGATTAAATTGCTGCATACAAGATCATACATAGCTGATGATTTAAAGTTTTAAGTGGGATCTCAAAATCACAAACGTGGATGTTTGTGTTAAGAAAATTCAGATAGAATAGTTCATGGATTCGGAGCTGCGTGTGGTCACGTGAGTAAGTACTATAAAAGATAGCTTTAGATTTAGGGAAAAATCTATTGTAAAACTTTCATTCTATCATAGTGAATTTATTGTCTTGAGGATAGTTTAGGTTCAATTCTCCCCAGATTTTTTACCTTGAAATCGTTGGTTTCATTGGTTTTCCTAAATTATCATATCGCTGTCTTCTTTACTTTTCCACACTGTGTGATATGATTGTTTGTATTTAACTTACATTTGAATAATAAACCTAAGTAACAACTTGACTAATTAATTATGTTAAACAATCTGAATATACATGGATCTAAACGAACCAATAGGTTTTTAGGTCAATTGGCGTCGAATCGGGCACATTAGGTGGATCCGGTTGGAAGGTGATTAACCCTACTTTACATGTATCACATACCGACACCACCATTTGTGTCCAGCCAGCGAATTAAATATTTAAAAATACTTATTCAACAGGGTGCATGAAAGTGTCTTCAAAATTTTATAGGATTTAAGTCCACTTCATCTCTTAAATTAAGACAATAAGATTTAAGTTGGGTGATGAGGAGAGGATTTTTCTTTGGCATGACCATTGGCACCCAGTTGAAACTTTATTTCCAAGTTTTGGTTTCAGAATCATCCACAATGCAACTGGTAATCTCCATACATAAGTGGATTCTGTACTCAAGAACAAAACTTGGATCTTAAAGCTTGAAGCTTGCCGGGTCAAAAGATCTTGTCAGCATTAAAAGCCAGGTATGCTTACTAAAGCTTAGTTGGTATCATCATTGTACTAGAATTGTTAGAATAAGATTCATGTTATTATTTGGCCAAAAAAAAAAAAAAAAAATAGCTACATCTGATTTACTAGTAAAATATACAAATATTCCATCTAGAAAGGCTTAAATTTACAAGCTAAATTTACAAATAGCCCATTGTATTGGATTTGATAGAAATTTCTAGTGCTCAAATTGACATTATTTTTAATATATATTTATCTCAATTATTCACATCAATCGTTATGAAAATTTTTATGATTAAGTGGTTAAAGATTTATGTTTACGGATGCATCCGCATGTCTGTTAAGGATAAATTTAATAAGCTCCATTATATTTGTTAAGAAACAAAAACAAGTAAACAAATATTTTATTGATGTGCAGTTATATCTAAACTTGTTAAACTGTACCTTTCTTAAAATGAGTAAAGTGTTGTACATTATTTGAAAGAGAGTTTTGAACAGTGTAGCACAACTATGCGTGGGGGTGTGATGATGATGATGATGTTACTGATGGCATATGCATGTCCATATTCCCTCATGTGATCAATGTGACAACAGAACCCTATCAATGAAGTCTATAAAATATAACACAGTCCTCCAATGTCATTCAAGATTGGAAGTAACAAAGCGGTAGAGTACTGCTATGAGTTATGACACTATCTATACCCAATAATAAACCCAGCTGAAGTCAGCATGTGTAGGTTATACTGATAGTATGTATAAAAGAAGAGAGGGAAAGAGTGATGACATATATGTATGTGTATATATATAGCCGTTTTCTTTTTTGACTTCCTTGAAATATCCAAACAAGGAGACTGATCTAAAAGCATTATGATACCACATATAGGTAAAAAAGGTGAGGGAGAGTTAGACTGTCATCAGCTCTAACAGTCAGTAATACCTCTCAGTGATGATAAAAAGAAAAATTAAAAAATTGAAGTATCAGAACCCCAAGTGCTTAAAAAGATATGACCTCAATGCAAACTAAATACCACATATAGATAATAAAGGTTGGTTAGCCACACTTCCCCATGGCTCCCAAGATGTTAACAAGTCATAGAAATGGACGGTTGGGTGCAGTGTCAAGCTGTATGAAAGCCATTATTAAAATCTCTCTCTCTCTCTTTCTCTGGATCTGAGTTGAATGGTACAAATACCAAGTGAAAATGTGAAATGAGTGAAAATTGACAGGGACATATAATATTTGAGTCTTGCTAAGAGCAGAAGACCAAGACCGATTAAGAGCAAAAGCAAAAACAGCAAAATATTGGAATTAAGCATGGTTGTCAAAATTGAGATCTTACATAAGATCGTGAAAGGTAGGTGGGATCGTGGATCGTAGGATCGGATCGTGAATCATAAGATCTTACATTATTTGAGAAAAAACAAAAAAAAACCAAATTGGTATGTTAAATAATCACATAAATTATACATTCATAAAAAATCAAAAATTTGCATTCATTTGATGTAATTACCATGTATCATTACATTCATTTGTAAACATCATTTATGATGTCAAAAATCTCAAAACGTAACAATCTATTGGGATGTTATTTTTTGTTTGTTTTCAACTAACACTTTATCTCGCTACATTAAAATAAGAAAACTTGATCTATTAGAATATTATTTTTCATTTGAGTCTAACTGAATCTTCTGTTAAGTTAAAGAAGATTACAAGAAACCAAAATCATTTGGAATCGTTAGAATCGTACGATCCTAAACGATCGCTAAGATCCTTGAAAGATTTAGATCGTTTTGAGTAGGTGAGATCGTAAAATCGTAAGATCGTAGGATCCAGATCGGGATTTTGACAACCATAGAATTAAGGCATAATCATGTATAGTTTGCATAGTATTTATATATAATTTTTTTGTATTTTTTATTTTAAATGTGTAACAAAAAGTTAAAAATTAATTTATTTTCAAAACAGTAAAATTTTGTTAAATTTAAAAAAATAATACTGAGAAAAAATAAAAGGTAAAAAATTTCTAGCAAATAGATTGATACATAATTTACGAAGGAGATGCGCTAACTTTCTTCTTCAATTATAGAAAAACTCAACCTCCACTCATTGGTCAATCCAACAAATTTTTGATGAAACTAAGTTCATTTTGAGCTCACTCACTAATTGGTTTGTAAATCATACATTTGGAGATGCTAATTTTGTGCCTAAATGGGCTCATAGGAATTGTTTTGAGGGAATGATTTTCATCTCTTCTTTACCTAAGGTTTGAGAATGCAGATAGGATTTATTCTATCATTTTGAAAGCTTGTTATTGTTCCTTTTTCTATGAATATCATACTCAGAAGAGAAAAGAAAGTCTCACCATTGTTTACATGGTTATAAACTAACTTTTATTTGGGTCCCCCATTAAAGTAAAAAAATATTGATAAGAGTCTTGTTAAGTCTACTATAAATTTTATCACATAAACTATGATAGGTTACTTATAAGTTGTTAGAGAAGCACAAATCATATTCATTATCATGTGAATTTTCAAACCTTTTTTACAATAAAACTAATAGTAGCTAACATTGCTTTCATTTAGGTCCTAAAAAGATTGTGCCCTACATTATAGCAAAAATGTATCTGTATTTTAGATAGATTTCTCATAAAATTACAAGTTTTGGCACAACTTGGCATACTGTAAATAGCCTCTTAGAGCATTCGCATTGGGCTTGGGAAATGCCAAATGTAAGGAAAATTTGGCATATAAGCCCAAAGGAGCTCAGCATCCGAAAGTGGGAACTTGTAAAAATGCAAATTTTTTTGCCATATTGCTATAGTAACATCGTAAATGTATGATGGTACTGTATCTGAATGGTAAACTTAAATATTATTAATTAATTCTCTCTCTCCTACTTTTTATTAAACAATTCCAACACTTTCTCTCTCCTTTCTCTCTCTCTCATTATTTTTCTTCTCTCTTCCTTCTCTCTTCAGACCCAAAACCCATAGCCACCACACCATGCCAAGCCACCACCCACTCCCACTATTTATCCTCTTTCTCGTTGAAAATTGGCCTGGCTGACAACGGCGACGTGACTTGCTTCCTCTCTCTTTGGTTGACAATGGCAACATGGATCGATGCTGTTGTGGGTTTGGGTTTTAGGCCGGTGGGTGGCGGTGGCATGGTGTCTTTCATGTGGGTTTGTTCAGTGGGATTGTGTTGATTTGTGTTGATTATGTTGGATTTTTGGAATGGGTTTTGATGAGGTTTGCTATGGGCGGGTTCCGATGGGGTGGGTTCACGATGGCAGAGGGGGTTGCCGATAGGGTGGGTTTTGGGCAGTATAGGTGGGTTTGTGCATGGTGGTGGTGGGTGTGTTGTTGCTATGGTGATGTCTCTGGTTGCGGTGGCAGAGGTGGGCTTTAGTTGTGTGGATTTTTGTTTTGATATTTTTGTGGGTTGCTGTGTATGGTGGTGGTAGGATGGTTTGCTGCGGTGGTGGTGCCTCTAATGGGTTTCCTTGGTGGGTGGTTGTCAGTGTGGGTGGAGGTGGTGGTGGATTTTATGGGTTTTGTTTCCGATGATAGTGATGGGTGGTTGAAATAAAGAGACAGTAAGAAAATGATATACAGAGTGATGGGAGAAGTGAGAGAGGGTAATTAGATTATATTATTTTCTTAGATAATATATATATATATATATATTATTTTAATGTGTAACATAGTAAAATAAAATTTAAATATTAAAAATATTATAAAATAATACAATATAATTAATAAAATAAATATTTGAAATAGTAAAATAAGACGAAATAAAAATTCCGGACGGATGCTCTTATCACCCTCACATTCACATTTAATTCGTTACTTTTTCTTTGTCATTTATGATCAAGTAATACCAGATTATGACAAAAATGAGTGACTTTGAGATACATGCAAGCATCACAATCACAAAATGTGAGGTGGGTCCTATGTGATGCAGCATGAGGAAAAGGAGGACTGAGTGAAGGGTATGGTAGGGTTTTTAGGGGTACTGTCTTGAATTTGCACAGTATTTATTGGGGCTGTAAGTAAAGAAGTTAAGTAACTGTGCAAAGGGGTGACAGAAGAGAGGGAGAGGTGGTGAAATGAAAGGACAGAGTGTTGATTTCGTCTGAGATTTTCTTTCATTGTTTGGAGGAAGAGACACGGCTTTACTAACATAGAGGAATTGTCTGTACCTGAATTTTTTTTTCCACTAGTTAAGTTTTTTTAATCTTTTTCTTCTCTCTACAGCTTTCAGACTCTTTTCTCTCTCTTTTTTTCATTTTTATCTCTTTCTTTCACTATGTGTCTGAGCAAAGTGTAGAACAAGTGATTGTACCAGTCCACGTGCGTAGACCCCTATGAGCTGTTTCAAAGAAACAGAGCAGGCCCAACGGTTCATGGTCCTCCTTGGACACCGTACCATAAAGCCTCTCATTATTATACTTGGAGAGAAAGTGAGTTTGACAAGCAAGGATCAGTGTTGTGTGTTTAGCTACCATAGGAGAGAGAAGAGAGACTCCTGCTGTTCCAGGCTTCAGAAAGCAAAAAAATAAAAAATAAAACCAAAAGAAGTAGGGCTTCACATATGAGATAAACAAATTAATGCTCTACATCTATTTTAGTATATTTGTGTTCTTAAGTTAACCATTGGCTAGTGAAGCTTTTTGAGCTTTTTTTTTTTTTTTTTTTGGCAATAAATGCTCTACAAATTTGTGACATGCTCACATTTTTTAAAGGATGATCATATTTAAAATGTGATAATAAGTGCGTGATCATATAAAAAAAATGGTCCGGTAAGAATACACATTAAGCTATTTATTTTTAAAAATATTTTTTCGTGAATTAAAAAAGTTATCAATATTTTTTTAATTTATAAAAAAATATTTTTAAAAATAATTAATTATTGTGTGCCTTAGAATACATATTTACAAAATTCATAAAAACAAAGAATATAAAAAACTTTTCTAATAATATTTTTAATAAATAAGCAATATGTGAAGTTTGGATCAGCTTTTCAGTTTATCTTATGCGTGTACAATTTTTATAATCTGTATTATTCTAAAATGCACCCTATTACATGCCAGTTTCAACTATGAACCCTATTGTGTTTAGGCCACCTGATAGTTTGGACCCAAAAGCCATTAGCCTGGGGAGAGCTAACCTAGAAATGTATTGCTCTTTCTCTTAGTTGTCTGCAGGAAATGCGTGTGGGGGGTTACACAGTTTTCTTGACTTTATGCATAGTAGAAAATGGTACATGCTTGATTTGACAGTTTATAGCTGATAATTGGTTGAGTAGGGCCAATTTTGCTTTCCTGCTGGAAAGAAGTCATATCAATTACCTGTGTGATTGATAAACAAATTAAACCTCTGAACAATACTGAGCTGAGATAGATCCCACTGCATCTTGACTGTACCCAGTTCATGGAACCACCAGGATGAATCCCAGTTTGCTGATTTAGGAAATCAACTTCATTGGGCTTTCGTATAACTTTCAAACTGACCACTTGCAGTTGCCATTTGCTTTGGTCTTATACACATTTACCACACAAATTCCTTCCAAAAGGTGAACATAAATTTGGTAAAAAGTAAAAACCAACTCAAAGATGAGACCCAAAATGAGAGTATTAAAGCATTATTATTAGGCTTGCAACTCAGTTTAGGTTAGTTTAACCATAATCTATTGTCATAAAAATTTTAATAACTACTAAAGTGATATTTTATGATTAGTTCTTATAAAAATAGTGTCATTAATAGGCCTATATAAAAATGATGTTGTTTAAATCACAACTTACCGCCATAATAACAACAATTAAGCATTATTTTCAAAATTTTGGAGTCATGCAAGATTTCTTAATAGGCTAATCAAGTTAATCACATGTATAAATTTTTAACTTAGCAAGTTATTATTATTATTTTTAATCTTTAGCTTTTCTTTTCATTTACTAAATTTTATATACATCTATACAACTAGTCATATGTACTAAGAGGACACCTATAGCCTATATTATTGCTAAGCCTATTAGGACTATCGCCGGCTATAGTCCTAATAGGCTTCTTTAAGTCATTTCGATTTGGATCATTGTATCCACACCTATACATGTACCATGTGATTTTTATTATTTTTTATTTTTACTTTATTCTAGTCTAATCTAAGTGTATATGTATGTGAAATTTCTTCCTGGAGACTTAAATCTCGGTCTTTACCCCCTATCCCACAAGCACTTATACTTGTAGAATGACCACCACACTAAGGATATGCTGTGGTATTTTCTTATCTTTCATTATTTTTTATAGGGTCTGATTAACGTGTGCCTTAAGGACACACATTAACAAATTCGTATTTGAAAAAATTTTATTGAGAATGCTTTTTCAATTTTCAATAAAATTTTTTCTAAAATTGGTATACTATTGTATGCCATTAGAGAACACATTTGTAAAATTCTTTTTTATATAGGTGTATAATACTGTAAAGAAATGCATCGAATAATAGAAGTTCTCCATTCTTCTTTTTCATAATAGAGGAAGTTCTTAGGTGATTCCTACTATTTTGTTTTCTTATTTTTCATTCTTCTTATATATAGGCGTATACTTCTGTAAAGAAATCCAACGAATAATAAAAGTTCTTCATTCTTCTTTTTCATAATAGAGGAAGTTTTTTTTTTTATCATTTTGTTTGTAACCGGTATCACAACCTACAATTAACCAACTAAGAAAAAAGTATATTTTAATTTAGAGTCTGTAAATAAGTGTGAAGCGATTTATATACTATCTCAAAGAGTTTGTAAGGAAAGTTTGTATTATATCTATCTATAGAAGTTCATTTATATATACCTTTTACGTGTTAATTTCTAAGTTTCTTGAATATTATTGTTGTGTGTTACTAGCTGTTTAAAAACCTATAGTTAGGCCAATATTTGGCATTAGGGAACTTGGTTTTAGTAAAAGACTGACGTAGGAAGCATGGTCTTTTATGCCTTGAATAAATATAATGAATTAGGAAGTGCATATAGCAACAATAAGGTATAGTATTAAGACATACATATTTGAAATATTATACTTTACCAAGTTCAATTCAAGTTGGGTTGGTGAACACGACCCCTAACCATAGAACAGAAACAAATTCTTTAGTTTCAAAGTTTATAAAACCAAAATTGAATCAATTTAATAAAAAAAACTGAACCAAACCAATCCAAATTGACAAATCTGAATTGGGTCTCCCATAATTGAGTTGCAACCTATGGTTTTATGGATGCCATATGTCATATATGCCTATTGCCTACAATAAAAAGGAATATAATCATGTATATACTTTTCATTGCATATAACCAATCGGGTTATGGTTTATGTATTATTAGTTATTTCCGTGCGAATAAGATATAGAGCTAGTTGTGATTGGTCATTTCACTGCAGAGAAATGACTCAGAATTTTGGTGTGTCGGTGAATTAAATAGGGGCATTGCATTAGTGTTTCGGAGTGTCAGATACTAAGCTAACTGATTAATTTCACGTATTCTAAAGAGGTTATTCACTCAGTTGCTTTTAATGGGAAAATGTATTACAACCCAGGTGTCCGTACTCACATTTACATGTAGGAAAGAAAATTCACTTGTCTTATAGCCTTTTCATTTAAAAAAAAAAAAAATATATATATATATATATAATGGAGTTTCAATGGACTCATCGATCTCATGCCACGTGACAATAATGAGTATATCACTAGAGTCTTGACGAAACTGTCACCATCGGCACAATACATTCGTTGAAACGCCATGCCACTGCTCGAATCACTTAACTCTTGCCAAGTACCATGTGAAGCAATACAAAAACTCCTACTACCAAGTCACATTCACGATAGTGTCCCATGGCCTTATTGGGTGTGCACTCACGTGCATCAAATACTGGAACTATGCATTCCACGTTTGTAACTTGTAGAGAGAGAATGTATCAAATACTAGTTTAAACAAATTTCCTCTATTGCATGACCACATTCTATCGCGTAAGTGTATAACCATTCACTTTGATTGTCTAAATCACCTCTAATCTATTGTTTCTAAACTGGTTTAAGCAAATCTTCTATGATCTATTGCATGACCCTTTACATTGATTGTCTAAATCTCCTATAATTTTTTGTATGACTATTCATATTGATTGTCTACGTGTATTTTAATCACATGACCAGTATGTATCATATAACTAATAGTATACATGAATGATGATTTGAATCATTACATAAGTTGGAGGAGTTTTGAGTATTCTATCTACTCATTATGGGGAAATGAGTTTTCTGCAATTTGGATTGAAAACGTATACAAAGATTTATCAAAGGCTAGACAACAAAATTTAAGGTAGTGTCATAGCTGTGGAGTATCCCAAGAACACAGGTATCAGAATCTCTTCGAAATGCTCTATGAAAATTGTTGGAGATGACAATTCAGTTATCATCTTCAACTTTCTGAGGCAACCATGTTTTGATTACGTTTGAACAACAAAAAAGCTTATCCTCCTTTGGATCAACACCATACACTATTACATGTATATAGGTACAGTCTAAGATTCTATTTTTAAAGAAGAAGATGAAGAAAGGGAAAAAAATAAAAATGTACAGTATAAGAAGCACAACACTCCAAAACGTCCAGCTTATATGTCCAGCTTATCCGTGCCGACAAGAACATGCTGAAGACACTCCTGGATGTGTATTCTCAAATCTCAATGTGACAGGAGGAATTACAAATTAATTGTCATAAATATATCATTTAATTTTAGATATATTTTAAAATATTTTGATAGTTATTTATCTTGAAAACTTTAAAATATACTATAATTTATGTCTAAAATAGATAAAATATACATAAAGATATATACTAATCTGTGTTGTATACATACCCATGCTTCTTAAGGTAGTCACTCCCAAAGCAGCAACAGTTATCTCATTACAGTCTTATAAACAGAAATATATACAATTTGATAGTTACAACCATTGGGAAGGAAGGATTCAAATCCTGGTGTGCAGGCTATTTGCCATTGAGCTACAATGTTTTTGACAAAAATTAAAACTATTACATTAGTTTAAGGCATTACATTAACAACCCATGCTTCCTAAAAAGAAGGGAGCTTTGAGGTACTCTAGCTGATACCCAACCTGATAAAGGCTTGGTGATGTAGGACAACCTAGGCTTCCCACCTAGATTAATCCCACTGTAGACCTTAGGCTTCACCACCTAAGGTTGTTTGGATTCACCATCAAATGCAATGCAAACTTTGCCAATAATCTGAATAATAATTAATCATAGCCTGAACACAAAAGATCATCTAGAGTTTTACATACAGCTTCCAAGAATCACAATAATAAGGATAAACTCTCCCAATTTGAATCCTAAACAATCTCAAATACTAATCCGATACTAATCAAATACTAATGATAAACCAAAATAAAGATAAAGATAACACAAATAATAATCTTCACAGATGTGCTATAGTGTGGTGTCCACACCACTTGGCCCATTGTGCCAGTCCAGGTCTCATAAAATAAGATACAAGTGGGCAGAAGACTACCAGGTGACTATTATAATTATAGGAGCCCATTGTGCCAGTCCAGGTCTCATAAAATAAGATACAACAGGGCAGAAGACTACCAGGTGACTATTATGATTATAGGAATTTTAGTTCAGTTTTTAACATGAATATATACATATTTATAGGAATTTCTCATCCCTACTCCCAGCACAGAAGGAAAATAGGACTTGACAAGATTATATTGAGACTTCAGAGAGAGAACAGAACAAAATTTTCATGGAAGTTAAGCTATAGGGCGCCACATGATTCTATAACAAGTGGACACTCAACACAGAACTCTTGTCTGGTTTGATTGGCATATAGAATAGAAGCCAACCAAAGAAACATCAAATACGTGTGAAAACTTGTGTGTGACAGAAATCAACTGACTAGCAAATTCCAGCTACACCAAGGCCCCAGTGTCTGCATGTCATGATAATGGCAAACATTATCCTCAATCAACATGTCAAGAATTTTTTTTTTTTGCAAGATTCAGAACAGTACCCTAGGATAAACCCACCTATCAAATAGCTTAATATACATGACAATTGGAAAACAACATTCAGAATGCATAATCCAAATTTCCATCCACAAATGAAGCCATGATACAAACCTCATATTCCACTTTTCCTTCTCTATCATGCTAAATAAGTACGAAAGGAGGAAGACAAAACAAATGTGAAATAGTAGCCACTAAACCACATTAGCAGACAAACCTAGTCAGGCCTATATAAATTATTTGCCATCATGAATCCACAACTTTCATAAATCTGGAGAACTCAATAGGGTGTCAAAAGTTCATCCTAAGTAGGAAAAGGGAACCAATGATGAAACACACTACAGAAAACAAACTATATTCTGAAAAATCAACCTACTCATTGCAATCATAGGATTCCAGAGGTCAGATCACCTTCACAGTCATCTTACACAATTTGGATGATACTAACTTGAAAATGGCAACTGGTCCCCAAAAATATTGACACTGACAGTTTTATGTTTATTCAGGAAAAAGATGCATGATTTATTCCAGACAACCTAAAAGGATGAAATAGATCAAATCTAGGATCATTCAGTTGGTAGAATTCAGCCTCAGTAATTTTCGTGCAAAATTTACGTGTGTAGTAAGATGCAGTATAAGAAATGAAAGAGATTGAGCCAACATATGAAAAGATAACTTAAGTGATTTAAGTGTAACAATCTTATGATATAGGATTCTGTTAACTCACAGACACACATAGAAGACTTAAGAACTATCATAAAATTTAGGTTACATTTACTACTCTGCAAAAATAGGTCTGAACAGCAGGTCCAGAATGCACTCAAATCAATGCAATTATATGATTTTTTGTATAGAAGCAATTATAGGATAGAAGTACTCCTTTTGAAAACAAATTCAACGAATAGCCAAATGCAGAAAAAATGTGTTCACTTGCTTGTGATTCAAGCTGCCTTCTGAAAAACATGCTTGGATATACACATCCAGTCCCAGTCATGAGGATTCAAAAAATGTGAACACCAGAAATATCTGCTGATGTTGGCAACAAAACGCTGCAGGTGCATAGTTACCAAAAGTAGCATATTCTTCAGACTTTAGGTGTCAGCTCTTGTTAAAGGTACCCTTTCACAAATACCTAACAAAACCTAGTACTATAGAATTTATTTCTTTGAACCTCCAATACTTCATTCACTTCCATTCTTTGTGACTCCTCAAAAAGTTGATATTTGCCCCCAGCAGAGAGTAGGATAAAGTTTTTTTAGCTTATAAAACGAAGCAGAAGCTACCTTTAACATCAATTGAAACATTTTTAATTGATGTTAAACCTTCCAATTCAAACCCTGACCTACAATTTCAGTTTAAATCTCCTTATATTCTTACAACTGCACCAAAACATGCAGTCCAAGTCATTGCCAAGAACCAGTACAAATAGGCTATGTTTGGTAACCGTTTTTTTCATTAATTTCCTGTTTTCTAGAACAATTTTTTGTTTCCTATGCCAAAAAACTTGTTTGGTAACTTATTTTAGGAAAAAAACAAAAAACAATTTCCAATTTCCATATTATGAAGGAAATTGAAAACAGAGCTGCGGCTGTAATCATTTTTCAGTTTTCTAAAGCTTACAAAACAAGGAGAAAACAACGACTACAGGCAACTTTAATGAACCGGCACACTGGTTTTGAGCCACCTAACTACAATTTATTTTATTTTATTTTTTATCTAATATTATTTTTACTCTCTTTCCCACTCCTAGAATTTTTTTCCCCTTTAATTCTCATGCCTAATATATTTTTTCTCTCAAACTTTCGTGCTTAAAATTGATTATCTCAAATCCCACACATTTGAACCCCTATATCTACCGTGCCTCCACTTCCTCATGGAGGCATGTTGAAAACCTTGACAGAGAGAACCACATAAGTACTTGTTCTTCATCAGATTCTCCTTCGTGGTTCCTTTCTGTTCTTCGTTGGATTCTACTATTCTTTTTCTTCATGCCAAGTCCATTTCTCACTCACCTTTCCTAATTCTAAATTTTTGTTGAATGTGATTTAGCAGATATGTGCGGGTCTTCCAAATATTTTGAAGAGCTTCATAATTTTAGGGACCCAATCACTCAGAGGTACACACCATTCTCTTATTTTGCTTTTCTTTTTGGGCTCTTTTCCATTTTCTTTGACTATGGATTATTATGAAATTACTAGAGCTGATTTGTGTTTGGTATAATTTGTTATTGTTGAGTTTCAATTGTTGATGTGAGGCTAATTGATATTGTCAAATGGGTATTTTTTGTGTTTCGTATGAATCTGTGTCCCAGTGTCCCCATATGTAACCTCATGCCATAAATTACTACTACTTCCATAGATTTTTGAAGATAACAAGGTATGACAGAAAATGTTTTTTTTTCTTTTCAACTAACCAAACATGTTTTTCATTTTGAAAACACACACACACATACACACACAAAACTTATGAAAACAGAAAACAAAAACAGTTACCAAACATGACCTTAACATCTCATGACCTCCAAGCAGCCTCTTAGAGGTTTCATGCCTATTAAACAAACATTGAATAATATTCCACAAGTCTGAAAATTTTAAAAAGAAAATGTTAACTAATCCTAAACAGGAGAAGAATACATGTGAAAGACCCTTATTAACCTGTTGAGGATCCATAGCCAACCCATAGTTTTGGGACACAAGCTTTGTTGTGGTTGATACGTAATCCTAAGCAGAGCTTTTAGCAATGAATGCATTCCTAAATGGCTAGTCAAAATCACTCTTGTTCAAGGACAAAAAGGTTAGAATGTGCATACAACTTTGTGCAACTTGAAAAAGGCTACCCTAAGGATGATTTCCCCTCACCACATATCAATTACATTCATTGGATGTTAATATCTATAACAATGCGTTTGGTTGGGTAGAAAGAAATGAGGGGGAAGAAATGGATGACAGGAGAATACAGTTTTCCCCTGTTTGGTTGAAACAAAAAGGGGGGGGGGGGGGGGGGGGGGATGAATAGAATGCAGGCAGCTGGGCGTGTTCCTCTTGGGCCCACAAAATTCGATCTGTCTGCATAGGGAAGAAAAGTTGGGTAGCAAATTCGCGGGGGGGTGGAAGGGGGTGACAATTACAAATTTTCTTTTACATCCAGGCACTGATCAGTTCATTCACCATCATTTTTCACCATAGTTGTTATACACATTTCAAAAGCCTCCAATAATTCCATTAGATAGGAATCAGAACACATGGCAATCCAAGATAACACTACAAGTAGTGTATGTGAAAGTGGCAAAAAGGAAAAGCATCAGGCTAATCGTAAAGGGATCCATCATATCATATCATATACACCAGTAACAAAAATCAAGTATTGACTAATGAACCCATACCCAATGAAATCCACATCCAATGACATAGAATTCAAGCATTACCCAATGAAACTTCACATCCAAAAACAGCCAATTGGACCAAATTAATTTTCAAAAATAATTTTTTTTGGGCTCGTCTTGCCTTCACCAACTCGTTCAAGAAACTTGACTATGCTCACACACTCACCCAGGTTGACTTTGCCACAACCACCTGAAGAAGCCCCCAAATTGGCAGTAAATAACTAACCACGAAATTAATTGAACCCCCAATCATTAAAACAGCTCTTCACTTCTAATGGTAAACATAGGTGAGAGTGACGCAGGACAAAACCAAACGATGCAACATAAACATTAAAGAATAGTAAAATAAAGGATAGCTAACCTATGAACCAGTACCGAGTAAAAGAGAGCCTCTAGGGGCCAACACCAGGCGATTGGTAGAATTTCAAAAGAAATTTTATTCATCATCAAAATAATCCGTCTCCATAGGAGTACATTATTGTGCTTGTATAGACTACTAAAACCTAATCTAATTGACTAAGCAAACCAAATTCTAAATGATTAGGAAGATCCTAATTATTTAATTACAAAACTCTAATAAAATACCAATTACCTAATTAACTACTAGGACCTAAATTATAGTTGAAAAATAAAAATACAATTGATTTGCAAAATAAAAATATTTCCTTACGCTTCCCGCATCAAAGAGAGAAGATTGAGAACAGGGAGGAAGCAAACAGATAAGAGTGAGATTAAAATGTGAGTGTGGGTTAGCAAATCACTTTCTAATTCAATTGTAAGTGTTAAGAGAGAGATATCTTGGGTAAAATTTTGTCTTTTAAGTTGTGTAATTAAATTGTGAGTGTGGATTAGCACATGAGAATTTTGCGTTCAAAATTTATAGGAACTAAAAGCTCCTCAATACAAAGACTAATTCAATATCCCACTACAATTGTTATTGTGCAAAATGCAGCATGCTCTCTTTATATACGTGTTATGCTTCAAACAATCATTCTAGGTGAAATAATTCACATTACATATGCATTTTACCATCCATATCATATCTAAATGGTTACTTTAAACATAAGATATATAAAGGTTGCAAATAATAAATTGAACACATAATTCCACTCCATAGATAGACACTCAATTCTTTCTTTTTTTATTTCAGAAACTGTAAACATTCAATTCCAAATAATCACATTCTCACTATCAATTCCAATATAAAACATAAAAGAACCAAGCCAACTTACTAAACAGCCATTTACATCCCCTCAATAGACCGCAACCGCAACTCAATCAACCTCGCATTGAACTCGCCATCACTAACCTTCAACATCAACGGCAATGGCAGCGACAACCGGTGCTCGACCAAAAGCCTATGCCTAGGCTTAATTTTCCCCTCCAAACTAAACGAAAAATACTGAGGAAACCTCTTCAATTCCACTATATCCCCTCTCATTTCCTCCAAGAAATACTTCACCTTGGGGAGCAAGTTATTTGTAATACTAAAAGTCAACAACCCAGGTGACCTTATCACCATTGTAGCCACCTCCTCATGAGAAAACCCCAAACTTTGCAAAAACTGAATCTTTGGCAAAAGGGTATCTTCCACACTTGAAACCAATAGCACTACGGTGTGAGAAGTGATTGAATGAGGACCCACAAAACCCAAGTTTTGCAAAAAAGAGAAAGTGGGTCTTAACTGGTTTGGGACACTGGAAACTAAGATTCTGGGGCATCGAGTTATGGACTTTGAGATGTGAAGAAATGGGATTCGGACCTCATTGAGAAGGAAATCAAAGATGGGGTAGAGTTGGGTGTGAGGGTCAGAGGTGAGGAGTTGTGGGTACATGTCTAGAATTCGACCAAGCGAAGAGCGAGTGAGGCCAAAGGAAGAGAGGCATTGCTCGACGGAGAGGAGAGAAGGGAGTGGGGTGGACCGGAAATCTGGGTTGAGTTGGAGAGCTTTGTGGGAATTGACGTTGAGGTTTTCAAGGTAGAGGATTTTCTGGCGGAAGAGGAGGCCTGAGTCTGAGGAAGAAGAAGAAGAAGAAGGAGAAGAAGGTGGGTTTTTGGTGTTGAGATTAGAAGAAGAAGAAGGGGTTTTGGAGGGTTTAGAGGAGTGAGGGATGAGGAGAGCTTGAGGAGGAAGATGGAGGTGTCGGATTATCATCTCTGTTAGCATGGTTTTGCTTCGAGGGAACTTCTACAAGAGATATTTGCTTTGTATCATGTATCTATATCATCTCTTTCTCAAATAAAAGTAAGTCTAAACTGCAAACTCGTATGGATTTTATTTCTTTTCCGTTTGCATTAGAAGCACCTTAATCCATATTTTCTGTTGAGTACCGTATAAACTTACCACATATGTTAAGTTTATCTGATAAAATAATGTCAAGCCATTTTTATTATGTCATGTTATTTTTAATTTTTTAAAAATATTTTCAAATAATGTGGCATTATTTTATTGGACAAATTAAATATGCATAGAAAGTTTATGTTACACTTAGTGGAAAATGTGAACGGAGGAACTGTTGATGAAAACGGAATAGATCTTTTATTTAATTCTCTAATGTCCTCTCATGTGTGGCTGCCCTGTTCCTCATTTTTAATAAGTAGTATTTTCTGAGTTTTAATTTTGCTAGGATTTGTACTGGTTCTTGGCAATGACTTGGACTGCATGTTTTGGTGCAGTTGTAAGAATATAAGGAGATTTAAACTGAAATTGTAGGTCAGGGTTTGAATTGGAAGGTTTAACATCAATTAAAAATGTTTCAATTGATGTTAAAGGTAGCTTCTGCTTCGTTTTATAAGCTAAAAAAACTTTATCCTACTCTCTGCTGGGGGCAAATATCAACTTTTTGAGGAGTCACAAAGAATGGAAGTGAATGAAGTATTGGAGGTTCAAAGAAATAAATTCTATAGTACTAGGTTTTGTTAGGTATTTGTGAAAGGGTACCTTTAACAAGAGCTGACACCTAAAGTCTGAAGAATATGCTACTTTTGGTAACTATGCACCTGCAGCGTTTTGTTGCCAACATCAGCAGATATTTCTGGTGTTCACATTTTTTGAATCCTCTTGACTGGGACTGGATGTGCATTCTCAAGTCTCAATGTGACAGGAGAAATTACAAATTAATTGTCATAAAAATATTATTTAATTTTAGATATATTTTAAAATATTTTGATAATTATTTATCTTGAAAACTTTAAGATATACTATAATAGATGTCTAAAATAGATAAAATATACATAAAGATATATACTAATCTGTGTTGTATACATACCCATGCTTCTTAAGGTAGTCACTCCCAATGAAGCAACAGTTACCTCATTACATTCTTATAAAC
The DNA here is from genome assembly GCA_023621385.1 of Quercus gilva. Lineage (NCBI taxonomy): Eukaryota > Viridiplantae > Streptophyta > Magnoliopsida > Fagales > Fagaceae > Quercus > Quercus gilva. The sequence goes on along the minus strand of CM042475.1, from coordinate 7,252,419 downwards.
AGAAATATATATAATTTGATAGTTACAACCACTGGGAAGGAAGGATTCAAATCCTGGTTTGCAGGCTATGCCATTGAGCTACAATGTTTTTGACAAATATTAAAACTATTACATTAGTTAAAGGCATTACAGTAACAACCCATGCTTCCTAAAAAGAAGGGAGCTTTGAGGTACTCTAGCTGATACCCAACCTGATAAAGGCTTGGTGATGTAGGACAACCTAGGCTTCCCACCTAGATTAATCCCACTGTAGACCTTAGGCTTCACCACCTAAGGTTGTTTGGATTCACCATCAAATGCAACGCAAACTTTGCAAATAATCTGAATAATAATTAATCATAGTCTGAACACAAAAGATCATCTAGAGCTTTATAGACAACTTTTACAAGAATCACAATAATAAGGATAAACTCTCCCAATATGAATCCTAAACAATCTCAAATACTAATTCAATACTAATCAAATACTAATGATAAACCAAAATAAAGATAAAGATAACACAAATAATAATCTCCACAGATGTGCTATACTGTGGTGTCCGCACCACTTGGCCCATTGTGCCAGTCCAGGTCTCATAAAATAAGATACAAGAGGGCAGAAGACTACCAGGTGACTATTATAATTATAGGAGCCCATTGTGCCAGTCCAGGTCTCATAAAATAAGATACAAGAGGGCAGAAGACTACCAGGTGACTATTATGATTATAAGAATTTTAGTTCAGTTTTTAACATGAATATATACATATTTATTGGAATTTCTCATCCCTACTCCCAGCACAGAAGGAAAATAGGACTTGACAAGATTATATTGAGACTTCAGAGAGAGAACAGAACAAAATTTTCATGGAAGTTAAGCTATAGGGCGCCACATGATTCTATAACAAGTGGACACTCAATACAGAACTCTTGTCTGGTTTGATTGGCATATAGAATAGAAGCCAACCAAAGAAACATCAAATACGTGTGAAAACTTGTGTGTGACAGAAATCAACTGACTAGCAAACTCCAGCTACATCAAGGCCCCAGTGTCTGCATGTCATGATAATGGCAAACATTATCCTCAATCAACATGTCAAGAATTTTTTTTTTTTGCAAGATTCAGAACAGTACCCTAGGATAAACCCACCTATCAAATAGCTTAATATACATGACAATTGGAAAACAACATTCAGAATGCATAATCCAAATTTCCATCCACAAATGAAGCCATGATACAAACCTCATATTCCACTTTTCCTTCTCTATCATGCTAAATAAGTACGAAAGGAGGAAGACAAAACAAATGTGAAATAGTAGCCACTAAACCACATTAGCAGACAAACCTAGTCAGGCCTATATAAATTATTTGCCATCATGAATCCACAACTTTCATAAATCTGGAGAACTCAATAGGGTGTCAAAAGTTCATCCTAAGTAGGAGAAGGGAACCAATGATGAAACACACTGCAGAAAACAAACTATATTCTGAAAAATCAGCCTACTCATTGCAATCATAGGATTCCAGAGGTCAGATCACCTTCACAATCATCTTACACAATTTGGATGATGCTAACTTGAAAATGGCAACTGGTCCCCAAAAATATTGACAATGACAGTTTTATGTTTATTCAGCAAAAAGATGCACGATTTATTCCAGACAACCTAAAAGGATGAAATAGATCAATTCTAGGATCATTCAGTTGGTAGAATTCAGCCTCAGTAATTTTTGTGCAAAATTTACGCATGTAGTAAGATGCAGTATAAGAAATGAAAGAGATTGAGCCAACATGTGAAAAGATAACTTAAGTGATTTAAGTGTAACAATCTTATGATATGGGATTCTGTTAACTCACAGACACACACAGAAGGCTTAAGAACTATCATAAAATTTAGGTTACATTTACTACTCTGCAAAAATAGGTCTGAACAGCAGGTCCAGAATGCACTCAAATCAATGCAATTATATGATTTTTTGTAGAGGCTCAATTATAGGATAGAAGTACTCCTTTTGAAAACAAATTCAACAAATAGCCAAATGCAGAAAAAATGTGTTCACTTGCTTGTAATTCAAGCTGCCTTTTGAAAAACATGCTTGGATATACACATCCAGTCCCAGTCATGAGGATTCAAAAAATGTGAACGCCAGAAATATGTGCTGATGTTGACAACAAAATGCTGCAGGTGCATAGTTACCAAAAGTAGCATATTCTTCAGACTTTAGATGCCAGCTCTCGTTAAAGTTACCCTTTCACAAATACCTAACAAAACCTAGTACTATAGAATTTATTTCTTTGAACCTCCAATACTTCATTCACTTCCATTCTTTGTGACTCCTCAAAAAGTTGATATTTGCCCCCAGCAGAGAGTAGAATAAAGTTTTTTAAGCTTATAAAACACAGCAGAAGCTACCTTTAACATCAATTGAAACATTTTTAATTGATGTTAAACCTTCCAATTCAAACCCTGACCTACAATTTCAGTTTAAATCTCGTTATATTCTTACAACTGCACCAAAACATGCAGTCCACGTCATTGCCAAGAACCAGTACAAATCCTAGCAAAATTAAAACTCAGAAAATACTACTTATTAAAAATGAGGAACAGGGCAGCCACACATGAGAGGACATTAGAGAATTAAATAAAAGGGCTTTGAACATATAACACCCCCAAATCCAGCCACTCCCCCATTGCCTCATGTGGGGTATTTGGAGGGAAAGGAATGTGCCCACTTTTGAGGGGAATGAAAGATTGATTCATGATTTGAAGCTATCCTTCATTCAGACTTTGTTTGAGTGGGCAAATGCATTGGGCGTTTCTACTTTCAGTTCTTTGCCTGATTTACTTGATTTCTGCACTTCCATTGCAATTTAGTTTAGACATTCTGCTGGTATCATAGCACACTGCCTGTGTACTTTCAATGAAGTTTTTACTTATAAATTTTTTTTTTTTTTTAAATCCAACCATTCCCACCCTACCACCCCAGCCAAAAAAAAAAAAAAAAAAAAAAAAAAAAGAAGGAAAAAATAATAGGCTATGTTTGGTCACCAATAACCATACAATTTTTTGTTTCCTATGCCAAAAAACTTGTTTGGTAACTTATTTTAGGAAAAAAACAAAAAACTATTTCCAATTTCCATATTATGAAGGAAATTGAAAACAGAGCTGCGGCTGTATTCATTTTTCAGTTTTCTAAAGCTTACAAAACACGGAGAAAACAATGACTACAGGCAACTTTAATGAACCGGCACACTGGTTTGAGCCATCTAACAACAATTTTTTTTTTTTTTCATCTAATATTAATTTTACTCTCTTTCCCACTCCTAGAATTTTTTTTCCCCTTTAATTCTCATGCCTAATATATTTTTTTCTCTCAAACTTTCACGCTTAAAATTGATTATCCCAAATCCCACACATTTGAACCCCTATATCTACTCTGTGCCTCCACTTCCTCACGGAGGCATTGTTGAAAACCTTGACAAAGAGAACCACATAAGTACTTGTTCTTCATCAGATTCTCCTTCGTGGTTCCTCTCTGTTCTTCGTCGGATTCTACTATTCTTTTTCTTCATGCCAAGTCCATTTCTCACTCACCTGTCCTAATTCTAAATTTTTGTTGTATGTGATTTAGCAGATATGTGCAGGTCTTCCACATATTTTAAGAGCTTCATAATTTTAGGGACCCAATCACTCAGAGGTACACACCATTCTCTTATTTTGCTTTTCTTTTTGGGCTCTTTTCCATTTTCTTAGACTATGGATTATTATGAAATTACTAGAGCTGATATGTGTTTGGTATAATTTGTTATTGTTGAGTGTCAATTGTTGATGTGAGGTAATTGATATTGTCAAATGAGTATTTTTTGTGTTTCGTATGAATCTGTGTCCCAGTGTCCCCATATATAACCTCATGCCATAAAATTACTACTACTTCCATAGATTTTTGAAGATAACAAGGTATGACAGAAAATGTTTTTTTTCCATTTTCCTTAAAACAAGAAAATGAAAACAGAAAACAAAAATAGTTACCAAACATGACCTTAACATCTCATGACCTCCAAGCAGCCTCTTAGAGGTTTCATGCCCATTAAACAAACATTGAATAATATTCCACGAGTCTGAAATTTTAAAAAGAAATTGTAAACTAATCCTAAGCAGGAGAAGAATACATGTGAAAGACCCTTATTAACCTGTTGAGGATCCGTAGCCAACCCATAGTTTTGGGACACAAGCTTTGTTGTGGTTGATAAGCAATCCTAAGCAGAGCTTTTAGCAATGAATGCATTCCTAAATGGCTAGTCAAAATCGCTCTTGTTCAAGGACAAAAAGGTTAGAATGTGCATACAACTTTGTGCAACTTGAAAATGGCTACCCTAAGGATGATTTCCCCTCACCACATATCAATTACATACATTGGATGTTAATATCTGTAACAATATGTTTGGTTGGGTGGAAAGAAATGAGGGGGAAGAAATGGATGACAGGAGAATACAGTTTTCCCCTGTTTGGTTGAAAAAAAAGGGGGGGGGGGGGGGGGGTGGGGAAGGGGAGGGGGGATGAATAGAATGCAGGCAGCTGGGCATGTTCCTCTTGGGCCCACAAAATTCGATCTGCCTGCATAGGGAAGAAAAGTTGGGTAGCAAATTCGCGGGGGGTGGAAGGGGGTGACAATTACAAATTTTCCTTTCCATCCAGGCACTGATCAGTTCATTCACCATCATTTTTCACCATAGTTGTTACACACATTTCAAAAGCCTCCAATAATTCCATTAGACAGGAATCAGAACACATGGCAATCCAAAATAACACTACAAGTAGTGTATGCGAAAGTGGCAAAAAGGAAAAGCATCAGGCTAATCGTAAAGGGATCCATCATATCATATAATATACACCAGTAACAAAAATCAAGTATTGACTAATGAACCCATACCCAATGAAATCCACAACCAAATTCTAAATGATTAGGAAGATCCTAATTATTTAATTACAAAACTCTAATAAAATACCGATTACCTAATTAACTACTAGGACCTAAATTACAGTTGAAAAATAAAAATACAATTGATTTGCAAAATAAAAATATTTCCTTACACTTCCCACATCAAAGAGAGAAGATTGAGAACAGGGAGGAAGCAAATAGATAAGAGTGAGATTAAAATGTGAGTGTGGGTTAGCAAATCACTTTCTTATTCAATTGTAAGTGTTAAGAGTGAGATATCTTGGATTAATTTTGTCTTTTAAGTTGTGTAATTAAATTGTGAGTGTGGATTAGTACATGAGAATTTTGCGTTCAAAATTTCTAGGAACTTAAAGCTCCTCAATACAAAGACTAATTCAATATCCCACTACAATTGTTATTGTGCAAAATGCCGCATGCTCTCTTTATATACATGTTATACTTCAAACAATCTTTCTAGGTGAAATAATTCACATTACATATGCATTTTACCATCCATATCATATCTAAACGGTTACTTTAAACATAAGATATATAAAGCTTGCAAATAATAAATTGAACACATAATTCCACTCCATAGATAGACACTCAATTCTTTTCTTTTTTTATTTCAGAAACTGTAAACATTCAATTCCAAATAATCACATTCTCACTATCAATTCCAATATAAAACATAAAAGAACCAAGCCAACTTACTAAACAGCCATTTACATCCCCTCAATAGACCGCAACCGCAACTCAATCAACCTCGCATTGAACTCGCCATCACTAACCTTCAACATCAACGGCAATGGCAGCGACAACCGGTGCTCGACCAAAAGCCTATGCCTAGGCTTAATCTTCCCCTCCAAACTAAACGAAAAATACTGAGGAAACCTCTTCAATTCCACTATATCCCCTCTCATTTCCTCCAAGAAATACTTCACCTTGGGGAGCAAGTTATTTGTAATACTAAAAGTCAACAACCCAGGTGACCTTATCACCATTGTAGCCACTTCCTCATGAGAAAACCCCAAACTTTGCAAAAACTGAATCTTTGGCAAAAGGGTATCTTCCACACTTGAAACCAATAGCACTACGGTGTGAGAAGTGATTGAATGAGGACCCACAAAACCCAAGTTTTGCAAAAAAGAGAAAGTGGGTCTTAATTGGTTTGGGACACTGGAAACTAAGATTCTGGGGCATCGAGTTATGGACTTTGAGATGTGAAGAAATGGGATTCGGACCTCATTGAGAAGGAAATCAAAGATGGGGTAGAGTTGGGTGTGAGGGTCAGAGGTGAGGAGCTGTGGGTACATGTCTAGAATTCGACCAAGGGAAGAGCGAGTGAGGCCAAAGGAAGAGAGGCATTGCTCGACGGAGAGGAGGGAAGAGAGTGGGGTGGACCGGAAATCTGGGTTGAGTTGGAGAGCTTTGTGGGAATTGACGTTGAGGTTTTCAAGGTAGAGGATTTTCTGGCGGAAGAGGAGGCCTGAGTCTGAGGAAGAAGAAGAAGAAGAAGAAGGTGGGTTTTTGGTGTTGAGATTAGAAGAAGAAGAAGGGGTTTTGGAGGGTTTAGAGGAGTGAGGGATGAGGAGAGCTTGAGGAGGAAGATGGAGGTGTCGGATTATCATCTCTGTTAGCATGGTTTTGCTCCGAGGGAACTTCTACAAGAGATATTTGCTTTATATCATGTATCTATATCATCTCTTTCAGGGCCGGCCCATCAAAATTTGGGGCTAAGGCAAAAATTTTATGTGGGATCTTTTTATATGTAAACATTAATTAAATAAAATTATATAATACTAATTAAATTAAGATTAATTTGATGTAAATACAGAATTTGATGAATAATGCTAGCTAAACTTAGGTTAATTTCAAATAGAAGATTGAATATTATAGTTGAATCAAAAGAAATTTACTTTAACTTGGAACTATGACTATGCATAGTTAAGTACAATTGTAATTTAAATTTAAATTTTATATATTCTTTTTAAGAGAAAGAGATAGATAGATATTATTTGGTGTGTAGCTTAGTAGGAGATTAGTCATCATTGGTGATTTATCACATTTGCAGCATTTTATTTGAAACATCTTGGGGTTTCAATTGGGTTAAATTTTTATTGGTCTCTTATTTTAAAAGCCTTGTTAGAAATAAAAATGAAAAATACTAAAAATACTACAAAATGTTCACAATAAATGTGATTATGATTGTAATTAATGAATTTCAACAACTGAATTTATTTGTGTTTGAATTACTTTTTTATGTAATTGGTGATATGTCAATTAAATTTATAATAAAATTTGTGGTATTTTTAGCATTACTTTAAAAAAAAACAAGTACCAATTATTTAAAAAATGTTAATAAAAAAAGTGCCAATTATTTAATAAATGTTATATTTTTATAAAATTTTGGACCTTTTACTAAGGGAGATGGGGCCTTTTTTTAATAGGAAAATTTTTTATTTGTTGTGGGGCCTTAGGCCTAGGCCCAAGTTGCCTAGGCCTTGAGCCGGCACTGATCTCTTTCTCAAATAAAAGTAAGTCTAAACTGCAAACTCGTATGGATTTTATTTCTTTTCCGTTTGCATTAGAAGCACCTTAATCCATATTTTCTGTTGAGTACCGTATAAACTTACCACATATGTTAAGTTTATCTGATAAAATAATGTCAAGCCATTTTTATTATGTCATGTTATTTTTAATTTTTTAAAAATATTTTCAAATAATGTGGCATTATTTTATTGGACAAATTAAATATGCATAGAAAGTTTATGTTACACTTAGTGGAAAATGTGAACAGAGGAACTGTTGATGAAAACGGAATAGATCTTTTTAAAAAAAAAAAAAAGAAAACTTTGATATATTTCACTAAAGAAACTGAAATTGAATTACAAGCAGAGAGAAAGCCAAAGAAACAAGGAATCCCAAAGGGGACTTTAACACTTAGACCGATCAAGTAGAAGGGCTTGCTGCAAAAAAGGAGGGTCTATCCCAAACCATGTTTGAGAGGTTTATGCAGATCTGGTTACTTTGACTAAATCGTGCGCAACTCTGTTGTAGTCCCTTTTCAGATGTCTTGCATTCCAGCTACTGAAGGAACCTAACATGGCAAGGGAGCCTTGTATAATGGGGCCAATGTCTCCATAGCTTGATTTTGAAGTTAAGGCTTGGACAACAACAATAAAGTCAGACTCTAAAATTACATTTGACAACTTCAATTCACAAGCCAACACAACCCCTTCTTCAATGGCAAAAGCTTCAGTTACTTCCGCTAAGTAGGTAGCAGAGAGAATTTTCCCCCTTGCTACAACAACACAACCTCTGCAGTCCCTGATTACAACTCCAACACTAGAAGACTTTCCATTCTCTGATGTTGCTCCATCTACAAAATTATACGTATTTGGAGGAGGTGCTACCCATCCCACCTCAGGAGAATGTTGACTAAGAAGAGTTGCTAATATGGCCCCCCTGAAATCACTCATTAATCTTTGAGCATATCCCTAAATTTGCGTTGATGGAAGCTCCACAGTCTCATGAACTACCTGGTTCCGGTTGTACCATATGGACCAAGCAGTGACAAAAAATAACTCCAAGTCATGAGAGGTGCCCTTTTCCAAGATTTGCATTACAACATCTATGAAAGCATGGTTTTCAACCAGCAAGCTTATAAGACAGGCTTGCCAATGCCACCATACTTCCCAGACTTTTTCACAAAAAATCACGGCATGTTAGGTGCTTTCAGGGGCTTTTCCGCATAAGGGGCACAAAGCATCAGTCCCGATTCCCCTATTTCTCAAGTTTACACGTGTTGGTAGACCATTTATACATGCTCTCCATAAAAAAATTCTGACTTTGGGGGGAATCTTAAGTTGTCACATTTTTTTCCATAACGGGGTTCTGTAGTCCCTATTAGAGCTTTCACCCCTTTCTATCTTGTCAACTAGTGGAATGGCGACATAATAAGCACTTTTGACTAAGAAGACACCTCGCTTATTTCCTACCCAAACTATTTTATCGTTCGGGAGGGAATAGCTTAATGGAATTTGGAGGATGGTGTCTGCCTCAAGGGGAAGAAAGAGGGCCTGCATTAGATCAGTTTTCCACCTCCTTGTATCTTCATCAATGAGTGAGAAGACCATAGGGAAATCATCAAAAGCCTATGGGGGTGAGCATACTCTGTACGTGGTTGGTGTAGGCAGCCATTTGTCCTCTCAAATGTGGATTAACTTTCCATTACCCACATTCCATCTTGTACCTCTCATAATGACTACCAAACTGTTGTGAATACTTCGCCAAGCATAAGATGGGCTGCTACCTAATTTTGCTCCTAAGACATCTCCATTAGGATAATACTTGGCTTTGTATATACGAGTCACAAGTGAGCTTTTATTTGTGTGGGGTCACCATCCTTGTTTAGCTAACATTGCAAGATTGAAAGCTTGTAGATTTCAAAAACCCATACCACCCTCTAACTTTGATGTACACATTCTTTTCCACCCAACCCAAGCCATTTTTGCTTCTTCACCTTTCTGCCCCCACCAGAAATTTCTAGTCATCCTTTCCAAGTCTTCACATAATCCCTTTGGTAAAAGGAAGCAACTCATTGTATATGTTGGGATCGCTTGTGCAACCGCCTTGATTAGGATTTCCTTACCACCCAAAGACAACATTTTTTCCTTCCAAACCGATAGTTTCTTTGCCACCTTTTCTTTGATTTTCGCAAAAACTTGAATCTGGATTTTCCAATCACAGATGGGAGGCCAAGGTATTTACCATGCCTGGAATTTAGAGATGTAGTTTGCAATTTACCATAAAAATAAAAATAAAAAAAATTTTAATACCATAGAAATTTAATCTATGCCATTTGAACCACGATGATTTCTTTATTAACATATTAAGATATTAATTGGTTTTTAGTGTAGACGGGTTTCAAACTCTCGCTCTTTTATTAGATGAGATATTAGATGCAGAGGCTACAACATTTGATCCAATAAAAAAGATTTAAGAGCTATGACTATATGTCAAGGGAGTGCATTGACCGATAAGTCTATAACTATCATAATTGTGCTCAATTTAGGGACAATTACTTACCCCATTTTCGCTAAAACTTTTGAGTGGAGTTTGTGTTGTACTTTTGTATATAAACCCCATCTTTTGTCCCATCTGTTTCTATGTGTTTGTTTCTTTAAAAAAAAGTACAATAACTTAGATGCACCATTTAATCATTTCAAAGGGCAACAATTCAATGTAATCATATGTATGAATTTAATTGGGAACTTAACCTATTGCATCTAAGGTTTTATTCTTAAGTTTTATCTAAAGATTAAAAAAAAAAAAAAAAGATTGGTATAATGATAACTAGTAGTTCTCATGGAAAGAACACACTAAACTCAAATTATATCATATTCATAGGTAAAATAACTAAAAATGGCTATCATATAAGGACGGACCCAAGATTTCAAGTTAAGGGGGACCAGAGTATAAGTTAAAAAAAAAAAAAAACAAAACAATAATGAAATTCTAAATAAGTATCTATTTAGTATTAACAAACTATCAACAATGACAATGACACAAAAATCATTGTTCCTTAATATATTATAATACAATCATTTACTAACAAAGACAAAGACACAAAATACCATTATTTCTTACTATATTAGAGCATTTACACCAGCTCATGCAAAAATTTTTGTCTATTTTAGTATAATAACCTACTCTTTCTATTTTACAAACTCACTTTTCAAAAGATCTCATATTTGATAATCTATTTTACACTGCATTTCATCATAATACTATTTCCTTATCAATTCTTTATCAATATCCCAAATCATCTCTCTCTTCCTCAACCAAAAATCACTACTCTCAATCTAAATAATTATTAAAATGGGATAATTATAGTAAACCCACCTGTGGTTTGGGCTAAAATCACTTTACCTACCCGTGGTTTGAAAAGTGTCACTTAACCCACCTGACATATGTTTCCGTTAATCCCCGTAATCCACCTCGGTCTCTGCTGTTACAAAAACACCTTTTAACCCCAAAACAGAACATAATGTGAATCAAAACACCCAAAACTCAAAAACTTTGCGAGAGAGAGGCCTGAGATGAGATTGGCTTGTTCTTTGTGGTTTGGAGCGTCTAGAAGGGGAGAAAACACTTGTTTTGCATCATCGAAACTAGGCAAGGTATGTGTGACTGCTCTTCATCTGCATTTGAGTTCTTGATGTCATTTTTTTATCGCAACCTATCCACGTAGTTAGGTTTTGTAAAATTTTCTCAAAATTGGTGTATGTTAAATGTGCAATTTGCTATTTATATGTAGAATCGCTTAGGATGTAGCTAATGTATTGCTATGGGTGTTTATATAATACGTATACCTGATTACACTTGTTTGTGAACTGTGGGTAGTGTGGTCCCTATGAATTTGTTGGGAATCTGGTTTTGCATGTGCTTTATTTGGTCCCTTTGTTCGTGTGTTGTTGTCTTGTTGTCAATTTGTTGACTTGTTGTCAATTTGTTGGCTTGCTGTCTCTTTTGGCTTGTTGTCTCTTTTGGCTTCTTGTCGTTTGCTGCATGTCAGTGTGTAAACAAACTACTTAGTTTGTTTGCAGATGGTTGACTTCACATTTGACATTGAAATTCATGTTGGGGGATGTTTTGTGGAGGAACCAACCCTTGAATATATGGGTGGGTCTGTACGTACACTGACAGAGATTGACCCTGACAAGTTAAGTTACTTTGAAATTCGAGATTTATGCCATCTAGTTGGTGCTTCTAAAGTTGGAAGTAGATATGGGTATTTACTTCTTGAAGGTGGTCTACAAGATGATTTAAGGGCCATAGAAACAGATGCAGATGTGGTGAACATGACTACCCTTCATAGGGCATGGCTAGCTACTAAAATCATAATCTATACTGACATAGATATGGAGCCACTGGCAGTTGAGTACCCTGATGGAAGGAGAGTGGCAGATGATGGTGTAGGTGGTGGTGTAGGTGGTGATGTAGTAAGGGATGAAATAGATTTGGAGAGTGATTATGATGAAGATGATGAGAATGATGAAGAAGAAGATGTTGAGGATGTTGAGATTGGTGCAAGAGATGAAGAACATGATGCTGAAGGAGATGATGATGATGATGATGATTGGCTAAATGAAGGCCTAGAGGGGGATGACTTTGGTGATGACATATTTGCTGCTCAAAACACAACTCCACAAGGTTCTGCTCCCAATACAGCCCCAGAATCAAGCAATGCAGTCCATGCAGACCCTGAGTGGGCTGAGCCAGCCCTTGAGGATGACTTGGTAAGCATGGATGGGTCTGATGATGAGCAGGTAGAGTTTAATGCTAAGAGTGACATGAGAAATGTTGTACTGAAGAAAGAGATGAAGTTTCCTAATGTAAAGGTGTTCAGAGTTGCTTTGAGGGAGTATGCAATCAAAAAACCTATTGACATTAAATTCAAGCTTAATGAGAGGACTAAGATATTAGTTCACTGCAAGAATGGGTGTGGGTGGAGATGTTATGCATCTCAAATAAGTGGAGAGCAAACATTTCAGATTAAGACCTTGACTGATGACTGTACTTGCCCCAAGTCTTTTAAAAATAGCCAAGCAACACCAGCTTATGTTGCTAAGAGGTTCATTGAGGATTTTAGGAAAAATTCGAATTGGGAGGTGAGTGGTGTACACAACCATGTGATACAAAATTTATCTGTTGACTTAAGTGTAAACCAAGTGTGTAGGTCAAAGAGAAAGGCAAAGGATTTTATCAATGAAGATGAGCAATTACAATATGGTGTCCTTAGGGACTATGCACACATGATAAACACTGTAGACAAGGGGAGTAGGGTTATACTGCAGACAAAAATGGCTGATGAGACCTCCCAGCCAAAATTTAAGAGGATGTATGTCAGATTCAATGCTCAGAAGGTAGGATTTTTAGGTGGATGTATGCCATTTATAAGTTTAGATGGTTGTCACATAAAGCGTAGATTTGGTGGGCAAATCTTATCTGCCACTGCCAAGGATGCAAATGACAACATTTTTCCAGTAGCCATGGCTGTTGTGGAACAAGAAACTAGGGAGTCTTGGATATGGTTTTTGGAAATTTTTGCTGATGATATAGGGAGGCCAGAGAAGCTTCAGTTGGTCTTCATTTCTGATAGGTAAAAGGTATGCAAGTTTTGGTTTGTTCAGTTACACTTGAATAGTTTACTTTGTTTGTTGAACCAACCTGTTTTGTTTATTTGTTTGATTATTTGCAGGGGCTTATTCCTGTAATAGAGACACTATTCCCTACTGTGGAGCATAGATACTGTGTAAAACATATCTACAACAATTTCAAAGTTGATCACAAGGGATTGGAGCTGAAGGATGCACTATGGAGGTGTGTTGCTGCCACAACAGTAAGGGAGTTTAAGAGATGCATACAATACATAAGGGATTTGGATGAAGAGGCATATGAGTATCTTGCAAACATTGCACCTGCACAGTGGACAAGATCACACTTCACTCCTAAGATTAACAGATTTTTTGGTAAATAACTTGAGTGAGTCTTTTAACTCAATGATATTGAAGTCTAGGGACAAGCCTATCTTGGCAATGTTGGAGTGGATTAGGGTTAGACTTATGACTAGGCTTTACACAAAAAGGGAAGGGATACAGAAGTATGCTGGAAAGTTGTGTCCAAGCATACAAGATAGGTTAGAGAAATTGAAGGTTGAAAGTAAGTCATTTAGTGCTACCCCAGCTGGCAGTTTCCTTTATGAGGTAACCAGTCAGTATGAGAGGCATGTAGTTGATCTTGTCAAGAAGACATGTAGCTGTAGGTCTTGGGATTTAAATGGCATTCCCTGCAAACATGCCATAACAACCATTTATACAAACATTGAGACACCAGAAGACTACACCCACCCACGCTACTTCAAAGAAACTTACATGGAGATATACAAGGAAGTACTTCCTCCCATACCTGGCTAGTCAGAATGGGCTGAGACTGGACAACTTACTCCCTTAGCACCTCACATATACAAACCACCAGGCAGGCCACCCAAGCAAAGAAAGAAGGCTTCTGATGAGCCTAGGAACCCTTACAAAGCAAGTAGGCTTAACAGACCTGTAAGGTGTGGGAAATGCAAAAAGGAAGGGCATAACTCAAGAAGCTGCAAGGCTGGCATCACTAGGGAGACACCATGGCAGAGGAGACAGAAGCTTGAAAGAGAAAAAGCTGTAAGTAATTGGGATTTAAATGGCAAAAAAAAAAAAAAAACTTGTTTTAAACTTACAAAGGTATTTATGTATTGAAACTGGGTTTTGTTGAAGGTAAGGGGAGGGGTGCTTGCACCTAGTACCAGATCTGCACCTCAGCCTGCACCCCAGCCAACACCCTAGCCACCATCCTAGCAGCCTACCCAGACTTACAACATGATGTCTACCACTCAGCCTTCATCCTCACAACAAGGAGATCAAGCTAGGCCATCTCACAGGAGAGCAGGATGGTTCTCTTCCTCACAGCCAGAGTTTTACACACCTAGAGAGACCTAGGATACCCTACCAAGTTCTTCACAGGTAACTTAGTTGAGTAACCTCTTTCCTGGATGGTTGTATAGACTGGGATATTTTTTAACAAGTGGATCTATTTTTTATTTTGTAGCCTTCATAAGCAAATAGGAGCACTGGTGGTGCGAGGACTAAAGGATAGCTTGCTGCACAAAGGTCACCAAAAATGAATTCAGTGGGTGGAAAGAGGAAAGAGTAAAGGCAAGAAATGAATGAAGCCAGTGGGTACGCATGCCAACATTGGGAGTAAAGCTAGTGGGAACATGTGGACCTTTTTGTTTTTTGTGAAGACCACTGTTGGCTTTTTGTAATTATCAAGTAGTGTCAAAAACAATCACCTTGTTTTGAGCAATTATGTGTATATGTATATATGTATGTATATATATATATATATATGTAGCTCACCTTGGAATGTGCTTTTTTGTAATTTACTAAAAGTTAAGGTGCAATACATTCCAGGTTGTTATATGGAAGTTGTGGTATTACAGTTTGTATGGAACAATATTTGTCCAAACTAGATTATATGGAAGTTATTTATTGCTACAGATTGTGTTCAAGTAGATTTTTCCAATATAGATTGTATGGAAGTTGTTATTGTGGAATGGTTGTTATGGTATGCGCAGGTAACTGTATGGAACATTATTTGTCCAAACCAGATTATATGGAAGTTTGTTTATTGCTACTACAGATCGTGTCCAAGATGATTTTTCCAATATCGAGTTTGGAAGTTGTTATTGTGGAATAGTCATTGATAATTGACCAATACTACAGATTGATATTTATTGCTACTACAGATTGTTCTTATTATGGTATGCACAGGTCATTGATAATTGACCAATACTTCTTTCATTATATGCCCACAGACTAGTGGTATGACCAATAATTGACCAATACTTGTTTTATTGAATGGTTGTTATGGTATGCACAAAATACTCAATAATTGACCAATGGCATGACTAATAATTGACCAATTCTGCATTCATTTACACATCAAAACATTACATCAGTAGGCTAGTGCAATTACAATGCAAATTCATTAACACCATTGCCATAACTATCTCTACTAATCAATTAACTACTTCAGGGCAACAATCTACGTCTTTTCACTCCAGAGAACTCAATTGAGCCAAAACACAACAACATAACAATAACAAAAAAGATCCAAGACAAAATGCATGCAAACTTCCACATTCTTTACTTCTCTTCAGCAAACATGGCCTTTTCCTTAGCTTTTGCACAGACAACTCGAGCCTTTCTCTCCCTCTCCTTGGCTTTGGCTTCCTCTTCAAGAGCCTTTTCTGCCATTTCCAGGGCTGTCCTTTCGTTATCATTGGCAAGTTGGAGAGCACTCTAAAGCCTAGATATCCTCTCTAGAGCCAAAAATGCAGTTTCATTCTCACGAGGACAAGTTGGGTTATTAAGCCAAACAAAGAAAGGACACTTAGGACTAACCTTATAACGACTACAACCCAAGAACCTCCTCCCAAAATTGTACAAACTCAAACTTGTTTTCAAAACACAAGTCTGCTCATTACACATATGCCCACATGAACCCGAGAAACTACCACTTGATGAAGACATATCAACAAAACACGATTCCTGGGAAGTACAAATTTAGACATTCACACAGTAAGTTCGCACTTGAACAAAATCTGAAACCCTAAATCGAGAGCAGACACAAATACGTGAGTGGGTCGTGATGAAGAGGAGTCACACATACCTTGCCTAGCTTCAATGATGCAAAACAAGTGTTTTCTCCCCTTCCAGACGCTCCAAACCATGAAGAACAAGCCGATCTCACCTCAGGCCTCTCTCTCGCAAAGTTTTTGAGTTTTGGGTGTTTTGATTCGCGTTATGTTTTGTTTTGGGGTTAAAAGGTGTTTTTGTAACGGCAGAGACCGAGGTGGGTTACGGGGATTGACGGAAACATACTTCAAGTGGGTTAAGTGACACTTTTCAAACCATGGGTAGGCAAAGTGATTTTCGCCCAAACCATAGGTGGGTTTACTGTAATTATCCATATTAAAATATTCATTTGCATAGTTACAGTAACTGTGTAAAAATTTCCAATTAATCCCAAAATACACCCACATTAGTCTATGTTTCATTGTGCAAAAATACATGTGTGCACAGCAGTCATATAGAACTTATCCTAGGTTCATCCCTCTCAAACAAGGTTTTTATCACTGGCTCTTCAAAGCCTCCAGACATAAATTTCCTCCTGGATACGTATGCCAGACCCATTCCAGTAATAGCCTTGTTTGACACAGGAGCAGCAGCAACAATCCTTCATCCCAAAATACTGCCCAAAGAATGCTGGCGACCCCATCATCAGATGTTCAGAGCAGCAAATGGAGAAACATTCTTGATCACCTTGAAAAGTAAGTCTATTCTCATCAGAATCTTTCCTACGCTTACTATCAAACACCAAGTCCTTTGATCCCTTCTTACAGGTAGAGACCTTCTTATAGGATTTGATCTCCTTCATCAAATACCTAGCCTAAAATGGTCCTCAAAAGGACTCATGCATAAACAACACCTTCTCACCTGGACCCAGGTTCCTCATTTATTCACCATCGACCCCTTTGATCCTTTAAGGTTCCAGATTATCAATGACTGCTGTGCAAACAGTCATACTGAATTCCTCACCAAGAACCCCAATCCTCTGTGGAAAAACCCAAACTTTTTCATCCATCTACCCTTCAAAAAGAATGAAGATGTTAACCCCACCAAAGCCAGCCATAGGGGGATGAACCCAGAACACCTAACATTAGCCAAACAAGAACTATCTACCCTCCTTTCAGAAGGCCTCATTGAACCTACAACGTCTCCATGGGCGTGTGAAGCCTTTTATGTCAACAAGCATGCTGAACAAGTGCGTGGAAAACTCAGACTGGTAATCAACTACCAAGGAAAATTCCATCTGCTTTGATGTCATTTTTGGAATTGAGTTTGGCAACTAAACACCCCGAAGTAAGTTTATGACCAAATCTTGGGTGTTCTGTTTTTGGATATTGTACCCATTCACCATTATGAGCATCATTTTTCAAAATTTCAAACCAGAATTTGTGGAAATATTTGTTTCCAACAGGGAAAATGTATCTGTAGAATTCTGGTTCAAAATGGAGGCACAGATAATATTCATTAAGTAAATACCACATGTAGAGGTAATGTGCCACGTTCCAATTGGTTATCCAAAAAGCAAAAGGAGTCTTCCATGGTTGGTCTATATCAGGGAAAACAGCAAGAAAATGACACTGGTGCTTTTTGAGGTATTCATGAAGGGCTTTAACAATTCTTTTGGATCTGGCTTGAAGGGTCAAGGTTTTTATCTGGTCTTTTATTTCTGGAGGGAGGGTTTCTATCATGGTAAGGATATCATCAGGAGGAGGGTTTGAAGATGAAGATGAGGAGGACGGATCAGTGACAGGGTATACACACAAGGGTGGAGGGATAATAGTGGTTCTGCTATGCACCAAGAGTACATGTTAAAAATCTCTTCATGCCATTTAGAGGGAGGAACATTGTCAAGAGTAAACAAGTGTTTAGAGTCGGTGGTTGATGAGTAAGTCAGTCTCGTTTGGTATTCTGGGATAAAAGGCGGTGGGGGAAATATTGGTGGTGGAGGTGGGGGCTGTTTGGGTCGAAGGACATCATCTTCTTCTTCTTCCACCTCTGGTTCTGTATTCGTCATAAACACCTCCTCTAAACCAAGATCAGATAAATCTAACTCACAATCTTCAATTACAGGAAGTACCCAAGGTTGCATTGAATCCTCAAGGGTAAGGGTTTTGAGAAATGATGAAATTGGGTTTGGAGGGTCTGGGTCTACAGCCAACATATTCATGTCTGGAGGCTTTGAAGAGGCTCCAATGATTGGGTCGGGGATTTGGTATAATGGTTCTTTGTCTTTTTTGGTAGAAAAAGATTCATTTTGTGGTTTGGTTTGGGTCTCAGGCTGAAGTGGAATCTTATAGGTCATTGCAGGAAGTATTCCACTTGGCTTAAAAGGATTATGGTCTGGATGGGTTATGGCTAACGGTTGAAGATTTTGGTAGGGAGAGATTGGGGAAAATGGAGAGGTTGATGGTATAGACAGGTCTTTATATAAGGATTGACGGGGTTGAAAAGGCATATGAACATGTATCGGAGGAGTCTGGGGATTTTCTTTCTGTGATCCTTCCATGGATTGAAGCTGGAGCAACAACTGTCTTCTTTCTCTTTCTTTTTGTCCAATAAGAGGAAAAGAAACAGACAAGTCTCGGACTATAGAGGCAATGGTAGCCAATTCTTGCTCGATTGCTTTGATTTTCTTTTTCAAATCTTCAATAAGGGAATTTGAGGATGAAAAAGTATGAGTAACTACCTCAGCCATCTTTTGTTGATTGTCTAAAATCTTTGAAAGAACCTGGTTTTGAGCCACAGCATTTTCTGCTTGCCAATTTAAAGCTGCTTCTGCTGAGGAGACTTGTTTCTTGGTTCCATCTGGATTGGCACCAGCAGGGTTTTTGATTTTCCAATTATGTTTGGTGTTAGTTTGGGGATGGTCAAAGCTTTCTAATAGAGGAAAATTGTGTGAGTAGGAAGGTGAGGCTTGGTCAAACATGTAGCATGGTAAAGACTTTTGTATGTGGGTTTGGCTTATGTGAAGAGGTTGACATTCTGGTAGCTGGGTGAGGATTTTCTGGTAATATGGGATCAACAGAGGCTTCTGGTTTTGGTTATGCTTTTCTTTGCATGGGGAGGGTGAAGTTAAGGGTTGTTTTTTGGTTTTGGGATAGAGAACATAGTAGTCAAATTTTCCAGAGGGTTCTCCAAGGAGGTCAACTTCTGGGTCTCCTGCTTCATATCTTTCTTTGAATTTTTGCTGAGAAGATTTCTTCTTTCTTTTTGAATAGTCTTCTTCAAAAGCTTCATCTTCTTGACAGTTAGCACAATTGCAAACATCCCACCATATGTGACCAGAAGGTGATTTTCCTTCATAACAAGGCTTTCCGTCTTTACCAAAGGCCGTAATTTTAAGACCATTCATACCACTATATGAAACTGGTTGGAGCATGGCCATTTGTGTTGGAAAAACTGTTACATCATTTTTGTCTGGAGGATCTTTTAAGAATCTTGTCTCCACTTCACCATTTGCCTTTCTGATAAAGAAAGGTTCATTTGACTGAATTGGCTTAGTTGCCTGGTGCAGCATCTCGTACCTTGTAATCCATGATTCTGGACATATAGAAGTCATCTGCTCTCTATTAAGCTGTCTCGGAACAAACGTACACATTGGTGTTATCCCTGGATCAACTTGAATCAGTAGAGCATCATTGGACGGGGCCAAATCTGGTACTGCCATATCAAAGGCATGATTCTGGAGTCTATAGGCCAGCTGATAATGAAGTGTGGCAGCAAAAGTGTCTTGCACCTGAGAAGCCCCTGTAATCTGAATCTGTACCTTAAGAGCATCACAAAGGTGAGGGTCTTTGAGGGACATATTGAAGTTGGGAAAAAGGGTGACAAAAACTGTTCCCGCATTGAGAGTGGTTTGAACAGTTCCTATAACTGCATTTTGATATTCTAAGAATCTAGAATCAAGGAGTGAAATTCTAGAAGCTATAGGAAGTCCCTTCCTTCCGTGGAAGGTTAGGGTCAGTCTTACTGCCCCAAAATGAAGATGGGTGTACCATTGTTTTTGCCATGGGATTACAAACTCTCTAGGAAGGGCAAGAGTGATAAAGTTTTCTGTTTCACTTGCTGGAATATTAAACTGGTCAAACTTAGAGGCTTGGACATACTCTTTTACAGTAGAAGGACGAGAAGGACCCAGAAACTTTTTTATGGATTGTTTGAAAGAAGTTTGAGGTTTATCAAATACAGTGTAAGGATTTACAATGGGAAAATCAGTAATAGGGATTTTACTATCTTCAGGAATGTGAGAGATTTCATACAAGTAGTCTAGCCTATTTGCAGTGGATTTGCGAAGGGAAAGGTCAAAGGCAGAGCTAGTTGTATCAATAACTTCCAAGGATGGATTTGCCATAACAGTTTCTTTTAGAAAGAACTGTTCACCAAAGACCAGACAGGACTAAACACACAGATTGAAGCGTCCACAAGGTAACAATGGGAAACAAAGTTCTTTAAAACTTTTAAGAACAACCTCCTTAGTGTTCTACTTGATTATCAAATCCAGTTTTCTGATGTGATTTATACAGAGGATCCACGAATTGTGGCAACTGTAAATCATAGAGCATACTAATCAGGACAATAATCAAAGTATACTAATCAAATGAGTGAGAAACAAATCAGAGAAAACAGGGGGTGTAAGAAGATTATAGAGAAAGGGAGAAAACCTAGAGAGAAAACAGGGGGACCTGGATGCATGCGTAGAGTACTTCAGATGTGGATTGGACAGAGGCATGTGCTGTGAATAGTAAAAGACAAAAGATTACGTCTGAAGACGTTTCTAGGGCTTTTTTTTTTTTTTTTTTTTTGCTAATGATATCTAGTCCCATCCATCTCTTCCTTGGAACCATTCTTCATCAACATCATCGTCTGGATCATGGTTATTATAGTGGGAGTCATCATACCCCATTAAGGGATTTGGCATTTCCCAATGATCTTCATGTGGCCATTGTTCTCTACAAACATCCGGATCAGTTGGTATTATCTCTGGGAAGATTCCTTTATTAAGAGATTCTGCCATTGTAAGAGCATGATAACAGGATACCCAATGAACGTCTGAATGAGTATGAAAAGTGCCATCTGGATTAGTAACCCAATGCATTTCTGCAGGGTGGAAAATTCCATCTGCTTTGATGTCATTTTTGGAATTGAGTTTGGCAACTAAACACCCCGAAGTAAGTTTATGACCAAGCATTTTTGCACAATGAAACATAAACTAATGTGGGTGTATTTTGGAGTTGATTGGGCAAATTTGAGGTCTTACACTATTTTACAACGGATTAAAATGATCTTACAATAAAATACTGTAATCAATGTAAAATTGTAAGGGAGGGGCCCAAAATTTTGATAGAGGGGGCCCAAATATAAAATTGTAAATATATATATATATATATTTTTTTTCCTTAAGACCGGGGGCCTAGGCCCCTTTGGGCCCCCACTTAGTTCTATCCCTGCTATCATAGCTGTGTCGTAATGATTAATAAACCATATAGAAATAGTACATGCCTATTTATTAGTACCATTTTAAAGGGTATTGACTATTAGAATAAATTGCAAATTGTGTTCGTTTAAGTTTGTGATCATTTTTTGTTTCTCAAAAAAAAAAAAAAAGAGTTTGTAATCATTTTAATTTTACCTCCTAACATTTAAAATGGATTTTAGACCCTAAAATTATTTAACGCTTAGATTCAAGCCCATTTGTTCATGTCTATTGGGAATCGATCTTGGCTATTGATTTTGATTTGAGGCATTTTTTTTAGGTAGGAGGGTTGAGCCCAATTTGTGAATAGGTCTCAAGATTTCAATTGTTGGTAATGGGCTTGTGTCAGTGGCAAACTGGCTTTGATTTGTTTGGCGATGGTGTGCGGTATAGGTTGTGACTTGTGAGTAGTTTTGTGGGCTAGGCCATAATTCTGATAGAGTGGCTCCTTGATGGTGATGATAATGACAATGTGGTGGCTAGAGCTTGGAGTTTGGTGTTGTTGGGCTTTTTAGATGGGACCAATGGAGTAGCCAAGGTTCTAAATGAATTGAATTTTGTCGCGTAACAAATGTTTAACCTTGACTCGACAACGAAAGTAAAGTGTTCAAGCCTGCCACGAGCTCGAACCAAGTCTATAAATGATGTTTGAGCTTAATTTTGTTAAAAAATTTAAAAGCTTGTGTTCGGCTTGATTCATTACTCAAGCTAAGCTTGAACTCAATATCAAGCTTTTGAACTTGAGATTCAACACAAGTACATTATCAATCCCATATCAAGCCTATTTGGTTTGAACATGTGATTCCAATTCCCAATTACTTAAAGTTTTAGTAAGATATTAATTTAATTGTCAAACTAATATCAAGCTTATTAACAAGCCCATTAATGAGCCTAGGCTTAGCTTGATTGGTATCAAGCTCTAATGTTCACGAGCTTGTTCATGAACATTTTTTTTTTATTAGACTTGACTTATTTATTAAATAAGCTTAAAACTAAGGTTCAAACTTGGTTTATTTATAAACAAACAAACAAATGTGAACAAACTTTTTATTGAGTCAAGCCAAGCTATTTATGAACAATTTGGTTCGTTACAACTCTAGTAGCCAAAGAAGGTCAACGATAGCTAGACATAGAAAAAAGGAAAGAGGAAAAAAAAAAAAAATAGAAAACCAAAAAAAGAGAACTTATAAAAATATTTTTTGTTTACCTAAAAAAGAATTCAAATAGAAAAATAAAGAAAAATTAATTATTTTCTTAGTGCTCAATAGTTTTGAATAGAAAAAGTACAACAAATCGTGAGGTTACACTTAAAAGCCATTTCAATAACAACCATAGATGGAAGGGCTCGAATCAAAATGTTATAAAATGATGTGGTCTAAATTCAAATTTTAAAATTTTAAGAGATAAAATCAAATTGACTCCAAACTTAAATGGTAAAATTTACAATTTAGTCTAATCATATGTAGAGTCATTGGTAGTTAGTGACACAAATGTTCATTATTCAGTATGAATATAGAGGTTTAGATCAATTTAAGACAGATTGATCAATAAAAACTTTTTGTACATTCTGTCTGATGTGCAAAACAGATCCTTCCTCTCTTCTTATCTTTGCATTCGTTCTTTCTTTAGCATACACTCTCAGTGACTTGCATGATTGCAAATTTCTGCAGAAACTCACTAAGGAAATGAGTTGTTGATGTATATATCCGTAGCCAATAGGGAGAGTAGACAATATTAGGGTCAACTTTAAGATAAAAACCTATATGACATTGAGAATATAAATACAAACTTAATTTGATGAATATAGCCTATATTGACATTTAATGGTTTTTTTTCCCTCAAATGTAAAACAAGAATCAAAATGTGGAGTAAAGAATTTTTTGAATAGTTTAGAGACATAAATAGAGACAAAAAAGATAATTCTTTTTAATAGTTTAGAGATGAAAAATAAACTTTTTATAAAGTTTAAAACATAAATAAAATATTTTTAATAATTTAGAGACGAAAGATGAAAATAAACTTATTAAAATTATTTTACCCTTCAAAGTTTAAAACCATGTCATTTGACTCAATCAATACAACTACTAAACATATCTATTTTTAAACCTGTGTCTTTGGTTTTCTAGGATTATTAGAAGTTGGGATATCAACATATTGAACAGGTTGGCAATGTTTTTGAATTTTTTTCTTTTGAAAAAATTAAACATTGTAGTTAACTTCCCATGATCTACAAATCAAATAAAAGTCATATTAATTATGGGATTTTCTTCTCAAAAAAAAAAAAAAAAGGGATTTATTATGGTTTTAAAAATTAGATTGGACAAAGAATCAAAAGTGAGTAGTTCTCAATTTTTTGGCCCAAAAGGAACCGAATCTATAATTGAATCAGTGACTTTATAAATATTATAATTATGCAATTAATATTATAAATATATTAAAATTCAGCTTCATTCATTTTTACATTATTCTATACCCAATCTTTTTCGTACTTCTATAACAAATATCAAATATGGTTCAAAGTTTAAACCCGTGTCAACCACTCAATCAATACAACTGCTAAAATAATGGCTAATTAATAGTTATACTTTTATTTAAAAAGGGTCTTGTTGACGAATGCCTCTTAGGAAATTTGTTAAATGACTATGTCAAGAAAGTTTTGATACTGCTTTAATAAGAATTATAAAAAGTAAAAGAAAATGAGTTGTTTTTTTTTTTTTTTTCCTATAAATATTTAATTATAAAAAGTAAAAGAAAATGTGTTGTTTTTTTTTTTTCCTATAAATATTTTTTTTAAAAATTGTTATAAACTAATAGGCATAGATATCCGTTAACTTTTCCCTCTCAAAGAAAAATAAGAGGAGTGATATTTCATTTTTTTTTTTCTTCTTTTAAATCAAGATATTTCAAAAGTTTCTAGTTTGATAATAATGAAAGCTTTCAAGCAATCAAATGATAATGGGCTCTTTCTTAATAATAATAATAATAATAATAATAATAATAATAATAAAAAGAAGGTCAGTTTTACTAAATTTATACATTAAAAAAAAATGTTTTCCATCAATTTAGTAACAAAATAAACTTTTTAGCATATATTTTTTTTCTTTTCTTTTTTAAGTGCTTATGAGCTCCAACAAGGCAACAACAACTCCCAAAAAAATAAAAGAAAAAGAGCCACAATAATCGCACACAGAGAAAAGAGAGGGATCAAGAAACCACACCTCAGCCGATTCCCACTCGTTTGTGAGTGAAAGGATGAAGGGATGAGCATTGGGACTTTTAAAAGACACAGAGAGCTCTCAACTAAGACAATTATTTGGTAAAACTTCTTCTTCTTTTTTTTCTTTTTTTCTTTTTGGGTTTCTGTTAATTCTTACAACTTTCTCAAAGATTGCATCTTTCATCTCATTGACTGCCTCTTGTTGCTTCTTTCATATAGTTCTTGTTAATTGCTTTCATGGGTATCAGGTTTCAATGCGAATTGCATCACCTAGCACTTTTTTTTTTTGGTTTGGACATTACAGTATGACCAATTAAGTAATTATCAAGCTGAATGAGTTGCTTTCATTTCATCCATAACAAAAAAAGAAAAAAAAAAAAAGGTAAGGACACAATGGGGTCAAACTGAATGCTAATTGCTCAATTGGGCTGTTGAGATAATTTTTAGGAAGAGAGAAAAAAAAAATTTCTGAGAAAAATAGTAACTTTCATATAATTGCATTTTTGTTTTGTTAACTGATTGTGATAATTTCCTTAACAGAAAGGTCTAATTTTGGTACATGTTCCAAGTTTTGTACACACCAATAGTCTAGTTGATTTTATTTTCTTTGAAAATTTGAAGTTCTAAGTCTGGGAAATTGGTTTGGCCCTGGTTCTTGCATGTACAGATGTGGCAAATTAATTTTTAACCATCTTTAAATGATTCTGTAACAATGTTTGTTAATTACTTATATTGTACAAGAGCTATTTTTTTAGGTTCATTTTCTTCATTGGCAATCAGTTTGTTCCAGATTTATAGTGGTTTGTCTTCATTAAAGGTTTTTCGATAGATTAGTTGTTCTAGATTACTTCATCATCTGGGTGGACCTGACTTCCAAACCCACTTAGGCTTGTAAGAGGCTTATCATCTGTTGGACCAAATAATGTAGTAAAATACTAGAGTTACAAACTATTTTACAACATTTTTTGCAAATTGCTTGACTATGATAGCTTTATCTTTTCTCAAAAGGAAAATCTCTATATTCTTGACAAATGCACACACACTCTTCAAGTTTCTTTTCCTTGTCTTGTTTTCTTCCCACCTCAAGTAATAGTTTCTTGTTGACCTTCGTTATCAGTGTACATGGTTATGGAACTGATTGCTTGCATTCTTTTACAGGTTTCTCTAATTTCATAATGAACCCTATAATAGAGAGACATTCCTTTTTGGAGATGTCATTTTTTCTCATGTCTGTGGACTGTCAGAGCCGGATTTATGTAATTCAGAAGGAATTACTATTACTATCTTACTGACAACTTTGACCCCGAGGAGCCACGTCTGCAATAGATCAGTTAGATTGTAATGGATAACCGCATTGCAGAAAATCCATCTCCAACTCGAGCCAAATGGAGAAAAGTGGCATATGGAGGGATGCAACCTGGGTTTGATGACAATCACACTGATGAGTGTTTCCTTGAAGGTATGGTCATGAATGCCAATGTTGTAAAACGGGACATGCTGAAAGTGATGCAAGATGCAATTTCTATCTCTCAATATCTATGCATTGTTGTTCTTGTCGGTTTGGTTTGGACATATACTCTCAGATCAACTCTTGATGAAAGTTCCCTCTTGTATCTTGATGTGAGCCTTCTTGGATCAGGTTTTCTAGTTCTCCTTTTAACCGAAGAAATGCTTTCCCTTAACCTTCTCTTGCATTATTTACTCAATGTTTTCTTTTTTACAACTGGGCTATTTGTTTTGGCTCCTATCTACCAAACTCTGACAAGATCCATTAGCTCAGATACCATTTGGGCAGTAACTGTTTCGCTTGTCATACTTCATCTATTCCTTCATGACTATTCAGGATCAACCGTGACAGCTCCTGGAGCTCTGAAAAATCCAACCTTGACCAGTTCTATATCTTTAAATGCTTCTGTTGTAGCATCGGTTTTCATTGCATCTCGCCTTCCATCAAGGCTACAAGTTTTTGCTATCATGCTATTCTCCTTGCAAGTCTTCCTTTTTGCTCCACTGGTCACTTACTGTATCAAGAAGTATTCCTTCCACTTGCACCTTTGCTTTTCTTTCAGTTTGATGGCTGTGACCTTGGCTTTTGTTTATATACTGCACCGGTTACTTTTTGTTCTCCTGTTGGGTTTATTGGTTTTTGTGACTGTGGTGTGTCCTTATTGGCTTATACGGATGCAGGAATACAAGTTTGAGATCAATGGCCCTTGGGATGAGGCTAAGCTTTGTTTTGATATTACAGATTAAGATAATTAGTTCCAACCGTGGATGTTTGATGGGAGCTTTTGAAGATTAATTGTAAAACCAAATGGTTTAATGGCTTATTCTTGCCTCTTCTCTCCATTTCAAGTTTGACAATCAGATATAGTCAAACTCTTTTCCAGTATCAATTTCTGCATTCCCATCAAGCAGATGCATTTTTCATTAAATCAGTCTTGTGCAGTTGTACAATTAGATCTTTGTAAGCATAAATATAATTTTTCATTTTCATATATTTGGGAGAAAGAAGTACATACTATTTTCCCCAAGTTTTGTGATTGCTCTAAAGCTTTATTTAAATGGATATTTGAAATGAACTCCAGGAGGCCTCCAAGAAGGAAGAGTAAAGAAGGAAAAGAGATCTATCAAATCTCTCTGTAATGACTATAATTTTATTTGGCACACATACTCTTTTCTTTCTTTCTTTCTTTTTTTTTGTTTTGTTTTTTTTTTTTTTTGTTTTTGTTTTTGTTTTTGTTTTTTCATTTTTAGTCCTATACAAAAGGCCACACTTTTTCCCCCCATGGGCATGAGAACCACATATCATGCGAGGTGCAATTTGGATACCTGCTTTCTTTCCTTGACTCACTTAAATTGCTGTTTTATTTGATGTCACACATTTAGTGCCCTTCCAAGCTGCCAACTGACTTGCAGCATGGCTCCCAAAAAAATATTTGGCTAATATATTATGCTAATTGTATTTCAGTTAATGATCAAATTGGAGGATTATTGCCTGATCTAAGTGGACTCCCAATAAAATTATAAAAAGCATCGAATGGCTATGAAGTATAACATCTCTAGCAATCCCTCCTATAAGAATCTCTATTTAACCAATTTTATAAATTAAATCCAAACAGCATTGTTGGTTTAATAATCCCCGAAGTTTGAAGTGGTCGCATTTAGTTCTTGAAATCATATGGCCAAGCTAAAAACTAACACATTTTTAACTCCATAAGGACCAAGGACAATTACTTTTAGGGACAAAAACTGATCATTTTAAGTTTTGTAGAGACTAAAATTAATTACTTTGTAGAGACTAAAAGGTAACAACATCATCACTCAATCAGTACTAAAAACAGTTACTTTTAAGTTTGTTATAGGTTAAATTGATCACTTTTTAGGACTAAAAACAATCACATATTAAGTTTGTTAAGGATTAAAAGCGATAACATGATGGCTCATGAAATAAAGTTAAGGGGATATCACTATATTTTGACCATAAATTATTTACACTGATTGATTGTCTACTGTTTTTGCTGGAAGACTAATTGTCTACTCAATTCAACCACAAATCTTCAATTTTTCTAATCCCTCCATTTGGTAAATATGTTGTTCAGATCAACTATTTCTACTACCCACTAAAATCACTAACAAAAATTTAGTCACAGGAGAATAGTTTAATCCCACAGGGGTGTGTTACTGAAGCGAGATACATGGATGAGTAAACTAAACTTAAAAAAGGAAGAAGCATATTACAACAGTCTCTTAATATGCAATATGATGTAATTATCCAATAAATATCATTGCTTCTCATCCAGTATAAAATTTTAACTATAAACATATTGCACAAACTTAGTATAGAAGATGTCATCCAAGTGTGCTTCTAACAACAAATATTGGGTGGGTTGAAATGTCCTGAACCACTTTGATTATACCATAGCCTAGCAATATTGGCTTTTGACAGAACAGAATTTTGGGTCTTAGTATTGCAATAGTCCATCCATTTACTCCAGCAACAGTTGCCAAGGTTAATTATCTGGTTCAGGAATTGAAAACTAATAATGTATCATATATATGAGAGGACAATCCATAAGGACTTGAAGACAAAATTTTCAATACAAATGTGTGATTTTGGGTTACTATCACTGCCATATGTAGTTTTATTTACAGCTCATGTTACTAAGAGGGAGCAAGGGATGGCACATTTGGGCTGCTATTAGTATCCTTGACACCCAAGGATGAGGAGGCAGCAAAAACAACCTTACAGACCTAAAGTTAATGTATAATTTGTATAGAACATTTGATATCACAAGGGCAGTGCCTCGTTTGACGGAGCCAGCAACATTCCTTCTGCCAGTGATTAATGTTGGGGCACTCATACTGTGCTAATGCTATATGTCACTGGCTGGTGGTTGCCTCCGATGTTTCATCAAAATTTAACCATTGGAAAAAAATTCTTAGGGGATTAGTAGCTTGATCCAAGTTCTCCAGTCATTCCATCTGAGAATAAAAGGTTGGATAACTCTTGGATCTCAGTTTGGTTGCTGCAAAAAACAATGGTAGCATTTATAAGAATCCAAAAGTATTTCCACTACAAGTAACCTTTCAACTAAAAAGAAAACAATGTTGACAAAGAAAAATAAAAAGAATAAAAATAACAAGGTCAATTCAATCCTCTATTCATGCATGCAAGTTTCTATGTCAACCTTATAGAATTACTCTGTAAATGTAGGTATATGTTACTATATTTCATCCTCGGTTTATATAGGTAAAAAATTCATTACAATAAGAAGGCAACATAATGAGTTGAATGGTTAGGTTTTCAAGAGACTTCAAACCTCAGATTGATTCTGAACATCAGGAGATTTTACTATAGAAACATCTCAGCAGGCCGGAAAAAGGTGTATTATAGCAACTGCCCTGGATCTAAAGTCTTAACTTCACAAGGATTCTATTACTAAGAGCACTACCAAAGACACTCATATAATAGCTTAGATCTGCAATCTCCAAATGTTTGGTGTTTTTTTAAGAATAAAAGGCTCAGTCAATGAAGTGCATAACAAAATAGATTACATACTAAAGACAAGTCTCAAGGTGTTCCAAGATCATCATTAAACTTAGCACTAACAAAATGGTCACCATTTGAAATTTAACTGAGAAAAGACAGATAACTGAGAGAAATATATACCAAAAAGAAGCCTATTTGCAATATTTGTCATGTTAGATAGGACTCTGTAATTCTGTTAAAACAGCCTTTGTACATAAAGTTTCTTGTTTTTCAATAAAATTAATTATTTGTTGAAAAAAAAAGAGTCAAGTTCGATTACACCCTGCCAAATTTTTCTGCAAGGTACAAGGAAATCACATCAAATTCTACAAAGTACATTTATGGAAAGACACTCTGAAGTCAGAAGTTCATAGAGAGAGAGAGAGAGAGAAAAAAAAAAAAAAAAGAAAAAAAAAAGAGGGGGTTGAGCGGGGTTGGCAGACATTCTTAGATAACACAAATTTTAAATTTATGGTAGGCTGCTTATGTAGCATATGGCAAAATTTGAAATGTAACAAGGTTGAAGCCTCCACCCTCCCAACCACCCCCCCCCCCCCCTCTCTTTCTTTACTGGTATTTCCAGCAGGCTCCAATCAACAAAAAGGTACACTTTACATTCAAAGGCTGCAAGAAGCATGCAACAGAGAAATCAGTTCTTAACCAACGTACTGGAAAATTTTACCTGGGGATATAAATGCTCATCAAACATATTAACAGCACTAGACCCAGATGTGGAAGCCCAACCATGCTGAGTAGTCTCATACCCTGGTCTAGAAGTTCCAAAATTTCCACTAACATGATATTCCAAAGGGTCTTCTTGCTGGTTCATCTGTGCTGCTGGTTGGAATTTAGTATCATTCAGCAAATTGACATTGTATGGGAGGTAAGGATATTGCCCACCCAGTTGTAGCCTCAGAGAGGCATTTCTAGTTAACTGATTCAGCAAGCCATGTTCTTGCCCAGAATTAGGAATCTCTGAATTTTTACCCGTGCCAAAGTAACCAGAATAACTCCCAAGGGAGGAACTTGCAGAGCACTCCACATCTCTATAAAAAAAGACAGATTAATCTAATGAGTTAGTTGACTACACTTATTGGTTATTAAGGCATCAGTCATGAATTCTTCCATGAAATACCATCATACATTGTGTTGAAACTTTCACCCTATCATATGCTAAGAACAATTATGTCTAGTTTGCAGAATGCTTCTCATGAAATTATATCTCATCCAAAAATGAGACATGACCTCCTCTCTTTTTTAGCTGCTTAAGAGAGAGAAAAACCATTTCATACATAAATCTGGATGGAGTAGCATAAAGAATGCTTTTTAGGAGAACACTCACCTATGGGAAAGCAAGTTTGGGTCCTCGGGAAACATTATTTGCCGGCTGTCATTATTAGGAAGCCACGATAAAGGTTGGAGCTGTTGTTCAGCACCTATTCTGAAGGGTATATGCATCCCATTTTGGAACTGCAAGAAAAAGCTGTTTAGATTACAGATTATGACCATACCAAGGAAACACATCAGGAAATATTCACACCAGTTAAAATCATTCTTTACCTGACTACTGCATTCTAATGACATAAGTTGCTGCTTTTGTAGATTTTCCTGCTAGAAAAAGGTAAAGGGATTAATGTCTATAGAACTGTTGATAATAAAAAAGAGGTATTGTGGCATGTTAATGGCTATGACTGGCTCTTGTTACTTGGCTCCTCCTTAATTGAAGTCATGCACACTCTCTGGCCTCTAGATGTGGCATTATATCATTTTTCTTATCCTTTTCAGCACTTTCCTAAGTAGTAAAAAATTTATTTAGGGTTCCAAGTCCTTCATGTAACTCCTTGGGTTCTTTCTTCCATCCAAATTAGACAAGAAATAAACAAGACATTCTTCTCATTACTCATGTTTGATAATATTGTAGATGTAGATAGTCCAACTCATGTATATACTCTTATAAATATGGTTTCAGCACAAATTATAACCAAATAAAATTTAAATTACATTTTCTTTTAGGAAATTTACAAATTACCTCCATGTGGTTTAGAGGTTTTTCAAATTGCCGTCTTGAATTTTGAAAACTTACACTCCACCTCCTGTGCTTTAGACTAAATTGCAACATTGTATTTCTCATCTACATTAACATGAAAATGGCAAAAATGCCCTTGCTTTTATTTAATTGACAATTCATGGGTGTTTTGATGTTAATGGGTTCAAGCCATGTGGTTGGGGTGATTTTGGAAGCCATGGTGTATTGGTCATGAGTTCTTTGGGGTGCATGATGGGTTTGGGATAGATTTCATCATTGCTGGTTGTATTGAAATTGGAAAAGGGTTTGGGCGGGGGTGTTTGAAAATGAGTTTCAGGGATAGTGGGGTTTGGGTACAATGTTTGGAAATGAATTTTGATTTTTCTAAATTTCTATTGCAGGGAAGAAGTAACTTGGGGAATGAGGTATTTTGTCATTTTTTTTTCATTCACAATTTGGATGGAAAATATGGTATTGCAACTTGCAATTAGTCTAATCCACAAGAAGGTATTCTGTAAGCTTCAAAAATCAGGGAAGTAATGTGTAGGACCTTAAACCACAGGATGGTAATTTGTAATTTCCCCCTTGTCATAACCAAGACATCGCAAAAGCAATTAGTCAATTTCAAGAATTTTGAGCAAAATTGGTCTATGTAATACCAACTGGCAGCCATTGCATTTGAAGAGTATGATCTCAACATAGCACAAATTAAAGAAAATTTCCTCAACTGACACCAGCAAGAGGAATAAAAGGCATACCTTATGCATTCGAATTTGGTTAAGTGATTCCCTAAGTGAATCTTCCATTTGCCCCAAATGTTCTACACTGTTGATCTTATCAGGAGTAGTCCAATAGCTGCAGAAATAAAAATAAATGTGACCAATAGTTACAGTGTAAATTATATAAAAAAAAATAAAAATAAAAAACAAACAAACAAACTGCTTAATTCTGTAAGAAAAAAATTTCAGGCATTCACCTGAGTCTCTTGTTTATTTCAGCAAGTTGAGTCTCTAATGACCTCGCTTGGTTAGTCAGATCCTAGCCAAACCAAATTAGGAAAATATAACATGTCAGCAGCATGAAAATTCATGAGCAAGACTTCTAAATGATAATAAATAGCATTTTACTGTTTGATTTGCAGGCATACCTCGATTGTCTGGCTACTGAAACAAGAAGAAAAGAAAAAAGCAATTAATTTAATTTTACATTTCTGACAAAACAATGTAATATAATAAATTCTACTTGGAATAAATTTACTTCATCATTAAATACCTTGTACCAAGAAATTCTTGTATATTCACGTCATGGTCCAACTTCTTAAAAGTTTTCTTGAGTGCCTAAACTCTCAAAAAGAAAACAAAAAATTATGTAACAGACAAGGGTGATAATATACATACACTAAATTCAAACAGGAATAGGTAGATAGGATATATATTTTTGATGGAGGATGGGTTGTAAGACAGGACTTACTTCAAGGCTTTCCAACTTCCTGTTCCAGTTCAGCGAAAAGGGTTCAATCAGAATGTCATGTTTATATAGCTCAAGTGCATGAAATGAAATAATGCAACTTGTCTAGTGAGAAAAAATGAATGTACCTTTTTGCCCTTTCCTGTGGTGTTAGTTGTGCGAATTTTGCAATGACCTCTTCAATGCTACTAAACACACCCAAAACAGAAAAAGGAAAGACAAATCTTTAATCAAGAAGTAGTAGTAGAAACAACAACAACAATGGTGATGATGATGATGATGATAGTAAGTATTTCTTTTATTATGCTGTAGACATACAATGACTTTTGATTAAACTTTCCCACATCAAGTAGATATTTAAGTAGTCTTAATTTATCCTTAAATACTTCCCTTTCTTTATCTATTCTGATATTGACTGATAAAATTAAGCAATTTAGCAACCAACCTAATCTATTATAGTGAATCAATGAAGCCTCCTACGTTTCCTAGTTAAACAACTTATCTTTACTAGATTTGGATAGTTCACAGATTTAATGAGCAGAAGTTATACTAAGAACCACTGGTTGGTGCTATCTAATCGTTTAAATAGGCAACCAAGAAAACCCAACCTGAGGCAAGGCCATCAACTGATTCTGTAATATGTAAAAAAAATGGATATATGAACAAAGATACCTGCGCATTCCCCTGCAGATTGAAGGCTTGCCACTTGGTGAGAACATGAGAAGAACAATGTCTATGTCACAGAGTATGGATAACTCATTAGCCTTTTTCATGATGCCATGCTTCCTTTTTGCATATGTCGCTTGACGACCATTTGTATTCTCCAACCTCTTTATCTTTAGCTTTACCCTTCCCATTCTGCACAATACAACCACAAACCTCACTCTAGATTAATCCCCCTATAATTAAGGGTTAGTTTGGTTAGGCGTTTTGGGATCTTTTTTAAAACTCAAAACTCTGTTTTGCATCCACAACTTCTCATAGCATTTTTACAACCGCTCATTTTAAACTCAAAACACAGTTTTCCAATAACTTATTATACAAATTTATAAAACACTACCTAGAAAATCATCATGATTGTTGCTCATGGTACATTGTCATCCCCCAATTTCAAAAACAAACTTCACACTTATACACTTTCAGCATCCATTAACACAAAGCGTTAAACAACTTCACAAAGAAAAAAAAAATACACATTAAAAGAATTTCAAAAAGCCATAATTGTTATAAATTTTCTTCAAAACCCAATTAGCCAAATTCACTATTCTGCGGTTAACAATTCAAAAAGATTGAAACTTGCATAACCCCAGATAAAAAAGAACCAAAATTGACAAGACCCTTTTAAGCATTATAGTAAGAAATCATAACCAGAAAGGTTAAGATGTAAAAAAACATATCTACTTCAACATTCAAAGTTTCAAACACCTTAGACATTAACATACTTTGCAAGAAAAGAAAAAAACCAGAAAAGTACCCAGACGAGGAAGCTGAAGCGATTTGCAAAATCCAAACGTCTGGAAATGTGGTGGGAGAGAGATTCAAATGCAAGAGAGAAAGTGAGAAAGAAAACAAACAAACGACAGAGAGGGAGAGAGAGAGAGAGAGAGAGAGAGAGAGATAAATGGGGTTTAGATATGTGTCAGCTTACATATAGGTTAAGCTAACACGACCGGGTGACCGGCAAAATCGGTCATAGCAGCAAGCGTGAGAATCGGGATCATCAGAAAAACCTTAAACCAACCAAACAAACTCAATCATTTTGTACCCTTCGCGCCATTTCACTGTACCTGAGAGGCACACAATTTTTGTTTGAACACACGTTGCACCTTTTTTTTTTTTTTTGTTTGGCTGAAAATTCGGTTTTTCTTGTTTTGGAATGGAAAGTCCTACTTTGCCCACGTCCTTTTTTATTTTATCAAATTTAGAAATGGCTAAAATGGGTTTTGGCTGTCATTTGAAGAAAAGAAAGAAAGACAATTGAAGGATTTGGATTGTTTTGCAAGTTAGAGGTGGTAATGGAATGGATTAATCCGAAACCACCTCATGATCCTAGCCTTCACTTTAAACTTTGGTAACCATTTAAACTCTTCTCTTTTTTCTTGGTTGATAATTTGACGGATAAAAACATTAGAAGGTTCTAATATGTTGAACTACAAGACTTTTCATACTTAAAATTTAAGTTTAATGGTTCGAAAGATTCTCAAAAAAAAAAAAAAAAAAAAAAGTTTAATGGTTCAAAAAGTTGCCAAACTGTCTAAAATCTTTTTTTTTTTTTTTTTCGTCTCATAGGAAATCTTAGCATAGAAGGAACTTCTCCATTTGAAAATTTTTATGGTTCAGATTAAATACTGTAAATTTAAAAATATATTCAATGCAAAGTAAATTTAAATTCTATAACGGTTATACATCATCAATTCAAAACAATGAGTGTAAAATGGAAAGGATTTCTTGTGATCACTATGTATACATAAGTAAGCCATAAAAAGGAAGTATAAGTGAAAACTCTTGCGACTTGTTTGTTAAAAATTATAAAATTAGTTTATTTTTTTGGAATAGATTTTTTTTCCAACTAGTTTCAACAAAATTTCTTCCAACTCAATAAGTGTTAAATGAGCATCTATATGAACTTATTTGAAATATTATATAATCTATTTAATTGTCATGTGATGACTTATATAAATAATTTAAAGAGATATATGATTCACGTACATGCAAATGGCTTCTAAGAGTTTTATAACTCAACTAACATCTTTTATTGTTTATTGTTTTCTCTATTATATCTATTGAATAAAGCTATCACAAACGAACAAGTAGTTAATGGTTTTTCTGTTTTGTTTTTTGTTTTTGGGTATAGGTATACTCGAGTGGTGGAGGACATTTCAACCCAAGATTTGTTGTTAGAAGCACATTGTGATGATATCTTATACACTAAGTTTGTGTAACATATTGCCGCCAGTTCCAGCAGTGATCTCACTTGAACTTGAAGGTGGTCTAACAAATTTAAGTAAACACTCAAAGACAAATTTCAGATAACCCATTGCTTTATTTAGTTGCTTGATTGATGGAATCAGAGATTTGCAGGCAGATGACCCATTTCTTTATTTAGTGCACAATTGATTTTATTTTATTTTTTAAATTTTGTTATTCTCTTTTTAGCTATACAGAGTTGTTTTAGTTAGTGAAGTAGGTAATCTTCATGATCTATTATTATTTAGCTAGGTTCTAGAAACTCGAACTCGAGTTAAATAGATTATGTCCAAACTTGTGTAGCTTCAAAATATCAAGACATTGCATTGGAGACATTCAGATAGTTTTGAATTGACTTTTACTTAAATAACTTGACAAGTTTGTGAGGGAGTCAATAAGATAGCATGTCTAGTGAGATTTCAATTACTTTTTTAGAATTCAGCACCAAAAAAAAAATTACTTAAAAAAAAAAGAGATCATGAGGAAGATAACAGCTAAGAACTTGACAAATTTAGACTACATCTAACAGCTTGTTTTCCTTGTAAACTTATGCTATGGCACCTAGCAAAATTACTCCCAATTTTGACAGTGTTACATAAGCTATTTCCCCCCATCTCTTAGTTTTCTTCCATTTGCCTTATGTCAAAATGAGCATGCTCCTCCACTTTCTCTTTTATCTCTATTTCATTACTGTCAAAATAACCTTATTAGGAAAAACAAAATATTTCTATATTCTATTCTATCACCGACATAGCCTGCTTTTGCCTATGCAGATTTTCAGTGGCGGCTCCAGGAATTTTGTTTATGGGGTTCATTAAAAAATTTTAATAAAAAATGAACTTAAATATATCGAGTTACCGACAAAAAAAAAATTAATACATGAAGTTTTACAATTTTCTTTTACAAGTATTCAAATTTTGAATTATGAGTACTTATTGCCAATGTGGGTAGGTATGAGCTTACAATCATTTTATTTTGTTAAGTTTATCGAACACTTTTATTTTTATGCAGTTTTTATTATCTATTTGTTATTTTTTTATAAAAATATTTTAAACTAAACGACTAAACTAAACTCATTTGTTTTGTATTAATTGTTGATGCACACAACCACACTCATTCAAACATAAAATTATACACTAGTGTCTACTTAACCAATCAAATGCTTGGATAATCACTAACTTTACGATTTTTTTCTTAAATTTTACTTATTTTATAACAAAAAGTTATTATAACATGATAACAATACGCATACATGTAACAAACCATCTCTATTTCCTAATTATTAAATTATATAAATTTATATTATATTTATATTATACACACAAACATCCACACACATCATAATTTACACAAATAACATTATAACAAAAAGTAATGCACACAATCAATATTAAACATACTCACACATAATATAAATTTATAAAAAATAGTGATACATGCTATTCACAAACACTTACTATTTATTCTTAAGAGTTAAAAATACTTATAATAAAGGTGTGCAAAATTTAAGTCAGAGTGTGCAAAATTACTTTTAAGAAAAAATTATAGTATTAAACTAACAAAAAAAAAATATTTTATATATATAATATTATTTTTTTTGAATCCAGGGGGTTCATTTGAACCCCCTGAGAATAATGTAGCGCCGCCCCTGCAGATTTTTTTTTTTTTTTTAATTTTTACTGCACAAAAAAAAGTACAATATACAAGTCTCAAGACATTGTCAGAAGTATGGAGAAAAAATACAGACAATATCAAAAGATCGGAGAAAAAGATGTATTTAGTGCTACATTAAAATTTTAAATGGCATGACTATTAGAATGTTCAATAAATAAATTGTAACCGTGAAATGGTCTATCTTCACTTTAAGAAACTCAAAACTTAATAAGATATATATCTCAATAGCATAAGTTTAGCATAAAAAATGGTCTATTTTCTACTTTTTATAAAATAAAATAAAATAATTCTATCTAGCAAATTTATCTTGTTAGGTTTAGCATAAACAAAATGATTTTAGAAAGGATACTTCGCAATTTAGCTAGATTGTTAACACATTTATTAGCTTCACATGTACATGGTAGATAGAAACCTGCCAAGTTCTAGGGAAGATGTCTTATTGTAATAAAAAAATTAAAGCTCTAAGGGTCTGTTTGGATTAAGGGGAGAGGGAGGAAGAGTGGAAGGGAGTAGAGTAGAGTTAGCTAAAAATAAGCTAATTTTTGGTCAACTTTACTCTATTTCCCTCTACTCTCCTTCATTCCAAACACACCATAAGTGAAAGAAACAATAGGTGAAATAACAATTAATTAATAAATTACAACTTCTAGGCTTATAGTATGATATCCTAAGTTCTACGCCAAAGAGAAACCCTCTCTAATTGTGCATAGCTCAACAACCAAGCTGGTGGGAGATACCAATGTTTTTAGGGGAAAAATAAAATCCATAATTATCAAAATTATGCCCACCCCAAATTGTCCCAGATGCCCGCAAGAACACCCATTTGTGTTTAATTTTTTTTTTTGAGGAAACAATTGTGTTTAATTTTAAATACCCTTCTATATCCATTGGATAACTTTATTTATAGATTCACCATTGTTTAAAGGCACAAAAATAGTTTCTTTAAAAAAAAAGCACAATAATAGTATTCGATTACACTGTGATTTATATAGTAAACACGTTGAGATATTTTAGTAACTTCTTGTTGGAAAAAAACTTGTTTTGAGCAATCCATAAGTGCCAAGTATCATTATAGTTATGCTATAAATAAAAACCTGGCGAAATAACCACACTTATTGGTCGACTTTGGTAAGCAACCCAGGGGCGGTGCCATGTATAATCGAGGGTGGTCCTGTGACCACTCTCAACTTGGAAAAAAAAATTGTATACCTTAAAAAAAATGAAACTCTAAATTAATATGGGTTGTTGACCACCCTAGAAAAAAAAAAAAAAAAAAAACTTGACTATCCTAAAAAAAACTTGAACATTCTAAATAAAAACTTCAGCATTAATGTTTTCTGGAAAATTGTTAATTTTCTAGAGAGCATTTTTTGAAAAACTATCTCATTTTCTGGTGTTTGGTATCCACAATTTCTATAACATTTCTTGTATAATTTAAAACATGTATAATATGTGTATTGTGTAAACCCACCTAATTAATGTAATCAAAATATATATAAACCAAGAGTGAATTTGGTTTTCAAACTAAAATTTTGACAATTGATACAATCAAAATTAGCTGTCCAATTTTCATGATCTCAAATACTCATCTTGTTCATGTATATGAACAGTATTTTTGATAAATAACGTAAGAAATTTTATTAGAAAAAAACCAACCGAGTACACTAGAAGTGTACTATAGTGGCACAAATCAACAACAACAATATATATATATATATATATATTAACCATACTTCTCATAATTCAAAATAACCATTATACCCATAAGTTCCATTTTAAATAGTTCAAAATGCCACATAAGCCAAATAGTTTGATAAATACCAAAA
This sequence comes from Quercus gilva, assembly GCA_023621385.1. NCBI lineage: Eukaryota > Viridiplantae > Streptophyta > Magnoliopsida > Fagales > Fagaceae > Quercus > Quercus gilva. Next base: position 7,212,582 of record CM042475.1, on the reverse strand, counting down.
ATTGTTATAGAACTGTTGATGGATCTGTGAGGAGGGGTAAAAAAAAAAAAAAAAAAAAAGAGAAGAGAGGCAGATAGAAAGAGAAATTTGTGGGAAGAGAAGAGGCCAGAGGGGGTGATAATGAGGGTGTGAGAAGAGAGAAAAAACAAAAGGAAGAGAAGAAATGAGAGAGTTTATTGTGAGAAAGGCTGAATGAGCGAAAAAAAATATTGTTTCCTGAGTCAGAAGAAGATAATATTTATAGGAATTATGCGTTGCATGAGAGAGAGATAGTTTTCCAAATTTTTTTCTTTTTTTTTTTTTTGGAAAACAATCTATAAAAAATAAGTCTTATTTTTATAAGAGTTTTCTGTTGACCAAAGATAGTTTTCCCCTTAACCAATTTTTTATTTTTTATTTATTTTTTTTTTTATGTTACCAAACACTAAAAAATGTGAAAAACTATCTTTATAGAATATTTTTCAGCGAAACAAACAGAGCATAAAAATAACTCACTCATTTTTGGTATCTCCCATCCAATCACCATTGGGGAAGACTCCCTCTTGTTTGGGTTGGTTGCAAACTGACCCTTATGCTATCAATAAGAGCCTTGAGGTTTGAGATTTGTCCAAATTCACCCCTTGACGTTAATTTTGTTAACTATATATATATTTTGGTGGTGTTAAATATATATATATATATATATGACATATAATGGTCATGTGTCGAGCACATTAAATAGATGGGTTCAACGAAGAACCTCTTGGTATTTTCAAGACCTCCAAGATTTAAGTCTCCCTCCCATTATAATTACTGAATAATAATAATAATAATAATAAGATAAATGGATTCAACAATACAAAATTGATAGAACATGGGATTAGTTTGCTACTCAATCAAACCTTAGGGTCTTTTTGCATTTTAGATAAATGAGAGAAAGAGAGGGGAAAGTAGCAGCAGCCATGTCCTTGATGAGTTTCAGAAGAGCTTGGCAATATTTACACCCACCTCCTTTTGTCTACCCTCAACAAAGGCACATTCCACCAGCACTTTCTCCATCGCAATAATCCATGATTCATTCTCTCTAGGATCCCCCATCCCACTCTTCACACTCCCTTCCCATCCCATGCGTCTCACTTCTTCCCAATACCTCAACCCCTTGTTCTGCTTTCATGGCCCTAACTACAAAACCCCCTATTCTCACCTATAACACTCACCACTCAACAAACTCTCACTCTTCCTCTTGATCCTCCTCTCCCTGCTACAATTGCAACTACTTGGCTCAACCATTAGAATTTGTCTTATAGTATTGCACAAAAATAATACTGTAATAAAAAAACTAAGGCCTCTTACTTAGAATTAAAAAAGAAAAAAAGAAAAAAAAATCTTTTATTGACTGATAGAATGCCTTGTCTATCTCTCTTGCAAAGTAAAAATTTTAATTAAAGTCCAAAAATTTAATAAATAAAAAATATTTTTAAAAATATTATACTCTTTTCAAATGTTCAACATTTTATTAATATATTTTACTATGTTTGTGGTAGTTTAAAAGTGTAAAAATTTTCAATCTCCTAAAAATTTTATTCTTCCTTTCTTTCTCTATCAAAATGGATTAATCCAAAACAACCTCATGATCCTAGCCTTCACTTTAAACTTTAGTAACCATTTAAACTCTTTTTTTTTTTTTTTTTTTCTTGGTTGATAGTTAAAAACACTAGAAGGTGCCAATCCGCTGAACTACAAAACTTTTCATAATTAACATTTAAGTTTAATGGTTTAAAAAGCTGCCAAACAGCCTAAGTCTTAATTGTATTCTTTTTTTCCTCCCATAGGAAATCTTAGCATATAAGGAATTTCTCCATTTGAAAATTTTCGTGGTTCAGATTAAATATTGTAAATCTAAAATTTTTTTTTTTTGAGAAATTTTTAACCTATAGCGTCTGCTCCTGATAATAGCTCTTTATCATCAAACCAAGATATCATCAATATATATTTAGTACAAAGTAATTTAAAATTTTATAACATTTATACACCATCAATTAAGAATAATAAATTTTAGCCATGAAATGAAATGGACCATGTTCCCTTGTTAGCACTATTTATACACAAGTAAGCCATAAAAAGGTAGTAGAAGTGAAATCCCTTGCAAATCACATAGATTGTGGCTTGCGACTTGTTTGTTAAAAATTACTGTATAAAATTGGTTTATTTTTTGGAATTTTTTTTCCCAACTAGTTTCAACAAAATTTCTTCCAACTCAATATGTGTTAAATGAGCATCCATATGTACTTATTTGAAATATTATATATTATATAATTTATTTAATTGTCATGTAACTTGATTAAATAATTCAATAAGTCATATGATTCAAGTACAAGCAAATGGCTACTAAGAACTTTATAGCTCAATTGACATTTTCTAATATTTATTGTTTTCACTATTGTATCTATTGAATTATCCACGCAAAAAATACATACTGTACAAAATAAAAGGGACAGCCTATGAGCTACCTCATTATAGGTTGAATTCCTCCAATGCATTTTGGAAGAAAACTTTGTTTTATTATATGGTAGTTTATGTATGGCTTTTAAAGTTTCACTTTTTTTTTTTTTTTTTTAAGTACAATATACTTTTATTCACCTTTTATATATATATATATATTTTTTTGAGAAACTATTCACCTTATATTTTAAGGCAAATAACTAATAAACTCAAGCTATTCAAACGAACATGTAGTGAATAGGTTTTTTTATTTATTTTTTATTTTTTTTTTTTTTTTAGGTGTAGGTACACCCAAGTGGTTGAGGACATTTCAACCCAAGATTTGTTGTTAGAAGCACATTGTGATGATATCTTATACACTAAGTTTGTGTAACATACTGCAGCCAGTTCCAACAGTGATCTCACTTGAACTTGAAGGTGGTCTAACAAATTTAAGTGAACCCTCAAAGACAAATTTCAGATGACCCATTGCTTTATTTAGTTGCATGATTGATGGAATCAGAGATTTGCAGGCAGATGACCCATTTCTTTATTTAGTGCACAATTGATTTTATTTTATTTTTTAAATTTTGTTATTCTCTTTTTAGCTATACAGAGTTGTTTTAGTTAGTGAAGTAGGTAATTTTCACGATCTATTATTATTTAGCTAGGTTCTAGAAACTTGAACTCGAGTTAAATAGATTATGTCCAAACTTGTGTAGCTTCAAAATATCAAGACATTGCATTGGAGACATTCAGATAGTTTTGAGTTGACTTTTACTTAAATAACTTGACAAGTTGTGAGGCCGAGAGTCAATAAGAGCTTGTTTGGATGGGATGAGTTTTGAGTGATATCACTCAATTTTCTATTTTCATCATCCAAATTGTGTGGGTCCATGGATGAGCATTTGTTTGGATGAGTTTTGGATTAATGTTTCCATCACTCAATTCTCTGATTTTTGAGTGATGAGTTATGGAAACTGAAAACACATTTTAGGTGTTTTTAGTTTCCAAAACTCAGTTTTTAATGACATTTTTGTAATTAAACCCACATACCAGCCGCAATGTTTGACAAACGGATTTTTTTTTTTTTTTTTGGATGAAACCCAGCCACAACTTTTGAAGTTGAAAACTGGGTCTGAGTTAAGGTGCCAAATAGGTGGTTTGGGAAATTGAGGTATTTTAGGTGATGAGTGATGAGTAATGAAAATTGAGTGATGACAAACATGTCTAGTGAGATTTCAATTACTTTTTTAAAATTTAGCACCAAAAAAAAAAAAATTACTTAAAAAAAAAAAAAGAGATCATGAGGAAGATAACAGCTAAGAACTTGACAAATTTAGACTACATCTAACATGTTGTGGCACCTAGCAAATACTCTTACTCCCAATTTTGACAGTGTTACATAAGCTATTTCCCCCATCTCTTAGTTTTCTTCCATTTGCCTTATGTCAAAATGAGCATGCTCCTCCACTTTCTCTTTTATCTATATTTCATTACTTTGAAAATAAGCTTATTAGGGATAACAAAATATTTCCATTCTATTCCGTCACTAACATAGCCTGCTTTTGCTAATGCAGTTTTTTTATTTTTTTATTTTTTTTATTGCATGAAAAAAGTACAGTTTACAAGTCTCAAGACATTGTCAAAAGTATGGAGAAAAAAAAGAAAAAAAAAAGACAATATCAAAAGATCGGAGAAAAAGATTGCTTTAACTTTGAAATAGAATGCAAATTTAAAGATGTATTTAGTGCTACATTAAAATTTTAAATGACATGACTATTGGAATATCCAATAAATAAATTGTAACCATGAAATGGTCTATCTTCATTTTAAGGAACTCAAAACTTAACAAGATATATATCTCCGTTTTAAGGAACCTAAAAAATGGTCTATTTCCTACTTAATATATATATATATATATATATCTAGCAAATATATCTTGTTAGGTTTAGTATAAACAAAATGATTTTAGAAAGAATACTTCGCAAGTTAGCTAGATTGTCGACACATTTATTAGCTTCACATATACATGCTAGATAGAAACCTGCCAAGCTCTCGAGAGGATGTCTTATTGCAATAACTAAATTAAAAAAAAAGCTTTAAGGGCAGAAACAATATGTGAAATAGCAATTAATTAATAAATTACAACTTCTAGGCTTATAGTATGATATCCTAACTTCCTAAGTCCTATGCCAAAGAGAAACCCTCTCTAATTGGCCATAGCTCAACAACCAAGCTGGTGGGAGATACCAATGTTTTTAGAAAAAAAAAAAAAAGACCATTATCCAACTTCCATAATTATCAAAATTATGTCCACCCCAAATTGTCCCAGATGGCCATGAGAACTCCCTTTTGTGTTTAATTTTAAAAACCCTTCTATATCCATTGGATAACTTTATTTATAGATTCACCATTGTTTTTTTACTTTATTATTATTTATTATATAAGATAGAAATTTTATTCTAGTATAATCTAAGTGTATATGTGTGTGAAGTTTCTTTCTGAAGACTTGAACATTGGCCTTTACCCTCTACACCCCACAAACACTTATACTCGTAGAGTGACCACTGTACCAAGGGTATATGATGGTTAGATTCATCATTGTTAAAGGCACAAAAATAGTTTCTCAAAAAAAGAAGAAAAGAAAAGCACAATAATAGTATTCAATTGCACTGTGATTTATATAGTAAACACGTTGAGATATTTGAGTAACTTCTTGTTGAAAAAAAAAAAAAAAACTTTGTTTTGAGCTATCCATAAATGCGAAGTGTTATTATAGCAGTTATGCCAAATAAAAACCCGGCGAAATAATCACACTTATGGGTTGACTTTGGTAAGCAACCTAGGAGTTTGCATTAGGTTGAATGAAGATACCTCAAACTTTGACTCAATCCAACTCGTACTCACTCATATTTGGTATCTCCCATCCAATCCCCATTGGGGAAGACTCCCTCTCATTTGGGTTAGTTGCAAACTAACCCTTATGCTATCAATTTTGAAGAGCTTGAGGTTTGAGAACTGTCCAAATTCATCCCTCGACCTCAATTTTGTTAACTATATATATTTGACATATAATGGTCATGTGTTAAGCACATATTATATTAAAACAAATTTAATAATAAAATAGTCACATGCATGCTATGTGAACATTTTATGTTAGTTATATTATAGTTAACAAAATTAGATAGATGGGTTCAACCAAGAACCTCTTGGTGTTTTCAAGACCTCCAAGGTTTGAGTCTTCCTTCCCATTGTGATAGATTCAATAATACAAAATTGATAGAACATGGGATTAGTTCGCAACTCACTCAAATCTCACAGAGAGAGAGAGAGAGAGAGAGAGAGAGAGAGAGAGAGAGAGAGAGAGAGAGAGAGAGAGAGAGAGAGAGAGAGAGAGAGAGAGAGCAGCAGCAGCAGCAGCAGCAGCAGCAGCAGCAGTAGCATTCGTGTCCTTGATGACTTTCAGAAGAGCTTGACAATATTTGCATCCACCTCCTTTTGTCTGCCCTCAACAAACACCCACCAACACTTTTTCACCATCATAATCATCCATGATTCATTCTCTCTAGGATCCCCCACCCCACTCTTCACGCTCCCTTCCCATCCCATGCGTCTCACTTTTTCCCAATATCTCAACCCCTTGTTTTGCTTTCACAGCCCTAGCTATCAAACCCCCTATTCTCACCTATAACCCCACCACTCAACAAACTCTCAATCTTCCTCTTGATCCTCCACTCCCTACTGCAACTGCAACTACTAGGTGCAACGCGGTGCAGTTTTTTGCAATTTTCTGAAAACATAACCATGAACTACACTGCACTTGCAGTTGCGGTGCAAATTTTGCAATCGGTTTAGGTGCGGTTAGAGCAATTTTTTGTATAGCCCTAGTAATAATACATTTTATATTTGCATCTGGCCCCAAAATGTGTCGAGTTGGTCCTAGACTAAGCTTTATTTTTTAGGACAGAGTGAGGTTTGAAAAAAATTTGCTTGAAATTGAATTTCAATAGAAATAACACCATTTAAAATTTACAAATTTTTAAAACTTTTTATTTTATAATTAAAATATTCTAAACATATGAAAAAATTTCATAGCAATATGACCATGTTTTGCATGAATTTTATTTAATATTTCATGATTTTGGCATGATCATAGTGGTATTAGTAAAAATAAACTAATTCAATTGAGGCTAAAGTTGTTAAAAAGAGAAAGAAAAAGAAAAAGAAATATCAAATTAATAGTTTTGCAAAGAAGGATTCAATGAGTATCACCGTTGAGATATTGGAAGAAACTAATAACTCCTTATTAAAGGCCTCACTTTAAATTGCCGCCTTAGGTGACAAAATGTGTAGAGCTAGCCCTAATCAAAACCCATTATATGCATGGTTTTAAACCCTTGTAATGGTGGGGAAAGTGTGTGTTTCCTATGTTGGTGCTTTGTTTGAATGATTGGGTAGTTGCCATGTGTTGCACCAAAGAGGGAATAATCTTAACATAGGAAGTAAAATAAGAAATGATGCTGAAATGAGGAATTAACAGCAAACGTCCGTTTTTTAGCTATTGACTTATTTGTGGACTGTCGTAGACAGGGGACTACAAAATCATATTTAAAACTTCTATGTAGATCTAGTAGCACTTGGGTTTTAAGGGTTTAGGATTAGGTTTTGGTGGAGAAAAAGCTAGAAAATAATAGAAATTATAAGGTTTCTTAAAGGGATAAAGTGCCCGTTTGTTTGGGCGTTTTAAGCCTAAGCCCAAAATTGCGTTTGGTAAGTTTAAAACGCAACTTTTCTGAAAAAGTTGCATTTTGTTTTTCTGAAGAAACGCGCGTTTGTGTTATGCTGGGCTTGGGGTGCATAAATGAAACGCGCATTGCTGAGCTTTTAATATATATCCGTTGGGAGATGTAAATTACGAAATTGCCCTTGAATAACACAGTGGCCCTCATTCCTCTCATCTCATCTCATCTCACTGGTCTGCGCAGCTCCCTCACGCCTCTCAGCTCTGCCCTATCCGTGGTAAGTAATCTGTGTGCCTCATTCCTCTCCTCTCGTCTCATCTCTCTGCTCTTCCCTCACTGTTTTGCTACAAACACAACACCACCCAACAAAATCAACACCACAATCAACCCAAAACACAATCAACAAAATCAACAATCAACCCACCGGTCTACCACCACAACCAACAAAATCAAAAAAATCAATTTCAAACCCAACTCAAAATCAACTCAAAATCAAACCCAAAATCCACAGAAAATCAACTCAAAATTTAACCCATTAACTAAAAACCCATAACCCAAACCCAAAATCAAAATCAAATACAAACCCAATGTTTCAATCATCTTCATCTTCTTCTTCATCATCATCTTCTGTCTTCCTTTAGGCTTTCGAATTGTCAAAAAAAAAAAAAAAGATCTTAGCGGTGGAACGTTCTGGAGGTGAAGTGAAAGAGAAAAGGGAAAAGAAAGAAGACAAAATGAAAAGTAAAGTGAATGTTCTGGAGGGGAAAAAGGGCAAAGAAGTTACGTGTGTGGAGGTGTGTGGAGGAGAAAAAAGAGGGAAAAGAAAAAAGAATAAAGAGAAGGGTACGTGTGTGGAGGTGTGTGGAGGAGAAAAAAGAGGGAAAAGAAAAAAGAATAAAGAGAAGGGTACGTGTGTGGAGGTGTGTGGAGGAGAAAAAAGAGAGAAAAAAAAAGGAAAAAAAATGAAAGAAAGAAATGTTATCACAATATTTTCACAAATTTTTTCACAATAAATTTTAAAGAGTAGGTTATTATTAGTTAATATTGGTGAGAAAAAAATAATTTTTTTAGAAAGAGAAAAAAATAATTTTAATAGTACTTTAAAATTAAAATCAGTATCAATTTTATCACAATATTTTCACAATACTTTCACAATAAATCTTAAAAGGTATGTTATTATTAACTAATATTGGTAAGAAAAAAATAATTTTTTTAGAAAAAGAAAAAAGTAATAGTACGTTTAAATTAAAATCTGTATCAATTATCACAATAATTTCACAATACTTTCACAATAAATCTTAAGTGGTAAGTTAGTATTAGCTAATATTGATGAGAAAAAAATAATTTTTTTAGAAAGAGAAAATTTGATTTAAGTATATGAAGTAGTTGATTTAAGTATGAAATAAACTCACATCCAAAAAAAAAAAAAAAAAAAAAAAAAAAAAGAAATAAACTCCCTTATATATACATTGTCCTTTTTGGTAATTTATCTCTCAAACTACAACTTTTATAAGTGTTAGCCAAACGCTCAGCTTTTTCAAAAAACACTTTTTAACAGTTTTTACCAAACACTCAGCTTTTTGAAACTCAGCTTTTTCATTATGCACTTTTTGAAAACTCAACTTTTTCAAAAAGCCCAACTTCAAAAAGCTGAACCAAACTCACCCAAACTTTGAGAATGAAACAAAGTTAATAATACAACGAAGGAAAAGACAACTTTCCAAGTATCACACTTAGGTTAATTGGAATCATACCTCAGAAATATTTGCTACCTTCAAAACTTACTCAAAATCGGAAACTTTAATATTCAATAAAAAGCATTACAACCCTTTAAATAGAAATTTAATACCTATTTCTAGTTGAAATAGGATTTTTTTAAAAGCTAATAAGACTTGGACTTGGACTTCTTAGGGTTTACTATTAATCCCAAACTAAATAAGTAAACTTAAATAAAACTATTAAGAAAAGAAAACCATTGGACTATTGTATAGAACATCCTACAAAACAGAAAATTACTAAATTAGCGTTGATACTTAAATAATATTGGTTTTGGCACTCATTTTCGAGTTTTGAAGTGTCAAACTAAGAACCTTGGTTTCTTGAAATGCATTTTAATACTTAAATAATATTGGTTTCTTTTTTTGAGAGAATAATATTGGTTTCTTGAATGCTGGTAATTGCATGTCCACATTTATTTTTTGCACCGGGGAAATAGAGTCGGCTCTTAATATTGTAAATTTGAGTTCACAATCTTCAATCTGGTGTCTACGAGTTTTCAATACATATTGAAATGTGACCTTTAAAGAAAAGAGATGACTACCAAACTTGCGTCACATAATTGTGTGTCCTTAACAACTGCTAGTGCATTCGTGATTCAATCTTTTTTTTTTTTTTAACCATAGTGATATACAATTTAAACATATGCACTTTTGAGAGTAAAATAACTAAATCTCTAAACCCTAACCCCTAATCCCTAACCTTATTCAATCTTTTTTTTTTTTTTTAATCTTAGTGATACAATTTAAACATATGCACTTTTGAGATTAAAATAACTAAATCCCGGCTTGTTGAATGGGGATAACCTTCCTAATAACTAGTTTAGGAAGAGGAAAATGAATAGAATGGAAATGAATAAAAATATCATTTTAGAATGTTTAAGTGGGAGGGAATGAAATGCATGGAGGGAACACTCATTCCTTTTTATTCCTTCAAAACTTCAAATTTTCATTTCTCCAAAAATTAGGAGGAATTAAAGAGAATGAAATTAGATTTAATGAATTTTTTACTAAAACTCCCAAAATACCCCTATATATTTAGCCATATATTTTAAAATATGGGTCTAATAGTAATATTATCAAAAATTGATTTCATTCATTTTCCTCTACATTACTTCCAAACAATGTTACTAACCTTTTGTGAGGACCAAATTTGAGCTCCTAGACCCTTACGTGGATGGACTCTAGCCCAACAAGCCCAAAACAATGAATTTATAGAGAGTGGGTTGAAAAAACTGGGTTCTAGTTAATCAGACAAAACATTAAAAGGTTTCAGATGATAAGATAATCAAAAGAAACAAGGTTATATTGAAGAAAAATTGTCTTTGACAAAGTTCGAGGAAGTCTAATCTTATATATTGTTCTTAAAGTTCCTTTTACAAATTTGATTTTGGAAGTCTATAGTGTTTTTCTCTTGAATTTTCGATCCCTTTTCCAGTAAGGGTCTCTTCCATTATATAGTTCTTTTTGAAGCATTTTGATCCTACACTTGTTGATCAATTGAGCCACTACTTAAGTACTTGTCCTGTCGAACACCCTCACTGACCTTATTTACATTAGGGCAGCCAAGTTTACACTATTCAGGTGTCTTCTCCACATTAATGCGGTGGTGGCAACTTTCCCCTTAGATATTTTAGGACATTTTCTTGCCCGCCATCTTGATAAGGCTTATCACCATTCGCGAGACTTCTTGGAGCATTACCTTGATCGTTAGCCAATCTTTTTAGACCTCGGTATTTGTCAGCCGAGGTTGCATTTATCCTCGGCACACCTCTTTGAGCCATTGCAGTTAAAGCTGACCTCTATTTGCCATACAATCCTTTCTAATAAAGATTTCCCCTCCTCGGACAACCCCTTGTCCTCGGATTGGGCCACAGGCCTAATAATACAAACCAATGATAGACTTCCACGCTCAATATCCCTACACCTTCCATCCCTACCTATACAACATAATAATAATAATAATAATAATAATAATAATAATAATAATAATAAACCAATTGTTATCTTGGTCTGATGATAAAGAGCACAATCATCAAAAGCGGAGACTATAAGTTGAAATTCTATGAAAATTTCATCTAAAATAAATAAATAAATAATTCAAACAAGGTTACTTAATTTTATTTCATTCATTGTTTTTCCATTCAATTCCTTTATTTAAATACATTCAATTTAATTCTACTCATTTTCATTCTATTTTATTCCCTTATGAACTCCCAAATATTAGAAAAAATGAATTTAAAGCATCACATTTTCATCCCATCTACATTTCTCCATAAAAATGAATCTTACATCAGTATCTATACAGCTCTCCAAAAATTAATAATTAAAAAAAACACACACACACACACAAAAATCCGGTATTCATAAAAATGAATCTTGCAACAGTATACATACCAGTTCTCTAAAAAATCATTTAAAAAAAATAAAATAAAAAAATAAAAGATAAAAAAGGAAAGAAAGAAATGAATCTTACAAGTTACAACAGTATCTATACAACTCTACTCAAGCCTGTAAATCAAATGCTGTCTCTCAACCTACGACCCAAAATTTCCAAAGCTAGACTTTTAAAAAGTCCATTTTAGAATCAATTGGGCTTTACAGCTTACATTCATACCCCATCCCCTTCTTTTCTCTCCCAATTTTCCTCCAAACTTTCCCAAAGATCCATTTCCAACCATTTATCATCAACACCAATTGTCTGAAAAAGCAGCCCACACTTGATTCAAATAACAAACATAATCAATAAAAAAAAAAAATCTGAAAAACAATGGACTCAGAACCAATCACTTTTAGTAACAGAAGGTACATATTGAAGCACTGTCTTCCATCTTTGATATAGCTAAATGGTCCAAATATTTCGCAATGATTAGAATTTTCAAATTTCTCGTAAACTTACTACTTTGAAATCTCATAAAAAATTTACAAAAAACCCTTAAGTAGTTTGAAGTAAACAGTTCACCAAAATTGTGCATTTCAAAGCATTTGTATCAGCTCGTTCAAAGGCTATTCAAACGACTAAACCACCCCAGGTCAAGTTTGATCAATTTTGACGTTCTTAAAAAAAAAAAAAAACAAACAAACAAACAAACAAACTCAGGTTGGTTAAGTGTTGGATGTGAGAAAATCTCACCTGACAAAACCCAATCTATCCATTGTATAATAAACGTGACACTTTTTTATACCTAGGTACTTCTTATTGACTACTGAGATTACCTTATCCCAGCCTATTTGATGGCTTCTGTCCCTTCAATTTGTGTATGTTTGAGACAATTGGTGGTTGATTGCATTGTTTGTTGATCAAGGATTTAGGTTTTGGTTTTATAAGGTTTTTTTTTTTTTTTAATTGTTTTTATTTGTATTTTCATATTTGATTTGATGTGATTTAAAAAATGAAAACATTACTAGGCCTAAAAAGAAACTTAAAACAAAAGGAAGGCCCAAAAACTCTCAAATGGCAAGTCATTTTGTTTAAAATATGAGCCCAATTCACTGTCAAGATTGGTTTTTCTAAGAATGCAACCCAACCAAATGACTTGGGTGGATCTTTGCGAAACCATTCATGCCTAATTTTGTATTAGGCCCTCAGCAACTTAAAGCATAAGCTATCTCTCTTGGTCAATAAATTAAAAAAAAAAAAATGCTATCTCTCTTGGAAGCAATCATCCAAGCAAGCTTGGCTAAGAGAGTGTTATTGAAACCTTCAGCTTTTCTAAAGCCACCTCCTGTGCATTTGGGATGACACTGTTTTTCTCATGATCTCTATTCTCTAGGCAAGAAATTTGCCTTCTGGTTCCTTAGGCTTCCACTAGAATCTTCTAGACAGAGCATCAAGCTTGTCACAGACTTTAGTTTTTCCCATGATCTCTATTCTCTAGGCAAGATATTTGCCTTCTAGTTCCTTAGACTTCAACCAGAATCTTCTAGATAGAGCATCAAGCTTGTCACAAACTTTGTTTAACATGCTAAAAGAATACATGATATAATTTGGAATAGCTTGAGCTACTGAGTTAATAAGGTTGCTTCTACTAGCCTAGGATAGACATTTGCTTCTCCAACCCATAAACTTTACCTCAAGCTTTTCCTGGCTGGACCAATAGACAAAAAATTTGGTTTTATATGCTAGCCCAACATTTCCTAATCTACTAATTTTTCCCACTAATTAAGAAGCTATAATTTTTTTTATTTGAATTAAGGAATCATAATTGGGTTATATGCTTAAGCAGCAACATGAAAGAAGGACATTTTCACTTTGCTTAATCTGTTCATGAGTTATATGAGTTCATTTGGATACAACTTATTATTCTTGAAAACACTGTAACAAAATAATTTTTAAATATATAAATAGTACCGTGGGATCCATTTTTAATATTTTTTAATGCGTGAACAATGTATAAACCGCGTGTAAGTGAACAGTACTTTTTTTCTCTAAAAAGTCAAGAACTCCGGAAAAAAAAAAAAAAAAAAAAAAACTGAAAACGCAGCTTACACAAAACGCAACACAACAAAATGCAACACAACTTTGAACACAATCCAAACCAATACATTATGTAGAGTATAAATCACATTGAAGTAGGCCTCAATACATTTTTTGAAGGGAGGCTTCACTAAATTTGGATCTCAGAAAATGAAAAATTCAGCCTGTGGGCTTTTCCTGGCCCAATAGAAAACTTTCAAGAAACTCTTTGCCTTCCACAATATTAGCCTAATACTATTCTCTCTCTTTTCGACTTGGACTTGGCATCCCATATGTGTAACAAAGTTTGTAAATTACATTCCATAACCCAATTGACTATTAAAATTAATAAACTAAAATTTTATGCTCATGTTACTTGCATGAGTTAAATTACAAAATTTGTTACAATTGAGATCATAATTTTGAATTTTATGCTCATGTTACTTTTCAATACCCCAATTTTAAATTGATTTTCTACCATGGGGGTACAGTACCTTTTTTTTTGGTTGAGAAGTTACAGACTTAACAGTACCCCAATTTAAGGTGAACTTCTACCAATAATCATTTATAATAATTATTATTATTAGAGTTAGGTGGCATGAGAAAGCTTTATAAAATGAATTCACTTTCAGATAATTAATTTTTCTCAAAGTAATAAGCAAAAAAGAAAGAGTAGAATCGTAGATGTCAATTAAAATAAACTAGCAAACCTTCTCATACGGTTCAAATGGAAATTTACACTTATGTAATAATCTCCAATACGGTTCAAACATAACAACCACAGGACATAACATTTTTAGTCAGCAGAAGCTGTTACAATGACCTTCGAAAAATAAAAGCAAAAATTGATCCTAAAGATATAGAACTATTTCAAATACTACTGGTACTGGCGGGTGGTAAAAGAACACCTCTGCCATCTTCTGATACATATAACAGAAGCAAAAAACAAAGACCCCAAGAACAAAAAGGGTCACTGAATTGAGAGTTCAAATTTACTTTCAATTTCCATTATTGAATCAGAAAAATTTTCAACTCCCACTCTCAAATAGCATCCCGATGCAATTCTTTATAGATTGCATGCATTCTTTAGGTAATTCCATACCTCTGTTGCACGGGTTTTCAATCCGTTCCGAAAGAAGATAAGCCAGACAACACCAAAAAGAAGTACGGCAATCAAAACAAGATACCATGGCACGAACATAGCTACCATTAGTATGAAACCCAACGCAGTACAAACAAATCCAATGTCTGCGAAAATCTTGGCAGCCTTTGAATCTTCAGGTTTATTTGAACTAAGCAATATGCTAGTCAAGCCACAAAGGTAAGCCACCAACTGATCAATCAACACAACAACCAGCAGAGCCTTAGAGGAGGAAGATGGAGTCATTAGATGGAAGCCAATGAGAGCGGCAGTTGTCTGGGCAGTTAGCATAAGGGACATCTCAGTTATCTTAGAACTTTTGAAAGCCTGTTCCGTGTTCGTTCCTCTTCCTCCACATTCGGGGTCGGCCCCACCCCCGTCCCCGCCTTCGTTTCCGCCCTCGCTCCCGCCTCTATTTTCCCCAGTTCCACCAGGTCCACTGCCATGTCCGCTACCAGTTCCCCCTTCGTCTCGTCCATGACCCCCATATCCGCCACTATTTTCACCACTTCCACTAGCTCCACTGCCATGTCCGCCTCCACTTGCCCCTCTATCCCCACCCCCGCCCGCGCCTCCCCCTCCATCATTACCCCCATATCTGCCTCTATTTTCCTCTCTTCCACTAGCTCCACTGCCATGTCCGCTACCAGTTCCCCCTTCGTCTCGGCCATGACCCCAATATCCGCCACTATTTTCACCACTTCCACTAGCTGCACTGCCATGTCCGCTTCCACTTGCCCCTCTGTCCCCACCCCCGCCCGCGCCTCCCCCTCCATCATTACCTCCATACCTGCCTCTATTTTCCTCTCTTCCACTAGCTCCACTGCCGTGTCCGCTTCCACTTCCCCCGGCCTCATCAACCTTGCCACTTACAAGATCAACCTCGTGAACAGCCACTGGCACTCCTTTACGTGTAGCTACACTTTGTGCAACAGGTGTTTGATGGATATTGCAGTCGAAACTGCAGTGGAAATTGCTGTCTGTTTGAAAAGTAAAATAACATTATTTATTATTTTATTTATTTTTTGTCTACTTTTAAAAATGTATAAATTTTTAAAATTACTCTTAAAATAATTTATAAAAAAATTAAATTAGTAAATTAATATAAATATAATAGAAATATTAATAAATTAATAATTTTTATTTTTAAAATACAACAACATTTTAAAATATCTCAAAATAAAATAATAAAAAAAAAAAAAAAGTAAGACTGAGCTAGTATTACCTGACATAGCAGGAACCTGAATATTCTGGCTGATCCCTAGGTAATCTGGCACTCTTTCATAATTAGTGATACTCCCGATCGCTGAGGAAAATTTAGATAGTTTTCTTTTTATTTGACCACTGAAGCGAGGGTATCCGCTATATCCACCACGAGATTTTGAAAGGTTTTCGCAAGAGCCACCACCAGATTTTGGAAGGCTTCTGAGAGAGCCATGTGCAGCTTGAGGTTCTGGTGACGATTTTTGTTGTTGTCGGGTGTGCGGATCCGGTAAAATCATACATTCTTTTAGTGACAAAAATGCCCAGATGAGTAATAGTGCCAGGTTACTACTCACCTGAAAGAGCACGAGAAAACGAACCAGCAAAGGTAGCTTCATGAAGGGCGCTAGCAAACCACCACACAGGTTGAGGGTCGTGATCAGAGTAATCAGTTTTGCTAGTTTTGCTACTTTACGGATATCTGCTTGACCATCACCAGAACCATGGAGCTTTGCCCGTAACAGTACTAAAAGCCAAAAGACAAGGCCACATCCGAAAACGCACAGATAATACAAAAGTTGTACCGGTTGCCCCTCGATTGGATCTGATACATTTAAACTATAATCGGAAGTGATATGCCTAATGAAATAAGTAATGGCGCCGGCAGTGCCAATCTCTACCAAAAGCATGGTTGAGGAACGAGGTGGGCAAAGTAAATCTGGAAAAGTGGAAGTCTGAGTCTAATCGGACGCGCAGAGTGCAGAGATAACAAGTCTCTTTATAAAATATTTATTTATTGTTTTTGATTAAAAATAAAATTTAAAAATATATTTATGGTTTTTAAGTAACCTTCCTAGAAATTTCTGCCGCCTACTTTTCCCATCTTCCATTTCCCATTTCCCATTCCCCATTCCACCCGCCTGGAAGCATATTTATCAAATATCAACCGACGCAATTCCTTTGAGTGGTAGAAAATTTCACCCATTGATTAAAAAAGTCAAAGAAAAAAAAAAGTGAAAAGAAGTAAAGTCTCCTTATAAAATATTTATTTATGGTTTTTCATTAAAAATAAAATTTTAAAATATAATTATTGTCTTTAAGTAACCTTCCTAGACATTTCTGCCGCTTACTTTTCCCATTCCACCCACCTGGAAGCATATTTATCAAATATCAACCGACTCAATTCTTTTGAATGGTTGAGGTTAATAACTCTAAAAGGTAATTTTTAATTTCAATCATTGGTTAAAAGAATTAAGAAAAAAAAGTGAAAAGAAGTAAAGCCTCCTTATAAAATATTTATTTATGGTTTTTCATTAAAAATAAAATTTAAAAATATATTTATGTTTTTAAGTAACCTTCCTAGAAATTTCTGCCGCCTATTTTTCCCATTTCCCCATTTCCCATTCCACCTCCACCTGGAAGCATTTCATTTATCAAATATCAACCGACACAATTCTTTTGAATGGTTAAAATTGATAATTATAAAAAATAATTTTTAATTTTAACTATTGATTAAAAAAATTAAAAAAAAAGTGAAAAGAATTTAAAGGTAAAAATTTAAAAAGTAAAAAAGTAAAAAAGTAAAATTTTTTATAAGAAATAATAGGGTGTTGCACCGACCCTTTTTTTTTTTAAGACGTATTGCACCGACCCTAATCCATATCAAAATATCAAATCACCTACTGCAATTGTTATTTTATTTCCTTTGTCTCTATGCTCTCGATTCTATATAAGTTCTCCTCTTATTCTCATCTTCTTTGACTTCTTTTTCTTGTGTTTTTTTTTTTTTTTTTCCCTTTCAAAAGTCATACTGCTTGTCAGTACCCAAATGACTGACTTGTCGATCTGCCCTATCTCAATAAATGTAATTAATTTATAAATTTATATTAAACTCCAAACAAACAATACTCTAATAAATCTCTTATAATTTCTAAATATCTGCAATTAAAAATAATTTCCAAAGACTATAAAATCTAAAGCAAAGTAAAAATAATTAAGATATTATAAGATTCCAATCATTACTAAAGTTGCCTAAAAAGTCCCAAACTCTAGCAGTGAATTTAAAATTTTAACTATTTAGCTACACAAAAAGTCACTTTATCTATTTTACCTGCACACATACTACAACAGTGAATCTATTTTATCTTTTAACACAATAAAATAATATAAACACTATAATAAAATAATATAACTACTATAATAAAATAATATATCCCACTTCCAAAAAACATCCACAGCACCGACCACAACCACTTCTGCCATCAGCCACAGCCTCAACCACACCCACAACCACCACCACCACCGCCACCAACATTCATCAACCAGAGAAACTCAGCCACCATTCATCAACTATCAACAAACCCCATTCATCAACCATCAACAAAATCAAAGCCCATTCATCAAAATAAAAATAGAACTCATCAAAATCAAAACCCAGCACCAGCGATCATGGGTCTTGGTGTTTGAGAGGGAGAAAGATTAAGAGACAGAGTAGAAGAAAAATGAGATAGTAGAGATCAACCGGCTTGGGTCGACGCTGGGCAGAGGATTGGGTCGGCGTTGTCGGCGTTGGGCAAGGGCTTAGGTCAACGGCGAGTGGAGGAATTGAAGCTTGCAACGGGAAGAAATGAAGAGTGGGACGATTTTAAATTGCTTTCAATTATTTTGATATATACTGCTTGGCTGGTTCTACCGCTTTATTATTGTTCTAACTTTGCTATTTACATTTACTTTCACTATATTATTACTGTGCTTCCGCCTCTCTCCCTTCTTCCGTGTGTCCCCTTCCCCCTTTATGGTATCAGAGCCACTCTTTTCTGGCCGGTGATAGTGTGGTTGTGTTCTTTGTGCCTTGTCCGTGTCTGTCCGAACCTTTGGTGCTCAGTTGTTGTGTCCCGTTCTTGCCGTCGTTGGCGCCACCCTAGGTGTAAAGTGAATTCCCAGAACCTGACTGTAAGGCTCGTTTGAGCCAGGAGGGCGTGTAGGGCATGTGTGTGGTATAGGGTTGCTTAGGGTATGTGTTACGAAATGCAACGGTTGTGAGAAAAACATGATAATTGAGTGTTAAAACTAGGATAATATGGATAAGTTGTGGAGATCCAACTCCTCTGTCAGCTCCAGGACTGGTTGTCCTCCTGATATTGTGAATGAAGAAGATCACACTGTTAAAAATACATTTTCCACTGTTTACTCTTGTTTGTTTTCTAAAAATAATGATGCTAATTCTGATTTTCCTCCTATTGAAAATAATGTTAACCATTTAAGAGTTTTGACTGCTGTCAATGAAAATTTTGAAGTTGACCTGACTCCATTGTTTGATGAATTTATGCTTCCTAAAAATAGGACAAAAAGAAAAATTTACCAAAATGATTTTGCTCAGTCTGAGAAAAACCGTGTTAAAAGAAAATGGTTAGAAAAAATGAATCAGTTGAAAAGACATATTTTGTTCTTTGATTTTCTTGAAAACTATTATGTTTCAAAAGATGAAGTTTTCAAAAATTATTTGAATGAGATAAAGAAATCTAATTTTGTTAAAAATGACAAAGCCATTGTCAGATCTAGTCATCCACCCCTTGAGACTATTTTGGTGACTACTGACAAAATTGATGTTAAAGCTACTCCTTTCAAAATTGCTGATGATCAAACTCCTGGTGTTAGCTTTATTGAACAAAACAATTTTACTAATGAATCTTTACATGTTATTGGTCAACAGCTTGACCGTATTGAAGAAAAAATTGTTGAAAAAACTGTTTCTGTTGACAAATCTGCTTCTGTTCAAAAACCAGTTAAACCTGTTTCTATCAAAACTGAAAATACAGATTCTGATATTGTTTCTTCTGTCTCTGCAAAAAATGTTTTCGATGATAGTTTACCCAAAATTAAAAGATTTGTTAGCAATTCCAAGCCCATGTTTCTTACAAAAAATTGGTATTCAAAACCTACTCCTCCTGATATGCAGTTTGAAGAAAGACCTTTTCAAACTCAGTTTTCTGTTTCTGCTGATAAGATTTATGAATGGAATATTGATGGCTTTTCTGAACAAGAAATTATTAACAAAATGAGACATATGTCCATGGTTGGTATTGCTTATCAGAATAATCATGATTTTGAACAATCTGAAATTGTTGACCTTCTTACTACTGGCTTTTCTGGTACTCTTCGTGGATGGTGGGATTCATATCTCACAGAAGATTCCAGAGACTTTATTAAACATGCTGTTAAAAAGAATGATGAAGGCTTGCCTATTTTTGATGATCGTATTGGTCGAGGTATTCCTGATGGTGTTAATACTTTGATTTATACTATTATCAAACATTTTGTTGGTACTCCATCTAATGTTTCATCTCGAATTTCTGATTTGTTGAATAATTTGAGATGCCCTACTATGTCTGATTATAGATGGTACCAAGATGTTTTCCTTTCCAGGGTGATGCAACGGAAAGACTGTTTCAAGCCTTATTGGAAAGAAAAGTTTATTGACGGTCTGCCTCCTATCTTTGCTCATAAGGTAAAACAAGAATTAATTGGTAAAAATGATTCTATTGACTATGATAATTTAACTTATGGTGATATTTTAAGCACAATTAAAAACCTTGGAATTAATATGTGTAATGATGAAAAACTATTAAAACACCAATTAAAAAATAAAAGAAAAGCTAAATATGAAATGGGTAATTTTTGTGAACAATATGGTTTACCTTCTATTGCTCCTTCTAAGCAAAAAAATAAAAAACCATGATAAAAGTTACAAAAATTATAACCATAAAAAACATAAAACTAATTTTAATGATTTCTATGCTAAAAGGAAAAATGTTTCTAAAAAACATGTTAACCAGCGGTCAGGTAAAGGTAAATGTTTCAATTGTGGAAAACCTGGTCATTTTAGTAAAGATTGTAAACAAAAGCCTGGTAAGTTAAAAAACAAGTTTAACATGTTGAAAATTAATGATAATGATCAAGAAGAATTATTCAGAATCCTTGAATCAAACAATTCGGCTGATTCCTTGGAAGATGATTTTTCTTCAACTGATTCCTGTTATGATGAAGGAGAATCTATGCTAAAAGGAAAAATGTTTCTAAAAAACATGTTAATCAGCGGTCAGGTAAAGGTAAATGTTTCAATTGTGGAAAACCTGGTCATTTTAGTAAAGATTGTAAACAAAAGCCTGGTAAGTTAAAAAACAAGTTTAACATGTTGAAAATTAATGATAATGATCAAGAAGAATTATTCAGAATCCTTGAATCAAACAATTCGGCTGATTCCTTGGAAGATGATTTTTCTTCAACTGATTCCTGTTATCATTCTGTTGATGATTCATCTGACTCTCCTAATATTAAAATTGGTTGCAGAAATTCCTGTTGTAAGGTTATTAATGTTCTCACTAAAGGTGAAGAAAGTGAAAACTTGTTGAAAAATGAAACTAGTAAAAAACTCAAATCAACAATAAGCTTTGAAGAAACTTTGGAAAAATTCAATAAAAAGAAATCCAAAGATTTAACTGTTAATGATTTGCAACATGAAATTAATACTGTTAAACAAGAGATAAGTAAGTTAAAACATGAATTCAAAAATATTAAAAATGATCAAGGAGTGTTAATTGATAAAAAACTTGATGATGAACAAGATGAGCTTAAAGATGAAGGAGAATCTAGTCAACAGGTTCTTCTTTCTGATAAAGGTATTGTTCATAATTCTCAACTTGCTCTTGTTAATAAGATACTTCCTCCAAAATGGTTTACAAAAGTCAAAATTGTTGTTTCTTATGATTACCATTTCACTATGATTGCTATGATTGATTCTGGTGCGGATATAAATTGTATCCAAGAAGAATTGATCCCTTCGAAATATTTTGAAACATCAACTGAACGATTAGTTTCTGCTAATGGTTCCCGAATGAAGATTAAATACGAACTGAATAATGCACATGTTTGTCATGATAACATATGTTTCAAGATTCCTTCTCTTTTAGTCAAAAATATGACTGATAAAGTAATTCTTGGCTTGCCCTTTATAAATGCTTTGTATCCTTTTCTTGTTGAACATGATGGTATTACTACTGATCCTTTTGGTCAAAAAGTAAAATTTAAATTTGCTTCAAATCATGAGATTGATATTCATAATGTTTCCAATCTGATCCATGCAAAACTCAAACATCTTAGCTTTCTCCAACAAGAAGTTAGATTCAAGAAAATTGCTGAACAGCTTTCTGATAAATTGTTGCTATCAAAAATTGACAATTTTCAAAAAATGTTAATTAATGATGTTTGCTCTGATGTCCCTAATGCTTTTTGGCATAGGAAGAAACATATTGTTGACTTGCCTATGTTAAAGATTTTGATGAGAAAAACATTCCCACTAAAGCTCGTCCTATTCAGATGAATGCTGAAACTGTTGAATTTTGCAAAAAAGAAATCCATGATTTGCTTGAGAAAAAACTGATTAGGAATAGCAAGTCTCCTTGGTCTTGCTCTGCTTTCTATGTTCAAAAGAATGCTGAAATTGAGAGAGGAACTCCTCGCCTAATTATCAACTATAAACCTTTGAATAAGGTTTTAGAATGGATTAGGTACCCTATTCCCAATAAGAATGATCTTGTCCATAGGCTGAGTGAGGCTGTAGTGTTTTCTAAGTTCGATATGAAATCTGGGTTCTGGCAAATCCAGATTAATGAAAAGGATAGGTACAAAACTGCTTTCACCACTCCTTTTGGTCATTACGAGTGGAATGTAATGCCTTTTGGTCTTAAAAATGCTCCTAGTGAATTCCAAAATATCATGAATGATATTTTCAACTGCTTCAGTCACTTCACTATTGTTTATATTGATGATGTTCTTGTTTACTCCAGCTCCATTGATGAACACTGGAAACATTTGTATTCATTTCTTGAAACTATCAAAAGAAATGGTCTTGTTGTTTCTGCTAAGAAAATTAAACTGTTTCAAACAAAAGTTCGTTTCCTTGGCTATGACATCTCTGAAGGACAAATTCGTCCTATTGATAGAGCCATTCAATTTGCTGATAAATTTCCTGATGTTATTACTGATAAAACCCAGCTTCAAAGATTTCTTGGGTCATTGAATTATGTTGCTGATTTCTACAAAGATATGAGAAAATAATGTAAACCTCTTTTTGATCGGTTAAAGAGTAATCCTCCTTCCTGATCCGATGTTCATACATCCCTTGTTAAACAAATCAAATCTCATGTTAAGACATTACCCTGTCTTGGTATTCCCACTGTTGATGCGTTCAAAATTGTTGAAACCGATGCCTCTGACATTGGTTATGGTGGTATTCTGAAACAAAGAGTTTCTCCTGAGTCATCTGAACAAATTGTCCGTTTCTATTCTGGAATTTGGAATAATGCACAGTTAAACTATAGTACTATTAAAAAGGAGATTTTATCTATAGTATTATGCATTTCAAAATTTCAAAGTGATTTATTAAACCAAAAGTTTTTATTACGTATTGATTGCAAAAGTGCTAAATATGTTATTGAAAAAGATGTTGAAAATATTGCTTCAAAACATATTTTTGCCAGATGGCAAGCTATTTTAAGTGTTTTTGACTTTGATATTGAATATATTAAAGGATCTCAAAACTCCATCCCTGATTTCCTCACCCGTGAATTTTTGCAGTGTCCTAATGGCAAATAGAAGGTCGAAAGACAAGACACCTGTCACTGTTAGCCCAATTGTCAAACCTATTTCCTCTTTGGACCCAGTTAGTAAACCTGTTTCCTCTATGGACATTGTTAACCGATTCACCCCACTAGGTACTATTCCCAAACCCAACTATTCTTCTGTTCTTGCCTCATCATATGACCCTTATGCAATAACCCCTGTTAACCGACCAACCAAAACTGTTTATCCCAAAAACCCCAATGTTCCTCAATATGCAAAAAAACAATATTTCCAAAACCTGTTTTATATTGAACCCAACAGAGCCTCCATTTCTGACCCTCTCACACTTGCTAGAAGCTATTTTCCCTCAAGATTTCATTGGATTCCAGAGCATAGTGAAAAGAAGTTACAATACTATTCTGGTCTCTTGAGTTATGAAAAATCTATTATTATTAAAACCATTACTGACAAAGTTGATACCTCCAAAATTATCTACCATGGTGTTTACATAGTCAATGTTATTACTGAAGAAGAGTGGGGTCCTTCTCCTAGTTTTACCAAAACAATGCCCGGATCCCCCATCCCTTATTCCTACGATGATTATATCACTGCTTGGACAAGATTTATGCTTCACCAAAATGAAGACATGTCTCATTCTTGGTTTGTTAACTTTGATAGTAAGTTCCATGGCGCCCTGCCTCTTTGGTTCAATCGTTGGTGGACTCAATTTGGCCCTATTAATGACATACTTCCTGAACCATTGCTTGAGGCCTTTGAATGTTTCAAGAAGTTCTATAAAGTTGATGTTTATGGTGCCAAGTTCCCTCCTTTACTCCACTTTGTTAAACGATACAAAATATCTTGGATACTAAAATGGCAATATGAAAAAAAAGGTGATGTGCTCCAAAGACATTGGTATGTAAAATGGTGGGGTAAATTCCCTCATACTCAGAGGATTATTGCTAGTGTTTCCAGAGAATCTTCTTCTGTTACTTCTCTCCCCATTGCTAATTGTTCAGTTAGTAGATCCCCTGTCACTACTGATGCATCTGCTTCCTCTTCTAAATCTACTAAGCCATTCGTTAAACCTAATAAAGTGAGTTCTCCATTGGATGATATCCGCAAGGACCCTGAAGCACTAAATGCCCTTATTGAAATGTTAAAAAAGGAAAAGGCTGATTTAGATGATGAACGATCTTCTGAGGCCTCTGTTGCAAAAGATCCTTACTACCCCTACAATGAGGAGTGGTTTGGTCATGATGAAGATGAAGCTGATGAATTAGCAAAAGATTGATTAATTCACCCTATTTGCCAGGCCAGCACAAAAGGCCAAGATGATACTGTTATTTCCTATGATGATGATTGATTCTCCCTATTTGCCAGGCCAGCACAAAAGGCCAAAATGCTACTGTTCTTGCTCATGCAAATGTTACTGTTCTTGTTCATGCTACTGAAAAGAAGATTCCTTATGTTTCTAAGACTATTGATGATACTGTTCCTGCTCATGCTACTGAAAAGAAGATTACTCATGTTTCCAAGACTGCTTTCAACTATTCCAAGACCACTTTTCGTATGATTTAGTCAAAGAATATTTTGAACACTATTTGCTTTTACTATTCATGTGTTACTATTCATCCCGAATTTTACCTATTTAAGGGGGGTTGTCCCTTATGTTAAAGGCAGAACTCAATTAGAATTTTATTCAGAACTTATTAGAACCTTTGTTAGAACTTCCTCTAGAGAGTTTTACCTTCTTTGAGAGAGTTCTCCTATTACCTTGTTAACTACAACCTTGTTCACCATAACCTTGTTCATACAAACCTTGTAACTAGGACTAGTTCAAGCTTTGTAACTGTTAACCTCAACTGTTGAGATCTTGTATTGACTACTACTATTGTAAGTGTTTACCTACTTTCAATAAAGAAGTATTTTCAATTATTTATGTTCATCATATTGCTTGTTGCTACCGCCACCTTGGACGGATTACCGCCATACTGGACAGTTTTAAATTGCTTTCAATTATTTTGATATATACTGCTTGGCTGGTTCTACCGCCTTATTATTGTTCTAACTTTGCTATTTACATTTACTTTCACTATATTATTACTGTGCTTCCGCCTCTCTCCCTTCTTCCGTGTGTATATATATATATATATATATTCTAATCACAGTGTGAACACAAAATAAAATAATATATTTTTTTTTACCTTTGAGCTACAATGCACATCTAAAGATAGATGTGCACTGTAACGGAAAAGCAAAAAATTTTACTTATAGCTCCACTGCTGTACCCTTATTTTATGATCAGTGGTGCTAAAAAATAGCAATATAGCTATTTAGCACCACTACTGTGAATGCTCTTACAAAACTTTTAAAAAGTACTATTTTCTAATGGGGTGAGCCTCACATTTAGTAAACAATTATACACAAGACACAATGGAATATAATTAAGCAGATCATGAGTAGTTTGAATTCACAAATCCACTCAATAATATCAAAAACAGTTTTCAAAAGTGTATAATGAACCACTTAATACATATGTAATTAAATCTCAAGTGTCACATACACACATATTCCATATTCTCACATACAAATCCTATGAGCAGATACTAGCATCTAACACCTGTTGATGAGGGTTCAACATTTAGTCTCACATACAACCCTGTGAGCGTAGGCTTACACATATATGCAATTAATTTTAAAAACATTTAATGGGTCACATACATAGTTTTAAAAACCGAACCGGGCATCGAACTGTTTTTTGTTAATTTCCAGCTCAACCCCGGTTTTTGGCCGGTTTTCCAGTTGTTGTTCGATTATTGACTAGTTTTAGGGCTTTTAACCAGACCAGACTGGCTCTCAGTTCCCGATTGAACCGATCGAATCGGTCGGTCTGGTCCGGTTTTTAAAACAGTGGTCACATATCACAAAAGAAAAGTTTATACACAAGTAGAATAATTTACTTAATGGTAAAAATCATTCCAAATACAGAGGCATATTGAAGATTATAGTATCAAATTGAACATAAATCAGAGGATGCTTGACTCTCTTAGAAAATGAATAGGAATTGAGGAATTTAAAATATTTTACAATTCTTGAGTAAGTTTGAAAACCTGATTTGTTAAAATGAATGTTTTCAAATACCATTTGGAAAGTCGGAATATGAATTTGAAATTAGATGGTTTTAAACAAATTTAAAGAATAAGAACCTTTTTATAAAACTTATGTGAAACTCAATTCTTTTCTAAAAATAATTTAGTTTAGAAATCATCTTTTAAATAAGATACAAATGTTCAAAATGTTATCTAAAAGTCAAATTTTATCTTTTGATAAAATAAAAATGCTTTTGATAAACTTTAGAAACGTAAGTTTAAAAATATAACTATTAAAAACTTTGACTTCTAAGAACCTACTAAACAAAACTTGTGCTATTATGCATAATTACTTACCTCTCATACTAATATATTTGAACACAGCCAAATACTTTAGTCTTCCGTTAGTTCTTAACAAAATAATGCTTTAATCAGTAAGCATGAAATCTCATCATTAGAAACCTACTAACTAAAATCATTTTCTTTCCAACTGACTAACAAATTTAAGGTATGGAAACTACTTTCGTATAAACCATTGGATTAATTGATTTAATAATTCTTATTAAAGTCCCACCTGTTTGAGATATATTAGCCTAATGTAATAAGCTCAAGCTCATTCCTTCTAGTCTAGAGTTTAGCTTATTATATATACCCATGTTATATTAATTGCAATACAGGATTTGCACTACACTATAATATATTAAAGAAGTAGCCCTTAGGGTTTCCTTCATGGACGTAGGCCATTAGGTTGAATCAAATAACTCTCGTCTTCTTGTGTTCTATGCTTTCCCTTCCGCATCTATACTAGTATATTCAAAATGGCGTATCAATGCTAATATTTAACATGGTATCAGAGCCAAACTTTGTTCTTGGCATCTAGCAAAATCTGTCTCTAATCTCTCAGTCAAGCTTGCTCTCTCAGCCTTTAAATTCACAGATTAGGCACTGTTTGCTTACAATCTCAATCTTTGATTGAAGACATTATATCAGGACCTCACAGGCCTATCACAGCAGCCATCATTGCTATCTCATCGCCTCCACAAAGCCTCCATAGAGCACCAGTGTCCCTGATCCTCTCAAGCAATCCGTGCCTCTCCTTCTCAGATATGTGCAAATCCAAACCTTGTCTCACGAAACCGACCACACAACCATACTAAACAGACTATGGTGACCAACACCCAAAAATAAGGTTGCCAATAGCCTCTGCACGCACCACTTCTAGTTTGGTGATATTCTCACACGGTTTTATGTTTCTCTTCTAAAAACTAATTATCTAATTGGGCTAGCCTTTTGGGCATTTCCAATTGGGCTTTAGTATGTGGCTTGAAATGGGACCAAAAGGGAACAAATAAGACACTAGCTCCAATGGGCCTTGGGCTTTTCTATCAACTCTTGACAAGTCTAAAGTTACCATTAATTATATTTAATACCACTATATAAATATAATTGCACTCTAGGCTTTATTAATAAATTATATCCCAAGACTTTATTGTACATACAACCCCTTCATAAAATATTCGTAGTAATACAAAGTCATGTATGTAGATTGCCACTTTGTAAATTATTACATCTTAATCCTTGAATATCTGGTTTAATTCTTTAAGTTATTCATCATATATTTATGAAATCCAATTTCATAAATATATACTTTAGTAACAATTTACTAAAGTAGTTAGGCCTAACGTTCTGAATAACAAACCCATTAAACTTATCTCAAGGGAATATTTTGTATCTCCGTTAAGAGACTATGAATTCCATCTTGAGAATATAGATTCTATCAACACTAAATGTGGTTGCCCAACATACTGAAGTTTTGACTGTTACTTTATATCTCACTCCTGATATATCAAAGCAACCTACACTTCATGATTAGGTCCATTATTCTCTTAGGATTAAGATTCATGTAAATATAAGTCGAGAGATTTATTATTTATTTGATAGTCGTTAGGAAAATAATATATCTCACAGCGATTCAGTTCAATATGTCTTAACTCTTAAAACATATTAACACATAAATTAGAAGTCTCCACTTTCATGATTAAGACAAATCATCTTAGTTGATATGTTATAGTCTTCGCAGATGAAACGCCTAATTTCGTCACCGACTACAAACTAAAATTTTGAGTGTACAAAGAACCTGTGATTTATATCTTCTGTGACTTTTCACATAAATCGCATACTATGCATCTCATGGACTATATGATAAAGTCCGAATATTCATGTTATCATTACTTTAAATAACAATAAAACAACTTTATTAATCACAATATTAAGTCATACATCATGTCATACATAATGTCATACATAATATCATACATAGCATCATACAATAGGATTTAAAGGCACTAATCCTAACAATCTCCCACTTGTCCTAAAGACTATTGTGCACTAATCTAACTCTCATTCCCTCCAAATGTGACTCGAAAGTCCTTTGAGGTAAGACTTTGGTAAAGGGATCTGCTAGATTATTTGTACTTTCAATCTTTGCTACTATGTGATAGGCCAAAAACGAGTTGACCCATTGTGATGAATTAATTAATTAATTAGTTAAGTTTAATTAATTAATCAAATTAACATGCAAACGCGTGGTAGCACAAACAAATCACCAATAAACTAATTATGCAGTGGAAAATAAATTGACACGGTGATTTGTTTACGAATAGAGAAAACCTACACGGCAAAAACCCCATCGGATGATTTTCAGGTCACCATTCTCGAAATTCCACTATTATCACAACAAGCGGTTACAAGTAAAGGAATCCCAGTACCTTATACCAACCTACAGTTGAACCCTTACCTCAATACCCAATTGGACTTGTTCTGTAGTGACAATTTCCCCTTTTGATGCACAGCTCTCAAGTACGTGACTAACCAATTGCGCGGATCCCAGTACGCGACTTCAATCACCAACTAGAGAGAGTTGTTGGCTACAAAGTTTTTCAGTTCATCCTACACGATGAAGATCAAGAAGATACTTGGTCACAAAATCTAAAGGTGCACATACATAGCAACTTCTTCAGAAGAGATGAACTAGGGCGAAACTTTGTCTTCGGTCACAAATTGCTTGAACAAACTTTGCTCAATGCTTGTGCAACTTGTATATTCTTGACGACCCTTAAAACAATCCTTTTATATGTCTAGGGTTAGGAGAAAGGAATGCCCAAACACATAAACACGGATCCCAAGAAAACAGAACAGGAAAATCTATTTTTCTTAAACCTCGACAGATGGGAGGTGTCGAGCAACTATTGAGCACACGGGCTTGAGTAGCTTTCTAAACCTCGACACATGCTAGCTGTCGAGCTTTAATGAACATGCACTTCTTCAGCTTGTTTCTTGGACAGACTTGATGACTTCAAGACTTGATCTTGAAACATAGTTTCTTAAAGTATTAAAAACACCTAGAACTGCCCAATTACAAGTAAAGTGCGTTTTGTCAAAGGATTAGCCAATTACATAAAAGAATGACATATGTTCCTAACAAGTGAACCACATATGTCCTAATACTATGACATCTCCACAAGCAACAATGTCTCAAATGATGTGGTACTTTCTCTCAATGTGCTTTCCTTTCTTATGATTCCTTGGATCTTTGGATTGTGCAACTGCTCCACTATTGTCGCAAAACAATGTGATAGGAACTTGCTTTATTCTCACTACACCAAGATCAGGAAAGAATTTCTTGAGCTAAACAGCTTCCTTTGCCGCCTCACAAGTAGCAACATACTCAGCTTCCATGGTGGAGTCCGTAATACAAGATTACTTAACACTCCTCCAACTTATGGCTCCACCTCCCAAGGTGAACACACATCCTGAAGTGGATTTTTAGAAATCTAGATCCGATTGAAAATCTAAATTTGTATTGCCAATGGGAATCAAATCCTCATACCGGTAAACAAGCATATAATCTCTCGTTCTCCATAGATACTTGAGAATATGCTTTACAACTTGCCACTGTTTTGGTCCTGGATTTGATTGATATCGGCTAATTATGGCAACTGAATAACAAATATCTAGTCTAGTACAAAGCATGGCATACATGAGACTTCCTACTGCAGAAGCATAAGGGACTTGTCTCATCATATCTTCTTTCTCTTAAGTCTTAGGCCTTTAGTCATCAAACAGAGGAACTCCATGTTTGAAAGGAAGTAATCATTTCTCTTGCGATCTTGCCAAAGCTTGATCCCTAGAATAAAGTTAGCCTCACCCAAGTCCTTCATATCAAATTGGCTTGATAACCAAACATTTACTGATGACATTACCCTTACATCATTTCCAATGAGTAGAATATTATCAACATAAAGCACTAAGAACATTACTACTTTTTCTCAATGTCTTTTGTACACACATGGTTCATCAAGACTTTGTTCAAAACCAAATGACTTGATTGCTTGATCAAATATGATGTTCCATGACCTAGATGCTTGCTTGAGTCCATAAATGGACCTTTTTAACTTGCATACCATATGTTCTTGGTTCTTTGCTATGAAACCTTCCGGTTGCATCATATAGATTTCCTCTTCAAGATTGCCATTGAGAAATGCAGTCTTGACATCCATTTGCCAAATCTCATAATCATAATGAGTAGCAATTGATAAGAGAATTTGATAGATTTAAGCACTGCTACTGGTGAAAAGGTTTCTTCATAATCAATACCTTCTTTTTGTG
The DNA here is from genome assembly GCA_023621385.1 of Quercus gilva. Classification (NCBI taxonomy): domain Eukaryota; kingdom Viridiplantae; phylum Streptophyta; class Magnoliopsida; order Fagales; family Fagaceae; genus Quercus; species Quercus gilva. The sequence continues at coordinate 7,181,422 of CM042475.1, read as the reverse complement.
TATACCTTTTGGCTACTAGCCTTGCTTTAAAGGTTTCAACCTTTTCAACTATCCCTCTCTTCCTTTTGTAAATCCATTTGCAACCAACAGGTTTAATGCCGTTAGGCGCCTTTACAAGATCTCAAACTTGATTGGAATACATAGAAGCCCTTGTTCCACCTTCAACTAAATTCTAGGTCATTTCGATCAATTTCAGCCACATTCTCCCTTCACGTGGAGAAATTATTGCAATCTACAGAATTACACCTAGTGTGAGACACATGGTAGGACCTATGGATTGAAAAATCGTGCCTCTTTTCGAGTAAGGGAAATGTTATATGTACAACATTTTTGCAACAGATTATAAGTGAAAGGTTGTTTGGCATTCTTATTGGTGGAAAAAAGTAATTTCAATGGTAAGTTTAAATTAGAACCAATAATAATATGCCACATATGATTTATTGTGAAAATATTGTAAATGTATTCCTTTTCGAATAATTATAAAAAAAAAAAAAAAGAATTCACACTACATTTATGTGAAAAAATAAAAATAAAAATAAAAAATAAAAAGCAAAAAAGTAAAAAGCTTGTTTTTATCTTATGAGATGTAAAAGTTATTTACCAAAAAATGTACGAGTTAATAATATAGAAAAAAAAAGTAAAAAGAAAAAGAAAAAAAAGAATTAGCCTATCAATTTTTGTTCCTTAGAGCATTCACATCAATTCATGTATAATAAAAAAAAATGTGTAAAATTTATACATATTTGCCTAAAAATGACTCATATCAATCCATGTCCAATTGTGTAAATTTACAAGTTCAATATAGTAACCGTGTAATTTACACTGACAATATTCATTTTGCATTAAGTTGTTTATTCTTTTTTTACATATCTCGAGATGAAAAAAAGAGAGAAAGGATGGTAGTTATTATGCAAAGAAAGAGCAACAATTAAAAAAATCAAGAAAAATTAATATTTTAATGAAATATAGTATAAAATAAATAATATGATGTTAGGTGTTTTGAAATATGAGTATATAAAATAGAAAAAATGACAAAGTTTAGTTACAAAATTGGTTGTAACTTAACGCTACAATCTTATTCAATATATTTTTGTTGGAGGTGAATTTTGACAAATCCATTATTAGATTACATTTTCTTCTTATATCCTCCATACTTGCAAAATTTCTAGAAAATTAAAAATTAATAGCTATGTTATCAATAAATTGTTTAAATTGTAAGTTTTTGTAGTTTAAAATTATGTATAAAATATAAGCTTATAAATCATATAGTAAATAATATCTAATTTACACAAAATTTGACATACGTATTAAGAAGGTAAAGAACATGCAATTCAATAGTTAAATTTTCAAAATATATAATAATTTTTATTTTATTAAGTAAGGTTATCGTCTCATTAAAATAGTAAAGTTTGTACCTAAACTTTGTTCTAAAAAAAATAGTCTCATTAAAATAGATAAAAAATTTTGTACAGAAACCTATGTGAATGCTCTTACATGAGACAGTAATTGAATGTGCACTGGATGCCAATTCCCTGCAGGTTTCTCAAGCACCACAGAATCCTCTTTCGTGTGAGTCCAGTAGTAAAGAACCCATGTTAGAACCCACCATGACTAAAATATCAAATACCCAACACTAAACATCCAAATCACATAGTACCTCGTGAAATCCAATCCAAGCCAAGCTGCTGGAGTCACCATCTCCGCCCTTGAGACCATCTTACACCGACCAATAGTCATGGAGGCTCAATGGGAACTAATAGATAAGAGTTTTTAACGGATTTTTTTGCAAACTATTTAAGAAACTAGCATATCAAGTCTTTTAGACTTGAGTTCAATGTAGGAACTTGAGCCTAAGAGACTCAAAAGAATCCACATGGAACTTGAGCCTTAGAGGCTCAAGTTCCATAAAGCAAATCCACAACCACACTCCGATACTCTTTCCTCACATACTACAAGAAAAAAAACTTAATACAACGAACAAAGTCATTGCCATAACAATTAATGTCTTTGTAATAGGTGTTATTGCAATGACAAAAAAGTCGATGCATGTTGTTATAATAAACTCTGAGGCAATAGATTTATGCAACACTAGATTTTCATTGCAATAAATTTCACATATTGCAATGATTTACTTTGAAAATCTCGTTGCAATAGGTTGATTTTTTTTTATTAAAAAAATAATTACAAATTTTTTTAAAAAAATTTAAAAATAAATAAATCATTTTTAAATAATAATTTTTTAATTAACTTGTTTTACAATTCAAAAATCATATCTAGGAACTATAATTAAAAATACACATAAAATATGAAAAATTCAAAATACTTCATTTCAATACATATGTCAAAGAATACAAATATATACACAACTTGTTGAGTTTACATTCAAACACATAGTTTCTAAAAGGATGAAAAAATTAATACAACATGAAAGAAAAGTTTCTTCCTGAAGGAGTTATCCAAGCATGCTTCACGACCATTTCATTGACTTACCACCTATTTTGGGAAAAAAAAGAAAAGAAAATAAGTATAAAGTTAAAAAACATCATATATACAACACAATGACACCAATATACACCATCATTGATTCTAAAAAAAAAACACATACACAACAATACTACTTGAAGATTGTGCAATTAAATAAAGAAAAATCAAATTAAAATTTAAAGAGAACCAAAAGATTTCCTAAAAGTTAGAGAGAAAATTATTAAATTGAAAAAGAGTCTCTCCAAGGAGACTATGAATTAAGTGAGACTGGAATTTGAGAGAGAAATTTAGAGTTAGTAAATATGAGAGTGAGATGGAAAATTGAGAGATAAGTTTTGTAGTTAGTAGATAAATTTGAATTTTGAGATACACTTAAGAGAAAGGGGGAAAGTGAAATGAGAAAAAAAAAAAGAAAAAAAAGAAAAGAAGAGAGAGAGAGAGAGAGATGAGAAAAACATGGGGATAAATGTGGGTGAGAGAAAGAGGGAAATTAAGATGAAAAAGAAAAAGAAAAAGAGGTAGGCGTGAGATAGAGAGAGAGAATTTGAGATTAAAAAAAAAAAAAAAAGCAAAAAAATAGGAGATAGAGGTGGGTGAGATAAAGAGGAAAACTAAGATGAAAAAAAGAAGAAGAGAGATGGGCGTGTGTGAGTGATAGGGTGTGAGTTAAATTTGAGATGAGAAAAATTAGGAAGATATATGTGGAGAGAGAAAGTGGGAAATTAAGAAGAGAACAAAAAAAGGAAGACATGCGTGGGTGAGAGAGAAATATTGAGATGGGAAAAAAAAAGGGATAAACATGGGTGAGAGAGAGGAAATTAATGAAAAAAAATAACACCAATTTCCTAAATTTTCCTACTACTCAATTACTCACCTCTATTACATCAACAAAATTTGATGTGAAATAAAGATTTAACCTATTACAACAATATAGTTTGATGTGAAGATTACCTATTGCAACAACATATCTCAAAGTAAAATAAGGGTTACCTATTACAATAACACATTTCGATATAACATAGTTGTGCGTGCCAAATATGAGGCTTATGGGCCTAACCTCACTTGGGCTCACAACTTATTTGTAAGGTGGGTTTAGGATTTCCTACTATGGGTTGTTCTCGGCACAGAGAATCAATGAAGCTCTCTCCTCTCTCTTCTCTCTCTCTCTATTTAACTCACTATTTTCTCTCTATTCTCTGTTTCTTGAGAAACTGTCAAACCACCCATTTCCTCCTCCAACTTCTCATATTTATAACTTTAAATTAGTGGAGAGACTATGATTATTCCCATGGTTAGTGCAATGGGAGGTCCAATATCATTAATCATAAGTGGGTGGTTAGGTGATAGTGGAATGTGATGAGAGTGGCTTTGGAACTTGGTTCCCACTTCTGCAGATATGCTTGGCAGGGATGTTTCCTAAGGCATCCCCGGATACGTAAGGGATGGTGTGTTTGAATGTCATCCTTTCCTTATTGCTCAGTAAGGGTTCCCCTTTCCCGACCAAGGGTCAAATGGCAAAACCTGAGCCCATAGCTTGCGTGTGCTCGGGCTAGGCTTTTGGGTAGATAGGGGCCAGGTTCATGGGCTGCACCTTCGTATTAGAGTCCCAAGCTCAAATGGGTTCGGGGATAGAGTGCCGTACATTAGCCCCTCCTTGATTCGTGCCTCGGCCTCAGCAAGAATCCAGGAGTCCAATAAAGCGCTCATTACTTGAGAAGTTCAATAAGGGAACGCTTGGGGTACTTCAAGGACTCATTAATGAGTTCTCAAAAGGTGTGTCGGATGTGGCTGTTCGGTTCAATCGTCATAATTACCTGACGGTTTATGAACTGAGGCGGCGCGAGCGCCAGTTGGCATTGGAATCCACAAGGTTTGCTAATTAATCTTCATTATTTTTGGTTAACCGTCGCTTACTTCTCCTTGGTCCCTATAAATAGTCCGTTCCAAATCATTATTTTACTTTTTCACTCTCCATTCTCTGAGTTCCCTCTCTGCCATGCATTCATCTGTGCATTTATTCTTCAGCCCAGAATTTCTCCCTTTCTTAAAGCCTAAAGTAAGTTCTCTACCTCCTCTCTTTATTTCCAACTCTTCCTTCATTCATTTTTTCTTTAGAGTTTAGGATGGGGTACGCTTTTCTTCTAGATACGGAGACGTCCTTGGCCATTTTCAGGCAAGGTTTTGACATCCTTGATGATGTGGATGTGGCGTATTGCCATGAGAGAAAAATCGCTCTCTACAGAGGGGGCAACACTGCTTTTTTTCCTTTGATGGCAATCTTGGAGGGTGGAGTTAGGTTTACTGTAGACCCTCTCTTGCTTAATACTCGTAGGTACTATGGGTTGTGCCCCGATCAACTTCCCCCCAACTTTTACCGGGTAGTTAGTTGCGTGAGTTGGTTGAATAAGATATTTGGTTTACAGTTAGACCAACATGACATAAACCACATGTACAGTTTATGTGGGAATAAGAAAACAAACTACTACTTAAAAGTTAGAGATATGAGGGTACAACTAATCTCCTGCCTACCTGACTCAAATAGGAATTCTGCCGGGGAGTTTGTTTGGGTGTGCGGCAATTGATTTGCCGGTGAAATCCCCTGCCCTCTCACAAGGCGTGAAGTGGGTTCGTACCAATCATTAACTTGCTTTTATTTTCTACTTATTATCATATGTGGATATATACTTCGTGTCGTAATGGTTTCGCTTACTCTGATGCTAATTCGCAGCATTTTTTGTTGCAGACAGTAGAGTGTTTGTCCCAGATATTGGGTAGTGCATGTACGAGATTTGAACTTTGTGCTCAGGTCTGAAATTTTTGTTCATTCGGATGGACAGCTCTGAGCATTCCATTTGATTCTTGGAATTGATCCCGTGTATTCTACTTGGCAAGCTTTCAGCCAAGCCTTACTAGTTGACAGTCCTCTCTTGTCTTACATCGATGTGCGGCACGCGAATTTCCTTCCCCCGAAATTCACAACAGGCGAGGCCTGTGACATTGGTCCTCGGTACTTAGGTTCTGACGAGCGTGAACCGATACAAGACGAGTCTGTCGAGTGTGTGTCCTGAGCCTGCCAAGAACGGGCACACGAGCAAGTTCAGCCTGAAGCCCCTCCCCAACCTGAAGAGTTAGTTGGTCCCGAGGCTCCTGTTGAGGAAGCCGAGGAAGCAATTGCCGAACATACCAGTCCCTTTGAAACCAACCCGATCCAGGCGAAGATTTGGTGACCCGAAAGACGATGACGATTAGCCGCTTTATTCCCGGCACAATTTTAAACATTATAACATAATGAAAATGATAAATGTAAGAGTCTATAGAATAACACATAGGAATGTAATGAAAACAACAGTGTGAACCGTGAATCAAATTTTAAAGTAAATTTACATATGGTTTATCATATTTGTGGTTTTCTTACTAAATACCCATTGAGAACCTTCAAACAAGGCAAAAAAAAATCCTTTTACAAACCTTTTCTTTTAAAGATATATAGATAATAGGTCATATAGTATCAATTGATTTGTGGTAAATTATTATGAAATAAGCTTCAAGGCCCCAATATTTATAATTCACTTAAATCAGAAAGTAAATTCCCAAAGTCATAATCTATTAATTCTAAAGACAACCACACAAAAATACATGTAAACGCTAACAGATCTATATAAAAAAAATTAAAACTTAAAGAAATAAAAATTGAAAGAAGAAGAAGAAGAAGAAGAAGAAGAAGAAGAAGAAGAAGAAATATTAGAAGAAATTCTTACCCCAAAATTCTCAGCCGCAAGTTCATGTTGTCTTTCCCACCATGCCTCTTGCTTTTGCACATCCTTTACAAAAACTCACTCTAACTTGAAACACCTAAGCAATCCCAACCAAAATGAAAAAATCACCCATTGGAAAGCCATAAAAGAGTCAAACTTTACAGATATAAATAGAGAAAAAAAACAAACTTTACACACATACACATATACATGGAGAAAGACAGAGACCTTGTAGGTAGTGTAGATATCAATGGCTTGAACTGAAAATTGAAAGGGGTTGTACAAATGTCTAAAATAGGTGGACAACCTAGGTGCTTTGGTTGGGATATTGAATAGTATTACCGCTACAGTGGGAAGAATCAACAAAAAAACATCAAGGAATAAGACTCATCATATTCTAATAATTACGAAAATCCTTGTAGTAAACAAAACAAATATCATGTTGTATTGGCATGAAAGAAAAAACAATAAATAATCTAGACGAAAATAGAGGATTTTCATAAAATAAACATAAAAAAATTTTCCAAGCTTTTTTTTTTTTTGACTTCACTCAGACAGTTATCGAGCACATCGAGTGATGCTATGATAGGGTTGGCCTATCTTCAAAAATCTTTTGTCTTAGTGAGTCTTATGTAAAGGTCTAGAATTTTGAAGAAAGGACACCATGCACTTCAACTTGATCCAAAATCTACCAACAAAAAGGGCAATTGATGATATAAACTATACAATATTTTTAAATAACAAATCACAACACAGATAGGAACATAAATATTCAATGCGTCCAATAATTTGACTTATCTAAACCCTCTACATCTAAATCCATCAATCTATGAATTCAATTATAATTCACCCATGATCCAATTCTACGCATCACGTATGAAAATAATAATAATAGCAAAGTCATGTAAATCTAGAACCAATAACCAAAAATTAAAGAAAGAATCTTCCACCTCTAGTGGAAGAAGCCCAAGTTTGAAAACCCACTAAAGTGTTCAACATCTACCACAATAAGATATAAAGCAGAAGAAACCATACCCCCTAAAGTAAATACAATTAAATTTTTTTTGGAAAACCCTTTTTAAGGCTGGCAAACTAAAGGCTAATCATTCAGCCATAGCAACCCAAAACACCCAAAGTAAATAATAACAGGGTAGGAAGGTTTTCAATTGAAAGCAAATCAGAATTCTTACCCGGGGTTCAGATTTTGCTCTTCAGAGAAGGTTGGCTTTAGTTGCAGATTCTTTGATTTTGACGGTGGCAAGGGAACTATATATGTACATAAAAACGTTACACATACAAAACAAAGAAAGATTTGGCAGCATTACACACACAAAACAAAGTTCTAAAAGATAAAGGTTTTAGGATTTTGGTTTCAATTAGTCAAAATATAATCCAAGAACCAAGATAAAATCAATTACATCCTAATCTCTTCGTTCTCTTGCAGAACACAGAGAGCAAACAGTAAAAAAAAAAAAAAAAAAAAAAAACCCTTTTCATCTCAAACTTCGCTTCAAGATTAGCCAAATTTTTCTCATCTATGTGAACTATGGACCATTGCATTAATCAACCAAATTTCGATTCACAATTCGCAAAATTAGGCGAAAATTCATTGAAGATCATTGAATAAACGAAGGCTAAAAAAACTAAACCTATCCAATAAAAAAACTCAATTAAAAGTAAAATTTCATACCCAGATCTAAAAAATGGGAAAAAAAATTACCGGTGTCGGTTCCGGTGGTCTAAATTTGGCTGGGGAACGAACAACCACCGGCCTTGGATATTTCTCTCATTCTCTTGGAGTCCGACGAACAACTCTGTTCTCTCTCTTTCTCCGTATACGGGCAACAATCGATGTAGAGTTCTTCGCCTTTCTCTGTTTCTTTCTCCGTGTCCCACGCTCATCCTCTATTTCATCGTCTCTCTGCTTCTTTCTCTGTTTCCTCGCCGCCTCTCTCTCTCTCTCTCTCTCTCTCTATCTCTCTCTCTCATCACCTCTCTGATTGCGCCTTCATTGCGATGGCGAACTCGCGCTTGTGACCCGTCCGAACCCGAGATAGCAACACGAACTCCTCCGAACCCGTACCGTTCGCCATACACACACACAAAGATCGATTCAAATCTGCTTTTTCAAAAAAAATTTAAAAATTCAGAGAGCAAGAAACAAATACATGAATCTTAAATTGGAAAAATATTGAATTAGAGAACAAACCTATAGCCTGGATTGAAGGGATTGAATATTCTTGAAGAAAAAATTAGGGTTCGTGAGAAGAGAAAGAGAGAGTTTGGGGGTATTGGAAGAGATTGTATGGCTCTTCTTCATCTTGATTGGTGTCTGATGTTTTGGGTTTCAGTTTTTAATCTCTCGATCTCTCTCTCCTTCTTCGTTCTCTGCTTCTCTATTTCTCTGTCTCTCTTTTCTCTTGGTCTCTCTTTCTCCTTTTTTTCTCCGTGTAGAAATTTTTCTTTTTTCTGTCTAAACCAGTTAATTTCCTTTTATACCAAGAGGGTTCTTAATGGTGTTTTAACATAGTGAAAAATTGTAATTTATCGCTTTTTAACAGAGCTACAGTGTTACTAAACAATATAATGCATCGCTTTTTAAAACGGAACATGCCTAAATTTTGGATAGACACTTTGCGTATTTGTCACCACCTCCTTAATTGTAAGAACCCACTTTCTCTCAGTTTCTGCTATTATATATAACTAGTGTTTAACCCGCGCAATGCGTGGGATCATTTTACATATTAATGATCTTTGCATCCAACAAAAGCTTGAAACACACAAATCTAAAACTTACATGACAATTTCAAACATCATATTTGCTATTCCTAGGAACCACAATGAATCACACCAAACTAAAATTTATATGATAATATTAGTTAGAGCCTTTGAGGTATGTATCATAATTTGTGTGAGTGAATGAAGGAGAATATAAAAAGTTAAAATAAAAGAAATATCTCTTATTGTTTCTGTAGATTAAACCCAATTTATCACCGCCTTTAACCCCATTCCTCCCATTTTCTCTTTTGGGTATTACAGAAAGTATTGGAAAACTTTAGCCCACAACATTCTCATAAACTAAACATAATTTCACAAATGATGATTTAAAAAATAAAATATTATACAGGAACTCCTTATATTGCCTAATTGTGCCAAGTGCTAACAAATCTTGGATTGTACGATAACTTAAAACAATATATTAACGCAATCACAATATAATGCACACACAATGAACATGATAAATCAACTCTAACATTTGTGAAATCACCCAACAGGAAAAACTCAAGAGATTTGTGTAAAATCAAGTCTTGATATTCACAAATTTACAATCAATATTGTGGTATCCAAAACCATTGTCAGTGTCCCATATGCTAACACATACAAAATAATAAGAGCTTTTGTGTCCACATGGTCTTTTTTGCATTAAGTAACATGGTCTTTCATTTTTCATCCTCTCATGACTATCACAATTTAAAATAATGAAAATCTTCTTCAATTTTCATCCAATTATGACTGCTAAGCCTTAACAAATGATTTTGTAAATTATTCAAAGGATTAATTAATATGCAAATATTTTCTGCATTAGATACCTTATCCATATGCTTAACTTAAATTTAGAAATACCCTTTCCCTGAGTAGATCTTATTTATACAATTAAAGTATAATTACATCAAATTTGTTAGACTACAAAGTACAAAGAGGCCAAACCCAAATATGAATAAGGATCTCCTCAAACTCTACACCACAAAACGCAATACCACTTCCAAAATGACAATAAAATGTGCACATGTAGGTTAGGAATTTAAAAACTTCAATTATTCATTACATACTAAAAACATATTAAAAAAAAAAAATCAAAACAACATTGTAGCAATTGTTCATCCCATCAATTCTATTTTTTCTAATTTAGATCGGTAAAAATAGAGAATTTGAGTCCTTGAATTTGTAGACAACTTCCACAATCAAATAAAATCATTTAAATATAAATCCAAAACTAAATAATATAATATATAAAGCCATGGTCAGTTCGTAAGGATTATATATAATCATAAATATTGCCACTTCAAATTTATAATCCTTAGTAAGGATTATATATAATCATAAATATAATCCTAACTAATTTGGTAGTACTTAGTAAAAATATTGCCACTTCAAATTTATTGTGAAAATATTATAAAAATATTGTAAATATAATATTTCTCATTATTTATGGATCTTTGTATTATTTAGATAACTTTTTTTTAACACTTTTAACAAAAAGTTTTCCATTCCAACTAATTAAGTTGTTTATAAACCAACCCTAAATCTAGACCATATATTGAAATTACTGTTTTGTCTCAACAATAACAAACAATAACAATTTGCCACCTAAAATTTATTGTGAAAATATTATAAAAATATTGTAAATATAATAGTTCTCATTATTTATGGATCTTTGAATTATTTAGATAACTTTTTTTTAACACTTTTAACAAAAAGTTTTCCATTCCAACTAATTAAGTTGTTTATAAACCAACCCAAAATCTAGAACATACATCATCAGTTCACACTGATCTATTTACAAAGTGAAATTCTCCACTTATTTACAATGCCCAAGGTGAATTCTCCCCTTATTTACAAAGTAATGAACTTTTTAAAGTTCTAGTACTAGTGGAGTGTTGAGCTTTTTAAAAACATAAAAATCATATAATCTAAAAGTTAAAATTTTAAAATTTACATTAAATAGAAAGATATACATAGAATTAGGTTGCGTCTGACATTAGCTTAAAAAGTTAATTTTTTTTACTATTCATAGATCTTATTACACTTTTTAATACTATTTGTTAATTTCACATTACTATTTTGGATTTTGCTAATGTGTACCTTAAGGGCACACAATAATTTTCATTTTTAGAAAAAAATTTCTCAAAAATTAAAAAAAGTATTGACAATTTTTTCATTCTCTGAAAAAATGTTTTAAAAAATAGATAATTTAATATATGCCCTTAGGGTACACATTAATTGAACCCTACTATTTTAACTTTTTCCTTTTTCACTTCATCTTGTTCAATGGTCAACACTCCACTAGTACTAGAGCTTTAAAAAAGTTTTTACTTTGTAAATAAGCGGAGAAATTCACCTTGGGCATTGTAAATAAGTGGAGAAATTCACTTTGTAAATAGATCAGTGTGAACTGATGATGAATGGTCTAGACCCCACGTTAAAGTCAAACGAAAGTTAGTCGGAAAATGACGTAGCCAATATATATATATTTTAGGCTAGCCCTGCTTTCGGTTATATGGCCCACTTGACTCCACTATTCCATATTTCCCCAAGTCATGTTTTTTTTTTGGGTGGGAAAAGAAGTCCGGATCTTTTTTATAATGTACTATTCTATACTTCTTTTTTCTTATTTATTTTATATCATTTGATGATGTTCTGTGGGTAAAATTTATTCCATTATTATTGTTTTTCGGATTATTATTGATATTATTTTATTATTTATGTTGACAATTGGTTATTTCAACATTTTAAAATATTTTTTGTGAAAATTTTTGTGATTATAAACTTATTGTCTACCATTTTGCTTGGAAAGCTCAAACGTGAAATTTTTTACCGTAATGACCGGTTTGGTTCTTAGAAAGTTCAATGACCTCTTTCAAGGTTTCACATAGTAACTTCCTTGATATTGCAATGTAATAAGCATTAATTGTCACTTGGAAGAAGTTTAAAAGGTTTCATGTGCATTTTAATAATTTTTTCTAAAACTTTTATTTGATTATTTACTGCAAGTTAACAAAAATATAGTGCACCTAGAAAAAGTGAGTTTATTTATTTATTTATTAAAATGATAAAATAAATAAATAACCTAATTATTCGCTTTTTTTAGAGATAATTACAAAATGATGTAACACCGTAGGTCAAATTGTTTTTCCCTTAAACACTCAATTACTTTATGTATGTGAAGGTACCAATTCACCTAATCCTCCAAAACTTAGTCTAGGCTTACAATATTTTTTTAGCCATGGTTTGTGGCTCTTGATCATAAAGCTTGTGGATGAATAAATCTGAACTAACTCCATTGTGGAAAGCTGCCAACATTAATTTATCGTCCATCTCGTCTATTGTTAAGGCATCTCTGTTGAAGCGAGTGATGAAGGACCGCAAGTTCTCATTTTCTCCTTGTTCTATAATCAGAAGGCTGGACGAGGAGTGTTTATGCCTTTGCCCTCTAATAAAGTTGTTAACAAACAACTTACTCAGCTCCTCAAAAGAACCAACAATATTCGGAGGTATTTTACTAAACCATACCCGTGCTGGCCCCTTAAGGGTGGTTGGGAAGGCCTTACACATTATCTCGTCTAGAACTCCTTGAAGGTGCATTGTGGTCTTGAAGGTTGCAATGTGGTCAGATGGGTCGCATGTTCCATCATACAAATCCAACGAAGGTATCTTGAACTTGAAAGGCAGGGGATGACTATTAATGGAAGCTACAAAAGGGGAATCGATTCGATGAACTAAATCATCTACAGGATTTGTCCTTCTCATATTCTCCCTCATCTCATCCAAAGCCCTCCTCATCTATTCCATTTCCCTTTCTAAATGTGGCACCTTACGCGATGTTGTTCCCCTTGAGTGGTTCTCGTGCTCCACATTTTCTCCTTCTTTAACTTCTTGACTCTGGGCCTGTCCTTCCATGTACCTTTCATGACGCTGCTTTCTTTGGTTTATCTCTAAAGTTAACTCTTGATTCTGACGGGTTAGCTCTGCCATGGCTGCCATGGACTACATTTGTTAGACAGAAGGCGGTTGCACAATAAGCGCTGACTAGTGAGCGCGATTGGGGTGGCTGGAAGTGTTTCCACTCTCCTGGTGGTCTAGACTAGTGGCCATTGACCTTGTTCGGACCATCTTTTTGTCAAAGAAAGATAAATTGTAAAAACACAAATTTAATCTTCCCACAGACGGCGCCAACTGATGATGCACAGAAAATTAGTAAGCTGAATGCTTCGGGCTTCAATGGATTAGAGGTTGTTTGAAAGGCCTGAAAAGAAAGAAACACAAGATCAAAGGTGACTGGGGTGAACCGGTCACGAACCCTCTGATGCTTAAGTTAGTTTTTTCTTAGAACTCAAGAATTCCAACTTTAGAGGAGCGGTGGAAACTTACTTTCATTTGAAGTGGATGATTCCTTATATAGTGAGCCTTGGAGTGGTTACTTGATTGGTAACTTCCTCAAATCGTATAGAAGTTACAAGGTTCAGACTTAACTTCTACAACTACTATAGAAGTTAGAAGATTTAATCTTGTCCTCTATAACTCCATTAGAAGTTAAGAGTTTAGTGAGAAGTTAAAGTGATGAACAATGATTTCGCTTTCTCTTCAAAATAGTAGAACGTGGTTCGAATTATAAGCTTTTGTGCATAAATTCATTCTGAAGATTTTCTAAGTGTTGAAGGGTTGTCCAGGTGTTTTTATGCTGGACGACCTTCCTAAATTGGACGACCTCCTTATGTTGGACGACCTTTCTGGATTTGGACAACACCTTGAATGAACTAGAGATGGCCCAATTTTTGTAGTTTCTTATATGATCTGGACGACAACTCAAGGACAAACTATACTTGTTTCTCATCCCCATCACAAATTAATCGAGGTTTTTTTGACATTGTTTGTTATGTCTATTCTTGTTTTGTTTTGTTTATATATATTCATTGATATTGTAAAGTTTAGGTGATACAAGACTTATTGAAATTATAAAATTACGATAATTAGTTTTTTTTTGTTTCTTGTAAAATCATTGGGGTGTTAGAAAACTTGAGCTTTTATTAAAATAAAATTTGACTGTTACAAAAATAAATAAAGAAATGTTGAAAAAATAATATTTTAATGAAATATGGATAGAGTTTTGAAGCTAATGTAGTTGTCTATGAATAGTAGATTAGCTAAAGTAAGAAAAGTGAGGTTTTTAAAAAAATGTGACTAAAAATGTATTGAGCTTGATGCTAATACTCTTAGCTAAACAATTTGGAGAGTTGTGTCAAACCAGAATTGTTTATTCCCTAAGGCAATTCAGGCCAAGTATTGCAAAAGAAGTAACATTTTTAGTGTTAATGATCTTCTGACCCTATGGTAGGAGAAGTATTCTGTCTTGTTTATCCTTAACTAAGGCCAAGTGCTGTGTGGGGGATGGAAGATCTATATCCCAATTGACCACCGTATCTGGTTTAAGATGAGGGAGGGTTTGGACATAGTTATTAGTTCTTCGGTTCAGTTTGTGGTTGATTTGATTGATCATGACAGATGCTCTAGGAAGTACCCAAATAATATCACTGTCAGTATCCATTTTTAGTGCTAATAAATTAGTTTGCTTACTTGTTTAGTATAGATATAATAGAGTTCTCATTTGAAAATGGAAATTATATACTCTGTATTGCTTTTAGCATCTGATGGAAATTTAGACCCCTTAAACCACAATTAGATTGCGTAGCCTAGATTAATTAGCCAAGTTGTTACTTAGTCAAATTAAGCAATTCTAGGTTAAAACAATCAAACAATCATATCATGCATATAAAACATATAAAGCAGCGGAAATAATAAAGAACACAAGATATGATCACCCAGGAAACCACACGGAAAAACCTGGGGAGGATTTTACCCACCGATCCTCAAGGCAAAACGGAATCCACTAAGAAAGAATTGAAGTTCTTACAAAAGGACTTACAAGCTCCCCACTTGACTTCCTAATGCTACCCACCAATAAAACTTCCTGACACGACCACGCGCAGGCTCCGAGTCCACGGACTACTTCTTTCTTTGTCTTCCTTCAATCAGCTATAAGCTCCCCGCTTGTTTATCTTTAAGCTTCAATGGCAGCAACCAAGTTGATCATCAAGATGTAGAAGAATCTCAATCTTGAAAACCCTAAGCTTTGTGTAAAGGAAAGCTCCTCTAGATCTCACAAGAGATTTACACAAATCCGCAATGTATGAGCAACAATACAACTTGTGCAACTCTAAAAACATGGCTAGGGTTTTGCCTTATATACCTAGGGCAAAAACATAAAACCCTAAACGTTTAAAAGAGTTTGGGCTGAGCTGGAATTTCTGCAGAATCGCATCTGGCCCGATTTTTGATCGATCGAGAATTACCTTCGATCGATCGAGCCAGGCTGAGAAGCCCCAATGCTTCTGCAGTCACTCGATTCCAACTTTACAATATTGAACCAACTTTGAGCAAGCCTAAACAAGACTAAATACATTGTTTTGATCATGGTTTGCCAACATTACAAATTAGAGTTCTAAATACACAAAATCCTAAGACCTTAGAACCTAACAAACTCCCCCTTTGGCAATCTGTGACAAAACACAAATTAAAAACTCAAAGTTTACAATTGAAAAGCCCTTTTTCATAAATAATGCTCATAAACTCAAATTCAACCCTAACTACTATCCATCGGTTGCAAGTGTAGACAGCAGCTTTGTTGAATCAACCTGTATATTCCTGAAATACTCAACAAACACATAAACGCATGTGTGACAGGAAATAGTATAAACAGGTATAGTATTCTTGTAAGATTCACACAACACAAAATAAAGATATATATCAATGAACACTCATAAATATAAATCAATAAGCAGTGAATCATAAGACAACAAGAATCAAATAAGCATGTATATCAATATATAAATGTTACTCCCCCTAACATGAATATCCCCAAAAAAATGATATATAAAGTGAAGCACCTAGATACAATCTAATAAACTCCACAAAACAAAGTCTCAGGCTAAAAAAAAATATCTCCCCCTAACTACAAAATCTCCTCAAAAAGTCAAAACTCCTCTACAAATCAAAATATCCACTCCCCCTTTTTGTGACGGAATGCCAAAGGGTAGTCAAGAGTCGCCATCAAAAGGTGGTGGTGAAGGTGAATGAAGACGCGCCAAATCTGCTCTCAACGCTCGAATCTCATCGAACAAGTCCATCAAAATCTGACCATGAGCCGCCTGAACGGTCATGACAGTCTCCAAAGTACGACGAACATCGAAGTCGGCCGAAGGAGGTGGAGGAACAGCAGCAGCAGCAGCATTAGCATCATCACCAACTGGATCAGGAATATCCTCACCAGCAGGACCTGTAGAAGATGAAGGAGGAGGAGGAGCGCTAGAAGAAGGCTCAGACCTAGGGTGTTTAGAACCAGCTCGAAGATGAGCGGCCCTCTGTCTAAGAAAAGACGCACCTATAGGACCTATAACATGTACAGGCTCAGATGAGGGGAAGTCACTAAGAGCAAGATACAGCAAAATCCTATGAATGAAAATAGGATGAACAAGGGCATGAGCAGTAGATGAACTCCTATAAACTTCGTTCAAAGAACGAAGAAAAAGATGGGGAAAACTAATAGGAGCATCTGTGACTAAAGCATACAAAAATACACACCTCTCAAGAGGAATGGTGTGAACATGAGAGATGGGCCAGAGGGAATGACAGGCTATCCTAAAGAAAAGGTAATGCAACCCGGAGAGCTCAGCAGAAGTGATCCTAGGATCAGAACCCCACTGGACAGTAGTCCCAGTGATGTAAGTCAAAACATCGCTCAACTCGGGAGACTCAGAATAAGGATAGACAGGCTCACGAACCAACGGTACCCCTAGAGCATCAGCCACTACCTGAGGAGTAATGGAGTACTCTACGCCTCGTATCCAACTCCGAACTAGGGTGTTGGAATCATAGACGCGGATAGAGATGTTCGAATAGAACTCTCTAATCAAGGTAGCCGGAGGAGGAGGGTCAGACACATCTAACAGAGGCAACTATCCTCGACGCTCAAAATTTGCCCTAATGGCAGGATCTAACTCATCTAGAATGACAGATCGCTCAACCCAAATCTTCCTCTGAAGATTGAGCTTCTCATAGGTCTCTTGGTTTTTCTCGCTCGGAAACCTCTCACGGTCAAAGGAAGGGGGGGAAGGAGAACGAGAGGGAATGGTCCTACGAGCTCTAGTCTTCCTAGGGATGGTGCTAAGGAAAGGACAAGGACACAAGGACAAAACCAAAAGAACAAAAACAACAAAACCAAAGGCAGACTGCAAGTTAGCACAAAAACAAATAGAATAACAATCTATATGATGCATGAACGAATGCAATGCCATGATGCATGAACTAATGCAGTAATCAGGATCAAATTAAGTTTAATTTCACAAAATTGGCTTGAACATAGAGTTTCTTGACAAAAACCCTAAAAATTTGAAAACCACTTGAAAAATTTTGCAACAAATTGAAGAATCAATCATTACACACCATTGAAAACAGTTTATAATAACCAATTGCATCAATTACACAAGCCAATTTCATCAATTAACCTTAATTTCACAAAAAGCCCCAATTCGGATCAAACATAAACCCTAGAAATTTCAATTGTTCACAAAACCCAAAATTGATCAAATTAAACTATTAAGAACATGTCTATAGGGTGTCCCCACCAAAACCCATTGATCAATTTCATGCAATTAAGTCAGAAACATCACAAATCCCAAATGGAGAAAGTTCCGAAAAACTCCCTTAAAATGCATGAAAAATGCATGTAAATGTGAAAATAAATTGAAATGGAAGGGCAAAACAGATATACCGGCTTGAGGATAGAGATTCTTTGCAAAAAATTTCGGAGAAAACGACAAAAAATTGGATCTTTTGGGCTTGCCTCTCGGAGAGAGAAAAGGAACTTTGAAAAAGTTTTGAATAACTTTAAAAAAGTCAGATTTCTTCCTTTTTTAAAAAGCTTCTCCACGATCTTCGATCGATCGAAAAACACATTCGATCGATCGAATGTTCCAGTCATTTTAGAACAATCCAGGCCACTTTTTCAATTGATCGAAAAATACATTCGATCGATCGAAATGGGCAGAAACTCACAAAATTTTTTGGGAAAAACACAGTTTTGAAAAATGCAAACCCAATTTTAAAAATAACTCCTCAAAGCATTTGATTAATGAAAAACAAAATGCATGAGTATGAAATGGAATGCCTTTTCAAAAACCCAAATTTTCAAACCCAATTTGATCAAAAACAAGATTCAATTATCCTCCCATTTAATTTTCTCAAGCCAAATTATGTTGTGCACAAATCTCAAGATATTGTTCAAACTTGGTTGGTCAGACCAAAAACACACACACAAGCATGTACAATGTTTAACAAAGAGTAACTTGTGAAGTGTGTGAAACTAGCAAAAACTTGAGATACATGTAAGGTGATATGTGAATAGCAATCAACCACAAAGTCTACACAATTCATCACACAGATCTCAAGATATTGTTCAAACTTGGTTGGTCAGACCAAAAACACACACACAAGCATGTACAATGTTTAACAAAGAGTAACTTGTGAAGTGTGTGAAACTAGCAAAAACTTGAGATACATGTGAGGTGATATGTGAATAGCAATCAACCACAAAGTCTACACAATTCATCACACAGAATTTAAAAGAGACTATCACCTAAAGAGTTACATCTTATAACTCCCACATCTCCTAGAACAAAAACTTGCAATCATGTAAGTTTCTTGCATTTTTGCCTCTTATTTATGTGACATGGCATTCAGCCTAATAGTACACACCGGTTTGAATTAAGTGAATTGGCATCGAGCCTAATAGTACACACCAGTTTTAATTTTAAATGAGGCTACACCTTATGTTCTTTTTGTGCATGTGCTACACTTTCTCAAGCACAAAATCTTATGATATGCACTAAGGTGTTCATGATTGGCTAGTGAACAGTGGTGAGATGGTTATTTATGCCTTTCTCTAAAGGATCAAGTTCGACAGTCAAATAACATATGACTTCATGATTAAGGCAAAGTGATTAAAAACCACACACATCTTTCCCACACAACATGCACTACAAAGTTTTAACTAGCAAAGTGCAATAAGTAAGCTCATCAAAGCTAAACAAGGTACACAAGACATGATATGTAAAAATAGATTGACCAACCTTGTTTATAGAAATCAAGAAAAATAGTGTCAAACATAATTTTTGCTTTCTCCTTTTTTTTTTTTTTTTATTAAAAGAGAAAACAAATAAATCCTAGAATGAAATGCATGAATGTAATGCAATGCAAGTCCTAGAACAAAAAGACACCAAAAAAAAACAAATAACAATGGTCACAAAGGATAGAGCAATGAAGCACAAGGACCATGTCAGTAAGACTCAGTTATTTCGAGTCTTTTGCATCCAAAACTTTTAGATGCACCTCGAGCATTGGAGTTCTTATTCCCTTTAGAGTGATTCCCAACTCCAGGATTGGAATAAAGGTTTAACGCCTTTACCAATTCACCAATTAGTGCCATAGGATCTTGTGCTTGAGGCACAGGCACTTTTGGTTTCTTTGCTCGTTTATCAGCTTGAAACTTGTAACAGTTAGGACGGATATGTCCAGACTTACCACAATAATGGCACACCCAAGCAGGTTTACCATGCATCTTGTCCTTGGATTTAGTAGGCTCCTTAGGTTTAGATTCCCTTAAGTCTACCCTAATCTTCTTAGGTGGTAAAACTTCTACCGGTTTGACAACCTCACTCACAGGGGGTTTAACAGTTTCACTCACAACCTCACTCACAGAAGGTACAGAAGAAGAAGCAGGAACAAAGACAGTGGAATGGGGTGCAGAATCAAGAATGCTTTCAACATATCCAATCCCAGATTTATTAGAAGAACACTTTTGAACATTCAGCATGTGATCAAGTTTAGAACTAGCAGATCTAGCAATAGATAAATCATGTTCCAAAGTTCTAACTTTATCAAGCAAAAGCATGTTTTCAGATTTAACATTATTCAAAAGTTCATTAGCATCAAACAATTTGACTAGCAAGTTCTTCTTTTCAAGCTCAAGAGCATCAATTTTTTTTAGGCCTAGATCAACTTTCATAGCATCCTTTGCAACAATTTTGCAAAGTTTGGTGTAGGCCTCTTGAAGATCTGCATCCTCAGAGAGTTCCCCATCAGCAGGGTTCTCCTCAGCAGATATGCTTTCATTGACTTCAGCAGTAGCAGTGAAAGCAATGAAGTTTCCATCCTCGTCACAACCGGACTCATCATCAGAAACCTCATTATCACTAAGGGTTACAGCCATAGTTTTACCCTTATTTCTCAAAAAAGTAGGACATTCAGATTTGACATGACCATACCCTTGACAACCAAAACACTGAGGACCCAAAGAATTATTTGAAGATTGACCTACTTGTTCTCTAGGTTTTTCAAAATTATTAACCTTAGTGAGATCATTCTTCCTAAAGTTTCTAGGTTCAGCAGTGTTGGTATTCCTTGCCTTCCTATTAGTGTTTCTAAGGAAATTTCTAAAATTCTTGGCAAGGTAAGCTATCTCAGTAGGAGAGAGCTCATCATCAAATCCACGGGCCTCAACATCATCAACAGACTTTAGAGCCATTGATTTGGATTTGGTAGTCTTGGGTAAGTCAGACTCATAGGACTGAAGCGATCCTACAAGCTCATCCACAGGGATGGTGTCAACATCCTTACTTTCAGTAATGGCTGTCACTTTGGGTCTAAAGTCTTCAGTTAAGGATCTAAGTATCTTCCTAACAATCTTAGGTTGATCATAGACTTCACCCAAATTATAAGCAGAATTAACAATATCATTGAGTTTAGCATAAAACTCATCAAAGGTTTCATCATCAGACATTCTAATGCTTTCAAACCTAGAAGTTAATTGCTGCAATTTGTTTATCTTAACAGCCTTTGTGCCTTCATGCACAGTTTGGAGGATTTTTCCAAGCAGTATGAGCAACCTCAACATTAGAGATCCTCTTAAATTCCTCCATTGAAACAGCATTAAAAATGGCATTCATAGCTTTGCTATTAAATGCAGCTGCTTCTTTCTGAGAAGTTTGCCACTCACTCACAGGAGTAGTGGGCTTCTCCCAACCATATTCAACCGAGTTCCAAACTCTCTCATCAATGGATTTCAGGAATGCTTTCATCCTTACTTTCCAGTACGCATAATTGTTCCCATCAAAGTGAGGAGGAACAAATAGAGAGTGTCCATGCTCCATGACAACTGGGGTCAAGGATCAGCTCAGAGAAAGAAAAAATCTCAAACAGAAGAGCAACCCGCTCTGATACTACTTGATGAAAATTTAGACCCCTTAAACCACAATTAGATTGCGTAGCCTAGATTAATTAGCCAAGTTGTTACTTAGTCAAATTAAGCAATTCTAGGTTAAAACAATCAAACAATCATATCATGCATATAAAACATATAAAGCAGCGGAAATAATAAAGAACACAAGATATGATCACCCAGGAAACCACACGGAAAAACCTGGGGAGGATTTTACCCACCGATCCTCAAGGTAAAACGGAATCCACTAAGAAAAAATTGAAGTTCTTACAAAAGGACTTACAAGCTCCCCGCTTGACTTCCTAATGCTACCCACCAGTAAAACTTCCTGACACGACCACGCGCAGGCTCCGAGTCCACGGACTACTTCTTTCTTTGTCTTCCTTCAATCAGCTACAAGCTCCCCGCTTGTTTATCTTTAAGCTTCAATGGCAGCAACCAAGTTGATCATCAAGATGTAGAAGAATCTCAATCTTGAAAACCCTAAGCTTTGTGTAAAGGAAAGCTCCTCTAGATCTCACAAGAGATTTACACAAAACCGCAATGTATGAGCAACAATACAACTTGTGCAACTCTAAAAACGTGGCTAGGGTTTTGCCTTATATACCTAGGGCAAAAACATAAAACCCTAAACGTTTAAAAGAGTTTGGGCTGAGCTGGAATTTCTGCAGAATCGCATCTGTGCCGATTTTCGATCGATCGAGAATTACCTTCGATCGATCGAGCCAGGCCGAGAAGCCCCAATGCTTCTGCAGTTACTCGATTCCAACTTTACAATATTGAACCAACTTTGAGCAAGCCTAAACAAGACTAAATACATTGTTTTGATCATGGTTTGCCAACATTACAAATTAGAGTTCTAAATACACAAAATCCTAAGACCTTAGAACCTAACAGCATCTACTTGACAAAACACTCTTTAAATCAGTTTTGTTGTATAAATGTGTACTTTACCAGTAGATTAGCCTTTAAGTGCTATGTCATAATACTTTTCAAACAAAGAAAAAAAAAGTGTTGTCAAAATAAAATAACGAGTGGCTATTATTTGGTAATATTATTTATGTGACTGTTTTAGATTGTATCATGGATAATTAACAGTCTAATAACAAATTTGAAGTTTGAGATTTATTTATCTTGAAGGCAACTAGAGTTTTCCATAGGAACATGTAATTATGGTTCCAATACAAACTCAAATGACTCAAATGTTTCAAATACATCTGAGAAATGAGAAATCAATCTACACAAGCAAACTCACTGTCCCATGTGTAGAAAGTTGCGTTGTCATTTATGTGCAGACGCAAACTTTCCTTCTGAGTTCTGAGTGGAGTCAACCTTCTTCCAATATAAATAGGGAAAGCAACTTAAGCTAAAACAAGCAACAATCTACCAATTTCTTCAAGCAATTACCCCACCACACGGTTCACGTTAACCTTTCTATTTTCAACTAGTAGAAAAGAACAAGTCACCCAAAGCACACATTGTTCTTAGATTGTGACCTACTCTCCCTAATTCATGTTCTTTACTTTACCGATTGACCACACTTCTGTTCTTGTTTTATTAACATTTTGTTAAAATCCATTTCATTGAAATTGCATGCTACTTCTATAAGTTTGGAAGCAATTTTGCTATTTTATTTCCGTATATTTTCGATACTAAAATTTTTATCTTTTTGTAACGGCAACATTGTCCTCATGAGCTACTGGATGAATTGATCCAATCCATGCTAAAAAGCAAAGACGTTACCCTTGTCTCTCTTTGTGCATATGTTGGAGCAAGCATGAGTCGGGCCACCCGTTAGTAGCCGAAGGATTATTCATTTGGCAAGAACTTCAAATCTGAGACATCAAGAACTTATTAAGTACTTACAAAGTAAAGTGGACCTCAAAAATAGTTATTTTAACATGATACTCCATGACTTGAAAAAGTCATAAAAATTAAGTTTGTATTAACTTACTTTTGTTAGTACATCAGCTACTCAAAATAATTAAGTACTTTTTGAACAAAAAAGTCCCCACAACAGTTACTTTTAGTTACATTAGATGAAAACAAGTGGTGCTAATGCAAGATTCATTTCTATTTTTCGGCTTAAAAGAATTAAGTACTTTTTGAACAAAAAGCCCCACGACACACATTAGATGAAAACAAGAAGCTCCATTTCTATTTTTCGGCTTAAAAGAATTAAGTACTTTTTGAACAAAAAGCCCCCATGACACACATTAGATAAAAACAAGAACAAGAAAACTCATGATGGTGTTAATGCAAGATCCATTTCATAATTAACAAAAAAGTTCTTTAATAAGTGCTCTTAGAAAATTTGTTAATAAATTATTTGGAAAAATTTGATATCACTTTTATGATAAGTATAAAAAAAACTATTTGAAGAGGGAAAAATCCGCGCGTATGTATGACGGACTGTCTTCCTAACGGGCCTGTGTCCTGACGGGCCATATCTTATGGGCCGAATTTAGGTGGGCCAGTTGAATCGGAAAGCCTATAAGTGGAACCTCTGCACCAATGAGATCCTAGATGATATGCTCATTAATGGGTTCTCTCTACAAGGAAAACCTTGTTCATCAAGTATAGGATTCAATAAAGAAGAGTCCTATATGGAAACGATTCCGCGATTTACGTGTATAAGAATTCCTATATGGAAAAGACTTCTACTCCAAGAAAGAGAGTTCAACCCTCTACTACTATAAAAACCTCAACACCTTCACAAATCAAGGTACGCATAATTTACCCTCTCTAGCACTCTAGAATTGTGAGAATCTTTCTGACTTAACCTTCGGAGGGTATTCGGCCGACACCACACTGGTGCTCTTCGCAAGGTTTTTCTCTTCTTTTTGTTGTGTAGGTTTCTTTTCGAGCGTACAAGTGTTGTGCAACTCACTGGTGAGATTTTCGACTTCATCAGTTGGCGCCGTCTGTGGGAAAGACGATTACTGCTTATACGCGATTCGTAAGCCATATTACCGCTTCCCGGACAAAAGAGTTGCATGGTACTCACACGCTCAATGGCAACCACCAACGACGTTCAAGGAGTAGAACCCCCCACGACCGCCCTTGAGAGACAAGTTCGAACTCTCGCTGCAGCCGTGGAGCGCCTCACTAAGCAAAACAACGACCTAGAAGAACAGCTGCGTCAGAAGAATGCAGCACCGAACGACTTACAGGGAGACCAAGAAGGGACCAGTGCTGCAATAAAAAACCAGGAGAGAGTTGAAGCCAGCCACGCCCCAACAGGGACGGAGAGACACAACGTAAGCATGCCATCCCTCACGGATGCAACTCCTCCGCATATCGTCGCAGAGATGCAAGCAATGAGAGAACAGATGGAGGTTATGATGAACGCGCTTAAAGGGCGAGTTTCCAGCGACCTTGACGATCTAGTCAATCGCACTGACTCACCCTTCACTGCAGCTGTGAATTCCTTCCCCCTGCCGCACAAGTTTTGGATGCCCAATATCGACAGTTATGACGGGCTGAAAGACCCTCTGGATCATCTAGAGACGTTCAAAACATTGATGCACCTTCAAGGGGTCGCGGACGAAATAATGTGCAGGTTATTCCCAACCACGCTGAAAGGAGCTGCTAGGATCTGGTTCAGTCGGTTGACGCCAAACTCCATCAGCACATTCAAGGAATTAAGCGCCCAGTTCACGTCACACTTCATCGGGGGACACAGGTACAAGAGATCGACGGCGTGCCTAATGAGCATCAGGCAGCGGGAGGACGAGACGCTTAGATCCTACATAACCCGTTTCAATAAGGAGGCACTCTCGATCGACGAAGCCGACGACAAGATCCTAGTGGCAGCCTTCACAAATGGGTTGCGGAAGGGTAAATTTTTGTTCTCTATATACAAGAATGACCCGAAAACCATGACAGAGGTCCTCTACAGGGCAACGAAGTACATGAATGCGGAAGACGCATTACTGGCAAGGGAGGATAAGCCGAGGAAGAGAGAACGACAAGAAGACACCCGGCAGGACCAAGAACGAAAGAAACTCAAAACCGGAGACCGAAGGGACGACCGACGATCCAAGCCCCAAGGAAGGAAATTTACGAGCTTCACCCCGCTGAATACCCCAGTAGACCAAGTCCTAATGCAGATTAAGGACGAAGAGGCTCTAACCTTCCCGGGAAAGCTCAAGAGTGATCCGAGCAAGCGGTCCAGGGACAGGTACTGCCGTTTCCACCGCGACCACGGTCATGATACGGCCAATTGCTACGACTTGAAACAGCAGATTGAAGCCCTTATCAGACAAGGAAAATTGCAAAAGTTCGTCAGGAAAGAAAGGACGGATCCTCCGCCTCAGGAACAGCAACCCCGAAGAGAGAACGAGCGCCCCAGACAGCCGATCGGAGACATTAGAATGATCATGGGAGGAACAACGACCGCAGGCTCATCCAAGAAGGCCAGAAAAAACTACCTCCGGATGGTTCAAAACGTCCAATTGACGGGCTCGGTTCCAAAGATAGCCCGAAAAGAGAGCCCTATAATTGGGTTCTCGGAAGAAGATGCAAGACGACTCCATCACCCACATGATGACGCCCTGGTCGTCACCCTACGAGTCGAGGAGTATAACATGCACAGAGTGTTGGTCGACAACGGCAGCTCAGCGGATATCCTGTACTATCCCGCATTCCAGCAGATGATGATTAATAAAGAACGACTAATACCAACAAACGCCCCGCTAGTGGGGTTCGGAGGAACGAGAGTATTCCCGTTAGGAGCAATCACGCTTTCGGTGACGGTAGGAGATTACCCCCAGCAGATCACTCGAGACGTAACGTTCCTCGTAGTTGATTGCTCGTCCGCATACAACGCTATTCTCGGACGGCCTACTCTCAACGCCTGGAAGGCAGCAACCTCAACATATCACCTGATGATTAAGTTCCCCACGGAGTACGGGGTAGGGGAGTTGCGAGGAAATCAAGTAGCTGCCCGAGAATGCTACTTGGCCATGTTAGAGATGGAGGATCACCAG
This sequence comes from Quercus gilva, assembly GCA_023621385.1. Classification (NCBI taxonomy): domain Eukaryota; kingdom Viridiplantae; phylum Streptophyta; class Magnoliopsida; order Fagales; family Fagaceae; genus Quercus; species Quercus gilva. Next base: position 7,155,083 of record CM042475.1, on the reverse strand, counting down.
CAGACAATGTGCATAGAAGAAAAGCGACTAGCAGCTGAACCCGTCGAGGAACTAGAAGAAGTTGCTCTGGACGAATCGAGACCTGAGCGAACAACTAAAATAGGGACCTCGGCCAGTCAGCCCGTGCAGCAGGCCCTCAGGGCATTCCTCAGAATGAACCAGGACGTTTTCGCTCGGAGCCACGAAGACATGCCCGGGATCAGCCGCTCAGTCATGGTCCACCAGCTGAATGTGAATCCTAAGATTTCGCCTGTGAGACAGAAAAAGCGAGTCTTCGCTCAAGAACGGGACAGGGCAATAGCAAAATTAAAGTAAAAAAAACTTGCCCGTTGGGCTTATTGTAGCGGAAACTTAAAGTAATCAAAAAATCTGAGAATAAAAAGATAGGTGTTATTCCTCAAGCTGTCGTCTCTACTGGTAGTATCTCCGTAGGTGTTCTGTGTTCCATGGGTGCTGTAGCTTCTGCCCGTCGAGAGTTTCAAGGTGGTAGGTCCCTTTTCTTTGCCATGAAGAGATCCTGTAGGGTCCTTCCCAGTTGGGGCCGAGCTTTCCTTGAGAGGGGTTTCTGGTGGTTCCCATTACCTTTCTCAGCACAAGGTCACCAATCTGAAGGTCTCTCTGTCTGACATTGGAGTTGTAATATTTCGCCATTAGGTTCTGGTATCGTGCTAACCTCTGTTCTGCCGAAGTACGAATTTCGTCCACCAAATCTAGCTGGAGTCGCAGGGCTTCTTCGTTGTTCTCATCGTTGTAATTCTCTACGCGGTAGCTTGTAAGCCCTACCTCTGCCGGTATGACCGCATCTGTTCCATATGCTAGCCTAAACGGTGTTTCTCCTGTTGGCACCCTTACAGTTGTGCGATATGCCCATAGTACGCTTGGTAGTTCGTTAGGCCAGATGTCCTTTGCCCCCTCGAGCCGGGCCTTGATCATCTTGAGCAGGGTTCGGTTCGTGACCTTGACCTGTCCGTTGGCCTGTGGGTGTGCGGGCGAGGAATAATGGTTCTTGATACCCAACTCCGAACAGAAGCTCCTGAATGCGTTGTTGTCGAACTGCTTTCCATTGTCGGAAACAAGCACTCTTGGTATTCCGTACCGGCAGATAATGTTCCTCCAAACGAAGCTTCGAACGTTTTTCTCCGTGATGATGGCTAAGGCCTCCGCCTCCACCCACTTGGTGAAGTAGTCGATGCCGACCACCAGAAACTTTAGTTGCCTTATCGCTGTTGGAAAGGGGCCCATGATGTCTAGTCCCCACTGGTCGAAGGGCCATGGGGCCGTCATGGGTGTCAGCTCCTCGGTTGGCTGCCTTATCAGGTTGCTGAACCTCTGACACTTGTCGCACCTCTTGACATAGCTCTGTGCGTCCTTCTGTATTGTGGGCCAGTAGTATCCTGCTCGGATAAGTTTGTGCACTAGTGATCGTGCACCCGAATGGTTTCCACAGATTCCTTCATGGACTTCCCTCATTACGTAATCTGCCTCGTCAGGATTCAAACACCTCAGATACGGTCGCGAGAATCCTCTTTTGTACAGAAGGTTTTTGATCAGCACGAACCGCGAAGCTTGGACTCTCAGTTTTCTGGCTGCTTCTTTTCCGTCTGATAGCGCACCTGTCCTCATGTAGGCTAATAGTGGCGTGGTCCAATCATTCTCAGAATTCGTTTCATGCACTCCTACCTCGTCGTCAATGGTTGAGGACGTTTGGATAAATGACAATACTTGATTAGGGACTTGCATAGGCTCTGCCGAGGCTGCCTTTGCCAGACGGTCGGCACATTCATTCTCCTCCCTTGGGATTTGAACGAAACGCACTTTGAGGTCGCTGATCCGCTCCTTTACCTTTCCTAGGTACTTCTTCATCCTTTCATTTTTGCATTCATAAACGCCGTTAATTTGGCTCGTTATCACCTGGGAGTCACAATGTATGACCATGACTTCAGCACCTGCTGCTACCGCGAGGTCCAATCCTGCCACTAGCGCCTCATACTCGGCCTCGTTGTTTGTGGTTGCGTATTCTAACTGGATCATACATTCGATTTTGTCCCCGTCTGGGGTTTGAATTACTACTCCAACTCCTCCAGCTTGCCTGTTTGAAGAGCCGTCCGTGTGGATGCTCCATTCTCTGGGTGCGTCTGCCCCCTTGTCTTCTAACCTGGTATACTCAGCGATAAAGTCTGCCACGGCTTGGCCTTTTATTGCAGTTCGCGGGCGATACTGAATATCAAATTCACTTAATTCTATCGCCCACAAAGCCATTCGTCCGGCAGCTTCAGGGCTGCTCATGGCCCTCTTCAGGGGTTGATCCGTCAAGACCACAATGGTATGTGCTTGGAAATAAGGCTGGAGCTTTCGGGCGGCAGTTACAAGTGCGAAGGCCAGCTTCTCCATCTGGGTGTATCTTTCTTCTGCCCCCCGAAACCCCCTACTTATGAAATAAACGGGCAGTTGAGTACCTTGTTCCTCTCTTATCAAGGCCGCGCTGATGGCTGCTTGTGAGACTGCTAAGTATAGGTAGAGTTCTTCCCCCGGTTGGGCCGGACTGAGGAGTGGGGGAGAGGCAAGGTACCTCTTCAGGTTCTCAAATGCTTTTTGACACTCATCCGTCCATTCGAAGGCCTTCCTCAAGGTGCGGAAAAATGGTAGACATTTGTCCGTTGCTTTGGAGACGAATCTGTTTAAGGCTGCGATTTTCCCATTCAAGCTCTGCAATTCTTTCACTGTTTCCGGCGGTTTTAGCTCCATGATGGCCCGTACCTTTTCTGGGTTCACCTCAATTCCTCTGTGGGATACCATGAATCCCAAGAATTTCCCCGCCGTTACTCCGAACATGCACTTATCCGGATTCAACTTCATATTGTACGACCTGAGAGTGTCAAATGTCTCCTGTAGGTCTCTAAGATGGTCCTGTTCTCAAATGCTTTTCACGAGCATGTCGTCGATGTACACCTGTACGTTCCTCCCGATTTGGTGTGCGAACATTTTGTTCATTAGTCTTTGGTATGTTGCTCCTGCATTCTTGAGCCCAAATGGCATTATGTTGTAGCAAAAAAGTCCTTGGCTCGTGACAAAAGAGGTCTTCTCTTGATCAGCTTCGTCCATCTTGATCTGATTATAGCCCGAGAAGGCATCCATGAAGCTTAAGAGTTGATGTTTTGCCGTTGAGTCCACCAGAGTGTCTATCTGAGGTAACGGATAGCTGTCTTTTGGGCATGCCCTGTTGAGGTCCGTGAAGTCGACGCACATTAGCCATTTTCCATTCGCCTTTTTGACCATCACAACGTTTGCCAACCAGTCGGGGTAATACACCTCTCGGATGAAGCCCGCTTCAAGCAGCTTTTTTACTTTAGATTTTAATCTACGTGTGGGCAAACTTTTGACTCCGTGGTTATCCGTCTAATTTACAGCTTTAAGATTCTATCCCTCCTGGGGAGATCCGTCCACCTTGTGGACTTTGTCCGTCCACTTTGTGGACTTGATAAAAATTTAACCCTCTCGGGGCTGTCCGTTTCTGTTGCGGACAGTGAATCATGTCTCTTCCGGGGAGATCCGTCCACCTTGTGGACTTTGTCCGTCCACTTTGTGGACTTGATAAAAATTTAACCCTCTTGGGGCTGTCCGTCAACGTCGAGGGTTTTGGGATATTCTCCGTCATGGGGAGATCCGTCCCTTTTGTGGAGTTTTGCCCGTCCATCTTTTGGACTTGTAAAATTTTTAACCCTCTTGGGGTAACCCGTCTAAGATTTTGAATTATACACGTAAGTGAACTGGGTTGAATCTGAATAAAAAGTCATTCATTCGTAGAAAAGTGCTTGCCCCCATGGGCTTAAAAATATATTGTAGCAAAATTAAAGTAAAAAAAAACTTTAAAATGAAAAAGCAAAGTAAAAACTAAACTACAACGGGCGTCTCCTTCGGTTCTTCACGGCTGGCTTTTTTGTCCTTAGGTCCGCTCTCGACGGCTGGTGGATCAGCACGTCCACTTTCACCATCCTTGGGATCATGTTGAAGGATCTGTTGATCTCCCGGAGCACTGACGGGCGGATTCTCTTCAAAGAGTTCGTCCGTATTTTCTGAATCAGCAGGACGGGTGGAAGTGAGTTCTTGAGCATTTACATTGACGGACGAAACGTCAAGATCCGGGTATAATGCCTTCACTTGACGGATAGCCTCGTCAAAGCCTTCGTTATAAGAATCTCCGAGCTCTGACAGCAAGGCGTCGGAGTCACGGTACTCCTGGACGGCAGCATCCTTTGCATGACGGACCTTTTTCTCTTTATCTCCAATGACCATCCTCAGCTCCTCCGACAACTTGTAGAGCTCATTCCGGTCCGTCTCAAGTAACTTAAACTTTTTGTCTTGGACGACCTTCCATGCCCTCAGCTCGGCAAGCTCCTCCTCCGTCATCTTGGCTTTCTCCCGGACGCGTTCTAAGGTCGTCTCATGATTGAGACACCGTCCCATCAGGCCTTTCACCATGACTATGGTCTGAAATGCGAAATAATTCAAAAATCAGATATAGCAAGACGGATTAAGAGTATAACAGAAAGGACTTGGACGGGCCTTACCTGAGCAATATTGAATAAACTAGTCTCACCCATTGCCTCCGTCGAGTGATTACCTAGGTCTTCGTAATCCTCGGAGGTGAGAATAGAAGATAGTTTATCCAAGGCATAGCTGGGATCGTCACGGAGAAGGGGAGGGGGCTTCTTAAGGTCGGATGACGGGCCTTTCATCAACCCTTTGCCCGCGCCATGCTTCGGAGGGGTGGCCGTCTTAGCCCCTTCGGCCATGAGCCCCACGACGGGTTCCAGGGGAATTTTTGGCTTCTTAGGAGGACGGTCCCCCTTGGACGGCTGCTTGCGCTTCGCGGCCGCTGCATCCTTCTTCTCAGTGGATTTGGCCGTCCTATTTTTTGCGGCATTATTCCGTATGAGTGCCCTCCTCTTGGCGATATCCATCTCTGTAAATATGAACGGATAAAGTTAGCATCATAAAACAGAAACCATTATTCAAGGAAAAGATAGACGGAAATACGCTGACGGATCTTCTTTTCGTATTTGATTGCTTGGGGTGAAGGTACGGGTCCGTCACAGTACCAACAGATTGTGTCAGAGTTGACCAGTTTCGCCCAGGTCCTTTCCTCCGGTGTGGTCTTGTTGAAAATTTTTTCAAGAAAACTAAACTCCTCTATGCTGACCTGTGGGCGTCGTTGGACTGCATATAAAGTGGACGGTTAGAAAAGCTTTAAAAATAAACTGAACGGTTATTGAAATGTTTCCTCACACACTAGGACGGACACATACCATTCTTTGGTAGTATGCCCCATGTTGTATCGACGGGCATGTGATCTGTCTCTCCTGGACGGCACATCCATCCGTCACCTTCTAAGAAAAAGTAACGACTCTTCCAGTCTCTGTTGGAGTCTGGGGTTTCAAAAATAACCTTTAGCAGTGGACTCCTAGGTACAAAACTGTAAATGCCCCTAGATTTATCGATCTCGTCTGGACGGTAGCAGTGTAAAAACTCTCTCACCGTCAACCTCCTAGCCCCGTCTGACCAAGCCCCGTACAGAATCTCCATTGCTATGAAGACTCTCCAGGCATTGGGAGATAGTTGATTGACGGAGAGACCCAGGTACTTTAGCAGCTCACGGTGAAGGGAGCTCAGTGGGAATCTGAGTCCAGCCTTCAACATCTGCTCATAGACTTCGACACCTTCTACCCCCTCATAGTAACACTTCTCCGATTTATAAGGCAGACGGATTGGGATGTAGTCTGGAATCTGGTAGTTATCCCTAAGGGTTTTAAAGTGGCCTTCCTTGATGGTTGATGTAAAATCATTAACCGTCCATTCTGGGAGCATGATGAACTCCCTTGGTCCACTGGCCCCTACGACGGATCCTAATTGCTTGTTATCATCATTTTCTACATGTTCAACCAATTCCATGTCCTCATCTGTTGAGGACGGAGAAGAGGAAGACGGACTCCTATCGTCGCTTAGATTGCCCTGGTCTTTATGACCTGACGGGTATACATCCTCATAGTCCGCCCCGTCGCGGACGAATGATTGATTACTCGACGCACTAGACATTTCCTAAACTCAATGCTGACGACTCTAAATGATGACGGATGTGTGGAGAGTATAAAAATCTGACGGATGAACGAAATGGCAAAAAGTACTTACCGGTCTGTAAAATGTGGACGGAGGAAATTTGATGGTGACGGATGCAAATTACTGGTCTGACAAAGACGACGGATTGCGCTCTGACAGTATATCTAGGCAAAAGTAGGAGAAATGAGAGGTGAAGGCTTGGTATTTATAAATAGATTACTTGGGAGACGAGGCGACGCCTCGATCCAAGACAACCCCCTATGGCACAGTGACGCGTGTCACAGTATTTAATTGAAATTATGCCAGTATGTGGAGGACGACCACCTACGAATATTTTACCCGTCAAGACTTTACCCGTGATGATTATTGACCGTCATGTATTACCAATCATTTGTCACCCCGTGAACCCTATAAATTCTGACGGATTCACAGTGTGAGAGGGCAACTGAAGAGGGAAAAATCCGCGCGTATGTATGACGGACTGTCTTCCTGACGGGCCTGTGTCCTGACGGGCCATATCTTATAGGCCGAATTTAGGTGGGCCAGTTGAATCGGAAAGCCTATAAGTGGAACCTCTGCACCAATGAGATCCTAGATGATATGCTCATTAATGGGTTCTCTCTACAAGGAAAACCTTGTTCATCAAGTATAGGATTCTATAAAGAAGAGTCCTATATGGAAACGATTCCGCGATTTACGTGTATAAGAATTCCTATATGGAAAAGACTTCTACTCCAAGAAAGAGAGTTCAACCCTCTACTACTATAAAAGCCTCAACACCTTCACAAATCAAGGTACGCATAATTTACCCTCTCTAGCACTCTAGAGTTGTGAGAATCTTTCTGACTTAACCTTCGGAGGGTATTCGGCCGGCACCACACCGGTGATCTTCGCAAGGTTTTTCTCTTCTTTTTGTTGTGTAGGTTTCTTTTCGAGCATACAAGTGTTGTGCAACTCACTGGTGAGATTTTCGGCTTCATCACTATTAAAAAAAATCAGTTATATTTTCTTTTTTCATTAAAAAATCTCTAGAAATATTTCATAAACCAAACAGTAAACTTTTCCTATTAACATAATAGAAACCTCTAAACCAATCAAACCATATAGAACTTTTCCCATTATTTGGTGTATTTTATGATCCCATTTAAATTCCAACATGTGACTATTAAATGTTACAAGCTAAAATTATAAAACTATAATTTATTCACTTATAAATTATATTTTTAAAATAAAAATTATATATATAAAAAATAACTAAATACAATTTTTTTTCTACAAAATAGGACGACTAAAAAAAAAGCCTTATCACACGCACTTCGTGCGTGTGATGAGGCTAGTTACTATTTAAAGGGCTTTCTCTGTTTGGATTTTTCAATTTTGATGCCTAAAATATCCTCATCATACTTATTTATAAATTTTCAACTAACGAGAATAAATATGTAAATTAAAACTCTTATACTTTAAGACCCACAAACTCACATACACTTTGCCAGTTTCTCTCATTTTTCTTCAAATTGAAAACATTCAGTTTAGCTCTATATCCTCTTCTTTCTTCTTCTTCTACTTTTAGATTTGGTTTCTAAACAATTTAAACGGACTTTATCAAAGGCTCTAATGGCTTTTCAGGTTCTATTTTTTTGAAGCTCCTCTTGCTTTTCTTTTCTTTTCTTTTGTTTATCATTGACTTTCTTTGAATTCTTACCTACCATGGCTGCCAAGTACTTTTAATTGTTCGGTTACTCCGTTTTTTTTTTTTTTTTTTTTTTTTTTTTTTATTTAAAAAAACTCTTTTTTATAGGGAAGTATGTTGGGTTACTTTAAAGAAAAGAAAGAAAAAATGTCAAAAAAAAATTTCATATTAAAATCACGGTTTTTAAAAATCTTAAACAAAAATAATTAAATTTAAAACAAAGTGATAAACAATTTAAGCTTTTTTTTTCCCCTAAATCTCTTCTTCCCTATTTGAAAAGTATTTTCTATTTACATTCAGTAGTCCTTCCTTTCTCTCTCTTTTTTTTTTTTTTTTTTTTATATATAATTTTAACTCAAATACTCTTAATTGTTCAGTTACTCCTTTTTAAAAAAAAAAAAAAAAAAAAACTCTTTTTTATAAGGAAGTATGTTGGGTTACTTTAAAGAAAAGAAAGAAAAAATGTCAAAAAAAATTCTCATATCAAAATCACGGTTTTTTAAAATCTTAAACAAAAATAATTAAATTTAAAACAAAGTGATAAACATCAATTAGTTATAGATAAACTTCTTAGATTCAGATTTTCTACGATTTCCAAGGTACACTATTAATAGATTTCTTTAAATCCTAACCATTTTTTTTATCATAATGTCACACTAATTTGCCTTTTTTTTTTTTTCACGTTCAGACTTGCTTCTTTTTCTTTTTTCTTTTTTTTTTCAACAACAAAAATCCTTAAATTTAGGTTTCTTTTTTTAGTTTCTTTTCACGTTCCATTTCTTTTTTTTTTTTTTAAATATTTTTTCACGGTTTGGTTTATCCAGTAAGGATGAGGTTTTTTTGTTTTTCTATATATTTTCACGTTCTTTTTCATTATGTAAGGATGAGTTTTTTTTTTTTTTTTAATAGAATTATTGAAGTAGGTTACCGTGGGATAAGGATAGGAGTCACACCAATTCTCCACGTTGGTCTTTTTAATTTTCCTAAAATTTATCTTTTTTTAATTTTCTTTCAATAACAGATATCCTAAAAATTATATATATATATATATATATCTATACTATTATTTAAGAGACTTCTCCTGTTTAAATTCCTCAATTTTAATGCCTAAAATACTCTCATTATATCCACTCACAAACTCACATACGCTTTGCCAATTTCTTTCATTCTTCTTCAGATTGAAAACATTCAGTTTAGCTCTACATCTTCTTCTTTCTTCTGCTTCTACTTTTAGATTTGGTTTCTAAACAATTTAAACAAACTTTATCAAAAGCTCCAACGGCTTTTCAAGTTTTATTTTTTGCAAATTCCTCTTTATTTTATTTTATTTTATTTTGTTTATCATTGACTTTCTTTGAATTCTTACCTGCCATGGCTGCCAAGTACTTACCCATGAGTGAAAGTGATTAGGGATTCAAAGGTTTTTGATGGTTGCCTATTACCTATGGGCGGTGCCTGACATAGAAATTTCAAACAAGAGGATTTGTGCTTGAACTGGCTTTTGAGAAAAAATATTGGTAAGACTCTTTCTTTTTCTTTTTGCAAACTCTCTTTTTGGTTTTTTTTTTTTTTTTTTTTAAAGAATTTATGCTTTTTTAAAAAAACTTTTTAGGGGTAGACATTTAAGGATTTTTTTTTTTCTAAATCTCTTCTTCCCTATTTGAAAAGTATTTTCTATTTACATTTAGTTACTCCTTAGTCCTTTTTTTCTTTCTTTCTTTCTTTTTTTTTTTTTTTTTTAATCTTTTTTATAGGGAAGTATGTTGGGTTACTTTAAAGAACAGAAAGAAAAAAGATCAAAAAAAATATTCTCATATCAAAATCACTGTTTTTTTAAATCTTAAACAAATATAATTAAATTTAAAACAAAGTGATAAACATCAATTAGTTATAGATAAATTTCTCAAATTCCTAAGGTACTCTATTAATAAATTTCTTTAAATCCTAACTATTTTTTATCATAATGTCACACTAATTTGCCTCTTTCTTTTTTCACGTTCAGACTTGTTTTTTTTTTTTTTTTTTTTTTTTTTTTTTTTTTTTTTTTTAATACTTTCAACAATAGAAATCCTTAAATTAAGGTTTCTTTTTTTAGTTTCTTTTCACATTCTATTTCGTTTAAAATATATATATATATATATATATTTTTTTTTTTTTCACGGTCTGCTTCATTCGGTACCGATAAGGATGAGGTTTTTTTTTTTTTTTTTTTTTTTGCTATATATTTTCACGTTCTTTTTCATTACGCAAGGATGAGTTTTTATTTTTATTTTTATTTTATAGAATTATTGATGTAGGTTAGCGTGGGATAAGGATAGGGGTCACACTAATTCTCCAAGTTGACCTTTTTAATCTCCCTAAAATTTAGCTTTTTTATTTTCTTTCAAAAACAAATATCCTAACAACTAGGTTTTTTTGCTTTGTTATATTTCTTTTCACGTTCATTTTTATGTATACGGATGAGTTTTGTTTTGGATAGAATTATTGATGTAGGTTATCATGGGATAAGGATAGGTTTTTTTATTTTTATTTTTATTTTTTTGTTCAAATTATGGTGGGTTTTTGTTTTGATAATTAGGGTTGTTTTGAAAACATGAGTTAGTGGGAGAGTGGTTTTATTTATTTATTTATAAAAAAACACTTATCCTTAGCCCAATCTTTTCAAATACTACACCACGTTCAAAAAATAAATTACAGTTATTTCTTATCTCTTAAACAAAGAAATGCACATTTATCCTTTTTATTTGTTTGAAAAAATAAAATCACATACTACTTTCAAATACAATTATTGAAATCACGTTTTAAAAGATATCTCACATTCATCTCTTTTTTCAAAATTATCTTTCTTAGACTGGACTTTTATTTTGTTCCAAAATACCCTTAAAAAATAATCAGTAACTCCTCTTAGAATTAGGGTCAACAATGTCAAACACCACTCAACCTCCCCTTAAAAACATAAACTCAGTGAGCATATGCTCGATTTGAATTTAAGTTATCATAATGGTTTTTTTTTTTTTTTTTTTTTTTGATAACATGTTATCATAATGTTGTATATGCTATAGAGTTCCTATTTGTAACAAAAAAGTAATTCATTTTACAATGTGAAAATAGGTTAATGGCAAATGCAACTGGAAATCAATTAGAATGGGGAACAAAAGATATTGCTACACCAACTTTTTCACAATAGCTTGCGTAGTTTGGATGTGATTATTTTACGATGTTTCTAATGTAGTGAATTTATATACAATTTCTTTTGATGTAAATATTTCAAATTCCTTACATTGATCCATTAACTTCTTAATAATAGATTCCATAAACATTTGCACACACTATTTTAAACTGATTATAATTACAAAATCATATTGTACATTTTCACTTGATGTAAATTTTTTATTATTTATTTTGATAGTCTAAAAATAAACACTAATCACGTATTCTTTATTATTGAAAAAACTAGTCTCTGAGCACGCGTGTGAAACTCTTATTGTGGGTGTGAAAGCCCAACGTTAGGTGTTGGGCCTGAGGCCCAATTCAAATATCATTATATGTCCGAAGAGGAGAGCGGAGTTAGGAAGGAGTCCTGGTGGAAGAGATGTACCTGGAAGTGAACGAGAGGGGCAGTCCGAGGAGAACCCTATTGGTCCGAAGAGGTAATTCTCCTCGGATTCCAAGGGGACTCGATCAAACAAATATGCTGAAAGTATGAATGATCTTCCCAACTACTTCCACGACAAGGACAAGCTTGGGGCATGCCTAGGGATGAAAAGAATAGAGAAATATCTAAAGGGAAAAGCTGCTACCACCACATTTAATGCACTGCAGCAACTTTTCTGGCCGCATTTATGTGGAGAAGACCCCTGAACAGTGCAATCTCAGCTACCACCACTCACGGAGAACTAAAGTAGATATCTGATATGACATGTACTCAACTGAAGGCTTAAATAAAGAACAGGTGGACGGTGAAGATGAGGAAGAAGAAGAATATATAAATGTAGTAAGCCTCTACAGAGGAGGGGGGGGGGGGGAAATTGTATTCACCTTTTAATCAAGAACAATCCTCTTCGGACTTGTGATTATTTTACTTTCAAGCGTGTTCTTATGTTAATTGATTGTTGCTAGATTCACAACCAGCTTAGCTTTTTTACCCATTCTCTACAAATTCATTGTTCTGGGTTCGTTGGGCTCATAATCTAGACCTTTTGGGCCACAAAATCCGGATCCTACACTTATATTTTTTGGGTAAGGGTTAATTTAGAGTATTTATTATAATTTGGGATTACTACATTTTCCAATCACAAAAAAATTTAGGGGTGTGATGAAAAATTATTTCTCCACACATGATACTCATCACATCCCTAGGTTTTTTTTTTTATGATTGAAAAATGTAGTAATCCTAAATTATAATAAATGCTCTAAATTAACTTTTATCCAAAAAATAGAAAAGCCTCTGAGCACGAGCGAGAGCGCGTGCTCAGAGGCTAGTATATATATATATATATATATATATATTTTTTTTTTTTTCATGTTTATTTTTATTCTGTACGGATGAGGTTTTTTTTTTTTTTTTTTTTGTTATATTTTTTTTCACCTTCTTTTTCCATCTGTACATATGAATGAGTTTTGTTTTGAATAGAATTATTGATGTAGATTATCGTGGGATAAGGATAGTTTTTTTTTTAAAATTTATTCAACTTACCGTGGGTTTTTGTTTTGATAATTAGGGTTGTTTTGAAAACATGAGTTAGTGGGAGAGTGATTTTATTTATCTATCTATACTACTATTTAAGGAGTTTTCCCTGTTTGGATCGGATTTTTTTTTTTATTCCAAAATATCCCTACAGCCTAGATTTAAGTATATATAAAACTTGAGGATAACATAGTAAAAATACATCTTTAACTCTCACCTATAACCTTGCCTACAAAATAGGCAATATTTAACTCCCACGATTAACTCCAAGCATTACTCCACGTTTACACTTTTCTTTCTTCAGTTTTTTTTTTCCTTCCTTTATCAACACTAAACTCTTTTTTTTCTTTGCATTTAAAAAAAAAAAAAAACTTAATTTTTTTTTCAATACCCGGTTTCCCTTAATCTCATCTCACGTTTGGTTTTTTTTTTTTTTTTTGAAGAAAAAATATACTAAAAAGTAGAAGTCAATCATATCTAAAAGAAATCCAAAAAATTTCAAATACCACATTCAAACAAATCAAACCCACGTTCAACTTCTATAAAAAAAAAAAAAAAAAAAAAAAAAAAACCCAAGTTCAAATTTATCCCCCCCAAAAAAAAAAAAAAATCCTACTTTCAAATATTTAACAAAACTTTTGGATAACTATAGTTAAAAAAACTGAAGTTAAAAAAAAATTCATAAAATTTTAAATACCACGTCGAAACTTTTATTAAAAATAAAAAAGCAACACAAGTATATGTTTTGAAATTCAAATTCTTAAGGCTTCAAAAAATAAAATTCAAATTCTTAAAAAAAAAAAAAAAAAAACCACATTTAGATCTTTAACAAGAATTTCGGATTACTACTTACTAAAAAAACTGAAAGAAGTTAAAAATCAATCCCAACTTAAACCTTTATCTTCCTCAAAAAAAACTTAAACTATTATCAAAATATATAGCTCTCCACCTTTTCAAGTTTCAAACATTTAATTCGTTCTTACTAACACGAGATTAGTGATGTTTCCATTACTGGGTTCTAAACTTTGTAATGTCTTTTCGTTAGGGTCCCATGCATCAGTGCGAGTGTAATGAGTGTGGAAATTTATTTTACTTGTCGGTGGGTTGAAGAAAAGCTAGGAGCATTGCAATATCAAGGAAGTTACTGTGTGAAACCTTAAAAGAAGTCATTCAACTTTCTAAGAACTCTATCAAAAAAAAAAAAAAAAACCTTTCTAAGAACCAAACCGGTCATTACAGTCAAACATTTCACGTTTGAGCTTTCCAAGCAAAATGGTAGACAATAAGTTTATAATCACAAATATTTTCACTAAAAATATTTTAAAATGTTGAAAGAACCAATTTTTAATATAAATAATAAAATAATATCAATAATAATCCGAAAAACAATAATAATGGAATAAATTTTACCCAGAACATCATCAAATGATATAATATAAATAATAAAAAAGAAGTATAGAATAGCACATAATAAAAAAAAATCAGGACTTCTTTCCAACAAAAAAAAAAACCAAACGTGTAAATATTATAAAAATATTGTAAATATAAAAATATTGCCACTTCAAATTTATTGTGAAAATATTATAAAAATATTGTAAATATAATATTTCTCATTATTTATGGATCTTTGTATTATTTAGATAACTTTTTTTTTAACACTTTTAACAAAAAGTTTTCCATTCCATCTAATTAAGTTGTTTATAAACCAACCCTAAATCTAGACCATATATTGAAATTACTGTTTTGTCTCAACAATAACAAACAATAACAATTTGCCACCTAAAATTTATTGTGAAAATATTATAAAAATATTGTAAATATAATATTTCTCATTATTTATGGATCTTTGAATTATTTAGATAACTTTTTTTTAACACTTTTAACAAAAAGTTTTCCATGCCAACTAATTAAGTTGTTTATAAACCAACCCAAAATCTAGAACATACATCATCAGTTCACATTGATCTATTTACAAAGTGAATTTCTCCACTTATTTACAATGCCCAAGGTGAATTCTCCCCTTATTTACAAAGTAATGAACTTTTTAAAGTTCTAGTACTAGTGGAGTGTTGAACTTTTTAAAAACATAAAAATCATATAATCTAAAAGTTAAAATTTTAAAATTTACATTAAATAGAAAGATATACATAGAATTAGGTTGCGTCTGACATTAGCTTAAAAAGTCAATTTTTTTTACTATTTATAGATCTTATTACACTTTTTAATACTATTTGTCAATTTCACGTTACTATTTTGAATTTCGCTAATATGTACCTTAAGGGCACAAAATAATTTTCATTTTTAGAAAAAAATTTCTTGAAAATTAAAAAAAGTATTGACAATTTATTCAATCTCTAAAAAATGTTTTAAAAAATGGATAGTTTAATATATGTCCTTAAGGCACACATTAACCGAACCCTACTATTTTAACTATTTTAACTTTTTCCTCTTTCACTTCATCTTGGTCAATGGTCAACACTCCACTAGTACTAGAGCTTTAAAAAAGTTCATTACTTTGTAAATAAGCGGAGAAACTCACCTTGGGCATTGTAAATAAGTGGAGAAATTCACTTTGTAAATAGATCAGTGTGAACTAATGATGCATTGTAAATAAGTGGAGAAATTCACTTTGTAAATAGATCAGTGTGAACTAATGATGTATGGTCTAGACCCCACGTTAAAGTTAAACGAAAGTTAGTCAGAAAATGACGTAGCCAATATATATATTTTTAGGCTAGCCCTGCTTTCGGTTATATGGCCCACCTGACTCCACTATTCCATATTTCCCCAAGTCATGTTTTTTTTTTTTTTTTTGGGTGGGAAAAGAAGTCCTGATCTTTTTTATAATGTACTATTCTATACTTCTTTTTTCTTATTTATTTTATATCATTTGATAATGTTCTGTGGGTAAAATTTATTCCATTATTATTGTTTTTCGGATTATTATTGATATTATTTTATTATTTATGTTGACAATTGGTTATTTCAACATTTTAAAATATTTTTTTGTGAAAAATTTTGTGATTATAAACTTATTGTCTACCATTTTGCTTGGAAAGCTCAAACGTGAAATTTTTTACCGTAATGACCGGTTTGGTTCTTAGAAAGGTCAATGACTTCTTTCAAGGTTTCACATAGTAACTTCCTTGATATTGCAATGTAATAAGCATTAATTGTCACTTGGAAGAAGTTTAAAAGGTTTCATGTGCATTTTAATAATTCACCTAATCCTCCAAAACTTAGTCTAGCCTTACAATATTTTTTTAGACTATTAATGTTGCTTGTTGTAATTAGTAAGTAATAACAATGATATTAACGATGAAGCTTATAAAAATAATGCACACGAAACAAGCCTAAGTCAGCCTCACCATGGCTCATCACAACCACTCTTACCACCACCTCCAATGGTGGCTTCTTCTGACCAAAATCTCTTTCTCTGTCTCTCAACCTCACTTCACTCCCTAGATCAGACCCAAAAGTATCAACTTTTCTCTCTATACCTGATTCTCTCCAAACCCCAACTCGTGCTCTCTCTTGATCTGGGTCTAAAAATGGCTCGTAGGCGTGAGTGTTTGGGGGTTTGGTTTTAGAAGGTGAGTTGCTCTTTTTTTTTTTTTTTTTTTTTGGCTAATCAGTCTGAGTTGGGTATGCTAGCAATGGTGACCAACGAGGTTGAGGGAGACACACAGTGTAAGCGTGGATGTTGAGAGAGTGGAGTGTTAGGGGAGAGAGAAAGAGAAACCCAGTTGAGAGAAAGAGAGAAGAGATTATGGTCAGAAGAAGCCACCATTGGAGGTGGTGGTGAGGGTGGTTGTGATGAGCCATGGTGAGGCTGACTTGGGCTTGTTTCAGAGACCACCGACAAGCTTCTAAAAAAAAGTATTTTTTTAGACTATTAATCTCTACAAACATTATGTACGTTATTAGACTCCTTAAAACACAAGTTGTTTAACCTAGCTATTTAACTAAGTGATTACTTGGATAAATTATTCAAATCTAGGTTAATACAAGTAAAACATATCATGTAAATAATGTAAAAATATAAAGAATACAACGATATGATAAATTAGGAAAATCAAACCGATAAAAATTTTGAGGAGGATTTAACCTAGCTATCCTCAAGGTAAAATAGATCCACTATGAAAGAAATGAAATTTTACAATAAAACTTATACCACTAACATCTTATTGCTACCTCGAGTAGAAAACTTACTACCACGACCACGTGACAGCTTCGAGTTTACGGACTACTTCTTTCTTTGATCCACAGCAACCACAAGTACTCCCACTTGTGTTTTTCTTTAAGCTCTTTAAACAGCAATTGAAGAGATCACCAAGTTCTCGACATCAATCTTAATCTTGATAACCCTAAGTATATATGAAGGTAAACACCTCTAGATCTCATAATAGATTCAACACACAGCACATCAAAAGACCTCTAAAATGTAGATAGCGTTTTTCCTTCTATACTTGGAGTAAAACATAAAATCCTACACGTCATGTAAGCTTGGGCTGAGTTGGAAATTCTGCAGAAAAAACAATCTGCACAAGATTCGATTGATTGAGTCTAATTTTCAATCGATCAAACCTTGCAAATTTAGTCCAATAAATCCTGCAATAAACTCGATTCCAACTTTACAAATAAACGCACTTTGAGCAACCTAAATCTAGACTCTAAGTTTTGGTCATGGTTTGCTAACATTATACATTGAAGTTGTAATACATTTAAATCTCCTAGAACCTAACACATTACTAAGAGGTGATGACTTTTTCAAATGAGGATCACCGATTTGTTAGGGAAAGAACTGAGAAAATTTTCCATTAATGATGAAATAATATATTTGGAGGAAAATTTTAAAATCCCAACTGTGAAAAATAAAAAGATCTCCCAAGTTTTTCTTACTGACAAGAGATTAATGGTATTTCCACTACTGGGTTCTAAACTTTGTAATGTCTTTTCGTTAGGGTCCCATGCATCAGTGAGTGCAAGTGTGGAAATTCATTTTAGTTGTCGGTGGGTTGAAGAAAAGCTAGGATCATTGCAATATCAAGGAAGTTTCTGTGTGAAACCTTGAAAGAAGTCATTAAATTTTATAAGAACCAAACCGGTCATTACGGTCAAACATTTCACGTTTGAGCTTTCCAAGCAAAATGGCAGACAATAATCCCATCAAAAAAAAAAAAAAAAAATGGTAGACAATAAGTTTATAATCACAAAAATTTCCACAAAAAATATTTTAAAATGTTGACAATATAAATAATAAAATAATATCAATAATAATGGAATAAATTTTACCCAGAACATCATTAAATGATATAAAATAAATAAGAAAAAAGAAGTATGGAATAGTACATAATAAAAAAGATTCCCACCCCTTTTTCTTCAAATCAAGCAAATGTGCTATATCGCCTCTTCAGAGCATTCAGATCAGCTCATGCATTATACACATTCATTTTTTCATTAAAAACTTACTTTTTCTATTTTACAGATCCACTTTTACAAAACACCCACATCAGTTTATCTATTCTATCCCCTCTTTTATTTAAATAATCAATTTTATCTATTTTTTTTATTATTTCTCTCAACTACCACTTTACATACGCGGTCTCTCTCTCTCTCTCTCTCTACTCATTTTTTCCGATTTCTTGCTCTCTCTCTATACTCATCTCTCTACCCATCTCCATACCCACACATCACAGCTCCGATCCCACACATCACAGCTCCGATCCCACCCCTCACAGTTCCGATCCCACACATCACTCTCCCTCACAGCTCCGATCTCACCCTCACAGCTCTGATCCCACACATCACTCTCCCTCACAGCTTCGACTCACCCATCTCCATACCCACACAGCTCTGATCCCACACATCACTCTCCCTCACAGCTTCGACTCACCCATCTCCATACCCACACATCAACTCTCCCTCGATGTTTGTAGATACTCCTGATGTAGTTTCTAGTTTGCAAATTTTGATTTTTCTCATACGTTTTCTTTGATCACTCTTTGAGCTTCTCTTCAATCAATTACATTTTACCAAAAAAACAATCCTCTAAAGTAACTCCATACTTACCTCTCTTTTCTTCGCTCAAAGAATATGAATATCTTCCTATCAAATAAAAAAAGAAAAAGAAAAAGAAAAAGATATGTATATCTCAATTAAATAGTTGGAACATAAAAGATTACATCTAAGAGTCCACACAGGGCACAAAGGCACTATTGAAAATAAACAATAGTTTTTGTAATACTTTATAAAAATCTGATGGTATTAAACAGAATATTATGCGGATTTGCAACAATTTGAAAAAAAAAAAAGGTAATAGATGGACTTTAAGGGTACGTTTGGTACACTGAATGAGGATTACAACAGGAATTGTAATTCTTATTACTGGTAATAAAATGTGTTGTAATGTAATAACTAAACATATTCATTAGTTTGGTTGTGAGTTATGACATTAGAATGAAACTTAACATTTATTTTAGGAAATATCTTACTCATACAATTATATTTCCTTAAAAAATTTTATTTTTAAATTTAAGAGATATATGTGTTATTTTTTATGATTTTTTATTTTTATAATTATTAGATGTATATGGAAGGTTTGTTTATTTGGAAATATATTAAGTTTTGAAATTAATGCACTTACTAAGGAATAGCTAATACAACCTTTTAAAGAGGAATAGTTATTCCTTATTTTGAAGAATAGCTATTCATAAGGAATTACCATTCCTTGTAATAAAAACATAACCAAACTAAAGAATAATTAAACCATAGGAATAACTATTATATTACAACACCTATTACAGTCTACCAAACATGCCCTAAATATTCTATGAATAAATAGCAAACACTAATTTTTTTTATAGATTAAGATAAACATGAAAGTTAGTTTTTTTTATTTTGTGTATAGGAAAGACATCCATTAACTATTTAAATTTTAAAATACTCAATTTCTACACAAATACAAACTTCCACCACAACACACATGTTCTCTCATTTGAATTGCGCAATTCAAGCTGTATTCTTAGTCTTAACTTCTAATACTTATTTTTTCTTTTCTTTTTTTAATAAAATAAAACTTTTAAAATTGTTTAGAAATCTCTCTTACTTGGTTACTTCTTAACTAAAATTTAAAATTTTAGATAAGTAAAAACTTAAAAATTTCTTACACTTACATGTTTAAGGCTTGATAAAAATTGATTAGGATAATCAATTATCACTTTTCTTTACACGTTTCTTTCTTATGAGAAATTCTATTCAAAAAATGTGGGGAAGGTAAATATAAAAACTATTGAGTAGAAGTAGGAATTTATATCAATGTAGAAGTAGGAATGAGGAGTTTTTTTAGCTATTGAGAAGAAGTAGGAATTTATATTAACGTAGAAGTAGGAATTTATTATTTTTGTCAATTTACTATTTTAACCCCATTTTTAAGTTTTAGGTAGGGGTATTTTTTACAGTAAAAAAAAGGAATAACTAACTTTCTTTGTCAATTTACTATTTTAACCTCATTTTTAAGTTGTTGGTTAATTAATTTAGGGGTATTTTTGACTAAAAAAAGTAATAACTAACTTTCTGAATCCTCTTAATATATACAGATAATATATTTCAGTTCGATTCGGTTTGGTGCATTCAAATTTGCCACTGAAAACCGAACCGAAATTTTCGATTTTTTATCTAATAAAAATGAAACCGAACCAAACCGAAACCGAATCAAAATTTTTGCAACGATTTGGTCGATTTGAAGTGGTTTTTTTGGTTCCTCGATTTTTTGCACACACCTAGGCAGGAGTGTTTTTTTTAAGAGTGTTTAAGTTATGTTTCTCATTTTAGAGTGTTTAAACATTGAATTTAAAAAACTCCTCTTACCAGTTTTCAGTTTCCAAATAACATTGTTCAATGGCACTTTTGTAACTATTTTAAAAACTGTAGGTTTCATTAATTAAATTATATATTATCACTTTTTAAAAAAACACACTCATACCAAACACACAAAATTTTTTTTTTTTCATTTTTGAAAAGACGTTATTAAAAATATAATACCAAATAAATTTTTTCCATTATAAATACATTAAAAATATATTTTCACAATACTTTTTAAACTACAATTTTTATGTCAATTCAATTAATAATACTCAAAGACTTCTACTAGACGTGGCAAAACGGGCGGGTTGGGTGGGGTCAATCGGGTTGCGAGTAAAAACGAGTCATTTTGAAACGGGTCAAACGGGTTGTGGGTCAAGTTGGGTCGCGGGACGGGTCAAGTTGACTCATATTTTTCAAACAAGTTTTTTTTTTTTTTTTTTTGAAATAGATGCAATTTGTCAATAGTTTCTAAGTTCCTTAACTGTAATTAGATTCTTATTGGTGATATTGTTACCACTTCCCAATTACCACTAAACACTTGATACCTAAATTTGGTGCAACTCTTATTCCAACTTTCTAAAAGCTAATTTTAGTATAATTTTCGATTTGTTTAAAGTAGGAAGAGAAAATGAAGGTGGCAAATAAAGAATGACAAACTATAATGGAGTACATAATATATTAAGTGAAGAAGAATAAATAAATATCTTATAAGAATTACACCTCAATCTCAATCTACTCAACGTTGGTAGACGTAGCAAAACGGGCGAGTCGGGGCAGATTCGAGTCGGGTTAATCGGGTTACGGGTCAAAACGGATTACGGGTCAAATGGATTGCGGGTCAAACGGGTCGGGTCAGAAAATTCTGACCCGTTTTGCCATGTCTTCTACCAAAGCCATAATTTTGTAGGGGGAAAATGGTCTTTACGAATCTGATGAGGTCTCAAATTCAAGAGACATTGGATTAAAGGGCATGAATGATGGCAAAATGGATGGCATTGCTAAGAAACAGCGAGTGGTCCCACGGGTCATTTTCTGAGATGACTAGTAGTTTACCGTGCAATATGGGTTTCTCAATCTCTTCTAGTCACACATGCAAGTGGGGTTTGAAGAACTCACATGGGTACCAGTTTACCATATAATAAAATAAAAGTGACTTCCCAAGATTACTTCCAACTCCCAACTCCCAATGTTTACTCTCAAATCTCAATCAGAATAGCTTTACCTGCTACTATTTATATTAGTAATTGGGTGTATATAGGTCGAATTTGGTCGGGTTAAGGAGATTTTTTGACCCAACTCATCATAGTGGGTAAAAAAAAAATTCAACCCAATCTAACTCATCACATAAGTCCAATCCAACCCAACCCAACCCAACCTGCCCCACATGGGTCGGGTTGCGTCGGATTGAACCTATAGATTGGACAAATTTATTATTATTATTGAATTGAGTAGAAATAAATATAAATATAAATATATTAAAAAAACCCAAAAATTAGTATCAATGTAACTCCTTAAAAGGCAAATAACACTAATGACTAAATAACAATAGTAATTTACTAGGGTTTGTGTGAACTAATTAGCTTTTACATTGGATAAGAAGAGTTATTTATTTTAAAAACTTTATTAATTATATAATATATTTTAAATATGAGATAGGTTCAAGAACCAATGAATCTAAGTTGATCCAACGGTTAAAAAAAAACTTCCATTATTACAAATATTTTTAATAAAATCTCATTAATTACCCTCATTTGTTACATACTAAACCTATTTTTAAACTCAAAAAAAAAAAAAAATTACACGTCTGACTCTTTCTCTGACTCTACATTTGGTGTAAGCCGTTTGTCCCTCCGTTAGTCTCTCTCTCTCTCTCTCTCTCTCTCTCTATTTTTTGTTTTTTGTTTTTTTTTTTGTTTTGGTATCTCTCTCTTTTCTAAACCTGCGTCTCTCTCGCTCTCTATCTCCTCCTCCATTGCTCCTCCACTTCCACCTCCACAGGTTGCCGGCAGAAAAAGAAGAAAGAAAATAAAAAACCAAGCCGAACACTGTTGAGAGAAAATTCACAATTGTCTTCGATGGGTTGTGGGTCATTTTTCCCCAATGCCAAACAAGATGTTTTTCTGCCGAAGTTGGGTCATCATCTCCGACTTCCCACTGGGCAGCAATGGAGACTTGGGCACTACCCACTCATCACCGCAGGAGGTGAGTCCACTTTCCCCTTCTTTTTGGCCAGATGAAATTCTTTATTATTATTTTTTGTTTCTTTGTTTTCTCTGTGTTGGTTAAAGTTGGACCAGTTACATTTCCTTGTTATGTGGAGTCATGGGAAAATAATTTTTAACCATAGGGCATATGCACTTGAGCAGTAGAATGTCACTTGCTAGTATATAGTGTTGCGTGTATTTTATTTTTTTATTTATTTTTTACCTCGAACACCGATTCTTGAATGGAGAAGTTGAATAAAACTACTCATTCCTGCTGAGGACCTTACAGAATTTTGAATAATGAAAAATATTTCATTTGGATTCTAGGATGTGGGTGATGCTTAGATTTATAGCTATTCCAAATGAGTGATATATTTCAAAATAATGATTGCTGTCACACCGTGTGAGAATATTTGAATCACACTATCCCATTAGGCCATTACTAAGACTTTAATAACAGATATTGTCTAGGTACATTTTGATATTGTCAACATATAGAGCTAAAAGGATAAACAGGACCTTGATATATCATACTACAAGTTTTACTTATCATATTATGAGTTTTTTTACTACTAGCATCATGCTACAACATTAACAAATGGGTAAGAAAAAGGGGACTTTGAATCCCATCAAAAATAACTCAAACACTGAGCTCAATGGACACCACAATAGATTACAATCTTTTGTGAAGCCTGTGTGGATGAGCTTTTTAAGAGTAATTGATGTACACTTCCACTTAAATAAAGTGGGTTGGAGGAATATTGAAGCAGCTTTCAAAAAGATTACTGATGAGGAATATCCTAGGATGAAGTATAAGCATAAGTGGGATACATTGAAGAAAAAACTTATTTGGTTGATGTTGGATACAACATAATGACTTGATATTTGACACCTTATGGGGGGAAGATATACCATATTTAAGATTTCCAGTGAGGTGGTTGAGGAAATGCGATAGAAAGAGAGGTTTAATTATGTTCACTTACTACTTAGAAGTGTGATTGAGTGAACTTTTAGAGTGTGGAAGAATAGATGGAGAGTTTTGAATTAAATGCCATTATATGACATTAAGGACCAAAGATATATTGTAATTGCTAGCTGTGTCTTACATAATTTTATTAGAATACATGACAGGGAGGATGTGGGATTTGGGTGGGATGAGTGTAAATTAGGTAAATTGGGAAGCAATGCTGTAGCAATAGCAGTCAAGAAAACATAGAGAATGTACATGATGAGAAAATGAAAGTTATTTGTGACAGCTTGGTCCATTTGTGAATTGTAAACAATATTTTGATTATTTCTGTTTTAAAGTTAGTATGGATATTGTGGTTTTGAACATTATAATATGTATATTCTTTCCTGTTCATATTAATGTAGTTCTCTCTGTGAATCTATGATTATTATTATTATTATTGATCGCATTAAAAAAGACAAGATAACCTTGACAGCATGGTTAAGTCCATTTTAGTATTTTGTAACCAAAACCGCAATTTTACACCAATGTTGTCCAAACGCTCAATTGACAGAAACCACACTATTTTTCAAGGTTTTACCAAATACTGTTTGAGAGAAAAGAAGATATTTAGAGACAAAAGAAAAGAACAGTGAGAAAAGGATATAAAAATATCTGAGTGAGTAGCTCGATTTTCTGACTGAGTCATAAGCAGCCTATTTATACAAAGTTTAATACACTAACAGCTAGACTAAGAACCACTTCACATCTCTCTAACTAAATTTGTTATCTTAACTAATAATCACATGTCATAATTAATTTAGTTACTTGTTTGTTTCTATCATTATTTTGCTTCCTAGTTTAATTAGAATCAATGTGAGTTGCTATTATAAAAAGATGCAGGGGCCTAAGGATAAAAACTCATTGATTGTTATTCTGTGCCGTCTTATTAAAAAAACCTTTTTGTTTTTTAGAGTTGTTGAGGTTTTTTCTACGTTAATCATGGCCGTAACCAATATGAGGTTGAAACTTCTGATAGACACAGAAAACTGCAAAGTGCTTTTCGCTGAAGCTGACAAGGACTTCATCGACTTCCTCTTTCACATTCTCCGCCTGCCGCTCGGAACTATCATTCCTCTTCTGAAAAAGCAGGGAACAGTGGGCAGCTTTGGAAACATTTATGATGGCATTGAAAATTTAAGTACTACTTACCTTCAACCAAATGTGAACAAAGAGACTCTCTTGAAGCACAAAGTACACATCTCTAGTGGTACTGGTGAGGTCCCTCTCCTATTGCCCGACATTGAATCATCATCGACATCCAGGAAATTCTTTAGGTGTTCTAGGCTCCAAAACAACTATTGTTACAGATATGTGGCTAATGATGGTAGTGCATTATGTTCTTCGTGCTAGGGTTCTATGACCCGCGATGTAAGTTTCGTTGATCCACCAACCTCTGATAATACTGTCTCTAGTGGGGGAGGGTACGTGAAAGGGGTGGTTACATACATGATCATGGATGATCTAGAGGTGAAACCCATGTCCACCATTTCTAGTATCACACTGCTTAACAAGTTTAATGTCAAGCAATTAGGGGATCTTGAGGAAAAAGTGGTTGAATTGGGCATGGATGAGGTATGTTGTTCATATAGTTCTCTTTCTCTTCTCTGTGCATATTCTATTACGTTTTTTGGAAAACAATTATCTTGGCCAACCGTTGGATTTTTTTTTTTTTTGGTTAGGGTGTGAAATTGCTCAAGGCTTCTCTGCAGTCAAAGAGTGTCCTGACTGATGTTTTCCTCCTGAAGTCTGAACGAGAAGTCAACCTAGAGATTTAATTTCTAGGTGCCAAATTTGTGCAGGATTGCCAAAACTTTGTTATTTTGTTGCAAAGAAGTTTTACATGTCAGTAAAATCTGGTGTTGCATGATATATATAACTTTCTTGAAACTCTAGGTTGTTTCTTTCTTGGGAAAATATCTGTTGGTCTTGAATCTGTTTTAGACTTTAGTCCTGAAATTTAAAAAGTTCTCGTTTAACAAAATAAAAAAATTTATCAAGTTCGTTCTTCAATTTCCTTTACATTATATTGCTTGCTTGCTTGGTTAGCGGGAGTATTGATGTGGGTTTTTTAACATGGTCTTTAAAACATTCATGGAGATCAACGTCTCAATCTTGTTTGGAGGGAGAAAGAAAGAGGTAGTTGTAAAAGATCAAAATTCTATCTCGATTAATCTTTATTTATATCAAGATGGTGATGGTGCGATAAAGCAGTGGCGATGAAGCTCAAACCGAAAAAAGATAGGGATTTTAATGAGAGAGAGAAGATGGACCTTAGCCAAATTTGACACAACTTCCAATAATTGAAGGGTTCCTTCATTATAACCATGTTAATCATGAGAAGATGTACCTATATCAATGGCACTGTGACTATCATTTAGTCTCCATCAATCCTGGGAATTCAATTGGGATGACTATAAAACCAAACCAAACCAGTAAATTTGATGCATTTAACTATAAACAAGTGTGCTTATACAAAACTTAGACATATAATTACAGATAGTTCAAGAAGTGCTGTAACCCCTGGTTTGAACAACTGTAGACTAGTTCAAAAGTGAATTAATATGGAACTAGTCTTTACAAACAATCAGATCATTACACGTGTATATAAATCACAGCTAACAATTAAAA
The DNA here is from genome assembly GCA_023621385.1 of Quercus gilva. NCBI lineage: Eukaryota > Viridiplantae > Streptophyta > Magnoliopsida > Fagales > Fagaceae > Quercus > Quercus gilva. The sequence goes on along the minus strand of CM042475.1, from coordinate 7,128,882 downwards.
ACTAATCCTAAAACTACAGGTAGTATAGCTACTTTAAGTTACTGCACTGTCTGCTCTGTTTACAACACTTTTTACTGCACTGTTTGCACTGTCGTTTAAGTAGTCTTAGCTTGAACTCTTCCAATGCACTGTTATGGCATTCTGCCTCTCTGCCTGAGTCTTCGTCTTGATACACTCCAATACCAAGAGCAGAAAGCCTTTCCCTGTATGTACAAGACCTTGCGCAATTCGCACCTGTAAAAGAGGCAAAGGAAATCCATCATTTTCATAATACATATAAAAAAAATACTCCATGAAATATTGTCTAGAAAAGTATAAGGAATTCAATAGAAGCATTACACAGAATTGACTATTATTGTCATTGGAAGATTAGTTCCAGAACCATATATTTCTTTTATGCTAGAAAGAGTTGAGTTCTCTTAAACCCATTCAGGAACATTGTACCCAAGATTGTAGTGTGGGCAGGACTCTTCATTTTACATTGCTCCATTGCTGAATATGTATGATTGAGCACTAACCAAAAATACACTCTTGAATCCAGTTCCTATAAAGTATAAAATAAGATAATTAGAGCCACAACCACAACATCACATATCCTGCCCAACCAATAGCTTAAAGGAAAATTAAAAAAATCAGCTTTATCTAAATTCTAATAGGTTCATACTTCCAATAGCTTACTTGAGTATTATTATTAACTAGTAATCATCATTAAAATTGTGCATATAACCATAGTAAGGTTGGCATAGAAGTGATTTGAGTAGAAATGTAGTAAAATTGAAGCTAAGACATAAGAGAGGCTAACTGCTACAAAATCAAATTCCAAGCAACATAAGAGAGGTTAACTACGTGGCCCTCACGTCCAAGTGGCAATAATTGTGGATGGGCGAAAATACTAAATCCATAAATATAAAGAACACTTTGAAATACAATAATAAACAGCCACCAATCACACATTTACCACCTCTTTAACATCAAAATAAGCCTAAAAAACAAACACAAAACCATCTAACCAAATGTTGTCCTCACCACATATATCTCAGATTCACTTTGCACATTGTAGTGCATGTATTCGCAGGTGCCAAAATGATCATACCACTAATCTTGATCATATCTAAGCAAAAAATATAACTTCTAGCATGATCTAGAAATAGGCAAGTTTCATGAAAAGACCATACCCAAATTTTTTAAAATGGAAAAAAAAAAAAAAATTCATTAGGGCATTTTATCAAATAGTTGGAGCACAAAAGGAATGAGCCGAAGTTGTGTAATCAATTGGCCATGAATTCCTAATTACCCAGTACAAAAATCACTCAAGATACACCATTTTATCAAGGACTTAACTATAATTATCAAATAGATCAACATGATTATCAAAGGGAACCAAAGAAAAGCAAATAATGAAAAAATCAAGAACACCTATGGTAGAACATTTTATTTTATGGGACAAGAAAATCCTAGAATTTCATCTGGCCAAAAAGAAGGGGAAAGTGGACTCACCTCCTGCGGTGATGAGTGGGTAGTGCCCAAGTCTCCATTGCTGCCCAGTGGGAAGTCGGAGATGATGACCCAACTTCGGCAGAAAAACATCTTGTTTGGCATTGGGGAAAAATGACCCACAACCCATCGAAGACAATTGTGAATTTTCTCTCAATAGTGTTCGGCTTGGTTTTTTATTTTCTTTCTTCTTTTTCTGCCGGCAACCTGTGGAGGTGGAAGTGGAGGAGCAATGCAAGAGGAGATAAAGAGAGAGAGAAACGCAGGTTTAGAAAAGAGAGAGAGAGAGTGTACCAAAAAAAAAAAAAACAAAGAGAGAGAGAGAGAGAGAGACTAACGGAGAGACAAACGGCTTACACCAAACGTAGAGTCAGAGAGAGAGAGTCAGACGTGTATTTTTTTTTTGGTTTAGAGTTAGGTTTAGCATGTAATAAATAAGGGCAATTAATGAAATCTTAATAAGAATATTTGTGATAATGTGAGTCTTTTTTTTAATCGTTGGATTCACTTAAATCCAACGGTTTAAAAAAGGTGTAACTTGAACTAATCTCTTTAAATATATATATTAAATATATGGATGGGTCAGGTTGGTTTGGCGGGTTTGGAATTTTATAATCCAAACCTAACTTGACCCGCAATAAAAAAAAAAATTTGTAACCCAACTCAATCTACCAAGCTCTAAAAACCAACCCAACTCGGCGAGTTGGGTTGGGTCGGGCCGGTTTTAGCAGGTTGGCAAGTTGGCTGCACACTCCTAATTAGGCTATGTTTGTTTCGCCTGAAAAGCATTTCAGGAAATCATTTTACACCTTGTCGTGTGTTTGGTTGTCCATGGAAAATTTGGTCAAACGGAAAATCATTTCCGTTGACTATAAAATGAACCCTTTAAACCTGGAAAACAATTGCAGGAGTTATTTTACCTTCAAAGCATTTCCGGAATTCTTCACTCCACACAGTCCGACTCGCCAAGCTCTTCAGCTCCACACTACGCACCAACGAGAGGGAGACAGAGCTCCACCCCACACGCCGACGCCGGTCCGAGGTCCACCGACACTTCGACAAGCAGCACCGCCATTTTCCCCTCCATGCCTGTGGGTTTTCTCCCTTTTCTTTTCTTCTCTCACTTAACCTCACCTCCGCCCACTTCGAGCTCTGCATGTACCTGATCCACCAAGGCAAAACCCACCCTCACGCCGGCAAAGCCCATCTCACCTCCAACATCTCCGATCCGTCACTCCCACGCCGCCGACAAAACACTTCTCTCAAACCCACCCTCTACAATACCCGATCCACATCCCTTCAAACCCATCTCCCTTTTCTTCTCTTCTCTCACTCAACCTCACCTCCGAGATCACACCGAGATCACTCTGCTGAGATCGCACCCCAGCATTGCCGAGATTGCGCCGTCGAGATCGTCGCCCATGACCCACCCATGACCGATCTCTCTCTTTCTCAATCTACCTGTCCCGTTCCCTCAAATTTTGATCACTCTCTCTTCCTCCCTCTCTCAATTTGACCAAATTGTTTGGGAATACCCGAATGGTTTTGTTTTGATTTTTGTTTTTTTAAGTTTATATATTGAAATTTTCTATTATAAAATTGGTTTGGAAACTGAGAAAATGTGAGAAACTAATAAAAAAAATAACATTTTCATAATGCAACCAAACACATGAAAATATTTTCCAAAACAATTTTCATAATACAGCCAAACACTTGAAAATATTTTTCTTTCCAGAAAATATTTTATACTCGAAAAAATATTTTACATTCAACTAAACGCAGCCTTAGTACATTGCTTATTTTGTAGGTTCTTTTCATGAATTAGTTTATTAATAATAATTAGTAAGATTACGAAAAAAAAAAATTATAGAGAGAACTGAGCAACAATAAAAACGAAAAGAAAAAGAAAAAAAAAAAAAAAAAAAAGCTGAATTGTAATCAGCAATGTGATTTTTCAAATGGCAATTCAGTCATGAGTGATCCTGACTGAGTGGGAATAGGGCGAATTTAGATCCCAAAACAGTATCCATAGCAATGGATGCTTCAGATCAAAAGTTATTAAACTTAACTTTCCACTGAAAATAATTGAGAGGTTAAAAATAAAGATCATTTAAGATCAGACGGCTAAGGTGGAAAGTTAACTTTTTTTTTTTTTAATTTATTTAACTTTTCATCCGAGCCATCCATAGCAATTGCAGGAAATGCAACACCCGCGGGGGGGGGGGGGGGGGAGGGGAGGGGAGGGGCATGACACTCTCTAAGACATGGACTACTCAGAAAAGGGAATCTTGACTCTCCTTCCAAAAAAACCAAGAGGGAATCTTAACTTGACGCAAAGTTACAAAACACTAGTCAGAAAAGACGTAAGCATAATAGCCAACCGAACAGAGAACCGCAAAGCGGAAATTATTTTTACACGTGTTTTCAAACATTTAGAGCTGTTTGGTGAGTGTTTTCAAATAATAATTTTTAGTTTTTAAATAATATTTTACGTATTTTTACAAATTTTTTCATCCACACATTGTAAGGACTCAAATTATATTGGACCTAAAAGAGGAATGGATTGGAGTCCAACAAGCCCAAACAATAAAATTTTTAGAGAGTGGGTGTAAGAACTAGTTCCAGTGAGAGGAAAAATACATCATTCTTCTGCAGCAAAAAGAACTTTAAATTTAATAAAAGAAAAACTCTTTCTCTTTCTCCTTGGCTAGGTTTTTAGTGTATATCTCTCTGGATTCTTTCTCTCCTTTTCTTTTTCTTTTTCCAAAAGTCCTCTCTAGTGTACTCCGATTTCACGTTATATACTACCTTCTTCATCCTGCTTCCATCGTACACGTGTAGATTCCATTATGGGAACTTCTTTCTGTCCCATCCAGAACTTCCTAGATCCTCCGCTCAGTGGTCATAAGGCTGCTTGGTCACTGTTCAGGTATCACCTCCACATTAATGCGGCCAGAGAGTTAGCTGAGAAGCATTTAATGTGGAGGTAGCAGCTTTTAGGAGATATTTGTTACCTTTCCCGGTTCTTTCTTTGTTTAATATTCATTAGTTAATTTGCATGTAATTCTGTGAAGTTACTTAACTATTAAAAGAGTTACATCCACCTCATACGTTGGTTTGAGTACTAAATCTTATCCTCGGACGTGGTTTGGACCATTATGTACGACTTACGTCTCTTTGTCTTGTGTTATTCTCAACATGGTTCTATTTAACCATTCTTGGACATGTGAGTGTCCTCGGACTGAGCCGCTGAGCCACAAGCCCACCTCCTATGAATTCTCTATTATCTTTTTGGGTAACAGGCCCCACAATAGCCCCTCAAAATCTCACTTTTTGTCACCTCAGAAAAAAGGGGGATTTTGATATCACGCCCTTACTCCCTTCGGTGGACTTTTCTAAATTTCAGAACGCCTTTCCATCTGCCCAAGGCAAGCCCTTGACGTTTCGGTGTCAGGAGCACGCCATTATTAAATGATGGCGGCTTCTCTGTCTTCCACGTTTCAGCAGGATACGAATCAAACGATGGAGGGCCGTTGAAATTTATGAGCGGGATTTTTCCCGCTTACGATTTTTGTGCTCCTATAAAGAGCTTTTCAAATCAAATTTCTTTTCAGTTATAAAAAATCTCACAATCTTAGCTAGTATTCATTGCACCTGTCCCTCTTTCTTTCTTCTCCATGCTCTCATAAATACCTGAAGTCTGTCTGAGGAGCTCATTTTTCACACCTGTAAGTTTCTTTAACCTTCTTCAGTCTTAAATCCTCTTCACTAATTTTTCTTCACGATTCCTAAGAAATTGGTAGGTTTAAGTATCTAGTTGATTCCGATGAGCAAATAGAGAAATTCAGGGCTAAGTATAGGATTCCCTCCACGGTGGGCATGAGATATGCTTCCACAGAAACGTGGTTTGATGATAGAAAAACAGGGGAAGTAGTCATCCCTATCATCGCTTTCATAGAGGGAGGGATGACTATTCCGATGGGTAATCTCACTAAGAGTTATCTCAGGTTCTTTAGATTGTCCCCCACACAGTGCGCCTCCAATATGTTCAGGGTATTAGGGAGTATAGAAGCCCTTAACAATAGGATGAATCTAGGCCTTACCCACCACGATATAAACTGGGTATACAACCTTCACCATTTGAAGGGCCAAGGATACTATCTTAAGTCTACGTACCCTGAGGTAAGATTAATCCAATGTCTCCCTACATCGAACAAGGGCCTGAAAGATTACTTTCTCATTTTTTCTGGGGCATAGCATGACGGTTTACCCTGTTCGACCCAAGTGGGAAAACCAGGTGGGGTTCTTAGGCTGAGCGCCTCTAAACCTTAATTTGTGCCCTTTACTTTAAGTTAACTTTATTTCTGACGAAAATTTCTTTGCTGTCTTATTGATTTTGCAGACAAGCGCGCCACTAAGCCTCAATTCAGGCCAGTTAACAGGGAGAGCTTGGACAAAATTCTACGATCCGAGGTATACGTGAACTCCTCTGACGGTTAGTTGAGAGCAGCGCACATCATCCTCCAGTACAAGCCAATTTCCACAGCATTTTAAACGCCCAAGTGTGTGATAAAGGCTAAAGATCCTCGGCTGCATCGAATCAGCGTAGCCTTTGAAGGATTTATAGTTCCTGAGGGTATTCCAATCCCTGAAGGCACCCCTTTTACCCAGCCATTACCTGCGGCCACTGTCTCTGTAGCAGCTTCCTCGTCCTGTTCTGTTCAACAGGAAGTGAAGGAGGAAGAGGAAGAAGAAGAAGACAAAGTTGTAGAGTTATCGGATTCTGCTGACGAATTCGAAGTTTTTAACCAACCCCCATCTCCCGAGGTGACTTCTGATAATATAGGTATCCAAAGAAAAAACCAAAGAAGCCTACTGGACGTGATTGAAGGCAAATCTGGAAAGGGGGCGCTAGTGAAGCCTGCTCAGACTAGTCTTCCCCCTCCTCCTCCTCCTCAACCAGCTCAAACACAGAGGGTTGAACCCACTGATTCCAAGAGGAGGAGGGAACAAAAGGGGAAAGAGGTGGTGGAGATTGGGAGGTCTCGCCCAATTCCTGAAGACGAGGTCCAAATGGCTCCGAAGCAACAAAAGACAACCCATGGATCTCAACAAGTTGTGGCCAAACAGACTACACGGTCTTCGAAGCCCGAGGCCTAACTCCCTGCTCCCATGCTTGGTGGAGAGCCTCTGAGGGAAGACGCCTCAATCAGGGACTACAACGGTGGAATTGGATGCCACGTTGCCTCGGCCCTAGAAGAGACACTCCTTCTCCCCAAGGACATGGCCGAGCTCAGAAGCATGAAGAAGAATGAGATCTTCATGAACACAAAAAGGCACCTGGGCATGGTATGGTATCCTTACTGCTTTACTTGTTACTTTTAGTTTATTGCACCTCTGACTCTTTTTTCTTCTCTTTTTTTTTTTAAAGGCTGTCCAAGCCACTTTCAGGCTAGAGGAGATGGTCAATGCCTTCTATCAGCAGTTAGATGAGGAGATGAAGAGGCAAAATACTGCTGTTCAGACCCTCACTACCAGCGAGAAAAATGTTGAAGAGCTGAAGAAGAAGTTAGCCGAGGAAGAGCACGCTCGAAAGAGTGCTGACTCAGCTTTGGCTGGCTTTCAAAGGCAAGCTGATGATCAGAGGAAAAGCCTCTGTGATGCTAATGAGCAGCTGGCAAATTCTAAGGAACAAATATCAACTTTGATGAAGCAGCTGGAAGAAGCTCAAAGGCTGAGGGGTCAAGCTGAAATGGAGAGGGATGAGGCCGAAAAAGCAAGAGCTGAGGCTGAGAAGGAGAAGGACGAGGCCGAACAGCAAGGATATGACGTCAGCGTGGCTGAGATCGAGGATAGATTCCGAGCTGAGGTCCTAGTTGTGTGCCGAACATACTGTGCACAAACTTGGGAGGAAGCTCTTGATCGTGTTGGGATCGAGCCATCATCTGAGCTAAGAAAGCCTGAGAACACTTATTTCCCCCCAGCCATACGAGCCCCAAGTCTTTCTTCCCAACAACAAGAGGTCTCCTGTACTGCTGTTGGCTCGGTTGAAGAAGCTCAGAATCAGAACCCTCTCCCAACCAATCAGCAAAAGCAGCCTGAAGGGTCTGAAGTGGTCGCAAAGATCTCCTCAGCCAAGGCCGCAGAGAAGCCTAAGGATGGAAAAGCCTCCCAGAGCTTTGAAAAGGACTTAGCTTCCACCATCTTGCTTGCTGGGGAGGTTTCAAAGGAGAAGGAGAAAGGTGTTCCTCCTCAGGAAACTGCCAAAGTTCCACCTCCCAAGCTACAAATAAAACTTAGCAAATAGTTGATGTAATTTTTTAATTTTAGTTTTTTTTTTTCTTTTTTGAGGATATTCTCAGATGTGATGTATATTTTCCTTCCCAGATTTATGTAAGACAGTGTGATTTTATCTATTACTTGTGTAATTTCCTGCATGACTGTTCTTTTACTTTTATATCATCCCAGGTTATGGAAGAGTAAACTCTAACCCAACGAGGGAAAACTTAAACTTATGTATGTTAATTGAGAATCAAAGCAAATTGAGGATGGTATTTTAAACCATTAGTTCCTGGAGGTGCTGAACACCCTAAAATGCATTAAGTGATGCTCATTGAGCTTGCCTTGATATAAAAAGATAATCACACAGATCCAATTTGAAAAGCATTAATTTTTACTAAGTTAGCAGTATAAACAATCTGTTGTACCTTAGCATAATTGTAATACTCCAATTAAGGTCACAGTGTGCATTAATTTTTACTAAGCTGTGGGCCAAGAACCTTACATGACTTAAGTTCTGCTTAACACTTCAATAAAAATGACCGTATATTAATTTCCACCAAGTAGTGGTCCGAGGACCTTACATGACTTAGTTTCTGTTTAATACTTCAGTAAATATAACAGTGTATTAATTTCTACCAAGTTGTGGTCCAAGGACCTTACATGACTTAGTTTCTGTTTAATACTTCAATAATTTGAGAGTGTATTAATTTCCACCAAGTTGTGGTCCGAGGACCTTACATGACTTAGTTTCTGTTTAATACTTCAATGAATGTAACAGTGTATTAATTTCCACCAAGTTGTGGTCCGAGGACCTTACACGACTTAGTTTCTGTTTAATACTTCAATGAATGTAACAGTGTATTAATTTTCACCAAGTTGTGGTCCGAGGACCTTACACGACTTAGTTTCTGTTTAATACTTCAATGAATGTAACAGTGTATTAATTTCCACCAAGTTGTGGTCCGAGGACCTTACACGACTTAGTTTCTGTTTAATACTTCAATGAATGTAACAGTGTATTAACTTCCACCAAGTTGTGGTCCAAGGACCTTACACGATTTAGTTTTTGTTTAATTCTTCAATGAATGTAACAGTGTATTAATTTCCACCAAGTTCTGGTCCGAGAACCTTACATGACTTGGTTTCTGTTTAATACTTCAATAATTTGAGAAACACAAGCAATAGAATTAAGGATAAGCTATAAGAAGGAAATAAAACAGAACTGTTCATATTAATAATAATACCTCTTTAAGTTATTTACATTCCAAGGATGAAGTACAGTTTTTTCATCTAAATCTTCTAAGTAGTAAGCCCATATTCCTGCTACAGATGTAATACGATACGGTCCTTCCCAGTTAGGCCCTAACTTTCCCCAGGCTGGATTTTTGGTAGTTCCCAAGACTTTTCTCAATAACAAGTCCCCTGGAGTTAACGGCCTCAGCTTCACATTTGCATCATAGTCTTGTTTCAGCTTATGTTGATAGTAAGCCAACTGAAACATCGCATTCTCTCGTCGTTCGTCTACTAAGTCTAGGTTCTTACTCAAAAATTCATCATTGACATCCGAGGTGAAAGTGCTGGTCCTTAGTGTGGGAAAGCCCGTTTCAAATGGAATTACGGCCTCAGCCCCATACGTCATTGAAAATGGGGTTTCTCCTGTTGACCGTTTGGGTGTCGTTCGATACGTCCAAAGGACATGTGGCAGCTCTTCCACCCATTTTCCCTTTGCATCATCTAGCCTCTTCTTAAGCCCGTTCACTATGACCTTGTTGACAGCCTCGGCTTGCCCATTTCCTTGTGGATAAGCCGGAGTGGAATATCTGTTCTTTATCCACAGTTCGGAACAATACTTCTTGAAATTCTTGCTATCAAATTGAAGACCATTATCCAAGATGAGAGCTTGAGGAACCCCAAATCGTGTGATGATGTTCTTCCAAACAAACCTTTTGACGTCTACATTTCTGATATTAGCTAAAGGCTCAGCTTCGACCCACTTCGTGAAGTAATCCGTGCCAACTAGCAGATACCTTTTATTTCCTATTGCCCTAGGGAAAGGACTAACAATATCCAGACCCCACTGAGCAAAAGGCCAAGGACTAGATAGAGGGTTAAGAACTCCTCCTGGCTGATGGATGTTTGGGGCAAATTTTTGACATTAATCACACTTCCTAACATATTCTTGGGCTTCCTTTTGCATACCTGGCCACCAATACCCTTGGGTGATTGCTCGGTGAGATAAAGATCTTCCTCCAGTGTGACTCCCACAAATCCCTTCATGGAGCTCTTTTAAGAGTGCCTCCGAGGCTTTAGGGTGCACACAAAGTAGGTAAGGCCTAGAGAAAGATCGCTTGTGCAATTTTTTGTCCTTGGACAACCAGAACTGAGGAACTTTTCTTCGTATCTTTTTAGCTTCTGAACTGTCCTCGGACAATATGTCTTTCTCAAGGTAGAGCATTATAGGATCCATTCAACTAGGTGCCGAGCTAATTTGATTGATTTGAAGTGTGCTCTCTAACACTGGGGTAGGCGCACTTAGATCTTCGACCATAACCACCCGAGGTAAGTTTATTGCCGAGGACATTGCGAGGGTGGCCAAAGAGTCTGCATGGGCATTCCCACACCTAGGGATATGGGACAACTCAAAGAATTCAAAATCCCCTTCCACGCCTAACCTGGCTCAAGTAAACCTGCATTCTTGTGTCACGAGCTTCCAACTCCCCTTTTACCTGGCCCACGATCAGCGCTGAATCCGAGAACATTTCCACTGTTTTTCCTCCCAGTTTCTTAACCATCCTCATACCCATTAGTAGAGCTTCATACTCGGCCTCGTTGTTAGTGGCTGAGAATCCCAACCTTAAAGACTTCTCAATGATGGCCTGTTCAGGAGATATTAGAACCAGCCCCACTCCTGACCCCCTCTGTTCATGGATTACCAACGGGTTACCATGTTGAGGCCCCCTGGACTCTGCCTGGTGTGGATTAGTATCTATCTGCTGTGGTGCTCCCTCTGCCATCAGCTGTTGCACTTGTCTTTTCCTACAATCGGATCAAGCTCTCCCCACAGACGGCACCAATTGTAAGGACTCAAATTGTATTGGACCCAAAAGAGGAATGGATTCGAGTCCAACAAGCTCAAACAATAAAATTTTTAGAGAGTGGGTGTAAGAACTAGTTCCAGTGAGCGGAAAAAGACATCATTCTTCTGCAGCAAAAAGAACTTCAAATTAAATAAAAGAAAAACTCTTTCTCCTTCTCCTCGGCTAGGTTTTTAGTGTATATCTCTCTGGATTCTTTCTCTCCTTTTCTTTTTCTTTTTCCAAAAGTCCTCTCTAGTGTACTCCGATTTCACATTATATACTACCTTCTTCATCCTGCTTCCACCGTACACGTGTAGGTTCCATTCTAGGAACTTCTTTCTGTCCCATCCAGAACTTCCTAGATCCTCCGCTCAGTGGTCATAAGGCTGCTTGGTTAATGTTCAGGTATCACCTCCACATTAATGCGGCCAGAGAGTTAGCTGAGAAGCATTTAATGTGGAGGTAGCAGCTTTTAGGAGATATTTGTTACCTTTCCCGGTTCTTTCTTTGTTCAATATTCATTAGTTAATTTGCATGTAATTCTGTGAAGTTACTTGACTATTAAAAGAGTTACATCCACCTCGGACGTTGGTTTGAGTACTAAATCTTATCCTCGGACGTGGTTTAGACCATTATGTACGACTTACGTCTCTTTGTCTTGTGTTATTCTCAACATGGTTCTATTTAACCATCCTCGGACATGTGAGTGTCCTTGGACTGGGCCGCTGAGCCACAAGCCCACCTCCTATGAATTCTCTATTATCTTTTTGGGCAACAGGCCCCACACACATATTTTCACAAAAAATTTTAAATAATAATTTTTAACTTTTAAACACATCTACCAAATAAACCTTTATTTTTTATTTTTAAACATATTTTTTATTTTAAACGTATGTACCAAATGAACTTATCTTGAGTCTTGCCAACTATACTCTTAAAAAAGGAAAAGAGGAAGAAAAAAGAAAAAGAATCTCTTGCCAACTGTACAAGTCATAAAAGAAGGTAGAATAATTATTAAAGTAGGACTCAATAATACACTCAACATATACACGAGCCAAACAACAGATGAGTTTGGTTCAGTTTTTTTTAAATAGAGTTTTTTGAAAAAGTAAGTTTTCTAAAAAGTGCAGTTTGAAATTGTACTTTTTGTAAAAATTGAGGGTTTGGTAAAAACTATTAAAAAATACTTTTTGAAAAAATTGAATGTTTGACTAGGACTTATAAAAGTAGTGGTTTGAGTAGTAAATTACCAAAAAGGACAATTTATATATAAATGAGTTTATTTCGTACTTAAATCAACTACTTCATAATACTTAAATCAATTTGTCTCTTTCTAAAAAAATTATTTTTTCTCATCAATATTAGCTAATAATAATTTACCACTTAAGATTTATTACGAAAATATTGTGAAAATATTGTGATAATTGATATTGATTTTAATTTGAATGTACTATTACAATTATTTTTTTCTCTTTCTAAAAAAATTAGTTTTTTCTCACCAATATTAGCTAATAATAACCTACCACTTAAGATTTATTGTGAAAGTATTATAAAAATATTGTGATAATTGATACTGATTTTAATTTAAACGTACTATTAAAATTATTTTTTTCTCTTTCTAAAGAATTTTTTTTTCTCATCAATATTAGCTAATAATAACCTACTACTTAAAATTTATTGTGAAAATATTGTGATAACATTTCTTAATTTTAATTTCTTATTCTTTATTTTTTTTTTCTCTTATTTTTTTTTTCTTTTCATCTGTATTTCCTTCTTCCTTTTTTTTCCCCCTTTTTATATCCTCCACGCACGTACCTTTACTTTTTTTTTTTTTTTAAATTTTCTTTCTTCCTTTCTCCCTTTTCTTTTGCCACTTTAACTCTGCGTTTCACATATTACTAGCACTACCCAGTACCCACACTTCAATAAAATGATTTTTGTGAGTCACAGTTTCTTTCTCGCAATGAGGCTTCACCTCATGGCTCATCAAGAATCAAGACCCACTTCGGCACCACCATTTGAGGCAACTTTTTCATCGTTATGTTGATCAGTGACTCCATGATTCTCATCAAGAATCAAAAGGCAATTCATTTTGGCAGTATCCACTGTAGCAAAGAGATGAGATCTAGTTCTAGAATTGAAGACTGTAGATAGCGTGATCTGCCTTTTGAAACACAGTGGGCAATTTGGGAAGAAGACGAAGAAGATCGGTCAAGAGAAATATTTACCTACAGCAACACGGTCCGGATTGTGTAGTAGCACGGAGGAGAGGCTTGTTCTTGAAGATGAGATGAGAGGAAGCCGTGACTTTCTAGCTACAGACCTTGATTTATCAAAGGGCAAAATTAGGTTTTCAATCAAAATGGTTGGGCAATTTGGTAATTGAAGAGAACTTCTCAATAGTAACATTTATCCACGTGCGTTGGCTTTTGCAAAAGCTCGCCAGAGCTATGTTATGTCAAAGCCACGTTTGTTCACATTTCAAAAGGCCACGTTTTAGAAAAAGCAGGATGTTTGAGTGTGAGTTTGGATACACGTCTGGCACATCTACGTTTGCGTTTCAGCCTTTTTTTTTCACGTGTTTCAGGAGTTGTAATCCCTGTGTGGCTACTGTTCATGCATTGTTCATGAACAGTAGCCGCAAATGTTGACTTTTCAATTGTGAACAGTGCATCCGTGCACTGTTCACGGACCCACAAATATCACTTTTCAGCCACTTTTCATTAAAAATGGGTCTCACGGTATTATTCTCACATTTAAAAATTATTTTGTTACAGTGTTTTTAGTTTTCAGTTTCAGCAAAATAAGTTATATCCAAACGGACCCAACACCTCTCTTTTCTTCGCTCAAAGAATATGAATATCTCCCTATCAAAAAAAAAAAAGAAAAAAAAAAAAAAGAAAAGAAAAAGAATGTGTATATCTCAATTAAATAGTAGGAACATAAAAGATTACATCTAAGAGTCCACACAGGGCACAAAAGTACTATTGCAGATTGAGCAAATTACGCTCAAGAGTCCGAGGCAAAACGGTGAGACTCCCAGCAAAATAAAAAACCCCATTAGGCCAATAAATAATTTACTCTAAAAGACAACCTTGGGATCCAATTGAACTCACAGGAAACATTTGGGTTGGCTTTTAATAACTATTGAACATCATCCCCAATCTCTGGAAGTAAGAATCTCTACCGCTCAGAAAAACATGAAAGGCCACAAACTGAATGACCCCTTGTGATTTAAACTAATTAATTAATTTAG